>CM046877.1:293828010-295229834 GCA_025667525.1 Glebionis coronaria
TTACCCCCCGAGGCACTGTTTAGTGAATCTTGGTCATTCATGCTTAAACCATTATAAAAAGTGTTAATTTGGTGCACTTTGGTAAAACCATGTTGTGGGCATTTTCTTAAAAGATCTTTGAAACGATCCCAAGATTCACTAAAAGACTCATCGTACTTTTGTTCAAAATTGATAATTTCATTCCGCAAAGCGGTAGTACGAGAGGGTGGGAAAAAGTAGTTTATAAATTTGGTCTCCAAATCCGTCCACGTCAGAATACTTTGTGGCGGTTCCTTTGCAAGCCAATGCCGGGCTTGTCCCTCTAAAGAAAAGGGAAAAAGTTGCAAACGGATTACCTCTTGTGGAACACCATTGAATTTGACCGTATTCGTGAGTTGGAAGAATCTCTTGATGTGGTCATGAGGATCATCAATGGTACGCCCCAAGAATGGTTGAGCAGAGACCATCTGGATAAAGCCGGATTTGAGCTCAAAGTTGTTGGCTGCAATCGCGGGTATGACAATTGGATCATTGTTGCCGTCTACATGTGCTTGCAGAAGTTCAATCATCGGGCGATTGTCTGGTAGAGGCTCATTGTTGAGAGGTGGATTGTTATTGTTGTTGTTATTATTGTTGTTGAGAGGTGGGTTATTGTTGTTGTTTTGTACACCGGCCATGTCTAAGTCTTCGAGAGGCTCGGGCTCTTGATAAGACGTTGATCGTGTACGCATGCACCTACAAAAGAACTAACAAGGCAAAAACAAAGCAGAAATATTTTTGGTTTTTATGTTTTTAAATTTTTTTGTATTTTTGAAAATTTTATATTTTTTAGGATTTTTGAATATTTTTATGAAAAAGTAACGTTCACGGCGAACGGATCCCAAAATCCAAGTTCTCACAAAAAACTGTTGATCTTAACGAGAAGAGCCCGCAGCGGCGCCATTTGATACAAGCGTTTTTGGATGGGTTCAGATTAGTTCTCGGAATCCTCTCGAATTGATCATAGCTCTAAGTGGAATGATTGTTCTTGGTTACTAAAAAGGGGTTGGTTTTCTAGTCTACTAAAAAGGTTTAAATGCACTAAGATGTAAACTTAAACTAGAAGCAATTAATTTAATAGCAATTAATAAAACTTGAATTAAAATTTAACAATTGGAACATAAAAAATAAATACCACTTAACTCTTAGTCGAAATGCTCAAAAGAAAACTGATCCAGAACTTTTTTCCTTTATTCGGAACTTTCAAACTCACTTGATTCGGAAGATTTAATTAATTCAGAATAAATGATAAAAACCCTTGATTCGGAACAAATTGATTCGGAACTTTTGAAAGACTTTCATTCGGAACTTTAAACAAAATCGGTTCGGAACTTTGAAAGGAAATTGATTCTGAACTTTTCTGTTCGGAAGAAGTTTATTCGGAAGTTTTTTAAAAATTCATTCGGAAGTTTTTGTTTTGAATTGGTTCGGAACTTTTTAGAAGGCTTTCATTCGGAACTTTTAAATTGAACTGATTCGGAACTTTTGAAAAAGATTGATTCGGAAGATTTTGGATTGGTTCGGAAGTTTCAAACATCGGTTCGGAACTTTTGAAAAACCATTCATTCGGAACTTTTAAAACCATTCATTTGGAACAAATTGATTCGGAACTTTTTAATACAAATTGATTCGGAACTTATAAATGAACTGATTCGGAACTTTTCACTAAGATGCTTCATTCGGAACTTTTGTGCTCATTCGGAACTTGGAAAAACTCAAAACAGTAGGAGACAGAAAAACAGTGGAACACGATTTCAAGCCAAAATCCACCAAGTGTTTAACCAAAACTTAAACAAAACTAATCCCTAATCATCTACTAACCATAAACATCAAATCCCATCAATAAAAACATAAAACCCAATAACTTTTAAAAATCAAAATCAACCAAATAAGAATTTTAACTTTGAATCAAAAAGATGAAGATGAACAAGATGAAATGAAGGATTAAATTGATAGATTAATGTTTAAACAATCAAAAGACAAAGATTAAACTACAAGATTGGAAAAACAAGAATCAAAATCACCAAACACCCTAATGGTGTTGGTGATGCCTACGAACAGAAAAAGAGAGAAAAAAGGAATGAAAAACTCAATGAAAAGTGTGAAGGGAATTCTTTATATAGGTCTTCCATTTGGTTGGTGAGTGGGCTTTCTCCCTTTCTTCTTGTCTTCTCGTCTTTTCAGAAAAGTTGACGTTTTCGATTCTGATTTGGGATTTGTCGACGATTAAATTCAACTCGTCTTTTAATTTCTTCGTTTAATAGACTTGAGTTTCTTCGACATATGTAAATCTTCAATCTTTGGTCCTTTTCTTCGATAAATCTTCAAATAGGCCCAGTGACTTCAAATCTTTTGCACCTCTTGGACAATAGACTTCGTCTTGAGTCTTTTTCTTCCATAAAACCCGTGCAATCCCATGTTTTCTTCAATATTCATCCGGTTGGCTCTGAAAACACAATAAACACAAAAACCACGCATAATTCCAAACAAATGATATTAAATACGTGTTTTGGTCTTGTTTTAGTAAGAAATAAGTGGTAAAAGGATGGGTGTTTACACACCTATCAAACGTTTTTTTTTCTTATTACGTGTCTTAATGTGTGCAACACAATCTTAGATTCATTCCTAATTTTATCCATTGCAACACTTCATTTCAAATATTTTATTGGATTGCAACATATAATAATCGACGGAAATATACAAATTTTTTTATTTGGTTCTTTGGTTTTTTTGTTCCTTCAAAATTTAAGCAGGGTGTTATTGGATTGAGGCGGGTATTTTGAAAGAACCGAATGATAAAATATTTGACGGGTTAAAACTTTTTGTGCCCGGATTTGAAGACAAAAGTGACGAGTCAAAGTGACGGGATTTATTTTTATTAGCTACGGATTTTTGATCGGATTTTTGTGGCCACATCATTTTTCTTCGATAAGTAATTCTTCCTTTATTTTTCATTGAACTTCAATGGATTCGTTGGCTTCAATATCTCATGAGGGAGAATCGCATTCAATGCAAAACAAAGTTAGAAAAAGTGGCATCACTTCATTTCAAATGCTTCAGTATCATCTAGTTACTCTTTCACGGATTCAAGGAGGGAGCGAATTTGTGACAATCTTTGGTCAAGATCGTCATATATTCATGAAATCGATGTTCCCCATCTTGACCCAACTAGCAGAGCAACTCCACAATAAAGACTTTAATCACTCTGCATCGGCACTTGCATATAAGGCTCTTGTGACACAACTCACGCCTTTCCTCCAATTCAATATCATCAAGTCTGAAAGTTCAGTGATTTGCCAATCATTTCTTCGAGATACACATACCGAGCTTCGAGATTTCCGTGGTACAATATTGAAACTCATGACATCGGTCTCGTCTTCGATGTATGAAAGATCTCGACTTCAGCAAGCGTATGATAATGGAGTGCAAGAATCTATGATGCAGATGCAAGAGGAGAATGCTCATACGGTTGACAACTTGGAGCCTAACGATGGCAAGAGCACGGAATCAGGAGGACAACATGATACCAGTGTCCCGTCGGGGAATGTTCACGAGATCTCTCTTGATGACACCTTACCCGTTTATGACGAAGAGCCTGCAAACATGGTACAATGTAATGTTGTTTATGATGTATATACTGATGACATGCCGCATATTGTGCATTCTGAACCTAATTATGACAAACATGGGATAGAAAAGAGTGATAGAAATACCACTTCTGATTCATCCGATGTGAGTCATAATGGGGGAGAAATATATATATATATATATATATATATATATATATATATATATATATATATATATATATATATATATATATATATATATATATATATATATATATATATATATATATATATATATATATATATATATATATATATATATATATATATATATATATATATATATATATATATATATATATATATATATATATATATATATATATATATATATATATATATATATATATATATATATATATATATATATATATATATATATATATATATATATATATATATATATACTAGACGAGTACCCGCGCATAGCGGCGGAATTTGGTTAGTGGCAAATAATTTACAGTATGCGATATTGTGGTAAGTGTTTCATGTACGTTCAAAATAAAACATGAAAAGATCAAATTGAAATTATAGAATGTTTTAACATATGACAATTCAATACTAGATAAAATATTAAATAAACGTGTATAAAAAAGCCTATAAAATTTTTTAGTAAAGCTGAAAGTAAAACATTACATCAGAGTTTATGAGCTAACTAATAATACACGTTACTCGTTACGTAAACCTTGCATATTATATTAATTGGTAAAAAATTTAGAAAACCGGGTTAATCCGAGTTTACCCGATGACTCGACCAGCTCGATTTAAAAACCGGGTTTCAAAACATTGAAAAATGGCATCGTTCATAACTTCATATGTTTATTTATTTTCGTTGCACGTCAATAATTTATCTCCAAATGACTTTAGTGTGTTCACATAATATAGTTTATATATGCATTAAGATGTTTGAATTATAAATGTAGTATAGATTAGTGGGACCTACATTTTTCAACCATTCAATATTTTCAACTTTCAACCAAATGGATACACCCTTTATGATGTAGTATATATATATATATATATATATATATATATATATATATATATATATATATATATATATATATATATATATATATATATATATATATATATATATATATATATATATATATATATATATATATATATATATATATATATATATATATATAAATATATATATATATATATATATATATATATATATATATATATATATATATATATATATATATATATATATATATATATATATGGAGACGCTATTGTGGTGACCACACTCAAAATAAAACAACAGGAACCGATCTCAGCCGTTAAATGTACCATTAATGAAATCATTTTAATCAAATTAATTATTTTTGTTAATAAATTAAACTTGAAGCATATTTGACAATAATTTTTGTGGAGTAATTGATGATCATCACGCATGGCTTTTTCAAATTTTATTATTTTACTTTTAATGTTATTTAATTATATACTAAAACTAATTGTTCTCATATCACAATTTTGGTCTCGTAGATACGATTTTTTATGTCTATGTAGTGACATGTTAATTTCTTTTTGACATATTTATAATGCGCATGATATTTTGATACTGATACATTTAATAATTTATACATTTGTAATGACACGCCAATTTTTTATATTATTACGCAAATAACTAAAATACATTCAAGTGGTATGTATTCAAAAAATACATCACTACGAAACACTCAAATGATACGCATTTGAAAAAATACATAACCAACTTAACAATCAAGTGATACGTGTAAAAAAAATACAAAAAAAAAACTTAAATGATACTATCCAAAAAATTTCACAACCAATTAAAAAAATCAAAATGATACACATCCGAAAAATACATAAACAAAAAACTCGAGTGATACGTGTCCGAAAAATACACAACCAACTAAAAATGTTCTGGTGATACGCATCCAGAAAAATACATAACCAACTAAAAAATCAAGTGATACGTGTAAAAAAACAAAAAACTTAAGTGATACGTATCAAAAAAATTTCACAACCAATAAAAAACCCAAAGTGATACGTATCCGAAAAATACAATATCGACTAAAAACTCGAGTGATACGTGTCCAAAAAATACACAACCAACTAAAAAGACTCAGGTGATACGTTTTCGATAAAAAAAATACACAACTAATAAAAAACCAAATTGATACGTATCCGAAAATACAATATCAACTAAAAAACTCGAGTGATACGTGTCCGAAAAATACACAACCAACTAAAAAGACTCATGCAATACGTTTTCGATAAAAAATACACAACCAATAAAAATAAATCAAAGTGATACGTATCCGAATAACACACAAATCTAAAAAAAATTCAGTACATAAAAAAATACACAATCAACAACAACAATAAATTAGTCACGGTTTTATAAATACAAGTGACCATGTTTGACGCTAAACTTTAAACATATTAATACAACCTATACTAATAGATTAAATAAACGAAAAATAAAGAAGTCGCTTTCAGATGAATCATGCGATTAGATGGAAAAGGCCTCGTAATGTATTCCTTTCAAATTAAAGTGGAATAAAGTGACTCGTTTATATTCAAAGATATCATCACAATATTTCATCAATAAATATGTAATTTAAACGCATACCAAAAATGATGGAAATTAATAGGTTATGTGTTAAAAGAGACGTAAGGGTGATTTTTTTATTCTGGATGAGTGAATAATTAAATGAAAGCAGTTTTATTATTTGGAGTAAAGCAAATATATAGTATAATACTGTAATACCTTTTTAGCTTAGTTTCTGATTTCATTTATGGCAAAATTTACTAATTTGTTTAATATATATTTCAAAAAATTAAATTCCACTTATCACATTTTAATTGGTTCTTATTGAACACAAATATATATATATATATATATATATATATATATATATATATATATATATATATATATATATATATATATATATATATATATATATATATATATATATTTTAACTAATAAACCAAAATAATTTATAAACCCTTTAAGCTTCAAGCATTAAAATTGCAATCAATTAGCTTCCTAATTTAGAGTCATTGTACAACCTTTTTATGCAATATTTTCTTTCAACTAAAATTCATGTAACATTTATTATGGGCTTTTCTTATTTTTGTTAACTCACAAATATTTATTTATTTAAAAAAAATACAACTTATTTCCCAACAGTGTACAAAGTTATGTAAAAAAGAATCAACCCCATAATTTATTTTAAAAACATAAAACATGATTTTTCTAATATCTAAAGCCTATTCTTTTAAAATATTATTTATAACCATATAGTGTATAAAGTTTGTAAAAAACTCATTTAATACAATGAAATAATACATGAATATAGGATTTCTTTATAACAAAGCTTAGTATCAAACAAAAATCTATTTTAAGAAATTTTATAAATAAAAGTATAAAAAGTATAAAACAAATATTCGGTTTGTAAAAAGTGATTTTAAGAAAAGAAAATTGGATCTCACGTTAGTATTATAGAAATGTAAGTAACAAAAGTTTTAAAAGTATAAATTTAAAATTATTTAATTTAAGAAGGTCAAAACAAAAGTTTTAATGATAAAAATTTATATTGATTTAATTTTAGATAGTAATAAGTTATTGAGAAACGTATCATTAAAAAGGATGTTAAATGATTTTTTGAATTTTGAAAATATTAATTTTGTTAATAAGTGTTACTATAATTAATCACTATGTATAAATATCCTAATGCACACTATTTGACAAAACTATAGAATCATAACACTAAGCTGTATCATTAAAATGATCCGGTATTTTAGCTTCATTTTTATATACACGCTCCATCTATTCAATTCAATTTCAAATCAGTTTCAATTCAATTCTTCATTATAAGTTAAAAAATTTTCATCATTCGTGATGTTTTCTCTGATGTTTCATCTCATTTTAATACTATTTTTTTCTTTAGATCGGATTTTGCTTAGTTATTGAATTTTTTTTTGTTGCAGAAACAAGAACCTAGAGCTTTCGTTGTTCATCCGACAATAGGTAAATGATTGTCTTTGTATTTGGTTCAAATTATAACTGTTTTTATATAGTTTCTCTAAAAACACATATACAAAAATTAATAGATATCACATTGAAATCAAATGATTTCACCGGTTTAAAAAATGAAACCAAAATTATTCAATTTTGTTAATGATTTTTGTTTGACCGTACTTATTTATAATAGATGTGTGAATTTTCTGCTTGAATATGCTTATGTTTACGTTTTTGTGTGTATTTGTTTTGCAGAATTTGGGTTAGTCTAATTCAATAAAATCAAATGGTTAGTCTTGGTTTTATTTATTTATTTACTTTTTGGAGTGCTTTAATAGAATAGAGATGTATTTTTTTTAAGTTGACATCAAAATATAATCTTGTGATTATATGAAACACCAAGTGTTTGATTAAATGTCGGAGTAGAATTAAAGGTGAACAAATGATTTTTTTCAATAAAGTTTCATATATTTCTCGCACCTATTCTAACAAGTAGATTCGGGATTTAGGATCTTAAGAAACAATTTTTAGATAATCATGACCTCCATTGATAAACTTGAGTAAACAAGTAATTTCATAAACATGAGTAAAGAAGTAATTTCATATAAACTTGAGCAAACAACCATCTTTTGTTGTAGTTGTTTTCCGAAATATGAAGATGAAATGGTCTCACGCATCTCTATACTATGGATGCTTTAGAATGTCTTCCTTCTGTTTCAAATGCTTAATGATGGATGCTAACTGGTGGCACATATGAGGATGAAGATTTTCGGTCTACCTATCGCTATGAAAGTGTAAAAGGTACACACTTATATCACGAGTATATTGTTATTAAAAGTTATATGTCAAGTATATATTTGGTTACCTCGCGTGGATCCGAGCGGTACCATGCTTTAACTATTCCAAAACTCACTCGACCAATGTGCGATGTGTGCTGTTGACACATGTTGGTGTTACTTGATTGCATGAGCCACGTTTCGGTTGAATGGGCAAAAAAATAGTCGTGCAAAATTTTGACCAGTATGCCTATAAATGGTGTTGATTTTGGTTATCCTTATCTCTAAGGGTCAAACGGTTTATACTATAAGATTTGATGAAAATGATACAGGTCAAATGGGTTGAAATTTATCTTAAAAAGTAAGTTCATTATTGTGATTTAGTTTTTTTGTAGACGCTAACAAAATTATTATGTTATAAATAAAAAATTATTACTGTATGTTATAACTGAAAAATTAATATAATTTATTTGTTTACACACTTGTATGTCGAGTGTATTGTTATAAATAGTTATATGTCGAGTAACCTCACGTGGATCCAAGTAGTACCATCCTTTGACTGTTTTGGAACTCACTCAACCAATGTGGGATGTTAAGAATATGATGAGTGTTACTGGCCCATGTCGATGTTACTTGACTGCGTCAGCCACGTCACGATTAATGGGCAAAAAATAATGGTAACCCATTTCGCCCAGTTTGTCTATAAATGAGACTGATTTTGGCTATATTTATCCCTAACGGGTCAAACGGGTTATACTATATACGGGTCAAATGGGTCAAAATTTATTGAGAGTGGTACTTCAAACTTACTATCTAAAAAGTTAGTTCATTAAAGTGATTTAGTTTTTTTGTAGTTGTTAAAAAAATATTATGTTATAAGAGATGTTTTCTGATCCAATATTACCCACCCTATATCAAGAAAACTACACTGGACGTGGAAAAATGTAGTTTGCCAAATGCATGTCATTTTCTAATATAAACACACCATAGTGAACCTCACTCAGTTGCATTTTTATGATATTATGGTGTATTTTTTTAATGGATTTAGTTTCTACAATCCCAATATATCTTTATCTCAAGTGGTGTGCAGCTTAGACCAATTATGGTTGTGTGGCATCCGATCTTGACTGCATTCGTAAATCAGAACCTCAAAACATCAACTCTCGAGTTCCATATTATGATGGTCGGCATCCGATTGGGTATTGAAGAAGTTGATGGATTAAACTCGATGAGACAAATGTGGTTGAATATTCAGGTGCATGGTTCGAGTTGAGGGTTAGATATGCTACCCAGTATCGGTCAATATAGAATAAAAATAATACCCATGTTGATAACACTAACTTATATTCCAGTTCGTGATGATATTAATACATGCTTCTTTGCAAAGTTGTGATAGTTTGAGTTAAAGTAAAGGGACATGCCATAATTCATTTGGCAAGTATACATTTGCTATTTCAAGATTAACATTAAAGCTAAATATGTGATACGTTACTTTTCTGGCTTATTATAGTTGATACAACCTACATCGTGGTTGCTTAAAATTTATTTGAAGTATTATGAGTTACAACCTTCTGATATGATTATTAATCATCCAAAGCTGAATTTAGTATGTTGATATCATTGTGTAAAGCCAGTTCCTATGAAATTCTCTAGAATAATGCATTTTGAAACGAGTTTAATTTAAGGCGTCTAAGACACAATTTTGTTTCACTAAATTTACTTTAATATATCCAAATGATCACAAGGTTATCCATCTAAAAATATACGAGTATATGTTTTTAGTTTGTTGCACTTGCTTGATGTAAAAATGTTTATTGAAGGCCAACACAATAAATTAAAATATAGTGTATTTTTACACAACCTTATTTTCTCTTTTTTTGTTTTTTGAAGATCTTTACTTATTTGGCATGTTGTTAGCATGCATATATTTCATTACATATCATATATGCTACTAACAGCGTTTAACATAGTCGTAGCAAAAGAAGAATACAATAATATACAAGTTACAATAGGAGTAGGCGATAGATGCACGTCTGTTTTTAATAGTTATAAAGTAAATAATTTATTGTATCAGTAGACTAGATTGTTTCAAGAGTTGAAAGCAATAATTAGAACACAAAGTTACAATAGTAGGAGAAGGCGATACACACACGTTTATTCTTAATAGTTATAAAGAAGTTGTTTATTATATCCGTAGAGTAGACAGTTTCAAGAGTTAAAAACAAAAGAAATCTAAATGTTGCAGTTTGTGATGAAGATAGTAATACAAAGGACTTCAAGGTCTATGATTTAAAGTTCAAAAAGTATGTACAATTTATATTTTTAAATGGATTTTTAGAATATTTTAAATTCAAATCAATTATATATCATGATCTCTTTTTTCTTACATGTCTGTAAAACTATTAGATGTTTACGGAATAGACATTAACTATTGACTTGATTAGTGTCGTCAATTGTTATTTAAGACCATCAAAAGTGAACGTGGTGGTAGATTGATCTATCTATTTTATCCCCTGAAGTTCTCGGGTGTTCCAAACCACAAATTCTTTTACAAATGTGTGTGTCGATAATGGTTTTGAGAAATATTGATCAATCTAATGGGTTGTGTAATGAGATAAGAAATTATTAATGGAACAAACTTGGGAAAGAAAGTTATCATACCAAGGTTGAAAATTACTCAATTCGACAAACGTTTACCGCTAAAAACCATTTGAAAATAGTTCCTTATCTCATTTTCATTTGCAATGAACATTAACAAAGCCAAGGACAATCCTTTTCAAAAGTGATTTTGTACCTCCCGCTTCATGTTTTCACTCCATCTTTATATGTAGTTGTTTCAAGAGTGAAAAGTAACAAATATTTGAAGGTTGTAATTTGTGATCCGGAATGGAACGTATCTAAAACAAATAGAAATATGGTATACAAATAAGTAACAATGTTTTATATGTGGAATATATATTTTCAAATGCTTTTTCTAATATTTTGTAATTATGATTACCTATTTACATATACATTATTGTTCACGATTACTTTTTAGTTACTTTTACGTTTAACAGTTAGATGTTCCTGGCATGATTATTGGTTGTTGACTTTATTTGCTCTCACATATGTCAACTTTGAGGACTGAAATGCATGGAACTCTATTATTGTGATTATTACAAAGTTAAACGCTTATGGAATAACTCATGTTCTTTTTTAGGATTCGTTTTCATCTATTACCAAACCCGTGTACTTTCTTTTAGTATTAACATATGTTTGTTATTTCTTACAAAAATCACTTATTAAGCTAAACCCGACGTTAGACGGGTCTTTAAGCTAGTATATATATATATATATATATATATGATCAGATTATAAAAACTATCAGTCTGTCACTACTATAATTTTACCATTTTGATATGACAGTTCATGATTTACCGAATCACTAAGCCTATAAAGTATAAACTCGATCAAATCGATAATCAAAAAAGCAAGCCGCATATATGACATTATCTATTAAAACATGCACTGGATATCCAATTTATAGTAATACATATCGCATGACTATTTTATTTCATGTTTAGTTTATTTGAGAATCAGAAACAAAAGGTGGTGAAGACAAAATTGGAATCTACATAATACTAGATTACTAGAGCCTCGTCATGCATGTTATCACGTATATATGACATGATCTTCGAAAATCATGTTACTCAATTTGCACTAAAAATGTGCTTTCGGACGTACATGGTATTATGTAAACAAATTCAAATTAAACCCATAAAGCTCCAGCCCTGATGAGCAATGGCTTTAAACCCCTCTTAAGTTGAAGACTCATAATCTCATTTGTTCCGCCAACTAACTCACCACCAATGAACACAGCTGGGACTGTACTATACCCAAGCCCCGACAATGCTTGCTCAATTTCTCGGCCTCTTGCTATCTCATCAAGCTCGTAGACAGTAGGGTTCACACCAAAGTCATTAAAGAGGGACTTGACTGTGTGAGACATTATGCAAGAACTCTTACTGAAGATGACCACAGGCCTCCCAGAAACCATTCTTTTCACTCGGTCCATGTCTATACTGAACTTAACTAGAAGTGTTAAAGAGATTAGAGATATTATTAGTTAGTACCTAAAGTGACTCTTTAACTTGTTTTGTGTTAATGTGAATGAAAACTGAGAAATATATATATATATATAGGGTTTGAGTGGATGATATGTGGAGAATAGGGAATGTTTTAGGTTAGTGACCGATAGCTATATCAGGTTCGAGAGATGGGTGTTGCTGCAAAAGATGAATGTGATACGTTGGCAAAAGATGGGCGGCAACGAATCTCATTGCTACGGAAGCATATATAGATATTGATCTTACGTCCAAGTGTGGATGTGTAGGGCTCTAGAATCTATTCGATCTTCAAGTATCCTTATATTATTCCGCATTTGTAATGGACTTTTCAAGAACCGGAAGGTTATACCACCTTTTGCACTGGGTTCACTTATTATTTATAAAGGCATAAAATTAAATGTGAAAACCATTACAACTATATCATCGCCAAATATCTCATAATATGCAAAAAAAAGTTATTAAGGGCATTCTTAACTAAACTCTGCATAATATAAAGATGATATACAAGTATTTTTTATTTTATATCATAGTACAAACAAATTAAATCACAGATTCTGTATTAAGACAAGATTTTAGTGTTTTTCACTCCGAAATTTGTTAATGGGGGTTTTCTAACAACTCCTATTTTCAACCTCTTAATGGATAATTGTAAAACTGTGTACTTTTGTCGTATTTTTCTGACAACGTTATAGTTACCTTCGTTTTCAGAAAGATGATATCACAATATATATGATAGATGTAACACGTAAATTCTTCACTGGCGTGATTGCTTGAACCCGTACCTGTTCCGAAGAGCATCTCACTATATAGTCATGGTAATGATGGTAAGGACGGACTCCGGATTTTTAAGAAGATGTTGTTTAAAATAATTGTCGGGTTATTGAGTAAGTTACACCATAAAAACAAAAGTAGCAAATATTTTGGGAGTCCACATAAGAAAAGAAATGACTGTTTTGAAAAAATTTACATTTCGTGACTTAAATTAAGTATAATCTGTACCACTTCTGGTAAGTATAATTTGTACCACTTCACCTATGTAGTCATTCTTGACTGATGTGATACAAACTTAAAATGTATATACGTAAAAGATGAGTTGTTGTGAGCTAATTTTTTGTATTTGTTTATTTTATTTTATTTTTTATCTAAATTATAGGATTATTTGCTTGCCACATTGTTGAAAGTAATTGAATATTGTAAGTAAGAGCACAGTGGCTACAAGAATTTGTTAAAACCTTGTATTGTTGATGCAGAGATTCATGAATAAAACAAAATATAATTTACTTATTTTGTTATTTTGTTTCCTTATTTTTGTTTAAGAAAATATTCTTAAATTATTATTCATGTTTAGAAATAATAAAGTAGTATTTAATCTTTATTTAAATTATTCTACTCTTCTTATAAGTATGGTTCTTTTTCCTATATGAGAGATTAGGAAGTTATGAATAAAAAAACAGATTTAAAAAAAAATAATAAAAAATAAAAAAAATAACTATAGAGAAAGTAGAATAATCTAAATAAAGATTAGACACTGCTTTCTTATTTCTAAACATGAATAATAATTTAATAATATTTTCTTAAACAAAGATAAAGAAACAAAATAACAAAATAAGTAAATTATATTTTGTTTTATTCATGAATCCCTGCATCATTGATGTAGCGAAAAACAAGGATAGTAAAATTGAATCTGTTGATTCCAAAGAATGTCAGACACAATCCTTCCAACTATCGTTGATTCAAAAGAATACCGATAATCAGGCAAACTCTAACAATCGTTGATTCAACGAATACCCGATTATTAAGAGAAAATTGAACAATAAACCATAACATGGATTCAAGTCAATTAACAAAGACTAAAAGTCTGTTTTTTTATTCATAACTTCCTAATCTCTCATACAAGAAAAAGAACCATACTTATAGGAAGAGTAGAGTAATCTAAATAAAGATTAGACACTACTTTCCTATTTCTAAACCAATAATGATTTAAGAATATGTTCTTAAACAAAGATAAGGAAACAAAATAACAAAATAAGTAAATTATATTTTGTTTTATTCATGAATCCCTGCATCATTCTCCTCTTCTTTAAAAAGACTCGACCTCGAGTCTTGATTGATCTTAAGCATAACTGATAAACTAAGTTTGTAAATCTTGCATACGCTTTGAACGAACTTTTGCTAACCTTGATAATAATTTTTTTTCCCACACACATCATATCATGTGATTTTGAATTGTTGTCTTTCTCAAAATCATCACTTAAAACATGTTGGATCATACGAGATTCCACATGATCAACATAAATAACGTCTCCATCTTCATATATAACCCCTTCCTTGACAAAATGCCCAATATCAATATCAGAAACTGGCAACAATTATTCTTCTACACCCAACATAAAATCTGAAGATGGCACATCATTTTCTTCTTCTTGACAATTATGATAATTGTCAATAAAAGGATACTCCTCTTCCTCTGGTTCTTCATCATAAACCGGGACTGCTTCATAATCACCACAAGCGACATCATCATCGTCATCTTCGGGATCAACAAATGGGTTTTCTGACTCACCATGTTCAATACCCCGACCGTTACGATCACCACGCCGGTTCATCAAGTATTTAATCCGGTTAGTCAATTTATCAAAGAATAGATCCATTCGCTCCTCCATCTTTTCCATAATACGATGCTCCAATTCTTGGTCATACACATCATGAACATTCCTACTTCTTCTTGTAAACATCTTAAACAGGAACTTCGGCTCTTGATACCAACTGATGTAGCGAAAAACAAGGATAGTAAAATTGAATCTGTTGATTCCAAAGGATGTCAGACACAACCCTTCCAACTATCGTTGATTCAAAAGAATACCGATAATCAGACGAACTCTAACAATCGTTGATTCAACGAATACCCGATTATTAAGAGAAAATTGAACAATAAACCCTAACCTGGATTCAAGTCAATTAACAAAGACTAAAAGCCTGTTTTTTTTATTCATAACTTCCTAATCTCTCATACAGGAAAAAGAACCATACTTATAAGAAGAGTAGAATAATCTAAATAAAGATTAGACACTACTTTCCTATTTCTAAACATGACTAATGATTTAAGAATATTTTCTTAAAGATAAGGAAACAAAATAACAAAATAAGTAAATTATATTTTGTTTTATTCATAAATCCCTGCATCAATTGTTAAACATAAGAGCATCTAAAATGCCTCAAACACACAATAGCTTTTTAGAATTTTGCCAAGTCTTTTGATGGGTTTTTTGGCATTGTAAGAAAGACTTTTTATAAGGCTTTTCCCAAAGACTTGTTAACCTTGAAGCTTTTCTTCAAAGTTTTTGTTTATTAATATGTGTTGTATTGAATGCTTTAAATGCCTTTAAGTCTTTAAAAGACTTGAGCATTGTAGTTGGAACTTAGTGTAACCATTTGCATTTCACATACTTAACGTATAATAATTATACACCGCCATTTGACAGTTGACACAAGTACTTCTCGGAGAATATAAATGTTTTAGGACCACTACCAATTGCAATCAAACTTATGTTATGTGTTTCACGAGAGTGTAAGCAAAGTTGGACTTATCCCCAAGTAGAGACTTCTTTTTAAAAGATGGCCATTCTATCTCATACACGTGGACAAAACGAAAATAAAAGTAAATGTGAATACCATGCTTTCTAGGATTCTATTACTCAAACACAAAGTTAAAAATTCCATTTGTAAATTCTAATAAATTAAGTTTGATACGCTATTGATGGAGAATCGCTTCCACTCCATTTCGTATTCTCATTCCAACTTCTGTGTTGTATTTAGGGTGTGTTTGTTATCTAACAAGTGGAATCAAGTAATAATTTCTTTGTGATTAACGATGTTTGATTAAATCATATGACTTTCAAATTTGTATAGAACAAGGAAATGATGCCCACGTTTCGTGGCGAGGTGAAAAAAATCGAATAAGTTTTAAAAATTATTTTTAGATCTTGTTATAAGCTACTTAAAATTACCTGATACTCTATTTTTCAATCTGTATTGAAAAACCCATTTTCAGTCTGTATTGAAGAAACAAAAATATGCCCTATAGACTTTACTTGATTCAATTACTATGCATATTTACTGGAAACAATGTTTGCAAAATAACTCTTGTACCATTGCAAGATTGGTTACGCATCCCGATATATGCTATGCTAAATCATGTTCATATGGGCCACATTTACCCATATATCTTCTATTAGTAATAGAGTACAAAAATGTATTGTAACACACACTTTTTTTCTATTAGTAACTCAAACAGTTAATATAATTGAATAATTATTTAATCTACAAACACACAATTATCATGTACTACAAAACATATACATAAAACAAAAAAAAGAGTTAATTATGAGAACAATCTTGATAGCAATTTGATTGTAAATAAGTACAATTTATCCCAATAGTATGAACCAAAAAATAAGAGTAGACACACAAATCATATAGACCATTATAGTATGTTTCTTACACATAGAAGTTTCTATGAATATAACTAACGTTGCAAATTTGCTGTTGTACAAAAAAGAAAATGTACTTAAAAAAAGTTTCAACTTTCACCTTCTTTTCTTCCACTGTATTTTGGTTTGACCAAACTCCATCATACCTTGAATTCCAGAGATGTATAAAGTGTTACGAACATATATAATATCATTTCAATCTATATGTTTCAAGTTAAAACAACAAAGTTTTCAGAAAATTTAAAAGTTAAAAAAAGGTTACAACACTCCAATTCTCTTAGGCCTTTCATCAAACAACATTGTTAGCACATTTCTACACCATTAACCACAACTCTTTTTTCCCACTGTTTGTCCATCATCAACCAACTTACCATCACTTTAAAAACTAATTATTTTATCCTCTAAACTTACCTTGAGCTACTTACATGACATAGCAAGTAAGCAATTCTAAATAAATAAATAAATACCTGTAACGAAACAATAAACATCACTAAAATACAAAAGTTAGAAGAAAAAACATCAACTTTATGCAATCGAAATACTTAAAGATGAATCAAATAAATCCAAAATCCAGTTGTGTGCATGTGAAAAGATGAAGAAGACGAAAATCAACAGTCAACAACCATCACCACTACTAGAATCGAACGAAGCTTTTGGGGTATGTGATGATAGATCCGGCATTTGAAATGGGGATGTGTATATATGATCTGGGTAACCGTTTGTTTTGCTTATCATCTGTATGTGGTTGATGTAGAGGGTGGAGAAGATAATGTCATGGATCATGAATGTAAAGAAGAAACACGTGTATTGTTTTTTCTACAAAGGTGTTGAGCCTAACACGTGTGTAGAACACTTGGAATCACACCATTATGTCTACATAAGTTACTAATACACGTGATAATAATAAAAAATTACGAGAGAAATAATATAATAATACATACTGTTCATAGTACTCACATCATGTAAACGGTAAACGTATATTAGTTTTAATAGTAGACAAATAGTCATACATGATAACTAACCAAATGGTAACTCTTTTAAACTCATACATGTGAGGTCCACCAATCTCCCCTCTTCTTAAAATAAAATACTCTCCAGATTATTTCTTTAATATTTTTGATGTCATAATATATTTTAAACCAAAATCATAAAAATAATTCTATTACAACCTTTTGTTATGTTTTTCATAATAGATGAAATGATGACTATTCCCTTATCTCATGATAACACGCTAAACATATATTCGTTGATTATTCTTTCGTCATATGAAGGTCTCGAGGTTATGAACTCTTCACGGTGTTCTCTTGCTAAAGATTAAGAAGACAATTTTAGTAAAATGTATTATTACTTATTTATTATTAAAGATGAATTTGACAGCACAGTTAGAAATATAAATATTGGATATTTCAGATTAGTTATAAAACCAAACACCGGTATTGGAATCGGTATCTCATTGGATATCCATTTTCATTCTACCATATTATCACACCTATGCCGATTACGGTTCCATGTAGCAAACCGTTGTTCTTTACACACAAATTCTTTCAAACACAAGTGTTGCAGGTTGGTATATCTTGCATCTTCCACGAATTTAGCAAAGTGTATTTTGAATCTTTAAGAAACTGAGTATTTAGAACACATTTAAACAAAGCTGATCGCTTCGCCAATCTTGACTTGCCCGTCATCCCGTGAGTGTCATGAAACTTGTAGTACATGATATAAATTTACTTGGTAAAATTTATATACAAGCTGTTTGCATTATTAAATATTAGGACAAGTTACCTGATTTTATCAACACTTGTTCAACTATGTTTGCATGAGGAGAGCATCACAAACGATGATCGAGATTCTTTTCTAATAGAGATAAATAATAGGTTCAAGCCCGACTTGTGAGTAAAGGGTCCATCGGGGTTTACATGTAATTCTCATTATAAATTGTCTATCAATAATATAGAATAACTACGGGGTTTTCCATCATTCTAGACTTTCTTGAAACATCATTTATTGTTGCGACTTAATCGGTAGATATCTTTTCTCGACCTGTTGATAATAAGTCGAATTCGAGTACTCAACTTTGTGGAAACTTATAATCAATCGTGATTTGTTTACATATGGTTATCGCCTCAAATTTGTTCATGGGTGTGTTGATGCTACCCTATAGCTTCTGCTAACTCTCTTTGTCGTTGTGGTTCTCAAAATTTAGGTAATGATAGTAACCACAGACGTGCAAGTATTTCAAAGTGTTCCATATGTTAAAGAATCTGGCGATGTGTTTCTTTCTGACAAGCAAGCTTAACAAGTGGCCCGTCCTCTCAGATAACATATAAGATCTGAATATGTCAAGTTCTTGAAACACAAGTCCAACTTATTTGGTACTTCTATCTTCATGAAAGCCAAGGCATTCTGCCCGCCCAAAAAATATTACTTATTTGAAGCCTAGCTATTATACTAGGTCATTGATTACATTCGAAATTCTGTTTCTACATGTGTATTGCACAATAATATGTTAGTCGATCTAAGTATAGTGTGTTTGTGGCTTATGGATTTTATATCTAATCGTAGTTTAGTTATAACTGATGATCATAATATTTGATTTTTTTCGGGTAACGATTAATTAACAATAACTTGTTGTTAACATCATGTCGCCGACTCCAAACTCCAGTTACACAAATAGCAACTAGTGAACGGCTTCGTGACATGCATATGTCCAGTAATCCTATTCTAATAGCATCAGTAACTGATGATCAAACACCGGCTTTTCATATTTATTGTACATATATAGTTGAACAACCAAAGTTTATTTGTCTACCTGAATCCGAACTATCTTTCTTCATATATGCAATATCTAAGTCTTACATATTTTAATGTACTATGTATTGAGCTTACTGTTCCTCCAACTAACAAGTTCAACCAAACATAAAAAAATATTCACCTTTAACGGCAAAAGGTAAAATATATGTCATGAAATGATAGCGCGCGAGCAACATGATCTACATTTGTCTTCGTAATATTGTACAAGTTCATTTATAATTTCACTTTTAACTACAACTATATCCTATTTGGTCCTTTAAAAAATAAATGTTGATACTTATCTTTGATAGTTTTCTTGATTTACTTTTTGTATTCCTGTGTTTTTCATGAAGAATGTCAACCACATAAGATATTGATAACTTAGCTCTTTGGTATGAGAGAATTAAGTTGCATGTATCTAGATACACAATATAAATTACAATGTAAAATAAGCACCTAGCTATTATAAAAGTACTTTTTCGTTCATACGAATAGATGGTAACAAATGTAACATCGCTACACATCAAGTATGGTTTTCTTCAGGTGCATTCAAGAAAAAGTTTCATTGCCTAATCAGATATCGTGAGGTGCGGGTCTAGGTTTTGTTTATGTATCAATGTATGTAGTCTCAAAAAATAAGAACGCAAAAATAAAAACAATGATTTTCTTAGATAAACATGTATATAGATGTCAAAACTCTAAATGCCTTTATTGTATGTTTAATCAAGAAACATATTGTATATGCGTTAATATAAAAGCGCATTTATTCCACAGCAGATACTTGTGTGATTGTCACACCCATAGAGCTCCAGCATTTCTTAACATAGGCTGTAGAGACCGTTGAAGGTGAAGACTAATAATCTCATTTGCTCCACCAACAAATTTACCTCCTATGAACACGACCGGGACGATAGGACTCCGTCCAAGCCTCAAAAGTGCTTGCTCTATTTCTCGACCTTTGGAAATCTCATCTAGTTCATAGATAGCTGGATTTACTCCAAATTCCAAAAGGAGTGACTTAATTGTGTGTGACATAGAACATGAACTTTTACTGAATATTACTACTGGCCTTTCGGACACCATTCTCGTAACCATATCCATTTTTCTTTATTTTTAAAATTGTGTTTTTGTGTACCTTTGCACAATGGGAAAGAAGATAATAGGTTTTGGTTTGAAAAGTTAATAAACTAAGTAGCCATATATATAGGGTTTTGAGAATACTTTTACATTGTCTTAAAAAGAATAAAGGCATGAAAATGAAGTGAAATAGAATTGTGTTCTTGATAGAACAATTTCTCTCATATGAACTATGAGGTGACTAATATTTTTTTCATAAATCCATTATTCTGCACATTGGATAAATTCTTTAAAAGAAATTAAGAAGGCTTATTAATGAACCGGTGACTTTACTTAATGTTGTTTGTTAGAAAAGTAAGCCATCCATGATCCATGGGCTCTTTGTCTTCTATAGGAATGTCTATGCGTAATAGTCTTTGTTGATCAAAAAAATATGATGACTAACACGAAAGTTGCCACCTTTGCGAGTGTGATAAATATGTCTATGAATTTTTTATTGAACAAGGCTTAGATACTTTATATTGCATATCATACCAAAATCAAATCTAAATAGTCTACAATGTGTTGTTACCTTATGTCTGTTTCAAAAATTAACATAAGCTAGCTAACCAACTTTCATGCTAAAGTAGGTTTAAATATGTATGAGATACTTACATATATCTTTTAAACATGCTTGATTGTTGGGGAGATTAAGGGGAGTCTGAATTGGCCCAACATGCATGATGTAACACAATCACGGGGAGGGAGTTGACCATATAAATCATGGGAGAAGTACACTGGAAACTAAACCAAAGACTCATTTTTTTAGTTTATACTACCTTGCTTTACTAAGTTGACACTCATGGTATAACTTTCCTAATACTTTTAAAATTTTTATTTTTATCTTGGTGTGTTTCTATATAACGATTTATCAATGGGACTGGGAACATGTCATAAAGGAAAGGATTGGGTAGTAGGCCTCATATAACGGATATAACGCTCTTTTATTTACACATTTGCAAAAAAAATAAAAACGGATAAATTATCTTAGAGTAACGGATAAATTATCTTAAATTAATGAAAAAATATGTTATAAGGTTGACATATGATCTCGGTGGATAGATATTAGTTCATGTGATGTGCATTTTAACTAAAACTGAATCAAAAAATTATCAGAAAACCAAATTATTACAATACATTTATATGAGAAAATACTGTTAGCTAGAATGATAAAACCCCTATCGTTATAATCTTATTAATCATCACAATATCTTTTATTAATAATCACAATAATATATAGGAGTATATGACACATCAAACCTTAATTCAACAAATCGAGATCGAGCCTTATTTATCCACTAATAAATCCAGCGAGCTGTGATATATGGACGCTGGAGATTGGCCTCTTCTCTCAACATTGGTTTTCCATTTTATTCCTTGATACTAGACATAGGAGCCAGCCTGTCGAGTTACATGTTCCTTATCATAAAAACTGTACCAATCTTATATTTGCAAACCAACTTGAAGAACGATTTTTCATAATTTGGCTCTACTCATCAATTGGTTTGGAAATTTCAAGGTGATAATTTGTTAGTACCGTTTAAAACATATTTAATGTCACGTGTAAGCTAAACCAATAATATTTCTTTTTATAGTAATACTGTGTAGATGTATGATGAGATTGTCAACGGAAACTAAAAGGATATAAGGTAAATGTGTGGAAGAATATGTCTTATGTGGTCCATTTGGTTATGTGAAGAATCAAAAGCGATAGGAATATTTCCTTTTGGTTTGTGCATTTCAAAAGTGGTTCTATTGTGAAGTTGCTATATTCTGTCTTATTGATGAGACTGCTTTTATACATAGTCTCATCATCCAAATCAGGTTAAAACGGCTAAAATATCATTAAAAGTGCCATATATATGCTTGTGTTTCCTCAATGTGTATTTTAGGTACGGATATCGAGAAAATGACAAAAGATCACAAGAAACGAAGAAAAACGAACACGGGAAACGAAGCCGCACAATGAACCGGACCCTAGAGTTGATTTTCCAAGAAAAGTCCTTGAAGAATTAAAGATTGTACAAGAAGGGTCCTTCATCATTGAAGAATTGACACTTTATACCCTTGTATATTCATAATTACAAGTTTAGTCCCTAAAGTTTGTCAAAGTTACAAAAAGGACCCTTAGTTTTGAAGAATTGACAAGATTTGTCCCTCCAAATTTCAAGACTTGTTAATATTAGACCTTGAAGAATGAAGTTATGCAAGATTAGTCGTTCAATATTCAAGACATGAAAAGCCCTTGAAGTTTGGTCAAAAGTGCAAAAGAAGTCCTTATGAAAAGTTTTATAATCACTTGTGCCAAAAATGACAAGTCTGTCATAGTTTTTACAAAGGAAAAAGAGAAATAAGTTGCCAAGACTTTATATGATCAATTTTTGGAAACTAAGGGGCCAAAATTGGCAGACAGCCTAACATCAAACCACCAACCATAGCCTGACACGTCACTCCCCACTC
The DNA here is from genome assembly GCA_025667525.1 of Glebionis coronaria. Taxonomy (NCBI): domain Eukaryota; kingdom Viridiplantae; phylum Streptophyta; class Magnoliopsida; order Asterales; family Asteraceae; genus Glebionis; species Glebionis coronaria. The sequence goes on from CM046877.1 coordinate 293,851,406, forward strand.
ACTTATTATTAAACCGGGTTTAATTCATGGTCAAATAAAGTCAAACCTCAATGTTACGCGCTAAACACTAACTATGTTAATCAACCCATAATTTCCCCAGCCCTAGAACATAAGAACCCTAATTTTATTATCTTCATTAACAAAAATTGGAGTTTAAGGATTTGCAGATCCCTAATTACCTTTTTCCTAAACCTAGTTCCACCTTTAAACAAAACCCCTCCTCACCCTTGTGACCCACCCCCATGTGCTCTATAGCAAAAATAAAAAGTATGACAACAAATCAACGAATCTGAACAATTTCTTGTTTTCAACGGATCCATAGACGGCTCAAATTGTCCTAAACACCCTGGCACGTCACATGGAGCTGACAAGATCACAAGACTACCTAAGGATCAAATTCAAATTCGGCATCCTTTGAGGATATTCTAAGATTCGAGTAAGGGCACTTCTGGAACTTTATACACTATGGTTTGATGTTTTTAGCTTGATAGAACCGTATAAGCCCTTTATATAAAGGGCATAGGGACTTAGCATTAGTTTTTGTTCTTGTTTTTGTTTCTCCTTGGTCAAGCATTGTAAAGCCCCATATTTCGTATGAATGAAAATGTTGGTTAATGTTGTTGACGAGAAAGAACAAGTCCCCTTTTAATTCTTATGTTTGGTTTAAGTTGAATCAGTTTTTCAAATCTTTTTTCTTTACCATCAGCTTTTGATTTTGTCACTCAAGTTTTTAGAAAGTTTGCAAGAAAAATTCTTTTTGGATCACCTTTACCTGTTTTTATTCTCAAGTATTTATTGAAATCGTGGTATTTCAAGTTTGTTTGAGTGTGTAAGATGTAATCAAGAAAAAAGAAAGAGAGTTTTTATTTCTTTGTGGCCATAAAGTCTAACATTGGAAATCTTAGGGTTTATGTATGATCATAGCATAATAATTGGATCAATCAATGTGTAGTGAGTACATTAAACTTTGTGTAGACCATTTGTGGGATGCTATGGTGCACAAATTTTGATACCTGTTACCTTTATATTCTTGGCATCAAGCATCTATCATTTATGTGCTAACCATTAACACTTGAACTCTTTATATATTTTTTTCTGGTCTTATCCACAGCTGGAAGCTTGTGTGAATTGCTCACATATACATATAAGCTCTTAACACCCCAAGGTGTGGATGTGCACCTTGGAGGTTTGAACCCTCTTTCTTCCTTTTCTTTTTATTTTTTGTCAATAGAATTACTTGCTATACTGATTTGTTGATTTGAAGTATATGGTGGTATGTTGTTTGCTGAAAATGCTCATCACATGATTTGAATGTCTTTGTATGAAATGTCTGCATGTTTTAACTTATTTGATTCATAAACCTTGTTAAAAATTGTGCTTTTTATTCATAAGGTGGGGTTTGGGTTTATTGATATTAGGGGTTTAGGTGACACAGGACCTAATATAATCAACTTAAACACACTTAATATGGTAATGGTAGGTTATCTCAGTAAGTAGTTTAAAGTTTGGTGGCTTAAAAATAGAAGTTGCCTGTGTAAGTTTAAGTAAAATCAGTCAAGTACAATCAGTAAGGTCCATAGGGATTGATTTTGTACCTTAATTGTTCAAATCTTGAAAACAGTTATAATTATTGTTAGTAAAGGTTTGTATGTTGTTAGATTTGGATTTGGTATGAAATATTGTTAGATTGGAGGCCTTAAAATTCGTCTAGGTGCCATATGAACCAGCATTAGTCCAACAGACCTCAGCAACTTGTTTTAGCCTGATTTTGTGGATTTTGTGTATGTGAGCCGCTTGTTATTTGTATTATTTGTGACTCCTACAAGTCAACTGACTTGTGGGGTGCCCCTTTTGTCCAAAAAGCTCATCAAACAAGCTTAAAAACAGCTTGTCTCATTTTCTGAGTACAGCAGTGGGAACCTATGTTCCCACTGATTGACCATTTTTAGCCACTGCTAGCACATAAAACAAATCATATAGGCCTGTCACTTTCAGCTTACAAGTTTTTTGTCTTTAGTGACTCAGAATAGGCATTTTTCATATTTTCTATTTTTCCCAGTCTTGTTAAATTATTTTAATATTTTTAATAAAGTTAAATTTTAATTTACTGTTCATTTGGTATTTTTTTAGAATTAATTCAGTTTTAATTAGTTTTATTTCATCTGTCTTTTGTCTTTTAGTGTAAAAAATTAATATTTTTCAAATTTTCCAATTTTCATAGTTTTATTAAAATGTTTTAAGATTTTTAGAATAAAAAGTTCACTGTTCACTTTATTTTATTATTTTCTAAAATTATTTTAAGTTAAATTAGATTTTTAATTAAATTGTTTTGTCTTTTAGTGGTAAAAATTACTTTTTTAACTTTTTCATTTTTCTACTGTTTAGTATTATAAAATAAGAATTTTAGAAAAGTTAAATTAATTTTAGCATTATTTTATTATTTTTAATCATTATTTTAGTTTAAAAAGTGTTTTTAGCCTTTTAAAAAAATAGAAAAATAGTTTTAAAAAATTAATAAAAATAATTTTTCCTTTTTATACAATATAAGTAAGATTCTCATTTGATAAAATCATATTTTGGGTTTATTTTTAATTTTATTGAATTTTAAGGATTTAAATAGCATTTAAAATTGAATATTAAATTGGAAATAAGTTTTAAAATATTATTGTCAAATTTTTATTCTTATTTATATTATTTTAGATTTGTTTTTTATTTTTAATAAATTTTTAGGGTAATTTTAAAATTTCGTCACGTTTTTACGGTTATACGTGTACGTCATTCATCGTAGTTTAATTTTATCCGTATCCGTCATCATTTTTCTTTTTCCATTTTCTCATCAATATTAATCTCAAAGTTAATCAAATTAAACACACACACTAAGCCTCCTTGAGAACGAACTCACACAAGGGTCATAAGCACTTGGTTTTCCTAAACCATTTGTTTAATACTTATCCTATTTACACTCTTTTTCCTAAAAGACGTAAAAACTACAACTATCATTTTGGCGTTGCTACCGGGGAGGCGTGTAGTGTTAAGTTTGAACCATTTTGTTTTTGATATTATCCATAATAAGTATTTGTGTGATTAGCACTCTAATCATACGTATCATTGGTTTTCGTTTTTTTGTGAAATATTATTACTATAGTGTATACGTATCACAATAAATTCACAAGTACTCTAAAAGCGTGAAAACACAACCTTAATTGGGATTTCATCAATCAATTATTGTATTCGAATCTCAAACAAAGAAAAAAGGCAAAATAGATAATTACTTTCGTGAAGCTTAATTTTGATAAACACAAACTATAAGGCGGTTGTATTTCACGACCTAAAGGAAAAAGGCTCTTAAGTGCTTCGCGCCGCCTCGCTTCCTCCGCTTGCTTGTGCGTGTTTTGATAAAAAGGGCTAATCGAGGGTTTGCCACCCAAAGTATTATCGACGTATCATATATATTTTCTTGGTTTCAAAGATTAAACCCTCTTGAACGTTTTGGTGTTCCACCAACTTTCTAAATTCATCGAAGGCGTTCACTTCACGTGATCGTTTTCATTCCTTGAGGCTCCTTTAATCGAGATATTTAATTTGAGGAGAGATTTGTAGATTTGTTTCTACGTAATTCACGAGAAAATCCAAAAAAGTTAAAAACAATCAAAAGCACAAAAAATTTTGGAAAAAGTAAAAACACCCAAAAGAATCTTCTTTGCTCATCCCCAAGTTGTACATGACGTTTATGCAAACTCGTAACCAAGCAAGACGTGCACGTAAACGTAGAAACCGAAAGGAAGGAACACCTTCTAGTGAACAATCTCCTATTGACGAACCCATCATAGAACAAGAAGCTCCCATGGCTAATCGTACTATGATGGAGTTGCTTCAAGCACCCACCGAGGGTTATAGAGAAGCGATTGTGATTCCTGCTATCCTTGCGGAGAATTTTGAGGTTAAGACGGGTTTGTTGTCTATGATCCAAAACAACAAGTTTCGTGGTGACGAAAAGGACAACCCTCATAACCACATTCGCCAACTCAATCGTCTTACGACAACTTGCAAGTTTAAGGACGTCTCAAACGGATCGATTAAGATGATTCTTTTTCCGTATTCCTTAGCGGGGCCCGCTAAAATTTGGTTAGAGAAAGAGCCACCCAATTCAATATTGACGTGGAAGGATCTCGTTCCTAAGTTCGTGAACCAATTTTCCCGCCCTCTAAGACTACGCACTTGAAAAACGAGATTTCAAAGTTTTCACAAGAGTACAATGAGAGTTTTTCAACGGCTTGTAATAGGTTTAAGGAAATGTTGCATGAATGTCCTCATCACGGTTTTTTACGACACACATCAAATCGACATGTTTTACAATGGATTGAAAGATCATGAACGAGACTATCTTAATGCCGCAGCGGGTGGTAATTTTCTGTGTAAAACGGTTGAGGAAGCATTGTTGATCATTGAGAATAGGTCCAAGGTTTATAGCCCTCGTAGCACATCGAGTGTTAACAAGACTTCGTCTTCGCCTTCATTGTCACATACCATCGACGCTTGCCAAATAGAGGCTAATTTGGAGAACAAGATATTTGATAAGCTTAAGGGACTATTGATTGAGTTTAAAGTTGGTGAACAACCCACTCCCGCTACGGTTAAAGCGGTTGAGGTTTCTTGTTTCTATTGTGGTGGAGGTCATGATTTCTCTGAGTGCATTACCGCCGGTGGTAACACTTCGAGTGCCTACGCGGCCACGAGAACTTATAACCAAAACGGTCAAGTTACCCGCACTAATCAATTGACTCCATCGGGTTTTCCACCAAATCAAAATGCTAACATTTATCGCAACAATCAAGTTGGTTACCAAGGAAATCAAAGGAACAATTATAAGGGTAACAACTATGGGAATCAATGGACTAGTAATCAAGTGTAAAACAAAAATCAAAACCGTGATTTTCAAAACAACAACAAAGGTTTGCAAAACATGAAAGATCTTCCAAATGAATTTGTTGATTATGCAACGGCTAATGATGCTAAATTTGATAATATGCAAAGGGAGATAATTAGCCTAAGATCCGAGATTAAAAATGATTTGAAAAATGAGTTGAAAAACGAGCTTGCTAATGAACTTAAGATTCATACAAACAAAATGGAGAGTAACGTGGAAAGGTCACAACGAAATCAACAAAAAATGGAACAAGGCCAACATAAAATTAAACAAGAGATGCTTAAGGCAGATATAAGACAATCTAAGTTTGAGAATAGAATATCAAGCATGATTGAGGCTATAATTTCGGGTGGTCTTCCTAGTAACACCGTGTCAAACCCGAAGGGAGAGATGAAAGTGATTACCACGCGTAGTGGTAAGACCTTTAAGGAACCGACTCCTCAACCAATTGCTCCTACGGTGGAGGAAATTGAGGAAGAAACCGAGGAGGTGGTCGAAAAAGAGCACATTACAATCCCACAAAAGTACCGGTCAAACCAGACCTACTGTTGACCCTTTACCAACATTGGAACCCGAGATTCCAAAGGCTATGCCTTTGCCCCACCAAACACCACCCTTACCTTACCCATCGAGACTTCGTAAGGAGGAATTACAAGAACGAGATAATTACCAATTTGAGCTTTTTATTAAGATGTTTCGTGATTTGCATTTTAACATAAGTTTTGCCGACGCTTTAATTATGATGCCTCGATTTGCCGCCAACTTTATGAGTATGTTGAACAACAAGGAGAAATTGCGGAAATTGTCTAGTTGTTCATCGGTTTATCTTAACCGCATTCCTCAAAAAGTCGGTGACCTTGGTAAATTCTTAATTGCGGTTGGTATTCAAGATATGGAAGAATGCTATGCCGTGGCCGATCTTGGTGCTAGTATTAATTTGATGCCTCTTGACATATTCAAGTTGCTCAATCTTCGTAATCTTACTCCTTCAAGAATGTATATCGAGATGGCCGATCATTCTACGATTCCCGCATGTGGGTTGGCTGAAGACGTTTTTGTGAAAGTGGGAAAGTTCTATTATCCGGTAGACTTTATCGTAGCCGATATTCCCACGGATCCTCAAGTTCCTCTTATTTTAGGTCGTTCGTTTTTTGATACGTCGAGAGCGCTCATTAATGTGCATGCAAGGAAAATCACCTTACGTTTCAACGACGAGGAACTTGTTATAAACGCAACACAAAACTTCAAACTTTATCATGTTTATTCTATCGCAACTTTAAACCATATTGATATGATCGATGTCGTTTGCGAAGAATTTTCACAAGAATTTTCACAAGAATTTTTAGGTTTTGGTGATGAAGAAAATAGTGGCAATCCCACTATGCTCGAACCCATCCTTGACAATTCGACACCATCTTTCACTCCATTTGAAGGAGGCGAGTTTACTTTGGAAGAGTTTGATGTACCTCGAACTTCTAACGAAGACCTCGATGACGAAGAGGACTTTTCGATTATCAGGGATTTTCTTAACGATTTCCCATTTCCTCCGTCGGTGGAGGTTATGAGTATCGAACCCAAATCTTTAATCGAGGAACCACCAATCCTCGAGTTGAAAGATCTTCCTCCTCATATTGAATACGTATTCTTGCAAGGAGACGATAAGTTGTCGGTTATTATTGCGAAGGATCTTTCGGATGATGAAAAACTGCACTTATCGATGTGTTGAAAGCTCACAAAGGTGCCATTGCGTGGAAATTATCCAACATTAAGGGTATCGACCCAAAATTTTGTACCCACAAATTTTAATGGAGGAAGACTACAAGCCCGTAATCCAATGTCAAAGGAGGGTGAACCCTAATATTCACGACGTCATCAAAAAGGAGGTCCTTAAACTCCTTAACGCGGGATTGATTTACCCTATTTCTGATATCCCTTGGTTGAGTCCCATTTATTGTGTCCTTAAAAAGGGAGGAATGACCGTTGTGCCAAACGATGACAATGAGTTAATTCCAACTCGACTCGTGACCAGTTCTAGGGTGTGTATTGACTATCGTAAGTTAAATGACGCCACTCTTAAAGACCATTTTCCCTTTCCCTTCATGGATCAAATGTTAGAGCGTCTTGCGGGAAAAGATTTCTATTGCTTTTTAGATGGTTTTTCCGGTTACTTCCAAATCCCCATCGATCCTCGTGATCAAGAAAAAACTACGTTTACGTGTCCATATGGAACGTTTGCCTATCGTAGAATGCCATTCGGACTTTGCAATGCACCGGGAACTTTTCAACGGTGTATGATGGATATTTTTCATGACATGATCGAGAAGACGATGGAAGTCTTTATGGATGACTTTTCCGTGTTTGGTAGTTCGTTCACTTCGTGTTTGTCGAACCTTGAGAGAATGCAAAAACGTTGTGAGGAAACCAACCTTGTGCTCAATTGGAAAAAATGTCATTTTATGGTAAAAGAAGGAATCGTCTTAGGGCACAAGGTCTCGAAAGCGCTGATTAAGGTAGTCAAAGCTAAGATAGACGTCATCGCCAAATTACCTCATCCCAAAACCGTCAAGGGAGTTAGGAGTTTCCTAGACCACGCGGGCTTTTATCGTCGATTCATCACGGATTTTTCAAAGATATCTCGACCCATTACACACCTCCTTGAAAAATATGCTCATTTTATCATTAACGAAGATTGTGTACGAGCCTTTGAAATCCTTAAGAGGAAACTTACCGAAGCTCCCATCCTTGTTGCTCCCAATTGGAACCTCCCCTTTGAGCTCATGTGTGATGCAAGTGATTACGCTATTGGTGCCGTTTTGGGGAAACGTCATGAAAAGCACTTCTTGCCTATTCACTATGCTAGCAAGACGATGACCGAGGCTCAAATTAAGTACACCACAACGAAAAAGGAATTCCTTTTCGTGGTGTATGCATTTGAGAAATTCCGACCTTATCTCGTCTTGACCAAAAGCATAGTGTATACGGATCATTCGGCAATCAAGTACCTCTTGGCTAAACAAGATGCTAAGCCAAGATTTCTTAGTTGGATTCTCCTCCTACAAGAATTTGATGTCACAATACTTGACAAAAAAGGAGCCGAGAATCTAGCGGCCGATCACCTCTCTCGATTGGAAGATCCTCACCAAAGTGTGTACGAGAACAAGGAAATCACCGAAACATTTCCTCTCGAGACACTTGGTGTAGTGAATTCCAAGAAAGACACTTCCACCCCATGGTTTGCGGACATTGAAAATTACCATGCGGTCAACTTCATCATTAAGGGTATTAAGACTCAACAAAAGCGAAAATTTCAAGTTCTACTTTTGGAACGACCCTTATCTATTTCGGACTTGTGCGGATCAAATCATTCGATGTTGTGTGTTTGGCACCGAAGCATCTAATACCCTTAGAGCTTGTCACAAGGGACCCACGGGTGGTCACCATGGTGCTAATCTCACGGCGAAGAAGGTCTTTGTTTCCGGTTTCTTTTGGCCTACTATTTACCGAGATGCGCACGCACTTGTCAAGTCGTGTGACTCATACCAACGTCAAGAAAAAGCCTCACAAAACAATGAAATGCCACAAAATATCATCCAAGTGTGTGAGATCTTTGACGTTTGGGGAATTGATTTTATGGGGCTGTTCACATCATCTTGTGGTAATAAGTACATCCTTGTCGCCGTTGACTACCTATCCAAGTGGGTGGAAGCTAAGGCTTTGCCTACGAACGATGCTCGTGTGGTAGTCAAGTTTTTGAAGCAATTGTTCTCTCGGTTTGGAACCCCTCGTGCAATCATAAGCGATCGTGGAACCCATTTTTGTAATGACCAATTCGATAAGGTTATAAAAAAATATGGGGTTACACATCGGCTTTCTACGGCTTATTAACCACAAACGAGTGGGCATGTCGAGGTGTCAAATCGAGCTTTGAAGAGACTCTTAGAGAGATCGATAGGGGAAATTGACAATCTTGGTCAGATAAGTTAGACGATGCTTTATGGGCCTTTCGTACTGCTCATACGACGCCCATTGGGTGCACTCCTTACAAGCTTGTGTATGGGAAGAACTGTCACTTGCCCATTGAAATCGAACACAAAGCTTATTGGGCCCTAAAGCATTGTAATGATGGCATTGAGACCGTGGGAAAACACCAGAAAATGCAATTGAATGAATTGGATGAATTAAGGGACATTGCTTATGAAAATTCATTGATTTATAAAGAGAAAACTAAAAAGTTTCATGATTCTAAAATTAAAAACCGGGTTTTTAACATTGGGGATCAAGTATTGCTTTTTAACTCGAGATTGAAAATATTTTCCGGCAAGTTGAAATCCCGTTGGTCCGGACCATTCACGGTTACCCAAGTGTTTCCTTATGGGACCATCGAGCTAGCTCAAAATGATGATCCTAACTTTAAGGTGAATGGCCATAGGTTGAAGCACTACTTTGGTGGGGAAGTTCCTTCTTTGAATGACCTCGACCAAGTCACCTTCCCCAATGATAATTAGTATTGAGGGGATCGAGTCGAGCTCATGACTCGGTAATAAAAAACGAGGTGCCTCGTGGGGGAGTTCCCATGCTTATCCATGTACATATTATCGTTATCTAATTTAGCTTATGTGAGGAGATTTGTGCCCTTCCAACCTTTGTTCCGTGGTTGTTTGTGAATTGTGGTTTTTAGATCATCATCTTCACGATTGGAGCCTCGCGTGTTCGTTTTACGTGAGCACTCGATCGTTTGCTTTGAATAATTTCTCAATATCCATATGATATATCCTTGATTGTTCTAACCTTAGGTCTTTTAGCACACTTCATAAACGGCTATAGATTTAATGGTTCCACCCTTTCCATGCTATATTAGGCATTCGACTACGTCTCTAGTATGGGGGTATTTCACCCCTAGACTCGAACATTGAGGACAATGTTTAACTTTAGTATGGGAGGTGAATAGATACTTGCCTTGCCAAACCTTCACGCTTTCTAAAGTTTATCTTTTTGGTTATCGTTTTCTTGCAAAATAAGGCTAAAAATGGCCAAATTTTAAAAAATTTCTCATGTTTCATAAGTGTTTGAATACACGAATGCAGATTTTCCGATGGCGAGAATAAGAGTAATTTTTGACTCGACCGTGCGTGTTGAGCACTTAGCTTCGATTCCTTAACTTTATATTAGGCTAAGTCTCTTAAATTAGGACGAGAAATGATAGAGTTAATTATAAGTTACTATGCTAAATGTAGAGTACTCGTATTCTTTCAAAAACTTATGTGTTCTAATTGTTTGCTTATTCTCCCTTCGCTTGTATATATATTTTGCTAATAAGTATTGGCTTAGCGGTTTAGTCTTGATTGTTGGTTTCTAGTATTTTCTAGTAGCTTCCATGTAATTAAATTGGAAAAACATTAAGCTTTCGCCAGCGTCACGGTTTTGAAGTATTGGCACCCCGAATAATCGAAAGCTTCACCCAATAATAAGATTTCAAGTGCTCACACCTAAATTAAGCAAAAATTCGAAGCTCACAAGGCCGAAAAATCTATGCAAATTGAAAGTGAAAAGCCTTAATCTCAAAGCTTTAAAGATCCAAAATTCGCATTAGCGTGAGGATATACGTCTTTGGCCATAGTAAACACCTCATGGCGAGGTTAAATAAAAGGCAAGGCAATACCGAAGTCATAATAAAAGCTCCATGACGGAGTTGAATAAAAGATGGATGTAAACCTATGATAATAAGGCCCATCCGTTAGGGGGCGTATAAAAGTCTTGGTAATAAGTCTCATGTTCAAAACCGTTATAAAACCGTGTTTATAGATCCTTCTTGTTGACTTAATTTTTTGACATCGTTGTCTATTAGGGGGGTTATTAATTCGATGGTCTTGGTTACACTGTTATGACTCAAATTTTAGACCTTAATCTCTATCATCGCATAAGTAAAAAATGTATCATCATGATCATTCATGACAAAAATAAAATATAAGAGATACACCTTAGGATTAAGGGAGTCTAAGTACGTGATTAGGGCATATGAGTAGTGTTAGCATTACTAACTTATAATGACTCTCGTTACACGCTTGGCATGGAATTGGGTGAAAATCGAGGACGACGAAATTATTTCTAACGAAGTATTCACATGTTCTTGTTCTATGAACCTAAACATCCCATTTTGCGATGAAAATCATACATTATGTCTAAATCGCAAGTAGTAGCAAGTAGTAGTAGTAAGTTTATGATTTAATAAAAGTCCATAAAAATGATGTTTGGAGGTGCTACGATACTTTATTTTAGCATTGCATGAGGGCACGTCAATGGTTTAGTATGGGGGAGTGATGAGACTGCTTTTATATATAGTCTCATCGTCCAAATCAGGCTTAAAACAGTTAAAATATCATTAAAAGTGCCATATATATGCTTGTGTTTGCTCAATGTGTATTTTAGGTACGGATATCGAGAAAATGACAAAATATCACAAGAAACAAAGAAAAACGAACACGGGAAACGAAGCCGTACAATGAACTGGACCCTAGAGTTGATTTTCCAAGAAAAGTCCTTGAAGAATTGAAGATTGTACAACAAGGGTCCTTCATCATTGAAGAATTGACACTTTATACCCTTGTATATTTATAATTACAAGTTTGGTCCCTAAAGTCTGTCAAAGTTACAAAAACGACCCTCAACTTTGAAGAATTGACAAGATTGGTCCCTCCAAATTTCAAGACTTGTTAATATTAGTCCTTGAAGAATGAAGTTATGCAAGATTAGTCCTTCAATGTTCAAGACATGAAAAGCCCTTAAAGTTTGGTCAAAAGTGCAAAAGAAGTCCTTATGAAAAGTTTTATAATCACTTGTGCCAAGAAGAGAAGTGTGTCATAGTTTTTACAAAGAAAAAAAAGAAATAAGCTACCAAGACTTTATATGATCAATTTTTGGAAACTAAGGGGCCAAAATTATCAGACAGCCTAACATCAAACCACCAACCATAGCCTGACACGTCACTCCCCACTCACTTATTATTAAATCAGGGTTTAATTCATGGTCAAATAAAGTCAAACCTCAATGTTACGCGCTAAACACTTACTGTGTTAATCAACCCATAATTTCCCCAGCCCTAGCACACAAGAAACCTAATTTTATAAACTTTATTAACAAAAATTGGAGTTTAAGGTTTAGTAGATCCCTAATTACCTTTTTCCTAAACCTAGTTCCACCTTCAAACAAAACCCCTGCTCACCCCTGTGACCCACCCCCATGTGCTCTATAGCAAAAATACAAAGTATGACAGCAAATCAACAAATCTAAACGATTTCTTGTTTTCAACGGATCCATAGACGGCTTAGATTGTCCTAAACACCGTGGCACATCACATGGAGCTGACAAGATCACAAGACTACCTAAGGATCAAATCCAAATTCAGCATCTTTGGAGGATATTCTGAGATTCAAGTAACGGCACTTCTAGAATTTTATACACTAGGTTTTGATGTTTTTCAGCTTGATAGAACCATGTAAGCCCTCTATATAAAGGGCATAGTGACTTAGCATTAGTTTTTGTTCTTGTTTTTGTTTCTCCTTGGTCAAGCATTGTAAAGCCTCGTATTTCGTATGAATGAAAATGTTGGTTAATGTTGTTGACGAGAAAGAACAAGTCCCCTTTTAATTCTTATGTTTGGTTTAAGTTGAATCAGTTTTTCAAATCTTTTTTCTTTACCATCAGCTTTTGATTTTGTCACTCAAGTTCTTAGAAAGTTTGCAAGAAAAGTTCTTTTTGGATCATCTTTACCTGTTTTTATTCTCAACTAGTTATTGAAATCGTGGTATTTCAAGTTTGTTTGAGTGTGTAAGTTGTAATCAAGAAAACAGAAAGAGAGTTTTTATTTCTTTGTGGCCATAAAAGTCTAACATTGGAAATCTTGGGGTTTATGTATGATCATAGCATAATGATTGGATCAATCAATGTGTAGTGAGTACATCAGTCAAGTACAATCAGTAGGGTCCATAGGGATTGATTTTGTACCTTAATTGTTCAAATCTTGAAAACAGTTATAATTATTGTTAGTAAAGGTTTGTATGTTCTTAGATTTGGATTTAGTATGCAATATTGTTAGATTGGAGGTCTTAAAATTCGTCTAGGTGTCATATGAACCAACATTAGTCCAACAGACTTCAGCAACTTGTTTTAGCCTGATTTTGTGCTTTTTGTGTATGTGAGCTGCTTGTTATTTGTATTATTTGTGACTCCCACAAGTCAACTGACTTGTGGGGTGCCCCTTTTATCCAAAAAGCTCATCAAACAAGCTTAAAAACAGCTTGTCTCATTTTCTGAGTAAAGCAGTGGGAACCCGTGTTCTCACTGATTGACCAGTTTTAGCCACTGCTAGCACATAAAACAAATCATACATGCCTGTCACTTTCAGCTTACAAGGTTTTTTGTCTTTAGTGACTCAAATTAGGCATTTTTCATATTTTCTATTTTTTCCTAGTCTTATTAAATTATTTTAATATTTTTAGTAAAGTTAAATTTTAATTTATGTTCATTTGGTATTTTTTAGAATTAATTCAGTTTTAATTAGTTTTATTTAATCTATCTTTTGTCTTTTAGTGTAAAAAATTGATATTTCAAAATTTCCAATTTTCATAGTTTCAGTAAAATGTTTTAAGATTTTTAGAATAAAAAGTTCACTGTTCACTTTATCTTATTATTTTCTAGAATTATTTTAAGTTAAATTAGATTTTTAATTAAACTGTTTTGTCTTTTAGTGGTAAAAATTACTTTTTTTTTAACTTTTTAATTTTTCTATTGTTTAGTATTATAAAATAAGAATTTTAGAAAAGTAAAATTAATTTTAGCATTATTTTATTCTTTTTAATCATTATTTTAATTTAAAAAGTGTTTTTAGCCTTTAAAAAATGGAAAAATAGTTTTAAAAAATTAAGAAAAATACTTTTTAGTTTTTATATAATATAATTAAGATTCTCATTTGATAAAATCATATTTTGGGTTTATTTTTAATTTTATTGAATTTTAAGGCTTTAAATAGCATTTAAATTTGAATATTAAATTGGAAATAAGTTTTAAAATATTTTTGTCAAATTTTTATTCTTATATATATTAATTTAGATTTGTTTTTTATTTTTAATAAATTTTTAGGGTAATTTTTAAATTCCGTCACGTTTTTACGGTTTTACGTTTACGTCATTCGTCGTGATTTAATTTTATTCGTATCTGATAGGTGTGAAAACACCCATCTTTTCTACCACTTAATTACAATAATAACCGAGCCAAAAACGTGTATTTTATGTCTTTTATGTCGGAATTATGCGTGGTTTGTGTTTTTGTTGTGATTTAGGACGAAATTGTGAAAAGTGGAGAAAACACGGCATTTACGGGCTTTTATTGAAGAAAAAGATGAAAGATGAAGTCGAGAAGTCGAGAGTGCAAAAAGAACGGAAGTCCAAGACCATTTCTGGAGATTTATCGAAGAAAAAGTCAAAAGACGGAAGTTTACCAAAAGCCGAAGAACTCGAGTCTTATTTATTGAAGAATTAAAAGACGAGTTTAAAGAAATCCCGAGCCAAAAGTCCTTAAAGTCCAAGATTAACAAAAGACTAAGAAGGAAGGACTCAATGGTGCAATTAACAAGAAAGGAAGGAGAGGAGGAAGCTTCCTCTAACCACTCTCCTAATCTCCTATAAATAGACCATTAGTATCTCATTTTCATTTTTGTTGGCTAACTTGACAAATTAGCTCTTCCACTTTTATTTCATGCACCTTTAATTACTTGTCATTTTTAATACATGTTTTGCACTTTAATTATCCTTTTAATTCCAAGTAAGTTTTTAATTTGCGTTCTTTAAATTCGTGTCTTTAATCTTTCTTCATCATTTGATCAAGCTTATTTTTACCAATCTCATTCTACTCTTCTTCTTTTTTTGATTCGGTTACAATTTCGGATTAAGCAAACTTTTGCTTAATCCATTTGCTTATTTGATTAAAAGTCTTGTCTTTTCTTTTTACTTTTAAGTCTTCATACGAAATAGCCATAAGTTTGACAATCTTATGTGCTTATTTGGTATTTGGCTTAATTGATTTCATAGTTTTCTTAAAAGTTTTACTTATCAAGTTATTTTCATTAAGTTTCGTCTTTTGAATTTTGAAAGATTCTAACTTTTTAGCTTTTTGTCTCGCCTTGTTTTCATTTCATTCAAGTTCTTTGTTACTGCTTATTAGAATTAGCTTATTTGGATTTGAGCTTATTACGAGTTTGTATCCATCGGAAAGTAAGGGTTTCTACACATTGCGACGGGTGCATGCTCCACATTCCGATCGTGACAGGTTTGGACTAAGGTTTGCATTCCGATCCGGGATTGCGATAGAGTGAATTACCCCTTATTCCGATCAAGATTCCGATCGCACATTGCGATCGGGATTGCGACGGCTCTTAAGGCTTCACTAAAACGAAGTGCTGCCCAATTTTCCTAAGCAACATTTTGATCTGAACTGCATTGCGATCTGAAACTTTCCGATCTGAACCATATTCCGATCTGGGGTTGTTTGGTTATTCCGATAGTTTACATTCCGATAGGTTGCACCCTTTATTCCGATAGAACATTCCGATCTGGACTCCAATGGTATGGTGACAGCATTCCGATAGAGGATTCCGATGGCTATGGGTTTTGGATTTTAATTTTGCTTTGTTTAATTTTCAAGTTACATTTTAATATTTGTCATATTTTAATTTCCGCCACGCTTTAAATTTTCCGTCATTTAGTTATTACTTTTCAAAGTTTTAAATATCGCACCACTTTCTTTTAATTAGATTTAGATTTATTTTAACGCCCTTTTATTATAACGCCTTTTACTTTTAAGTCTTTGCACATTTTCATATACTACAACGACAACACTTTTGTTTCACCAAAGAACAATAGAGTCACATAGTTAACCAAGATCAATTCGATTAGACCAACCACTAGAACGATAATTTTCTTACTAGGTAAAAGCCTTGTATCAAATGGCGCCGCTGCCGGCTCTTTTCGTAAAGATTAACGGTTCTCTGTGAGAGACGCGTTGCTTTTTGGGATCCGTTCACTTGTGAACGTTATTTTTCGTGTCAAAATTTTTCCAAAAACCCCAAAAACATTTGAAAAATCATAAAAAGCATTTCTTTTTCAAAGTTTTGCACCAAAATATTCCTCTTTATCCTCTATTATGTTTAATTCTTTTCTTTACCCCTCTTATTCATAATTCTTCATGGATCCGTCTTCCGGACGGTGTGGGCGACCATGGCATGGTTTTCAAACATGTCAATGGTGTACTTGTGAGCGGTGTGGTTTTGATATCGACGATACACAATTTGGATTTTGTCCATTTTGCAATTCAACAAATTCATACTTCAACTCTTACAATACTTTCCCACCCTCTCCCGTCTATGACAATCCCTATCCTCAAGATGCACCGGGTTTTTCAACATACCCGTGGTGCTATATTTGTGGGGGCCCTCACGAAGCTTCTTCTTGTGATCCATCGAAGGTCTTTGAGAAAGTTCCGTGCTATCATCCCAGTGTTTATAATTTTGAGCCCCCACGTCACACCGTCAATCATCAACCCTTTGGTGCATTTCCTCCTGAGCAAATTGCCACACTTTTTGACAACTTTCAAAAAGTTCAAGAAGCTTTCAACAAGATCAAGGAGAAATGTCAAGCGGATCAGCAACAAGAGCAGGTATCTAAACTTAATGCTTATACTCATCCTCTTGTGCCTCCATATTATTATGACAGTGATGACGATGAGAGTCCTATTTCTTGGACCGATGAGAATGCTATTCCTTCTCCTGACTTGCCGGAGCCTAAGGATTCAACCATCCTAAGGGATGAGGATATTAGTACAATTCCTGCAAAGGAATCCGACGAATTCAATACGTCTAGTGCTGATAACCTTGTCCCAATTCCAAGTGAATCTGAGTTGACATCCGACAGTGACGATGAGTATGATGCACTTTATTCTGATGATGTTCCTTCCACTAACACTTTGGAAAAGGATTCTTTGACTTTCTCTAATCCTCTTTTTGATCAAGATGATGATTTACTTCTAGTGATGACGAGTCACTATCCGATGAAGACGTTCCGAAGGAAACTTTCAAGATTTATTCGAACCCTTTATTTGATTTTGATGACGCTTACATATCTAGTGAGGTGAATCCTCTCTTTGACGAAAGGATTGAGGACATTGCTAGCTCTGATTCTCCTACTATTGATGAGCATGATTTGTTAGCCATACCCCCTTCTATGGCAGAGGTGGAGAGTTCTGACTCTACTGGAAAGGTATCGCAGGTGGAAGGTAATTCTTCTCTTACTTCTTCTACTATATTGCCCTCTCATCCTACTGAATGCACGCCCAATCGGCTGATGTATCAATTTCCCTCTCCGGGAAATGAGGATGAGTGTTTTGGCCCGGGAGGTGACAATGACCATTTTATGATTGATAACCTTACGGCTTTGCCAATTGGTCCTCGTCCATTGTCTTTGGAGGATGACAATGTGATTCCTTTACCCGCCCCACCTCCCGTGGATCAGGATTTCACATACTTCTCGTATGTTGAAAGGACATTCCTACCATTCAAGACCTATCCTCCGGCCTCTCCTTTGTTATATTCCTCCGGGAATGAGGACACAGTCTTTGATCCCGATATTACATTTGAGGCCTCCCCATGGACCATTTAATTCGGGGATGAGTCAGGCTCGTGACTCGGATAACAAAAACAAGCGCTTTTTGGGAGGCAACCCAATTATCTATCTATCTTTTTCTTTGTTTTTACCTTAAGTGTAGGGGGAAGATCCGTTGGTTTGCTATTTCCTCTCCTCTCTTAATCAGGGATTCGAGCTTCAATGATCCACTCTTGATGATTCTTGACGACCCGTGATTCCGTGTTCACTTCTTCCCGGTTCTATCCTAAACTCTTTTAGATTCACTATTTTATATTTTCTCAATATTAAAATAGGAATCTCTTTAGTTGTCTTGTCCTTAGCGAGATTTAAACAAAGTGCACAATGTCCTAAGTGTAGGGGAGTTTACTCCCACATGCTTAAACATTGAGGACAATGTTTATGTTAAGTGTAGGGGGGACTTCTATCGAAGTTAAGTGGCCTTTTCCTTGTATTTGTCCTCATTTTAACCGGAAAATCAGTTTTTCGACATTTTTCAAAATTTTTGATCTATTTTGGCCTATTAGTTTTTACCTTTGTATAGTTATTTTCTTTCCTTATTAGAATAAATGCTTAATAAAGTGGTTTTAATTTTCAAACGTTGTGAATCTTTTGACTCAACCTGAGTTTACTTATCTAAGTTACTCTAGCTAGTATCCTTAACGTGTTTAAGTCAAGTTTTGCTAGGCTTTTATATAGGGAGCTATAAAACGTGAAAGTCTTAACTCTCACGGGTTAAGAACAAGAACTTTTCGCAAGTTCCTATAATTGATCCTAGAGAGTCGTTTATCAAGGGAACTTTAAAACGCGATTTCTAAACTTGAAAAAGTCTAAGAATTTGCAAGATCCTATAGGCGACTCGAAAACCCAAAACTTTGACTTAATAGGCTAAGCATCCACGAGTCTCATTCCTTGAGATTTTAAACTGTGGAGAACGAGAGATGATAGAGTCAATTATAAGTTTGGTATTCTTTCGTGAATTTATGTGAGTTAATTATAAGCCTATTCTCCCATCGCTTGTTAATAAATTTATCTGCAATAAATAAGGTTGTACGATTTGAAAAGTTACTTAGCTTCTAGCCCAAGATCGTCTAAAAGTTGCTCGGTATGGATTAGAGTTCATAGCCAAGGCATAACTTATTGAAGCGGGATGCGAAGATTGGCGAGTCCGAAAAGGCCCTAACAAGGCATGAGGGATATATTTTGTTGCTAAAGATCCAAAGTGATGTGAAGAATCATTTATCGAAAATCAATATGAAAGATCGAGACACACGACGTAAAGAAAAAACTCCCCAAAAGTCATGGAGAAGTGTATCCGAAAAGACCCTAACAAGGTATGAGGATAAATAGATCCAAGTCATAAAAGGAGGCGGATCGTTGTATATCAAAATCCAAAATAAAGATTGGAGAAAAATGAAGAAGTCGTGGTCCAAGTATGAATCTCTCAAAACTTCAAGTGAAGAAATTCCATTATGAAGAGAAGACCATAATTTCATGAACGTCTCTCAAGGTTTGAAGTATGAAGTCGCTGCCAAATATCGGTCCGAGAAAGGTCTCAAATCGCGAAGCAAGTTATGCCAAGATATGAACTTTATGAGGTCCCGAGAAGCAGTTTTAAAAGATCTTGTCCTTTAGCTAACTATTGATTAAATCGTTCACTTTATTTTCGGACTAAATAACTATCGAAATAAGTCAACAATGCATCCTCGTGATCATTCAAGACAAAAATAAAATATAAGAGATACACCTAGGAATAAGGGAGTCTAAGTGAATAATTGGCCCACATGAGTTCGTGTTAGTTTGCTAACTTATAATAACAATGATCTCGTTTTTAAGCTTGGTTTGGAGAAAGTGAAAACTTGAGGATGATGATTATTCATAACATTTCCAAAACCCAAGGTATGCTTTTGGTTTCTTTACTTTGAATATTTATAGTTTTCTATCTCTTTAATAAAGGCCACTATGGATTGATTATGATGAAAAGTGTAAACATGCTTTGTGACTAATGCATTGCATGAGGACATTGCAATGGTCAAGTGTAGGGGATTTGATAGGTGTGAAAACACCCATCTTTTCTACCACTTAATTACAATAATAACCGAGCCAAAACGTGTATTTTATGTCTTTTATGTCGGAATTATGCGTGGTTTGTGTTTTTGTTGTGATTTAGGACGAAATTGTGAAAAGTGGAGAAAACACGGCATTTACGGGCTTTTATTGAAGAAAAAGATGAAAGATGAAGTCAAGAAGTCGAGAGTGCAAAAAGAACGGAAGTCCAAGACCATTTCTGGAGATTTATCGAAGAAAAAGTCAAAATACGGAAGTTTACCAAAAGCCGAAGAACTCGAGTCTTATTTATTTACTGAATTAAAAGACGAGTTTAAAGAAATCCCGAGCCAAAAGTCCTTAAAGTCCAAGATTAACAAAAGACTAAGAAGGAAGGAATCAATGGTGCAATTAACAAGAAAGGAAGGAGAGGAGGAAGCTTCCTCTAACCACTCTCCTAATCTCCTATAAATAGACCATTAGTATCTCATTTTCATTTTTGTTGGCTAACTTGACAAATTAGTTCTTCCACATTTATTTCATGCACCTTTAATTACTTGTCATTTTTAATACATGTTTTGCACTTTAATTATCCTTTTAATTCCACGTAAGTTTTTAATTTGCGTTCTTTAAATTCGTGTCTTTAATCTTTCTTCATCATTTGATCAAGCTTATTTTTACCAATCTCATTCTACTCTTCTTCTTTTTTCGATTCGGTTACAATTTCGGATTAAGCAAACTTTTTCTTAATCCATTTGCTTATTTGATTAAAAGTCTTGTCTTTTCTTTTTACTTTTAAGTCTTCATACGAAATAGCCATAAGTTTGACAATCTTATGTGCTTATTTGGTATTTGGCTTAATTGATTTCATAGTTTTCTTAAAAGTTTTACTTATCAAGTTATTTTCATTAAGTTTCGTCTTTTGAATTTTGAAAGATTCTAACTTTTTAGCTTTTTGTATCGCCTTGTTTTCATTTCATTCAAGTTCTTTGTTACTGCTTATTAGAATTAGCTTATTTGGATTTGAGCTTATTACGAGTTTGTATCCATCGGAAAGTAAGGGTTTCTACACATTGCGACGGGTGCATGCTCCACATTCCGATCGTGACAGGTTTGGATTAAGGTTTGCATTCCGATCCGGGATTGCGATAGAGTGAATTACCCCCTTATTCCGATCAAGATTCCGATCGCACATTGCGATCGGGATTGCGACGGCTCTTAAGGCTTCACTAAAACGAAGTGCTGCCCAATTTTCCTAAGCAACATTCCGATCTGAACTGCATTGCGATCTGAAACTTTCCGATTTGAACCATATTCCGATCTGGGGTTGTTTGGTTATTCCGATAGGTTGCACCCTTTATTCCGATAGAACATTCCGATCTGGACTCCAATGGTATGGTGACAGCACTCCGATAGAGGATTCCGATGGCTATGGGTTTTGGATTTTAATTTTGCTTTGTTTAATTTTCAAGTTACATTTTAATATTTGTCATATTTTAATTTCCGTCACGCTTTAAATTTTCCGTCATTTAGTTATTTCTTTTCAAAGTTTTAAATATCGCACCACTTTCTTTTAATTAGATTTAGATTTATTTTAACTCCCTTTTATTATAACGCCTTTTACTTTTAAGTCTTTGCACATTTTCATATACTACAACGACAACACTTTTGTTTCACCAAAGAACAATAGAGTCACATAGTTAACCAAGATCAATTCGATTAGACCAACCACTAGAACGATAATTTTCTTACTAGGTAAAAGCCTTGTATCAAATGTTTTTTTTTGATACAATGATTTTGCTATGGGGTTCTAGATTCGTCTCGGTATCTCCTCGAATTGATCACGGCTCTAAGTGGAATGATTTGTTCTTGGTTAATAAAAAAGGGTGTTGGTTTGTTTATCTATTTTAAACTAATGACAAATAAGTAGGTGTCGAAGAGTAAAAATTAAAGCTTTGAAAGATTAAACTAGATTGACAAGTTAAAAGTAAATGCTTGAAAACGTAAAGAAAAGATTAGACAAATACTTTGAAAACTTAATTGAACTAATACTTAAAAACTTGTTCTATCGGAATATTGAAAATAATTCCTATCGGAATGCATCAAAGAAATAAGCATCGGAATATAACTACAACAACCATCGGAATGTCAAAGTGGAGTCCATCGGAATGTTCATGTTTGTTACCATCGGAATAATTAAGATCAAGCTGTCGGAATGATGTCTAAATCGGAAAGTCAGATCGGAATAGCTAAGAACCCTTTGTCGCAATGTCAGATCGGAATAAGGTAAATAAAAATTGGCCAGAGTTTCGACTTAAAAAGGACCTTAATCCCGTCGGAATGTGCTATCGCAATAAGCGATCGCAATCCCAGGTCGGAATAAGGGGGAATGACAACCGATCGCAAAGTAAAACCACAAAGGGTTATTGCGATCAAACCAGTGACCCCGTCGGAATGTGTACAAACCCTACTATTGCGATGGGAGCAATTTTGTTCCGAAATTAGTGGTAACTTAAAAACTCAATAAGCAAAATCAATAGGCTAACTAATCCAAAACTTAAACGACTCAAAAAGCTTAAATTTGATAACTTCTGAAAACGTTAAATCATAAACTTTATAAATGGAACTTTTGAAGGACTAAAATATTGATGAAATCCGAAAACCAATAAGATAAAACAAGCAATAAGCCAATAAGCATAGAAGGCCTATACTTATACGTGTGAAAGCTTAAAAAGAAAAGAAGAAAGATTAAACTTTAATCACGAACTCATCCACAAATCCAAGCCTTATGAAATTAAACAATCGGATCAAGGATTTAGGTAAACTAAGAAAAGTAGAAGAAGATTAAAGAACTTAAAAGCTTAACTTGAATAAGATTTATGAAATCCAAAGTACAAAGATCAAAGAAAGCTTAAATTTGAAAGATGAAAACAAAGAAAAAGTTTAGTGAGAGAAAGTTTGGAACTTTCTCTCTCTAAAACTAGAAAAATGAAAAACTAACTAAGTGCCCAAATTTGTGAAGTAAAGTCCTATTTATAGGCATGTCTTGTGGGCTTTGTGAATGGGCTTGGTTTTGGGCTTCTTTTCTTCTTTCTTCTTTAGTCTTTACGTTTCTTCTAAATAAACGTTTCCGACCCAGATTTGAGAAGTGTCGGTGAATAATTCCAACTCATCTTATAATCTTTTGTTTAATAGACTCGAGTTCTTCGACATATATGAATCTTCCATCTTTGGCTCTATTCTTCGATAAATCTTTAAATAGGCACAATGACTTCAAATCTTTTGCATCTCTTGGACAATAGACTTCGTCTTGAGTCTTTTTCTTCGATAAAACCCGTGCAATCCCATGTTTTCTTCAATATACATCCGGTTGACTCTGAAAACACAATAAACACAAAAACCACGCATAATTCCAAACAAATGATATTAAATACGTGTTTTGGTCTTGTTTTAGCCAGAAATAAGTGGTAAAAGGATGGGTGTTTTCACACCTATCAAATCCCCTACACTTAACCATTGCATGCCCTCATGCAATGCTTAGCGATAAAGTAAGTTTACACTTTTCTCATAATCAATCAACCTTGGCCTTATTAAAATACTACTAAACAAAAATTAAAGTACTAAGAGAAATTAAAACTTTAAAGTAAACAAAAGGATATAAAATAGCTATGTGGTTCTAAAATACTACTAATCATTTTTCTTTTTCCATTTTCTCATCAATATTAATCTCAAAGTTAATCAAATTAAACACACACATCAAGCCTCCTTGAGAGCGAACTCACACAAGGGTAATAAGCACTTGGTTTTCCTAAACCATTTGTTTAATACTTACCCTATTTACGCTCTTTTTCCTAAAAAACGTAAAAACTACAACTATCACGATTCCAGGTGATGTTAACAACCCCTGAACCCTTATTTGTGTAAATCGTCATTGTTATTCTTGCTAATGGTATGTTATAATGGAGATTATGTTTTTATTTATCGTTACTAGTTAATCGTTTTTTGAAGTCATTTTTTGATACAAATCTTCAACTGTATTTACTATAGGATGGGTGGTAGGGTTTGTGTTCACAATGAAGGCTGCCAAAAATATACATCCTACGTGTTTCTAACATTTTTATGTAGTTTCTATCAAATCTTATATTGCAACGAAGAAATTTTGTTGGCAATCATACGTTAGCTACACATGATATTTCAACTCAAACAAAACAAGTTTGGTTCGTGCATAAGGTTTAGTGACATCAGATAGCAAAAATTGATCATCATTTTGTTTCATATTCCATGTATGTCTCTACATTCCCCCGAACTTCATTGATGTTGTGGTTCAAGTGAGTCTATGGGTTATATATATGGTGATTTACATATGAAGTCACTTAGAAAAAGTTTGTTTTCTTTGGATATCGGGTAGATGGAAAATCGTTAAGGATGGGTTTGCAACCCAAGTTCATCCTAACTGGGTTTATTCTCTGAACTCCATGTCTGAAATTGTATCATTCTGTTGGTTCCTTTAATAAACACTCGATGATCATTATTTTTAACAATAATGGTTGACGGTCTACAAAACATACATATAACTTCAAGTTGTGGAAGTGTAAATCTAAATGGAAAAGATTAGGACTATATAGTTTGTATATAGATCAAGTCATCCTTAACAATCGATTTCAAAATCATGAATTAGGGTTTAATTAGGAATACATACTAGTGGTTATAAAGAAAGTACCTACTGGTAATGTAAGTACCGATAGGCAAAACGGGGTACCGCCAAGCTTCCTAAGTAACGCTAAGTTGCGGTTGGCCAATGTACCGTTGAGGGATATTTTATAAAATTAGGAGGTTTCTTCACGTACATGTATTCAAACCTATATAAACCCAACCTAATCGTACAAATCACTCACCTAATTGCTTAATTTATTTATCAAACCAGACACAATCCATAAACAAACTAAAGATCTATTCGTTGGGATAAGAACTTATGAGCATTATGGGTAGTTCCTTTTTTAAACATAGGGATGTGGGAGCATCTTCAAGGTATTTAAAAACTTGATGTGGTATAAGTCATGATGGGCTAGGGAATTTGTTGACGGTTGCATATTTCATCAGCATTGTTGTAAGTTACAAACTTCCCTTCAAACTTTCAAAACATATAATCATTGATTGCATCACCGTCATCATTCTTGAGAGTCAAGATTTACCTTTCTTTCAAATACTCATCGTCGATTTACCTTCTAATAAAATTAGGGTAAGTTTTTGCAACAACCCGTTCGATCGGCGAATCCCATGATTTTATAAAGAATTATTCGAGAATATTGATCCAGGGCGATTCCACTTTTTCTTCTTTAAATTTCGCTGGCACGTTTCCATCATCAATAGCCAAAATCAATTTATTGAAATCTTAACTTTGAGTATCAATGTCCTTAGTTTCAAAAACTCGTTCACTCACATGTGGCTTGTAAGTGTGAACACTTTGCAATATTTCCACGGGTGAGGTCGTTTATGCATGCTTGAATTATCTCATGCCTTTTAGCCTTTGGGCTGACTTTTTCAACAGTCGCCTCCTAACAACACCGTCAAACCTCCAAAAACAGGACTTCTTTTTATGGATTCTTGTACCTCAATATGTCTTTCAACGTTTTGTCTAATGCTTCAAAAGTATATTTTTTGAGTCATTGGTGCTTCATCCCAAATAATTAGGTCAACTTCTTCCATTAATTCTGCCAAATGTATGTTTTGTTTTATCCTCCATGCACTATTCTCAACTAACTCCAACGGTATTACAAATCTGCTATGCATAGCCCTTCCCACCGGTAAGAGCAATGATGCCATCCCTAAGAAAAAAAATTAAAAACTCAGTTAGTTATTACTTAAATAGTGCTTCTAATGAGTGTTGCAATGAATATTTTAGATATGAAAACAATAAACATAGATGTATAAAATGCCATACCTAAAGATGCGACTGCAAGAACCGTTGTGATCTCATTCATCTAATTATATTCTTGTACAAAAAATTATTTCCAGTTTCTCTGGGCCCATAAACGGTTTAGTCTATTTTTATTGATACGAAAGTTAAGTGCTTCTCCAATCAAACGATTTTTCAAGCTAGTCAACAACTTTTGGTTTGGTAGTGAAAGATCTTGGAACTCCGATAGAGATCTACTATTCTATTTAATAGCTCTTGTGTAACAACTCAAATTTTTTTCAGACTTGCAATAATAATAAATTATACTACATATTATTCGAATTCATTTTTAGCATTACCAAACTTATTGGATTTGAAAATGAGAGCATATTTGTTGGTCCCTTGTAATTAGTGTTATACTTAATATTGATAAGTATAAACCTAACTCATGGTAAAGTAATGCAATTAAACATAACAATATAGTAAATAAGACACAAAAGGCTTTTCAACGTTTAACTCTTATTATTCGAAGAATTATACCATATTACATGCGAAACTACAATAGGGATTGAATAGACATTGTGTGTTTGTGATCTCCTCACTAACGAACAATATTAATCCTAAAGATTAATATGTTCGACAATTAAGTCAACAGGAGTTTATAACTCAGGTGCTTTCGATTGTGTTTGGAAGAGAGAATCTGTTTGTGAATGACTAAAGCATTGAATGCATAAACTTTATTGTCTCTTTAACAATGCATCCTATTTATAGACTAGAAGGCTAGGTACGTGACAAAGAATTGCCATGTGCAATTCTTGTCTTTTACTAGGTACAAGGTACATACTTGTCTTAACCTAAACTAGGTATGAGGACAAAGTTATTTACAAGCTCAGTACCCTTGTCTAACGTAAAAGGGTAAGTAACCATAAGTGTGTGTATACTACATCTTATCTTCTTCAAAATTATCCCGCCTTTTCTTTAGTCTTTAATATGACATTGTTCCTTCAGGGATATATTATGTGGCTCAGTGAGTTAGTTTCATCACTCACTGAAACCATCACCTTCTTCGTCATACGTACATCATTCATTGAGTTTCGCCTCACTGAATACTCGAGTCTTTCTCTTAGACTCAGGCTGAGCTCTTGAAGGCAACTCACTGAGTGACTGTTTGACTTTATAATGTTAAAGGTTAAACAATATACTTAGGCGTATTGATATTCAAATCCATCAGAGAGATCACCTTACACATAATTGTCCATCAGTGAGATCAATCTGTACAACTGACCTAACAATCTCCCCTTATTTGGATATACAATATGCCTAAGTCTATTTTGTAATAAGTGAGAAAAGAGGCTTCTTCTCATACTGACTAAGCTACTGATAAAGAGTCTGGTTTTTAACAAAGTACATCATTTTATTCATCATTACATGACCTATCAGTCTATTACAAGAAAAACATTGAAACAAAAGATAGCATAACACTCAGGCCTCCATTGCTTTCCTCTTTACTCTTGAGGAGCTCAACACACCTTCTCTTTGTCATGCCTTCTTGCTATCATTTATCTGACCTTGACTGCAAACCTTTTATTTTTCTCAGTCTATAGTTGTCCAGCCATGACCAAGTTAATAAGCAATCCCTCGGTGTTGCATTTACCATATCACTCATCCTTTAAAATGAATGATCATTAAATCCGTCAATAAAGAAGATTACCCACTTAGGTTCTTCAATCACCATGTTTTTCACAAAGGGGACATTCTCAGGTAGTGACCTATTACATTCCAACCCAGGGATTCTTGTTTCAGGCTCATACTCAATCCTTCTTCTTTTTCTACCCTGAGTTTTTGTTGGATCCTGTTCAGCTAAAAGAAGTTCCTCAATGAGACCCAATTGTTCCTTTACTTGCTTCAGTCTCTCATATCGCTTACTAAGTTAGTTAAGCACTTTAGGTACACAGTTATTTTCTTTGGTCCTTAGGATCATTCCCATTTCATCCCATTCATTGTGTCTAAAATCCCGAAACAAGAATTATTCATCACTTCAAAGTTTCTTTCATCATTGTTTCTAAACATAGATATCAAGACTGGTTTAGTGTGTGGGATGATCTGAAGGTTAGTGGTGTGCTCAGACTTTTTCCTTTAAGTGGTTATCCATGTGTACGGATCAAACAACTTCTTTAATTGTGAGCCTCATTGTTGTTGTTTCTTTATCATGGCATCCTGAATGGCTTTGAATTCTTCTTCCAGCTATCTAATAAACTCTTGTCCACCAGCCATATTTAAAAGTTCCTTTGGATTACCACCAACTTCTTTCACAAACTCAGTAGACACTTTGAGGATTTCAGCTCTTGTGGCCTCACTAGTCATAGCCTTCTCCATTCGATCCAAGTAATCCTGAATTTGTTCAGCTATCATCTTGTACATTTTCCCATTAATTTCATAAGGGACTAGAATTGGAGCATCAGGATCAGGCCTTCGTTCCCTTGAAGCCTTTACTAACTTCTTCGGTGGTTTCTAAGCTTCATCAACAACCCCTTTGCCTTTGTCCACTTTTAACACGGAGGATTCAGGAACACTTTCTTCAGGGGTAGGTTGAATGGTATTAAATTGTGTTGGGTTTCGTATTTCAGGTTCCTTAGGTTGTTCAGTCGCCATTATTCCCAAATTCACCTTCTGTGGGTCATAAGTCTCCATCCGCTCATGCTCCCCCTTAGATTAAGAGAAAGGTTCCTTCCATGTTAACAGCTTTGGTGCTTCATTCTCCCCCTCAAAAGTTGAAGGATCAAGCTGACTGGTTCCAACTTTTGAAAAATGAGCTGGGCCTGAGGGGGAGGAAGTATATGTACCTTTAAATGCCTGAAACATTATAGTAACCATCAGCTTCATTGACTGAGTATCTGCCTTGACGGACTGCACATCTGTTTGAATAAGCAATTGACTGGTCTTCATTATGGTAATCCAAGTCCTAAGACTAGGAATGTAAGAGTTCGATAGAGCCTAAGAAATAATAGAAAGATTTTCCGCATTGGAGATGTATCCCTTGGCTGCCTTCCCTAACTGAAATTCAACCTCAGGATCCATGCGCACATCCTCATAGATTGCATCACACTTAGACTTCACAACTTCAATATCAGCCTGATGAACTGCCAACCGATTAAGAATCTCTGACATGTCGACATCCTTGAATTGATCCAAGAGCTGAGCAATCTTGGAAGTGGACTTAGTGGGGTCTGAAACAAGTCCATCTATAGTAGATTTCAGGGAGACATTGGCTTCAACCGTGGGGAGTGCCTTGTTCAGAAAGTTGATCAATTTCTTTTCCTAAGCCTCATGGCTGGAATTCACCTCAATGATGAAATCCATCTGGTTGTAAGTAGAACTCTCATTTATTTCTCAGCGTCACCAAAGCGATCACCATACACCTTGAGTTCATCTAGTATGGTAGTTGTAGGTCCACGTAATCCATGGATTGTCTATGTGTTAGAATGATTAATAAATAGGGAGAGAGAAGCTAGAGAGAGTAAGGAGAGGATAAGAGAAAGTAATATTAGATTGATCATTAAATGAGAACCAACCCCTCCTAACATGATAGGAGGGGGTATATATAGCCCACCCTACATGTGGGCTTGATGGGCTATATGTTTACATACTAGATCACGAGCCCATACTAGATACATCTTATTAGAGTGAACGATCCTTCCTAAATACGTAAAAATGTATTTCCAACAATCTCCCCCCTGAGGGAGGTCACTCCAAGTTACAAAGTCCTAAATAGTCTATAGCTCGTGATCTATGCTAATAATGATGTGACCAATACTTCCTTTAGAAAACGTATTTCCAACAATCTCCCCCTAAGGGAGGTCACACCATTTTACAAAATCTTAAACCTAGCATAATATGCTTGAGTCTTCGATCTTATTCTTGTGAATATGTTGATGAGATCTTTGACTTTAGTCTTGAGCATTTTTCCTTGCCTTGACCTTGTGCATTCATCACTTGTAAAATTTGCCTCCTCATGACTTCATGTTCCACATACTTATACCTTTATTAATTCTTGAAAGCTTCCGAGTTTGATACAGCGGAAGACTTGACTTTTAGGATTTCTTGAATTTGTTGAAGTATTAAGTGCATACAGTATAAGCATGTGTTGATGACTTCTTCTGGATTGTACACAGTAATGCCACCTTCTTGTTACGTTGCATAAGAGAGTTGCAACAAAATATATACACGTATGAAATGGCCTTGAACATGTCATTCTAATTCGATAGCATTTTACCTCCAGTCGGTGAAGACCGTTTGACGATATTAAATATCGTACTTGTGGCAGGTAGTTTCAATATCGTACTTGTGGCAGGTAGTTTCAATTAAGAACCTCCTTGACAAGATTTCGCGGGTAAACCCGTTTTCTTTACTTGACCGTCCAAACTGACTGCGAACGTAAAGAGTGAATCATTTGGATAAAATTATCCGCATGATTGAAGCCGTCAATTCCGATTCCTAGAACAAGTTTGATTCATTAAAGAATCGCGCCATCATTGCTTTCTAGTTGTCACGAGCTTGTTTCACATTGAATCTTGCAAGTTACCTACCAAGTGCTGTTAGATATTAACACTAGAAGGATTTCCACTCATCACTGTGAACACTAAAGAGTGTCATTCTGAGTGTTCTGGTAAGATCACTAAGATATTGCGTAGAGGCCTGGAACGTGTTTAAGTTCAGCTAAGAATAAAAACACTGTTGCTTTCCAGTTATCACAAGCTTGATTCATAAAGAATAGCACCAGTCACCTACCGTGAGCTTTTTGATATTCGCTCAAGAAGGATTTCCATCTTCATTGTAAATACTTTCGTATTACTCGGATGTTTAGGCAAGATCATGAAGATTTTACGTATAACTCCTAAGATCTTTCTTACTTTTCACAGTGTTTCTAGAAGCAAGGAATTATAAAACTGTGTCATAATGAGATATTTGATGATCTCAAATAGCTCTAGACTCGATCGTGCATTTTAGATTTTAGTGATCGGAGGCTGGAGAGGAGTGCCACCATTTTAATACCAATTTATTCTTAGTGAATAAATCGATAGATAATGCGTTGTCTCTGTGTGATTAAAACAAATATCTTTTGAGAGATATCTGAGTTAGCTGGGATGGGTCGTGCATTGCATCACTGGGTCCATGACGTCTATCTTCAATAACATATGAGTTGACCCGGTTTCTGCCTAAGGTTGTAAGGAGGGCTGTTTTCTTTTCACCCTTTATCTTTACAATTCTTTTTCATTCTTAAACCCCTTCAATGCTTACCAATACGTCATAACTAGCACCTTGTTGTGATTGTTCCAGTGCTAACTTAAGTACTTGGTCTGCATTCAGCTACGTTGACAATCTTTCTCCATCTTTCCTAAGGAGTACTATTTCTAGCTATGGAATGTCCTTGAGAAGATCCCTCCGGTTCAGAAAGAATCATTGGACTTAACCTATCCTACCATCCTTATGTCACCACAATCGTCGCCGTCATGAATTAAGATGTTGTGGGTAAGTATACGTCACCATGAAATCCTCTTTGAAGTACAAATCCATTTTGCCCCCCTTAACATATGCCACGATATTCGAAAACATTCTGCATATGTAGGAATGAGCCAGCACATTAAGTCAAACATTATTGATCTCAATATTAAATCACATTTTTCCCCATATTAAAAATATTAATCCAATCAATGTTTTTAATATCAATTGATTTAATAACAGTTTAAGAAAATTTTGGAAGAAAAATGCAAATCCAATTATCTTCATGATTTACACAAGCTCTCCCTCGAATTAATGAGGTTGTACTTGATACGTAAATTAAATACCTTTTAAACACAAGTGTATGGTACTTATCACGTGCAAAGATCATATGATAATGTATTCACAAGATTGATAATTTACGAGGTTGGACCTGAATGATGAGAACATCATATGATAGAATCACATGGTTCTTGTTCACGAATGTTGGTCTCCCCCGGAACGTTTGAAATTATCTCCACCTTATTGAAAAGCCGTAATCTTGCATGACACCACATGTACAATTGATATCGTTATCTTGACACCAATTTGTGAACTTGGCACTTTCGGCATCGAAGATTCAGAACGCTTGACAGATTCTCCCCCTCCATTGTTGACCCGTATTCTATCGAAAGAGCTGTAGTTTCCGTTTGAGTAGTTGCATCGTCGAGTATGTAGATATCAATTGTAAATTGCTGCGGATTGTGGAGACGATAACTTCATAAAAACAAGATTTCTCTCGTTTTAACAAATAAATGCACTGATGCGTACATATTTTCGTGTAAGATTGTGTTATTATGTGAACACAATCCCTTACAGGGTTATAAAGTAAACCATGCCCGAGAAAATTAATTCCCGTTGTTAAGTCAAAGCTTTCTGGTGAAATGCTTGACTTGAATATGAAAAGCGGGTTACTATCTGAAATAATAGAAAGCCATATTGAGCATGTTTTAAAAACATTTGAACTTCTGCTCGAACTTTATTTACAACCCCGTGTCATTATTGAATGACATTTCTAGGATCGTAAATATTATCGATTCCAGAAGACATGCTCTTTTTATCAAAACATTGTAGAACACACAATTTTGAAAGATTTAGAAAAAAAAACCTTTTGAAAAATTCTTGAAAAATTGTGTTCAATGGTTTTAATAAAACAATTACTTGAGCTTAAGATTTTGAATATCTTACTAAACGAGCTCAAGTACAAGAAGTTGTAAACTTCCCATTGTGAGGATAAGTTTATCATCGGTGATAAACTTTCCTTTTAACTGAAGAACCAGTCCTAAGTTGACATTTACTTAGAAGTTGTTTTCATGTGCTTGAAAACTTTTGAATGTTTTAACGGAAAGCTCATGACCGAGAAAGATGAATTTCTCGTTGTGAGGAAAAGTTCTCTTATTTAAAAGATACACTTTCCTTTCTGAGCTTAAAACATGAAATGTTTTAATACAAGCTCATGACCGAGAAAAATTATTTTCTCGTTACGAGGATAAGTTATCATTAAAGATAAGCTTTCCTAAAATTGAAGTCCGAGTTACAATCTGATATTTAACTGTAAGTCATTGTGCATGAGATTAAAAAAACTTTGAATGTTTTTAATAAAAGCTCATGCCCGAGAAAAATTAATTTCTCGTTGTGAGGATAAGTTTATCATGGACGATAAACTTCCCTTTCTTTAAAGTTCAGGTCACAAACTGTGATTTGACTATGAGCCATTTACACGAGCTTAAAACTTTTGAATAGTTTTAATGTAAGCTCGTGTCCGAGAAAATTTAATTTCTCTTTTGTGAGGATAAGTTTATCATCGGCAATAAACTTTCCTTTCTTTGAAGCTTGGGTTACAATTTGTGACCTGATACTTTATATTTCAATGGGTTCTCTAAATTCTCTCGATATCCTCTCGAATTGATCTTGGTTCTAAGTGTAATGATTGTTCTTGGTTACTAAAAAGGGGAGTGGTTTTCTATTCTACTAAAGGTTTAAATGCACGAAAATGTAAACTTAAATTTAAAAGCAATTAAATTAATAACAATTAATAAAAACTTGAATTAAAATATAAAATAAAAATGAAGAAACAGTAAGAAACAGTAACACTTAAAAATACTCAAAGAAAATTGATTCGGAAGTCACCTTGATTCGGAAGTCACCTTGATTCGGAAGTTCACTCGGAACTTGGTTCGGAACCTTCACTCGGAAGTTTATCCGGAACTTTCTTCGGAAGTTGATTCGGAAGTTGGTTCGGAAGTTCACTCGGAACTTTCACTCGGAAGATTGATCCGGAAGTTTATCCGGAACTTCACTCGGAACTTTCGTTCGGAAGTTCACTCGGAACTTTCCTCCGGAAGTTCACTCAGAACTTTGAAAAAGAAAATTTATTCGGAACTTTTCAAACTCATTCGGAACTTTTTACCATAAAACTTATTCGGAAATTTTGAAGACTACATTCATTCGGAACTTCCTGTTCATCCGGAACTTTTGGTTCATTCGGAACTTTTAGTTCATCCGGAACTTTTGGTTCATCCGGAACTTTTGGTTCATCCGGAACCTGGGAAACTCAAGAACAGTAAGATACCGAAGAAACAGGGGAACTCGAATTCGATCCAAAAATCACCAAGTTTTTCACCAAAAACTTAAACAAAACTAACACGAATCATATACTAACCAATAACAACAAATCCCATCAATAAAAACATACAACCCAACAACTTTTGAAGATCAAATCAACCAAATAAGAACTTAAACTTTTAACCAAATAGATGAAGATGAACAAGATGAAATGGAAAGATTGATGTATTGAATGATTAAGGTTTTAACAAACAAAAGATAAAGATTAAATTACAAGATTGAAAAACAAGAATCAAAATCACCAAACACCCTAGTGGTGTTGGTGATGTCTACGAACAGAAAGGGAGAAAAAGAAGGAGAATGAAAAACTAAAAAACTTCATGAAAAGTGTGAGGGGAACCCTTTATATAGGTGTTCCCTTTGGTTGGTGAGTGGGATTTCTCCCGTTCTTCTTGTCTTCTCGTCTTTTCAGAAAAGTTGACGTTTTCGATTCTGATTCGGGATTTGTCGTCGATTAAATTCAACTCGTCTTTTAATTTCTTCGTTTAATAGACTTGAGTTTCTTCGACTTATGTAAATCTTCCATCTTTGGTCCTTTTCTTCGATAAATCTTTAATTAGGCCAAATGACTTCAAATCTTTTGCATCTCTTGGACAATAAACTCTGTCTTGAGTCTTTTTTCTTCGATAAATCCCGTGCAATCCCATGTTTTCTTCAATAATCATCCGGTTGGCTCTGAAAACACAATAAACACAAAAACCACGCATAATTCCAAACAAATGATATTAAATACGCGTTTTGGTCTCGTTTTAGCCAGAATTAAGTGGTAAAAGGATGGGTGTTTTCACACCTATCAAATCCCCTACACTTAACCATTGCCATGCCCTCATGTAATGCTTAGCGTTAAAGCAAGTTTACACTTTTCTCATAATCAATCAACCTTGGACTTATTAAAATACTACTAAACAAACATGAAAGTACTAAGAGAAATTAAAACTTTAAAGTAAACAAAAGGATGGAAATAACTTGCAAAGAGATCAAGGACTTACATTAGGGCTTTGGTGCTGCGAAGATTTATCACCCTCAAGTTTCACGTTCCCCAAACTAAGCTTAAAAACGAGATCATTGTTATTATAAGTTAGCAAATCAAACACTTACACACATGGCTTAATTAAATGCTTAAACTCCCTTATTCCTAGGTGTATCTCTTATATTTTATTTTTGTCTTAGAATGATCATGAAGATGCATTTTTGGACTTATTTCGATAGTTTATTTAGGCTGAAAGCAAAGTAGGACGATTTGATCAATAGTTAGCTAAAGGACAAAATCTCTTAAAACTGCTTCTCGGGATATCAAAAAGTTCATATCTTGGCATAACTTGGTTCGCGATTTGAGACCTTTCTCGGGCCGATATTTGGCATGTACTTCATACTTCATATCTTGAGAGACGTTCTTGAGATAATGGTCTTCTCATCATAATAGAGTTTCTTCACTTGGAGACTTTTGAGGGGTACTCCAACTTTGTTGACCACGACTTCATGATTATTCTTCAATCTCTAATTGGGATTTTGAGATACAATGATCCGCCTCCTTTTCGGACTTGGATCTATTTATCCTCATACCTTGTTAGGGTCTTTTCGGATAGACTTCTCCATGATCTTTATGGGAGTTGATTGCTCTTCGTCGTGAGTCTTGATCCTTCATATTGATTTTAGGAATAATGCTTTTCACATCACTTTAGATCTTTAGCAATAAAATGGAATCCTCATGCCTTGTTAGGGCCTTTTCGGACTCGCCAATCTTCGCGCCCCGCTTCATAAGTTATGCCTTGGCTATGAACTCTTATCATTACCGAGAAACTTTTAAACGATCTTGGGCTAGAAGCTAAGTAACTTTTCAAATCGTACGACCTTACTTATTGCAGATAAATTATTAGCAAGTGATGGGAGAATAGGCAAATAATTACACCAAGTGAGCTTGTGCAATACCGACTTATAATTGACTTTATCATTTCTCGTTCTCCACAATTTAAAATCTCAAGTAATGAGACTCGTGGATACTTAGCCTAATAAACCAATTAAGGTCTACATGGTTAAGGATACTAGCTAGAATAAACTTGGATAAGTCTATTCGGGTTGAGTCAAAATAATCGCAACGGGCCTAATATGTCAAAGACTTCTAAACTAGCTACACCACTTTATTAATATTTTTGACTTTATTGCGGGATATATACATATGAAAGCAACGATAAAAATTTAAAAATTTCAACTACATGGCCAAAGTTAATTAAAAATTTGAAAAATGTTGAAAAAGATGTTTTTTTGGTTAAATGAAGGCATTTTCATGGAAAAGTCCACTTAAAAATTCGATAGAAGTCCCCCCTACACTTAAGATAAACATTGTCCTCAATGTTTAAGCATGTGGGAAAAGTCTCCCCTACACTTATGACATTGTGCACGTTGGTTAACTCAAGTTAAGGAAGAGACGACTAAAGTGATCAATTTCAAATGTGAGTATGAAGAAATATGAATCACGATAGTTGAGAGATAGAACCGGATTTCGGATAACACGGGAGCACGGTTCTTCGTAGGTTCCAAGAGTGCATACATCCCTGTAATCACATCACCACACAAAGACAAAGAACCTATAGAGGCCCCCCTATACTTAGGGGGTTAAACGGAAAAAGATAGAGACTCGGGCTGCCTCCCGAGGAGCGCTTGTTTTTGATAACCGAGTCACAAGCCTGACTCGACCCAAAATTAGTTCATGGGGAACGTGGTGAGGGATGGAATCATCTCCTGAGAGATGTCCTCACCAAAGTACAACTTCACTCGTTGGCCATTCACCTTAAAATTAGGTCCATTAGGTTGAGCGAGCTCGAGAGTACCATATAGAAAGATTTGGGCAATGGTGAATGGGCCGGACCAACGAGATTTCAGCTTGCCCGAAAAGAGTTTCAACCGAGAGTTAAAGAGCAAAACTTTGTCTCCAACTTGTAACTCTCGGTTTTTGATCTTGGAGTCATGAATGAGCTTAGTTCTTTCCTTATAGATCAAAGAATTTTCATAAGCCTCATTACGGAGTTCATTGAGCTCATTGAGTTGGATCTTGCGTAGGTCACCGGCTTTGTTGATATCAAAATTAGCCCACTTCAAGGCCCAGTAAGCCTTGTGCTCCAACTCAATGGGGAGGTGGCACGCTTTCCCGTACACGAGACGATATGGTGTACAACCAATCGGAGTCTTGTATGCGGTACGAAAAGCCCACAAAGCATCATCAAGTTTATCAGCCCATGAGGCACGATGCTCTCCCACGGTTCTTTCCAGAATTAACTTTAATCCTCGGTTGGATATTTCAGCCTTGCCATTAGTTTGTAGGTGGTAGGCTGTGGAAAGACGATGATTTACACCATAGTTAGCCATGACTCTTGCGAATTGGTCATTGCAAAAATGAGTCCCACGATCACTAATAATGGCACGAGGCACACCGAATCTAGCGAATAGAGATTTCAAAAAGTTACAAACCACCCTTACGTCATTAGTGGGTAAAGCTTTGGCTTCAACCCACTTTGAAACGTAGTCAACGGCTACAAGGATGTATTTGTTTCCTTTAGAAGAAGGGAATGGCCCCATAAAGTCGATACCCCAAACATCAAAGATTTCACATTCTTGAATGAAATTCTGAGGCATCTCGTCTTTATGTGTGATCTTGCCTTGTTTTTGGCAAGCATCACAACGTTTAACCATATTGTGAGCGTCACGATATATGGTGGGCCAATAAAATCCCGAATCAAACACTTTTTTGGCGGTGTAGTTGGGACCAAAGTGACCACCGGTGGGTCCTTTGTGGCAAGCATCAAGGATTTCAAAAGCTGCCGGTCCATCAACACATCGGCGAATAATCAAGTCGGCACATTGTTTGAATAGATACGGGTCATCCCAAAAGTAAGTCTTAATGTCTTTGAAAAACTTTTTCTTTTGCTGGGATGTTAACCCGTCAACGAGAATTCCACCCGCCAAGTAGTTTGCAATGTCCACAAACCACGGGGTTTCATCAGAAGTCAAGTTAATAGACATTAAGGTCTCCAAGGGAAAAGAATCATTGATTTCTTTGTTCGGATGATCCCCCTGGTAAGGATCCTCAAGTCTGCTGAGATGATCCGCGGCTAGGTTTTCAGCTCCTTTTTTATCGCGAATTTCGATCTTGGAGTAGCAAAACCCAGCGAAGAAGTCTTGGTTTGGAATCTTGCTTTGTCAACAAGTACTTCAGCGCGGAATGATCGGTGTAAACGATTGTGGTGGAAAGGACAAGATAGGGGCGAAATTTTTCAAAGGCATAGACAACAGCTAAAAGCTCTTTTTCGGTTGTCGTATAATACAATTGTGCCCCTGTCATTGTCTTGCTAGCGTAATGGATTGGTTGGAAGTGTTTGTTCACTCTTTGTCCCAGAACCGTTCCAATAGCAAAATCACTAGCATCGCACATCAACTCGAAGGGAAGCTCCCAATTAGGGGTAACCAAGACTGGTGCCTTAGTTAGCCTATCCTTAAGCAAGTTGAAGGCGTCAATGCACTCTTTGGAAAAGATAAAAGGAGTATCTTTTTCCAAGAGATGGGTCATCGGGCGAGCGATTTGAGAAAAATCTTTGATGAATCATCGGTAGAAGCCCGCATGACCAAGGAAACTTCTCACACCCTTCACGGTTGAAGGTGGAGGCAACTTAGCGATAACATCGACTTTAGCACGGTCTACTTCAAGACCGGCTTTGGAAATCTTATGTCCCAGCACGATGCCTTCTTTTACCATAAAATGGCATTTTTCCCAATTCAGAATAAGGCGAGTGTCTTCGCAACGCTTAATCATACGTTCCAAATTGGCAAGGCAAGAAGAGAAGGAATCCCCGAAGACCGAGAAATCATCCATGAAGACTTCCATGGTTTGTTCAACCATGTCATGGAAGATAGCTAACATGCACCTTTGGAAAGTCCCGGGGGCATTGCATAAGCCAAAAGGCATTCTTTTGTATGCAAATGTGCCATAGGGACAAGTGAATGTTGTCTTCTCTTGATCTTGGGGATCGATGGGTATTTGGAAATAACCCGAGAAACCATCAAGAAAGCAGTAATATTCATTACCCGCTAAACGTTCAAGCATTTGGTCCATAAAAGGTAGAGGGAAATGATCCTTTCTCGTGGCATCATTGAGTTTTCGGTAGTCTATACAAACTCTCCACCCAGTAACGAGACGAGTGGAAATCAACTCGTTGTTTGCATTGGGCACTACGGTGATGCCGCCTTTCTTAGGCACACAATGGACTGGACTAACCCATGGTGAATCCGAGATAGGGTAAATCATACCCGCATCAAGAAGTTTGATAACCTCTGTTTTGATGACTTCATGTATTTTTGGATTCACCCTTCGTTGGCTTTGAATTGTGGGCTTAAAGTCGTCCTCCATGAGAATTTTGTGTATGCAGAAGTGAGGATCAATTCCGCGAATATCAGAAATTTTCCAAGCAATAGCCTTCTTATGATTTTTAAGCACGGCGATGAGGCGAGTTTTCTCTTCATCTTTCAAGTCCTTAGCGATAATGACGGGCGACTTCTTCTCTTCTTCAAGGAACACGTACTCGAGATGAGGCGGCAACTCCTTAAGTTCTAAATCCGAAGGATTTTCGATGGGAGGCGTTTTCAAAGTCAGAGTATCGATAGCAATGACCGAGGGAGATGGTGGAGAAAGATTGTCTTTGTTGAGAAAGTTTTCAAAAAAATGCATGTCTTCATCCCCATCTGTGGGAGAATCATCATTAGCTAAGTTCACATCTCCCATGGTGGCTTCAAGATCGTTCCAAAACAAATCACTTTCTCCAAATAGAGACAGTGATGAATCAATGGAGGAAACGGTTTCAACATTGGGAAGAGAGGTAGGAATATTTTTACAAGCATCATTAAAGTGTTCTTCACAAGCCTCATCCAGAACGTCAATACAATTAACACTCTCGTATGAATAAGGTTGTTTAGACAACTTTCCCATGTTGAAGACGATTTTATCGTCACCCACTCTCATGATAAGCTCACCGGCTTCAACATCGATGAGAGTGCGACCGGTCCTCAGGAATGGACGACCCACGATCAAGGGAACACGAGGGTCCATCTCGTAGTCAACGACGATGAAATCGGCAGGAAAAGTGAATTTGTCGACTCCTACAAAGACGTCTTCGGCTATCCCCACTGGATAAGCAACCGTACGGTTAGCTAATTCCAAAGTCATTTTGGTAGGGACTAGCTCAGGGAGAGATAATTGCTTCCAAACACTTAGAGGCATTAGATTAATACTGGCACCTAAATCAGCTAAGGCCATGCAATTCTCTACTCCCAGGAAATTACAAGGGATTAAGAAACGACCCGGATCACCAAGCTTGGTTGACAATTTCCTTAAGAGTACTGCAGAGCAATTCTCATTAAGTTGGGTGTTGGCAATATCAAGAAGCTTTTCCTTGTCACTCAGAAGATCTTTAAACATTTTTGCATACTTAGGCATGTGAGCGAGAGCCTCAGCGAAGGAGATATTAAAATTCAGTTGTTTAAACATTTTAAGAAAGTTCGAAACCTGAATATCATCCTTGCTTTTGAGCTTCTCTTTCCTCAACCTAGATGGATAAGGTATATTGGAAGAAGAGGAAGGCTTCGGGAGAATAGGATCACTCACATCCTTGGGTGGAGGAGGGGTAGAAGTAAGAGGTGGAAAAAGTGGGGAAGGAGAAGTATGAGGAATAGGAGCAGGTGACTCGTTCTCCTTAGTCACAATCACCGGTGGAGGTATATGAAGCTCGGGTTCCTTGGTACCTTTGCCACTGCGAGTGGTGATTGCTTTCATCTCCCCTCTTGGATTCGCAACGGTGTTACTCGGAAGAGTACCCGAAGAAGAGGGTTGATTACCTTGGAAGAAACTAGCCATCATGTTTTTTAAGTCATTCGTTTGACTATCCAAAGTATTTCTCATATCAGCTCTCAGATCGTTCCCTTGCTTGACCAGGTCTGCTTTTAGGTTGAGCACTTCCCGCTGAAGATTTCCCACGATCACATCGTTAGTCCGCATATAGGTTTCCACTTCTTGGTGTAAAGCGGTGGGTTAGTTGGGAGGAGCATTGTATGCGGGTGGTTGATAAGCAGGTTGCTGGTAAACTTGGTTGTTTCGTTGAGGTGGTTGTGGTTGCTTGTGAGGTGGTATGTATGGTGTACGAGGTTGTTGTTGTTGTT
Source organism: Glebionis coronaria (assembly GCA_025667525.1). Lineage (NCBI taxonomy): Eukaryota > Viridiplantae > Streptophyta > Magnoliopsida > Asterales > Asteraceae > Glebionis > Glebionis coronaria. Next base: position 293,892,324 of record CM046877.1, read on the forward strand.
GAGGAGGGCGATTGAGGTTTTGTTGTTGGTTTGGGTTATTTGGAGGAAAACCGGGTGGTGAGAGGTAGTTGTTGGAGCGGTAGCTAAGCAAATTACGGTCACCTTGAGGTCTAGCTTGATAAGCGGGTTGAGGATAGGTGCCATAAGCTGCATTCACATTCTCAGAAAGGTAGTCTTGGGTGGCAGTACAAGTGGTGTAAGAGTGAGGACCCCCGCATATCTCGCATGGTTGGCTAACAGCATTGACTTGAGCGTCTTTAGCGTTCCTAGCGTTGATGCTGTTGGTGTTGCTGGCGGTTTGGGTAGCAAGCGATTCAAGAAGCGTAGTGATTTTGTCCAGTCGCTTGTCGCTGTCACTAGTGCTAGCACTAGCGACATTGGTCCGAACACTCTTGGTTTGCACACGAGACTTATTCTCAATGATATCTCACGCAGCATTGGAAGTCTTAGCCAAAAGATTACCCCCCGAGGCACTGTTTAGTGAATCTTGGTCATTCATGCTTAAACCATTATAAAAAGTGTTAATTTGGTGCACTTTGGTAAAACCATGTTGTGGGCATTTTCTTAAAAGATATTTAAAACGATCCCAAGATTCAATGAACGACTCATCGTACTTTTGTTCAAAATTTATGATTTCATTCCGCAAAGCGGTAGTACGAGAGGGTGGGAAAAAGTAATTGATAAACTTGGTTTCCAAATCCGTCCACGAAAGAATACTTTGTGGCGGTTCCTTGGCAAGCCAATGCCGGGCTTGTCCCTCTAAAGAAAAGGGAAAAAGTTGTAAACGGATTACCTCTTGTGTAACACCATTGAATTTGACCGTGTTGGTTAGTTGCAAGAATCTCTTGATGTGGTCATGCGGATCATCAATGGTACGCCCCAAGAATGGTTGAGCAGAGACCATCTGGATAAAGCCGGATTTGAGCTCAAAGTTGTTGGTTGCAATCGCGGGTATAACAATTGGATCAGTGTTGCCATCTACATGGGCTTGCAGAAGTTCAATCATCGGGCGATTATCCGGTAGAGGCTCATTGTTGTTGTTGTTGTTGTTATTAAAAGGTGGGTTGCTATTGTTATTATTATTGTTTGGAGGTGGTATGTTGTTGTTGTTTTTTACACCGGCCATGTCTAAGTTATCGAGAGGCTCGGGCTCTTGATAAGACGTTGATCGAGTGCGCATACACCTGCAAAAGAACTAACAAGGGAAAAACAAAGCAAAAATATTTTTGGTTTTTATGTTTTTTACTTTTTTGGATTTTTGAAAATTTTATATTTTTTTTGTGTTTTTGAAAGTTTTTATGAAAAAGTAACGTTCACGGGGAACGGATCCAAAATCCAAGTTCTCACAAAAAACTGTTGATCTTAACGAGAAGAGCCGGCAGCGGCGCCATTTGATACTTTATATTTCAATGGGTTCTCTAAATTCTCTCGATATCCTCTCGAATTGATCTTGGTTCTAAGTGGAATGATTGTTCTTGGTTACTAAAAAGGGGAGTGGTTTTCTATTCTACTAAAGGTTTAAATGCACGAAAATGTAAACTTAAATTTAAAAGCAATTAAATTAATAACAATTAATAAAAACTTGAATTAAAATACAAAATAAAAATGAAGAAACAGTAAGAAACAGTAACACTTAAAAATACTCAAAGAAAATTGATTCGGAAGTCACCTTGATTCGGAAGTCACCTTGATTCGGAAGCTCACTCGGAACTTGGTTCGGAACCTTCACTCGGAAGTTTATCCGGAACTTTCATCGGAAGTTGATTCGGAAGTTGGTTCGGAAGTTCACTCGGAACTTTCACTCGGAAGATTGATCCGGAAGTTTATCCGGAACTTCACTCGGAACTTTCGTTCGGAAGTTCACTCGGAACTTTCGTCCGAAAGTTCACTCGGAACTTTTAAAAAGAAAATTTATTCGGAACTTTTCAAACTCATTCGGAACTTTTTACCATAAAACTTATTCGGAACTTTTGAAAACTACATTCATTCGGAACTTCTTGTTCATCCGGAACTTTTGGTTCATCCGGAACTTTTAGTTCATCCGGAACTTTTGGTTCATCCGGAACTTTTGGTTCATCCGGAACCTGGGAAACTCAAGAACAGTAAGATACCGAAGAAACAGGGGAACTCGAATTCGATCCAAAAATCACCAAGTTTTTCACCAAAAACTTAAACAAAACTAACACGAATCATATACTAACCAATAACAACAAATCCCATCAATAAAAACATACAACCCAACAACTTTTGAAGATCAAATCAACCAAATAAGAACTTAAACTTTTAACCAAATAGATGAAGATGAACAAGATGAAATGGAAAGATTGATGTATTGAATGATTAAGGTTTTAACAAACAAAAGATAAAGATTAAATTACAAGATTGAAAAACAAGAATCAAAATCACCAAACACCCTAGTGGTGTTGGTGATGTCTACGAACAGAAAGGGAGAAAAAGAAGGAGAATGAAAAACTAAAAAACTTCATGAAAAGTGTGAGGGGAACCCTTTATATAGGTGTTCCCTTTGGTTGGTGAGTGGGCTTTCTCCCGTTCTTCTTGTCTTCTCGTCTTTTCAGAAAAGTTGACGTTTTCGATTCTGATTCGGGATTTGTCGTCGATTAAATTCAACTCGTCTTTTAATTTCTTCGTTTAATAGACTTGAGTTTCTTCGACTTATGTAAATCTTCCATCTTTGGTCCTTTTCTTTGATAAATCTTTAATTAGGCCAAATGACTTCAAATCTTAGGCATCTCTTGGACAATAAACTCTGTCTTGAGTCTTTTTTCTTCGATAAATCCCGTGCAATCCCATGTTTTCTTCAATAATCATCCGGTTGGCTCTGAAAACACAATAAACACAAAAACCACGCATAATTCCAAACAAATGATATTAAATACGCGTTTTGGTCTCCTTTTAGCCAGAATTAAGTGGTAAAAGGATGGGTGTTTTCACACCTATCATGACCCAACTGTAAGCCATATACACGAGCTTAAAACCTTTGAATAGTTTTAATGTAAGCACGTTTCCGAGAAAAATTAATTTCTCGTTTGGAGAGTAAGCTATCGTTGCATAGATAAACGTCCCTTTATTTGAAGTCTGGGTCATCGTCTTTCATTTAACAATGAACCATTTACACGAGCTTAAAACTTTTGAATAGTTTTAATGTAAGCTAGTGTCTAAGAAAATTTAATTTCTCATTTGTTAGGATAAGTTTATCATCGACGATAAACTTTCCTTTATTTGAAGATCGGGTCAGCGTCTGATATTTAACGATGAGCCATTTACACGAACTTAAAACCTTTGAATAGTTTTAATGTAAGCTCGTGTCTGAGAAAATTTAATTTCTCGTTTGTGAGGATAAGTTTATCATCGGCGATAAACTTTCCTTTATTTGAATATCGGGTCATCGTCTGATATTTAACGATGAGCCATTTTACATGAGCTTAAAACCTTGGAATAGTTTTAATGTAAGCTCGCGACCGAGAAAATTTAATTTCTTGTTTGTGAGGATAAGTTTATCATCGGCGATAAACTTTCCTTTATTTGAAGATCGTGTCATCGTCTGATATTTAACGATGAGCCATACATTGTAAGCTTAACTGCAAATCCCCTGAGACACTTGTTTCTTTGATATCTGATTCTTCAGTACGCGAACTCTGATAGTGTCCTTAGTTGAACGGTATACAAAGATCAGACCGGTTTGTTTTTATTGATCCTTGACTTTGGTACCTGCATTCTCATTTGGAGTTTGTATGCTTTTATATGGGTTAACAATATCTATCTTAGAACCATGCGGGGATTCACAGTTTTCTTTGCTTGTGCCAGAGGTGACCTGAGGAGATGATTCACTTGTCTTAGCCGGCAAACGTTTCTTTTATAGAATACCTTAAGGAGATGTTTGGTAGAGTAGAATGGAATTAGGAGAAAGGGAATCAAGAGTACTTCGCATGTTTGTTAAGGTCAAGAATGGAAATAGGGAATTAAAAAACGATTCTCTTTCCACTCAATTTACTCTCTATTAAAAGTAAAGAATTACTGAGAAACGAAAATTGGTCGTGCTTTCATTCCTCCACATTTTTCACCGAGAATGATGATTTTTGTTGAAAACACCGGAGTATAAAACCCTTCAACCACGTGCAAGGCACATTCATTCAAAACAAAAACCCATATCCAAATTATCTCTATCAACTGCAAAGCTTCCTTCACCAAATTTAAGTAAAAGGAGCTCAAATTAAAATCAATATGGATGTTAGTTTACGTTGTTGTTTATCACCGAGAGTAATATACTAATATTTGGTCGTCGTTTCAAGGACATGACCACTACTAGATCATATATGTTATTGTTTCATCATGTTGGTTATGTGTTTCAAAGCAAGGTTTAATTATGATTGATGAACACTATGGTCTAAACTCGTGTTTTGTGGTGTATGTCACCTGTTTGACAGAATGTCAACCCTATTTTTTCCTTTAATGATCTTAATTTAATAAAAAATGTCTACCAATCTATGCTCATGTTAATTTTTTTGTTGAATAGTTTGGATATTTATTCCTAAGGATCAAGATGGAAACCGCTTCTTCATTCTTCCAGTTCTTAATTTTCAATGTCGATGTAACCTCATATTTTAATATGTAGCAGGAGACAAGGTGACAAACATACCACAAGAATAGAGGCAAACGTGGTCACGATGAAGATTGCAGCTATTACTAGTATAACAAACCATTTGAAAGTCAAATTTATTGACGAAGACTAAATAACCACATGAGCTAACTTGTCACTTGCATCCTCCAAGTGGTTTTTAAACATCAAAAATTTGTAAAAACAAGAAGAAAGGACAAAACGCAACAATTCATAAGGACATCATCAAATTAATCAACATCTAAAAAATAATTTCAGATAAATAGACGATTTTCCATTCCATGCGTTAACATATCCAAACGGATGAAACATGGTTCTCATATCGATTCTCAAACTACACCAAACACAAGAGGCAATCCTTTTTCTCGAGACCCATTCTCTTTCTTTACGATTCCATTCTTTGTTGCGTTTCCATTTTTAGCGATTCAATCGTACCAAACATCCCCTAAGTTCAGGCTTAAGTGATGTATCATCCTTTTCAATTTCCTCCCTAGTAGTCTTATTAGGATCGAAGACTATCCTAGTTACAGGGCACTCGTTTCCTACAAGCGTGAAACTTCTACCAGTGGGGCGCCAAACTTTACCAGCGGGTTTGATTTTAGCTAGCCACTGGGATTTAATTCTAGCATGGGAGTTCACCTCATGAAGGAATTTCTTGACACAAGAGTTGTGATTTGCCTTAAAGACACATTTCCTACATGTTTTACAAGTAGTATAATTAATGTCCGAGTAAGATCTAGAATTCCTAGATGATTGATTGATGCTCCTAGTATATGACATGCTATGGTTAGTAGTGTTGGGTAATATAGAAGGCATCTGACTAGGTTTGAAATTCCTATCTCTTACTTGTGTCTTTTGAATAGTGATGTGTGTAATTTTAGTCACTTGTTTTAGGAAAAACAAATAACCGTGGCAAATATTAAACTCGACAATTTAGGAAAACCGTCAAATCGAATAAGTGCGAGTTCGTTCTCGAAGGAGGTGTGTGATGTGTGCCAATATAATAAAATCAAGTTTGGATTAGTGTCGTTTTTTGGGTTTGAAGAGAGAAAATTAAATGACGAGCTACACTACGATTAAAATACGACGAATGACGTAAAACGTAAATGTAAATACGTAAAACGCGACGAAATTAAATTTAAGCTAAAAACAATTTAAAAATTAAAACTAAGTCTAAAATAATATAAATAAGAATAAAAATTCAATAAATAAATTTTAAAACCTTTTATTAGTTAAATATTCAATTTTAAGTGATAATTAAAGCCCTAAAATTTAATATAATAAAAAAGTCCAAAATTATATTTTATCAAACAAATATCCTACTTATATCAACTAAACACTAAAAAGTATTTTTTCTAAAATTTTAAACTAATTTTCTATTTTTAAAAGGCTAAAAACTAATTTTAAACTAAAATAATCATAAAAAATAATAAAATAATGAGAAAAATATTTTTTCTATTCTAAAAATCTTAAAATACTTAACAAAACTGGGAAAAATGAAAAATTTTGGAAAAAGTAAATTTACCCTAATAAGACAAAAGCAGTTTATATAAACTAATTTTAGCTTAAAATAATTCTAAAAATGATTAAATAAAGGGAAAAATGAAATTAATTTTCTAAAAATCTTAAAATAAGTTACTTTATCTAGGAAAATTAGAAAAACTGAAAAAGACTACTTTTTTACCACTAAAGACAAAATCAGAATATTTAAATACTATTTAAAATATAAATTAATGCTAAAAATATTAATATAAGCAGAAAAATAAAAATAACTTTTTGAAAAATCTTAAAATAATAAACCAAGACTAGGAAAAATGAAATATATGAAAAACACTCTAAATTGCTCACTAGAGACAAAAATCTAGCAAACTGCAAATGACATGTGGATTGGGCTTTGTCTTTTAGCCAAGTAGTGGCAAGGCTAATACTATCAATGGGAACTAGCTTCCCACTGACCTACCTCAGAAACATGATTTTGCTCATTTTGAGCTTTGATTGTTGATGGATTTGGACAAGCAAGGCACCCTCACACTCAGTGGAGTGTGGGAAGTTAATATAAACCAAAAGCAACCAAACTTTAACACAAGTTCACACTAAATCAAGCAATAAGGTGACTACTGTCACAGAAATAAGGTCTGATGGCCTAGTTGCTGAAATAGTTGGTATCTAGACGAATTTTGAGGCTCCTAATTTACCAGTCTAACATACCAATCAACAAAATAACTACTTACAATCCTCGAATGGCAATTAAACTAACTGGTGAACAAATTTCTTATCACAAAACCCAAAATCAAAACATTAAAAGACCTATTTAGTTCTAAGCAGATTCTTATGACCAACATGCAATCTCTTTCTTTTCCTATATTACCTAAACCAAAACTTAATAACACGCCTAACAAACCCTACTGGGCATGTTTAGACTATTGTGAAACCCAAGTGTTGTCAATCACTTAGCCTGACATTCAAATCCAAACACCCCTTAATTAGAAAGAATATGAAATTAAAAAAGCGATATCCCACAAATAAATACCAAATCTTGTAAAACCACAAATAACATGCATCAAACACTCAATGACCCTAGATTTAATACTAAAATTACAAGAACAAATATGCCTAAGCAGATTCACTTAAGATTCATAAACATGCAAAAAGCTTAATAGGGTTCAAGCCTTTACCCTAGCTGATGCCTTTTCTCTTGCTTTATAGAGCATATGAGGAGCTTATCAATAATGAGTAGAGAACCTTTGCTGAGATTCTAAAGCAGAATCAGGGTGACTATATCTTCAAAATAAGAAAAAATGGAAAGAAATAGTGGTGAACTACAATAGCTCAAACCACAATGATATCAGGGGTACCTGCACAAACAAAACCAACATGAAGACAAACCAAGCTTGAAAAGCTAAAACCAAAAGCTTGTCAAGGCTTTTGGTGAGAGCTTATTAAAACAGTAAGGATTAAACCAAAACCAATATTTTTGAAACCAACTTAAAAACCAACTTTTTGGAACTAGTTTAACTTTGAACATAAAATGTAATCAACAAAGAAGCTTATACAAACTTAAGTAACTTATCTGGTGTCAAGAAAATAAGCCATTAAGCTTCTATAAGCTTGACAAAAAAACACAAAAAAGGACCAAGAAACTTGAATCCGATTTTGGATTTGATGAACTTAAAATGAATTTAAAAATTACACTAAAGAAAACAGGTAAAGAGGAACTCATATTTTTAACAAAATGCAAGGCCTAAAATCAAACTTTAACTATTCATGAAACAAGGGTTTACAAAATTTGTTCAAAAATCTGGAACAAATGGAAAAAGGGGTACATGCCACCCCTTTTTATACTACTAGGAAGAATCATCTAGAATACATGAATGGAAAAACCCTAATGCTAACAAAAATCCAAAAATGCCCTTGAGGTTTTGATTTTTGAAATCAGTCAAAGCCCATGTGGTTGATGTTGATGTTGCCAGTTGTAGTTGATCAATTTTGGACGTCCAAAAGCTCCTTAGTGACCAAGAAAATGATTAGGAGCTGTTGATTTACTGGAGATTCGAATTTTGCTTCTTTTGGTTGAGTTGGGGGAGCAATGTGGGGGCCTTTGTGGTCAGTGGCTGGATGTTTTATGAGTTGGGTTTGGTTAAGGTGAGATTTAATCAAAGAGCTAGATTGTATGAAGGGAAAACCCTTTGTTTTGGTGGGACTATGGGATTAGGGTTCGTGGGTTTAAGGGTGTTAAGCAGGTGAGGTTCGATGGTGATTAAGGGTTAAAAGAGTTTAAAAAATGTGTTTCCCACAAATTTTGTATTAAACAGATTTAAAAAATCTGTTATATAAAAATGGGTGAGTGGAAGTAGACGTGGAGGGGTGGGTTGAGGTGGAGTGTTGTGAGTGGTGGGGAGGGGTGACATGGCAAGGTGATAGGCTGGTATAAGTTTGCTTGTCTGGGCAACTATGGTCCCCATACTCCCAAAAAGTATTCATAATAAGTCTTGCAGCAACATTACCCATTTCCTTTGTTAATTACTTAGGTCTAATTCCAATTTCAGTCCCTCTACTTGATAAGTAATAGACATGTATTCAATTTTTAAGGACCAATCTTGTAAAAATTATTGTTGAGGGGTCATTTGTGACAAGTCTTCAAAGTTGAGGGACCAAACTTGACAAATCTTCAAACTTCAAGGGTATTTTTGGAAAATCATCGTTCGGGTCCAGTTCTTTGTGTCGCTTCATTTTCCGGTGTTTTTTTGCTTGATTCTTGTAATCTTTTGGTGAATTCACGTTATCCGTACCTAAAATACACAATGAACAAACACAAGCATATTTTGGGGGTATTTTATGACATTTTTAAGCATTTAAAACCCGATTTGGACGATGAGACTATGTATAAATGTAGTCTCATCACTCCCCCATTCTAAAACAATGCCGTGTCCTCACGCATGGCTAGAATTAAGTATCATATCACTTTCAAAATTCATTTTTAGGTGACATTTATGAAACATAAACTTTAAATAAACTACTACACGTGTTTTAGACATAATGTATTGTTTTCATCGCAAACTGGGACGTTTAGGATCATAGAATAAGAACACGTGAATGCTTCGTTAGAAATAATTTCGTCGTCCTCGATTTTCACCCAATTTCATGCTAAGCGTGAAACAAGATCATTGTCATTATAAGTTAGTAATGCTAACACTACTCATATGCTCTAATCACGTACTTATACTCCCTTATTCCTAAGGTGTATCTATTATATTTTATTTTTGTCTTAATGATCACGAGGATACATCATTGACTTATGCGTGAATAGAGATTTGGTCCAAAAATAGAGCCTTAACGGTGTAACCAAAATCATCGAATTAATAATTCATCCTAATAGACAACGATGTCAAAAATCTAAGTCAACAAGAAGGATCGATAAACACGGTTTTATAACGGTTTTGAACATGAGACTTATTACCATGAATTTTATGACCCACCTCATCATCAGTGGCTTTGATTATCATGGTTTACCTCCATCTTTTATTCAACTCCGTCATGGAGCTTTTACTATGACTTCGGTCTTGCACTTGTCTTTTATTTAACCTCGCCATGAGATGTTTATTATGACTTGACGTATATCCTCACGCTAAAGCGAATTTTAGATCTTTAAGGCTTCAAGATTTAATACATTCACTTTCAATTTTCTCATAGATTTTTGGGCCTTGTGAGCTTCAAATTTTTGCTTGAATTAGGTGAAGATGAACTTAAATTATTATTGGGAGAAGCCTTTGATTATTCGGGTTGCCAATACTTCAAAACCATGATGCTGGCGATACCTTAATGTTTTCCCAATTTAATTACACGGAAGCTACTAAAATAAATTAAAAATCAACAATAGAGACTAAACCGCTAAATCAATATTTATTAACAATTTATTATAAACGCGTAGGGAGAAAAAGCAAATAATTAAAACACATGAGTTTTTGAAAGAATACGAGTACTCTATGTTTAGCATAATAACTTATAATTAACTCTATCATTTCTCATCCTCAATTAAGAGACTTAGCCTAAAAAGTTAAAGAATCGAAGTTAAGTGCTCAACACGCACGGTCGAGTAAAAAATTACTCTTATTCTCTGTGACAATCCGTCAATTTATGGTTGATATTTTATTCTCAAATATTATTTAAAAACATTATTTTAATGTTATATTATGAACTCACTCATTTTATTGGAAGAAATTTGGGTTTACGTCTTGAAGTAGCATCGACTACGTCTAAACCAGAGAATTCTACATTACGTGCTTACGTTTACATACACCGTTTGGTGACGGTCCGACATTTCAGGAAATAAATTTATTCTTCAATATTATTTTGCAATTTTAATTTGTGTTGGTTCATAAACTTACAAATTTACAAGAATAGATTAGGACCTACGAGCGTAATTTAACGTCCTTTACGACTAAACCAGAAACCTTAGGATTATGTATTTACGTTTTTGAACTCCGTTTTTGATGAGAGAATTTCTATTAGATTCGTTTTGTGCCGTTGATTCATAATTTATAAAAACGTTTTTCGTAAAACAACCCGAGGGCACGCAAATCGAGGAAACTAGAATCGAGGAGTACCCGTTAATTAGTGGAGATGAGACAAGTGGGACACTTGTCCCACCCCCACTAAATAAACGGCAAGAACAAGCTACACCACCCTTAGTGGCAAGCTAACATGCTTCTAAAAGACACATGTCCATCACATTTGACCAAAACTTGAAAACAAGCTAACTTAAACCACTTTCTCTCATTCTAACATGCAAACCACTCTAAAAAACACACAATCTCTCTCTCTCACCCATTTTTTCCGTCCACCATAGCATCACCACCACCATGTTCATCAAAATCTAGCCATAACCCAAGGCTATAATCAACATATGTTGAAGCCTAGTTGAAGTTATAAAGATTGGAGGTGATTTTAAAAACTAGCAAGGTGTTTATATGGAGATCAAGGGCTGATTTTTGTAGGAGTCTACAAATACTTGGTGATCCTAGAAGTGGTGTTGATATCTCATAAGATTAGTTACCAAAACCAAGTCTTGTTCATCATCAACCCCATCTTTTCATCACTTTGGTGGTATAGAGATTGTTCTTCCTATCCTTTTATTATTTTGAATATGTAATCTTGTATTTTCTTCATTTATGTATATGTATATGATGATGATTGATGATTAAAAATATTATGTGGGGATTTGGTGTTGGTAGATTTGTTTAAAAAGATTAAAATCTACTTGAAAGGATGTTAAAATCATGGCTAAATATGTAGGCTGTATAAAATAGTAAAGAGCTAGATGATAACTTGTTAAAATGACTTTGTAAAATTAATATACAGTAAGGTATGTGTCTTGTACACATTTGAGAGTTGGCCATACAATGGAATCCTTAAAATGAGTGAGATATGATCAAAACAACATTGGAGTACAAATCTGCATAGACTGTTTTGGACGAATTTATTAAAATACGTAGAGGCTGATTCATCAGTAGCTATAAAAGAGTTAAATAAAACACATATCATTTAGTTTATGCTATAAAAATTTGGGGTTTTATCTCCCTATAGAACTCTAGATATGAATGTTTTAGTGGACTGAATATTTAGGATCAGATTTTGTAAAATAAAAAGTATATAATATAAGCACTCAAATTATGTACTTATAAAATATACATATATAAAAATCCACTAGTTACTAATAATAATTATAAATGAGAGTTATATATTATGATATTAAAATGAGACATTTTATATAATTTACAAGTACAAACATTTTACAAGTTATAAAAATTTTATACATAAGTTTTACGTCTTTTCAGCTAAAACCGAAAGATTAACGTTTTTGTCAAATAAAACTTAGACGGTCGGACCCGTCTAATGTAAATTTTTTATAAACTCACATACTGATGTATAAACTTATATAACAAGTAAAAATCGATAAAACCCGAGCTTTATAACATATGGACATTAACGGGCCAAATTAGCCTTATTGGACTATTAACCCAACTAATTTGGCTAAACACTAATGAACTTGCTTATTGGGCTTAACCCACTTGGGCACAACATGTAAGCATAGAAATGATGTTAAAAGTATAAAATGGACTACTAGAATGTAATGGGCTTACAATGGGCTTATTGGGCCTTGACATGTATTCAAAGTTAAACTAGTGAAACTAGTATAAAAATTTACCAACACATAACACTATAATGAGTAAATAAAAATGTACAATCCCACTTGATCAGCATCATATTTATAAAATCATCATATGTATACATAGCTATTTTTTTTATAAAGTCATTTGATAAAAGTCTAAGACGAGTATTATTTGTCTAGGTTTCCGTGATTGAAGCACGTACCGTACATCCAAATCGTCGATAACCCGCCTTTCCCAATCAACGTAAGTTCATAGCCTCGCACTCTTTTAAATGTTTTTATGAAATGTTTTATAAACCCGCGAGGGAAATAACATGTTAGTTTTAATAAAATAGGACACCAGTTGTCCCGATTGTTTGTTTATTGATTTGGACCCGAATGATTGTATGACCCGATGAATGGTTATATGACCCGATGTATGAAATGAAATGGATTATTATTAGTTAGGTTATGTCACTAAAAGTCCCATTAGCATGAATTGTGAACTACCGGGATTTGGTAGACGCTTATGCATATAATAGTACTATTTGGGGAAAATCACCCCAGTTCGCGCCTTAACGGTTGATCCCCGTCGTGCCATATTGATTGGTAAGCGAATTTATGTATGAGAAGATTTATATAAGCGTGATTATTGTGACGACACGCTGTCTTAGATGGGAAAATGAGTTTCGGGTTAGCTACCCGTTGTTTGTTATAGTAAGGTAGCAATGTCATGCAGCTTATAATAATCCAAATAACGAAAATACTGAAATACGCATTAAATTACGATATATTGCCTGACTAGCAATACGGGGTCTCATTATTGATATTATGTTCGTGTTTTGGTTTTACATAACCATATTCATATAACGGTTTTTATCTAACTCTATACAACATTATAAGACGAATTGTATGATGTTTTTACGACGTTAGTTCGTATAATGGTTTTGAAGGAAAAAGCCTATAGTATGATTTTTAAACAAAGATTTGTATAAAATGTTTTTGGCTTATTTTATGGCCTACTACAGGGATTTGTACAAAATGATTTTCGGTAATAAATATATACCGGTGATATATTAATGGTTTATTAAACTCTATGAATTCACTCGACGTTTTCGCTGACCCTTTTCTTTTAACATGTTTTATCTCAGGTACTTGAAGGTAATTCTCGGGAAGACGACAAGAATTTATGGCCCGCACTTAAATAAAAAATTTCCATTCAAATGTTTTGTAAAACTTGTATGAAATACTATAACTTGGGACCTATGTAAATTTGATATTCATGAATGGAAAATGCTTTATTATTAAACGACGCGATTTTGAGCGTTGTCTATGATTTGAGTAATGTGCTATCCCGTAACACCAACGACTCTTCCGCTGAACTAAAGTATGAATATTTGGGGGTGTTACAGTTTGGTACCAGAGCTCTAGTTATAGAGAACGAAAGATTTTTAAAAGCAAGGTTTTGAATAAAACATTTCAAAATCTTTTAACTATAAACATTTTCTCAAAATTTCTAAAAATCTTTTGACTATAACGGTGCCGAAGAATTATCGAGTTACCGACAAGTCCAGACTGAGAAGTGTTATTTTAATATATATATAACTTGGATTATATATATATGTTGTAACTTGCTTAAAGACCCGTCTAACGTCGGGGTTAGCTTAATGAATGTTTTTGTAAGAAATAATAAACAGATGTTAATATTAAAAAACTAAACGGGTTTTGGTAATAGATGAAAAGAGTAATAATAAAAACATGTATTATATGATAAGCGTGAACTTCTTAATAATCATAAAAAAAAAGTCTGGTCTTCAACCATGACATATGTAAGACATATGTGAGTCCTAACAAAGTGAACAACCAATGTCCGTGCTGTGAACACCTAAAAGTTGGACATAAAAGTACTAAAAGGAAAAGAAGTAGAAATAAAATGGAGTTGTTAATAATATATCTATGTCATATATAAATGGGTATCAAAGTTATAGAGTACATGTTTAATAACTGAGGTTTTGACACCCGTATAAAAATTAAAGTTCGTTGTATTGGTCTAATCGAATTGATCTAGGCTCTCTATGTGACTCTATTGTTTTTTGTGTAATCAAAGATGTGTCGTTGTAGTGTTTAAAATAAAATGTGCAAAACAATTAAAGTAAAGGTGCTCTTAACGTAAATCCAAGTCTAATTAAAATAAAGGTGCAAGTATTTAAAGCTAGACTGAAATTAAAGGGCACTAAAGTAAAATGACGCAAACTTAAATCTAACTAAGGCAAACTTAAAACGCGACTAAAACTAAGGCAAGTCTAAAATAAAACTAAGGCAAATAATCTTAAAGTTCAATTAAATAAAGGCGGGAAAAATAAAGCTTAAAAATAAAAATAAAAAACAAAAGCTAATAAGAACTTGAATACAGCTCATTCGGAATAAACCTTCGTTTGGAACAATCACTCGTACGGAATGTCACCTTCGGTTGAACTGATTCTTCTTTTCTTGGAATATTGCCAAAATCCTTGATCCGGAACAAATTGATCTGAATATGTCACTTATCCAAAACAATCATTCGTTCGGAATTTTACTGATTCGGAACTCCTAAATTTTGCCTTGATTCGGAACTATTTGGTCACCCCTTGATTCGGAAGTTTCCGAATGAAGCCCCTTGATTCGGAAGTTTAGAACTTCCGAATGAACACCTCTTGAGTCGGAACTTGCTCCTTGATTCGGAACTTTATTCGGAACTTTTAAGAAGTTCCGAATGAAGCTTGATCCGGAAGTTTAAGACTTCCGAATGAAAAGCCTTGATTCGGAACTTGCCCCTTGATTCGGAACTTTGAGTTGATACGGAACTTTTGAGAAGTTCCGGATGAAACCCTTGGTTCGGAACTTTTGGAGTTCCGAACGAATACTCTTGACTCGGAAGTTTTTACTTCGTCCGGAACTATGAAAGTTCCGGATGAACAAGTTTGGCTCGGAACTTTTGTTGATCCCAAATCTTCCGGATGAACACTTGATTCGGAACTTTGGAAGTTCCGAATGAACAAACTCCCTTTCTTGGTTCGGAAGTTCACCTGGAAAGATCAGAAACAGAACAAATTCTCGAAGAACAAGGGAATCAGAAAACCACAGATCTAAACAAAGATTAATCAAAATAAACACAAACGATTTAAACTAAACAGTAAGGAATCAACAGTAACCTCAACAAACAATTAAAAACAAGAAATTTAACAACTCTTACCACAATAATCAACAATCACTTGGATCAAAATAAAAGCATGAACATGAACATAAACATAAACAAATAAATCAAAGATTAAGAAAGGTAGATAAGAGATTGACAAGATAAAATAAAGATTGACAATAATTAAATGAAAACTTACTCGAAATTAAATGAATTTAAGGTGCAAGACAAGGTATTTAAATTTGAAAAGATAAGTAAATGACAAGGTATTAAAATGGTGGAAGAGCTAATTGTCACACTTAGCCAACAAAATGAAATGTTTACATCTAATGACTATTTATAGGGGAGGATTAGGAAGCTTCCTCCCCTCTTTCCTTTTCTCTTCCTTTTCATCCTAAATCACAACAAAAACACAAACCACGCATAATTCCGACATAAAAGACATAAAATACACGTTTTGGTCCGGTTATTATTGTAATTAAGTGGTAGAAAAGATGGGTGTTTACATACCTATCAAATCCCCTACACTTGACCATTGCAATGTCCTCATGCAATGCATTAGTTACAAAGCAAGATTACATTTTTCATCATGATTAATCCACGTTGGCCTTTATTAAAGAGATAGAAAATAAAAAACATACAAAATAAAGGAATCAAAAGCATACCTTGGGTTTTGAAAATGTTACGAATAATCATCATCCTCAAGTTTTCACTTTCTCCAAACCAAGCTTAAAAACGAGATCATTGTTATTATAAGTTAGTAAACCATCACGAACTCATGTGGGCCAATTACTCACTTAGACTCCCTTATTCCTAGGGGTATCTCTTATATTTTATTATTGTCTTGAATGATCACGAAGATGCATTGTTTGACTTATTTCGATAGTTATTTAGTCTGAAAATAAAGTGAACGATTTAATCAATAGTTAGCTAAAGGACCAAATCTTTTAAAACTGCTTCTCGGGACCTCATAAAGTTCATATTTTGGCATAACTCGCTTCGCGATTTGAGACCTTTCTCGGACCGATATTTAATAACTCACTTTAAGTTCATATCCCCGGCAGCGGCGCCATTTAATAACTGAGGTTTTGACACCCCGTATAAAAATTAAAGTTCGTTGTATTGGTCTGATCGAATTAATCTAGGCTCTCTATGTGACTCTATTGTTTTTGGTGTAATCAAAGATGTGTCGTTGTAGTGTTTAAAATAAAATGTGCAAAACAATTAAAGTAAAGGTGCTCTTAACGTAAATCTAAGTCTAATTAAAATAAAGGTGCAAGTATTTAAAGCTAGACTGAAATTAAAGGGCACTAAAGTAAAATGACGCAAACTTAAATCCAACTAAGGCAAACTTAAAACGCGACTAAAACTAAGGCAAGTCTAAAATAAAACTAAGGCAAATAATCTTAAAGTGCAATTAAATAAAGGCGGGAAAAATAAAGCTTGAAAATAAAAATAAAAAACAAAAGCTAATAAGAACCTGAATACAGCTCATTCGGAATAAACCTTCGTTTGAAACAATCACTCGTCCGGAATGTCACCTTCGGTTGAACTGATTCTTCTTTGCTTGGAATATTGCCAAAATCCTTGATCCGGAACAAATTGATCTGAATATGTCACTTATCCAAAACAATCCTTCGTTCGGAATTTTACTGATTCGGAACTCCTAAATTTTGCCTTGATTCGGAACTATTTGGTCACCCCTTGATTCGGAAGTTTCCGAATGAAGCCCCTTGATTCGGAAGTTTAGAACTTCCGAATGAACACCTCTTGAGTCGGAACTTGCTCCTTGATTCGGAACTTTATTCGGAACTTTTAAGAAGTTCCGAATGAAGCTTGATCCGGAAGTTTAAGACTTCCGAATGAAAAGCCTTGATTCGGAACTTGCCCCTTGATTCGGAACTTTGAGTTGATTCGGAACTTTTGAGAAGTTCCGGATGAAACCCTTGGTTCGGAACTTTTGGAGTTCCGAACGAATACTCTTGACTCGGAAGTTTTTACTTCGTCCGGAACTTTGAAAGTTCCGGATGAACAAGTTTGGCTCGGAACTTTTGTCGATCCCAAATCTTCCGGATGAACACTTGATTCGGAACTTTGGAAGTTCCGAATGAACAAACTCCCTTTCTTGGTTCGGAAGTTCACCTGGAAAGATCAGAAACAGAACAAATTCCCGAAGAACAAGGGAATCCAAAAACCACAGATCTAAACAAAGATTAATCAAAATAAACACAAACGATTTAAACTAAACAGTAAGGAATCAACAGATACCTCAACAAACAATTAAAAACAAGAAATTTAACAACTTTTACCACAATAATCAACAATCACTTGGATCAAAATAAAAGCATGAACATGAACATAAACATAAAAAAATAAATCAAAGATTAAGAAAGGTAGATAAGAGATTGACAAGATAAAATAAAGATTGACAATAATTAAATGAAAACTTACTCGAAATTAAATGAATTTAAGGTGCAAGACAAGGTATTTAAATTTGACAAGATAAGTAAATGACAAGGTATTAAAATGGTGGAAGAGCTAATTGTCACACTTAGCCAACAAAATGAAATGTTTACATCTAATGACTATTTATAGGGGAGGATTAGGAAGCTTCCTCCCCTCTTTCCTTTTCTCTTAATTTCAAGCTTAAGTCCCTTCTTTTATTAATCTTCATTAATTGCGTCATTAGTCCTTTTCTTCTAATCTTCTTTAAACTTGGACTTAAGGGACTTTTGGCTTCGGGATTTCTTCGAACTCGTCTTTGAATTCTTCAATAAAATAGACTTGAATTCTTCGGCTTTTAATAAACTTCCGTCTTTTGACTTTTTCTTCGATAAATCTTCAGAATTGGTCGTGGACTTCCGTTCTTTTTGCACTCTTGACTTCTTGACTTCGTCTTTCATCCTTTTCTTCAATAAAAGCCCGTAAATGCACGTGAATGTCCGTGTTTTCTCCACTTTTCACCTTTTCATCCTAAATCACAACAAAAACACAAACCACGCATAATTCCGACATAAAAGACATAAAATACACGTTTTGGTCCGATTATTATTGTAATTAAGTGGTAGAAAAGATGGGTGTTTACACACCTATCAAATCCCCTACACTTGACCATTGCAATGTCCTCATGCAATGCATTAGTTACAAAGCAAGATTACATTTTTCATCATGATTAATCCACGTTGGCCTTTATTAAAGAGATAGAAAATTAAAGACATACAAAATAAAGGAATCAAAAGCATACCTTGGGTTTTGAAAATGTTATGAATAATCATCATCCTCAAGTTTTCACTTTCTCCAAACCAAGCTTAAAAACGAGATCATTGTTATTATAAGTTAGTAAACCATCACGAACTCATGTGGGCCAATAACTCACTTAGACTCCCTTATTCCTAGGGGTATCTCTTATATTTTATTATTGTCTTGAATGATCACGAAGATGCATTGTTTGACTTATTTCAATAGTTATTTAGTCTGAAAATAAAGTGAACGATTTAATCAATAGTTAGCTAAAGGACCAAATCTTTTAAAACTGCTTCTCGGGACCTCATAAAGTTCATATCTTGGCATAACTCGCTTCGCGATTTGAGACCTTTCTCGGACCGATATTTGGCAGCGTCTTCATACTTCAAATCTTGAGAGACGTTCATGAAATAATGGTCTTCTCTTCATAATGGAATTCCTTCACTTGAAGTTTTGAGAGATTCATACTTGGACCACGACTTCTTCATTTTCTCCAATCTTTATTTTGGACTTTGATATACAACGATCCGCCTCCTTTTATGACTTGGATCTATTTATCCTCATACCTTGTTAGGGTCTTTTCGGATACACTTCTCCATGACTTTTGGGGAGTTTTGCTTTACGTCGTGTGTCTCGATCCTTCATATTGATTTTCGATAAATGATTCTTCACATCACTTTGGATCTTTAGCAACAAAATATAGCCCTCATGCCTTGTTAGGGCCTTTTCGGACTCGCCAATCTTCGCGTCCCGCTTCAATAAGTTATGCCTTGGCTATGAACTCTAATCCATACCGAGCAACTTTTAAACGATCTGGGGCTAGAAGCTAAGTAACTTTTCAAATCGTACAACCTTATTTATTAGCAGATAAATTTATTAGCAAGCGATGGGAGAATAGGCTCATAATTAACTCACATAAATTCATGAAAGAATACCGAACTTATAATTGGCTCTATCATCTCTCGTTCTCCACAGTTTTAAACCTCAAGTAATGAGACTCGTGGATACTTAGCCTATTAAATCAAAGTTTTGGGTTTTCGAGTCGCCTATAGGATCTTGCAAATTCTTGGACTTTTTCAAGTTTAGAAATCGCATTTTAAAGTTCCCTTGATAAACGACTCTCTAGGATCAATTATAGGAACTTGCGAAAAGTTCTTGTTCTTAACCCGTGAGAGTTAAGACTTTCGCGTTTTATAGCTCCCTATATAAAAGCCTAGCAAAACTTGACTTAAACACGTTAAGGATACTAGCTTGAGTAAACTCGGGTTGAGTCAAAAGATTCACAACGTTTGAAAATTAAAACCACTTATTAAACATTTATTCTAATAAGGAAAGAAAATAACTATACAAAGGGAAAAAACTAATAGGCCAAAATAGATCAAAAATTTTGAAAAATGTCGAAAAATTGATTTTCCGGTTAAAATGAGGACAAATACAAAGAAAAGACCACTTAACTTCGATAGAAGTCCCCCTACACTTAAGATAAACATTGTCCTCAATGTTTAAGCATGTGGGAGTAAACTCCCCTACACTTAGGACATTGTATACGTTGTTTAAATCTTGCTAAGGAAAAGACAACTAAAGAGATTCCTATTTTAATATTGAGAAATATATAAAATAGTGAATCGAAAAGAGTTTAGGATAGAACCGGGAAGAAGTAGAACACGGAATCACGGGTCGTCAAGAATCATCAAGAGTGGATCATTGAAGCTCGAATCCCTGATTAAGAAGTGAAGAGAGGAAATAGCAATCCAAAGGGTCTCCCCCCTACACTTATGGTAAAGAAAGCGGAAAGATAGATACATGGGTTGCCTCCCAAGAAGCGCTTGGTTTTTGTTAACCGAGTCGTGAGCCTGACTCGACCTTGATCATCAACGGAAGAAGCATGAAACATATCCACCAGGATCAAAGACATAGTTTTCATCCATCAAATAGCACAAGCTTAAGGCGAACAAGGCAAGCCAAAGAAGAGTAGGTAAGGTTCCCTTAAGCAGTGATGGAGCACAGTAGAAACAAGGTTGAAGTGGTGCAAGCAGATTTCCAATAATTCCAAAGATTTATCCTTTTATTTCATCAGGTGGATACTGAGATGGCTGTAGAATGTCAATACCGGGGTCGAACACCTTTTCCTTCAAGGGAAAATAGCACTCAGGCTCAGCCGAGTGTGAAGAGGATCCGCAAAGAAGCACAACCTCGTCCTCAGAAGGGGGACAAAGAGGTGTCAAATCATAAGTGCAACGGATTTCGGTGTCGACCGGTTTCTTCTCCTTTGACAGAATGTGCTTCAAATCCAAAGTAGGATCAAGACGATAATCTTCAAAGTCATAAGGAGGAGCATCACTCTCATGAGGGAAGTATGTGTTAAGAAATTCAGAAAAATCTTCCTCAAATGAATAATCGTCCAAAGTAGGATCGAGTGATGGCGGAGGATCTTCATCATGTGAAGAATCGCTTGAAAGAGTATCAGCCTCATCGAAATCATCGAAAGTGGGCAGCTTGGGATACTTAGAAGTACAATCAAAATCATCCGAATCTGAGCTAGAATCATCATCATAAGCATCAAAGACCGGTGGTGAATCATAAATGGGAGAAGCGTCCAAAGTAGAGTGAGAATCATCCACATTATCTTCAAAGAGTGGATTATTGATGCAAGAGTCGAATAGAGGATTGTCGTAGACGGTAAAGTCATCGAGCACATTTATCATATTCACTGATTCTCGGCCTCCAAAGGATTTGCCTGTAAGCTTCCCCATTTTAAAAACTTTTGAATCATCCCCGACTCGTAAGATTAACTCACCTTCGGCCACATCTACTAAAGCTCGTCCGGTTCTCAAGAATGGCCGACCAAGTATTAAAGGAATACGAGGGTCCATTTCACACCCTCAATCATCAATCCTCTTAGCAAATTCATCTTGACCCACAACTCACTACCTTGAATGAAGAAACACACTCCTTTGTTTTGCAACTTCAAGAAGCCGTTGTCTTGCTTAAAGAACTTAGGGACGAGGAAAAGCGACTAGAGCAAGTATCTAATCTTAGTGATTATACCCCTCCGCTTGTGCATCAATACTATTATGATGATGACGATGATGTTGTATGCACTTTCAACTCATCTTCTGAAGTTGCTGCTCCTACTCTCGATGTTCCTACTGCGTCTAAGGATCTAGACTCGTTGCATGAGCTTAGTGATGTTGGTCTCGACAAAGTATTGGATGATGAGGTTTGTGACTTACCTGCTATAGAGCCTGAGGACGACGTTGCTCTTACAGAAGAGGTCGATCCTAGTGATGACGATTCTTCTCTCTGCTATGAGAATTTCACTTTTGAAATTTCTCAATCTCCACCGGGAGATGCGGGCGATGACGATTTATTCTCTCCGGTTTACGAGCAGTTCACCGATGAACATGATCTTGTGGATGAGGTGGAAGACGTGCTTCTTCGCAATGGATTACGGAAAGTGCACCTTCTTATTGCTCAAATCGAAGCGTTGACTTATCCTTCCAAGTCTTTACCTCCATCTATTCCTCCTGTTGAAGATAATGACCCATTGCTGGAAGAAATCGATATCCACTCCATCCCTCCAGGTATTGATGACTCTGACACGGAGGGGGACATTATTTTTGATAATTTGCTGCAGGAAAGTATTGACCCAAGTTCCCCTCCCGAGCACCTTCCATCCTCCCTTTTAGCCACTATCACGGAGGATGAGTGCTTTGCCCCGGGAGGTGACATTGATTATGCTATGATTGATAACAATACGGCTTTACCGTTTGCTCAGCATCCATTGTCAGTGGGGGATGACAATGTGCTTACTATACCCAACCCACCTCCCGTGGATCTTGAATTCACATACTATACGTATGTTGAAAGGACCTTTCTCCCTTTCAAGACTTACCCCCCGCCTCTCCTTTGTTGATGTCCTCCGGGAACGAGGACAAGGTCTTTGATCCAGGTATCACATTCGAGGTTTCCCCATGGACCATTTAATTCGGGGACGAGTCAGGCTCGTGACTCGGTCAACAAAAACAAGCGCTTTTTGGGAGGCAACCCAATTATCTATCTTATTTCACCATAAGTGTAGGGGGAGCCCCGTTGGTGTTTCTTGTTCTCTTTCTTATCATATGCAGGGATTAGAGCTTCAAAGACACACTCTTGATAACTTTTGACGAACCGTGATTCCGTGTTCCCTTCTTCCCGGTTCTATCCTAAACTTTTTTCGATTCACTATTTTATATTTCTCAATATTAAAATAGGAATCTCTTTAGTTGTCTTTTCCTTAACGAGATTTAAACAAAGTGCATAATGTCCTAAGTGTAGGGGAGTTTACTCCCAAATGCTTATAAATTGAGGACAATGTTTATATTAAGTGTAGGGGGGACTTCTATCGAAGTTAAGTGGTCTTTTCCTTGTATTTGTCCTCATTTTAACCGAAAAATCGATTTTTCGACATTTTTCAAAATTTTTAATCTATTTTGGCCTAGTTGTAGTTCCCTTTATTTTTGCTATTTTTCTCTTATTTTAATAAAATGGTTTTAGGAAGTTTAGATATCTTAGATATATTAGGCCCGTTGTGAATATTTTGACTCAACCCGAGTTTACTTATCCAAGTTCACTCTAGCTAGTATCCTTAACCATGTAGACCTTAATTGGTTTATTAGGCTAAGCATCCACGAGTCTCATTCCTTGAGATTTTAAACTGTGGAGAACGAGAAATGATAGAGTTGGTTACAAGTTTGGTATTCTCTCAATAACTTATGTGAGTTAATTATGATCTTTTTCTCCCATCACTTGCTAATAAATTATCTGCAATAAGTAAGGTCGTACGATTTGAAAGGTTACTTAGCATCTAGCCCAAGATCGTTTAAAAGTTGCTCGGTAATGACGAGAGTTCATAGCCAAGGCATAACTTATGAAGCGGGGTGCGAAGATTGGCGAATCCGAAAAGGCCCTAACAAGGCATGAGGATTCAATTTTATTGCTGAAGATCCAAAGTGATGTGAAAAGAATTATTCCTAAATCAATATGAAGGATCAAGACTCACGACGAAAATCAATCAACTCCCATAAAGATCATGGAGAAGTCTATCCGAAAAGACCCTAACAAGGTATGAGGATAAATAGATCCAAGTCCGAAAAGGAGGCGGATCGTTGTATCTCAAAATCCCAATTAGAGATTGAAGAATAATCATGAAGTCGTGGTCAACAAAGTTGGAGAACCCCTCAAAAGTCTCCAAGTGAAGAAACTCTATTAACGATGAGAAGACCGTTACCTCAAGCACGTCTCTCGAGATATGAAGTATGAAGTACATGCCAAATATCGGCCCGAGAAAGGTCTCAAATCGTGAACCGAGTTATGCCAAGATATGAACTTTTTGATATCCCGAGAAGCAGTTTTAAGAGATTTTGTCCTTTAGCTAACTGTTGATCAAATCGTCCTACTTTGATTTCAGCTTAAATAAATTATCGAAATAAGTCAACAATGCATCCTCGTGATCATTCAAGACATCAATAAAACATAAGAGATACCCATAGGAATAAGGGAGTTTAAGTGATTAATTGAACCGCATGAGTAAATGTTTGTTATGCTAACTTGTACTAACAATGATCTTGTTTTTAAGCTTGGCATGGGGAACGTGAAACTTGAGGGTGATAAACATTCATGACACACAAGCCCTAATGTAAGTCTTAGATTTCTTTACATGTTATTCCTTGATTGCATCTTGTTATTTTCTATCTTTTTGATTTTCCTTAGTTGTTTAATAAAGGCCAAAGTATGTTGATTATGATGGGAAGTGTAAACCTTGCTTTATCACTAAGCATTGCATGAGGGCATTGCAATGGTTAAGTGTTGGGGATTTGATAGGTGTGAAAACACCCATCTTTTCTACCACTTAATTACATTAAAACGGGACCTAAACGTATATTTTATGTCGTAAATGGCGGAATTATGCGTGGTTTGTGTTTTTATTGTGTTTCAGGGTCGAGAAGGTGAAAAGTGGAGAAAACACGGCTTTCACGGGCTTTTATTGAAGGAAAAGACAAAAGACGAAGTCGAAAGATCAAAAGTGGAAAAAGAACGGAAGTCCAAGACCAATTCTGAAGATTTATCGAAGAAAAAGTCAAAAGACGGAAGTTTACCAAAAGCCGAAGAACTCAAGTATAAATTATTGAAGAATTACAAGACGAGTTCAAAGAAATCCCGAGCCAAAGTCATTATAGTCCAAGATTTAAGAAGATTAAAGAAAGGAGGGACCTAATGACGCAATTAAGGAAAAGAGGAAAGAGGGGAGGAAGCTTCCTTCCACTAATCCCTTCCTCCCCTATAAATAGACATGACTAGCCATTTGTTTAGGTTGTTGGAGGCTTGACAAGCCTCCCTTCCCCATTTTTCATTTCTCTTGTTCTTTAAATTTATGCATCTTAATCTTTATGTATCGCACCTTTAATCTTCTTTTAATTCCAAGTAAGTTTACCTTTAATTATTGTTAATCTTTATTTTATTGCCAATCTCCTTCTACCTTTCTTGTTTGATTTGTTCTTTGTTTTGATTGTTCATGTTCTTGAGTTTTTATGAATTTGATCAAGTGGGTTTTGATTAATTTGGTTATGTTTGTTAGTTTTGATGAGTTGTTTTGATTGATTATTGTTAGTTAATGCTTATTGGTTGTTTTGGTTTTATCTTTTGTTTGATTTTGATTAATTTGTGGATCGAATCTTTGTTACTGTATAGCCCCTGTTCTTCGAGTCTGCTGTTTCTGTATTTCATCATCCCCAGGTGACCTTCATCCGGAAGTTGAAGGTTCCGAATGAAGCACCTTCATCCGGAAGATGAAAGTTCCGAATGAAGCACCTTCATCCGGAAGTTGAAGGTTTCGAATGAAGAATCTTCATCCGGAAGTTGAAGGTTCCGAATGAAGCACCTTCATCCGGAAGTTGAAGGTTCCGAATGAAGCACCTTCATCCGGAAGATGAAAGTTCCGAATGAAGCACCTTCATCCGGAAGTTGAAAGTTCCGAATGAAGCACCTTCATCCGGAAGTTGAAGGTTCCAATGAAGCACCATCATCCGGAAGTTGAAGGTTCCGAATGAAGCACCTTCATCCGGAAGATGAAAGTTCCGAATGAAGCTCTGTCAGTTTGTTTTTGTTTGTTTTTCCTTTTAAGTTTTTGTCTTTTATTTTCAAGATTATTTTTTCCCGCCTTTTTCTTTATTTGAATTTTTTATTTACTTTCCTTTTAGTTTAATTTTTGGGTTGCATCATTTACTTTTTGTTAAGTTTTAATTTTACGTCTTTTCTTTTCTCATCATTTAATTTTAAAGTTTTAAATATCGCACCGTTTACATTTTAACTTGTTTTAATTTCTCGTCATTTATTATTAAGTCTTGCTCATTTATTCTCCAAAACCAAAAATATTTGTTTCACCAAGAACAACTAATTTCACACAATTAACCGGAAATCAATTCGAGAAGATACCGAGAAAACGAACTTTTCAACTAGTAAAATCTTGTTATTAAAATGGCGCCGCTGCCGGCTCTTTTCGTGAAGATCGAAGGTTTTTTGTGAAGCGTTGGCTTTTGGGATCCGTTCATTTGTGAACGTTATTTTTCTTGTCAAAAATTTTCAAAAATCCAAAAACATTTGAAAAATCATAAAAAGCATTTCTTTTTCAAAAGTTTTGCACCAAAAATATTCTTCTTGCTTATCTATCTTTCTTTATGGATTTTTATGTCCATTGCGTCCGGTGTGGGAAACAATTATCTGGGAACAACTCTTGTCAATGGTGTACATGTGAGCGGTGCGGAAACGATATCGACTACACACAATCCGGATTTTGTCCTTTGTGCAACTCGACTAATTCGTACTTTTTGAACCTACCTCCTGTTCCCCCGTGCATCTATTGTGGAAGCGATTCTCATTGGCATGTTTCGTGCCCGGTTCGATACCCGTCTGGTCACGGGCAAGAACCGGGGTACAATTATGACAATGATAATAGCTATCCACAAGACGCACTTGATTTTTCTCCATACCCGGTTTGCAACAACTGTGGGGGTCCTCACGATACCTATTATTGTCAACCACTGAATTGTTATGTGCCAAATCTGTGTCCTCAGTTTTCTTCACCTATGGATTATTATGAACCAAACCCGGTTTCTAATTATTCCCAACCGATGAACAACTATGAGCCACAACCTTGCTATAATTCAGGTTTTCAACACTATGAGCCCCCACATCACACCCTCAATCATCAATCCTCTTAGCAAATTCATCTTGACCCACAACTCACTACCTTGAATGAAGAAACACACTCCTTTGTTTTGCAACTTCAAGAAGCCGTTGTCTTGCTTAAAGAACTTAGGGACGAGGAAAAGCGACTAGAGCAAGTATATAATCTTAGTGATTATACCCCTCCGCTTGTGCATCAATACTATTATGATGATGACGATGATGTTGTATGCACTTTCAACTCATCTTCTGAAGTTGCTGCTCCTACTCTCGATGTTCCTACTGCGTCTAAGGATCTAGACTCGTTGCATGAGCTTAGTGATGTTGGTCTCGACAAAGTATTGGATGATGAGGTTTGTGACTTACCTGCTATAGAGCCTGAGGACGACGTTGCTCTTACAGAAGAGGTCGATCCTAGTGATGACGATTCTTCTCTCTGCTATGAGAATTTCACTTTTGAAATTTCTCAATCTCCACCGGGAGATGCGGGCGATGACGATTTATTCTCTCCGGTTTACGAGCAGTTCACCGATGAACATGATCTTGTGGATGAGGTGGAAGACGTGCTTCTTCGCAATGGATTACGGAAAGTGCACCTTCTTATTGCTCAAATCGAAGCGTTGACTTATCCTTCCAAGTCTTTACCTCCATCTATTCCTCCCGTTGAAGATAATGACCCATTGCTGGAAGAAATCGATATCCACTCCATCCCTCCAGGTATTGATGACTCTGACACGGAGGGGGACATTATTTTTGATAATTTGCTGCAGGAAAGTATTGACCCAAGTTCCCCTCCCGAGCACCTTCCATCCTCCCTTTTAGCCACTATCACGGAGGATGAGTGCTTTGCCCCGGGAGGTGACATTGATTATGCTATGATTGATAACAATACGGCTTTGCCGTTTGCTCAGCATCCATTGTCAGTGGGGGATGACAATGTGCTTACTATACCCAACCCACCTCCCGTGGATCTTGAATTCACATACTATACGTATGTTGAAAGGACCTTTCTCCCTTTCAAGACTTACCCCCCCCCCCCCCCCCCCCGCCTCTCCTTTGTTGATGTCCTCCGGGAACGAGGACAAGGTCTTTGATCCAGGTATCACATTCGAGGTTTCCCCATGGACCATTTAATTCGGGGACGAGTCAGGCTCGTGACTCGGTCAACAAAAACAAGCGCTTTTTGGGAGGCAACCCAATTATCTATCTTATTTCACCATAAGTGTAGGGGGGAGCCCCGTTGGTGTTTCTTGTTCTCTTTCTTATCATATGCAGGGATTAGAGCTTCAAAGACACACTCTTGATAACTTTTGACGAACCGTGATTCCGTGTTCCCTTCTTCCCGGTTCTATCCTAAACTTTTTTCGATTCACTATTTTATATTTCTCAATATTAAAATAGGAATCTCTTTAGTTGTCTTTTCCTTAACGAGATTTAAACAAAGTGCATAATGTCCTAAGTGTAGGGGAGTTTACTCCCACATGCTTATAAATTGAGGACAATGTTTATATTAAGTGTAGGGGGGACTTCTATCGAAGTTAAGTGGTCTTTTCCTTGTATTTGTCCTCATTTTAACCGAAAAATCGATTTTTCGACATTTTTCAAAATTTTTAATCTATTTTGGCCTAGTTGTAGTTCCCTTTATTTTTGCTATTTTTCTCTTATTTTAATAAAATGGTTTTAGGAAGTTTAGATATCTTAGATATATTAGGCCCGTTGTGAATATTTTGACTCAACCCGAGTTTACTTATCCAAGTTCACTCTAGCTAGTATCCTTAACCATGTAGACCTTAATTGGTTTATTAGGCTAAGCATCCACGAGTCTCATTCCTTGAGATTTTAAACTGTGGAGAACGAGAAATGATAGAGTTGGTTACAAGTTTGGTATTCTCTCAATAACTTATGTGAGTTAATTATGATCTTTTTCTCCCATCACTTGCTAATAAATTATCTGCAATAACTAAGGTCGTACGATTTGAAAGGTTACTTAGCTTCTAGCCCAAGATCGTTTAAAAGTTGCTCGGTAATGACGAGAGTTCATAGCCAAGGCATAACTTATGAAGCGGGGTGCGAAGATTGGCGAATCCGAAAAGGCCCTAACAAGGCATGAGGATTCAATTTTATTGCTGAAGATCCAAAGTGATGTGAAAAGAATTATTCCTAAATCAATATGAAGGATCAAGACTCACGACGAAAATCAATCAACTCCCATAAAGATCATGGAGAAGTCTATCCGAAAAGACCCTAACAAGGTATGAGGATAAATAGATCCAAGTCCGAAAAGGAGGCGGATCGTTGTATCTCAAAATCCCAATTAGAGATTGAAGAATAATCATGAAGTCGTGGTCAACAAAGTTGGAGAACCCCTCAAAAGTCTCCAAGTGAAGAAACTCTATTAACGATGAGAAGACCGTTACCTCAAGCACGTCTCTCGAGATATGAAGTATGAAGTACATGCCAAATATCGGCCCGAGAAAGGTCTCAAATCGTGAACCGAGTTATGCCAAGATATGAACTTTTTGATATCCCGAGAAGCAGTTTTAAGAGATTTTGTCCTTTAGCTAACTGTTGATCAAATCGTCCTACTTTGCTTTCAGCTTAAATAAATTATCGAAATAAGTCAACAATGCATCCTCGTGATCATTCAAGACATCAATAAAACATAAGAGATACCCATAGGAATAAGGGAGTTTAAGTGATTAATTGAACCGCATGAGTAAATGTTTGTTATGCTAACTTGTACTAACAATGATCTTGTTTTTAAGCTTGGCATGGGGAACGTGAAACTTGAGGGTGATAAACATTCATGACACACAAGCCCTAATGTAAGTCTTAGATTTCTTTACATGTTATTCCTTGATTGCATCTTGTTATTTTCTATCTTTTTGATTTTCCTTAGTTGTTTAATAAAGGCCAAATATGTTGATTATGATGGGAAGTGTAAACCTTGCTTTATCACTAAGCATTGCATGAGGGCATTGCAATGGTTAAGTGTTGGGGATTTGATAGGTGTGAAAACACCCATCTTTTCTACCACTTAATTACATTAAAACGGGAGCTAAACGTATATTTTATGTCGTAAATGGCGGAATTATGCGTGGTTTGTGTTTTTATTGTGTTTCAGGGTCGAGAAGGTGAAAAGTGGAGAAAACACGGCTTTCACGGGCTTTTATTGAAGGAAAAGACAAAAGACGAAGTCGAAAGATCAAAAGTGGAAAAAGAACGGAAGTCCAAGACCAATTCTGAAGATTTATCGAAGAAAAAGTCAAAAGACGGAAGTTTACCAAAAGCCGAAGAACTCAAGTATAATTTATTGAAGAATTACAAGACGAGTTCAAAGAAATCCCGAGCCAAAGTCATTATAGTCCAAGATTTAAGAAGATTAAAGAAAGGAGGGACCTAATGACGCAATTAAGGAAAAGAGGAAAGAGGGGAGGAAGCTTCCTTCCACTAATCCCTTCCTCCCCTATAAATAGACATGACTAGCCATTTGTTTAGGTTGTTGGAGGCTTGACAAGCCTCCCTTCCCCATTTTTCATTTCTCTTGTTCTTTAAATTTATGCATCTTAATCTTTATGTATCGCACCTTTAATCTTCTTTTAATTCCAAGTAAGTTTACCTTTAATTATTGTTAATCTTTATTTTATTGCCAATCTCCTTCTACCTTTCTTGTTTGATTTGTTCTTTGTTTTGATTGTTCATGTTCTTGAGTTTTTATGAATTTGATCAAGTGGGTTTTGATTAATTTGGTTATGTTTGTTAGTTTTGATGAGTTGTTTTGATTGATTATTGTTAGTTAATGCTTATTGGTTGTTTTGGTTTTATCTTTTGTTTGATTTTGATTAATTTGTGGATCGAATCTTTGTTACTGTATAGCCCCTGTTCTTCGAGTCTGCTGTTTCTGTATTTCATCATCCCCAGGTGACCTTCATCCGGAAGTTGAAGGTTCCGAATGAAGCACCTTCATCCGGAAGATGAAAGTTCCGAATGAAGCACCTTCATCCGGAAGTTGAAAGTTCCGAATGAAGCACCTTCATCCGGAAGTTGAAGGTTCCGAATGAAGCACCTTCATCCGGAAGTTGAAGGTTCCGAATGAAGCACCTTCATCCGGAAGATGAAAGTTCCGAATGAAGCACCTTCATCCGGAAGTTGAAAGTTCCGAATGAAGCACCTTCATCCGGAAGTTGAAGGTTCCGAATGAAGCACCATCATCCGGAAGTTGAAGGTTCCGAATGAAGCACCTTCATCCGGAAGATGAAAGTTCCGAATGAAGCTCTGTCAGTTTGTTTTTGTTTGTTTTTCCTTTTAAGTTTTTGTCTTTTATTTTCAAGATTATTTTTTCCCGCCTTTTTCTTTATTTGAATTTTTTATTTACTTTCCTTTTAGTTTAATTTTTGGGTTGCATCATTTACTTTTTGTTAAGTTTTAATTTTACGTCTTTTCTTTTCTCATCATTTAATTTTAAAGTTTTAAATATCGCACCGTTTACATTTTAACTTGTTTTAATTTCTCGTCATTTATTATTAAGTCTTGCTCATTTATTCTCCAAAACCAAAAATATTTGTTTCACCAAGAACAACTAATTTCACACAATTAACCGGAAATCAATTCGAGAAGATACCGAGAAAACGAACTTTTCAACTAGTAAAATCTTGTTATTAATGTGACTCTATTGTTTTTGGTGTAATCAAAGATGTGTCGTTGTAGTGTTTAAAATAAAATGTGCAAAACAATTAAACTAAAGGTGCTCTTAACGTAAATCTAAGTCTAATTGAAATAAAGGTGCAAGTATTTAAAGCTAGACTGAAATTAAAGGGCACTAAAGTAAAATGACGCAAACTTAAATCTAACTAAGGCAAACTTAAAACGCGACTAAAACTAAGGCAACTCTAAAATAAAACTAAGGCAAATAATCTTAAAGTGCAATTAAATAAAGGCGGGAAAAATAAAGCTTGAAAATAAAAATCAAAAACAAAAGCTAATAAGAACCTGAATACAGCTCATTCGGAATAAACCTTCGTTTGGAACAATCACTCGTCCGGAATGTCACCTTCGGTTGAACTGATTCTTCTTTGCTTGGAATATTGCCAAAATCCTTGATCCGGAACAAATTGATCTGAATATGTCACTTATCCAAAACAATCCTTCGTTCGGAATTTTATTGATTCGGAACTCCTAAATTTTGCCTTGATTCGGAACTATTTGGTCACCCCTTGATTCGGAAGTTTCCGAATGAAGCCCCTTGATTCGGAAGTTTAGAACTTCCGAATGAACACCTCTTGAGTCGGAACTTGCTCCTTGATTCGGAACTTTATTCGGAACTTTTAAGAAGTTCCGAATGAAGCTTGATCCGGAAGTTTAAGACTTCCGAATGAAAAGCCTTGATTCGGAACTTGCCCCTTGATTCGGAACTTTGAGTTGATACGGAACTTTTGAGAAGTTCCGGATGAAACCCTTGGTTCGGAACTTTTGGAGTTCCGAACGAATACTCTTGACTCGGAAGTTTTTACTTCGTCCGGAACTTTGAAAGTTCCGGATGAACAAGTTTGGCTCGGAACTTTTGTTGATCCCAAATCTTCCGGATGAACACTTGATTCGGAACTTTGGAAGTTCCGAATGAACAAACTCCCTTTCTTGGTTCGGAAGTTCACCTGGAAAGATCAGAAACAGAACAAATTCCCGAAGAACAAGGGAATCCAAAAACCACAGATCTAAACAAAGATTAATCAAAATAAACACAAACGATTTAAACTAAACAGTAAGGAATCAACAGTAACCTCAACAAACAATTAAAAACAAGAAATTTAACAACTTTTACCACAATAATCAACAATCACTTGGATCAAAATAAAAGCATGAACATGAACATAAACATAAACAAATAAATCAAAGATTAAGAAAGGTAGATAAGAGATTGACAAGATAAAATAAAGATTGACAATAATTAAATGAAAACTTACTCGAAATTAAATGAATTTAAGGTGCAAGACAAGGTATTTAAATTTGACAAGATAAGTAAATGACAATGTATTAAAATGGTGGAAGAGCTAATTGTCACACTTAGCCAACAAAATGAAATGTTTACATCTAATGACTATTTATAGGGGAGGATTAGGAAGCTTCCTCCCCTCTTTCCTTTTCTCTTAATTGCAAGCTTAAGTCCCTTCTTTTATTAATCTTCATTAATTGCGTCATTAGTCCTTTTCTTCTAATCTTCTTTAAACTTGGACTTAAGGGACTTTTGGCTTCGGGATTTCTTCGAACTCGTCTTTGAATTCTTCAATAAAATAGACTTGAATTCTTCGGCTTTTGATAAACTTCCGTCTTTTGACTTTTTCTTCGATAAATCTTCAGAATTGGTCGTGGACTTCCGTTCTTTTTGCACTCTTGACTTCTTGACTTCGTCTTTCATCCTTTTCTTCAATAAAAGCCCGTAAATGCCCGTGAATGTCCGTGTTTTCTCCACGTTTCACATTTTCATCCTAAATCACAACAAAAACACAAACCACGCATAATTCCGACATAAAAGACATAAAATACACGTTTTGGTCCGGTTATTATTGTAATTAAGTGGTAGAAAAGATGGGTGTTTACACACCTATCAATGTTACATATGTTCTTGCAATTATTACGTTCTTGCAATTATTATCCTCTTGAAAGCACTTCGTGAGGGAAGGATTAAAAATGATTGCATGTATTTGATGTGTTTTGTTGAATAGTTGGACTTTTCTCTTATCGTCAACGTACACTTCAATCGAAGGCCCAATTTCTTCTTTCAAAATTATGTTGACAAAAAACTGGTATGTGGCGCGAGCTTGAGTTCGAAAAACGTACAATGAAGATAATGACACAGAAACTTAAAATCATATTCTAACATAGTATCATGAAACATAAAACTTAAAATCTTTTTTCCCGTCGAGTACATCAAACACTTCCAACCATTGTCTCACCCACGACTCACCAGTCTCATTATAATATCGTCTTCTACATTCTCTTTATAATATACAACAATCTTATTTCTCAATTCTTGAAAAGAATTCATTATAATATCGTCTTCTACATTCTCTTTATAATATAAAACAATCTTATTTCTCAATTCCTGAAAACGATTCATCATTTCTTTCAGTTTGATTCTAAGCATATTTGTGATCGAAGCCCTAATTCTATCCACATCACATGAAAATGAAGACCCTCCATCCGAATTATCCATATATTACAAACACACACGAACCACAATCGCATTTCTAAGGACCATAACCATATCAGACTCCAGTATGTCATGTCACCAGCAAAGAACCTTATCACTTTGAGCAGATCATTACTCTCTTCATTTGGCGTTGTAGCAATGAGAGTGGATATAAGATGATAAAATCATTTTTTACATATAGGCTTATTCTACACTTTTGTGATAAAAAAATAGTACTCGCATTAAAAATACATATACAAAAGACACACTCACGTGTCTAACAAAATATGGCTGATATTAAAAAACTATTTTAGAGATGCCATGGGAGACATTTGACCTTTGTCCATTAGTGCCTTCTTTGATGAGTTATCAGACTTGACCTATTTCAACATTTTTATGGTGGAATGGTTCAATGACCTTAACATAGTGTAATGACTTCACTTATTAATTTTTGACAATATAACAAAAAACTTCCATTACTAATGAAAGTACAAAAATCCATGTTCACTTATAAATATGTTAACTTGGGTTACATTATGTATCTTATGGATGAAATAGCTAATATACGTACGAAATTAGAAAATGGGTAATGGAGACTTCATATTCAGGTGTATAATACATAATTTTAAAGATTATAAGTACCTCCACAATAACAAACACTATAAACATATATATACAAATGAAAGAAATAAAAGAATTCACTTGTAATACTTGGATGACAACAAATAAATAAAAGGTAATAATTTTCAATAGATGAACGGAATTATTAGTCAGAGAACATATTTCTTTAGAACGGCTTGCTTTTTAGGTTGGAAAAATAAAATAATCACGTAACTATTAACTATATGCATAATTGAATTTTTATTTCTAAGATCTTACTTCATTTGTTAAGATCATGTTCTTCAAGCTGGTCTTAAACTACCCATTCTTCATGCAATAAGCCGCTATCTTCATTTAGATGTATAGTTTTTTCAGTAGTGATTGCAAGCCTTAAAATCTCTTCCCATCACTTGGTTGCCCACCAAATTGACTTAAATACAAAACAGATCTCACTACTACATCTAAATAAAAAAATTCTCCTACGTCCTAACAAAATGTGACTCAAAATCAAAATTTACACTCCAAACGAAATTTTACACAGCATAAGTGGAATATTTTTTCCTTATAGGCATACCATTAGTCACTCGTACATGTAATTCGAAGACATACTTAAGAAAGCAAAAGTAAAGATGATCAACAAAAAAACATAATTATTTGATTTAGGATGGTATTGTTGCATACGTAAATGTCACTTTGCTGACGTTGCAGCATCAATAAAGCAATGGCGTATAAACCTTAATGTCAGTTTGTTGCTGTCGCATATATACTGCAAAAAGCAAATAAGATGAAGACTTGTGTATATAGTGGGAAGATAATTTAGTTACTATGTAGAGTTTAATAACAATGACCTCTAATCCAACCGACAAACCGCAAGTTCCAAATTCAGTATGGCTACAACTACACAAGTCCTAAACATGTGGTCATCAAATAAGGGTAAGATGCCCTTAAAATAATTCACTATGGCAAATTCACTAACATAATACCAGTAAAATCTATTTCACCCTTTTCAACCTTTGAAACTTGTTGCAACTTAATGGACATAAACCAATCAGTTAAAATTTCTTGATATGCAACTTCATTGTATTTTTTAGTCGTATTATTGAATGAGCCCATTCAACATATTAATAGATAAATAGATAAGTATGTGTGTTACTAAACATAATAACAGAAAACTACCACAAAGAGATACAAATTCTATTTGACCCACCCATGGCTTTATACACTATTCCATTAAAGTATTTTTTTTATCAAGCATCTCTTTTTTTATCAAATAAATGACAATCTTGTTCATCATTTTGTTTGGTTGTTCACAATAAAAAATAATAGGTCCTAAATACTAAGGTTGTCATATGATATGTAATTATTTCTAACAAAAAATCACTTTTGGGAGCCCCTATTAACAACCAAAAGAAGCCAGAAACAATAATGAACCACCATTAGAAGCAGGCATGCAACTCTAAGGCCTTGTAATCCAATAAACACCCTATATAAAAATTCACAAACACATCTGAAATAGACACTGAAGGTAGTTAAGCTAATAAACAATGTCATACAACCCTTATAAGCATATTCATAAGCAATAAATCATATATATAAGGCATATATCACTCACCCTTAGTTTTATTAAAGGGCACTTATTTTATGTTTTCTTTAACTTAATGTACTAAGATTAGTGAAAGATTTGAAGGCATACATTGAACGCTATATTCATGGTATTTTTCTTTTGAAGTATAAGCAAGACACCACATATATTTTTTATGTATTGAAGGCATATATTGAAGAAAAATAAAGATTAAGAAAAGTACTCGTATATTTTTATTTAGAACTCCGAAGCAAAACTTTGAGTCGCTCTATCTACCACCTACAAAAATATACCCAAAATATAAAAAGTAAAAAATTTTATTCTTCAAATGATTACAAACTATATGCAAAGTTGCAGTACTATTTATATCATTTATCATCTAATCAACATAAAAATAGAAGAAGGGTTAACTTTTTAGATATTAATATTCATGTCATGACCAAAGTGAAATATTCATGTCACCAACATTACTTTTTTCCTTTTATGTGACCTTCGACTTAAAGTCGAATATGATGTCCATCTCACGCAGATTGAAAATCAGTTATTGTTTTGAAAGCTAAATGAAAACCATGAACCCCTTTAAAAAGTCAAACAATTAATCATATTGATAATCAGTTACACAAATATCATAAACAAAAGCAACTATTGACAAACACAAACTGTTTACCTTTTGAGCAAAACCGACTTGAGCTGGGATGTTACTAAATTCATTCCAAACATTTCATCAAACATATTGCCCTCTTTAAATCACTAACAAATCTTTGCTTTACGGTCTTCAAATTTCTGCACACAAAAATTACATAGATCTTTAGATCTGCTATGCCTAACCACAATCATATTCATAATCAATGAAAAATTTCAAATTAACACATCACAGTAAACAAAATAAAGATAAATTAAAACTTACAATGGTTTAGGAACGATGATTATATTAAACCTGCATCATCAAATAAGAAAATTATCATTATTTAATTGAATCTAACTAAAGCGAAACACATCAAAATAATTATATTACGGCAATTAAATTCAAACAATAAAACATCATATATAAAAGTAAAGCGCTAATATTTTAAAACCATATAACCATCAAAGTTGTTGGTAGTGGTGGGTTTTGAATTGGCATGTATGAATTGAAACTGGGAGAAGACGCGTGTTTAAAGATCAGGATTATCTTTAAATGTGCAGTTACGATGTGTATGGAAGAAGTTTTAGAGGGCTATATTAATTGAATTGATTGATTAAGTAATAATTTTCAAAATTCAAACATAAGATAACTATCATACGTTTGTTTTAAACTATTACAATAAGTATGTAAACTATTTTAAAAATTGAGTTAAATTATTTATGACTTTATAAAAATAGCACCAAATACAATTTTATAAATTAACTAAATATTATTTATTTTCTTAAAATTTCTTTTACGGACATTTAAATAATAATATTTGTAACATTTTTTCTTCTTAAAGTTACACAATTTAAAAAACTTTTAATATTTAAAATTATAAAACATCGTCTTTTAATCTATTTTCTTTGAAACGTATTAAATAATTATATTTTTGTAAAAGAATAACAACACTTAATGATAGCTAATAACAATACTGAAAGTTTATAAAGTTTTGTTTTAAAAAAATTGTTTATAAAGTTTGTTTAAAAATAAAGTTTTTATAAAAATAATATGTTTATAAATTATTTATTTTAGAAAATTTGTACAATGTATGTTTTTTTACGTTTATAAAACACACTCTTTATATATATTTATTAGAGTTTTTTGTAGTAAAATTATTATACACTAATAATTCATTTCGTATATAAAATATTTTCTAAATATTTTTACGATTATAAAAAGCAATTTATTTACGTTGATAAAACATTTCCCAAATATTTTTACTTTTATAAAACACAATCTTTATATGTTTTTGTATTCATAAAACGATTTTAGCAAAATAATTGTTCGGACTTCATAAAAAATTTAAAAACCCAAAGTTTGGGCTTTATACAAAATGTCCAGCCCAATATAGTTCCAAACTGGTTTTAGAAAAAATTTGACTTATATATGGAATTGTTTTTATGACAAATTTAATTTATAAGCATAAACAACTTGTACATAGGACTTATTTTAGGAAATGTCTTATGTTGCAAGCTTAAAAGTCTTGTAAATTATTTTGTTTTATTAGTTTATATAGATTTGATTACATGATTGTTTGATGATTATTTTAATATTTATACGAGGTATTTATACGACGTAGATTGTTACAAGAAACCCTAACTCCCATAGTAAATCAATAGAAGCTATTTCTGTAGGAAATATAGCTATCCTAGATCTAAACCAAGTTGTGGATGTTCATAATCCCAACGAAATGGCTGATATTCGTAGAAATGTTGATAGTAGTTGATTATGATATTAAAGAAGAATTGGCATGATTAAATCTGATATCGATGTCATGACGATCTTTCCTTATAGAGTGGAGTTTGACAAAACCTTACCACCTGTAAAGGTGTCATCTGATTCAGTGTCACCCAATTCTTAAATTCGAAATCAAAAGGGTGAACGTTGCACTTGAGGCTGTCGTTGGAGCCTTTACCCAAAAGCCTCATGCCACTAGTACCTTTCTGAGAAGTCTAATTGAATGTATGAGTCATTTCATACTAGTGACTCATTTGATAACTATTGATGAGAGAGCTATAGGATTGGAAATTAAGTATTGTTCATATCGAGCTTTTATTGCCCTTTCAAGGTCTAAGAATAAGGTTGAAAGTATTGGAGAATGAGGTAGGATGTCGTATTGAGTATAAGTTGGTTAGAAACTTGAATGAAATAAAATATAACCTGTATGGAATATAAGATTGTTAAGAGGAAGTCGTTAAGTTCTGTGATTGAATTATAAGGTTTTAAATGATTGTTAGTTTGTGTTAAGGGTTGTTCCTAGGTCATTGTCCACTAACGAGGATGCCCAGTGTCCAAGAAATAAATTAAAGAAATCTTCTTCTAAATTAGGACCGATGGATCTTTCGGGACATGTGGAACACTTAATGACTACTGTAGATTGGTATTCATTGTGGTATCTTTTAAAAATCCCTAACTTAACTGAGACATCACTTGGTAGGATGAGTTCTTGGAATTGTATGACATAGTGACACGTAATGTGTTACGGTACAATTTTGACTTGTTTGTGATTAATGAAAAGACTACCTTTGATTGCTAAATCCTACATGTATCGATGTTATCTATCTTTTCTTGCTTCATCATAATGTTCGCATTAGTGATGTAACCATTGAACAAGTACTCATCTCGATTTGAGTTACGTTGTGGATTATTCTTTTTGAGCGCCATCGAGGTCATGAACCTCATGATTCATTGGCTAAGCTCATTTCCTATCATATTGTAGTTAGTTCTTGGTGAACAACTCTTCATCACTCTTTTGCAGACCACTCATTGTTTTTTATAAGATACAATAGTATCCCTTGAAGAAAAATTGAATTTTCATCCCCATAAGGACTATTTAAAGTGAGATTTATAAATAATCGTTGTCGAAATGAAGTTGTTTATGAAACACCTTAGAAAACTTAATTGTTTCCATAACAAAGAACATCTTTGTAAATTTATTTTTGATTCTTATACAAGAATTAAGCGTGAAAATATTTTTATTTTAAACATGATGACAAAGTTTTGACGAACTGAGTATTGCATCGTTAATCCTAAAGTTGTATATAGTTGCGCGCCTACATACAATTTAGAAGGGACCATGCAAGGCTGATTAGTCGTCACCATGAAATTATTAATAGACACTAAATTTTCTTTGAAGATTGTGAAAGATTAAATTCTACGAGATCTGCAAGAAGTGTAAAAATAGGGACATATTTTTAAAGACACCTACATATGTGCCCGTACCATTTATTTTTCTGAATCGAATTTACTCATCTGTGGAAATTGTCTTATTTGACAATTGATATTCCTTTCTTGTTCATCTCTGTAAATGATAAGATTCTTTGGAAAAGTATTTGATTACCGAGTGTTGATAACCGATTGAGTGTATCGACGTTCCTATCATTTCTTTTGATTAGATTTCATTTGAATGACCTGGGTAACGATCCGAGGAGCTTTCGAATGCGTACTCAAATCATGAAAACAGGGGATATATTGATATTCATTAATGTTTTCGTCTTTATCTGATTTGAAATTCTCTCGCGTAGATTGTGCGTATACCTTACTCTTTTAATGTTAGTTATGTCTCCAGATATCCTTGAATTTGTGAAGGATTATGAGTTATTATTAGTCTTTTGAGAAGTTCACATCTTATCAATGATAACGAAACTGAAAAGTTGATAGTGCCAGTAGAATGGATTGATTGATTATGACATTACGACATTGTCTTAATTGATCCACGACATGGTTATCATCAACTTCGCGTCCGCGAAAAAGATTATCTATTCCAATCACTACATCCAGAACTCGTAATGAACATTATGAGTTTCATGTTATGTCGTTTGGATTGACCAATGCACATGTAGCATCCATAAATTTGGTGGATCACATGTGTAGGCTTTAATTTGATAGATTCATGCTTGTGATCACTAAGGACCACCTGTTTGTTTATAAGAATAGGAAGGAGTTAATAATCATTTATAGACTGCCCTGAGTTGGCCGAGCAATGAAAACCTGTACCTTGAGTATTTAACATGTGATTTAAGGCTTAATCCTTTACATTATTTGACCATGTGATTAATAGATAATGGAATCTATATTGACTCTTCAAAGAGTAGAGCCATTAAGGCTTTGGGTTATACCAAAAGAAAGTGCAAATATGTTTTGACAAATGTTTTATCAAAGAAATTTTTAAGGGATTATTCCATTATACCCAAATCATTTAACTAAACTCCTTTAGGGGTAAATGTTTGCGTATACCTCAAGACAACCTAAGAGGGATTGAGAAAACCATTTAAACCATGACTTGGAATTTGAAACGACAATTTTTGCTTTTCAACTAAGGAAATTTTAACCAAAGTATAAACAAAGATTTTTCGAACATTTACGGATCTTATTAATTATTTTTGATTAACAAAAATCATGTTAATTAAATTCAAATTTATTTGAATATTTTTCTACAATTGGACGAACTAAGAAATTTAAAACTTTTTACATTTACGTTTCATAAAATTAAATATTTATTATTTAATAACTTGTAATAATTATCGACGCTTTAATCGTCGGATTGAGCAAAACTAATAAAGATAATAGTTGAGATGAAACTAAAACTTAGGAAATATGAAGAAAGAATTTTTGAGTGAATTGTGGTCATGATAATTATTTCATCAGGAAAGGTGAATGTAGATACTGACACATTATGTATAAAGGATAAAGAATCAATTAGGATGTGTTCTTTAATAATGACGGCGCAAAGTAATTTTCCCGAAAAATTTAGAAATAACTGATGCTTGTAAGAAGGGTAATATAGATAATAAAAGGGGTTCGCGGCTAATGTGAACCATTATAATTGAGAAGCTGATAGCGTTAAATGTATAAAAAGGCTGCTTGTGGTTGCCTAAATATGGAGGATTTCGAGACTTATTTATGTTGGAATCTCATAAGTTTAAGTATTCTATTCATGCCATTTCTGATTAAATGTATCTATACCTGAAGAAGTTGTACTGATGTCAAATTATGAAGGCAGACATCGCCTCATACATTAGTAAACATTTAACTATTGCAAAGGTCATCATCTGAATTTGATTCGATTTGGGTCATCGTCGACAGACTGACCAAATCTGCTAATATCATTCTTGTTAATGATAGATTCTTGATGAAGAAATTGACTCTTTTGTATTTAAAGGAGTGTGTAAAC
The DNA here is from genome assembly GCA_025667525.1 of Glebionis coronaria. Taxonomy (NCBI): domain Eukaryota; kingdom Viridiplantae; phylum Streptophyta; class Magnoliopsida; order Asterales; family Asteraceae; genus Glebionis; species Glebionis coronaria. The sequence continues at coordinate 293,934,457 of CM046877.1, forward strand.
ATAGTGTGCCTGTATCAATCATCTCTATCAAGATCCTCGCTTCGCATCAAATTTCTAGAGATTTGCTCAAAAGTCATTGGGAACGAACCTTGATGAGAGTACTGTTTACCACCCTAATCGAAGGGGCGAGGTAAAGTAACGATACAAAACACTAGAAGTCTTGTTTTATGTTTGAATGATTGACCTTTGGTAATAAAACGTATAATCGTTTTCCTTTAGAGAGATTATCATTGATAATTATCGGGTTAGGATCGAGATAGAATCTTGTGAGGATCTAAATAAAAGAGCATATGTAAGCAGAAGTTGGGATGAAGACACCCGACATACACCCATTGTGAGTTGGACATGTGTTTTAGGTTTAAGGTTGCCTATGATGACAAACCTAACCTTACAAGATACCCGACCCGTGAAACTTGAAATGATTGTTGAAATTAGGATCTGATTATTGATTGCCATTAGTGGGCAGGAGGTTATGTGAATATGAAATGTAGATCTTGAAGTGCAAGACGGGTAGCGAAGTTATGCCAAAAATTTCCACCTTGGGAAAATGAATTGATGATCTGAAAGATCATGGGAAATAAGTCCCCGTTGCATGGGACCATTGAGATAATGTAAAAGTTGGTTTGAAAGGCATATAAGCTGGATCTACCCTATGACTTCTAGGGCTGCGTGAATTATGTTTCGTATATCGAACTTGCTAAAATGTCTATCAAGTGAGAATCTGATTACTTCTTGATGAAGTTTAGATCGGCGAAAAGTTCCATTCATCAAAAACCCGTTAACATCATGGATAGAGAAAGTAAGTCAACATTAAGCCTGATCGTATTCCCGTAGTTTTGTTTGATGAAACTCGCGTATTGTAATGAATTACACTTGTGAGAAAAGATCGGATGTGGAGGAAATACCCACATGGATCTAACTCTATAAGAAGCGAGTAGTAAGATAAATCGATCTTTGAGGACAAAGATCCTGTTTAGGGGTAAATGCTGTGATAATCCGTCAATTTATGGTTGATATTTTATTCTCAAATATTATTTAAAAACATTATTTTAATGTTATATTATGAACTCACTCATTTTCTTGAAGCAGCATTGACTATGTCTAAACCAGAGAATTCTACGTTACAAGCTTACGATTACATACACCGTTTTGGTGACAGTCCGACATTTCAGGAAATAAATTTATTCTTGAATATTATTTTGGAATTTTAATTTGTGTTGGTTCATAAACTCACAAATTTACAAAAAGAGATTAATACTTACGAGCATAATTTAACGTTCTTTACGACTAAACCGGAAACCTTAGGATTACGTATTTACGTTTTTAAACTCCATTTTTGGTGAGACAATTTTTATTAGATTCGTTTTGTGTCGTTGATTCATAATTTATAAAAACGTTTTTCGTAAAACGACCCGAGGGCACGCAAATCGAGGAGTACCCGTAAATTAGTGGAGATGAGACAAGTGGGACACTTGTCCCACCCCCACTAAATAAACGGCAAGAACAAGCTACACCACCCTTGGTGGCAAGCTAACATGCTTCTAAAGGACACATGTCCATCACATTTGACCAAAACTTGAAAACAAGCTAACTTAAACCACTTTCTCTCATTCTAACATGCAAACCACTCTCAAAAACACACAATCTCTCTCTCTCACCCATTTTATCCGTCCACCATAGCACCACCACCACCATGTTCATCAAAATCTAGCCATAACCCAAGGCTATAATCAACATATGTTGAAGCCTAGTTGAAGTTATGAAGATTGGAGGTGATTTTAACAACTAGCAAGGAGTTTATACAGAGATCAAGGGCTGATTTTTGGAGGAGTCTACAAATATTTGGTGATCCTAGAAGTGGTGTTGATATCTCATAAGATTGGTTACCCAAAACCAAGTCTTGTTCATCATCAACCCCATCTTTTCATCACTTTGGTGGTATAGAGATTGTTCTTCCTATCCTTTTATTATTTGGAATATGTAATCTTGTATTTTCTTCATTTATGTATATGTATATTATGATGAATGATGATTAAAAATATTATGTGGGGATTTGGTGTTGGTAGATTTGATTAAAAAGATTAAAATCTACTTGAAAGGATATTAAAATCCTGGCTAAATATGTAGGCTGTATAAAACAGCAAAGAGCTAGATTATAACTTGTTAAAATGACTTGGTAAAATTAATATACAGTAAGGTATGTGTCTTGTACACATGTGAGAGTTGGCCATACAATGGAATCCTTAAAATGAGTGAGATATGATCAAAACAATATTGGAGTACAAATCTGCATAGACTGTTTTGGACGAATTTATTAAAATACTTAGAGGTTGATTCATCAGTAGCTATAAAAGAGTTAAATGAAACACATATCATTTAGTTTCTGCTATAAATATTTGGGGTTCTATCTCCCTATAGAACTCTAGATATGGATGTTTTAGTGGACTGAATATTTAGGATTAGATTTTGTAAAATAAAAAGTATATAATATAAGCACTCAAATTATGTACTTATAAAATATACATATATAAAAACCCACTAGTCACTAATAATAATTATAAATGAGAGTTATATATTATGATATTAAAATGAGACATTTTATATAATTTACAAGTACAAACATTTTACAAGTTATAAAAACTATATACATAAGTTTTACGTCTTTTCGGCTAAAACCGAAAGATTAACGTTTTTGTCAAATAAAACTTAGACTGTCGGACCCGTCTAATGTAAACTTTTTATAAACTCACATACTGATGTATAAACTTATATAACAAGTAAAAACCGATAAAACCCGAGATTTATAACATATGGACATTAACGGGCCAAATTAGCCTTATTGGACTATTAACCCAACTAATTTGGCTAAACACTAATGAACTTGCTTATTGGGCTTAACCCACTTGGGCCCAACATGTAAGCATAGGACTGATGTTAAAAGTATAAAATGGACTAATAGAATGTAGTGGGCTTACAATGGGCTTATTGGGCCTTGACATGTAAACAAGTTAAACTAGTGAAACTAGTATAAAAATTTACCAACACATAACACTATAATGAGTAAATAAAGATGACAATCCCACTTGATCATCATCATATTTATAAAATAATCATATGTATACATAGCTATTTTTTTTATAAAGTCATTGGACAAAAGTCTAAGACGAGTATTATTTGTCTAGGTTTCCGTGATTGAAGCACGTACCGTACATCCAAATCCCCGATAACCCGCCTTTCCCAATCAACGTGAGTTCATAGCCTCACACTCTTTTAAATGTTTTTACGAAATGTTTTATAAACCCGTGAGGGAGATAACATGTTAGTTTTAATAAAATAGGACACCAGTTGTCCCGATTGTTTGTTTATTGATTTGGACCCGAATGATTGTATGACCCAATGAATGATTATATGACCCGATGTATGAAATGAAATGGATTATTATTAGTTAGGTTATGTCACTAAAAGTACCATTAGCATGAGTTGTGAACTACCGGGATTTGGTAGACGCTTATGCATATAATAGTACTATTTGGGAAAGATCACCCCAGTTCGCGCCTTGACGGTTGATCCCCGTCGTGCCACATTGATTGGTAAGCGAATTTATGTATGAGAAGATTTATATAAGCTTGATTGTTGTGAGGACACGCTGTTTTAGATGGGAAAATGAGTTTCGGGTTAGCTACCCGTTGTTTGTTATAGTAAGGTAGCAATGTCATGCGGCTTATAATAATCCAAATAACGAAAATACTGAAATACGCACTGAATTACGATATATTGCCTGACTAGCAATACGGGGTCTCATTATTGATATTATGTTCGTGTTTTGGTTTTACATAACCATATTCATATAACGGTTTTTATTTAACTTTATACAACGTTATAAGACGTATTGTATGATGTTTTTACGACGTTAGACCGTATAATGGTTTTGAAGGCAAAAGCCTATAGTATGATTTTTAAACAAAGATTTGTATAAAATGTTTTTGGCTTATTTTATGGCCTACTACAAGGATTTGTATAAAATGATTTTCGGTAATAAATATATACCGGTGATATATTAATGGTTTATTAAACTCTATGAATTCACTCGGCTTTTTCGCTGACCCTTTTCTTTTAACATGTTTTATCTCAGGTACTTGAAGGTAATTCTCGGGAAGACGACAAGAATTATGGCCCGCACTTAAATAACAAATTTCCATTCAAATGTTTTGTAAAACTTGTATGAAATACTATGACTTGTGACCTATGTAAATTTGATATTCATGAATGGAAAATGCTTTATTATTAAACGACGCGATTTTAATTGTTGTCTATGATTTGAGTAATGTGCTATCCAGTAACACCAACGACTCCTCCGCTGAACTAAAGTATGAATATTTGGGGGTGTTACATTCTCACCATCAGAAAACCTACATTCGTGTCTTAAACACTTATGAAAAACTAGAAAAATTTAAAATTTAGCCATTTTTAGCCTTATTTTGCATAAAACGATAACAAAAATATGAATATTGGATTGCGTGATGACGTAAGCAAGGTGAAGTATCTACTCACCCCCATACTAAAACTAAACATTGTCCTCAATGTTTCGAGTCTAGGGGTGAAACACCCCCATACTAGAGACGAAAGTCGAATGCTTAATGTCGAGCATGGAAAGGGTAAAATGAATAATCTATAGCCGTTTGTGAATTATGCTAATAAGTTAATCGTTATAATGTAAAAGGATATCATCGGATGTCAGAATCTCCAAAGGCAATGATCGAAGCTCGAGTGATCCATAAAATGAACACGAGAGGCTTCAATGATGACGATGAACCTAATAAATCACAATCACAAACAACCACGGAACAAAGGTTGGAAGAGCACAAGTCCCCGCGTTACACTATTAGAAAAGCAATAATATTTACAAGGATAAGCATTAGAATCCCCCACGAGGCACCTTGTTTTTGATAACTGAGTCAAAAGCTCGACTCGAATCCCCATAAATGTGATCATTTGGGGATAATCATGGTATGGTCATTTTTGGTGAGGCTTACATGATAAACAATGCCCAAAAGCAACCGGTATAAAGGACTAAGTCCTTTGATGATGCAAAATACCAGGATCGAAGATGGCGTCCTCGTTTTCATAGGATAAACGAACCAATCCCACTTCAACATGTGCCGAAACCCCAAAGGGGTAGAATAAAATAGATGAGAAGAAATAGAAGTATGGGTAATATTGAGTATTTGCAAGTTCGTTTATTCTCGACTCAAGACAAATTGAAAGGCCTACTAATTTCGAGCTTTAAATTGTTTTTGGTTGTTAATGGTTATTTGGATTCTAGGTCTAATTCAAACAAACACGTAAAAAGAGAAAATATCATTTAGCTATTTATCCGTAAAACAAAGTGCAAGTACCAATTAATATTCACAAAGTACAAGTTTCTAATGAATGAAAAGTAAAATGCTTGAAATGTAGACAAAATGAAAATATAGGGACTGAAAGTGTAAAATCAGAAACAATAGGGACCAATTATGTAAATTGTAACAAACTAGCAAACAAACTTAACAAATTCCAAAACTACTAACCAAAATTGTAAAAACTGAATTTTAGGGACTATTTTATGCAAACCCTAAAAAGTTAGAAGTTTAGAGCCGATTACAAACTCTAGTAAAAACCAAGGACCATTATACAATTTAAACAAGAACTTTCTCAAAAATGGGCTATATGACTTGAATAAGCTCGAATGAGCTTATTACTCAACTAAATTCACTCTGGTTTTCACTAAAATGCTTAGAATTGAAAATAAGCTAGGCGGGTAAAAGGAATTTACTTAAAAGCTGTTAAATATCTAGTTAGATTATCTCGATAAGCCAACATTAAGCTAAAATGAAATCCAAACATCCATAAAATGATTTTATTTCAAAAACTGCTTAATCAAGTATCACAAAGCATGGAATGTCTTTTTGTTTTGAAAATAAGCAACAGAATAAGATGGAATCTTGAATAAGCCAAAATCAACTTATTTTGACCAAAGTTGACCAAAAATCCAATAAGCTCAAATTATTAGGATTTGCTTATGACATGTTTGTAAGTTGATTTGTGAAAGAAAATCAATGGATTTATGAAGTGAGTTAAGAGATCTAGCAAAACAGTATGCACTTTATCATAGAAACTGAACTTTGATCAAGTGCTTATCAATAAGCTAATATCTCACTCAAAAGCTGAAACTGTATGATTTCCAATCAAACACTGAAAGTTTAGATGTTAAACTACAAATGTAAATAAGATTTAGCTAATTTCATCAAGAAACCAAGAAATGCCAATGAATCAAAACTCACTAGTTACTGATGAACTTTATCAAAAGGCTTGACCCAAAGTTTTTTCTACCAATTGCCTGTTTGAAAACCAATTTGACCTCAAAACTTGACAAATATACTTACACTAACTGGCTTAGTGTGAATGAACACTAAACAACAAGATTTTACAACTGAATCACCCAAGATGTCTTGATCCAAACACTACTTCCAAAATCCGATAAGGAACTTTATCAAAGACTTTTTGAGTATAAGGCTAAGACAGATATAGGCACTTATTCAAACTTGCTAAAGTGATGAACTGAAATGGTTTTAAGCCAAGAACAAGCTGGTTAAAAAGATGAACCACAAAGTGAGTACTAATGGTCAATGACTGATATAAATCCAATTTTAACTAAGTGAAAATGAATTCAAAGCTGTTATACTACAAGTAAACTATCAATCTAACACAATTAGGCTACAAGTAATCTAAACACACAATCAGTTCAGCAAATAGAAGCTACACTATGAATTGAGCATGCATAAGCTGTTTAGAGGAATTAAAACAAGAAATTTATAACTTTTTAGCTTGATGCCACCACTAAAGGAGTAGAGAGGCGCTGAGCCTTCTAACAACTACTAAACCACCAATTATCAACCACCAGTTACCATCATCATCATCATCCAATACTGCTATGATCAGCTACCCTGCTACAAGTGCTTCAAATGACTGGAAATGAACTGCAAATGGAATTCTAAATAGCTACAAGTCTTCACAGCATCAAATATCTTCCATTGATCATGGATGATCAATAGAACAACAAAGTATCAACAAGATCAAAGTAATGAAGGTAGGAGAATAAGAATTGAATGAAACTGAATATTGAGTTTTATTAATGGAAGAAAATTCAGTTACAAGTTGTTGCTAACTAACTAACTAACTGACTCTTAGATGGTTGTCAAGCACTTAAGAGTAGCTACTAACTGAATTGAATGACCAAGAATGAAAGAGAAAAGTAAAGTGTGTGTTTTTCACACCTACAAGCTACAAGTACAAATGAGCCATCTATGTCCTATTTATAGAGTGAAGATGAGATTTTGTTGGGGAGGATGGCGTGTTGTAGCCAATCACTGAGCTCCATATGTACTCATTTGGTCAATTGCTTAATCTAGCTCAAGAACACGTTTGGGGGTTTTTAATTTTATTAATTTCAGCTTAATTGGATGTGATGAATGAATTCGTCGCTTGAAATGAAGCACTTTTCATATTTACAACTTTGCTTGATATGCATTGTAGCAGATTCACGATCCTGGGCTCGTTATGAGTTTGAAGATACACGTGGCATTATATGATTTGTCTATAGAAGTTCACACAGATCATAATTGTAAAACCCGCATGCTTTTACCATGAATAGTACCCTTAAGATCGTACGTACTTGATTAAAACTTTCCTTTTATAGTATGATTATGTTTACATGTTAGGATTTTACGTATTACGTACGTGTTAGAACACGATAAGTATTTATTACGTACAAACACACAATATGTATTTAACAATAATTAATCACGAACATGCGATCATGAAATCATGAACGTAATTAAATCACGAACTATATTAATTACGTATATATATTTATTACGAGCGTGAATAAATATATTAGGTCACGGTAAATATTTAACGAGAACACATAAAACACGAACACAAATAAACACGAACGAACACTTAAACAACGAGACACGGAAAACGGTACGGGTACCCCATGTGGGGCCCCTACCCGCGGTTACACAAGGAAGGATGGGCCAAGCCCATCGAAATTTTACTAAGAAGGGGTTAAGGTAAATTTTGATAGTCATTTTCACTTTACAGTAAAACAAATCAAAAACCTAAAAAGTTTTCTCCTTTCTTCCTTCTTGTCCTCTTTGGCCGCCGCATACAACACAAGAAAAGGGGGTGTTCGTTTTGTTTTTGATCTTGAATCTTGTACGTGTGTTCGTGTGTGTTCATCCTCGTTAGATATACGCATTCGGTATATTCTTTTTATCCTTTTTCTTTTTGATTTGATCTAATAAAATTAATTAAGAACATGATGTTTTTAAAAACCAAATTAAAAACATAAATCAATCATGTAAATGGTTTTGGGTAAATCAAAAAGGTTGGTTTTAGGGGTGTTTGTTTGGCCGGCGCCTAAACCGAACCCCAAGGGGGTCTCGGTTTGGCTAATAGACCACCACCGAGACCATATGGTCCCGGTTTGGTGGTGTGGGTCCCACGGCAGCAGCAAACCAAAGGGAACCCCGAAGTGGTTCGGGGTATGGTGTCGATTTCATGTCCGGTTCATGGTTTCTAGTCAAGATCCGGTTCACGGTTTATGTTAAGATTATTTTTTTATGATCATATGTTAAAATTAAATTAATAATAATATGACATGATTAATTTAATAAAACATGACTTAGGTTATATTTAATTATTAGATCATGAAATTATTAACCTAAGTATTTTTATATTTTCTAGATTTATAATTAATTAATTATTTAAAAACCATGGTTATAATTAATTAATTAACATGACTTAGGTTATATTATTAATAAATAATAATACATGTTTTAACCTAAGTATTTAACTTTATTTAATTAAAAACATGATATATTTTAATTAAATACTTTTAACCTATAGTTTATTTAAATTACATGAAATAATTAATAAACTATACATTATATCATATGACTTAGAAATAATCAGAAAAACACTTAAGCTTATATACTTAGCTTATTTAACCAGCTTATATCTAATTATGGAAACTTTCTATTTTTAGAAACTTATTTAATTCGGGCAGCTGATCTATTTATGGAAACTTTCTATTTTTAGAAACTTATTAATTCAGGCAGCTGATCTATTTATGGAAACTTTCTATTTTTAGAAACTTATTTAATTAAGGCAACTAATCTATTTATAGAAACCATCTATTTTTAGAAACTTATCTTTTTTAAGCAGTAATTCTATTTTTGGAAAATTTCTATTTTTAAAATCTTTCTATTTTTGGAAACTTTCTATTTTTGGAAACTTTCTTTTTTTGGTAACTTTCGATTTTTGGTAACTTTCTATTTTTGGAAACTTTCTAGTTTAAGAAACCTGCTATTTTTTGAAAGTTACTTATTATTACACAGTAAGTATAATAATACATGAAGTACCAGAAATACTAGATCAGAATAGACAGAATATAAGATAAACACAGTTTAAGGCTTTAAACAGTAAAACATGATATGAACATATAAAATAAGCTAAGACATGACATAAAACCAGTTACGTATTTAGTAAGCAGATACTTATTCATGTATGTATTTATGTAGCATTAGTGATACCGAAGTAGGATTCTCCTCAGTTCATCTTCTTCGTTCACTGGACATAAGGTACGGATTCCCGTCCTTTCAGTATGGACATTCTTTCCTTATTAGGATTCCCCGTATGCAGCCAAATGTTTTCCCGTAGTATAAGTTTATATGTTTGACTTGCTTATGTTTAATTTAGAATACCTATAGCCATATACACGCATGACCAGTTTCACCTAGTTATGGATGTACCATAACCATAACATTAGAGGCACTAATGTTATGACTTCACCACGGCAGAGTGGTTGCTCGTGGCGTCCCTTCAGCTTTTGGCCATATTGTTATATTTATCATGTGGGGTGTATGGGTGCATCCTAGTTACATGTTTTTCAACAGATTACTCAGTGTGAATGTGGTGTGTGCCTTGCATCCTTCACAAGGAGCTGATCCCTCCTACCCAAACTAGTATATTAAATTAGAGGCAGCCCCTCTAATTTGCATGATGAGGTCACCCCTCCAAGTATTCATGCATGGTGGATTTTCATGACCTATATTGGCTAATGGTAGAACATGTTAAACAGTTTTTATAAGATAAACATAAGGCTTTTCAAACTATAAAACCAGTTTTACCAAGACCTAACCAGGTTATTCGGGACTTAGTTTCTTCCGCTGTTATATGTTATTTGTTATATGCTTATCCTATTCATGCTTTATTGTACATCCGTGCACTGAGCGTATTGCTCAGCCATTTTCCTTTTCTATGTTCCCAAAACGGCAGGTACTCAGGGACGCTCGTAGACTTTAAGCGTACGTGCATATGGACTGGAAGCTTTCTAGCCTTTCTTTACTTTATGCATTATCTTTACTTTGATACGCTGCTATGGACATTGTTTAGTCCTTTCCTTTACAGTACTTATGTTTGTGTGTGATGAGCTTTACTTTTGGACTACCGATGTTTGATTCCGGTATTTTCCTTTTATGGTCATGTAATGTTTAGACATTTTTCCTTGTATTCTTTGATGACCCGCCATAATTACGCGTGACATTCCATCATTAAAATGGGGTGTTACAATTATGGTATCAGAGCCAAGGCTTCGACCTGTAGGCTCTCAAAATATGACCTGTGATTAGTGGGTAGTCACTATGGTCTTCCTAGAACTGACAGTCGTTTTCATGCATTCATCATTTTTTATGCATACATATATATGTCATTGTCGCAGGTTTATGAATAAGTAATGGTTGGTACAGGACTGGCCCTATTTAGTCGCATCTGTTTTATCAAAACTTTTAAATTTAGGACCGACCCATAGGCGTCACCTCGCCATGTTTTTTATTTTGGGTGAACTGACCATAGGCGTTCACTCTCGAGCATACAAAAGTTTTCATAAAACTACATCATGCATTCATGCACAAATTTTTCTTGCATAAAATTTTTCTCTTGAAATTTTGGTATAAATTTTTTTCATGTATATATATTTTTTATGTTTGATCTGTTTAATCATACGTTTTATGTTATACTGTCAGATGGCAAACACAGACAATCTCTAGGAGATGTTTGCAGCTGCTGATGCAGAAATGCAAGACATCCTTCATCAGAATGACGGCTATCCTCCCCCGCCTAACATTTTCCCCATGGAAGGAAGGAATCGGCTCCTGAGGGAATACTATACCATTAGACAGCGACCTGACAAAGACAGTAATGACTTCATGCAGCGTTTTCTTCGTACGCTGGTGTCCTGAGAGCATCTGCGGGCACCACTGAAGAGCAGGCACTACATTTTCGTTGGGCTCTTAATCCAAGGATAGCCAATAACTTAGGAGGTTCTCCGTTGGATACAGTAGCAAAAGTGGCCGATGCAGCACGTAAGCTGGAGATGCTGCAGGAGAGAGATGAGTTCAGGGAAGATGAGAGACCCGACAAGAGGCAGAAAACTGGGGACCGGTCTCAGCCGGCTACTCAGTAGCAGCCTCATCAGCCCAAGGGAAACGGTCAGACTAACGACCGTTCTGCTACGGATAAGCGTGGCGGTAATGATAATTACCGTCACAATGCTGGACACTCCAACAGCAGCAGGTCCTAATACTTACGCAAATTTTCATATGATTTCATGTTATGACTCATATTCTGACACTTTAGCAAAACTTCTACCAGGAACCATGGAAACGGTAGGGACCAGAACCAGAGAGGCTCACAACCTAGCCGTCCAGCCATCACTGGTATTCAATCTTATGATTATCCACATTGTCCTTGCACTCTATTATCATGTCTTATGTAAAATGTTTTATCAAGTTCCCAGCCAGCCAGAGCACCTGCTGGAGGATTTACTCATCCTCTTTGCTCTACTTGCCACCGTAGGCACCCAGGGCCATGTCGTCGTAACACTAACGCATGCATCAAGTGTGGTCTTCTTGGCCATATCATGAAGGATTGCCGTAAGGGCGAGATGGAGGGCACATCGGGACATCTTGATTCCAAGCCGCCTCCTACCACTGGGCGTGTCTACACGACATCTCGAGACCAGGCCAACAAGTGTACAGGTACCATCACTGGAATCTTGTATATGTATTGTCAAGCTGCATGTGTTCTTTTTGATACGGGTGCTACTCACTCGGTTATTTCTACTGCTTATGCTAAAAACATTAGGATGCTCCCCATGCCACTAGAGAATAGGCTTACTATTTCCACGCCTTTGAGGGACTCTGTATTAATCACCCATGTATACAAGAATCTTCCCCTAGAAATTGACGATAAGGTTCGACCTGTTGACGCACTTCCGCTGGACATGAATGACTTCGACATGATTTTGGGCATGGATTGGCTATCCAAGCATCATGCTACCATAGACTGCCATTCATATCGAGTTATCTTCAGTGATGTTAATGCACCAGAGTACATTCATAACGGGTTCGTACCCGGACGGTCTGTACAAATCATATCTACCCTGCAAGCGCGTGCACTACTGTCACATGGATGCGAGGGTTATCTAGCTACGGTTCACGACATGGATGCTGAATCTCCATCAATTCAGGATCAACCAATAGTGTCGGAATTCCAAGATGTTTTTCCAGCAGAACTTCCGGGCATACCACCTGCACGAGAAGTAGAATTCAGTATCGAGCTTATTCCAGGAGTTGAACCAATCTCCAAGGCTCCTTATCGCATGGCTCCCATAGAGCTGAAGGAGCTGAAGGATCAACTGCAAGAACTTCTTGAACGATGTTTCATTCGACCGAGCGCATCTCCTTGGGGCGCACCGGTCTTGTTTGTTAAGAAGAAGGACATCAGTATCCGTCTTTGCATAGACTATCGCGAGCTCAACAAGATTACTATCCGGAATAGGTATCCACTGCCGCGTATAGACGATCTGTTTGACCAACTCCAAGGGGTCAAACACTTCTCCAAGATTGATCTTAGGTCAGGCTACCATCAGCTACGGGTTAAGGAGCAAGACATCGCCAAGACTGCTTTTCGTACCCGCTATGGCCACTACGAGTTTGTAGTTATACCTTTTGGCCTGACAAATGCTCCAACAGTGTTCATGGACTTGATGAATAGAATCTTCCATGAATTTCTGGACAAGTTCGTCATTGTCTTCATCGATGACATCCTGATTTTCTCAAAGTCTAAGGAGGAACACGAAGACCATCTTCGTACAGTACTACAGATTCTTCGCCAGAAGCAGCTGTATGCTAAATTCTCCAAGTGTGAGTTCTGGTTAGACAAGGTGGCATTCTTAGGTCACATTGTATCTGCAGAAGGAATCACTATCGATCCAGCGAAGGTTGAGGACATTACGAGCATAAGTTAACGTCCTTTACGACTAAACCGGAAACCTTAGGATTACGTATTTGAAATGTAGATCTTGAAGTGCAAGACGGGTAGCGAAGTTATGCCAAAAATTTCCACCTTGGGAAAATGAATTGATGATCTCAAAGATCATGGGAAATAAGTCTCCGTTGCATGGGACCATTGAGATAATGTAAAAGTTGGTTTGAAAGGCATATAAGCTGGATCTACCCTATGACTTCTAGGGCTGCGTGAATTATGTTTCGTATATCGAACTTGCTAAAATGTCTATCAAGTGAGAATCTGATTACTTCTTGATGAAGTTTAGATCGGCGAAAAGTTGCATTCATCAAAAACCCGTTAACATCATGGATAGAGAAAGTAAGTCAACATTAAGCCTGATCGTATTCTCGTAGTTTTGTTTGATGAAACTCGCGTATTGTAATGAATTACACTTGTGAGAAAAGATCGGATGTGGAGGAAATACCCACATGGATCTAACTCTATAAGAAGCGAGTAGTAAGATAAATCGATCTTTGAGGACAAAGATCCTGTTTAGGGGTAAATGCTGTGACAATCCGTCAATTTATGGTTGATATTTTATTCTCAAATATTATTTAAAAACATTATTTTAATGTTATATTATGAACTCACTCATTTTCTTGAAGCAGCATCGACTATGTCTAAACCAGAGAATTCTACGTTACGTGCTTACGTTTACATACACCGTTTTGGTGACAGTCCGACATTTCAGGAAATAAATTTATTCTTGAATATTATTTTGGAATTTTAATTTGTGTTGGTTCATAAACTCACAAATTTACAAAAAGATATTAATACTTACGAGCATAATTTAACGTCCTTTACGACTAAACCGGAAACCTTAGGATTACGTATTTACGTTTTTAAACTCCATTTTTGGTGAGACAATTTTTATTAGATTCGTTTTGTATCTTTGATTCATAATTTATAAAAACGTTTTTCGTAAAACGACCCGAGGGCACGCAAATCGAGGAAACTAGAATCGAGGAGTACCCGTAAATTAGTGGAGATGAGACAAGTGGGACACTTGTCCCACCCCCACTAAATAAACGGCAAGAACAAGCTACACCACCCTTGGTGGCAAGCTAACATGCTTCTAAAGGACACATGTCCATCACATTTGACCAAAACTTGAAAACAAGCTAACTTAAACCACTTTCTCTCATTCTAACATGCAAACCACTCTCAAAAACACACAATCTCTCTCTCTCACCCATTTTATCCGTCCACCATAGCAACCACCACCATGTTCATCAAAATCTAGCCATAACCCAAGGCTATAATCAACATATGTTGAAGCCTAGTTGAAGTTATGAAGATTGGAGGTGATTTTAACAACTAGCAAGGAGTTTATACAGAGATCAAGGGCTGATTTTTGGAGGAGTCTACAAATATTTGGTGATCCTAGAAGTGGTGTTGATATCTCATAAGATTTGTTACCCAAAACCAAGTCTTGTTCATCATCAACCCCATCTTTTCATCACTTTGGTGGTATAGAGATTGTTCTTCCTATCCTTTTATTATTTGGAATATGTAATCTTGTATTTTCTTCATTTATGTATATGTATATTATGATGAATGATGATTAAAAATATTATGTGGGGATTTGGTGTTGGTAGATTTGATTAAAAAGATTAAAATCTACTTGAAAGGATATTAAAATCCTGGCTAAATATGTAGGCTGTATAAAATAGTAAAGAGCTAGATGATAACTTGTTAAAATGACTTGGTAAAATTAATATACAGTAAGGTATGTCTTGTACACATGTGAGAGTTGGCCATACAATGGAATCCTTAAAATGAGTGAGATATGATCAAAACAATATTGGGGTACAAATCTGCATAGACTGTTTTGGACGAATTTATTAAAATATTTAGAGGCTGATTCATCAGTAGCTATAAAAGAGTTAAATGAAACACATATCATTTAGTTTCTGCTATAAAAATTTGGGGTTCTATCTCCCTATAGAACTCTAGATATGGATGTTTTAGTGGACTGAATATTTAGGATTAGATTTTGTAAAATAAAAAGTATATAATATAAGCACTCAAATTATGTACATATAAAATATACATATATAAAAACCCACTAGTTACTAATAATAATTATAAATGAGAGTTATATATTATGATATTAAAATGAGACATTTTATATAATTTACAAGTACAAACATTTTACAAGTTATAAAAACTATATACATAAGTTTTACGTCTTTTCGGCTAAAACCGAAAGATTAACGTTTTTGTCAAATAAAACTTAGACTGTCGGACCCGTCTAATGTAAACTTTTTATAAACTCACATACTGATGTATAAACTTATATAACAAGTAAAAACCGATAAAACCCGAGATTTATAACATATGGACATTAACGGGCCAAATTAGCCTTATTGGACTATTAACCCAACTAATTTGGCTAAACACTAATGAACTTGTTTATTGGGCTTAACCCACTTGGGCCCAACATGTAAGCATAGGACTGATGTTAAAAGTATAAAATGGACTAATAGAATGTAGTGGGCTTACAATGGGCTTATTGGGCCTTGACATGTAAACAAGTTAAACTAGTGAAACTAGTATAAAAATTTACCAACACATAACACTATAATGAGTAAATAAAGATGACAATCCCACTTGATCATCATCATATTTATAAAATAATCATATGTATACATAGCTATTGTTTTTATAAAGTCATTGGACAAAAGTCTAAGACGAGTATTATTTGTCTAGGTTTCCGTGATTGAAGCACGTACCGTACATCCAAATCGCCGATAACCCGCCTTTCCCAATCAACGTGAGTTCATAGCCTCACACTCTTTTAAATGTTTTTATGAAATGTTTTATAAACCCGTGAGGGAGATAACATGTTAGTTTTAATAAAATAGGACACCAGTTTTCCCGATTGTTTCTTTATTGATTTGGACCCGAATGATTGTATGACCCAATGAATGATTATATGACCCGATGTATGAAATGAAATGGATTATTATTAGTTAGGTTATGTCACTAAAAGTACCATTAGCATGAATTGTGAACTACCGGGATTTGGTAGACGCTTATGCATATAATAGTACTATTTGGGAAAGATCACCCCAGTTCGCGCCTTGACGGTTGATCCCCGTCGTGCCACATTGATTGGTAAGCGAATTTATGTATGAGAAGATTTATATAAGCTTGATTGTTGTGAGGACACGCTGTTTTAGATGGGAAAATGAGTTTCGGGTTAGCTACCCATTGTTTGTTATAGTAAGGTAGCAATGTCACGCGGCTTATAATAATCCAAATAACGAAAATACTGAAATACGCATTGAATTACGATATATTGCCTGACTAGCAATACGGGGTCTCATTATTGATATTATGTTCGTGTTTTGGTTTTACATAACCATATTCATATAACGGTTTTTATTTAACTCTATACAACGTTATAAGACGTATTGTATGATGTTTTTACGACGTTAGACCGTATAATGGTTTTGAAGGCAAAAGCCTATAGTATGATTTTTAAACAAAGATTTGTATAAAATGTTTTTGGCTTATTTTATGGCCTACTACAAGGATTTGTATAAAATGATTTTCGGTAATAAATATATACCGGTGATATATTAATGGTTTATTAAACTCTATGAATTCACTCGACGTTTTCGCTGACCCTTTTCTTTTAACATGTTTTATCTCAGGTACTTGAAGGTAATTCTCGGAAAGACGACAAGAATTATGGCCCGCACTTAAATAACAAATTTTCATTCAAATGTTTTGTAAAACTTGTATGAAATACTATGACTTGGGACCTATGTAAATTTGATATTCATGAATGGAAAATGCTTTATTATTAAACGACGCGATTTTAAACGTTGTCTATGATTTGAGTAATGTGCTATCCAGTAACACCAACGACTCCTCCGCTGAACTAAAGTATGAATATTTGGGGGTGTTACATTATCACCATCAGAAAACCTACATTCGTGTCTTAAACACTTATGAAAAACTAGAAAAATTTAAAATTTAGCCATTTTTAGCCTTATTTTGCATAAAACGATAACAAAAATATGAATATTAGATTGCGTGATGACGTAAGCAAGGTGAAGTATCTACTCACCCCCCATACTAAAACTAAACATTATCCTCAATGTTTCGAGTCTAGGGGTGAAACACCCCCATACTAGAGACGAAAGTCGAATGCTTAATGTCGAGCATGGAAAGGGTAAAACGAATAATCTATAGACGTTTGTGAATTATGCTAATAAGTTAATCGTTATAATGTAAAAGGATATCATCGGATGTCAGAATCTCCAAAGGCAACGATTGAAGATCGAGTGATCCATAAAACGAACACGAGAGGCTTCAATGATGACGATGAACCTAATAAATCACAATCACAAACAACCACGGAACAAAGGTTGGAAGAGCACAAGTCCTCGCGTTACACTATTAGAAAAGCAATAATATTTACAAGGATAAGCATGAGAATCCCCCACGAGGCACCTTGTTTTTGATAACTGAGTCAAAAGCTCGACTCGAATCCCCATAAATGTAATCATTTGGGGATAATCATGGTATGGTCATTTTTGGTGAGGCTTACATGATAAACAATGCCCAAAAGCAACCGGTATAAAGGACTAAGTCCTTTGATGATGCAAAATACCAGGATCGAAGATGGCGTCCTTGTTTTCATAGGATAAACGAACCAATCCCACTTCAACATGTGCCGAAACCCCAAAGGGGTAGAATAAAATAGATGAGAAGAAATAGAAGTATGGGTAATATTGAGTATTTGCAAGTTCGTTTATTCTCGACTCAAGACAAATTGAAAGGCCTACTAATTTCGAGCTTTAAATTGTTTTTGGTTGTTAATGGTTATTTGGATTCTAGGTCTAATTCAAACAAACACGTAAAAAGAGAAAATATTATTTAGCTATTTATCCGTAAAACAAAGTGCAAGTACCAATTAATATTCACAAAGTACAAGTTTCTAATGCATGAAAAGTAAAATGCTTGAAATGTAGACAAAATGAAAATATAGGGACTGAAAGTGTAAAATCAGAAACAATAGGGACCAATTATGTAAATTGTAACAAACTAGCAAACAAACTTAACAAATTCCAAAACTACTAACCAAAATTGTAAAAACTGAATTTTAGGGACTATTTTATGCAAACCCTAAAAAGTTAGAAGTTTAGAGCTGATTACAAACTCTAGTAAAAACCAAGGACCATTATACAATTTAAACAAGAACTTTCTCAAAAATGGGCTATATGACTTGAAAAAGCTCGAATGAGCTTATTACTCAACTAAATTCACTCTGGTTTTCACTAAAATGCTTAGAATTGAAAATAAGCTAGGCGGGTAAAAGGAATTTACTTAAAAGCTGTTAAATCTCTAGTTAGATTATCTCGATAAGCCAACATTAAGCTAAAATGAAATCCAAACATCCACAAAATGATTTTATTTCAAAAACTGCTTATTCAAGTATCACAAAGCATGGAATGTCTTTTTGTTTTGAAAATAAGCAACAGAATAAGATGGAATCTTGAATAAGCCAAAATCAACTTATTTTGACCAAAGTTGACCAAAAATCCAATAAGCTCAAATTATTAGGATTTGCTTATGACATGTTTGTAAGTTGATTTGTGAAAGAAAATCAATGGATTTATGAAGTGAGTTAAGAGATCTAGCAAAACAGTATGCACTTTATCATAGAAACTGAACTTTGATCAAGTGCTTATCAATAAGCTAATATCTCACTCAAAAGCTGAAACTGTATGATTTCCAATCAAACACTGAAAGTTTAGATGTTAAACTACAAATGTAAATAAGATTTAGCTAATTTCATCAAGAAACCAAGAAATGCCAATGAATCAAAACTCACTAGTTACTGATGAACTTTATCAAAAGGCTTGACCCAAAGTTTTTTCTACCAATTGCCTGTTTGAAAACCAATTTGACCTCAAAACTTGACAAATATACTTACACTAACTGGCTTAGTGTGAATGAACACTAAAAAACAAGATTTTACAACTGAATCACCCAAGATGTCTTGATCCAAACACTACTTCCAAAATCTGATAAGGAACTTTATCAAAGACTTTTTGAGTATAAGGCTAACACAGATATAGGCACTTATTCAAACTTGCTAAAGTGATGAACTGAAATGGTTTTAAGCCAAGAACAAGCTGGTTAACAAGATGAACCACAAAGTGAGTACTAATGGTCAATGACTGATATAAATCCAATTTTATCTAAGTGAAAATGAATTCAAAGCTGTTATACTACAAGTAAACTATCAATCTAACACAATTAGGCTACAAGTAATCTAAACACACAATCAGTTCAGCAAATAGAAGCTACACTATGAATTGAGCATGCATAAGCTGTTTAGAGGAATTAACACAAGAAATTTATAACTTTTTAGCTTGATGCCACCACTAAAGGAGTAGAGAGGCGCTGAGCCTTCTAACAACTACTAAACCACCAATTATCAACCACCAGTTACCATCATCATCATCCAATACTGCTATGATCAGCTACCCTGCTACAAGTGCTTCAAATGACTGGAAATGAACTGCAAATTGAATTCTAAATAGCTACAAGTCTTCACAGCATCAAATGTCTTCCATTGATCATGGATGATCAATAGAACAACAAAGTATCAACAAGATCAAAGTAATGAAGGTAGGAGAATAAGAATTGAATGAAACTGAATATTGAGTTTTATTAATGGAAGAAAATTCAGTTACAAGTTGTTGCTAACTAACTAACTAACTGACTCTTAGATGGTTGTCAAGCACTTAAGAGTAGCTACTAACTGAATTGAATGACCGAGAATGAAAGAGAAAAGTAAAGTGTGTGTTTTTCACACCTACAAGCTACAAGTACAAATGAGCCATCTATGTCCTATTTATAGAGTGAAGATGAGATTCTGTTGGGGAGGATGGCGTGTTGTAGCCAATCACTGAGCTCCATATGTACTCATTTGGTCAATTGCTTAATCTAGCTCAAGAACACATTTGGGGGTTTTTAATTTAATTAATTTCAGCTTAATTGGATGTGATGAATGAATTCGTCGCTTGAAATGAAGCACTTTTCATATTTACAACTTTGCTTGATATGCATTGTAGCAGATTCACGATCCTGGGCTCGTTATGAGTTTGAAGATACACGTGGCATTATATGATTTGTCTATAGAAGTTCACACAGATCATAATTGTAAAACCCGCATGCTTTTACCATGAATAGTACCCTTAAGATCGTACGTACTAGATTAAAACTTTCCTTTTATAGTATGATTACGTTTACATGTTAGGATTTTACGTATTACGTACGTGTTAGAACACGATAAGTATTTATTACGTATAAACACACAATATGTATTTAACAATAATTAATCACGAACATGCGATCATGAAATCATGAACGTAATTAAATCACGAACTATATTAATTACGTATATATATTTATTACGAGCGTGAATAAATATATTAGGTCACGGTAAATATTTAACGAGAACAGATAAAACACGAACACAAATAAACACGAACGAACACTTAAACAACGAGACACGGAAAACGGTACGGGTACCCCATGTGGGGCCCCTACCCGCAGTTACACAAGGAAGGATGGGCCAAGCCCATCAAAATTTTACTAAGAAGGGGTTAAGGTAAATTTTGATAGTCATTTTCACTTTACAGTAAAACAAATCAAAAACCTAAAAAGTTTTCTCCTTTCTTCCTTCTTGTCCTCTTTGGCCGCCGCATACAACACAAGAAAAAGGGGTGTTCGTTTTGTTTTTGATCTTGAATCTTGTACGTGTGTTCGTGTGTGTTCATCCTCGTTAGATCTACGCATTCGGTATATTCTTTTTATCCTTTTTCTTTTTGATTTGATCTAATAAAATTAATTAAGAACATGATGTTTTTAAAAACCAAATTTAAAACATAAATCAATCATGTAAATGGTTTTGGGTAAATCAAAAAGGTTGGTTTTAGGGGTGTTTGTTTGGCCGACGCCTAAACCGAACCCCAAGGGGGTCTCGGTTTGGCTAATAGACCACCACCGAGACCATATGGTCCCGGTTTGGTGGTGTGGGTCCCACGGCAGCATCAAACCAAAGGGAACCCCGAAGTGGTTCGGGGTATGGTGTCGATTTCATGTCCGGTTCATGGTTTCTAGTCAAGATCCGGTTCACGGTTTATGTTAAGATTATTTTTTTATGATCATATGTTAAAATTAAATTAATAATAATATGACATGATTAATTTAATAAAACATGACTTAGGTTATATTTAATTATTAGATCATGAAATTATTAACCTAAGTATTTTTATATTTTCTAGACTTATAATTAATTAATTATTTAAAACCATGGTTATAATTAATTAATTAATATGACTTAGGTTATATTATTAATAAATAATAATACATGTTTTAACCTAAGTATTTAACTTTATTTAATTAAAAACATGATATATTTTAATTAAATACTTTTAACCTATAGTTTATTTAAATTACATGAAATAATTAATAAACTATACATTATATCATATGACTTAGAAATAATCAGAAAAACACTTAAGCTTATATACTTAGCTTATTTAACCATCTTATATCTAATTATGGAAACTTTCTATTTTTAGAAACTTATTTAATTCAGGCAGCTGATCTATTTATGTAAACTTTCTATTTTTAGAAACTTATTAATTCAGGCAGCTGATCTATTTAAGGAAACTTTCTATTTTTAGAAACTTATTTAATTAAGGCAGCTGATCTATTTATGGAAACCTTCTATTTTTAGAAACTTATCTTTTTTAAGCAGTAATTCTATTTTTGGAAACTTTCTATTTTTAAAAACTTTCTATTTTTGGAAACTTTCTATTTTTGGAAACTTTCTATTTTTGGTAACTTTCTATTTTTGGAAACTTTCTATTTTTGGAAACTTTCTATTTTAAGAAACCTGCTATTTTTTGAAAGTTACTTATTATTACACAGTAAGTATAATAATACATGAAATACCAGAAATACTAAATCAGAATAGACAGAATATAAGATAAACACAGTTTAAGGCTTTAAACAGTAAAACATGATATGAACATATAAAATAAGCTAAGACATGACATAAAACCAGTAACGTATTTAGTAAGCAGATACTTATTCATGTATGTATTTATGTAGCATTAGTGATACCGAAGTAGGATTCTCCTCAGTTCATCTTCTTCGTTCACTGGACATAAGGTACGGATTCCCGTCCTTTCAGTATGGACATTCTTTCCTTATTAGGATTCCCCGTATGCAGCCAAATGTTTTCCCGTAGTATATGTTTATATGTTTGACTTGCTTATGTTTAATTTAGAATACCTATAGCCATATACATGCATGACCAGTTTCACCTAGTTATGGAGGTACCATAACCATAACATTAGAGGCACTAATGTTATGACTTCACCACGGCAGAGTGGTTGCTCGTGGCGTCCCTTCAGATTTTAGCCATATTGTTATATTTATCATGTGGGGTGTATGGGTGCATCCTAGTTACATGTTTTTCAGCAGATTACTCAGTGTGAATGTGGTGTGTGCCTTGCATCCTTCACAAGGAGCTGATCCCTCCTACCCAAACTAGTATATTAAATTAGAGGCATCCCCTCTAATTTGCATGATGAGGTCACCCCTCCAAGTATTCATGCATGGTGGATTTTCATGACCTATATTGGCTAATGGTAGAACATGTTAAACAGTTTTTATAAGATAAACATAAGGCTTTTCAAACTATAAAACCAGTTTTACCAAGACCTAACCTGGTTATTCGAGACTTAGTTTCTTCCGCTGTTATATGTTATTTGTTATATGCTTATCCTATTCATGCTTTATTGTACATCCGTGCACTGAGCGTATTGCTCAGCCATTTTCCTTTTCTATGTTCCCAAAACGGCAGGTACTCAGGGACGCTCGTAGACTTTAAGCGTACGTGCATATGGACTGGAAGCTTTCTAGCCTTTCTTTACTTTATGCATTATCTTTACTTTGATACTCTGCTATGGACATTGTTTAGTCCTTTCCTTTACAGTACTTATGTTTGTGTGTGATGAGCTTTACTTTTGGACTACCGATGTTTGATTCCGGTATTTTCCTTTTATGGTCATGTAATGTTTAGACATTTTTCCTTGTATGCTTTGATGACCCGCCATAATTACGCGTGACATTCCATCATTAAAATGGGGTGTTACAATTATGGTATCAGAGCCAAGGCTTCGACCTGTAGGCTCTCAAAATATGACCTGTGATTAGTGGGTAGTCACTATGGTCTTCCTAGAACTGACAGTCGTTTTCATGCATTCATCATTTTTTATGCATACATATATATGTCATTGTCGCAGGTTTATGAATAAGTAATGGTTGGTACAGGACTGGCCCTATTTAGTCGCATCTGTTTTATCAAAACTTTTAAATTTAGGACCGACCCATAGGCGTCCCCTCGCCATGTCTTTTATTTTGGGTGAACTGACCATAGGCGTTCACTCTCGAGCATACAAAAGTTTTCATAAAACTACATCATGCATTCATGCACAAATTTTTCTTGCATAAAATTTTTCTCTTATAATTTTGGTATAAATTTTTTTCATGTATATATATTTTTTATGTTTGATCTGTTTAATCATACATTTTATGTTATACTGTCAGATGGCAAATACAGACAATCTCTAGGAGATGTTTGCAGCTGCTGATGCAGAAATGCAAGACATCCTTCATCAGAATGACGGCTATCCTCCCCTGCCTAACATTTTCCCCATGGAAGGAAGGAATCGGCTCCAGAGGGAATACTATACCATTAGACAGCGACTTGACAAAGACAGTAATGACTTCATGCAGCGTTTTCTTCGTTACGCTGGTGTCCTGAGAGCATCTGCGGGCACCACTGAAGAGCAGGCACTACATTTTCGTTGGGCTCTTAATCCAAGGATAGCCAATAACTTAGGAGGTGCTCCGTTGGATACAGTAGCAAAAGTGGCCGATGCAGCACGTAAGCTGGAGATGCTGCAGGAGAGAGATGAGTTCAGGGAAGCTGAGAGACCCGACAAGAGGCAGAAAACTGGGGACCGGTCTCAGCCGGCTACTCAGCAGCAGCCTCATCAGCCCAAGGGAAACGGTCAGACTAACGACCGTTCTGCTACGGATAAGCGTGGCGGTAATGATAATTACCGTCACAATGCTGGACACTCCAACAGCAGCAGGTCCTAATACTTACGCAAATTTTCATATGATTTCATGTTATGACTCATATTCTGACACTTTAGCAAAACTTCTACCAGGAACCATGGAAACGGTAGGGACCAGAACCAGAGAGGCTCACAACCTAGCCATCCAGCCATCACTGGTATTCAATCTTATGATTATCCGCATTGTCCTTGCACGCTATTATCATGTCTTATGTAAAATGTTTTATCAGGTTCCCAGCCAGCCAGAGCACCTGCTGGAGGATTTACTCATCCTCTTTGCTCTACTTGCCACCGTAGGCACCCAGGGCCATGTCGTCGTAACACTGACGCATGCTTCAAGTGTGGTCTTCTTGGCCATATCATGAAGGATTGCCGTAAGGGCGAGATGGAGGGCACATCGGGACATCTTGATTCCAAGCCGCCTCCTACCACTGGGCGTGTCTACACGACATCTCGAGACCAGGCCAACAAGTGTACAGGTACCATCACTGGAATCTTGTATATGTATTGTCAAGCTGCATGTGTTCTTTTTGATACGGGTGCTACTCACTCGGTTATTTCTACTGCTTATGCTAAAAACATTAGGATGCTCCCCATGCCACTAGAGAATAGGCTTACTATTTCTACGCCTTTGAGGGTCTCTGTATTAACCACCCATGTATACAAGAGTCTTCCCCTAGAATTTGACGATAAGGTTCGACCGGTTGACGCACTTCCGCTGGACATGAATGACTTCGACATGATTTTGGGCATGGATTGGCTATCCAAGCATCATGCTACCATAGACTGCCATTCATATCGAGTTATCTTCGGTGATGTTAATGCACCAGAGTACATTCATAACGGGTTCGTACCCGGACGGTCTGTACAAATCATATCTACCCTGCAAGCGCGTGCACTACTGTCACATGGCTGCGAGGGTTATCTAGCTACGGTTCACGACATGGATGCTGAATCTCCATCAATTCAGGATCAACCAATAGTGTCGGAATTCCAAGATGTTTTTCCAGCAGAACTTCCGGGCATACCACCTGCACGAGAAGTAGAATTCAGTATCGAGCTTATTCCAGGAGCTGAACCAATCTCCAAGGCTCCTTATCGCATGGCTCTCATAGAGCTGAAGGAGCTGAAGGATCAACTGCAAGAACTTCTTGAACGAGGTTTCATTCGACCGAGCGCATCTCCTTGGGCGCACCGGTCTTGTTTGTTAAGAAGAAGGACATCAGTATGCGTCTTTGTATAGACTATCGCGAGCTCAACAAGATTACTATCCGGAATAGGTATCCACTGCCGCGTATAGACGATCTATTTGACCAACTCCAAGGGGTCAAACACTTCTCCAAGATTGATCTTAGGTCAGGCTACCATCAGCTACGGGTTAAGGAGCAAGACACCGCCAAGACTGCTTTTCGTACCCGCTATGGCCACTATGAGTTTGTAGTTATGCCTTTTGGCCTGACAAATGCTCCAGCAGTGTTCATGGACTTGATGAACAGAATCTTCCATGAATTTCTGGACAAGTTCGTCATTGTCTTCATCGATGACATCCTGATTTTCTCAAAGTCTAAGGAGGAACACGAAGACCATCTTCGTACAGTACTACAGATTCTTCGCCAGAAGCAGCTGTATGATAAATTCTCCAAGTGTGAGTTCTGGTTAGACAAGGTGGCATTCTTAGGTCACATTGTATCTGCAGAAGGAATCACTATGGATCCAGCGAAGGTTGAGGACATTACTAAGTGGCCAAGGCCGACATCAGCTATGGAAGTCCGCAGTTTCTTAGGCTTAGCTGGCTATTACCGTAGGTTCGTGGAGAACTTTTCCCGCTTAGCACTACCATTGACCAAACTGATGCGGAAAGGGGAGAAATTCGTCTGGACTGAAGAACGAGAGAAGAGCTTTGAAGACCTGAAGTAGAAGCTAGTATTTGCACCTATTCTTACTCTCCCATCTCGTACGGGTGGATTTCAAATCTACAGTGATGCATCGGGGAAGGGACTTGGCTGTGTTCTCATGCAACATGGGAAAGTAATCGCGTACGCTTCACGACAGCTTAAGCCTTATGAAGAAAATTACCCCACGCATGACTTGGAACTTGCTGCAGTCGTGTTTGCATTGAGGATATGGAGGCACTACTTATATTGAGAATCATGTGACATTTGCACGGACCACAAGAGCTTGAAGTATATCTTCACTCAACGTGAATTGAACATGAGGCAGAGGAGATGGTTAGAGCTGTTGAAGGATTATGACATTAATCTACAGTGTCATCCCAGAAAGGCAAATGTAGTAGCAGATGCTCTTAGCAGGAAGTCCGGAATGATCAACGACATTAAAATTGAGGAGGAAATCATAAAAGACTTGGAGCGACTAGACATCGAGATCATGGTACGTGGACAACATGGTTACTGGGCTAATCTTAGAGTAGAACCCGAGTTACTCTCTAAGATCAAGGAAGCTCAGAAAGATGATGGAGAAATCTGGGCGATAGTACAGAATTTGGAGAAACAGACGGAATTCAGAGTAGATGCAGATGGTATCGTATGGTAGGGCGCGAGACTTTGTGTTCCTGATGACCAAGAACTCCGGGAAGACTTGTTAGCTGAAGCTCATAGCTCCCCATTCTCGATACATCCTGGTTCGACTAAGATGTACCATGACATCAAGCAATACTTTTGGTGGAGTGGTATGAAACAGGATGTGGCCACTTACGTCTCCAAATGTCTTACCTGCCAGCAGGTTAAGATCGAGCGTCAGCGATCTGGCGGTCTCCTTCAACCGTTAGACATTCCAGAGTGGAAGTGGGACAAAATTACCATGGATTTTTATTACTGGTCTTCCGCCTACCAAGAGGAAGCACGATGCAATTTGGGTTATCGTAGATCGACTTACCAAATCAGCTCATTTCTTACCGATCCGCAAGGAAGATCCGGTAAGTAAACTCGCCGATACATATGGAAGAGAGATCATGAGACTCCACGGTGCTCCATCCAGCATCGTCTCAGACAGAGATCCTCGTTTCACTTCGTGATTTTGGAAGAGTCTGCAGAAAGCTTGGGGTACACAACTTAAGCTTAGCACGACTTTTCATCTTCAAACGGACGGACAGTCATAGCGAACGATTCAGACATTGGAAGACATGTTGATGTCATATGAGTTGGAATGGACGGGTGATTGGGACGATTATATCTGTTTGGTGGAGTTTGCATACAACAACAGTTGGCACGCAAGTATCAAGTGTGCTCCTTTCGAGATGTTGTATGGCAGAAAGTGTCGCGTCCCAATCTGTTGGGATCAGGTTGGCGAGCGAACACTTGAAGGACCAGAAATCATAGAGATGACCAATGAAAAGATCGCATTAGCTAAGCAGAAACTTCAGGAAGCACGGTTACGTCAGAAGAGTTACGCCGATAAGCATCGTAGGGACATACATTTTAACGTAGGAGATCACGTCTTCCTTAAGGTTTCGCCGGCACATGGTGTTAGACGCTTCGGGATTAAAGGGAAGCTCAATCCTCATTTCATCGGACCGTTTGATATCATTGAACGAGTCGGTGAAGTAACTTACCGGTTAGCGTTACCTCCGCAGCTTTCGCATGTACACAATGTGTTTCATGTGTCCTTACTCAGAGGGTACCAGTATCATCCCCTTCACATGGTTCAGTATCCACTGGAACAGATACGTGAAGATCTCACTTTCATAGAAGAACCCGAACGAGTTCTTGACAGACAAGAACGAGTCATGAGAAGGAAGACGATTCCATTCGTCAAAATCCTTTGGAGGGATCATACCGAGCGGGAAGCCACTTGGGAAACAGAGGAGTCTATCCGGGCTTCTTACCCCCATTTCATATTTTGAATTCAGGTATGTTCTTCTTTTTCAGTTTCCTTTATCTATAATTCGGGGACGAATTATTCTTTTTAAGGGGGAAGAGTTGTAAAACCCGCATGCTTTTACCATGAATAGTACCCTTAAGATCGTACGTACTTGATTAAAACTTTCCTTTTATAGTATGATTACGTTTACATGTTAGGATTTTACGTATTACGTACGTGTTAGAACACGATAAGTATTTATTACGTACGAACACACAATAATTATTTAACAATAATTAATCACGAACATGCGATCATGAAATCATGAACGTAATTAAATCACGAACTATATTAATTACGTATATATATTTATTACAAGCGTTAATAAATATATTAGGTCACGGTAAATATTTAACGAGAACACATAAAACACGAACACAAATAAACACAAACGAACACTTAAACAACGAGACACGGAAAACGGTACGGGTACCCCATGTGGGGCCCCTACCCACGGCTATACAAGGAAGGATGGGCCAAGCCCATCAAAATTTTACTAAGAAGGAGTTAAGGTAAATTTTGTTAGTCATTTTCACTTTACAGTAAAACAAATCAAAAAACCTAAAAAGTTTTCTCCTTTCTTCCTTCTTGTCCTCTTTGGCCGCTGCATACAACACAAGAAAAGGGGGTGTTCGTTTTGTGTTTGATCTTGAATCTTATACGTGTGTTCGTGTGTGTTCATCCTCGTTAGATCCACGCATTCGGTATATTTTTATTATCCTTTTTCTTTTTGATTTGATCTAATAAAATTAATTAATAACATGATGTTTTTAAAAACCTAATTAAAAACATAAATCAATCATGTAAATGGTTTTGGGTAAATCAAAAAGGTTGTTTTTAGGGGTGTTTGTTTGGCCGGCGCCTAAACCGAACCCCAAGGGGGTCTCAGTTTGGCTAATAGACCACCACCGAGACCATATGATCCCGGTTTGGTGGTGTAGGTCCCACGGCAGCATCAAACCAAAGGGAACCCCGAAGTGGTTCGGGGTATGGTGTCGATTTCATGTCCGGTTCATGGTTTCTAGTCAAGATCCGGTTCACGGTTTATGTTAATATTTTTTTTTATGATCATATGTTAAAATTAAATTAATAATAATATGACATGATTAATTTAATAAAACATGACTTAGGTTATATTTAATTATTAGATCATGAAATTATTAACCTAAGTATTTTTATATTTTCTAGACTTATAATTAATTAATTATTTAAAAACCATGGTTATAATTAATTAATTAACATGACCTAGGTTATATTATTAATAAATAATAATACATGTTTTAACCTAAGTATTTAACTTTATTTAATTAAAAACATGATATATTTTAATTAAATACTTTTAACCTATAGTTTATTTAAATTACATGAAATAATTAATAAACTATACATTATATCATATGACTTAGAAATAATCAGAAAAACACTTAAGCTTATATACTTAGCTTATTTAACCAGCTTATATCTAATTATGGAAACTTTCTATTTTTAGAAACTTATTTAATTCAGACAGTTGATCTGTTTATGGAAACTTTCTATTTTTAGAAACTTATTAATTCAAGCAGCTGATCTATTTATGGAAACTTTCTATCTTTAGAAACTTATTTAATTAAGGCAGCTGGTCTATTTATGGAAACCTTCTATTTTTAGAAACTTATCTATTTTAAGCAGTAATTCTATTTTTGGAAACTTTCTATTTTTGGAAACTTTCTATTTTTAGAAACTTTCTACTTTTGGAAACTTTCTATTTTTGGAAACTTTCTATTTTTGGTAACTTTCTATTTTTGGAAAGTTTCTATTTTTGGAAACTTTCTATTTTAGGAAACCTGCTATTTTTGAAAAGTTAGTTATTATTACACAGTAAGTATAATAATACATGAAATACCAGAAATACTTAATCAGAATAGACAGAATATAAGATAAACACAGTTTAAGGCTTTCAACAGTAAAACATGATATGAACATATAAAATAAGCTAAGACATGACATAAAACCAGTTACGTATTTAGTAAGCAGATTCTTATTCATGTATGTATTTATGTAGCATTAGTGATACCGAAGTAGGATTCTCCTCAGTTCATCTTCTTCGTTCACTAGACATAAGGTACGGATTCCCGTCCTTTCAGTATGGACATTCTTTCCTTATTAGGATTCCCCGTATGCAGCCAAATGTTTTCCCGTAGTATAAGTTTATATGTTTGACTTGCTTATGTTTAATTTAGAATACCTATAGCCATATACATGCATGACCAGTTTCACCTAGTTATGGAGGTACCATAACCATAACATTAGAGGCACTGATGCTATGACTTCACCACGACAGAGTGGTTGCTCGTAGCGTCCCTTCAGCTTTTGGCCATATTATTATATTTATCATGTGGGGCGTATGGGTGCATCCTAGTTACATGTTTTTCAGCAGATTACTCAGTGTGAATGTGGTGTGTGCCTTGCATCCTTCACAAGGAGCTGATCCCTCCTACCCAAACCAGTATATTAAATTAGAGGCAGCCCCTCTAATTTGCATGATGAGGTCACCCCTCCAAGTATTCATGCACGGTGGATTTTCATGACCTATATTGGCTAATGGTAGAACATGTTAAACAGTTTTTATAAGATAAACATAAGGCTTTTCAAACTATAAAACCAGTTTTACCAAGACCTAACCAGGTTATTCGGGACTTAGTTTTTTCCGCTGTTATATGTTATATGTTATATGTTTATCCTATTCATGCTTTATTGTACATCCGTGCACTGAGCGTATTGCTCAGCCGTTTTCCTTTTCTATGTTCCCAAAACGGCAGGTACTCAGGGATGCTCGTAGACTTTAAGCGTACGTGCATATGGACTGGAAGCTTTCTAGCCTTTCTTTACTTTATGCATTATCTTTACTTTGATACTCTGCTATGGACATTGTTTAGTCCTTTCCTTTACAGTACTTATGTTTATGTGTGATGAGCTTTACTGTTGGACTACCGATGTTTGATTCCAGTATTTTCCTTTTATGGTCATGTAATGTTTAGACATTTTTCCTTGTATGCTTTGATGACACGCCATAATTACGCGTGACATTCCATCATCAAAATGGGGTGTTACAATAATCCATATTGGATATAATAAACATTGCATGTCAAGTTCCCATTGGTTGATATTCGGCTGAGTGGAGAATACTGTTTAGATTCGTTATTTAATGACTGGCGGCTGAGTGGACACATGTGGCAATCCGTGTCACTCTTTTCCCTTGCTCTCATTGGTTGATTCATGTAAACTTGGATCAAGCCCAAAAGTAATATGAAACTTGACAATTTCAGTCCTTAAACTTTGGCAGAATCTTCATTTGAGCTCCAATCTTTATTTCTTTGGAATTTCTGATTCTTTAAACTTCGAACTTGTTCATAAAGAATCCTTTGACTCTTTGACTTGAATGTTGACCAGATTTGACTTTAATCTTGACTTTTCAAAAATTACACTTTAGTCCTTCATCTTTTAAATGTTGTCAAGATAGGTCCTTTGTCTTCTCATGGCTTGTCATTATTGATCCTTCTCTTGTCTTTTCTTCATATTTTAGCTTGATTTCACTTGTTTGCTCCAAATTTGTATCCTTGTTACTTAAACCAGCACAAACACAAAACATACCACATAATACTGCTTTTATATATAAAAGTTAGGTATTTGCTATGTGTTTTAGGGTGATTTGTTGACTTATTGATATGAGATTTCACTCATATCAAATCCCCTACACTTGATCATTGCCATGACCTCATGCAATGCCGTATTTTAAAGCACCAATTTACACTTTTGTCATAATTAATCCACCTTGGCCAATATGAAATACTTTTACACTACTCTATTCTATATGATGCATGATTTTGATTTTATACAATGCAATGCAAAGAAAGCAATCTTATTTATATATTTTTGATTTTCTTGAAATTGTTTTGATGGAAATAACTCATAAAAAAATCAAAGACTTTAATTAGGGCTTTGGTACCATGAACACTTATCATCCTCAAGTTTCACTTTCCCATACCAAGCTTAAAAACAAGATCATTGTTATCCACAAGTGAAAGTGCGTCAACTCATTCATATAGATTAAGTGTGTTACTCTCATACCCCCACTTATTATGCCTCTAAGACCGGTTATTATTTGAGTAAATTGCTTTTGAGCAAATTTGTCATTATTTAAAGCGTGAAATATAAGAAATGTAAAATCTCAAAATAAGGAAGCACGGTTTTAATCCTAAGTAATCTTCTCATCCATTACTCGAAAAACCGCCCACAATTAATAAAAGTCCGACTCAAGAGTAATAAGTCATTCGCCTTATGTGTAAGTTCCTTATGTCATGCATTAATAAGTAGCTACACACTCGCTAAGAAATAAAAAAAAACTCACGCAATAATTTATATCCACCGCCTTTTTGGGACTTTGGATCTTCAATCTCGCAACCCATCAAGGTAATATTGGATTGGAGCAACTATTAAATCCCCACAACCCTTGTGAGAGTAATATTGGAATTCAATAGCTACTATAATTAACACTTCACTGCCACTCTTGGGAGTCTTGTATAATTATTTTTTTTCATTTTCCTTCTAGCCACTCATTTTTTTTATAAGCCGCTCTTATTTTCTTTATTCCTCACAAAGAAAGTTGAAAAGAATAAAAGGAAAAACACCCGCTAAGTATTAAGCATGGCATAAGTCTAGTACACATAAAACGTTCTAACTTAGAATCTTAAGACGTACTTATACCAACCATGAATGATTAGTCAAAAATGCATAAGAGACTACAAACCAATTGAAACCGTTCTTGATTATTTATTAACATATATACATGCGTTGACAAGAAAGTAAAGGTTACGAAAGGGGATGTAAAAGCCACAATTAATTAGTATGAGGTTTATCTAGCCCTTAACACTTATTCCAAACTCTATCATCTCTTGTTCTCTACAGTTTAAAATCTCAAATAATGAGACTAGTGGATGCTTAGCCAAATAAACCAATAAAGGTCTATATTGTTAAGGATACTAGCTAGAGAATGCTTAGATAAGCAAACTCGAGTTGAGTCAAAGTATCCATGGCGGGCCTAATATGTCAAAGATATCTAAATTTGTTAAACCATGTCCTTTATTATATTTTTTCTTTTTTATATATTTTTGATGAAAAATAAAAGAAGAAATATATACAATGCAAATGTGTTATGCAAAATGAAAAATGATTAATGAAAAAAATTATGAATGCATATTTTTTGTGGCCAAAGTAGATCAAAAATTTGAAAAGTGTTTGAAAAATTAATTTCCATGTTATCATGAAGGTCAATGACAAAGTTCTAGGTAAGGTCACTTCGATAGAAGACCCGCCTACACTTAAGATAAACATTGTCCTCAATGTTTAAGAGTATTGGAGTTGTTAGAAGTATTTAAAGTGATGGTCATATAATGTACCGTTGTGAAGCTCGTGGAAAATGCTATTCAACGGTGTCGAGAGTTCTATGTTATTGTTATGTATGTAACGGGAATTAGTCCTGAACACACAAATGAGGAAGGCCTCCTAACCTTGTAAGCCTTAGTATAAAAGGCACACCATCCTCATTTGTGTGTGTGTCTCTCATAGTATTTTCCTTCCTTCTTGTTGTTAGAGAGAGAAACTCTCCTTAGTTTTACTCACTAGGAACACACTCCTTATATCTTTCTCTTTCTTCTTCATCTAATCTAATATTCCATTCTTAGTTTTAATCTTTGATATGAGCTAAAATACTCATATCAATTATATCAATAAACAATGAATATATGAATTAATTGTATAAATATTGCCTTTGTATTCGTTTGTTTGTCGTTTGATGTGTGTAGGTACCGAAGTTCGCGAAAACCAGCAAAATCGGCACGAGTTTGAAGAAAAGATCGACAAAGCCAAAGTCAAGCTCGTTTTTAACAGATTTAATCTTTATGAAGAAATTAGGGCCTTGTGGGTCCCACATTCGGATTAATGGGCTTAAAAGACCATTTATGGAAACAAGTTAACCAAAAGCCCATTTAGTTACTTAAAGACGGATTGGATAAATGGGCCAAAAGCCCATTTACTTGGCAAGACAACTATTTAGAGACGGCTGAATATTATTTTCCCAAGCCCAACAGCTTAAGTGAGACTTGTGGCAATATCACTTTCCCAAGCCCAAGCCCATTAGGTTAAATTAGACGGTTAAGAGTTTGTATAAGTGAAAACTTATTCACTTTTTTTTGGTCAAAGTTTATAACTCACACACACCAAACGACACACACACCTTCGTTACAATCTATGTAACCTTTCTCCCTCCCTAAGTAAAATAACCTGTAAAAACTACTATTCCCCAAACGCTAATCATTTTGGGGCTTTTGTGATCAAAGCGCGTGAGCTTACACGCTCTTAAATTAAATGCCAAGAAAGTCGGATCAAAGAAGATGGGGAGAAAGCGGTGACGTGGCTCATATCTTGCTCGTGATTGGGTGAGACAACACATCCCCCTCAAATCCACCAATAAGGAATGGCCATTTCAGCATCAAACTAACACAACTAGCACAATGGATTGCCACGTTGGAGATCCGTGTGCTAGTGTGCATATTACAACCGTTAGATCAATATTTAGAAGAAAGAGAAGATGAAAGATGCTAACTGGATGGCTGAGATCAAGATTTCTCCTCAACCAAATCATCACCAACAGGCATGGGGGTTTGCCTATAAAACCCCCAATTATTGTGTAATCATCCCATTTTTTAATTTTAAAGTTATTATGCTTAAATAGGTGTAGGATAATGAAATGTGTATAATGCAAGTTCGTTTTCTCAGTTCTTAACTAATAGAAAGTCCAATCAATATCAAATTTTTAATTGTTTTTGGTTGTTCAAGCTTGCTTGGTAATCTATTGCTAATTCAAACAACACTAAGTAAAAATGAAAAATATAAACCTACTTATACGTAAAACAAATTGCAAATTCCAAATTTTATTCAAGTAAAATATTAAAATGC
Source organism: Glebionis coronaria (assembly GCA_025667525.1). Taxonomy (NCBI): domain Eukaryota; kingdom Viridiplantae; phylum Streptophyta; class Magnoliopsida; order Asterales; family Asteraceae; genus Glebionis; species Glebionis coronaria. Next base: position 293,969,967 of record CM046877.1, read on the forward strand.
AAAATATAAAAGTATAAGGACTAAAAATGTAATTTCTATGAAATGTAAATGCTTGAAATGTAAATTCTAAAAGTTATAAGGACTAAAAATGTAAAGCAATTAACTATAAGGACTAAACTTGTAAAAGATTTAACAAAATAACCAAAAACTAACAATCTAACAAACTTTTAAACTGAAATCTAACTAACTAACAAATCCAGGGACCAAGTTTTGCAATTTCCAGAAATTTAGAAAGATTAGCTAGGTTTAAACACTACTTAAACTCCTAGGGACTAAAGTGCAAATTTCCAAACTTATAACCAAAAACGGGTTCAATGAAAGAATAAGCTCGTTTGAGCTTATTTCTCAACCAAATAAGCTGAAATCACTTGCAAAACTTCTAAAATCCAATTACAACTATGTGTGTTCAAGGAAATAAGCTAAAAGTTCAAGATAAGCAAAAGAGTGCTTATCAATAAGCTCAAAATAAGCTACAGCTTAATCCAAACATCCACAACTTGATTTTTGTAAAGAAAATGAATAAGCACTTGATTTAAAGCAGGGGAAATCAAACTAGAACAAATTTCATCCACTAATAAGCCAGATATCTGAAAATAAGCTCAAATGAGCTTATGTTGACCAAACGTTGACCAGATTTTTGAAAAAACTCAAAATCTCAAAACTTGATATTCAACCCTTTCTAAACTGATTTGTGAAAGAAAATAAGGACTTTTATGAAGTGGATTATTAGAACTAGTTAAACAGTAAGCAATTCATATCAGAGAATGAAGAATGCTAAGGCCTTAACTAATAAGCTGTTTTCTAGCTTATTTCTGAAAACTGTAGGATTTCCTCTTAAAGACTGAAAGATTATGTTATAAGCTAAGACTGGAAACTGGTTTGAACAAATTTCATCAAGTATTAAAAGAGAAATAAGCACATGAATCTGACAAGTTTTGAACTAAAAGCTGTTTAAAGGAATGACCCAAACTTTTTATCAACCAATTGCCTTTTTGACTATTATACTGACTTGCAAATGACTCAAAAACACTTGTTAACTCCTAAGGACTGCAAATGATCACTTAAACACCCATTAACAACACTAGAAATCTGATTTACAACTAGTCCCAAACACACCTTATCTGATTATTAACAAACTTTTTCAAAGACTTTTTGAGTTCTGATTAAGACTGAGTAAAGGGCTATAGCAAACTTGTTTAAGTGATCAAAATGAGATGTATACAAGCCAAGAACAAGTAATAACCAACACTAGAACTGCAAGTAGCTATTATGCTAGAATAAGACTGAAAATGAGCAGAAACTTACAAAACTAGGCACAAGAGCATAAGAACAAGCTACAATACACTAGGTTCACTCAATCAACAACTACTAATCAAATAGAATCAGGCAGCCATCAAAATTTACACTAAGAAATGAGCAGGCAAGAACTGTTTAGAGGAACAAAAATCAGAAACTTTAGAACCTATTGTAGAGATCCTTTGGGAAGAAGAGGAGCGCTGAGCTCTCTTGCCCTAGTGATACCACCACCTATCACTAGCTATCAACTCAAATCAATCACCAAAACAGCTAAAACTCATCATTCTGCCATGAAAACTTCAGAAACTAGGAATGAACTGGAATTATGATCAAACAGCAACAATTCTTCAACAAAGCCAGTTATGATCAATGTATGATCATAACAAACTTCAAACAGCAACAATGGAATCCAATAACAGCAAGAAAGTAGCAGGAATTGAAGAACAAGTTTTGGCGGGAAAACTGGAATTTGAAATTTTATTTATGAATTCAGTTACAAATGGTAGTTACAAGCTAACAAACTAATTAACCAACTCAAGAGTGTGTCAGACTCTTGAGAGGTTAGGTAGAATGAGGGAAAAGTGAAAAGGAAATTTAAGAGAACTAGGTGTTTTGCAAAAATTAACTACTCTGAAAATGAAGAACAAGTTGTGTATTTATAGGCTAGACTTGAGAGTTTGTTGGAGTTGTGACGTGTTCAGGCCAATCACATCTTGACACGTGGAGGAATTCTGCAAATCCATTTTGAAGGTGATGAACATGAATTGGGGATTTTTGATCCAATGAATTATATGTTAATTGGTTAACACCATTGGATTCGTCTCTTCAAAACGAGTAACTTTGATGTTTTGATCTTCTTCTGAAATGCATTCTATCAAAAACGCGATCTGGAAAATATTTCTTGTGAAGGAGAAGGACACGTGGCAGAATTTGATTGGATGGAAAAGTGTCACACGGATTGCACTGTTGTGATTGGGTTATTAAATGTGGCGGCTTGTAGTGGGAATTTAATACTCAATCCGTGTGAACTCCTTTCTTGCTTCTCATTGGTTAAGAACCCTTTCACTTGGATTAAACATTATAAAACTTTCCAAAGTTGGCAGATTAGGTCCCTTGACTTGGCAGATTTCTCTTTAAGGCTAGAAACTTCATTCCTTTGACAATTTTGGCCCTTCAACTTTGATTCTTCAACAAAATGACCCTTTGACTTGATTGACTTTGTAGTTTGACCAGGTTTGACTTGGATCTTGACTTTGCAGTATTTGCACTTTAAGTCCCTCAACTTTCAAGACTTGTCAAGATAGGTCCTTGAGCTTTGAAAACTTGTCACTTGTGATCCTTCCTTGTCTTTTTCATCCTTTTGAGCTTGGTTTTTCCTTGTTTGCTTGAAATTGTATCCTTTTACCTACATAAGATCACACAAACACAAACATACCACATAACACTGCTTTTTACAATATAAAAGGGTATTTTGCTTCATGTTTTAGGGTTATTTGTTGATAAAAGGATATGAGTTTTAGCTCATATCAAATTCCCCTACACTTGAGCATTGCCATGTCCTCATGCAATATTATCTTTCAAAGTTTAAAAAAAATTTACATTTCCCTCATAATTAATCCACCTTGGCCATATGAGATGCATCTACACTACTCTAAACTAGATGATGCATGATTTTGACTTTTAACAATGCAATGGATTAAAATACAATCTATCTATATCTTTTTGATTTTTCTTGAAATGGTTTTGATGGAAATAACTCATAAAGAATTCAATGACTTGAATTAGGGCTTGGGTACCATGGACACTTATCACCCTCAAGTTTCACTTTCCCCATACCAAGCTAGTAAATGGGATCATTGCATTCACAAGTAAAAAGTGCATCAACTTATTCATGACAATTAAATGTGGAACCGGTTATTAATTGAGCAAATTGCTTGTGGGCAAATTTGTCATTATTCAAGCGTGAAATATAAGAAGTGTAAAATCCAAAAATAAGGAAGGACGGTTTTAATCCTAAGTAATCTTCTCATCCATTACTTGAAAAACCGCTCACAATTAATATAAGTCCGTATTAAGAGTAATAAGTCATTCGCCTTATGTGTAAAATCCTCATGCCATGCTTTCATAAGTAACTACACACTCGCTAAGGAAAGAAAAATAAAACTCACGCAATAATTTACATCCGCATCTTTTTGAGATTTTGGATCTTCAACCCCGCAACCCGTCAAGGTAATATTGGATTGGAGCAATCTATTGAATCCCCGCAACCCGTCAAGGTAATATTGGAACTCAATAGTCACTATAATTAACACCACACTGCCCCTCTTGGGAGTCTTGCATTATTTTTTTTTTTCTTTTTCTTTTTCTAGCCACTCATTTTTTTTCATAAGCCGCTCTTATTTTTCTTTATTCCTCACCAAAAAATTTGCAAAGAAGAAAAGGAAAAACACCCGCTAAATATGGAGCATGACACAAGTCTAGTACACATAAAACGTGCTAACTTAGAATCTTAAGACGTACTCATATCAACCATAAATGATTAGCCAAAAATGCATAAGAGATTACGAACCAATTAAAACCGTACTTGATTATTTATTAACAATTATATACAAGCGAAGAAAATAGAGGTAAAGAAGAGAAGGGTTTAGCCACAAGTAATTGCCATGAAGTCTATCTAGCCCTTTTACACTTGTTTCAACTCTATCATTTCCCATTCTCCACAAATTTAAAATTTCAAAGAATGAAATTGGTGGAAGCTTAGCCTAATAGACCAATGAAGGACTACATGGTTAAGGATACTAGCTAGAGAGTGCTAAAATAAGCAAACTCGGGTTGAGTCAAAATATCCATGGCGGGCCTAATATGTCAAAGAAATCTAAACTTGTTAAAACCATGTTTTATTTTATTTTCCTTTTTATATATTTTTGATGAAACATAAAGAAGAAATATTTACAATGCAAATGTGTTATGCAAAATGAAAAATGATTGATGCAAAAATTATGAATGCATATTTTGTTGGCCAAAGTAGATCAAAAATTTGAAAAATGTTGAAAATCCAATTTTCCATGTTATCATGCAAGACAATGACAAGTTCTAGGTAAGGTCACTTCGATAGAAGACCCCCCTACACTTAAGCTAAACATTGTCCTCAATGTTTAAGAGCATGGAAGTATAAAAACTTCCCCTACACTTATGACAATGAATAGACTTTGCTTAACCCAAGTTAAGGAAAGGACTACTATTAGTGAAATCAAGTTTAAGCACAAGGTGACAATGAAAAATCACTAAAGTAACGAAGTGAACCGGATACAAGGGCCTCCTCCATAAGCTCCAAAGCATGAAATGAGTGAGCAACCCTACAAACAAGCATGAAGACAAAAGAAGGTCTCCCCTACACTTATCTCCAAATCTATGCCCTTATTTCTAACCTACAACACTCTAACCTAGTTATACGATGCTTGAGTTAATGAGTCTCTAGCTCGACTCGTCCCTCAATGAATTAATTCATGGGGAAAATGGGGACCTCTTGGACCATTTCAACGGAAATGTCCTCCCCAAAGTAGTGCTTAACACGGTGACCATTCACTTTAAAATTTGGACCATCGGGTTGGGATAACTCTAGAGTTCCATATGGAAACACTTGAGCAATAGTGAATGGACCGGACCATCTCGACTTAAGCTTGCCCGCAAAAAGCTTCAATCTTGAGTTAAAGAGGAGAACCGGCTCTCCAACTTTGAACTCACGATTCTTAATCTTAGCATCATGCAATTTCTTAGTCTTTTCCTTGTATAGCAAAGAATTCTCATAGGCATTGGCTCTCAACTCATCCATCTCATTGATTTGATTTTTCCTATGTGAACCGGCTTGGTTTAAATCAAAGTTAGCCCACTTGAGAGCCCAAGATGCCTTATGTTCTAATTCAAATGGAAGGTGGCACGCTTTTCCATAGACAAGCCTATAAGGAGTACAACCAATTGGTGTCTTAAAAGCCGTCCTAAACGCCCACAAAGCATCATCAAGCTTATCCGACCAAGAAGCTCTATGCTCTCCCACCGTTCTCTCTAAAATTCTCTTTAAACCACGATTTGTGACCTCGGTTTGACCATTTGTTTGAGGGTGATACGCGGTAGAAAGTCTATGATTCACTCCATATTTCTTCATAACTCTCGTGAATTGATCATTACAAAAGTGCGTACCACGATCACTTATGATGGCCCGAGGTACACCAAATCTAGCAAACAATTGTTTCAAGAACTTTACAACCACTCTAGCATCATTAGTAGGTAAGGCTTTAGCCTCCACCCACTTGGACACATAATCCACCGCCACAAGTATATACTTGTTTCCCTTAGAGGATGGAAAAGGTCCCATGAAATCTATTCCCCATACATCAAATATCTCACACTCTTGAATAAAATTTTGTGGCATCTCATCACGTTGTGTAATTTTTCCTTGTCTTTGACAAACATCACAAAATTTCACCATCTCTTGGGCATCCTTGTAAATGGAAGGCCAATAGTAACCCGAATCAAAGACTTTCTTGGCGGTGTAGTTAGGCCCAAAATGTCCACCCGTAGGTCCTTTATGACATGCCTCTAAGATTTTAAATGCTTCGGGCCCATCTACACACCGTCTAATGATTTGGTCCGCACATTGCCTAAAAAGATATGGATCATCCCAAAAGTAATACTTAACTTCCTTAAGAAACTTTTTCTTTTGTTGGTAAGTAAGACCCTCAATAAGCACATTGCCCACAAGATAGTTTGCAATATCCGCAAACCAAGGTGTGGCATCCTCTTGGGAAGAGATAGACATGAGCTCCTCTAATGGAAAGGATTCATTGATTTCTTGATGTGGGAAATCTCCTTGAAAAGGATGCTCAAGTCTACTCAAATGATCCGCCGCTAAATTCTCGGCCCCTTTTTTATCACGAATCTCTATCTTAAACTCTTGAAGCAACAAAACCCATCTCAAAAGCCTAGGCTTAGCATCTTGTTTTGTCATAAGATACTTGAGAGCGGAATGATCCGTATACACTATGGTCTTGGAAAGAACAAGATATGGTCGAAACTTCTCAAAAGCATATACTATAGCAAGCAACTCTTTTTCCGTGGTAGTGTAATGAAGTTGTGCACCGGTCATGGTTTTACTCGCATAGTGTATAGGTTGGAAATGCTTATTAACTCTTTGTCCTAAGACGGCCCCCACCGCATAATCACTAGCATCACACATAAGCTCAAAAGGTAATTCCCAATTTGGAGAAACCAAAACGGGAGCCTTTGTCAATTTTTCCTTAAGTGTCTCAAAAGATTCTAAACAAGCTTGGTCAAAAATGAAAGGAGCCTCTTTCTCCAAGAGATGAGTCATCGGTCTAGCTATCTTAGAGAAATCTTGTATAAAGCGCCTATAAAAACCCGCATGACCTAAAAAACTCCTCACACCTTTAACCGAGGTGGGTGGGGGAAGCTTAGCAATCACATCAATTTTGGCACGATCAACTTCTAATCCCTTATTGGATATCTTGTGTCCTAAAACAATTCCCTCTTTCACCATAAAGTGACATTTCTCCCAATTAAGCACCAAACGTGTTTCCTCACAACGCTTAAGCATTCTCTCAAGATTGGTGAGACAAGAGCTAAAGGAGTTCCCAAATACGGAAAAGTCATCCATAAAAACCTCCATGGTTTGCTCTATCATATCATGGAAAATTGCCATCATGCACCTTTGAAACGTCCCCGGTGCATTACATAGGCCAAAAGGCATCCTCTTGTAAGCGAATGTACCGTATGGACAAGTGAATGTGGTCTTTTCTTGATCCTTAGGGTCAATTGGGATTTGGAAATAACCCGAAAAGCCATCAAGAAAACAATAGTACTCATTTCCCGCTAAGCGTTCAAGCATTTGATCCATAAAGGGAAGCGGAAAATGGTCTTTCCTAGTTGCCTCATTGAGTTTTCTATAATCAATGCAAACTCTCCAACCGGTTACAAGTCTCGTGGGAATAAGCTCATTGTTCTCATTAGGCACCACGGTGATTCCACCCTTCTTTGGAACACAATGAACCGGGCTAACCCATGGAGAGTCGGAAATGGGGTAAATCATACCCGCATCTAAGAGTTTAATCACTTCCTTCTTAATAACCTCATGAATTTTTGGGTTAACTCTCCTTTGGTTTTGAATGGCGGGTTTATAATCATCCTCCATAAGGATTTTGTGAGTACAAAAATGTGGATCAATTCCCCTTATGTCGGATATTTTCCATGCTAAAGCTTTCTTATGTTTCTTAAGGACTTCAATAAGTTGCTCCTTCTCATCCTCTTTCAATTCCTTAGCAATAATCACCGGTAATTGGTCTTTTTCTTCTAAGAAAGCATATTCTAAGTGGGATGGAAGTTCCTTAAGTTCAATGGGAGGTGGACTCTCTATGGAAGGTTTCACTATGGAAGGTTCCTCAATGGTAATCTCTTGTGGAATAGGTGAAGGAATAGGGTCCTCATTGAGCAACTTTTGGATTGTAAGAATATCTTCTTCCCAATTAATGGGAGAATCATCATCACCAAGAAAGTTGGACTCAAATTCCTCCAAGAGGAAATCACTCTCTCCAAAAGGTGTTAAAGAGGGAGCAATAGAGGCCACGGTTTCAACATGTGGAATCTCATCACTAGCATTCTTACAAGCATCATGAAAGTGTTCATTACACACTTCATCTAGCACATCCACAATGTTAATCGTCTCACAAGGTCTAGACTCCTTAACTTCTTTTCTATCACAAATTTTCCCTAACTTAAACACCACTTTCTCATCCTCTACTCTCATAATTAATTTTCCTTCCGCCACATCTATCAAGGTACGACCCGTTCTCAAAAACGGTCTACCAACAATCAAAGGCACTCTAGGATCCATGTCATAATCGACCACTACAAAGTCGGCCGGAAAGGTAAACTTATCCACACCTACGAACACATCTTCCGCTATACCTACGGGGTGAGCTATGGTTCGGTTGGCTAGTTCAAGAGTCATCCTAGTGGGGGTGAGCTCGGGAAGAGAGAGTTGTTTCCAAACCGATAAAGGCATGAGATTTATGCTTGCCCCTAAATCCGCCAAAGCCATGCAATTTTCAACACCGGGAAAATTACAAGGTATCAAGAAGCGCCCCGGATCTCCAAGTTTTGTTGGTAAAGTTTTAAGTAACACCGCGGAACAATTTTCATTAAGTGATGTGTTGGGCAAGTCAACCAATTTCTCTTTGTTTGAGAGCAAATCCTTGAACATCTTAGCAAACTTTGGCATATAAGCAAGAGCTTCCGCAAAGGATATGTTGATATTGAGTTGCTTGAACATCCTTAAGAAATTGGAGACTTGTATGTCATCTTTGTTCTTTAATTTGTCCTTTTTCAACCTTGAAGGGTATGGAAGAGTAGGTTTGGGTGTAGGTGGAATAGGTGTTGTAGTGGAAGATTTGTCTTTGTTAGCCTCTTCATTGGGAAGTGTGGAAGGTGAAGGAGAAGTATGAGGTGGTTGAGAAGGTGTGTTTGAGTGAATAGGAGCACTTTGAGGAGGTGGAGTAGAAGTAGAAGGCTTATCACAAGTAGGAGCACAAGTGGGTTGAACAATAGTAGGTTTAGGAGGTGAAGGATCCTTTGTTGTTGTACCACTTCTTGTTGTAATGGCATTGACATTGGCCCTAGGATTTGTTTGTGTGTTGGAAGGTAAAGCTCCTTGTGGTCTTTGAGTTACCGCCACTAAAACCCTATTGATTTGTTCCTCTATGGTACGTTTCACTTGATCATTCATTCTCTTCTCAATGTCACGCATTTTCTTGTCAACATACTCTTGAGTCTCTTGCATCCCATATCCTTGAGTTTGATTTTGAGGGTAAGCTTGATTTGGTATTGGAGCATATGCTTGATTGGGAATAAATGGAAGTGGTTGATTAAATCCTTGTTGTGGTGGATAAAAGGTATTAGCTTGAGGTTGAAATTGATTGGGTGCTTTGTAATTATTGCCTTGGTATGGTTGTCTTTGCCCTTGATTCCTTGCTAAAATTTGAGGAGGATTTTGTTGAATTTGGGTGGGTGGTTGGGGTGGAAAGCCGGGTGGAGTAATGTAATTTTGGGATTTGTAAGAAAGGTTATTTGGATTGATGTTAGGCTTGAAGTGTTCACGGTGTTCCTCTTGGTAAGCATAGCATTCCCCTTGATACCCTTGCACCTTGTCACATTGTTCATAAGAGTGAGGGCCTCCACAAGTAACACAAGAAATGGTGATGGCATTCACATTGTTTGAGGACTTGTTCAATGTCATGCTCTTAAAATCTTGAATCATGCCTTGAGTCATTTCTTGTCCTTGTTTGACTTGTTGAAGAATCTCTTGAAGAATTTGGAGTTCACAAGGGGTTTTAGAAGTATTTTGGATCACATGAACTCTTTCTTCAAATGGATCGTTTGTTTGAACCATTGCCTTAGTCTCAATAATGGTTAAAGCCTCTTGGTATGTCTTGAAATGAATACTCCCTCCCGCGGAAGCATTTAGTGAATCTTGGTGGTGAGGTTTAAGGCCATTGTAGAAGGTATTGATTTGGCTTAGATCATCCATTCCATGATTAGGGCATCGCCTCAACAACTCACTATACTCTTCCCAAGCATCACCAAAGGATTGACTAGGTTTTTGTGTAAAGCCCATAATCAAATTCCTCAAAGCCATAGTCTTTTGTGGAGGAAAGAATTTGTTCAAAAACTTAGTGGTAAAACCATCCCATGTGGTGATACTATCGGGTGGTTGAGTGTCTAACCAATGCTTAGCACTCCCATCTAGTGAAAATGACACTAACAACAATCTAATGACATCCGGTGGAACCCCATTATGCTTAATGGTATTGCAAAGTGAAAGGAATCTCTTAAGATGAGCATGGGGATCCTCATTTTGTTTCCCATAGAAAGGTGATGCAGCAACCATATTGATCATAGATGTATGTAGCTCAAATGTGTTAGCGGGATAGTCGGGAATCTTAATGGCACTAACAAATCCATGAATGTTGGTTTGCATACGTTCAAACAAAGTACGGTTATCAACAGCCATGGCTCCTTGTGGTGATGACAAAGCACGATTCTCGTGATCGGCTTGGTGGACGGTGGTGGTCTTACTCTTTCTTTTCTTCTTCCTTTTCGGAGGAAGAGGTTGTACACCAATCAGTATTTGTGCACGCCCGCGAGTGAGCATGCAACTCAATACGAGGAATGAGAGAGAAGCTCTCGTGTGACTTTGAAAAGAATAAGATTATCCTCTTCGAGTTTCGATATTAAATATCCACAAGAAAGTAACAATATATGTAATACTACTTTGGGTGCAAGACCCTCAATGAAGCTTTCCTTCTTAGAATACTCCCAAGTGAACGGGGGGTTAGGTGGCGCGAAGCACTTAAGTACCTATTGACCCTTAGATGGCATTTTATAGCACATCGCCTTTCTATTCACTTAAATGTTCGTATTCTTCGAATTATTGCTTATTGAGAGTATTTATCTATTCTTGCTTTATTTTGTTTGATCGATACGCGTGTCAAGGACCGGAGCGCCCCTCAACACGGTGTATTGCCTCGGCAATACTTATGGAAGATATGTAGATTGATTGTTCTTATACGTATACTTATTTACTTATAATAATATATGGAAAATATTTTTGTATTTATGAGTTTTTTAAAGGAAAATACTATATATACATAAAAACCGAGAGAATCTAATAATATATATTTTTGAGTGCAATCTCTTAGGAAAAAGATTGCTTTTTGGATTTTTTAATTTTTTTGGACAATTCTTTAGGAAAAGAATTGTTTTGTTAATTTTTTAGTTTTTATATATTTTTATATTTTTGATTTTTTTATTTGTTTTTGATTTATGATACGTAAAAATAACGTTCACAAAGTGAACGGATCCCAAAAGCCAATGAAAACCGTCAATCGATAGTCTCTCGTGTAGTCAAAGAACCGGCAGCGGCGCCATTTGAAATGTGTATAATGCAAGTTCGTTTTCTCAGTTCTTAACTAATAGAAAGTCCAATCAATATCAAATTTTTAATTGTTTTTGGTTGTTCAAGCTTGCTTGGTAATCTATTGCTAATTCAAACAACACTAAGTAAAAATGAAAAATATAAACCTACTTATACGTAAAACAAATTGCAAATTCCAAATTTTATTCAAGTAAAATATTAAAATGCAAAATATAAAAGTATAAGGACTAAAAATGTAATTTCTATGAAATGTAAATGCTTGAAATGTAAATTCTAAAAGTTATAAGGACTAAAAATGTAAAGCAATTAACTATAAGGACTAAACTTGTAAAAGATTTAACAAAATAACCAAAAACTAACAATCTAACAAACTTTTAAACTGAAATCTAACTAACTAACAAATCCAGGGACCAAGTTTTGCAATTTCCAGAAATTTAGAAAGATTAGCTAGGTTTAAACACTACTTAAACTCCTAGGGACTAAAGTGCAAATTTCCAAACTTATAACCAAAAACGGGTTCAATGAAAGAATAAGCTCGTTTGAGCTTATTTCTCAACCAAATAAGCTGAAATCACTTGCAAAACTTCTAAAATCCAATTACAACTATGTGTGTTCAAGGAAATAAGCTAAAAGTTCAAGATAAGCAAAAGAGTGCTTATCAATAAGCTCAAAATAAGCTACAGCTTAATCCAAACATCCACAACTTGATTTTTGTAAAGAAAATGAATAAGCACTTGATTTAAAGCAGGGGAAATCAAACTAGAACAAATTTCATCCACTAATAAGCCAGATATCTGAAAATAAGCTCAAATGAGCTTATGTTGACCAAACGTTGACCAGATTTTTGAAAAAACTCAAAATCTCAAAACTTGATATTCAACCCTTTCTAAACTGATTTGTGAAAGAAAATAAGGACTTTTATGAAGTGGATTATTAGAACTAGTTAAACAGTAAGCAATTCATATCAGAGAATGAAGAATGCTAAGGCCTTAACTAATAAGCTGTTTTCTAGCTTATTTCTGAAAACTGTAGGATTTCCTCTTAAAGACTGAAAGATTATGTTATAAGCTAAGACTGGAAACTGGTTTGAACAAATTTCATCAAGTATTAAAAGAGAAATAAGCACATGAATCTGACAAGTTTTGAACTAAAAGCTGTTTAAAGGAATGACCCAAACTTTTTATCAACCAATTGCCTTTTTGACTATTATACTGACTTGCAAATGACTCAAAAACACTTGTTAACTCCTAAGGACTGCAAATGATCACTTAAACACCCATTAACAACACTAGAAATCTGATTTACAACTAGTCCCAAACACACCTTATCTGATTATTAACAAACTTTTTCAAAGACTTTTTGAGTTCTGATTAAGACTGAGTAAAGGGCTATAGCAAACTTGTTTAAGTGATCAAAATGAGATGTATACAAGCCAAGAACAAGTAATAACCAACACTAGAACTGCAAGTAGCTATTATGCTAGAATAAGACTGAAAATGAGCAGAAACTTACAAAACTAGGCACAAGAGCATAAGAACAAGCTACAATACACTAGGTTCACTCAATCAACAACTACTAATCAAATAGAATCAGGCAGCCATCAAAATTTACACTAAGAAATGAGCAGGCAAGAACTGTTTAGAGGAACAAAAATCAGAAACTTTAGAACCTATTGTAGAGATCCTTTGGGAAGAAGAGGAGCGCTGAGCTCTCTTGCCCTAGTGATACCACCACCTATCACTAGCTATCAACTCAAATCAATCACCAAAACAGCTAAAACTCATCATTCTGCCATGAAAACTTCAGAAACTAGGAATGAACTGGAATTATGATCAAACAGCAACAATTCTTCAACAAAGCCAGTTATGATCAATGTATGATCATAACAAACTTCAAACAGCAACAATGGAATCCAATAACAGCAAGAAAGTAGCAGGAATTGAAGAACAAGTTTTGGCGGGAAAACTGGAATTTGAAATTTTATTTATGAATTCAGTTACAAATGGTAGTTACAAGCTAACAAACTAATTAACCAACTCAAGAGTGTGTCAGACTCTTGAGAGGTTAGGTAGAATGAGGGAAAAGTGAAAAGGAAATTTAAGAGAACTAGGTGTTTTGCAAAAATTAACTACTCTGAAAATGAAGAACAAGTTGTGTATTTATAGGCTAGACTTGAGAGTTTGTTGGAGTTGTGACGTGTTCAGGCCAATCACATCTTGACACGTGGAGGAATTCTGCAAATCCATTTTGAAGGTGATGAACATGAATTGGGGATTTTTGATCCAATGAATTATATGTTAATTGGTTAACACCATTGGATTCGTCTCTTCAAAACGAGTAACTTTGATGTTTTGATCTTCTTCTGAAATGCATTCTATCAAAAACGCGATCTGGAAAATATTTCTTGTGAAGGAGAAGGACACGTGGCAGAATTTGATTGGATGGAAAAGTGTCACACGGATTGCACTGTTGTGATTGGGTTATTAAATGTGGCGGCTTGTAGTGGGAATTTAATACTCAATCCGTGTGAACTCCTTTCTTGCTTCTCATTGGTTAAGAACCCTTTCACTTGGATTAAACATTATAAAACTTTCCAAAGTTGGCAGATTAGGTCCCTTGACTTGGCAGATTTCTCTTTAAGGCTAGAAACTTCATTCCTTTGACAATTTTGGCCCTTCAACTTTGATTCTTCAACAAAATGACCCTTTGACTTGATTGACTTTGTAGTTTGACCAGGTTTGACTTGGATCTTGACTTTGCAGTATTTGCACTTTAAGTCCCTCAACTTTCAAGACTTGTCAAGATAGGTCCTTGAGCTTTGAAAACTTGTCACTTGTGATCCTTCCTTGTCTTTTTCATCCTTTTGAGCTTGGTTTTTCCTTGTTTGCTTGAAATTGTATCCTTTTACCTACATAAGATCACACAAACACAAACATACCACATAACACTGCTTTTTACAATATAAAAGGGTATTTTGCTTCATGTTTTAGGGTTATTTGTTGATAAAAGGATATGAGTTTTAGCTCATATCAGATAAATTGTAATTTTCTTTTTAATAGTATTGTATCAGGTTCAAGTTATTAATAAAAAGTTTCTTTGGTTAAAATTAATTCTCTCTTTAGTTACTGTTAAAATCATCATTGCAATTTCTTTTTTCTTCATCTATTTAGCTTAAATAATGTTGAGGTTATCTAATTAAGTTGATTTATAGCTTTAGTTGGATAATTAAAATTAATTTTGGAAAGAACTTTTCCCACTGGAAAGTTTATAAAAATATGTTGTTGGATCGAATATTGGTTCGATGTTTTTTTTAGATTTACTGTTTTAAATAATTTTATGATTTAGTTTAAAGTTGGTGTTGTCATGATTTAGAATAATAAGTTTATCTGTTATAACTTGTCTATTTGATTAATGTTTAGTTAATTTACTGTTTAGGTTTAATTGAGTACTCTGATTAATCTGTTTCACTTAAAAAGTTTTTTTTTTAAATCTGATTTTGGAAGTTCGAGTGAACTTTTAAAAAGGGGTTTGGATTTAGATAAAGCTGTTTAGTGAAAACTTGTTAAGTTTGGGGTTTAATTGATTATTGACTGCTAGGACTTGGCAGTTCTATAAGGCTGCTAGGTTTAAGCTTGGATCTGTATGGTTATTTCAGTTTTGTACTAAAATGAGATTGGGTTTTTAAGTTGTTAATATGCCTGCTGTATGTTTATCGGTTAGGTCTGAGTTGAGGATATAGTAGATGACTGCTGGACTATTTTGTTATTTGATAGTTGTATTGTGATATTTGCTTAAAGTCTGATTATATTTTTATTTTCTTTAAATCTGGCATGTATTTTGCTGTTAGAGTTAATTTGCTGAAGGTTTAAGTTTTGCTGATATCAGTCACTTAGCTTCTATGAAATTAGTTTTTTTTTGCTTAATCTGCTTGATTGACTAATTGATCATTGTTATTAAGTGTTGGTGAAATGTGTTTTTAGCTGTTGGTTTACTGATTTACATTTAGTATTGATATAATACTTATTTTGTTGAAGCTACTTATTCTATCAGACTAAACTGGTCTGATAGCCCTTATCTGATTTACTTATCAGTCTTCAAAATATATCACAAAGTCACCTCCTGTGACTGCACTTTACATTTTGTAACACCCCCAAATTTACACAAATCAATACAGCGGAAGACTCGTTGGTGTTACGGGATAGCACATTACTCACATCATAGACAACGCTTAAAAATCGCGTCGTTTAATAGTAAAGCATTTCCATTCATAAATATCAAAGTTACATAGGTCCCAAGTCATTGTATTTCATACAAGTTTTACAAAGAATTTGAATGGAAATTATTATTTAAGTGCGGGCCATGAATTCTTGTTGTCTTCCCGAGAATTACCTTCAAGTACCTGAGATAAAATATGTTAATAGAAAAGGTCAGCGATAACGCCGAGTGAGTGAATCATAAGGATAAATTATCCGTCTATTTAGAGTCGTCAATTCAGATTTCATGGAACAAGTTTGATTCTAAAAGAATCACACCATTGTTGCTTTCCAGTTTGTCACAAGCTTGATTCATAGAGAATCTTGCGAGTTACCTACCGCAGTGCTGTTTGATGTTGACACTGGAAGGATTTCCATTCGTCACTGTGAACACTAATGAGTGTCACTCTGAATGTTCTGGCAAGATCACATGGATTTTGCGAAGAAACCTGGAATCAAGTTTGAATCAATTAAGAATCCAAACTTAGTTGCTTTCCAGTTCTCACAAGTTTGATTCGTGTAGAATCGCACAAGTTACCTACCATGAGCTTGTTTGATGCTGGCTCAAGCAGGATTTCCATCTTCATTGTGAATCGTATCACTCAGATGTTCTGGCAATATCACAAGGATAATGCGTAGGACTCGATTGTGTCCTAATGAGATGATAAATTGATCTCGTTTGGCTCTAGACTCAATAAGTGCATTTTGGTAATCGGAGGCTGGAGCAGACTGACACCTTTTCAATATTAACTGACTCGGAGTGAGAAAGCCAATAGATACGTGTTGATCTCCGTGACAATGAGACAAGTTTCTTTTGAGAGAAACTCGAATGGCTGGGAAGGGTTGTGCATTGCATCACTGGGTCCATGATGACTTGTCTTCAATAGATGTATTGACCCGGTTTCTGCCTAAGTTGCATAGAATATTCAACTCCTTCAATGCTTACCAATATGTCATCATTAGCACCTTGTTGTGATTGTTCCAGTGCTAACTTAAGTACTTGGTCCGCATTCAACTTCATTCCAGTCCATCTTTCCTAAGGACAACTATTTCTAGCTATGGAATGTCCTTGGGTAGATCCCTCCGGTTCTGGTTGGATCATAGGACTTAGTTTCCTATCCTAAACCACCGTTTGACTCCATCGTTCCGTCGTGGATACTAGGTTGTTTTGGGTATAGATCGTAACCATAAACCATTGAAAACCATTCAAAGTGTTCGATAAAAATCAAAACTTTTAACACTTGAAAGTTTTACATTTCCGAAAAGCTCCCCCTACACACATGCATCGATATACGAAATAGTTTGGCATTTGAAGGAAAGAGTTGCACTTGAGTCTTTAAGATCACATGTTGCGACATATTACATTTTAATCACATTTTCTCCCCCTATCTCTAATATAAAAATATAATGTTAGAGATACCAATTGATTAAAATTTGACATTTTCCGAAAAATCGACGGGAGAGAAACATGTGTGCACGCATGAATCATGGAACACTTTCAGTCGGGTCGCTCCCCCTCAACAATATATGTGTGTCTTGAGACAAAATTTGACAAAATTTTAGAAAAACGACACCACAAAATATGTTGAGGTACGGAGTTGAGATGCCTTTACCGATAATATATGACATATTTAATATCATTTTCGGAATGTGTTGGATACATAAAATATGACAATTTTCGAGATGTACCCAACAACATTAAAGGCTTGATTTTAAAACGTTCCCCCTCAAAAATTGATCAAAATAACATATGACATTTTAGAGATATAAAAACCACATATGAGGAAGGGAGTGTTGAACACACAATTTTGAAAGATTTAGAAAAACTTTTTTGAGAAATTCTTGAAAAATTGTGTTCAACGGTTTTAAAATAATCAGGATAGAAGACTTCTCTTCTATTGCTTAGGGAAAGCGCACTGAAACGTACACTTCCCTTTCGGGTCCGTTTTTCATGAGCTCAAAACTTTGATTGTTTTGTGACTAGCTCATGACCGAGAAAAATAAATTTCCCGTTGTGAAGGATAAGTTATCATCCGTGATAAACTTCCTTAAGTTGAAGTTAGAGGTCTAAGCTGACATTTACTTAGGAAACGTTTTTCATGAACTTAAAAACTTTGAATGTTTTTATAGGAAGCTCATGACCGAGAAATATTAATTTCTCGTTGAGAAGGATAAGTTATCGTCCGTGATGAACTTTTCTTATTTGAGGTCCGAGTCCTAAGCTGTGATGCGCTTAGAAGTCATTATGAGAGAATATCAAGCAGCTTCATTTGCCAAAACCTCCAAGTCTTCTGGAGTCATATACTTCATACCAAGACGGCCAACGAGATACGCAAACCTATCTTTCGAGAGAGCTTTTGTAAACAAGTCTTCCAGCTGGTACTCAGTTCTGACAAAGTATAATTCCACGATGCCGCGTTCCACTTGTTCCTTGATGAAGTGATATCTGACATCGATGTACTTGGTGCGGGAGTGTTGAACCGGATTGCAAGATATGGCTATGGCCGAGTTTGAGTCACAATACATAGGTATCTTATCAAAGTGGAAGCCATAATCCGTGAGTTGAGTTCTCATCCAGAGGACTTGAGCACAGCACGCGGATAGAGCCACATATTCTGCTTCAGCTAATGAGAGCGAAGTGCAATCCTGCTTCTTTGACGACCATCTAACAAGCTTGTCTTCCCCTAGAAATTGTATGCTACTAGAAGTGCTATTTCGACTATCAAGACAACCTGCGTGATCAGAATCTGAAAAAGCTGTTAGATGGAAACCGGTTTCCCTCGGATAACAGAGTCCCATGTGAATGGTATTCTTAAGGTACCGAAAGTTCCGTTTAACCTCTTTGAGGTGCTTTTAAGTAGGTTTGGCTTGATATCATGCACAATAGCATGTGGCATGATGAATATCAGGCCTGCTGGCTATAAGGTACATAAGTGACCCGATCATACTGCGATATCGCGTTTGGTCTACGGGATACAAGTACAAGTCAGCGTCTAGGGATGTGGTCGACAATGGTGTACCAAAGCGAGCACATGAGGTCATACCATGCTTTTTAAGTATCTCTTGAGCATACTTAGCTTGGTTAATGAAGATACCACGTGGGGATTGATGAATCTGGAGGCCTAAAAAGAATTTTAGCTCCTCCATCATTGACATTTCAAATCTGCTGTGCATTAATTTTTGAAAACGTTTTGAAAGTTTTGGGTTCGTAGAACAAAAAATAATGTCATCAACATAAACTTGCACCAGCATTATGTCATCCCCATATTTATTAGTAAAGAGAGTAGGATCAATAGAACCTTTGGAGAATCCTTTGGACACAAGAAGTTTGAAAGTTCTTCGTACCATGCCTTTGGAGCTTGTTTAAGTCCATATACAGCCTTCTTGAGACGATAGAATTTGTCAGGATGATGAGGATCGATGAATCCTTCCGGCTGATTCACATACACTTCTTCCTTCAAATGACTGTTGAGAAAAGCAGTTTTAACGTCCATCTTAAAAATCGTGAAGCCCTTATGTGCAGCAAAAGCAAGGAATATCCTGACTGCTTCCAAACGAGCGACTGGAGCGAATGATTCATCGTAGTCTATGCCTTCTTGTTGACGATATCCCTTAACCATAAGACGAGATTTGTTTTTGATGATGGTTTGTTCTTCATCCAGTTTGTTTTTCCAGAAATCTAAAATTGACATTCCATAGGGTCGGTCAACAAGTTCCCAAACATTTAGGCGTTCAAACTGATGAATTTCGTCTTGCATTGATTCAATCCACGCATGATCAGTCATGGCTTGCTTGATGTTTGTAGGTACAGTTGAACTCACGGTGAGTGCATACATACACACATCGCCATCAGTTTCGAGCTGTCTGCGTGTTCGAACCGGTTGTGAAGTATTTCCAATGACTTGCTCCAATGGATGATCACGTGTCCAATGGTGAGTGGATGGATATGGTTGGTAGAATGTATGCATGTTGGAAGGATCAACATGTTGAGTAGAAGACTCTTCGACTTCGTGTACCGGTGTACCGAACGGATTGATAAATTCTTCTTCGTCAGGTTGTGCATCGACTGCTTGATTGTTGTTTCCTCCTTCAACATTGACGGTTGGTGATGTTGGTTGTATGACTATTTCTTGAGTTTGTTGAGTATCCAATGGAATTGTCTCTTGAGCAACGGTTGTTGAAGTAGATGCAGTTGTGTCTTTTTGACTTTGTTCAGGTGCATCAGTAGTGGTGACAGCGGAAGGCTTTGACACAACTTGATTGTTTCCATAGTAATATTCATCAAACATTGGATCATATAAATCAACCAACTCATTCATATGTGTCGTATCCGTCGAGTCTGCTGTAGGAGTACTTTGTTGACCTTCTTGCACGGGACGTACACTGTTTTGTGTAGGTGCCATTTCTGGACATTGAGGTGCGGGACTTGAGCTGTTGTGATCAAGTACCATTTGTGGCAATTCGTCAAAGTTCACATGAATTGTTTCGACAATAATCTTTGTTCTCTTGTTATAGACTCGATATCCTTTTGACAATGTAGCATACCTCACAAAAATACATGCATCACCTCTTTCTTTCATCTTGTCGAGATTCTCACTGTCTTTAAGGATGTAGCATAAAGATCTAAATACGTGAAAGAATTTGACAGTAGGCTTCCGGCCATTGATGATGTGGTAAGGTGTCTTTTCATGTCTAGGGATGACGAGAGAACGATTCTGAGTATAACAGGAAGTTGCAATTGCTTCAGCCCAGAAGAATAGCGGTAATTTTGAAGCAGAAAGCATTGTTCGAGCAGCCTCAACCAAAGTACGGTTCCGTCTTTCGACAACGCCGTTTTGTTCAGGAGTTTGAGCAATAGACGTTTGATGTTCGATGCCTTCTTCTTGAAAGTAAGATTGCAAGTTCTTGTTCAAAAATTTAGTACCCCTATCCGTTCTTACGGTTAAGACTTGAGCTTGAAGATTGCGTTGTATCATCTTGAGAAAGTTTTTGAGAACCTCTGGTGTTTCATATTTGGACCTTAAGAAGAGATTCCATGTGTATCTAGAGTAATCATTAACAATCACGAGAATATACTTTTTCCCGTTAATACTCTCTACACGCATGGGACCACATAAATCCATGTGTAGAAGTTCCAATCGTCCTTTTGAGCTTGGGGTAGTCTTTGATTTGAAAGACTTCCGTTTTGCTTTCCCCAACTCACAAGAAGAACAAAGATGGTCTTTGACGAATTTTTACTTTGGGAGACCGGTCACAATATCATTTTTCGAAAGCAAGTTGATGGTGTCAAAGTTGAGATGTGACAATCGTTGATGCCATAACCATGCTTGAGATGAAGTGTTGGTTTATAGAGTTCATAACAATTATTTAAAACCCTAATATGGATCAAAGAGCGCATAGCGGAAGCGATTAACAAGATCATTAATTTAACACAATTATGATTAATCAAGGCTAGGGTTACATACCTTTATCCTAGCAAGATCCACAAGACGACGGAGCAAACGACAAGTAGGGTTTATCACGAACACCACCAAGAATATAGTCTAAAGTAAGACTATATCACGTTCTTGTACACACGTGATACGGCGAGTTAACCGTGAGTCTAGCACGAACAAACCGAGCTTCCAAGTCTATGGAAGATCTACCCAACAACCCTAGAGAGGGGCTAGGACTAGATCTAGAATAGCTTATTGAAAATCAAAGAAGAACCCTAATAGGGTGTTTGTTTGGCCGGCGGTTAGAGCAAGAGAAAGAGAGATGTGTGGTGAAAAATTATGAGGCTTTAGGTTTGTTTATATACACCTTGGAAAACTTCTCTTCCAAGGTTAAACAAGATAAAGCCACAAAATCTTTTCTCCTTATCTTTGTCTCCTCTATTTAGGCCGGATATATACATGCTCCAAAAGAGGTTTCCGGAACTTTTCCGACTCCTTCTTTTAGCTTCTTTAACCTTCTATAACGGTCGTTTAATACTTAACTTTTAATTACTTAACGATCGTTAGCTACGGTTTGATTTAATAAATATAATAAATATATTTAATAAATAAATAAATTAACTCTTCACGTAATGTGTGCAATCCCGTGATCTCGAGTTCGATCCTATCTCACGACTATTAATTTTAAGTCCATAAACTTTCAGCTCCCACTTGGACAAAATTCTAATATCGTGATCACATTGACTAGCGTCTAGTTACACTAGCAATGTCACTAGTACAACTCGAGTAAGGTTTCTTGGACAAAACCTTTTAATGATTAAATCATTATTATTATTATCCTTTCATTTCAAATACAACGTTAATAAGGATATGAATCCTAGTCATTCCTTTCATTAACCATTCTGTTTCTCGTTTACGGATATAGCAAGATCACCAAAACAAATTTGGGTGCGGCCGCACAGATATCTTACTACTCCCCCGAGGGGCCCAGCTGTATTATACTTCAAAATAAATTTTGAAGGAAACGAATCCCATTTTGACTACAAGCAAGACTTATGAACTTTGCAACACTTCCGGAAATAATCCTTATAACTACCAGTTACGTTTAGCGTTAGATTATTCCACAGAAATGCACTAGATCCACGACAGTTTCCTGGTATCTCAGGTCTAAGGATAACTATTTATGATTTACTTGATGACAAAGATCCATAAAGTAAAATCATATAGTTGGGATAAGTCCAATATTTGATCCATCAAATATCATCCAAAATTGACCAATATACTTTCAAGTATACTCTGTCACTATTTTGAATTGTATTAATTTAATAATATTCCCATATTATTAATCGACAACGGACATTTAGAAACATCATAATGCTCATGGATTTAAAACATGTAAAATAGGATACAAAATCAAATAACAGAAAATAAACGAAATCCAATCTTTATTTCATCAATTCAATAATGTCTTACATCCTTTATCCAAATACTAAAATAGATCAATGCATAAAAATGGTACATGCATCATGCCTCTAGTAATGACATTCATACTTGTTTGGCAAAGCATAAAATAACCAATCTTGACCTATTGAAATTTTGAGAATACTTTCTTCAAGAATTCAAATCATTGAAACTCTTGTACATGTGCATCCAAACAATTTGATATTGCCACATAGTATCAAAATTGTGAAACATCCTTGATCACCAATTTCCTAAACTTCCAAAACACATTTGAAGTTCAAAGTATTCTAATTCTTTAATGTATAATGCAACTTTAATTAACATGTCATCTCCAAAGATCCCATGACTAATATTGAGTGTTACCTCAATTATATCTTTTCAAGTTTTACAACTTGTCATAAAAGATACAAATACGTTACCATTAATATCTATTATGTAATGTTTGATTCCAACCAAAACCTTCAAGTTTGTTGGCTATGATAATTTGCACAACGATTGACAAATTATTCATCTATAGAATATGGAAGCCGATCCAAGATTTAGGATGTTATTCTAATTCCAAACATATTCCTTCAGAATATTCATTACACAAGTTATTTAATAACTTTTTAGATAGATTAATATATTCAAATCATCATGTATTTTAAGCATGATATAAATACAACACGACACACATGAAAATTTCTCAAACCAGATTTAGATTTCTTCATGTCCTAAATATCCATGTAAACTTACTACATGGCATATTACGTTGTATTTCCACCGCATAAATAAATAAATTTATTTGTCCCAAGGTTATGTATATCTTATTTTCTAAATCTTCAAAGTAAAGTTTCATCTCAAATCTAAACCAAATCAACATTTAATTTGAATGAAATCTCACTTTCTTACATGTCTATTTGACACATATAATTTAAGAAAATAATCATAATACTCCCACTAGCTTTTAGGAATACTCAGAAACCATCTTATTTAAATTTAAAACCAAACTTGGATTTCAAAATAAACATAAGAATAATCTCCTAGATGCATGCTTTTATCTATTCATGGATAATTGCATTTTGTACTTTTCCAAAGATTTATATTTTGAAGTAATAAACTCATTTCGATTACTTAAGTGCTTTCTCAAGTAGTCATTCAAGAAATAGTTCATACATATCCAAATTTGTCAATTAAAATATGACCATCAAAATCTTTATATATTTAATGTATTTAGAAAAGAATACTCAATCACAATTAATTACTTAAATGTGACTAATAATCTATTCACAATACATACATTAAATATGTGTACAATTTTGTCCATATAGTTTCGACACAAAGATTAAACCACTACAATTGGCGTTTTTCTTCCTTTGACGAAACTTATCTTCAATTTCTAGTCAAACTATTTAAGATAAACCAAAACCGAAATTTGATTATCTTGTTGGACAACATCTATAACAATCATAGTATGAGTAGTTTACCCAAAACAATATTTGGTAATAAATCATAACAATTATTTGTAACTCATAATTCTCAGCATATAAATCGCATATCCGAGATATCCTTACGGACCTATGACATAAATTCCTTTATCTTAAGGTTTAGCATTTACACGCCTACCTCATGATGATTACTAGTGTATTTTAGAAGATCATGTATCTTGTAATTTTATCTTTCAAGATCAAAACTCCCACTTGCTATTAGTAACTTAAAATTACTCTTTAAATACATAGCAAATAGATCAACACTCCAACGTTATCTATATGGGACATTACAAAACACAATGGCCGTTTCATACTCTTTATTTTCTAAACAATCCACTTCATAAGTAGTTTAGCAAAATCCGAACTCCATTTAAGATATAATGTGATTCATCACATTCCATATATAATGGTATCTTATTAATCTTCTTAGCTCAAGTCATACTCAACTTTCTAACCTTGATTTCTTTTGGAATAAAGGAAGATATAGTTATCTTGAATCAAACATCACCATCATATTGAGAATTTTGATTCTCCTAATGAACATACCATAACAATGATGTATTTCATTTAGGGAAATATTGTAAGTCAATCTTAACAATATTTAAGATAAATATATATCTTTAGGCTTACCTATATACCAACTAAATCATCTTAATGGTATAATAGATTTCCTAACCATTTTGCATGCTTTATAACTCAAGTACTTTTAATACAAAGTCACTTCATAAAAGTTATAAGTCCATTACACGTTACATGTATATGTCTTTAGTGAAATAGAGACAATACATTAACGTCTTACTTTATATTATACGTCTTCCAAGACTTTATGTTTGTGACTTTATTCAATAAATCATAAACATGTATAACTAAAGTAAATCATGAACATCACTAAGTTTCATTCATCTTTTCAAGTTAATTCAATCATACACTATTATATGAACACCACTAGGTTTCATTAGTAGTATAAGATTACTTTATGTATCTTATGTCATTCAAGGAATTTGTCCTATTTTAAGAAACTTCAAAAACGTTCCACGCCCGATCTTACGACATGTGGATATTTTACCCTTTAGTTTACAATTTAGTCCAAGCTCTTACATGACTAAATCAAAACAACAAGTGTTTCTTAAAGTGAATGATATATATACTTTTAAGTAGTCTTTTAATCATATTGACACATGATCTAAATATTAATTAGATTGTTTAATCTCTTATCTTAAGAGAATCATATCTTTATGAGTTGTTTCTTGCACACAATGTTCATTTCTCCCACTTGTGCATGGAACAACCTCATATATAAGATAAACATCACGTCTAACGTTCGTCTATACAAAATATGATTGTGCCACATATATTAGCTTTTTACAAGTAGATGTAGAATCACTTAATCAACAAGAATCAGTACATAACTATCTTTGAAGATATTAGTGTCAACAATTCGAAAGTAATTATCTTAGGGCATACTAAAGATAACATGGGTTATTACCAAGATAACAAAGCTTGTAACTCCCACTGACTTAGAGAATGTTTTAATAGACTCAAAATCAGTCATACAACACAATTCTCCCACTGAACTTGACAACATTGAAAATGTTTCATAATCGGTGAAAATAATTAGTGTTGTGTTTACTTTCTTACACTTTTGAAAAACACATTCGCAACAATTACTTATAGTCTTTAAGAGTGTATTCTACTTCGTAAATGATGACTTACCCATCAAATGCTTTTTAACTTGAAAGACTTGACATGCAATTTCTTCCTTAATAGGTCTACCAACCCCAAAATGGTATGTAGTGCCTATAAATGGTCAAAGCACAACTACTAGACAAATATGCTAGTTTGCCTTATAACCAATTAGCGGTAACTTTTAATAACTCAAAATATGCACTTTTCTTAACAATTAAAATTTCCTATGAGTTATGGATTTGAATTTTACATTTCTAAAATCCTTATTACTCCTTCTTTACTCATGAAAAAGAGTTTTAGGTTTATCATTCATTTGTAAATTGACTCTATCCTCAACCATACGGTTTGTAGATCAATAAATGAATAAACCATGTACGGTGTAACGTTGCATCAATACATTTGCAAAAGAATTTACAAAATTCAATTTTAGTATTTTCGATAATACCATTCAAGAAAATAAAATTACCCCGGTAATAATAACCATAGTATTTTTCTTGAAAACTAGAATCCATATTGACATAGATTTATCACATCAGTTGATCTGCTAGTGACAAATGTATTCAACACAGTAACTTGTCGAACAATAATTGCCAAATCAAATTGCAATTTCTAGATATGTCAGGGATTTACATTGCCAAAATCATTTGCATTGTAAACATGTTTCATCCCTTCTTTATGCCTTAAGTTTCCAGATCTTACTGAGTAACTCAATTAAGTCGACTAATCTAAAGAACGTAAAACCTTCATGTGCAATCTTATTCAGTCATGAAGTTTTCTCTCCATTACAACATCGTCCAGAATCTCATATGACGAAAATTGTAACTTCAAGTGTTCGTCAATTAGATGGCATATGACTTAAATTTTAGGGTATAGATTTTGGTTGTCAAAATCATGTATGGAGAAGCATGCATACATCTCCATAACATAAGTTTACTAAAACGTTTAGTAGACTTTTGTTGAGACTAAAAGTTCATCATATACTTGCAAGTTGAGGTATTGGTTAATACCAATTAAAGATTTTACACACAACTAAATTCACACCGTACTTTTTCTAGAACTTAGTTATAGCACAAAGCAATAATCTTATTCATTGTGTTTCGGATGTGAATTAATGTAGTTAAATCAACCTTAAAGAATTATACCAATAACAACCGTAGGTAATTCCAATTTTGACGCACAGGCGAGCCGGGAATTTGGTCAGCGCTGAAGCATAACACCTCCTTCCTTAACCGGGTACATGACCAGCGGTGCGTTATACCCACTTTATAGTTTGTCAGAATTGAGTAGGCCGTTAAGTTGCTATTGCAATTCTAATCAACGTAAATCATATGTAATTTAGATCTCAAAACAATTCATTTATTTAAATACGATTTAGTCCATATTAATTTTTCTTGTAAAAAATTACCCTTGTTTACAACATACAATCAATATAAAACGTATGAAAACAAGTAGGTACAAAAAAAAACTAAATCATAAACACATAATAACAATTTATATGTGCAATAAATAAATCAAATAGCCACATGCATACGATTTATTCAATAAATAATATCAAATCTAGGTTTTTATATACATATAAAAGTCTTCCCTAATTTTATATTTATTGAATCAAATAAATCATGTAGCAAAAAACGTAACAATTACCACATAAAACATATGATCCATGAAAAACATGCATGTTCATCACGGATCTCCCACATATCTTAACAATTAAATCTCTATGGATCGAAACATGAATTTACATAACATAACAATTAATCATGCAATTCATCAAAATTCCACCCAAATCACTTAACAATTAATGAAATCACTACGGATCGTAACCACGCATGACATAACAATTAATTCATGCATACATCTAAAGTTAATTACCATGTAATTTTAGGGTTTACAAAAAAAAAAAAAAATTTTTTTTTTATAGAAAAATCGGTATAGCCGATTTAAAAATAATAAAAAAAACAAAACCCTAATTTTTATAAAACCTAAAAAAAACATGTAATTTTTAACACAAATCAATATTAGTTAAAAAAACTTTAGATCTTGATAATTATAATCATGTTAAAACGGCTCTCGATGCCACTGTTGGTTTATAGAGTTCATAACAATTATTTAAAACCCTAATATGGATCAAAGAGCGCATAGCGGAAGCGATTAACAAGATCATTAATTTAACACAATTATGATTAATCAAGGCTAGGGTTACATACCTTTATCCTAGCAAGATCCACAAGACGACGGAGCAAACGACAAGTAGGGTTTATCACGAACACCACCAAGAATATAGTCTAAAGTAAGACTATATCACGTTCTTGTACACACGTGATACGGCGAGTTAACCGTGAGTCTAGCATGAACAAACCGAGCTTCCAAGTCTATGGAAGATCTACCCAACAACCCTAGAGAGGGGCTAGGACTAGATCTAGAATAGCTTATTGAAAATCAAAGAAGAACCCTAATAGGGTGTTTGTTTGGCCGGCGGTTAGAGCAAGAGAAAGAGAGATGTGTGGTGAAAAATTATGAGGCTTTAGGTTTGTTTATATACACCTTGGAAAACTTCTCTTCTAAGGTTAAACAAGATAAAGCCACAAAATCTTTTCTCCTTATCTTTGTCTCCTCTATTTAGGCCGGATATATACATGCTCCAAAAGAGGTTTCCGGAACTTTTCCGACTCCTTCTTTTAGCTTCTTTAACCTTCTATAACGGTCGTTTAATACTTAACTTTTAATTACTTAACGATCGTTAGCTACGGTTTGATTTAATAAATATAATAAATATATTTAATAAATAAATAAATTAACTCTTCACGTAATGTGTGCAATCCCGTGATCTCGAGTTCGATCCTATCTCACGACTATTAATTTTAAGTCCATAAACTTTCATGAAGAAGCTTTAGCCATTAAGAAAATTGGATTTGTTGAAGATGTGTCTTGAAGAGTTACTGTGTAGAGATCAGAACCACGAGAACCTGTAAGAAGGTCATTCCCATCGTAGTCTCTAACATAGCAAGTAGATTTCCGAAAAGCCACTTCCAAATCCGCATCACAAAATTGACCAACCGAGAATAAATTGTGATTCAGTCCCTCGACGTAATAAACCTGTTTGATAGTGAGATTTCCTTGAACCAAATCTACATATCCAAGTATCAGTGCAAACTGATCATTTCCAAACCGCACCGTGCCCAGAAACTTCTCCACGAAGTTAATGAGAAGCTTGAGATTTCCCGTCATGTGCTTTGTGCACCCGGAGTCCATTATGAATAGGATGATTTCGACGAGCTTCAGAAGAATTAGAAGACAATGTAGCATTTGACAAATGGGAGCACTTGATAGAAACGGGTTCCAAAATAGTAGTGGACCTAGATTCTAAAGGCAAGCTAACATTCATAGACCCAATTAGAATAGGGGTTGTATTAGGTACCCATTTGTATCCGGGTGGTGTAAATCTTGAATACCCCCGTGTACATGTCCTAATCATATTCTCATAAAGCTTATTTAACCTGCTTTGTTTTGATAGGTGTGTAAACACCCATCCTTTTTACCACTTAATTACAATAATAACCAAGCCAAAATGTGTATTTTATGTCGTAAATGTCGTAATTATGCGTGGTTTGTGTTTTTGTTGTGATTTAGGACAAAAATGTGAAAAGGGGAGAAAACATGGGCATTCACGGGCTTTTATCGAAGAAGAAGACGAAAGACGAAGTCAAGAAATCAAGAGTGCGAAAAGAACGGAAGTCCAAGACCAATTCTGAAGATTTATCGAAGAAAAAGTCAAATGACGGAAGTTTACTAAAAGCCAAAGAACTCAAGTCTAATTTATTGAAGAATTACAAGACGAGTTTAAAGAAATCCCGAGACAAAGTCGTTAAAGTCAAAGAATTAAGAAGATTAAGGACTTAATGATGCAATTAAAGAAAGAAGAAAGAGGGGAGGAAGCTTCCTAAGCACCTCCTAATCCTCCCCTATAAATAGATTAGGATTTCATTTCATTTTCTCTTGTTGGCTAGAGTGACACTAGTTCTTCTATTTTCATTTCCTTGCACATTTAATTACATGTCATTTACTTAATTGTCAAATTTAAATACTTGTCTTGCACCTTAAATACATTTATTTTCAAGTAAGTTTCCTTTTAATTCTTGTCAATCTTTATTTTTATTGTTTGATCTCCTATCTACCTTTCTTTAATCTTTAATCTTTATGTTTATGTTCATGTTTATGTTTTTGAGTTTTTATTAAATTGATTAAAGTGGGTTTTGATTATTTTGATTAGTTCTGTTGGTTTGATTGATTTGGATTGTTTGTTTATGATTAGTAGATGTTTATTGATTAGTTTGATTTAATCTTGTGGTTGATTTTGATTAGTTTTGGTTAGATTCGTATTATTTTTTTTCTTCCTTGTTCTTCGTTGTTCATCTGTTTCCCAGGTACATTCCGGATCAACAAGTTCATTCGGAATAACTGATTGTTGTGATTGTTCCTATCCAAGTTAATATTCCGGATCAGACAAATTCTTCCGAATCAAAGATTGTTCATTCGGAACATTACACATTTCGGATCAAGAAGGTGTTCATCCGGAATAACTTGTATTCCGAATCAAGGTCTTCATTCGGAAGATTCAACATTCCGGATCAGCTGTTCATTCAGAACATCCAAGTTATTCCGAGTGAAGGAGCTCATTCGGAACATTCCGAACCAAGAAGAAGTTCCAAATCAGTGAAGTTCCGAATCAAGGCTGTTCTTCGGAATCTATTCCGAATCAGGGGAGTTCATTCGGAACATCAAATATTCCGAATCAAGCTAACATTCCGAGTGAAGAGTTTATTCCGGATTAGTGACATATTCCGGATAAAGGATTTATTCCGGATGAAGGTTTTGTTTGAATATTCCGAATGAGTGTTTTGATTGATTATTCCGAACGAAGAAGAATTATTCCGGGTGAAGGTGACATTCCGAACGAGTAATTATTCCGAGTGAGGTATTTTTAGTTTAGTTTCTGTTTTTAATTTTTAATTTTTAAGCTTTACCTTTCCCGCCTTTTTACTTAGTTGCACTTTAAGTTTACTTGCCTTAGATTTATTATAGCTTTGCGTTAGTTTATGTTTAAGTTGCGTTTTAAGTTTGCCTTAGATAGATTTAAGTTTGCATTGTTTACTCTTAGTGCCTTTTAGTTTTCGTCACGCTTTTAAATACTTGCCATTTATTTTAAATTAGAGTTAGATTTATTTTACCGGCCATTTACTTTAAAGTTTTGCACTTTTTAATTACTACAACGAGACAACTATTTGTTTCACCAAAGAACGACTGAGTCGCATAGTTAACCAGGATCAATTCGATTAGACCAGAACAACGAACTTTTTAACTAAGTAAAACATCTAGTTATCAAATGGCGCCGCTGCCGGCTCTTTTCGTAAAGATTAACAGTTTTCTGTGAGAGACGCGTTGCTTTTTGGGATCCGTTCATTCGTGAGCGTTATTTTTCTTGCTAAAAAATTTCCAAAAATCCATAAAAATTAAAAATTGTTAAAAAATCCATAAAAATTAAAAATTTCAAAAATCCAAAAAGATTTTATTTTTATTGTGTATATATATTCTCTTTGTGTTTGGTATTGTTTTCTTTTGCCTTTGTAGGTGTATGTGTACTAGATCTTCTACTTATCAAGATCACGAGACTCCTGAAGATTTAAGTATGGCAGGTGTGAACAACAACAATAATCCACCGCACCTCAACAATAATAACAACAATGTTCTTCCACAGCCCGATCTTCGGACAATGGAGGAGCTTTGTCAACCTACCATGTTTGGACGAGGAGGACCGATTGCGCCGATGCAAATCACGGCTCCGGAGTTTTCGTTGAAGCATCACATGATCCAGCAAGTGCAAACAAATCCTTTTCGAGGAATGCCTGATGATGATGCCAACAAACACCTCGACAAATTCATTACAATCACCCAAAGCATGAAGTTTCCCTGTGCCACAATGGATGTTCTTCGCCTTCAACTCTTCCCACATACTTTATCACACCACGCCGAGAAATGGTTTGATCGTCTCCCGAAGAATTCAATTCATACTTGGGATGACATGACTCAACGCTTTTTGTCGCGCTACTTTCCACCATTCATGGTCACGAGCCTTCGCAATCAAATCAACGGTTTCATGCAAGAACCCGATGAATCTCTCTTTGATACTTGGGAAAGATATAATGTTTTGATTGATCGATGTCCAAACCACAACATGCTCCATGTGACCTTAATTGATACTTTCTACAGTGTTTTGACTTTTCGTGATCGTGATACGATTAATGTAGCCGCCGGTGGCACATTTATGAAAAGGAGACCCGAGGAGTGTAGAGAGCTTATTGAAAACATGACTACTCACCACAAAAACTGGGATTCCTCCGCTTCTTCAAGGAACAACCCGAGAGTCAATGTTTCTTCTACTTCAGCAAACCCTGATATGAC
This sequence comes from Glebionis coronaria, assembly GCA_025667525.1. Lineage (NCBI taxonomy): Eukaryota > Viridiplantae > Streptophyta > Magnoliopsida > Asterales > Asteraceae > Glebionis > Glebionis coronaria. The sequence goes on from CM046877.1 coordinate 294,002,029, forward strand.
CGAATTCACCCGCATGATGGCCGAAATGAACATAAATATCTTGCTTTTCGCTACAAACCAACAACAAGTTAAAGCGGTAGCTAATCATTGTGAAACATGCGGCGGTCCTCACTCATACACTGATTGTCCTTCTACTCAAGGAAATCCGGAAAATGTGTATGCGGCTTATGGTAATTACTCACCGGAAAATTACCAAGCTCGACCTCAAGGGGATAGAAATTTGCTGAGTTACCGGTCCAACAACTACCTTTCACCCGATTTTTCTCCTTAAAACCAAAACCTCAACAACAACTACAATAGAAGCAACCAAATCCCACCTAGAGCTTCTAATCCTTATCACCCACCCGCTCAACAAGCCCCACCCATCAACCAAGATGTTGAAGCCATAATGAGAACCCAAGGAGAGCAAATCAAGAATCTACAGAGCCAAATTATCAATTTGAAAGGAGATATCACCAAGCAAGGGAGTGACATTAGATCCGAGCTTCAAGATAATATCCAATCCTCCTTCAGCAATCAAACGAATGATTTGAAGAATATGCTGGCTAGTTTCTTGCCCACCGCTCAACCCTCTACTTCGAGTTCTCTACCTTCAAACACCGTCACCAATCCGCGAGCAAATGTGAGTGCTATTACTACCCGTAGTGGAGTTACTTTAGTAGGACCACCTATCCCGCCCCCATCATCTACACCTCCTCCACCACCATTTATCCCAACTCATCCCACACCTAGTATTAGTACACCATTACCGTCTCCGCCTCGTCGTGAAGAAGTACCCAAGACGAATCCTCCACCAACCCCACCTTCAACATCTCAACCTTTAACTGCTACACCTACACCTTCCACCTATAAACCCAAGATTCCTTATCCATCTCGCTTAGGCAAGGCCAAAATGCACACCAAGGATGACATTCAAGTGTCAAACTATTTGAAGAAAGTTTCGGAAATGACCGTCACTTTTCCCCTTGTCGAAGCTCTAGCACAAATGCCGAAATTTGTTAAGATGTTTAAGGAATTGCTTAGCGAAAAGGAGAAGATGGCCGAGTTTGTTAATACTCGATTGAATGAAAATTGTTCTGCCGTCCTTCTTAAAGAACTTCCGGAGAAACTTGGAGATCCCGGTCGTTTTGTGCTTCCTTGCACTTTTAACCAAACCGACAAATTTACTGCCTTAGCCGATCTCGGGGCAAGTATAAATTTGATGCCTTTAAGTGTTTGTAAAAAGTTATCATTGGCCGACCTTACTCCAACAAAGATGACTCTTGAGATTGCAAATCGCACTCTCGCTTACCCCGTTGGTATAGCCGAAGATGTGTTCATTAAAGTTGGCACCTTCACTTTTCCGGTCGACTTTGTTGTTGTTGATTATGAAACGGACCATCGTATTCCTTTAATACTTGGTCGGCCATTCTTGAGAACCGGAAGAGCTTTAGTTGATGTTGCCGAAGGTGAATTAATTTTAAGAGTCGGGGATGATGCACAAGTGTTTGAAATGGGGAAGCTTACAAGAAAATCCTTTGGAGGACGAGAATCAGCGAATATGATTAATGTGCTCGATGATTTTGTCATCTACAACAATCCTCTATTCGAGTCTTGCAATGCTAATCCACTTTTTCAAGATGATGTGGATGATTCTCTATCCAATTTGGAACCTTCACCCATATATGATTCTCCACCGATCTTTGATGCTTATGATGATGATTCTAGCTTCAATGGAGATGATTATGATGACTTTACTTCCGATTATCCCGACATGCCCACTTATGATGATTTTGATGAGGCTGATACTCTTTCGAGTGATTCTTCTCATGATGAAGATCCTCCGCCAACCATGCTTAATCCTACTTTGGATGACTACTCATTCGAGGAAGACTTCTCTACTTTTCTCAATACTTACTTCCCTCATGAGAGTGATGCTCCTCCTTTAGATTTTGATGATTATGGTCTTGATCCTACTTCGGATTTGAAGAAAATTATTTCAAAGGAGAAGAAACCGGCCGACACCAACATCTACAACACGTATGATTTAACACCTCTTTGTCCACCTTCTAAGGACAAGGTTGTGCCTTTTCTTCGCGGATCATCTTCAAATTCTGTTGAGCCTGAGTGCTATTTTCCCCTAAAGGAAAAGGTGTTCGACCCCGGTATCGATATTCTTCATCCATCTTAGTATCCATCTGATGAAATAAAAGGAAAAATCTTAGGAACCTTTGAAGATATGCTTGCACCACTTCACCCTTGCTTCCACCGTGCTCCATCTTTGCTTAAGGGAACCTTGCCTACTCTTCTTTGGCTTGCCTTGTTCGCCTTAAGTTTGTGCTACTTGATGGACGAAAACTATGTCTTTGATCCCGGTGGATGTGTTTCATGCTTCTTCCTATGTTAATCAAGGTCGAGTCAGGCTCACGACTCGGTTAACAAAAATCAAGCGCTTCTTGGGAGGCAACCCATGTATCTATCTTTTAGCTTTCTTGATCCTAAGTGTAGGGGAGACCCGTTGGTGTTTGCTATTTCCTCTCTTCTCATATTCAGGGATTCGAGCTTTCAATGATCCACTCTTGATGATTTTTGACGACCCGTGATTCCGTCTTCCCGTCTTCCCGGTTTTATCCTAAACTCTTTTCGATTCACTATTTTATATTTCTCAATATTAAAATAGGAATCTCGTTAGTTGTCTTTTCCTTAGCGAGATTTAAACAAAGTGCACAATGTCCTATGTGTAGGGGAGTTTACTCCCACATGCTTAAACGTTGAGGACAATGTTTATATTAAGTGTAGGGGGGACTTCTATCAAAGTTAAGTGGTCTTTTCCTTGTACATTTTTCAAAATTTTTGATCTATTTTGGCCCATTAGTTTTTCCCTTTGTATAGTTATTTTCTTTCTTTACTAGAATAAATTTTTAATAAAGTGGTTTTAGTTTTCAAATGTTGTGAATCTTTTGACTCAACCCGAGTTTACTTATCTAAGTTTACTCTAGCTAGTATCCTTAACGTGTTTAAGTCAAGTTTTGCTAGGCTTTTATATAGGGAGCTATAAAACGCGAAAGTCTTAACTCTCCCGGGTTAAGAACAAGAACTTTTTGCAAGTTCCTATAATTGATCCTAGAGAGTCGTTTATCAAGGGAACTTTAAAAAGCGATTTCTAAAACTTGAAAGAGTCTAAGAACTTGCAAGATCCTATAGGCGACTCGAAAACCCAAAACTTTGATTTAATAGGCTAAGCATCCACGAGTCTCATTCCTTGAGATTTTAAATTGTGGAGAACGAGAGATGATAGAGTCAATTATAAGTTTGGTATTCATTCGTGAATTTATGTGAGTTAATTATAAGCCTATTCTCCCATCGCTTGCTAATAAATTTATCTGTAATAAATAAGGTTGTACGATTTGAAAAGTTACTTAGCTTCTAGCCCAAGATCGTTTAAAAGTTGATCGGTATGGATTAGAGTTCATAGCAAAGGCATAACTTATTGAAGCGGGATACGAAGATTGGCGAGTCCGAAAAGGCCCTAACAAGGCATGAGGGCTACATTTTGTTGCTAAAGATCCCAAGTGATGTGAAGAATCATTTATCGAAAATCAATATGAAGTATCGAGACACACGACGAAAAGCAAATACTCCCCAAAAGATCATGGAGAAGTCTATCCTAAAAGGCCCTAACAAGGTATGAGGATAAATAGATCCAAGTACAAAAAGGAGGCGGATCGTTGTATATCAAAGTCCAAAATAAAGATTGGAGAAAAATGAAGAAGTCGTGGTCCGTATATGAAGAATCTCTCAAAATTTTAAGTGAAGAAATTCCTATTATGAAGAGATGGCCATTATTTCATGAACGTCTCTCAAGATTTGAAGTATGAAGTCGCTGCCAAATATCGGTCCGAGAAAGGTCTCAAATCGCGAAGCGAGTTATGCCAAGATATGAACTTTTTAAGGTCCCGAGAAGCAGTTTTAAAAGATTTTTTCCTTTAGCTAACTATTGATTAAATCGTCCCACTTTATTTTCAGCCTTAATAACTATTGAAATAAGTCAACAATGCATCCTCGTGATCATTCAAGACAACAATAAAATATAAGCGATACACCTAGGAATAAGGGAGTCTAAGTGAATAATTGGCCCACATGAGGGTTCGTGTTAGTTTGCTAACTTATAATAACAATGATCTCGTTTTTAAGCTTGGTTTGGAGAAAGTGAAAACTTGAGGATGATGATCATTCATGACATTTCCAAAACCCGAAGGTATGTTTTTGATTTCTTTACTTTGAATGTTTATAATTACTATCTCTTTAATAAAGGCCAATATGGATTGATTATGATGAAAAGTGTAATCGTGCTTTGTAACTAATGTATTGCATGAGGACATTGCAATGGTCAAGTGTAGGGGATTTGATAGGTGTGTAAACACCCATCCTTTTTACCACTTAATTACAATAATAACCAAGCCAAAACGTGTATTTTATGTCGTAAATCTCGGAATTATGCGTGGTTTGTGTTTTTGTTGTGATTTAGGACGAAAATGTGAAAAGGGGAGAAAACACGGGCATTCACGGGCTTTTATCGAAGAAAAAGACGAAAGACGAAGTCAAGAAATCAAGAGTGCGAAAAGAACGGAAGTCCAAGACCAATTCTGAAGATTTATCGAAGAAAAAGTCAAAAGACGGAAGTTTACTAAAAGCCGAAGAACTCAAGTCTAATTTATTGAAGAATTATAAGACGAGTTTAAAGAAATCCCGAGACAAAGTCGTTAAAGTCAAAGAATTAAGAAGATTAAGGACTTAATGACGCAATTAAAGAAAGAAGAAAGAGGGGAGGAAGCTTCCTAAGCACCTCCTAATCCTCCCCTATAAATAGATTAGGATTTCATTTCATTTTCTCTTGTTGGCTAAAGTGACACTAGTTCTTCCATTTTCATTTCCTTGCACATTTAATTACATGTCATTTACTTAATTGTCAAATTTAAATACTTGTCTTGCACCTTAAATACATTTATTTTCAAGTAAGTTTCCTTTTAATTCTTGTCAATCTTTATTTTTATTGTTTCATCTCTTATCTACCTTTCTTTAATCTTTAATCTTTATGTTTATGTTCATGTTTATGTTTTTGAGTTTTTATTAAATTGATTAAAGTGGGTTTTGATTATTTTGATTAGTTTTGTTAGTTTGATTGATTTTGATTGTTTGTTTATGATTAGTAGATGTTTATTGATTAGTTTGATTTAATCTTGTGGTTGATTTTGATTAGTTTTGGTTAGATTCGTATTATTTTTGTTCTTCCTTGTTCTTAGCTGTTCGTCTGTTTCCCAGGTACATTCCAGATCAACAAGTTCATTCGAAATAACTGATTGTTGTGATTGTTCCTATCCAAGTTAATATTCCGGATCAGACAAATTCTTCCGAATCAAAGATTGTTCATTCGGAACATTCCAGATTCCGGATCAAGAAGGTGTTCATCCGGAATAACTTGTATTCCGAATCAAGGTCTTCATTCGGAAGATTCAACATTCCGGATTAGCTGTTCATTCGGAACATCCAAGTTATTCCGAACGAAGGAGTTCATTCGTATTTATTCCGGATCAGTGAAGAAGTGGTTCATTCGGAATATATTCCGAACCAAGAGGATATTCCGGATCAGTGGTTTTTTATTCGGAATAATTTATTATTCCGAGTGAAGGAGCTCATTCGGAACATTCCGAACCAAGAAGAAGTTCCGAATCAGTGAAGTTCCGAATCAAGGCTGTTCATTCGGAATCTATTCCGAATCAGGGGAGTTCATTCGGAACATCAAATATTCCGAATCAAGGTAACATTCCGAGTGAAGAGTTTATTCCGGATTAGTGACATATTCCGGATAAAGGATTTATTCCGGATGAAGGTTTTGTTTGAATATTCCGAATGAGTGTTTTGATTTGATTATTCCGAACGAAGAAGAATTATTCCTGGTGAAGGTGACATTCCGAACGAGTAATTATTCCGAGTGAGGTATTTTTAGTTTAGTTTCTGTTTTTAATTTTTAATTTTCAAGCTTTACTTTTCCCGCCTTTTTACTTAGTTGCACTTTAAATTTACTTGCCTTAGATTTATTTTAGCTTTGCGTTAGTTTAAGTTTTAGTTGCGTTTTAAGTTTGCCTTAGATAGATTTAAGTTTGCGTTGTTTACTCTTAGTGCCTTTTAATTTTCGTCACGCTTTTAAATACTTGCCATTTATTTTAAATTAGAGTTAGATTTATTTTACCGGCCATTTACTTTAAAGTTTTGCACTTTTTAATTACTACAACGACACAACTATTTGTTTCACCAAAGAACGACTGAGTCGCATAGTTAACCAGGATCAATTCGATTAGACCAGAACAACGAACTTTTTAACTAAGTAAAACATCTAGTTATCATGTTTACGTAGAGTAGTGGATTCTAACGCACTTAGTTTCTTAAGTGGTTGGTTAGTGGATTGGTTCAAATTTCTTGTGGGTTCACTAGTACTAGTGGGCACACGAATAGGCTTCCTAGTTCTAGTATTCATGTCATTATAATTAAGAGCACAAGCATCATGATTGAAAGTACGAACACATTTGCCACATTCAACACAAACAAATTCAACATTCGAGGTCTTAGCCTTTAAACTGTCATTACATGCAGTTACAGACGTTTTATTCTTAGAAAACATAAAAATCCTACGGTGGTCTTCTACTTCCAACTTCTTTCCTTGACTATTGTTAGGCATGACCTTATCTTGCATTCTATTGCTCTTAAGCTGTGGTCCGCTAACGCTAGTAGTGGGGATTACTCCTGTAGAAGAAGACACACGTTGATTAGTTTTCCTAATATTCTCAGGTAACCGCGATGTTCCAGTTTGAGTGGGCTTAGTGTTCATCATATACATTCCAGGTGCTATCACATTGCTACTCTTATCATTTTCTATCTTAGGCGAAGTCTGTGGGGATTGTCCCAAAATAGATGATTTGGGGCATTTAACCGCATTCGGTTGAGGAACCGCGGATGGTTTACCCAAAACAGACTTTCCTTTCATTTTCTCAATGAGTTTCTGTAACTCACTTATGGCTATGTCCCTTTCTTTTAGCTGAGCTTTCAAATCATTTATTTCGAAATCTTTTTCATTTAGTAGACGAAACGAAGAAGCTGACATTTCTTGACACTTTTTATGATTATGAGTTTTTTCACCATTTTGTAAAGCAAGTTCAAGAGAAATGGAGTGTTTCTTAAGTTGAGAAAAACTTTTCGAAAGTTTGTTATATGACTGAATTTGTTTTGAAAGCTCTACTTCAAGATTGCGACATTTCTCGTCTGATTCTGACACTAGACATGCTACATGACAATATTGATCAAGATCGGTATACACACCAAGAATAGCATTCATATGGTCAGCATAAAAGTATTCCTTAGAAAGTCGATCAATTTCGTTAGAAAGTTGGTGTTCTTGTGTCTTTAATTTAATTTGAAGAAAGTCAACTTCATCTTCAAGAGATTTGACATAGCTTAAATCAGTTAACATTTCCTCAGTGAGAGCATTATAAAACATTTCCACATTTTTTGAAAGATCATCAATTGTTGGAACAATGCATTGTTGAATGACGACTTCTACTTGTGGGTTAGGTTTAATATTCCAAATGGTATCCCTAGAAACTTTTTCATAGTCGACGACACCTTTGTACATATTTAAAACCCCTTGTTTTATAAACTCAAATTGCTGAACACTTTTGCTTTTCTCATCCCATTTACGTTTTTCATCCGAAATTTGTTTTTCTAACAAAATTGATTGCTTTTTGAAACTCCTTTTTAAAGAAACTTTCTTTTGAGGTTCATCACTTGGTGGTGGAACACTATTGTACATCTTTTGTTCTTTGGAAAGTTCTTTTTGAGGAACAAACTTAATATAATTATCAGAATCAGAAAGGTTTATTAAATCACTTAAGTTTGATCGACTTTCTTCTTGTTGACGAATGATTTCGTCGCAGTCAGGGGAAAACATAAGAGCAAGATTATCAACATAACAACCGATATCATAAAGAGCAGGCTTGGTACTTTGAACTTTCTTGAGATATTCAGGCTTGACAAAACTCGTTTTCATATTTCTATTGAGCATATTCATAGTTTGAATAGACTGACCCGTTTTGTAAACAATGTTGTTTAACGTGTCGACTCTCTTTTCCAAAGAAAGAATTTTTTCAATATCCTTTTCTTCACAAGTTTTATAAAGCTCAGTTTGTTCTTTGTTAACCGACTCTAATTCAGTAATTTGGAGTTTATGTAGCAACAGTTGTTCTTCAAGGTCCAATATCTTTTGTTTTGACATATGAATTTTGTTTGTTACTTCAGAACAATATTGTTCATTGAGCACCTTACGTTCATATACCAAACCATTAGCTATCGCAACCCGTCGATCAGCTTCTTTTACATAATCACACTCTTTAAGCCTGTCTATCTCCTTGGCTAAGGATGTGTTTGCTTGCTTCAAACGTTTATTAGCCTCTTTGTTTTCCTCAATTTCATGTTTTAAAGAATCAATAATAGACGCAAGCAAATCACGGTCCTCATCCGAGTCAGTATCCTGAACAGCTTTTCCGTCATCATTACACATATGCTGTGAATCCGTAGAGATATTGCTATCCTCCGTGTCCATTATATATGTGTCATTGATGCTTTCGGGTTGCTCAGGATGACGTCGTTCATTAGCAAACACATTATAGTTATCATGTGATGGTACCTTTTCAAGTGGCTCAGAATCATAGATGGGTCTAGAAGTATCATCAGTCTCTGGGATCACTTCTTGAATCTTTGCCATGTACACATAATGTGCCTCCAACTCTTGATCATCAGCTTCATCATTAGTGTCATCACGCTAGTCAACTTCATCTGCTGTGAGTGGAATTCCTACTTCTTCTTTCTTACACAGCAGCATCTTTTCCTTGTGATATCCCGAATCCTTAACCCGTTTTGGCTTCTTCATTCCCTAGCCATGTGCCCAAATCTCTTGCAGTTGAAGCATTGAATCCCAGTCTTCTGCACCACTGGAGTGCCTACAGTATCTCTAGCCCCAACTTGATTCAGCATCCTCTGATTATCATACCTAGCATCACGATCATACCTAGGTGCATGATCAACTTCCTTATATCTAGCATTGGATGATGATCTGAGGTTGTTGTTGGTAGGTTTGTAGATATTCTTATAAGTTGTGGTGAGTAAAGACATGAGTTCCTCAATCTTCTTGTCCCTTGAAGTTTGTTCATCATCACTGTCTCCATCTGACTCGGTGTCATACTTTGGAGGTGGAGTGGGGACAATTGCTTTTGCTTTGTGTTTAGCAGCAGCTAGAGGTTTGGTGGATGAGCTTGATGACTTTGAGGAATGAGTAGGTGTTGTTGACGGGGAACGGGTTTTGTTGAAGTAGCAGCCACAAAAGCAATAGAATTTGCAGACCGTTCTGCCTTTTCAGCCCTTAGTTCATTCACTTCATTCTGATGTTGTTTCAAGATATCATAAAGTTTGTGATATGAGATGGTCTTGATATCTTCCCTTTGTTTAACCAAGGTCACAAACCTTTGCCATTCCGGTTTAAGTTGAAGTAGAAACTGAACATTGGCATGATGATTGGAGATGGTGCACTGATTTCTGACAAGCTCATTCATCATTTTGTAGAATCTCAAGTAATATGAGTCAATGGATTCACCATCTTCAGATGTGAATTTTCCAAACTCCCAAAGTAGATTAGTCTCGAGATCTTGAACATTGATCGACTCACCTTGCTTCAATCGATGAATTGCATTCCACATTTCCATAGCATTAGGACATGCATCAACTGTGGAATAGATATCGTTATCAATTCCAGTGAGTATGAAGTTTATAGCATTAGCTTCAGCTTGGAGGAGTTTCTTTTTCTCAGCAGAACATGTGTCAAAATCCTCCATAGCTCGTATAGTTGATGAAGTACCATCCTCTGCTTGTGTGGTAATTGGTCTGAATTCAAAAACTGGAGGTGGATTCTCAAGGCAGTGACGAAGAGCAGTTCAGTTTTCTTTTCCGTCGAGAAATCTGAGAAAACGAGATCTCCATTGAACGTAACAACCGGCAGTGAGCACAGGTGGATTACCGTTGCCACCTTGTTCCAGACGAATTTGATTAGCAGTTGCAATGTTGATGTTGTTGTTAGACATGGTGAATACTTGTGAATGAATTGCAGATCTTAGTGGATTTGTTGTGATGAGGTGTGGTTAAAATTTCAAAAACTCAAAAAAATTTCTCAGTCCGACAATAAATTCCCCAGTCCGACAAAACGGTAAGCCGAAAATTTTTCTATCGCCAAAATTTGAAATTGAGTTAGAAATAGCCAAAAACTAGTAGGGAAAAAAATTGAATTTACTTGACCTAAAATTTTTAACTCTTTTTTTTTTTATTTTTATTTTAATCTTCGTGTAAACTATGTTCCAAGTCTAGTCTAGATAGTGGCTAAGTCTAATAAGTACTCAAACAAAATTTAGATGTCCATCGCAATACCCATCGCACTCTCAGATCGTACTCCTTGATCGTATTCTTAGATCGTACTCTTAGATCGCAACCCTGATCATACTCTATGATTGTAACGAGTGATCGTATCCAGTGATCATAGACAGTGATCGTAGTGAGTGATCGTAGTGAGTGATCGTAGTGAGTGATCATACTGAGTGATCGTACTGAGTGATTGTACTGAGTGATCGTACTGAGTGATCGTAGTGAGTGATCGTACTGAGTGATCGTACTGAGTGATCGTGCTGAGTGATCGTACTGAGTGATCGTACTCTGGACCGTATTGAGTGATCGCACTCTGGATCGCAGTGAGTGATCGCACTCTGGATCGTAGTGAGTGATCGCACTCTAGATCGTAACCAGTGATCGTGATATTGGATCGCAAGTAGAAACACCAGGTTTATGCGATCGCAATACACAGATCGTACCAAGGAATCAAAATTACCCCTTTTCTCGGATAGTACTAGAACACAACAAATTCGTGATTTTTAGCCTAAAAATTAATCAAGCCCCCAAAAGTTTTGTGTTTTTAACCAAGATAACAATACCAAATCACTACCAATAGTAAGTAGATGATTTTTATGAAGAATGAACCATAAAAACACCAAAAAGATTTTGGTACGTGACTTTTAGAGCAAGATAGGCACGAAAAATCAAGAACACAACACACGAATCTTCAATCACCTATCCACTATAGGCTCTTGATACCAAATGTTATTCCCATTCAATCCATAACACAAGATTTAGAGAGAGAAATAGTAGAAAAGTAGAGAGAGAGAGAGTAGAGAGAGAAGTGGAAGGTTTACACTAAAACTAGGTGTTTTATGAAATGAACCAACACCCTCTTCCACATGTGGAAGAGGTTTATATATGCCACGGCTCTAAGGCCTTTGTGGGCTTCATCTTGGGCCGGGCTTGACATTTACATTGGCATATAGCCCCTAACAAAGACAATATTAGCTTAAAGTCCAAGCCCGCTTTTCCCGACTAACCTATTACTATACAAGACCAATAACGACTAAGATGACCTATTACATTCTTGTTCGACTATATATAATATAGGGCTAACACATATGATGATGATCAAGTGGGTTTATATATTCTCATTTACTCATTTTTGTGTTATGTGTTGACAACTTTTATATTAGTTTACTAGTTTTACCTATTTACATGTTTTAGGTCCAATAAGCCTTTTATAAGTCCATTAACTTGTATTAATCCATTTTATACTTTTGTTATCAGTATTATACTTTACATGTTGGGCCCAAGTGGGTTAAGCCCAATATGTAATCTTATAAGTGTTTTACTAACTAGTCGGGTTTATAGTCCAATAAGGCTACTTTGGCCCGTTAATGTCTATATGTTGTAAAGTTCGGGTTTTATCGGTTTTTACTTGTATTAAGTACTTATATATCAGTATATGACTTTTAAAAAGTTTACATTAGACGGGTCCGATCGTTTAAGTTTTAATTGACGAAAAACGTTATTTTTACGGTATTAGCCGAAAAGATGTAAAAATCATGTTTATAGTTTTTATAACTTATAAAACTTACCAAACTACAATTTTTATAAAATGTCCATTTATTTATCCTTATACATATTTCTATAAATGAAATATATAAGTTAGTGGGTTTTAATTCACATTTTATACTATATTTATTTGAGTGCTTATATAATAATATTAATCTTTAATTTCACAAAATCAGTCCTAAATTTTAGGTTCACTAAAATGTCCATATATAGAGTTCTATAATGAGATAGGACCTCAAATTTTTATCACATAAACTAAATGATATGTGCTTCATTTTGTTCCTAGCTACTGATGAATCAACCTCTAAATATTTTAATAAATTCGTCAAAAATAGTGTAGGCAGATTTGCACTCTAAACTTGTTTTGATCATATCTCACTCATTTTTATGATTCCATTGCATGGCCAACTCTCACATGTGTATAATACCTAATACTTACTGTATATTGATTCCACTTTACCATTTTATCAGTTTAACATTTGGTTACTTACTGTTTTTATACAGCCATCATTTTAAGCATGATTTTAACCTTGTTACCTATGGTTTTTCATCTCTTTAATCATATTTATCAACACTTGATCCCCACACAATATTTTTATCATCATATATTCATCATATACATATAAAATAAGAAAGAAAATACATGATTACATAATCAAAATAACAAGAGGATGGGAAGAACAATATTTATACCACCAAGGTTGTGTAGTTTATGATCAAGGCTTGGATTTTGATGGAAGAACTTGTGATAGATCAACACCAACTTTAAAGACCACATATCTTTGTAAACTTCTTGTAGAAATCAGCCCTTGGACATCACCAAATCTTCTTCTTGGATGTTAAAATCACCACCAATCAATAGAGCTTGAAAAGGGCTTCATTATATGTGTGAATAACATAGGATTTCATGGTTAAATTTGATCAAATGAGGGTGTTAAGGGGTGATATGGGACGAATTTAGAGAGAGAGGGAGGAGAGTTGTGTGAGATTTGCATGGAGGAAATGAAGCTAGTGGTTTTGGGAGAATGGTTTTTGATGTTGGTAGCTTACTTTGTAAGCTCCAAGTTAACAAGTGTTAACTTGTTAGTTGAAATTTTTGACACATCGTGGAGTGAGGTGTAGCTAGTTTTGCCGTCCCATATTGGGGGTGGGGAAAAAGTGGTTTTGTCTTATCCCCATTTATTTACGGATACTCCTCGATTCTAGTTTCCTCGATTTGTGTGCCATCGGGTCGTTTTACGAAAAACGTTTTTATTAATTATGAATCAACGGCAAAAAACGAATCAAATAAAAATTGTCTCATCAAAAACGGAGTTCGCAAACGTAAATACGTAATCCTAAGGTTTCCGGTTTAGTCGTAAAGGACGTTAAATTATAATCGTAAGTCCTAATCTCTTCTCGTAAATTTGTGATTTTATGAACCAACACAAATTTAAAATTCCAAAACAATATTCACGGATAAATTTATTTCCCGAAATGTCGGACTGTCACCAAAACGGTGTATGTAAACGTAAGCACGTAACGTGGAATCCTCCAGTTTAGACGTAGTCGATGCTACTTCAAGACGTAAATCCAAATTTATTCCCATAAATGAGTGAGTTCATAATATAACATTAAAATAATGTTTTTAAATAATATTAGAGAATAAAATATCAACCATAAATTGACGGATTGTCACAGCATTTACCCCTAAACATGATCTTTGTCCTCAAAGATCATCTTATCTTACTACTCGCTTCTTATAGAGTTAAAGCCATGTGGGTATTTCCTCCACATTCGGTCTTTCTCACAAGTGTAATTCATTACAATACGCGAGTTTCATCAAACATAACTACGGGAATAAGATCAGGCTTAATGTTGACTTACTTTCACTATCCATGAAGTTCATGGGTTTTTTATGAATGCAACTTTTCGTCGATCTAAACTTTATCAAGAAGTGATCAGCTTCTCACTTGATAGACATTTTATCAAGTTCGATATACCAAACATAATTCAAGCAACTCTTGAAGTCCTAGGGTAGATCCAGCTTATATGCCTTTCAAACCAACGTTTTACATCATCTCAATGGTCCCATACAACGGGGACTTATTTCCCATGATCTTTCAGATCATCAATTCATTTTTCCAAGGTGAATTTTTTTGGCATAACTTCGCTACCCATCCTGCACTTCAAGGTCTACACTTCATATTCACATAACCTCCTGTCCACTATCGGCAGTCAATAATCAGAACCTAATTTCAACAATCATTTCAGGTCTAGCGGGTCGGGTATTTTGTATGGTTAGGTTTGTCGTCATAGAAAACCTTAAACCTAAAAGACATGTCCAACTCACAGTGGGTGTATGTCGGATGTCTTAATCCAAACTCCTGCTTACAGATGCTCTTATATTTAGATCCTAACAAGATTCGATCTCGATCCTAATACGATAATTATCAATGATAATCTTCCTAAGTAAAGCGATTATACGGTTTATTACCAAAGGTCAATCATTCAAACATAAAACAAGACTTCTAGTGTTTTGTATCATTACTTTACCTCGTCCCTTCGATTTGGGGTGGTAAACAGTAATCTCATCAAGGTTCGTTCCCAATGACTTCTGATCAAATCTCTAGAAATCCGATGCGAAGCGAGGATCTTGATAGAGGTGATCGATACGGGCACACTATGTTTACACAACTCCTTTAAATACAAAGAGTCAATTTCTTCATCGAGAATCTATCATTAACAGGAATGATATTAGCAGATTTGGTCAGTCTATCGACGATGACCCAAATCGAATCAAATTCAGATGACGACCTTTGCAATAGCTAGACGTTTACTAATGTATGAGGCGATGTCTGCCTTCATAATTTGCCATTAGTACAACTTCTTCAGATAAATATACATTAAATCAGAAATGACAGGAATAGAATACTTAATCTTATGAGATTCCAACATGACTAAATCTCGAAATCTTCCATATTTAGGCAACTGATGACGTATAGTCCCCAGCCGGGTCATGAACAAGTTGGCGCCATCCGTGGGACCCATTACACTAAGCTAGAACAAAACCTCATCTTGAATTTCCAAATGACGAAGGGGCATCCACAAGCTAATCCCAGGAACACGAATCCTGGAAATCGGAAGTCCCAAGGGGAAGGGATACTCATCCCCAATCAATCCCCTAGCCGCCTTGCAGGCGGACCTGGTAACCGTGGTGGTTTTCAGCCCTTGGGGGTGACGAGTACGATCTCCATAACACCCCCACCTACTTCAACCCTGGACAACCCTGATCCAGGGAGTGCGCCCAATCCTCCTAACAAGGAGCCGCGCAGACCATCAGTGGAGGAGGAAGTAGAAGTCCAACCCCTCAGCGAGGAGGATCTCACTCGAATTCTTACGCAGAACATTGAGAGGATCGTCCCAGGGATTGCATCAAGGTTGAATCTAGGGAGGAACCTCCAATCTAGACTCAACTTTGGTGACACCGGACCAATCACCTCTTCCCAAAATCAGAGGAAAAGGAAAGCCCGGCCTCAGTAGCGGGGCATCTTTGAGGAAACTCCTCAACCTAGGAACGTGTTCGAGCGCATAGGAGATCGCCTCATGCAGGAACTAACGCAGTCTCGAGAAGGGGGAGATAGGTCCGACGGTTCGCCCGAGCGACCAGATCGAGAGCTGACCAAAGCCACCCGCCGCACAAGCGTGTGGGATAGGATGGACGCTGGGAGAAAGGCTCCCGGCTCGTCTCAAAAAAGTGGTCCTCATCCAAGAGATGGGGCACCACCCCCGTCTCCAGACCCATCAGGGGACGACTCAGATGACCATCCACCTAAGCGTCGCCGACCTAGGCGCACCCCTCCACCACCACCAAACAATGATAAGTATTATGGTGGCCCTTATTATCGAGATGCAGAAGCGGAGGATCTTTCCCGCCCGTGGTGTGAACCATGGGATGACCCTAGGCTCACCCGGCCATGGGCGGATCCCAGGGAAGACCCATTCACCCTCCGCATACGGAACTACTCCGAGGACACCAAACGTTGCATGCCAGCGTGTGTCAAGACCTATGATGGAACTGGTGATCCGGATGATCACCTCAAAATATTCGATACGCAGGCTAAAATTGAGCGATGGCCCATGCCTATATGGTGCCAAATGTTCAATTCAACTCTGATTGGCAATGCCCGTGACTGGTTTGAGGGACTCCCTCCATGAAGCATTGATAGTTTCACGGAACTACACACTGCGTTCAAGAATAATTATACTCAGAGGAAGAAGTATAATAGGGATCCGGTCTCATTGGCAACTGTCAAACAACGGCCGGGGGAGTCCACAGAAGCCTTCACTGAACGCTTCAATGATGAGTGCACGCGCACAAAAACAATGCCAGAACTCCTGAAAATCTCTGACTACATGCACGCCATAACAGATAGGGAGTTGATCAGGCGTCTCAATGACAAGTGTCCAGAGAGATATGATGACCTTATGGAAAGGGTCAGAAATTTCATAGAGGGAGAAACAGCTGTTGCCGCGGCTTACCCATCCAGAGGAAATGGGTACCGGTCAAACGACCAGTCTCGTAGACAGTCGGGCGGTCAAGGAAATCAGAACAATAGCAAGGGCTCAGACTATAAGAGCCAGAACAAAGGAGGGCGGCCGGACGATAAGTTTACCCCCCTAAAGATGTCCTACCGGGAGATCTTGCTGACGGAAGGGGCAAGCTTTCCAAGGCCTCCCCCAATGACAACTCCGCCAGACCGTCGGCAAGGAAATCGCTTCTGCGAGTTCCATAATAACAAGGGCCATGGTACGGAGGAGTGTATCCAGCTCAAAAAGCACATTGAGTCACTGATCAAATCAGGTAAACTCAAGCACTTAGTTAAGGATTGGAAGGATGGAAAAGACAACAAGAAGTATGATAAGAAGGATCCCCAAAAGGAAAAACCTTCGACCATATACATGATCCAATCCAGACAACGCCGCACGAGGCAGAAAGTTGGCCAAAAATTTTCACGCGGCAGGGAAATCTCATTCCCTCCCATCACAGCAAGCGATGTGATTGATGCGCCTCTCACTATTGAGATAAGCATTGGAACACACAATGTTCGTCGCATGTATGTAGATGGAGGGTCGTCAGCAGAGGTACTGTATGAACACTGTTTTGTGCAGTTACACCCAGAAATAAGAAGCCAATTAGTACCGGCCACGGCGCCGCTCACTGGCTTTAGTGGAGACACTATCTGTCCGATAGGGCAACTGCGTCTGCTTGTAACCATTGGGAATGAGGAACACTCCACCACGGCGTGGATGAACTTCATGGTGATACGCTCACATTCTCCGTACAATGGGATCATAGGCAGACCAGGTATTCTGGCTATACGGGCGGTACCCTCCACGGCACACGAAATAATCAAATTCCCTGTCGAGGGAGGAATCGTCACCATTTACAACACAATCGTACCAGCATCCGAGTGCCATACCGTGACAACACCGGCTCCACCTGTTCCACCCAAGGATGGATCACCACCTCCCAATTGGAAGGTGGCAATTCATCCTGACTACCCGGAACAGGAGATATCCATAGGGAGGGCGCTCTCGGATAACGGCAAAAGGGCCATGTGCTCTCTTTTAAGTGCAAACCTAGATATATTAGCATGGGAGCCAAAGCATATGACAGGCGTGCCACGTGCGATAGCAGAACATAAGCTCCAGATCCGCCAGGGGTACCAACCCATCAAGCAAAAGAAGTGCGGCCAGGCGCCTGAGTGCAGCCGAGTGATATTGGAGGAAGTACGGAAACTAGTGGACGCAGGTATCATGCGTGAGGTATACTACCACGAGTGGTTATCCAATCCGGTCATGGTCAAAAAACATGACGGAAGTTGGCGCATGTGTGTGGATTTTACGGATCTGAACAAAGCCTGTCCACAGGATTGTTACCTGTTACCAGAAATCGACTGGAAGGTGGAATCCCTATGTGGATATCCCTTTAAGTGCTTCTTAGACGCATATAAAGGATACCACCAGATCCAGATGGCGGAGGAGTATGCAGAAAAAACAGCGTTCCATACGAGCCAGGGCGTATATTGTTATACGAAAATGCCGTTTGGACTAAAGAACGCCGGTGCTACATACCAGCGGCTCGTGGACAAAGCTTTTGAATCACAGATAGGCCGCAACCTGGAAGTCTATGTGGATGACTTAGTCATAAAAAGTCACACGGAGGATGCACTTCTCCGGGATGTCAAAGAGACATTCGACACACTGAGGAGGATTAACATGAAGCTAAATCCAAAGAAATGCACGTTTGGGGCAACGGAGGGAATGTTCCTTGGATATATGATCGATCCAAACGGCATCAAACCTTGCCCAGAGAAAACGGACACAGTAATACATCTGCCATCCCCTCAGACACGGAAGGAGGTGCAATCCTTAAATGGGAAACTGGCCGGGCTAAATAGGTTTCTATCCAAGTCTGCAGAGAATTCATTACCCCTATTTAAGACACTCAAGAAGTGCATTAGGAAGGGAGACTTCCGGTGGACGAAGGAAGCCGAGGAAGCTTTTGGCCAACTCAAGCAGCATCTTCCATCTCTCCCTATGCTAGTAGCTCCCCGGCCAAAGGAGGAACTCATTATGTATCTCTCAGCCACTCATGGCGCAATAAGCGTGGTACTCATGACAGATAGAGATACAGTGCAAACTCCGGTCTACTTCATAAGTAGAACATTACAAGGGCCAGAGCTGAATTACTCCTCTATGGAAAAATTGGTGTTAGCACTAGTGTTTGCTACAAAGCGGTTGCGCCGGTACTTTCAGGCGCACCCAATTATAGTCATTACGGACCAACCAATCAAGCAGGTCATTTCTAGACCGGATGTGGCAGGGAGGCTACAAAAATGGAGCATCTTATTGGGGGAGCACAATATATCTTATAGGCCAAGGACGGCTGTGAAAGGCCAGATCTTGGCAGACTTCCTGATTGAGAAGCCGGATGAGGAAGGGCCAATCGTTAAACAAGACGAGACTCCAACAGAACCATGGGTGTTATTTACGGACGGTTCTTCGTGTACGGATGGGTCCGGAGCTGGTCTCATCCTCACAAATCCGGAAGGAATGGAGTTCACGTACGCCCTCCGTTTAGAGTTCACGGCCACCAACAACGAAGCGGAATATGTAATAACTAGATTTTTCTATCAATTAAAGTTCATTTTCTCGGTATCTCTTCGAATTGATCTCGGGTTAATTGTGTGAGATTAGTTGTTCTTGGTGAATCAAGTAAAAGGGTGTGGTTGTCTAAGACTAATTAAAAATAAAGACTTGGAACAAATAAAAATAAAGTGACGAGACAATAATGAAAGATTAAAACTTGGCGAAAAGTAAAGTGCGAGAAAATTAAAGGCAATAAAAGTAAATAACTCAAATTAAAACTTAAATCGAAAGGAAAGCTAGTAAAAGTGCAAATAAAGAAAATGGCAGGAAAAATAAAGTTTAAATCTGAAAACTAAAAACTCTATTCGGAATAAAGTAAATATTCCGAATAAGGATGTGCTATACGGAATAAAAAAATGGAAAAATGCTCTATGCGGAATAATCAACCATGCGGAATAACAAAGGCCATGCGGAATAATGAAGTCTACTCAGAATGTTGGGTCTACTCGGAATATATAAAATATTCCGAATAAAGGAAAGTAAAAGGTTCTACTCGGAATATTGAAAATATTCCGAATAAGGGAAAAATCAAGCAACTATCCGGAATATTGAAATGTTCCGAATAAGGGAAAAATTAAGATGACTATTCGGAACAATCAAATGTTCCGAATAAGGGAAAAATTAAGATGACTATTCGGAACAATAAAATGTTCCGAATAAGGGAAAAATTAAGATGACTATTCGGAACAATCAAATGTTCCGAATAAGAGAAAAATTAAGATGTCTATTCGGAACAATCAAATGTTCCGAATAAGGGAAAAATGAAGATGCCTATGCGGAACAATCAAATGTTCCGAATAAGAGAAAAATGAAGATGCCTATGCGGAACAATCAAATGTTCCGAATAAGGGAAAAATGAAGATGCCTATGCGGAACAATTGGACGAAGAACAGTAACAGGTATATAAAACAGGGGATACGAATTTAAGCAAAATCAATCAAGATCAACCAAAAGATTAACCCAAAATAACCACTAAACATCAACTAACAATAATCAATCAAAACAAATCAACAAAACTAACAAATAAAGCCAAATCAATCAAAACCCACTTGATTAAAATCATAAAAACTCAAGAACATGAACTCAAAGATTAAGAACAAATCAAGCAAGAAAGGAAGAAGGAGATTAACAATAAAGTAAAGATTAACATCAATTAAATGGAAACTCACTTGGAATTAAAAGAAAATTAAAAGTGTGTTACATGGAGATTAAGATGCATAAAAGTAAAGAACAAGAAATTGAAGATGGTGGAAGGGAGGCTTGTCAAGCCTCCAACACTCTAAACATTGAAACTACCTAATCTATATATAGGGGGATTAGGGAGGAGCTTAGGAAGCTTCCTCCCTCTTTCTTCTTTCTCTTAATTGCACACTTGAGTCCTTAAACTTCTTAATATTTTGTTAATCTTCTTAATACTTGGACTTTGTCTTGGGATTTCTTCAAACTCGTCTTGGATTTTCTTCATAAATAAGACTCGAGTTTTTTCGGCTATTAGTAAACTTCCGTCTTTTGACTTTTTCTTCGATAAATCTTCAGAATTGGTCTTGGACTTCCGTTCTTTTTCCACTCTTGATCTTTCGACTTCATCTTTCGTCTTTTTCTTCGATAAAAGCTCGTGAATGCCGTGTTTTCTCCACTTTTCACCTTTTCGTCCTAAATCACAACAAAAACACAAACCACGCATAATTCCGACATAAATGACATAAAATACACGTTTTGGCTCGGTTATTATTGTAATTAAGTGGTAAAAAGGATGGGTGTTTTCACACCTATCAAATCCCCTACACTTAACCATTGCAATGTCCTCATGTAATGCTTAGTAATAAAGCAAGGTTTACACTCTCCATTATAATCAATCCGTCTTGGCCTTTATTAAATAACTAAGGAAAATTTAAAAGATAGAAAATGATAGAATGCAGCAAGGAAGAGATTTGTAAAGAAATCTAAGACTTACATTAGGGCTTTGGTGTCGTGAATGTTTATCACCCTCAAGTTTCACGTTCCCCATGCCAAGCTTAAAAACAAGATCATTGTTAGTACAAGTTAGCATAACAAACATTTACTCATGTGGTTCAATTAATCACTTAAAGTCCCTTATTCCTACGGGTATCTCTTATATTTTATTTTTGTCTTAGAATGATCATGAAGATGCATTTTTGGACTTATTTCGATAGTTTATTTAGGCTGAAAGCAAAGTAGGACGATTTGATCAATAGTTAGCTAAAGGACAAAATCTCTTAAAACTGCTTCTCGGGATATCAAAAAGTTCATATCTTGGCATAAATTGGTTCGCGATTTGAGACCTTTCTCGGGCCGATATTTGGCATGTACTTCATACTTCATATCTTGAGAGACGTGCATGAGATAATGGTCTTCTCATCGTTCCTAGAGTTCCTTCACTTGGAGACTTTTGAGAGGTACTCCAACTTTGTTGACCACGACTTCATGATTATTTCTTCAATCTCTAATTGGGATTTTGAGATACAACGATCCGCCTCCTTTTCGGACTTGGATCTATTTATCCTCATACCTTGTTAGGGTCTTTTCGGATAGACTTCTCCATGATCTTTATGGGAGTTGATTGTTTTTCGTCGTGAGTCTTGATCCTTCATATTGATTTTAGGAATAATGCTTTTCACATCACTTTGGATCTTCAGCAATAAAATTGAATCCTCATGCCTTGTTAGGGCCTTTTCGGACTCGCCAATCTTCGCGCCCCGCTTCATAAGTTATGCCTTGGCTATGAACTCTTATCATTACCGAGCAACTTTTAAACGATCTTGGGCTAGAAGCTAAGTAACTTTTCAAATCGTACGACCTTACTTATTGCAGATAATTTATTAGCAAGTGATGGGAGAAAAAGATCATAATTAACTCACATAAGTTAATGAGAGAATACCAAACTTGTAACCAACTCTATCATTTCTCGTTTTCCACAATTTAAAATCTCAAAGAATGAGACTCGTGGATGCTTAGCCTAATAAACCAATTAAGGTCTACATGGTTAAGGATACTAGCTAGAGTGAACTTGGATAAGTAAACTCGGGTTGAGTCAAAATATTCACAACGGGCCTAATATATCTAAGATATCTAAACTTGCTACAACCATTTTATTAAAATAACAAAAATAAAGGAGACTACAACTAGGCCAAAATAGATTAAAAATTTTGAAAAATGTCGAAAAATTGATTTTCTGGTTAAAATGAGGACAAATACAAGGAAAAGGCCACTTAACTTCGATAGAAGTCTCCCCTACACTTAATATAAACATTGTCCTCAATGTTTAAGTATGTGGGAGTAAACTCCCCTACACTTAGGACATTGTGCACTTTGTTTAAATCTTGCTAAGGAAAAGACAACTAAAGAGATTCCTATTTTAATATTGAGAAAATATAAAATAGTGAATCGAAAAGAGTTTAGGATAGAACCGGGAAGAAGTAGAACACGGAATCACGGTTCGTCAAAAGTCATCAAGAGTGTGTCTTTGAAGCTCTAATCCCTGCACATGATAAGAAAGAAAGCAAGAAACACCACGGGACTTCCCCCTACACTTATGGTGAAAATAGATAGATAATTGGGTTGCCTCCCAAAAAGCGCTTGTTTTTGTTGACCGAGTCACGAGCCTGACTCGCCCCCGAATTAAATGGTC
The DNA here is from genome assembly GCA_025667525.1 of Glebionis coronaria. Lineage (NCBI taxonomy): Eukaryota > Viridiplantae > Streptophyta > Magnoliopsida > Asterales > Asteraceae > Glebionis > Glebionis coronaria. The sequence continues at coordinate 294,024,914 of CM046877.1, forward strand.
CATGGGGAAGCCTCGAATGTGATACCGGGATCAAAGACCTTGTCCTCGTTCCCGGTTGACATCAACAAAGGAGAGGCGGGGGAATAAGTCTTGAAAGGAAGAAAGGTCCTTTCAACATACGAGAAGTATGTGAATTCAAGATCCACGGGAGGTGGGTTGGGTATAGTAAGCACATTGTCCTCCCCCAAAGACAACGGAGGCTGAGCAAACGGCAAAGCCGTATTGTTATCAATCATAGCATAATGAATGTTGCCTCCCGGGTCAAAGCACTCATCCTCCGTAATAGTGGCTAAAGGGGAGGATGAAAGGTGCTCGGGAGGGGGACTTGGGACAATATTTTCTTGAAGCAAATTAGCAAAAATAATGTCCCCCTCCAAATCATCGTCATCATTACCTGGTGGTATGGAGTGAATGTCAATTTCTTCCAGCAATGGGTCATTATCTTCAACGGGAAGAATAGATGGAGGCAAAGACTCGGAAGGAGAAGGAGAAGTCAACGCTTCGATTTGATCAATAAGAAAGTGCACTTTCCGTAATCTATCGCGAAGAAGTACGTCTTCCACCTCATCCACACGATCATGTTCATCGGTGAACTTCTCGTAAACCGGAGAGAATAAATCGTCATCGTCTGCATCGCCCGATGGAGATTGAGAAATTTCAAAAGTGAAATTCTCATAGCAGAGAGAAGAATCGTCATCACTAGGATCGACTTCTTTCGTAAGAGCAATGTCGTCCTCAGGCTCCATAGCAGCTGGTATGTCACAAACCTCATCATCCAATACTTTGTCAGGAACAACATCACTAAGCTCATTCAATGTATCGCACTCCTTCGACATGTTAGGGATATTGAGAGGAGGGATGACAATAGCGCTAGGACATTGAGCAGTAAGATCATTCCAAGAAATAGTAGGCTCATCGTCATTATCCTCGTAATAGTATGGATACACCGGAGGAGGAGTATAAGTCTCGATATTCGATATTTGCTCCTGTCGTTGATCCTCTTGATATTTTTCGATGAACTTGTTCCAAGATTCTTGAATTTGTTGAACTTGCTTAACCAGATTGTCCCGTTGTTCATTGGAGCTCAATTGTTCGAAGGAGGGTTGAGGATCGATGATGTGTTGTGGGGGTTCAAAATGTTGAAAACCTGAATTATAGCATGGTTGTGGCTCATAGTAGTTCATCGGTGGAGAAGAATTAGAAACCGGGTTTGGTTCATAATAATCCATTGGTGAAGAAAATTGAGGACACGGATTTTGCTCAATATAATTCATTGGTTGACAATAAGAAGAATCATGAGGACCCCCACAAGTTTGGCAAGAAGGGTAAGGAGAAAAGTCGGGTGCGTCTTGTGGATAGTTATTTTCATTGTCATAATTATACCCCGGTTCTTGCCCGTAATCATACGAGTATTGAACCGGGCACGAAACATGCCAATGAGAATCGCTTCCACAATAGATGCACGGGGAAAGAGTAGGTGGGTTCAAAAAGGAAGAATTAAGTGAGTGGCACAAAGGACAAAATCCTGGTATTAATTGCGTATCTTTGATATCGTTTCCGCACCGCTCACATGTACACCATTGACAAGAGTCATTCCCGTACAATCGTCTCCCGCACCCGACGCAATTGACATAAAAATCCATAGAGAAAGATAGATAAGCAAGAAGAATATTTTTGGTGCAAAACTTTGAAAAAGAAATGCTTTTTATAATTTTTCAAATGTTTTTGGATTTTTGAAAATTTTGGACAAGAAAAATAACGTTCACAAGTGAACGGGTCCCAAAATCCAACGCGTCACTCACAAAACACCTTCAATCTTCACGAAAAGAGCCGGCAGCGGCGCCATTTAATAACTAGATTTTTCTATCAATTAAAGTTCATTTTCTCGGTATCTCTTCGAATTGATCTCGGGTTAATTGTGTGAGATTAGTTGTTCTTGGTGAATCAAGTAAAAGGGTGTCGTTGTCTAAGACTAATTAAAAATAAAGACTTGGAACAAATAAAAATAAAGTGACGAGACAATAATGAAAGATTAAAACTTGGCGAAAAGTAAAGTGCGAGAAAATTAAAGGCAATAAAAGTAAATAACTCAAATTAAAACTTAAATCGAAAGGAAAGCTAGTAAAAGTGCAAATAAAGAAAATGGCAGGAAAAATAAAGTTTAAATCTGAAAACTAAAAACTCTATTCGGAATAAAGTAAATATTCCGAATAAGGATGTGCTATACGGAATAAAAAAATGGAAAAATGCTCTATGCGGAATAATCAACCATGCGGAATAACAAAGGCCATGCGGAATAATGAAGTCTACTCAGAATGTTGGGTCTACTCGGAATATATAAAATATTCCGAATAAAGGAAAGTAAAAGGTTCTACTCGGAATATTGAAAATATTCCGAATAAGGGAAAAATCAAGCAACTATCCGGAATATTGAAATGTTCCGAATAAGGGAAAAATTAAGATGACTATTCGGAACAATCAAATGTTCCGAATAAGGGAAAAATTAAGATGACTATTCGGAACAATCAAATGTTCCGAATAAGGGAAAAATTAAGATGACTATTCGGAACAATCAAATGTTCCGAATAAGAGAAAAATTAAGATGACTATTCGGAACAATCAAATGTTCCGAATAAGGGAAAAATGAAGATGCCTATGCGGAACAATCAAATGTTCCGAATAAGGGAAAAATGAAGATGCCTATGCGGAACAATCAAATGTTCCGAATAAGGGAAAAATGAAGATGCCTATGCGGAACAATTGGACGAAGAACAGTAACAGGTATATAAAACAGGGGATACGAATTTAAGCAAAATCAATCAAGATCAACCAAAAGATTAACCCAAAATAACCACTAAACATCAACTAACAATAATCAATCAAAACAAATCAACAAAACTAACAAATAAAGCCAAATCAATCAAAACCCACTTGATTAAAATCATAAAAACTCAAGAACATGAACTCAAAGATTAAGAACAAATCAAGCAAGAAAGGAAGAAGGAGATTAACAATAAAGTAAAGATTAACATCAATTAAATGGAAACTCACTTGGAATTAAAAGAAAATTAAAAGTGTGTTACATGGAGATTAAGATGCATAAAAGTAAAGAACAAGAAATTGAAGATGGTGGAAGGGAGGCTTGTCAAGCCTCCAACACTCTAAACATTGAAACTACCTAATCTATATATAGGGGGATTAGGGAGGAGCTTAGGAAGCTTCCTCCCTCTTTCTTCTTTCTCTTAATTGCACACTTGAGTCCTTAAACTTCTTAATATTTTGTTAATCTTCTTAATACTTGGACTTTGTCTTGGGATTTCTTCAAACTCGTCTTGGATTTTCTTCATAAATAAGACTCGAGTTTTTTCGGCTATTAGTAAACTTCCGTCTTTTGACTTTTTCTTCGATAAATCTTCAGAATTGGTCTTGGACTTCCGTTCTTTTTCCACTCTTGATCTTTCGACTTCATCTTTCGTCTTTTTCTTCGATAAAAGCTCGTGAATGCCGTGTTTTCTCCACTTTTCACCTTTTCGTCCTAAATCACAACAAAAACACAAACCACGCATAATTCCGACATAAATGACATAAAATACACGTTTTGGCTCGGTTATTATTGTAATTAAGTGGTAAAAAGGATGGGTGTTTTCACACCTATCAATATGAAGCATTAATTGCGGGTTTAAAATCGCCGCTAGAATGGGAGTCCGCAACCTTGAGGCCTACGTGGACTCACGGCTTGTTGCGAACCATATTCTAGGTGGATATGTGGCTAAGGAAGACAACATGGTCAGATACTTGGAAAAAGTCAAGTCACTAATCACGGCTTTCAGCAAATTTTCCATCAAGAAGGTGCCAAGAAGCGAGAACAAGAAGGCGGACGCTCTTAGCAAGATCGCATCCACAAGCTTCGCTCACTTGTCCAAACAAGTCTTGGTGGAAATACTCAAGGAGAAATCTATAATAGAAGGGGAGGTCGCTACTATAGTTGAGGAGGATGGACCAACATGGATGACCCCGATCATCAACTATTTGACTAGTGAGACCCTTCCGGACGAGGAAAAAGCAGCACGGCGCATCAGGAGGAAGTCGCAACACTTCGAACTTCGAGAAGGCATCCTTTATAAGCGCTCTTTCTTGCAGCCGTGGTTGCGGTGTGTTGGACCACGTCAGGCCGCTTACGTAATCAGTGACATACATGAAGGGTTATGCGGCATGCACGCAGGTCCACGATCCGTGGTAGCTCGAGCCTTACGAACAGGATACTATTGGCCTACCATGCACAGGGACGCGCGCGACATGATTCGCAAGTGTAGTGATTGCCAAGTGCATATACTAGTGCCACGACATCCTCAGCAGGAGCTTACACCTATTACATCCCTATGGCCATTCTATAAGTGGGGAATTGACATCGCAGGACCATTTCCTGTAGCTGCGGGGGGAGTTAAGTTCTTGATTGTCGCGATGGACTACTTCACACGATGGATAGAGGCCAAGGCAGTCAAATCCATCACAGGCAAACAAGTTAAAAAGTTTGTTTGGGAGCATATTATGTGCCGTTTTGGCCTACCAGGAGAGATCATCTCGGATAAAAGTAAACAGTTCGCGGATAATCCATTCAAGGACTGGTGTGCATCATTGAATATCAAGCGGCGCTTCGCATCTGTTAAGCATCCACAGACAAATGGCCTCGTGGAACGAGCAAATAGAAGCTTGGGAAATGGCATCAAGGCGCGTCTGGATGAACGAAGTGCCAAATGGGTCGATGAGTTACCACATGTGCTATGGGCGCATAGAACTATGATCAAAACAGCCAACGGAGATACTCCATTTGCATTGGCCTACGGCACTGAAGCTGTTATACCAGCAGAGATAGGAATGCCTACCATTCGCACGGTGGAGGTTAATGTCGTTACGAACGACGAGCAGCTGCGAATCAACCTGGATCTGTTGGAAGAAAAAAGGGAGATAGCAGCCATCAATGAAGCTAAGTCCAAGGCTAAAATGAAGGCTTATTATGACGCCAAGGTCATAGGTATTTCTTTTCGACCGGGAGATTATGTCTATCGTGCTAACGAAGCAAGTCGAGCGGAGAATACAGGAAAGCTGGGCCCTAAATGGGAAGGACCGCACGAAGTCACGGAAGCCTTGGGGCGAGGTGCGTACAAATTACGTGACATTGATGGCCGCGACCTAGAACGCACATGGAACATCTCCAATCTCAAAGGTGCTATCTTTGAAAGCTACGGCTTCCGCATGGGTGCTTCGCTATATGTGGCTTTAATGAATAACCATGCGGTTTATCTGTTTTTCTTATGTTTTGTTTAGGTTCCTTTTTTGTTTTTTAGGACTTATCATTCTTGTTCAAACAAAAAATGTAAACGTTCTAATAAAATGCCGTGGCGCCTAGCTAGCTCCACGGCTTGTTTCGTGCAAATCATTTTTTAGATTTTTGTCAGTCATATGAATTTTAGTTGTTATTATAATATGTCATGTTTCATTCGTATGCATTCATTCAAATTACTGTACATGTACTATACGCCTCCAGGCGGGGTAAGAGGATTAAGTGAACCTACTAATTCAACTTGCCGCGTAAGAGGGATGCAATCCCAGCCGCACGGATCATGTATCCTTACTAGACACCTTACTCACAAGACGTTGTGGTAAGTTTCCTATGCCGTACTCACGCAGTGCTCCGCATAGTAAAGACGCACGTCGCATGTCTAGTAAATTATAGGCTTGTAGGTATTTTCCTTTTTTGTGTGTAAGACATGACATGTCATGCAGTATTGGTATACAATATTCAACACAATAAAAATACACAAGTTTCCAAATAAATAACAAAATGGCCGTGGTCATCACGAACTTACATACAAAATACACATGTCTTAGCCGTGTACATGCACGGACGAATAAAAACTACAAATATTCAGCGGTTACAAACCAGAGTTGTCTGAAATGGATAATAAAGTAGGAGCACCCTACATGGGGGGGGGGGAGAAACTTACCTATCTCCACTTGTTCCTCGACCAAGCATGACAACTCCTCACTACGTTCCTTCCGCTTCCGGGCTTGAGCCGCATTCCTCTCCAGCACCCCACTTAAGGGTTCTTCATCGAGCACGATCCTGGTTACATCCTCATAGATAGGGAGCGTCAGGTGGCTGGGTGATGGAGTGAAGGAAGCACGGGAATGACCCTCATCTTGGAAGAACGCACTGAGATTTAGCTTTTCCATGATTTCCATGTTCGATGCATCTTTTGTGGCCTCCAGCTCAGCCAAGAATGGATAATGAAGATCTCGCATCGCGGCCATGGAAGTAGTCATCTTGTTAGCCGCTTCAGGGTTAAAGAAAGCATGTCTGGTGAAGTTCTCCTTTTTCTTGATCATCTATACGGCCTGGACCATTCCCTCATGACGGCCGTGGTCAATACCATCGGACACAAGGCTTGCAAACTGTTGCAAAAATTCGGGGGCCTCTAGTACCTTGGTGACGGCCAAACGTGCCCCATGTCCTACCATCCACCTGCGGCCGGCAATGGCTGCTAGTAGTTGGGGGCATAGCACGTCGTCGCGTTCGGCGGTGAGGGCATCGATCATCACATCGTTTTGGGCAAACGCCTCTTTTAGCTCCTTGGTAATAGCCCTCTCATCCGCAAGCTCCTCTTGTACCTTCTCCATGCTCTGGATTGTCATCTGAGCGTCTTCCAGTTTTTTGGTTAGCACGGATACCTGGCTGGAGGAGGACTTGGCAGACGCCTCCGCCGCGGTCACCTATATGAGATTAATTGTTAGATTATATTTCTTGTAGAATAAAGGGTGGTGCGTCACGGATATGTACCTTGGTTGTTGCGACATCTAGTTTTGCCTTGAGATCGGCCACTTGTTGGTCGTAAGCATTCGCACGGGCTGATTGCTCCTTCGCTGTCTCCTCGGCACTAGCAAGTTGGGACTGGAGGGTTGCGATTTGAGCTTCATTCTCCTCGATCATCCTCTCCCTCTGTCCAACTTTCCTCTTAAGGGACTCCACATGCCCAAGTGCGGCTTCGAATCTTACTCTGATTGAGGTGCCCATTGCCATTTGATGCACCAAAGCACCGTTGTACTCATCCGCCAGGTCCGCATGGCTGAGCGCATTCACTTCTCGCACCAAGTCTGGTGGTATGCAGTTATTGAGGTACTCTCGGCATTCCTCGGCTTCCCTCATTCGTGATGCAGTGGTGATATTCCAGATAGGGTTGAACGCTTGAGGGGGGCCGGACGTCGGGAGGTCTTGGGAGGCTGTGGGAGTACCTTCTTCAAATACGGGGCCGGATTTCGTGGCGGCCGTGTGAAGCATGGGGTTTCTCTCCACTTCCTTTTCTTTTCCCTTCTCCATTTGGGCGTCGGGTGGAGGCACGACACCAGTTTGTTCATCCCTGTGAAACAAGCATTTGGATACATATTAAGTATTGCTTAAAGGGAATTTGTCGTTCTTACGTATCAAGATGGAGCCTTACATGTTATTCCTTGCTAATTCTGATGTGGTTGGGGGAATCTGAGTGACAGGATCGACATATGCGGCCCGGATCGTCTCGGAAGCCTGGGTGGTGCTCCCAACAGATTGGTATAAGGGGTGGTCTTCTTGAAGTTTCTTGGCAGGGGCGTTGTGTTTGCCAACCTCGGCCGGAGCAGCTCTTCTTACACGTTTGTTTTTCCTGCGGGTACGCTTTGCGACGGGCTGAGCTATTGCTTCTTCGACCTCCTCCTCAACTTCTTTTTTAGCTTCTTCTTCTTCCTCCTCATTGATTTGTTGTACCTCTTCATCATCATCGCCCAACATCTGGCGAAGGCTGGAGGTGGTTAAGTCAATATTGTCTCCCTGCTCTTCCCCATGTGCGGGAGTGGCAGTCTTAGGCGGTGAGGAGGGCTCGGCTCCTCCTTCAAGCATCCTGTTATCACCGTCCTCGTTGCTGAAGTCGACGGGAGTCCTCATTAGAGTTGTTTCTTCCTCGTCCGAGTGGGGATCCGGCACGGCTTCAAGAGCAACCGTCACGTTTCGGGTATGCTCAAGAAGGGGCAGTTCGTTCTCACGTAGGGGACGGGAGCCTTTTGGTACGAGCTTTGGGTCGCCCTGGCGTAGAAGTCCAAAGAAGTTCATTTCTGCCATACAAATAACAAAATACGTTAGCCATTACAAAGTAATTGAATGAACTTTTTTGTGTACGGATGCTAGCCTACCTTCACCCTGTCTTCTCCAAAATACAGGATATCTGTTGGACGGGCCGAAATAGTTACGGCTAATCCCTAGCAAACATAGAAATTACTCAGGAAGATTTCTATGGAACCCGGTCCTATTCAGATCTATTTCTTGGGAGTGTCGGGGGTTATATGTACTAGCGTGCGGCTGGGGGTCGTGGGATACCCTATGTCTAAAGGCATAATCAGCCGGCCATACTATTGCGTCAATGAAAAAGTAGTGGTCATACCAGCTTTTCAGAGAATCCATTGGCTTATTATGAGACTAGGGGCTATTAGGGGATCGTTTCTTAAAGGATAACCAACCATTTACTATGCTGGGGGTGTAAAAAGCCGGAATAGTTCTACGGTTGGGGGGATTCTCCTAGCACGGCAAAGGATCTCGAATTGACTTATCTTACACGCGCCTATACAATGGAGCTGACTAATATGTACATCATAATATCCTAATAGATCTATGAGGAAACGGGTGAATGGAATGCGGTAGTTGGCCGCATCGAAAAGACGAGTGTAAAGGCCAATCTTACCCTCCGGAGCCTCAGTTATGAGGTCTCCGGCGCCAGGAAGTGAGGGGTGTAGTTTGGTAGGGATAAAATAGTTGGTACAAAAGTGATCTAGTTGCTCCTGGGTCATTACATTAAGCACGGATCCAATGGTAGGGTTGTTTCTGTGAGCCATTACTAAATAAAAATGTAAGGGCGTGGTGTTCTAACCTGCGGAGGAAGGGATTAGTGCGTGGTTGATTGAAGCTAAGAAGAAAGCTTTAATGGCAGAAATGGAGATAAGAACTGTGTGTTTCACACAGCCGTAGGGGTGCCTTATTTATAGGGTTACCTCGTGGGTCATGGCCTGTTGGATGTGTGACACGTGTTTGCCACTATTCTTAAATCGTGTGGTTAGGGTGCAAGTGGCAAGTGAAACGTCAGGTGGGACCCACGGGTCACTTCTGACTCAGACGTTTACGCTGCTCGAGGCTCTGACTATTTGCACTTTTGTCAGTCAATGTGGCAGGTGAACAGTTATTAATGTCGGGATATGCAGCTCTTACGTAAGACTTGACATTTAATGTTGTATTCAATTTGTCTCGGTCGCCACGAGCGGTTGAGATAAAAATGGAATAAATTCCTAAGTTAGGTTGCCACGTGCGGCCAAAACAAATTCTTGGACAACTTATCATTCCCTATTTTTTTTTGGTACGTCCAGTGAGCATCTTGGTAGTCTAGAGGTTACGCCTATGGTTGTAACAACTAGACTAGGGGGACATGATGACGTATAGTCTCCAGCCGGGTCATGAACCCGGCCCACGGGTACTACCCGTATCCGGCCCATCACAGATGGGTGGGAATAATGTCATTTAAGCTTATGGGCTTGGATGAACAGTAACCGCACACACGTGTACGACCCACGGCCCGGCATGACCGGTGCAGGGTTAGACAGAATCATATTCTATCTCTGAATGTGATTTACTCCAAAGAAGGAGATATCCACTCACCATAATTAGAAGATAACAATCAATATAATTCTGGTGTTTATCTCTTCCTTGGGGCCAAAGCATCAGTGACAGCGCATTAGGGTTTCACTGCCTATAAAAGGAACCCCCAAGGGTTCCACAAAGGTATTACGTCCTATACTCTCAACTCACATATAACCCTAACCGATTACTTACTCTCACGCCGGAGTCTAATCGTGGGAAACCCTCCCACGGTAAGCCTAACGCGTGTTGTTTAGTATGCAGGATCCCAACCAAACAGTTCACTTGGTGCAGGAGTCGGAGCCCAGCCAACCCGAACTAAGCCTAATTTGGGTCTAGCAAGGATCACCCAACTTTTGCATCAACAGCAACCACAAGTGGCCTTTTATTCATTTAACGCCATCGTCTCTCAATTCTAATGGTTCACATCAGCCGCGGACCCCTTTTATTATCTATATTATCCTTTTTACAAGCATAGGCTATTTTTAAATTGTTCGGAAATTTATTTTGCTTATTCATTATTAAAGAACACATCCTAATTGATTCTTTATCATTTTTACATAATGCGTCAGTATTTACATTCATCTTTCCTGATGAAATAATTATCATATCTACAATTTACTCAGAAATTCTTTCTTCATATTTTCTAAGTTTTAGTTTCGTCTCAACTATTATTTTTATCAGTTTTGCTCAATCCGACGTTTAAAGCGTCGATAAATATTTCAAGTAATTAAATAATAAATATTCAATTTTTATGAAACGTAAACGTATAAAGTTTTAAATTTTCTCAGTTCGACCAACTTTATAAAAATGTTCAAAATAAATCTGAATTTAATTAACAAGATTTTTGTTGATTTATTAAAATAATTAATAAGATCCGTAAATGTTCGAAAAATCTTTGTTTATACTTCGGTCAAAATTTTCTTAGTTGAAAAGCAAAAATTGTCGTTTGAAATTTCAATTCATGGTTTAAATGTTTTCCTCAATCCTTCTTAGGTTGTTTTGAGGTATGCACAAACATTTACCCCTAAACAGGAGTTTTGTTAAATGACTTTGGTATAAGGAAATAATCCCTCAAAAGTTCTTTTTGATAAAACATTTGTAAAAACATATTTGCACTTTTCTTTTTGGTATAACCTTAAGCCTTAATGGCTCTATTCTTTGAAAATTCAATATAGATTCCATTATCTTATTAACCACACGGTCAATTCAAGTAGAGGATTAAGTCTTAAATCACATGTTAAATACTCAAGGTACAAGTTTTTATTGTTCGGCCAATTCAAGGCAATCTATAAATAGTTATTAACTCATTCTTATTCTTATAAACAAACAAATGGTCCTTAATGGTCACAATCATGAATTTATCAAATTACAGCCTACACACGTGATTCACCAAATTTATGAATACTATAGGTGCATTGTCAATCCAAACGATATCACGTGAAACTTATAATGTTCATTACAAGTTCTGGATGTAGTGATTGGAATAGATAATCTTTTTCGCGGACGCGAAGTTGATGATAACCATGCCGTGAATAAAATCTTTAGAACATACGCAAGAACCTTGTAAATGATCGAACAATCTATCATCTTGGGTAGTGGATATAGATTTTAATCGTCAATTTACTTAGTTCACGGTAATCAATAAACATAAGGAATGATAACACCATAGCTCTTCATGAGGACGAGCTTGCTAGAATAAAAGTTTTCTCCGACAACTCTCTCAGTTGTACGGTAACTCTTTCGATTCAGATGGTGTTGATGTACAGTGCACATGACACAGGTATAGCACCGGGAATATAATCAATACCAATTTCAACTTTCCTTAATGGCAAAAGTCTAGGTAACAAATACCTCCTAAAGTTTTAGATAACGGAAACATCTTTTAATAAATTTACTTTTAGTTCTTTCTAGATTACGAGATCTATGATCAGTTCATAACCATTCATGGTATAAATTTCAAGTCTAAAAGCAGGATATGGTCATCCATCAAGAATTAATTAGATCACTTTTGATAATCAACATCTTATTATATAGGGGAATTCTACTCGAGTTCCCATCAATTAAGACAATGTCGTCATGTCATAATCAATCAATCTATTCTACTGGCACTATCAACTTTCCAGTTTCATTGTCGTTGATAAGATGTGAACTTCTCAAAAGACTAATAATAACTCATGATCCTTCACAAATTTAAGGATATATGGCGACACAGCTACCATTAAAAAGAGTAAGGTCAACGCATAATCTACGCGATAGAATTTCAAATCAGATACAGACGAAAACATTAACGAATATGAGTCTATCCCATGTTTTCATAATTTGAGTATGCATTCGAAATCTCCTCGGATCGTTACCCAGGTCATTCAAATGAAATCTTAATCAAAAGAAATGATAGGAACGTCGATACATCCAATCGGGTATCAACACTCGGTAATCAGATACTTTTCCTAAGAACCTCACTACGAAAGAATTGGACAAGAAATAGAATATCAATTGTCAATTAAGACAATATCCACAGATGAGTAAATTCGACTCAAAAGAATAAATGGTACGGGCACATATGTAGGTGTCTCTAACAATATGTCCCTGTTTTTGCACTTCTTGCAGATCTCATAAAATTTTATCTTTCACAGCTTCAAAAAAAAGATTTAGTGTGTATTAATAATTTCATGGTGACTACTAATCAGCCTTGCATGGTCCCTTCCAAATTGTATGTAGGCGCGCAACTATATACAATTTCAAGATTAACGATGTAATACTCAGTTCGTCAAAATTTTATCATCATGTTTATAATAAAAACATTTTCATGCTTAATTCTTAAATAAGAATCAAGAATAAATTTACAAAGATTTTCTTTTTTATGAAAACAATTAAGTTTTCCAAGGTGTTCTATAACCAACTTCATTTCGATAACGATTATTTATAAGTCTCACTTTAAACAATCCATATGGTGATGAAAACCCAATTTTTCTCAAGGGATATTGTTTTAACTTATAAAAACAACTAGTGATCTGCAAAGGAGTGATGAAAAGTTGTTCACCAAGAACTAACTACAATATAATAGGAAATAAGCTTAGCCAAATAATCATGAGGTTCATGACCTCGATGGCACTCAAAAAGAATAATCCACAACGTAACTCAATTTGAGATGAGTACTTGTTCATTGGTTGCATCACTAATGCGAGCATTAGGATGAAGCAATAAAAGATAGATAACATCGATACATGTAGGATTTAGCAATCAATGGTAGTCTTTTCATTAATCACAAACAAGTCAAAATTGTACCGTAACACATTATGTGTCACTATGTCATACAATTCTAAGAACTCATCCTACCAACTTATGTCTCAGTTAAGTTAGGGATTATTTTTAAAATATACCACAATGAATACTAATCTACAAGAGTCATTAGGTGTTCCACCTGTCTCGGAAGATCCATCGGCCCCAATTCAGAAGAAGATTTCTTCAATTTATTTATTGGACACTGGGCATCCTCGTTAGTGGACAATGGCTTAGGAACAACCCTTAACACAAACTAACAATCACTTAAAACCTTATAATTCAATTACAGGACTTAACGACTTCCTCTTATCAATCTCATATTCCATACGGGTTAAATTTTTACTTCATTCAAGTTTTCAGTCAACTTATACTCAATTCGATATCCTACCTCATTCTACAATACTTTCAACCTTATTCATAAACCTTAAAAGGGCAATAAAAGCACGATATGAACAACGCTTAATTTCCAATCCTATAGCTCTTACAACAATAGTTATCAGATGAGTCACTAGTATGAAATGACTCACACATTCAATTAGACTTATCGGAAAGGTATTAGTGGCATGAGGCTTTTGGGTAAAGGCTCCAATGACAGCCTCAAGTGCAACATTCACCCTTTCGATTTCAATTTTAAGAATTGGTTGACAACGAATCAGATGACACCTTTCCAGGTGGTAACATTTTGTCAAACTCCACTCTATAAGGAAAGATCGTCATGGCATCGATATCAGATTTAATCTCGCCAATTCTTCTCTAATATCATAATCAACTACTATCAACATTCCTACGAATATCAACCATTTTGTTGGGATCATAAATATCCACAACTTGGTTTAGATCTGGAATAGCTAGATTTCCTACAGGAATAGCTTAGATTAATTTACTAGGGGATTTAGGGTTCCTTGTGACAATCCACGTTGTATAAATACCTCGTATAAATATTAAAATAATCATCAAACAATCATGTAATCAAATTACATCATATATATATATATATATAATCCAAGTTATATATATATATATATATATATTAAAATAACACTTCTCAGTCTGGCCTTGTTGGTAACTCGGGAATTCTTCGGCACCGTTATAGTCAAAAGATTTTTAGACATTTTTAGAAAAATGTTTATAGTTAAAATATTTTCAAAAGTTTTATTCAAAACCTTGGTTTTAAAAATCTTTCGTTCTCTATAACGAGAGCTCTGGTACCAAACTGTAACACCCCCAAATTTACACAATTCAATACATCAGAAGACTCGTTGGTGTTACGGGATAGCACATTACTCACATCATAGACAACGCTTAAAAATCGCGTCGTTTAATAGTAAAGCATTTCCATTCATATATATCAAAGTTACATAGGTCCCAAGTCATTGTATTTCATACAAGTTTATAAAGAATTTGAATGGAAATTATTATTTAAGTGCGGGCCATGAATTCTTGTTGTCTTCCCGAGAATTACCTTCAAGTACTTGAGATAAAACATGTTAAAAGAAAAGGTAAGCGATAACACCGAGTGAGGTCATAGAGTTGAATGAAAACCATTAATATATCATCGGTATATATTTATTACCGAAAATCATTTTGTACAAATCTTTATAATAGGCCATAAAATAGCCAAAGTCATTTTATGCAAATCCTTATCAAAAATCATAATATAGGCTTTCGCCTTCAAAATCATGATACGAACCATTGTCGTTAAAAACATCATACAATACGTTTTATAACGTTAAATAAAAATCGCTATATGAATATGGTTATGTAAAACCAAAACACGAACATAAAATCAATAATAAGACCCCGTATTTCTAGTCAGGCAATGTATCGTAATTCAGTGCGTGCAACAGTATTTCGTTATTTGGATTATTATAAGCCGCATGGCATTGTTACCTTACTATAACAAACAACAGGTAGCTAACCCGAAACTCATTGTCCCATCTAAATTAGCGTGTCGTCACAATAATCACGCTTGTGTAAATCTTCTCATACATAAATTCGCTTACCAATCAATGTGGCATGACGGGGATCAACCGTCAAGGCGCGAACTGGGGTGATCGTCCCCAAATAGTACTATTATATGAATAAGCGTCTACCAAATCCCGGTAGTTCACAATTCATGCTAATGGGACTTTTAGTGACATAACCTAACTTTAATAATCCATTTTATCTCATTATCGGGTCATATAATCATTCATCGGGTCATACAATCATTCGGGTCCAAATCAATAAACAAACAATCGGGACAACTTGTGTCCTATTTTATCAAAACTAACATGTTATCTCCCTCGCGGGTTTATAAAACATTTAATAAAAACATTTAAAAGAGTGCGAGGCTATGAACTCACGTTGATGTGGGAAGGCGGTTATCGTCGATTTGGATGTACGGTACGTGCTTCAGTCACGGAAACCTAGACAAATAATACTCGTCTTAGACTTTTGTCCAATGACTTTATCAAAATAACAATTATGTATATATATGATGACTTTATACATATGATGATGATCAAGTGGGTTTATATATTCTCATTTACTCATTTTTGTGTTATGTGTTGACAACTTTTATATTAGTTTACTAGTTTTACCTATTTACATGTTTTAGGTCCAATAAGCCTTTTATAAGTCCATTAATTTGTATTAATCCATTTTATACTTTTGTTATCAGTATTATACTTTACATGTTGGGCACAAGTGGGTTAAGCCCAATAAGTAAATTTATAAGTGTTTTACTAACTAGTCGGGTTTATAGTCCAATAAGGCTACTTTGGCCCGTTAATGTCTATATGTTGTAAAGTTCGGGCTTTATCGGTTTTTACTTGTATTAAGTACTTATATATCAGTATATGACTTTTAAAAAGTTTACATTAGACGGGTCCGATCGTCTAAGTTTTAATTGACGAAAAACGTCAATTTTACGGTATTAGCCGAAAAGACGTAAAAATCATGTTTATAGTTTTTATAACTTATAAAACTTACCAAACTACCATTTTTATAAAATGTCCATTTATTTATCCTTATACGTATTTCTATAAATGAAATATATAAGTTAGTGAGTTTTAATTCACATTTTATACTATATTTATTTGAGTGCTTATATAATAATATTAAACTTTAATTTCACAAAACCAGTCCTAAATTTTAGGTTCACTAAAATGTCCATATCTAGAGTTCTATAACGATATAGGACCTCAAATCTTTATCACAGAAACTAAATGATATGTGCTT
This sequence comes from Glebionis coronaria, assembly GCA_025667525.1. Classification (NCBI taxonomy): domain Eukaryota; kingdom Viridiplantae; phylum Streptophyta; class Magnoliopsida; order Asterales; family Asteraceae; genus Glebionis; species Glebionis coronaria. The sequence goes on from CM046877.1 coordinate 294,041,127, forward strand.
CATTTTATTCCTGTATAGCTACTGATGAATCAACCTCTAAATATTTTAATAAATTCGTCCAATACAGTGTAGGCAGATTTGCACTCTAAACTTATTTTGATCATATCTCACTCATTTTTATGATTCCATTGCATGGCCAACTATCACATGTGTATAATACCTAATACTTACTGTATATTGATTCCACTTTACTATTTTATCAGTTTAACATTTGGTTACTTACTGTTTTTATACAGCCATCATTTTAAGCATGATTTTAACCTTGTTACCTATGGTTTTTCATCTCTTTAATCATATTTATCAACACTTGATCCCCACACAATATTTTTATCATCATATATTCATCATATACATATATAATAAGAAAGAAAATACATGATTACATAATCAAAATAACAAGAGGATGAGAAGAACAATCTTTATACCACCAAGGTTGTGTAGTTTATGATCAAGGCTTGGATTTTGATGGAAGAACTTGTGATAGATCAACACCAACTTTAAAGACCACCAATATTTGTAAACTTCTTGTAGAAATAAGCCCTTGGACATCACCAAATCTTCTTCTTGGATGTTAAAATCACCACCAATCAATAGAGCTTGAAAAGGGCTTCATCATATGTGTGAATAACATAGGATTTTATGGTTAAATTTGATCAAATGAGGGTGTTAAGGGGTGATATGGGACGAATTTAGAGAGAGAGGAAGGAGATTTGTGTGAGATTTTCATGGAGAAAATGAAGCTAGTGGTTTTGGGAGAATGGTTTTTGATGTTGGTAGCTTACTTTGTAAGCTCCAAGTTAACAAGTGTTAACTTGTTAGTTGAAATTTTTGACACATCATGGAGTGAGGTGTAGCTAGTTTTGCCGTCCCATATTGGGGGTGGGGCAAAAGTGGTTTTGTCTCATCCCCAATTATTTACGGGTACTCCTCGATTCTAGTTTCCTCAATTTGTGTTCCCTCGGGTCGTTTTACAAAAAAGGTTTTTATAAATTATGAATCAACGGCACAAAACGAATCTAATAAAAATTGTCTCATCAAAAACGGAGTTCGAAAACGTAAATACGTAATCCTAAGGTTTCCAGTTTAGTCGTAAAGGACGTTAAATTATAATCGTAAGTTCTAATCTTTTCTCGTAAATTTGTGAGTTTATGAACCAACACAAATTTAAAATTCCAAAATAATATTCACGGATAAATTTATTTCCCGAAATGTCGGATTATCACTAAAACGATGTATGTAAACGTAAGCACGTAACGTGGAATCCTCCAGTTTAGACGTAGTCGATGCTACTTCAAGACGTAAATCCAAATTTCTTCCCATAAATGAGTGGGTTCATAATATAACATTAAAATAATGTTTTTAAATAATATTAGAGAATAAAATATCAACCATAAATTGACGGATTGTCACACATTTCTTTGTCAAAAAAAAGATATTCCACAAAAAGTCCACCAAGGGACTCGAACCCGTGACCTCACGGACAGTTACCCAGCGTGTTAACCATCTCACCTAGTTGCCTGTTTTGGTTATCTTACCAATTCAGTTATTATTATCGTATTATTGCTAGTTGTCAGTTTTAGAAAGTGATTTATTTACATAGTTTTTATTTTATTACAATTTAAATCATTTTAATTTGTTTTATTAAGTTTACAAATAAATAAATAATAAAAAATAAAAAAAATAAAAAAAATAAAAATGTTTTATTAATTTTATAGATTTAATTAGTTATTAAAAATTAGTTTGGTAATAAATTAGATTTTAATTTAATTAGTTTTTATAAAAAATTAGTTTTTTAAATATAGTAGATTTAAAAATAGATTTTCTTTAAAAGTTACTTTAAATTGATTTAATTAAAATTTAGATTTAGAGTAAATTTTAAATAGTTTTAAATAGTTTTATTTTTAAATAGTTTAAATAGTTTTATATTTTAAATAATTGTCTATTAGATTTTAATAATGGGGGAACGATTCATGCACTTAGGATTTAATTAATTTAAAAATTGGTAGAAGTAATTTTAGTTTAAAAACCGAAAACCCATTCAAATCAATTGTCCAAATCGAAACAAAACGTCTCAAATTCACTCGATCTTCGTGTACAACGAACTTCGATCATCAAAATGTTTAATTAAATCCGTCTTTGGTAAATTTTAGTCTATTACTTTTTCCTAAAGGTAATTTTCTATTTTACCCTATAACGTATCTAATTAATATACATTCCTCGACACATCAAAAATTTTGGCGCCGCTGCCGGGGATCTTGTTTACGATTCGTCTTGTGGAGATTTATTGATCGTTGATTTGAAGATCCTTTCCGTCCTCGGAAAGTTTTGTTATTTTTCTATTATATATAGTATGTATCGTTTTTCGTGTTTTTTGTGATTAATATATTATATTACGTAGAACAATAAATTTAACTACTTCCAAATAAGACCTTAGTTGGGATTTCATCACCTAGGTATTATATTCGAATCCAAAACGAAAAAAGGAAAAATAGATAAATACTAATAAAAAGTTTGAACTCGTTTTTACAAACTATAAGGTGGGTATAAGGCGACGAGCTATAAAAGACCGTCTAAGGAAAAAGGTTTGTAAGTTCTTTGTGCCACCTCGTTTCCCCGCTTGCTTGTGTGTATATTAAGAGGGACGACCGATTATTGGTTTGCCAACTCAAGTAGTATTATATCTTATTTTTGTAGTTTACTTATTGAACCTCGAGACGTTTAGGTTTTCACCTATCGTTTCAAAGTCGACCGAGGGTAGATTACTTCCATAGTAATTATCCTTATTCCTTGTTTTTTTATCAATCTTTTGATTGAGTAATACCAAATAAAAATACCAAAAATAATCTTCTTCTTGTCTAATTTCTTTTCTCTAGTCCTCTAAAATTCTTGTTACTTTGGTTTATGTAATTAAGATCTTCTCGACTTTAGATTGATTACAATAGGCTTGAAAAGATTCCTCGTAGAAATAGAAATCGTCAACAACGAATAGTGGAACCCGAGCTTCCACCTATTGTTGTAGAGATGGCCGATAACCGAACAATGGAGGAATTGCTCTGTGCACCCACCGAAGGGTATGGGGAAGCAATCGTTGTGCCGGCTATTTTGACGGATCATTTTGAGATTAAGACATGTCTTTTGTCGCTCATTCGTGCCGACCAATTTCGTGGCAATGAGACCGATAACCCGCACTCTCACATTCAGAATTTTCTTCGTATTACCTCGACTCTCAAGTTTAGAGATGTGCCGAATGACGCGATTAAGCTCATGCTTTTTTCGTACTCGCTCAAGGGTAACGCCAAGATTTGGTATGAGAAAGAACCACAGGGTTCGATTTTGACATGGGATTATTTAGTGTCTAAGTTCATGAATTACTTCTTTCCACCATCCAAAACAACACACTTTAAGAACGAGATCACTAGATTTGAACAAAAAGTGCATGAATCGTTTGGGGTTGCTTGGGAAAGGTTTAAAGATTTGTTAAGACAATGTCCACACCACGGTTTCTCGGAATTGCACCAAATCAATACTTTTTATAATGGACTTAATATGGTTGAACAAGATTCTTTAAATGCCGCCGCGAGTGGTAATCTTTTAAGAAAAACTTCGAGAGATGCGTGGGGTATAATTGAGAATAAGTCTAGAGTGTAATATTCACGAAACACACCGGTTGTTTCAAATGTGAATTCATCTAATACCGAGATTGCTAGATTGGACTCTAAGATTGACACGATTGACATTAGGAAGAATCCTCATGGAATGATTAATATGGTTGAGATTTTTTGTGTATCATGTGGTGGAGCACATCCGAATTATGCTTGTTAAACCATGGGGTTTGATCAAGCTAGTGCTTTTGCCACGACGGGAACTTATGGCCCTAACGGTCAAGTTCCTCGTCAAAATCATGTTGCTCCACCGGGTTTTCCACTGGTTCAAAATAGGTACAACAATGTAAACTATGGGAATAATTTTAACCGTGGTAACCAAGGGAATTTTAATCAAGGAAATGGGTTTAATGCTAATCAAAACAATCAAGTTTTTCACAATAACCAAAATGATTTGTCAAGCTACATTAAAACCAATGAGGCAAATTTGAAAGCTTTTCAAAACAATATTCAAGGACAAATGGCAACTTTGAAAAATGAGTTTCAAAATACGATTAAGGGGCAAAATAACAAGATTGAGCATAATCAATAAAGACTTGAACAAAACCAAAACCGTTTTGAGCAAAAATTAGAGCGAAGTCAAATTCGTATGCAACAAAGTTTGGAACAAGGTCAAAACAAATTGCTTTAGATGTTTGAGGGATTTATGTCCAAACCATCCTCTTCTTCGGGTTTCTTACCTAGCAATACCATTCCAAACCCGAGGGGAGAGCTTAAGGCCATCATTGTTTATGATGATGATAATGTAGAAAGAGTGATTGAGCTTTAAATTCCACCTAAAGAAACTTTTCTTGATGTTACCAAGGCTACTTTAAATGTGATTAGTACCTCGGTTTTCTTTGATTTCTTTCCCGAGAAATATAAAGATCCGAGTCAATTCTTGATACCTTGTGTTTTTGATGAGCTTGGGGAATGCAAAGCTCTAGCCGATCTAGGAGCTAGCATTAACGGAATGCCCTTAGCCTTTTGGAAGACTCTTGAATATGAACCACTTAGTCTCACTCGAATGATCATTGAGCTTGCTAATGGTACCACCACCCATCCGGTTGGTATAGCGGAAAATATCATTGTTAAAGTGGGAGAGTTCATTTACCTTGCCGATTTTGCAATCGTTGATTATGAGACCAATCCTCGTGTGCCTATCATTTTATGACGACCATTTTTGTACACGGCTCAAGTTATAGTTGATATGAGAGAAGAGGAGATAAAATTGTTTTATGGGGATAAACATATTATTTTCAAACCGGAAAAAATTCCAAGATTTGTTTCTAAGAAATTGGAAAATGTGAAACTTGTTAATCCTATTGAAAGTAACACAAACAAGGAATCTCTCTTTTACAAAGGTGATTTGCCAACTATGGAACCCTCATTTTGTGAAGTAGAAAAGTTAATTGCAAAGAAAGATGCTTGTTTTGGTGAATCATGTTGTAATATTATCTCGTCTCCACTCACTCCACACGAGGATGATAGTTCTAAGATTGAAAAGGAAACTGATGATTACCTTAGTGCACCATTTGATGCTAGTGAGTTTGATTGTGAGAATTTTGATCCCGAGGGAGATATTGCTTTAATTGAAAAATCATTGAAAATGGACTCATTTTCACTCTCTTCGAAGGACCAAATTGATGATCCTAAGGCACAATCTTCATTTGAAGAGCCTTTGGTTCCTAACTTCACACCGAGTGAGGTTAGTGACTATTCGTTAGATAAGTTCGTTGATGAACTTGTTGATCCACTTCCACGGGGAAGTGAAGATGTTTTCGATCCTAAGATCGAGCGTGATTCTCATGTTTTACCTACCATTCTCGAGGAGTTCTCCAATTAACTTACTTCTAATGATAATGATGATCTTGTATTCGAGCGTGACATACTTGATACTTTGTCGGATATTTCTTGTGATGACAAGATTAATGACACTTTTGTGACTAGCTCAAATCCTCTCTTTGAAGTTTCAATGAACAATAATCTATTGTTTCAAGAGGATTTTGAGAGCATCATTCCTCCTTCATCTCACAACCTTTGTGATGATGAGCTCTTCGTTAAGGAGTTTGATGAGTTACTTACCATAAACATTCCTTCGGAATTTGAGGAAGAGTATAATGACGGTGATGAAAATCTTTGGTTTGATCACACGATTTATTATGATGATAATGTTTACCCGGAAGGAGAAATTACCTTTACTCCAATTATCCTTCCCACTCGCTTTGATCTTAATGTGGGGGTTTTTCATGCGACTCGTTTTGAGTACCATGACCCATTTGTTCACATTCATAAGAGTGATAAGGTCAACAAAGTCATGCAAATTGATACCACTATTGTTGAGACTTTTACCACACCATTACCATGTGCTTCATATGATTTTGGATTAGCATGGGGGGAAGACACCGTGTTGTCTATTCCTTTCTCTCCCGAGGACGAGGTATTCGACCCCGGTATCATTGATTTAGGGAAATCTCGGCCTTTCACCGATGTAATAATTGAAAGACTTTTCGGTCATGTTGGTACGAGTTTATCTCGGGGAGCATGCTTTATTCATATCGTGATTTGTGACCGCCATCTCTTTTTGGAGATTTATGTTGGAGTTTTATCCTTTCGTTTGTCATCTGACAACGAGGATGAGATCTTTGACCCTGGCATCGTGCTTTATGTTGGATTTTATTCCATTATGTCGGTTTTCACCATTTTCCCTAAGGACCAATGAATGCGGGGATCGAGTCGAGCTCATGAGTCGGTTAACAAAAACGAGGTGCCTTGTGGGGGAGTCCCATACATTCTATCTTCTATCTATTTTCAAACACTAATAAGGCTTGATCTTTCAAGCTCGTGCTCATGTTTTGTTGTGTTGTGAATATTAGGTATGACCCTAATCATTGAAGACTCTCGTGTTCGGTTTTTGCCTGTCCACTTGATCTTCCATACTTTGATTGTCAAAAGGGGCACACTCTCTATCCTTTGATTTTTATCGACTAACGTTTTATCTTGAGGCATAATTAATAAACAGCTTATAGATTTGCGTGCTCTTTCCATGTTAAGATTTTGCATTAGACTCTTCGTATTTTAGCAAGGGGGTGTTACTCATGAGCTAAGAAACATTGAGGACAATGTTTGGTTTTAGCATGGGGGAGTCAATCGATATAATCGCTTGCAATTGCTTTTGTCGTGTCTAAACGTAATCGTTTTTCTCGTTTTTCATAAAAATTTTAAACTTTTAGTGTTATTTTAAGTTTTAATAAAGAAAATAAGTGCTTTTGACACAAATGTAGGCTTTCCGTTGGTGAAAATAAAAATAGTTTTTGACTTGACTCGGTTTTTACCTTAGCTTTTCCTTAACGTGTTTGAATCAAGTTTTGCTAGGCTTTTATATAGGGAACTTTAAAACGCGAAAGTCTTAACTCATACGGGTTTAAGAATGAGAACTTTTCGCAAGTTCCTATAATTGATCCTAGAAAGTCGTTTATCAAGGGAGCTTTAAAACGCAAATTCTAAAACTTGAAAAAGTCTAAGAAGAGGCAAGATCCTATAGATGACTTAAAAACCCAAAACTTTGATTTAATAGGCTAAGTATCCATTGATTTCAAATTTTTGAAATTTTACAATATGGAGAACAAGAAATGATAGAGTTTAATCATAAGTTTCTAAAGTTAATTCTTTCTTGTGTAAGTATTTTTGTGTTTGATTTAATCTCCTCGTATTTATTGTTCACGCTTGAATAATAAATTGCTTAATAAATTAAGTTTTTAGCGGTTTAGTTTTAATATCTTAACTCGTAACTCCTTATTTTTCTTCCCTTGTAACTAAAGTGAGAACACATTGAGGGTGTCAGCGTCATGGACTTTTGATCATGGGAATGCGGAAATTTCGCTTACTATAAATATCATAATAATAATAAGAATAAATAAAAACATGTTCTCTATGAGCCTTCGGGTGGGAGTCATGTAGCACTAACCTTGTCATTAGAGCCTTAAGGTGTATGGCATGGGGCGTGTTTAATAAAAATTGCTTCATCATCATGAGCCATAAGGTGGGATGGTGAATGTCAATTCCCTTATTTTTTTCCAAGGAGCCTTCGGGTGTGGATTATAAATAAGGAGCACAATTGCATCTTAAAGAGCCACAAGGTGATATGATGTAATTGTTGTTAACTCTATTAATAAGGTCATAATTGACTTTGGAGGTTTTATTGTTGCTTTTAAGTAGTCCTATTAGCCAAATTTCGGGTCCGGGGATTTATCCCTCAAATCGTGTTAAGTCATCCTTGATGTGGGCTTTCTTTAGTGACAACGGTTTTTGAAGTCGATGTTAGGTTTTGAGTGTTGCGTTTACACCGTTCTAGCCTTCATTTTTGGATTAATAAATATCAAATAAGTCAAATGATCCTTTGGGTGAATGACAAATAAAATCTAGAGATACAATTAGGAATAAAAGAAGATTGAGTTTAACACAAATTACTTGTATGAGTTGTTTTAATTTTGAGGCTTATGATTAACAATGATCTTGTTTTTAAACTTGGCATAGAAAAGTGAAAAGTCGAGGACGATGAATCTATTTGAGTTTTGTGATCCTAAAAGTTATTTTTCTAATAATGAACGTTATACACTATGTCTTTGCAAAATAAAGTATAAAAAAGTTGAATAAAAGTGTAGTTAGTAGTTTAATTTTATCATTGCGTGAGGACACGACAATTGCTTAGTAAGGGGGAGTTTGATATGAGCTAAAATAATCATATCAATTATATCAATGAACAATGAATATATGCATTAATTGTATAAATATTGCGTTGTATTCGTTTGTTTGTCGTTTGATGTGTGTAGGTACCGAAGTTCGCGAAAACCGGCAAAATCGGCACGAGTTTGAAGAAAAGATCGACAAAGCCAAAGTCAAGCTCGTTTTTAGCGGATTTAATCTTTATGAAGACATTTGGGCCTTGTGGGTCCCATATTCGAATTAATGGGCTCAAAAGCCCATTTATGGAAACAAATTAACCAAAAGCCCATTTAGTTACTTAAAGACAGATTGGAAAAATGGGCCAAAAGCCCATTTACATTGCAAGACAACTATTTAGAGACGGCTGAATATTATTTTGGTCAAAGTTTATAACTCACACACACCAAACGACACACACACCTTCGTTACAATCTATGTAACCTTTCTCCCTTCCAAAGTAAAATAACTGTAAAAACTACTATTACCCAAACCCTAATCATTTTGGGGCTTTTGTGATCAAAGCACGTGAGCTTACACACTCTTAAATTAAATGCCAAGAAAATGGGATCAAAGAAGATGGGGAAAAAGAAGTGACATGGCTCATATCTTGCTCGTGATTGGGTGAGACAGCACATCCCCCTCAAATCCACAAATAAGGAATGACCATTTCAGCATCAACCTAACACAACTAGCACAATGGATTGCCATGTTGGCGATCTGTGTGCTAGTGTGCATATTACAACCGTTAGATCAATATTTAGAAGAAAGAGAAGATGAAAGATGCTAATTGGATGGCTGAGATCGAGATTTCTCCTCAACAAATCATCACCAACAGGCATGGGGGTTTGCCTATAAAAACCCCCTATTATTGTGTAAACATCATCCCATTTTTTAATTTTAAAGTTATTATGCTTAAATAGATGTAGGATAAATTGTAATTTTCTTTTTAATAGTATTGTATCAGGTTCAAGTTATTAATAAAAAGTTTCTTTGGTTCGAATTAATTCTCTCTTTACTTAGTGTTAAAATCATCATTGCAATTTATTATTTCTTCATCTATTTAGCTTAAATAATGTTGAGGTTATTTAATTAAGATGATTTATAGCTTTAATTGGATAATTAAAATTAATTTTGTGAAGAAGTTTCCCCACTGGAAAGTTTATAAAAATATGTTGCTGGATCAAATATTGGTTCGATGTTGATGTTTGGAATGGTGATGATAATGGTTCGATGATGATGTTCAAAAAATGGAGTTGACTAGTTCGGTTAAGGGGGCTCAGCGCCTTCCCTTCTTCCCGAAGGATACTTCAAAAGGTTCAACTCTTTTAATGTTCATGTTTTTTTAGATTTACTGTTTTAAATAATTATGTGATTTAGTTAAAAGTTGGTGTTGTCATGATTTAGAATAATAAGTTTATCTGTTATAACTTGTCTATTTGATTAATGTTTAGTTAATTTACTGTTTTGGTTTAATTGAGTACTCTGATTAATCTGTTTCACTTAAAAAGTTTTTTTTATTTAAATCTGATTTTGGAAGTTTGAGTGAACTTTTAAAAAGGGGCTTGGATTTAGATAAATCTGTTTAGTGAAAACTTGTTAAGTTTGGGGTTTAATTGATTATTGACTGCTAGGGCTTGGCAGTTCTATAAGGCTGCTAGGTTTAAGCTTGGATCTGTATGGTTATTTCAGTTTTGTACTAAAATGAGATTGGGTTTTTAAGTTGGTCATATGCCTGCTGTAAGTTTATCTGTTAGGTCTGAGTTTAGGATATAGTCGATGACTGCTGGACTATTTTGTTATTTGATAGTTGTATTGTGATATTTGCTTAAAGTCTGATTAGATTTTTATTTTCTTTAAATTTGGCATGTATTTTGCTGTTAGAGTTAATTTGCTGAAGGTTTAAGTTTTGCTGATATCCGTCACTTAGCTTCTATGAAATTAGTTTTTCTTTGCTTAATCTACTTGATTGACTAATTGATCAGTGTTATTAAGTGTTGGTGAAATGTGTTTTTAGCTGTTGGTTTACTGATTTACATTTAGTATTGCTATAATACTTATTTTGCTGAAGCTTCTTATTCTATCAGACTCAACTGGTCTGATAGCCCTTATCTGATTTACTTATCAGTCTTCAAAATATATCACAAAAGTCACCTCTTGTGACTGCACTTTACATTTCTTTGTAAAAAAAAAATATTCCACAAAAAGTCCACCAAGGGACTCGAACCCGTGACCGCACGAACAGTTACCCAACATGTTAACCATCACCTAGTTGTCTGTTTTGGTTATTCTACCAATTTATTTATTATTATATTATTATTGCTAGCTGTCAGTTTTAGAAAGTGATTTATTTACATAGTTTTTATTTTATTACAAGTTAAATCATTTTAATTTCTTTTATTAATTTTACAAATAAATAAATAATAAAAAATAAAAAAATAAAAATAAAAATAAAAATGTTTTATTAATTTTATAGATTTAATTGGTTATTAAAAATTAGTTTTGTAATAAATTAGATTTTAATTTAATTAGATTTTTATAAAAAAATAGTTTTTTAAATATAGTAGTTTTAAAAATAGATTTTCTTTAAAAGTTACTTTTAATTGATTTAATTAAAATTTAGATTTAGAGTAAATTTTAAATAGTTTTAAATAGTTTAATTTTTAAATAGTTTAAATAATTTCATATTTTAAATAATTGTCTATTAGATTTTAATAATGGGGAACGATTCATGCACTTAGGATTTAATTAATTTAAAAATTGGTAGAAGTAATTTTAGTTTAAAAACCGAAAACCCATTCAAATCAGTTGTCCAAATCGAAACAAAACGTCTCAAATTCACTCGGTCTTCGTGTACAACGAACTTGGATCATCAACCTGTTTAATTAAATCCGTCTTTGGTAAATTTTAGTCTATTACTTTTTCCTAAAGGTAATTTTTTATTTTACCCTATAACGTATCTAATTAATATACATTCCTCGACACATCAGTATTGTTCTTCATCATCTTTATTTCTTGTTCTATATAGTCGTGTGTTACGTCCTACAAATGGTATCATTCGCCAAGGGATTCGTGGAAGCTCTTGGGTGTTGTCCTTGTTTTTATTGTGTTTCGTGTTTCATATATCTTCTAAGTAGTTGTAGTAGCGATTTGGGTACATTGGGTTGGCTAGAAACACGAATTACCAAGAAAAAATCTAATCTTTCTTGTTGCCTACAAGTCTCGAACACTTTACTTGTTACGATCTAATTATTGTGATCGCATAAACCTGAGGTTTCTACTTGCGATCCAATATCACGATCACATCCTATGATCTAGTGACTGTGATCTGAGTACGATCTAGTGACTGCGATCAGAGTACGATCCAGTGGCTGTGATCCGAGTACGATCTAGTGACCGTGATCTGAGTACGATCTAGTGACTGCGACCCGAGTACGATCTAGTGACTGTGATCCCCACTGCGATCACTGGCTACGATCACTTGTTGCGATCATGGAGTGCGATCCAGCGTCACGATCAAAGAATACGATCCAGCGTCACGATCAAGGAGTACGACCAGTGTTACGATCAATCGTCACGATCAAAGACTGCGATCCAAGACCACGATCCAAGACCACGATCTAAGACCACGATATCTAAGACCACGATCCAGCGTCACGATCAAGGAGTACGACCAGTGTTACGATCAATCGTTACGATCAAGGACTACGATCAGGGACTTCGATCTGTTTGGTTAAATCTTGTTCGAGTATTTTTTAGACTTAGCCAGTATCTACACTAATCTAGGAACATAGTTTACACAAAGATTAAAAAAGAGTTTTTTGGCGGGAAAACCCAAGTAAAATTTTATTTTTTCCTAGACCATTCTTAGGCCATTTAAGCTTCAATTTCAAATTTTGGCAATGCGAAAAATTTTTCGACCAAAAATTTCAAATTTTCGGACCAAAATTCAAATATTTAGGCCAAATTTCAAATTTTTTAGGTTTTATTTTTCATTAAAAATCTTATTTTTTCAGACTTTTTGCCTACTAGTTATTGACTATTTCTAACTCGATTTCAAAATTTAGTGTTTCAAAATTTTTTCAGCTTACCGTTTTGTCGGACTGAGGAATATTTTGTCGGGCTGGAAAATTTAGGCAAAGTTTGATTTTGTTGACACTCCAACACACGCTTTCTACGAATTGAGATCCTGGTTTTCACACGACTTCTACTATGACTTATCAACAAGATAGTGATGCTGCGGATATTGAGCATCGTGATAGCCATGCAAGAAAGAAGAGGAATGCTGCCCATCTCTAGTCTCAGCTTCTTATAGCACAAAAGGAAGAAGCAGGAATTCCACTTCTAGCTGAAGAGTTTGATCTCATGGAATCTGCAACAGCATATGATGAGGAAGAAGAGGTAACTACCAACTCCATCTTGATGGCTAATTTGCAGCAAGCATCAACATCGGTAATTCAGGCTGACAGAGCTCCTGTGTATGATTCAGACGGTTCATCTGAGGTACACCCACGTCTTAATGATATTGAGTTATATAATATGTCTAATCAGGAGGAAGAGTATACTGAGTCACTTGAGCCTTCCACTGAGACACACGGGGTTCAAAAATGCGCCATGTGTGGACCTTAGTGGAGATCAAGTAGCGCAACCTACTACCCTTCCTGACCAGACGCATGCGTATTATAAATCATTATTTGATAAGCTTGCCAAGGATGTTGCTCATGAAAATGTGGTTAATAATAAGTTTAGAGAAACTAATGCCAAATTGACCACTGAACTTGCGGGATATAAGGAATGGGAGAAAAGTTTTGAGATTCATCATGCTAAAATTAAGGAACTTAACAAGCTCATGCTACATCGGTTTATCAAGAAAATGCACCACTAAGAAATTAAATGCCTTACATTTAAGTAGTGCTAAAAAGATAAGCGAATTGAATGATGAAATCACCTCTCTTAATAAACAGCTTTCAACTGAAAAATCTATTGTTTCTGATTTAAAAGAAGAAAGGAACAAGCTGAAGCATGATTTCAAAATTCGAGAAGATGGGCTTCTTGAGGATTTTTGCAAAGCTCAGGATAGGATTAGGTAGTTAGACAACCTTTTGGTAAAACGTGGCCAAAATATGCAAACGATAAATATGCTCGCACCTAAAGTGAATGAGATAAATTACACCCGTTACAAAATGGCTTTAGGTTGTCCTCTTCCATCCCAATCCCAAATATCTTAAACAAGTTCAGGACACAAATCAAACTCTATATAATGGTAGTGTGCTGTTGTCTGAGGAGCATGATCCTCCTAGTGTGCATGATTCTGAGGAAACTACTGAACTTGAAGTAAAGACTCGTTTAAGAATGAAAAATCTTGATAAAGAAGTGACACCCGTTTATTATCCGAAAGTTAATATGTAACACCCCCAATTTCACAAGGCGGCGGATACTCAATATTGGGTGTTACTTCATAGCACATCACACAATCATAGACAAAGACCTTAAAAGAGACGTTAAAATAATATACAACTTTGTCTAAAAAGTTTCTCATCCCAATATACAAAATCAGAGTAGCGTTTAGTCCCAAAAACCATTACCAACACAACAATCATCAAAGACTTAAAAGTCATTTAGTTCATTTCAAAGGATGGAAAATAATATAACTTTAGAAAAGTAAGCACCAACTTCCTCCTCGCATGCTCCGCTGCTATCCATCTTGATTACCTGAAATACATGCTTAAAATCATCAACACAACGGTTGAGCAAGTCTATAGGCTTTGCAAATCATCATTTGAACACAATAATTTTAATCATCTCAAGCTTGTCACACAGACAAATCATATATATATATATATATATATCGATAAATGCCTTAAGCTCATGCAACTGAACGTTAACCTACAAGTCAAACCGAGTCACTTACGGCGCCCCTACAACAGGTAATATTGTCATATCCAGCGACTTCTTATACATAATATCCCTTTCAGGTGATCACTTATGGATACATACTCTAGGATAAGGCTGTCAAACCAAATAGATCTATTATATGTATTAGCATTTACCTCGCAAGGTAATTAACAGTTCATGAAATTTAGGGACTTCATAAGACAATGGTACTTATGCATTTATCATCATATTCGGGTCCAGCATACCGAAAAACTTGTGTTCATTTTATAAAACAACATGTATTCCCCCTCGCGGGTTAAAAATCATTTACAAGATAATATAAAAGCGAGGCTATAGATTCACCTGATATAGTTATCACACAATTATCAAGGAACAAACATCCCATAGTCGATACAAGACTTCACGAGATATCAGTCGCTCATTTCTCGAGAACGAGATGCCCAACGGTCGTCATATAACCGAACGAGACTTATAATGACGAGACGCGTCTTAGGCTCGAGACTATACATAATCATATATATATATGTAAAGGTTCTTAATTTCGGTTGGCTGGACTCCGGCTCCTGCACCAAGTGAAATATCTGGTTGGGATCCTGCACACTAAAACAGCACGCGTTAGGCTTACCGTGGGAATGTATCCCACGATTAGACTCCAGCGTGAGAGTAAGTAATCGGTTAGGGTTTGAGAATTGGATGAGTTGTGAGTGTGTAGAATGTAATACCTTTGTGGAACCCTTGGGGGTTCCTTATATAGGCGGTGAAACCCTAATGGGCTGTCACCGATGCTTCGGCCCCAAGCAAAGGATAAGTACCATAATTTGTTTGATTGTTATCTTCTAATTATGGTGAGTGTATATCCTCTACTTTGGGATAAATCCTAATGATAATAAGATTATAATTCTGTCTAACCCTGTACCGGCCGTGACGGGCCGTAGGCCGCACACATGTATGCGGCTACTGTTCATTCGAAGCCCATAAGCTTTAAATGACATTAATCTAACCCATTAGTAACAGCAGGATGCGGGTAGTACCCGTGGGCCGGGTTTATGACCCGGCTGGAGACTATACGTCATAATGTCCCCCCAGTCTAGTTGTTACAACCGTAGGTGGAATATCTAGACTATCAAGATGCTCCCCGGACGTACCAAGAAAGATCTTTAGGGAATGATGAATTTTCAAAATTTTGTTTCGGCCGCACGTGGCAAACTTATTAGGATTTTATTCCAATAATACCTCAGCCGCACGTGACGACCGAGACAAGTTAAATGCAACATTGAATATGGTCTTACGTATGACCGCATATCTCGACACAATTGACTGTTCACCTGCCACTTGACTGACAAAGTGCAAACAGTCAGAAACTTGAGCGGCGTAAACTTTTGAGTCAGAAGTGACTCGTGGGTCCCACCTGACTTTTCACTTGCCACTCGCATCCCAACCATACGACTTAGGATAGTGGTAAAAACGTGTCATGAATCCAACGAACCATGACTTTTAAGGCAACCCTATAAATAAGTCGCCCCCACGGCTGTGTGTGACACACAGTCTTTTCCTTCATTTCTGCCATTAAAGCTTTCCTTCTTATTACCACCTTATCACGCACGTATCCCTTCCTACGCAGGTTAGAATACCACGCCCTTATCTTTTTTTTATTTAGTAATGGCTCAAAGAAATAACCCTTCTATTGGATTCGTGCTCAACGTAATGACTTAGGAGAAATTGAGGCACTTCTGCACTGATTTCTTCATTCATAGCAACCTACACCCTTCTCTCCCTGGTGGAGTGGACCTCATAACTGAGGCACCCCAGGGAAATATTGGTCTATACACCCGTCTATTCGATGCAGCCAACTACCGCCTTCCTTTCACTCGTTTCCTCGTAGACCTCTTAGGTTATTATGACGTACATATCACCCAACTACACTGTATAGGCGCATGTAAGATTAGCCATTTTGAAATCCTTTGTCGCACAAGAAGTATCCCTCCTACCGTAGAGTTATTAAGGCTATTTTATACCCCCAATTTAGTAAATGGATGGCTTTCCTTTAAGAAACGATCCCCAAACAGCCCCACAACCCATAATAAGGCCATGTATTCGCTGAAAAATTGGTACGACCATTACTTTCTCATCGACTCAATAGTGTGGCCGACCGATTTCGTTTTTAAACATAGATTATCTCTTGACCCTCCTCCGTGCGCTGGTACATATAATCCCCAACTTTCCCAAGAAACAGATAGGAATAGGACAGGGTTCCATAGGAATCTACCCGAATCATTCCTTTGTTTGCTAGGGATTAGCCGCAACTACTTCGGCCCGTCCAACAGATATCCTGTGTTTTGGAGGAGGCGTGGTGAAGGTAGGTATAGCATTGGCACATCAAAGACATACATACACCTATTGGCTATAACTAACATACTTTGTTTGTTTTGACAGAAATGAACTTCTTTGGGATCCTTCGTCAGGGTGATCCAAAAGTTATACCAGAGGGAGCCCGTCCTAGACGTGAGAATGAGCTACCCCTCCTCGAGCATACCCGAAACGTGACAATCGCCTTAGCAGCCGTACCAGACCCCTAATCTGATGAAGAAGATATAACACTCCTGATGACCCCCGTGGATTTTGACAATGAAGATGGGGACAACGTGATGCTGGAGGATGAAGTCGGGCCCTCCTCTCCGCCTAAGACTACTACCCCCGCACACGGGGAAGAGCAGGGTGATAACATTGAGAGGACCACCTCCAGCCTTCGCCAAATGTTAGGCGATGACGAGCAAGAAGTACAACAAGTAGAGGAGGAGGAAGAGAAGAAGCCCAGCCCGCCCCCAAGCGTACCCGCATGAAGAACAAGCGGGTAAGATGAGTTGCTCAGGCTGAGGTCGGGGAACACAATGCCCCTGTGAAGAGACTGCGCTAGGATCACCCCCGCTATCAATCTGTTGAGAGCACCACCCAAGCCTCTGAGACGTCGCAGGCTGCACCCGTGGATCCGGACGTGCCATTAACAAATGTAGAGCCAGTCACTCAAGTTCCCCCCACTACATCAGAACTAGGAAGAACCAACATGTAAGTCTACCGCATTCGTTTGGTCAAAATATCCATTATCCAAGTAAAAGGTACAGACTTCCACAGACAATATTTAATATCTATTCTAATTGTTGTTGCAGGGATGAACAAGATGGTGTCGCACCTACCCAAGAGGCACGGAAGGAGAAGGAGAAAGAGAAGGAGAAGGAGAAGGAACCTGCCCCGCACACGGTCGTGACCAGATCTAGCCTCGCCTTTTTAGGAAGGTACCCCCACAGCTTCACAAGAGGTACCGGCGTCCGACCCTCATACACAGTTCAACCCTGACTGGAAGATCACCACCGCTTCACGAATGAGACAGGCCGAAGAATGCCGTGATTATCTGAATAACTGCATCCCTCCCGGTCTGGTAAAGGAAGTAAATGCACTAAACCATGTGGACCTGGTGGATGAGTACAATGGTGCCTTGGTTCATCAGATGGCCATGGGTACTTCCATGCGGGTAAGATTTGAGGCCGCCTTAGAGCATGTTGATTCCTTGAATAGAAAAGTTGGCCGAAGAGAGAAGATGATTGAAGACAATGAGGCCCAGATTGCCGCCCTCCAGTCCCAGCTTGCTACTGCCGAGGCTACTATTAAAGAACAAGCAGTGCACGCCAATGCTCATAATGAACGTGTAGCCGAGCTTGAGAATGAACTTGAGACTGCAAGCACTAAGGTATGTATCCGTACCGCATCATGCCTACATCACACTATCCTGCATTCTAATATTTGATGTATCACATACAGGTGACCGCGGCAGAAGCCTTGGCCAAGTTCTCCTCTGACCAAGTTTCCATTCTTATAAAAAATCTTGAAGACACACATGCATTGATCCAGGGTGAGCAGATTCTAAAAGAGGAGCTTGCCCATGAGAGGGTCGTGGCGGAACAATTGAAGGAGGCTTCCACACAAAAAGACACACTGGTGAATGCCCTTACCTCTGAGCGTGATGATGTGTTGTATCCGCAACTACTAGCAGCCATTATCGGCCGCAGGTGGATGGTGGGTCATGGGATGCGCCTGGCCGTCACGAAGGTGTTGGAGGCCCCATAATTCATACAACAGTTTGCAGACCTCGTGTAGGATGGCATCGATCACGACCGTCATGAGGGGATGGTCATGGCCGCAGAGCTAATAAGAAAGAAACAAAACTTCACAAAGCATGCCTTTTTCAACACTAGAGCTGCTGAGAAGATGACTGCCTCTATGGCCGCTATGCGAGATCTCAACTACCCCTTCTTGGTTGAGCTGGAGGCCACAAAAGATGCATCCAATAAGGAGATTATGGAGAAGCTAAGTCTTGGTGCCTTTTCTCAGGACGAGGGACACTCCCGGACTCCCTTCACTCCCTCCCCTAGCCAACTCACTCTTCCTATTTATGAAGACGTCACCAGGATCGTAGTTGGTGAACAACTATTAAGTGAGGTGCTAGAGGTGAATGTGACTCAAGCTTTGGAACGGAAGGAACGTGGTGAGGTATCGCCCCGCCTAACTGAAGAGCAATGGGAGATAGGTAGGTTTCTCCCCCCATGTAGGGTGCTCCCAAATTTGCTATAACTTCTGAATAATCTGGCCTGTAACCTAAATATTCATCCGTGGATGTCTACGACATTTTATCCTTTTGTAACATTATTGTGAACATTTAGAACAATATTTATAAGTCCGTGGTGGTCACGGCAATTTTGATAGTTGGAAACTTGCCTATATTCTTTTTAGATATCATATATCTGTGTCGCATGACGTCTCACGTCTTACCTAGAATAAAACCAAGTCTATATTTTACTAGACGTGCGGCGTGCGTCTTTACCACGCAAAGCACTACGTGAGCACAACATATGGAAACTTATCACAACGTCTTGTGAGTAAGGTGTCTAGTAAGGATACATGATCCACGTCACTAGGGTTGCATCCCTCTTATGCGACAAGTTGAATTATTAGGTTCACTTAATCCTCTTACCCCGCCAGGAGGCGCATAGTACATGTACGGTTTTGAATGAATGCATATGAATAAGAGATAGCACATTATAGCAATAACAACTAAATCTAGACGACAATAATTTGTTCATAGAATTTAAAAAATAAGACAATAATTTGCACAAGAACGAATCGTGGAGCTAGCTAGGCACCACGACATTTTATTAGAACGTTTACGATTTTTGTTTTGACAAGCATGGGAAATCCTAAAAACAAAGGGAACCTAGAAATCATAAAAAACAAAACAAAGAGAACACATGGATCTTTATTGAAGCCAACTATAGCGGAGTGTCCATGCGGAAGCCGTAGCTTTTCAAAGATAGCATCTTTTAAGATTGCAGATATTCCATGTGCATTCCAGGTCGCGGCCATCCATGTCACGCAACTTGTACGCGCCCCGTCCTAAGGCTTCTGTAACCTCATACGGTCCTTCCCACTTAGGGCCCAGTTTTCCTGTATTCTCCGATCGACTTGACTCGTTGGAACGATAATCAAAATCTCTCGGTCGAAAAGAAACACCTTTAACCTTGGCGTCATAATAAGCCTTCACCCGTGCTTTGGACTTGGACTCATTGATAACCGCTATTTCTCTTTTTTCCTCCAACAAGTCCATATTAATCCGGAGTTGCTCGTCGTTCGTGACAACATTAACTCCGTTGTGCGGATGGTCGGCATTTTGATTTCTGCTGGTATAACAGCTTCAGTGCCGTAGGTCAGTGCAAATGGAGTGTCCCCATTGGCTGTTTTAATCATAGTCCTATGTGCCCATAGAACATGTGGCAGTTCATCTACCCATTTGGCACTTTGTTCATCCAAGCGTGCCTTGATGCCTTCACCCAAGCTTCTATTTGCTCGTTCCACAAGACCATTTGTCTGCGGATGTTTAACAGATGTGAAGCGCCGCGTGATATTCAATGCTGCGCACCAGTCTTTGAATGGATTATCCGCGAACTGCTTCCCGTTGGCCGAGATGATTTCTCCTGGCAAGACAAAACGGCACACGATGTTCTCCCAAACAAACTTTTTAACTTGTTTTCCTGTGATGGATTTAATTGCCTTAGCCTCTATCCAGCGTGTAAAGTAGTCCATTGCGACAATCAAGAACTTAACTCCCCCTGCAGCTACAAGGAAAGGTCCTGCAATATCAATCCCCCACTTATAGAATGGCCACGGGGATGTAATGGGTGTCAGCTCCTGCTGCGGATGTCGTGGTACTGGTCTGTGCACTTGCCAATCACTACATTTGCGAATCATGTCGCGTGCATCCCTACGCATAGTGGGCCAGTAATATCCTGTGCGTATAGCTCGAGCTACTACAGATCGGGGACCCGCGTGCATGCCGCATAACCCTTCATGTATCTCACTGATCACATAAGTAGCCTGGCGTGGCCCAACACACCGCAACTACGGCTGTAAGAAAGAGCGCTTGTAAAGAATACCTTCTCGAAGCTCGAAGTGCTGCGACTTCCTTCTGATATGTCGTGCCGCCTTTTCCTCATTCGAAAGGGTTTCGTTAGTCAAATAGCTGATGATCGGGGTCATCCATGTAGGTCCACCGTCTTCAACTATGGCTGTGACTTCCCCTTCCGTTATAGACTTTTCCTTTAGTATTTCTACCAAGACTTGCTTGGATAATTGGGGGAAACTTGTAGACGCGATCTTGCTAAGAGCGTCCGCCTTCTTGTTTTCACCTCTTGGTACCTGTTTGATAGAAAACTTGCTGAAAGCAGCGATGAGTGACTTGACTTTCTCTAAGTATCGAACCATGTTATCTTCCTTGGCTACGTAACCCCCTAGAAAGTGGTTCACGACAAGCCGTGAGTCCACGTAGGCCTCAAAGTTGCAGACTCCCATTCTAGCGGTGATTTCTAAACCTGCAATCAACGCCTCATATTCTGCCTCATTATTGGTGGCTGTGAACTCAAAGCGCACGACGTATGTAAACTCCATTCCTTCCGGATTCGTAAGGATGAGACCAGCTCCTGATCCATCCGTGTACGAGGATCCGTCCGTAAATAATACCAATGGTTCTGTTGGAGTTTCCTCTCGTTGTACGACCGGTCCATCCTCGTCCGGCTTCTCTATGAAGAAATCTGCTAAGATTTGGCCTTTAACAACTGTCCTTTGTCTATAAGAGATGTTATGCTCTCCCAACAGAATGCTCCACTTCTGTAGCCTACCGGCCACGTCTGGTCTGGAGATGACTTGTTTTATTGGTTGATCAGTAATAACCACAATTGGGTGCGCCTGAAAGTACCGGCGTAATCGTTTTGTGGAAAACACTAATACCAAAACCTATTTCTCCATAGAAGAATAATTCAACTCCGGCCCTTGTAGTGTTCTACATATGAAGTAGACCGGAGTTTGGACTGTGTCCCTATCCGTCATGATTACCGCGCTTATTGCTCTGTTATGTTGGATTCACTATGAACACGGGTAAAAGATCCGGAGGTCGGGGAGGATAGAAGTGGTGTTTAGCCATTTTAGAGAGAGAAACAAGTAAGAATAAAAGTGTGTTTATTCTAGTGAGAGAAAGAAAAGAAAGAAATAATAAGCCTCACCCCTCCATGGAAGTATGGAGGGGTGTATATAGCACGAGACTTGGACTTTACATATGACAATATTAGTCTCTGCAAGTCCCGGCTATGAAACTAATGTAATTCCGTTAGTCACACACATTTTAAGGCTAACAATCTTCCCCCAATGTGGTGACATACAGAATTACTTACAATGTTCCTAACAAATGCAAATACAACAAAAATATGACAGTATTAAGTTTGCTTCCAATGTTGAGGGTGACACCGTTGTCTTCAAGTCTTCTAGAAAAACTTATACCCCAGTTTGAATCCTCTTTGTATTTGCTTGTTGAGGAACCATTGTATCATGTATGAACTGGATTAACTTCCCCCCAATTCATACCACATGTCTTGAAAAGCTTTCTTCATAGACTTCTTTTTGACGAAGCTTCTGAATCAGCTTCCCCCCAAACCAATATCCCTGTCTTGAGCAGAACCTGTAGCTTGAGCAATCTTCTATCATTGACATTTAAAGTGCACAACGGAATTTTGTTGAAGAAGAAGCAAACCACACCAAGTAACTGCTACCTTGACATTTTTGGTCTTCATGATTATGTGTTTGGGGGAACATGTAAGAAATCAACAACAAATCTTCTCACGCTTGTAGAATGCTTCCCCCTGGAAGTTGAACTAAGTACTCCAGAGTGGGAACTAACTCTCCAAAGTACAGGTTCTTCCCCCATGATGGTGACGAACTCTCAGAAGCATCATCTGACGTGTACGGTCAAAATCGCGAGATGTTCTTGTCGAAAGTATGATGGTGACGAACACTCGGTAGCGTTCTTGTCAAACGTATGGTGGATAAGAATACTCGGTAGCATTCTTGTCAAAAGTATGGTGGTTAAGAACACTCGGTAGCATTCTTGTCAAAAGTATGGTGGTTAAGAAGACTCGATAGCATCATCTGATGAGTATAATCAGAATCGCGAGAAGTCCGTGTCTGAAGCAGTAAGCTTTGTTGACATTCTGTAGCTCAAGTTGCTCGTGAGAATTGTTTGCTGATCACATCTCTACTCTTGTACTCTCTGACTAAACTTACCAACCTCGTATTCTTTCGGCTATCTATAGTGACCACCGGTGAAGTAAACCTGATATTCCAAACTTGAAACTGAAGTACAATCCCCCAAATTTGTTACTTACGCTTAGCACTTGTGTTGATTGAAGAACGGTGCAGAGAAACGTCTCTTAGAATCTTATACATAAAGAGAGAGGTATAGGATGTAGAACACCTCTTGAAGTATCCACAACTCCCGGTGAGTGTGACACTGAGCACTAAAACGTAACTCCTTAAGTGATAGTTATCCATGTCGTCGACCATCCACCCCTTGACAGTGGAAACTAGATAAATCAAGTCTTAATCATAAATGCTGAAGCGAATCATCAATCGATAGAATGGGGTGAAAAAGGCTCGATGATGAATTGAGTAGACGCCTTCGTGATATTCCACTTCACCTTCAAATAATAAATACCAAATCCACTTCGTAATCACTTGACATGACTTTGCCCGAATACTAGCCGTTTTGACAATTTTAGTGAATCTTAAAGGATCGTTTTAGTGTTTGTTTGTTTTTGTCTTCGTGTTTGTTGTGTTTGTTTGAGTGTAGTTAACTTGAGAACCAACGATGACTAAAGAATGAGAAGATGTCAACGTGGTCTTGCTAACTTTACATTGAAGCCCAAAATCAATCATACACCCAACTGATGCGCGAATCGACCTAACCTAATCACCTTTTTCGAGAGATTAGGGTTTTAAAACTAGCGATTTATGTATCGCATGAGACTGTAATCACCATAATCGGGATTAAATAATATCACGACAATCTAATCCAAAAAATAAGATCCCATCCATGACGGTTATAACCCAATTGAACACCTGTGCCAAAATTAGCAGCCCAAATCCATATCAAAATAACCAAATCTAGCCCACCAATAATTTTTGTACCCTAACAAATGAAACCCGGTCCATTTGAAACTAGGTGTATATTAAGCAGCTTTACCCTTATCAGACCTAACCTAATCACCTTTTCATTAGCAACTCCGCCCCCCATCATATCTTTTGATACACCCAAGATTGAGAGATCTGCTTCCAACCTTCCATCATCAACAACATATCACAATCTTTACATAAATCAAAAGAAGCAGACCCAACGAGGACCTTCATATCACAATCAAACCACACCCTTATCGTATCATGAACAACACGATAGAAAAATACCCTCTTTTCTTTGTTCGATCTCAGAATCATTAGAGCCAAATATTCTTTAAGACCTATTAAATGGTCTCGGGTAAGGTCTATTTATTCGAATGGTGTGTCTTACAAATCGAATCAAGCAATTGCAATTCGATTTGATTTAACTAACTCGAAGCAAAGAGAAAACTATAACTAATTAGTTAATAGTGTCTCTTTATATTCGAAAATAAACGAGAGATAAAGATCTCACAGATCAGGGATGACATAATTTCGAGGGTTAAGATTTTAAAGGATCTTGGCATGCATGTATCTTTTCCTCGAAATAGAATCTGAGATCTAAGTTTTTTTTCGAAAGATGCATGTCTTGTATATTAGTCGAATCAGGGTCATGTTATTGATTGTTGATGGTGATGGATTTGGTGAAACATGAGTCTTAATATGAATTTATTATATGTTAATTGATCTTGAACTCCATCTTAGAAATAAAAATTAACATCGGAATAATTTGTGTTTCATGTCTTAGCACTGTTTTCTAAGTCTCCATCGCAAAAGACCAAACATCAATCGCAATGTTTTAGTCATCAGTCCATCGCAATAATGCTGTATCAATCGCAATAAACCAAAATCCATCGCAATGTTGGAAAAATTTTGGCAGCATGTCGACATGAATGCCATTGCGATGGATCAAGCCACCCATCGCAATGAGACCCATCGGAATGAGTCCCATCGCAATAGATACAGCCCTACCCATCGGAATGTGTAAAAATACCCCATCGGAATAAATCCGAAAAAAGAAGCCATCGGAATGTTCATCGGAATAAGCATCGGAATAGCTGTGGGAAAAGGGTTTTAAGACTGAGAAAAGTGGATATGTTATCTTTTGTTTTTAACAGTCCTTTTCCCAATAAAGCTAATCTGCTAAAGTTTCTTGTCCTTTTACCAATAAAATGGTAAAAAGAACAGTAAACGAGATGGAGAAATTGACAAGGCAACTTAAAAATGATAATAAAGGAAATAGTAAATGGGATTAGAAGTGATAACTGATAAATGAGAAAATCAGATAGGACAAAAGACACGAAATATTTTGACAGATTTATAGAATGAGAAAGAAATTCAAACCGTGAACGAATCAAGTACAAACACGAACAAAACCACGAATCAAAAATACAAAACACCCCCGGTTAGCTCTGATGCCAATTGTTATGTTGGATTCACTATGAACACGGGTAAAAGATCCGGAGGTCGGGGAGGATAGAAGTGGTGTTTAGCCATTTTAGAGAGAGAAACAAGTAAGAATAAAAGTGTGTTTATTCTAGTGAGAGAAAGACAAGAAAGAAATAATAAGCCTCACCCCTCCATGGAAGTATGGAGGGGTGTATATAGCACGGGACTTGGACTTTACATATGACAATATTAGTCCCTGCAAGTCCCGGCTATGAAACTAATGTAATTCTGTTAGTCGCACACATTTTAAGGCTAACATGCTCCATGTGGGGCTGACAGATACATGATGAGCTCCTTCTTAGGTCATGGTGCCACTAGCATGGGAAGAGCTGCGAGGTGTTGCTTAAGCTGACCAAAAGCTTCCTCCGCTTCCTTTGTACACCGGAAATCTCCCTTCTTGATACACTTCTTGGGTGTTTTGAATAGGGGGAGTGACTTCTCCACGGATTTCGACAAGAACCTGTTTAGCCCGGCCAGCTTCCCATTTAATGATTGTACTTCTTTTCGCGTCTGGGAGATGGTAACTATATTACTGCGTCCGTCTTTTCTGGGCAAGGCTTGATGCCGTTTGGAGAAATCATATATCCAAGGAACATCCCTTCCGTTGCCCCAAACGTGCATTTCTTTGGATTCAGTTTAATATTAATCCTCCTCAATGTGTCAAACGTCTCTTGGACGTCACGGAGAAGTGCATCCTCCGTATGACTCTTGATGACTAAATCATCAACATAGACCTCAAGGTTGCGGCCTATCTGTGAGTCGAAGGCTTTGTCAACAAGCCGCTGATATGTTGCCCCGACGTTCTTCAGTCCGAATGGCATTTTTGTATGGAACACCGTCTTCTCTGCGTCCTCTTCCGCCATCTTGATCTGGTGGTATCCTTTGTATGCGTCTAAGAAGCACTTAAAGGGATATCCACATAGGGATTCCACCTTCCAATCAATCTCTGGTAACGGATAGCAATCGTGCGAACAGGCTTTGTTCAGATCTGTAAAGTCCACGCACATGCGCCAGCTCCCGTCATGCTTCTTGACCATGGCCGGGTTGGATAACCACTCGTGGTAGTATACCTCGCGCATAATACCTACCAATTTCCGTACTTCATCCAATATTACTTGGCTGCGTTCTTGTTCGTGACCGCGCTTCTTTTGCTTAATAGGAGGATATCCCTGGCGGATTTGGAGTTTATGTTCTGCTATCGCACGCAGTACACCTGTCATATGCTTGGGCTCCCACGCGAATACATCTAAGTTTGCTTTTAGGAGAGAGCACATGGCCCTCTTGCCGCCATCCAAGAGTGTTCCTCCTATAGATACCTCTTATTCCGGATAATCAGGATGGATTGCCACCTTCCAGTTTGGAGGTGGTGATCCATCCTTGACGGGAACAGGTGTAACTAGTGCTGTCACGGCATGACATTCGGATGCTTGTATGATTGTGTTATAGATGGTGACAATTCCTCCTTCCACAGGGAATTTAATCATTCCGTGAGCTATGGAGTGTACTGCCCGTATTGCCATGATACCCGGTCTGCCTATGATCCCATTGTATGGAAAGTGTGAGCGTATCACCATAAATTTCATCCACGCCGTGGTGGAATGCTCTTCATTCCCAATGGTTACAAGCAGACGCAGCTGTCCTATTGGCCAGATGGTGTCTCCACTAAAGCCGATGAGCGGCGACGTGGCCGGTACTAATTCGCTTCTTATTTCTCGTCGTAACTGTACGAAACAGTGTTCGTATAGTACTTCTGTCGATGACCCTCCATACACATACATACGTCGGACATTGTGTGTTCCAATGCTTATCTCAATCGTGAGAGGTGCATCGGCTACGTCACTTACCGTGATGGGAGGGAATGAGATTTCTCTGCCGCGTGAAATTTTTTGACTAATTTTCTGCCTTGTGCGGCGCTGCCTAGATTGGATCATGTATATAGTCGAAGGTTTGTCCTTTTGGGGATCCTTCTTGTCATGCTTCTTGTTGTCCTTTCCGTCCTTCCAATCCTTGACCAAATGTTTGAGTTTTCCTGACTTGATCAGTGACTCAATGTGCTTCTTGAGCTGGATACATTCCTCCGTGCCGTGGCCCTTGTCGTTGTGGAATTCGCAAAAGCGATTTCCTTGACGACGGTCCACCAGAGTCTTCATTGGGGGAGGTCTCGGGAAGTTAGCCCCTTCAGTTAGCAAGATCTCCCGGTAGGACATCTTTAGAGGGGTAAATTTGTCCTCCGACCTCCCTCCTTTGTTTTGGCTCTTGTAGTCCGAGCTCCTTCCACTGCCCTGGTTGCTTTGACCACCTGACTGTCTCCTGGACTGGTTGTTCGATCGATAGTTGCTTCCTTTTGAAGGATAGGCCGCGGCTACCACAGTTTCTCCTTCTATGAAGTTCCTGGCCCTTTCCATAAGGTCATCATACTTCTCCGGTCGCTTGTCCTTGAGACGTCTAATTAATTCCCTTTCTGTTATGGCATGCATATAATCGGAAATTTTTAGAAGTTCCGGCATTGTCTTTGTGCGCGTGCACTCGTCATTGAAGAGTTTGGTGAAGGCCTCCGTAGATTCCCTAGGCCGTTGCTTGACGGTTGCCAATGAGACCGGGTCCCTATTATACTTCTTTCGCTGAGTATAATTGTTTTTGAACGCAGTACGCAGTTCAGTGAAGCTGTCAATGCTTCGGAGAGGAAGTCCCTCAAACCAATCACGAGCATTTCCGATCAAGGTTGAATTGAACATTTGGCACTATATAGGCATGGGCCATCGTTCAATTTTTGCCTGCGTGTCAAATATCTTTAGGTGATCATCCGGATCACCAGACCCATCATAAGTCTTGATGCACGCTGGCATGCGACACTTTTTGTCCTCGGAGTAATTCCGTATGCGGATAGTAAAAGGATCCTCCATGGGTCTCACCATAGACAGGTGAGGTTAGGATCACACCATGGGTGGGAGAGATCTTCCGCTTCCGCCTCACGATAATAGGGGCCACCGTAGTACTCGTCATCGTCTGGCGGCGGTAGAGGAGTACGCCTAGGTCGACGACGCTTGGGTGGATGGTCATCTGAATCCTCTCCTGATGGACCGGGAGAAGGGGGCGGTGCCTCATTCTTTGGATGAGGATCGCTCTTGTGAGAAGAGCTAGGAGCCTTCTTCCCGGTATTCATCCTGTCCCACACGCTTGTGCGGCGATTAGTTCTGGTTAGCTCCAGATCTGGTCGTTCAGCTGAATCGTCGGACCTCTCTCCCTCCTCACGGGATTGTAGTAGTTCCTGCATAATACGATCTCCTATGCGTTCGAACACATTTCTAGGTTGGGGGGTTTCCTCAAAGAGGTTTCGTTCCTGGGGTCGTGCCCTTCGCTTCCTTTGAGTCTGAGGAGAGGTGTCAGGTCCGACACTGCCAAAGTTGAGCCTAGACTGGAGTTTCCTCCCTAGGTTCAACCTGGATGCGATTCCTGGGACAATCCTCTCGAAATTCTGCGTGAGAACTCGAGTGAGATCTTCCTCACTAAGTGGTTCGACCTCCACTTCTTCCTCGGCGGATGGCCTGTGCGGCTCTTTATTAGGGGGATTAGGCGCGTTCCCTGGCTCAGGGTTGTCCAAGGTCGAGGTGGGTGGTGGGGTTATAGCAGATGTGCCTACTCCACCCATGGACTGAAAAACGCTCTGGTTATTCGGTCCACCTGTTTGGTTATCGGGGGACTGAGTGGGAATGAGTATCCCGTCCCCTGTGGATGTCCTTTCGTCATTGAGAGATCGAGATGAGATTTGCTCTAGCTTAGTGTATTGGTCCCACGGAAGGCGCCAACTTGTTGATACAAAAGTTGGATTCTCCTTGCTAGACCCGAATTAGGATTAATTCTGGTTGGCTGGACTCCGGCTCATGCACCAAGTGAAATATCTGGTTGGGATCCTGCACACTAAAACAGCACGCGTTAGGCTTACAGTGGGAATGTATCCCACGATTAGATTCCAGCGTGAGAGTAAGTAATCGGTTAGGGTTTGAGAAGTGGATGAGTTGTGAGTGTGTAGAATGTAATACCATTGTGGAACCCTTGGGGGTTCCTTATATAGGCGGTGAAACCCTAATGAGCTGTCACCGATGCTTCGGCCCCAAGCAAAGGATAAGTACCATAATTTGTTTGATTGTTACCTTCTAATTATGGTGAGTGTATATCCTCTACTTTGAGGTAAATCCTAATCATAATAAGATTATGATTCTGTCTAACCCTGTACCGGCCGTGACGGGCCGCGGGGCCGCACACATGTATGCGGATACTGTTCATCCGAAGCCCATAATCTTTAAATGACATTAATCCAACCCATTAGTAACAAGTCGGATGCGGGTAGTACCCGTGGGCCGGGTTTATGACCCGGCTGGGGACTATACGTCATCAGTAAATAGTTCACTTTAATAAGTTTGAACATTGCATAATTTTTATAAAACTTTTCATAAGACTTTTGATAACAATCTACCAGGTATTATCACATTATAACCATTATGCCCAATAAGGCCTATTAGTGGCCCCTAACAAGTTCATGTGACTTAAGTCTATTTCAAATTCAGTATTAGATTTCAAAGTTGTTATAAATCTCAGGTCCAATAATGGCCCAATAACCATTATATGTGTATGTTGGGCTTTGTGGCCCATATCCACTTTATATGCATTACGGGTTCTAAAACGCCTCATAACGATGTCAACTTAATGTCCACGATGGTCGGGTCTCGGGTATTCTAGTTATCAAAAAATAAACGAGTCTATATTTACTAAAAAGCGTCTCATACCATTTCGGTGTTTATAAAAATCATCACGTTATACATTAATTAAATATAACCTAATTCTTACAATTTACCCGACATGTCTTGCTAAATAGATCATATCGCCTGAACCGTAAATCATCTAGGAGAGCTATTTATATCAAAATTATTATTAACTTATATACTTTACTTATTATAAGTTTAATAACCCCTAAATTATACTTATCACAACTCAATTGCTCATTTTCTTACTTAGAAGAGTTGGCTGTTTTTCGCAGCCAACTTCAGTTTCACTGTTTTGGCCGCCATTTTCAAACCGTTTATCCGTAGAAAACTATCCGATTCGTGTGTGTTCTACATAAGTTTAGCTACAACCCATAGTTTTACAATTTTCATTGGTTCAGAGCGCTTTTATGAGTTTTCTGCCCGTCTTGACAGTATGATCAGATTTTATACTTTTTATCATTTTGGCCATATCTAATTCATCGGGTGTCGTCACGGGATGAGTGACCCTGACAAATAGCCACAAAACACAAATCTATTCAACTATATTATTACCAAAACTCAATACCTACTGTTTTTAACCAAATAACAAGTTTCTACTCATGTCCCAAACATTAATCCCAACATATATCTTTCTAAACATGTTTTTTTTATTGTTAAAATGTCTAATCGGTATGTTTAATGTCCTAATTTCAAAGATAAGTAAATGAACCATATAAAAATATATAGATCGATGAAATAAAGAATGGTAATAACAGAAAAAATATGAACATAAATTATGAATATGATCCTTACAAAAATTAGAACAAGAATCGATCGAATCAAGATAAGACTATAAGACTTTCAATCTTTAACCCAATCTTTAGCTAAAGACTCAAAGAATCATATGTTTAAGATGGGTTTGTGTTGGCGTGAATAACCAGAAGAAAGAAAAGTGGTTGTACTTTAGTTAGTTTAATAAAGATAAATGAGAGGTATATTAATTTTATACAAAAGTACGCATTCATGTACCAAGTGTTGTTAAAATTTGACACGTATTTGTTACATCTAATAGTGGCGTGTCACAAGGGATTGTAGGGTGAGGTTAAATATTAATCTTGTCCCACAATTTGTTAAAGAGTGTATTATCGAGGTTCGATATTTTTAACGTTGCACGATTTGAAAGATACGCATAAAACACGAAAATTAAACTCTCAATATAAAATAAAAACATTGACATTCAGAGAACATTTATAATTTGATATATAAATGAGGGCTTATGGTTTAAAAGATGTTAACGCATTATATAAACGAATGTCGCCTAAAGGTTTAACGTAAATTACGAAGAATGCTCGCAAAATGAAAAAAATAAAAATGACGACAATAGAAAATACTTTTATGTCATAATGAGAATATTTACGGTCGATGACGGACATAGACTTTGCCGATAATTAATAAATGACACGTACTCAATAAGTTAAAACCCTAATCTTGCTGTCTAGTCGAGAAATCAATATTATTCGTAGAACGAACATGACAAATGAAAGTCGGGTAATAAATATTGATCGACTACTAGGGATAAGATTAGATCTCAGTCTAATGTTGATTTTAAAGTTCGGGTTACTACATCATCTAACCCTTTAGGGAGCGACGTCCCGACGCTTAATTTGTCTCAATAGCCTTCGGTTTAATGGCGACGATGTGATGAATAGAAAAGTCATTGCCAAGGTTCCTAACGAAGGTTGGATGAATATCTAAAAGTATTTTTTTCATCGAAGGGTGCTCACACACGGATCCATACCCAAATGATATTACAGGGTGCTCACAAATAGATTCATACCCAAAAGATATTACAGGGTGCTGTCATCAAGAAAAATTCTTTAACGAACCTCTAATGGTAATAAGCAAAGTTTCAAAATATTTTCGCTTAAGGTAAGTTGTTGATGGTAAATCGATTATTGATTGACCTACAATTATACACATGAATCTTGAAGTCAATTAAACGAGTCGTCCATTCTCGGGTTGAATAAGGGTTCTTAACGGTTAGCTTATAAAGCTTGCGATAGTCGGGTCTTATTAGAGATAGTCCATCCAAACAAATCATAACTCGAGAGAAGTCCAATGGGTTACTCGTGCATAGATGATAATCAACAATCATCATAATGACGACAGCACTGAATGATTCATACCAACAAAACACGATTTGAAGGAAGACGTACACACACAAAACACTCCCAAATCGAGCCAGACATACTTGGGCCCACTCATTTATAACTCCTTGTCTACATCAAAAGTCGTCCCCTTCCATGTATACAAGAATGTATGAATTTACAGTTCAGGAACTTATAACTTTCTTGTTCAAATGAAAAGGCGTCTCAATCCATTTCAGCGAGACAATTATAAGTCATACTACTCAAGTATTACTATCTCTTAACCTGATGTCAAATCTAAATTACATAACATAGTAAGTACATGGTGTTAATAAACTTACATCATGATTTCTGATGACGTATAGTCCCCAGCCGGGTCATGGACCCGGCCCACGGGTACTACCCGTATCCGGCCCATCACAGATGGGTGGGAATAGTGTTATTTGAGCTTATGGGCTTGGATGAACAGTAACCGCACACATGTGTGCGGCCCACGACCCAGCATGCCC
The DNA here is from genome assembly GCA_025667525.1 of Glebionis coronaria. Lineage (NCBI taxonomy): Eukaryota > Viridiplantae > Streptophyta > Magnoliopsida > Asterales > Asteraceae > Glebionis > Glebionis coronaria. Next base: position 294,073,814 of record CM046877.1, read on the forward strand.
GGTGCAGGGTTAGATAGAATCATACTCCTAATATGATTAGGATTTATCCTAAAGGAGAGGATATTCACTCACCATAATTAGAAGATAACAATCAATCTAAATTTGGTGATTATCCTTGCCTTGGGGCCGAAGCATCAGTGACAGCCCATTAGGGTTTCACTGCCTATATAAGGAACCCCTAAGGGTTCCACAAAGGTATTACATTCAACACTCTTAAACTCTCATCCGATTCCTATAACCCTAATCAATTACTTACTCTCACGCCAGAGTCTAATCGTGGGAAACATTCCCATGATAAGCCTAAGGCGTGTTATTTAGTGTGCAGGATCCCAACCATACGATTCACTTGGTGCAGGAGCCGGAGTCCAGCCAACCCGAATTAAGCCTAATTCGGGTCTAGCAAGGATCACCCAACTTTTGTATCAACAAGTTGGCGCCATCCGTGGGACCATTACACTAAGCTAGAGCAAAAATCTCATCTCGAATCTTCAATGACGAAGGGGCATCCGCAGGGAAATCCCAGGAACACAAATCCTGGAGATCGAAAGTCCCAAGGGGAAGGGATACTAATTCCCAATCGACCCCCTAGCCATCAAGCTGTCGGACCAAACAGCCGGAGTGGTCTTCAGTCCATGGGGGTGACGAGCACGTTCTACATGACCCCACCACCTACTTCGACCTTGGATAATCCTGATCCAGGGAGTGCGCCCAATCCCCCTAACAAGGAGCCGCGCAGACCATCGACCGAGGAAGAAGTAGAGGTCGAACCACTCAGCGAGGAGGATCTCACTCGAGTTCTCATGCAGAACTTTGAAAGGATCGTCCCAGGGATTGCATCAAGGTTTAATCTAGGGAGGGACCTCCAATCTAGACTCAACTTTGGCAATGCCGGACCAAGCACCTCTTCTCAAACTCAGAGGAAGAGAAGGACACGATCTCAGGAGCGGAGCCTCTTTGAGGAAATTCCCCAACCTAGGAATGTGTTCGAACGCATAGGGGATCGTCTCATGCAGGAACTAATACAGTCCACAGAAGAGGGAGAGAAGTCCGACGGTTCACCCGAACGACCAGATCTGGAACTCACCAGAACCAACCGCCGCACAAGCGTGTGGGATAGGATGAATACCGGGAAGAAGGCTCCTGGCTCTTTTCACAAGAGCGGCCCTCACCCAAAAGATGGGGCACCACCTCCTTCTCCCGGTCCATCAGGAGAGGACTCGGATGACCATCCTCCCAAGTGTCGCCGACCTAGGTGCACTCCTCCACCACCACCAGACAATGAGAAGTACTATGGCGGTCCCTATTACTGAGAGACAGAAGCAGAAGATCTTTCCCAACCGTGGTGTGACCCTAGTCTCACCCATCCATAGGCAGACCCCAGGGAAGATCCTTTTACTCTCCGCATACGGAATTACTCCAAGGACACAAAATGTCGCATGCCGGCGTGTGTCAAGACTTATGATGGAACTGGTGATCCGGATGATCACCTTAAGATATTTGATACGCAGGCTAAGATTGAGCGATGGCCCATGCCTATATGGTGCCAAATGTTCAATTCAACCTTGATCGGCAATGCTCGTGACTGGTTTGAAGGACTTCCTCCGCGAAGCATTAATAGCTTCACTGAATTAAGCACTGCGTTCAAGAATAATTAAACTCAGCAGAAGAAGTATAATAGGGACCCGGTCTCATTGGAAACCGTCAAGCAACGGCCGGGGGAGTCTACGGAAGCCTTCACTGAACGCTTCAATGACGAGTTCACACGCACAAAGACAATGCCGGAACTCCTGAAAATTTCCGACTATATGCATGCCATAACAGACAGGGAATTAATCAGACGTCTCAATGACAAGCGTCCATAGAGGTATGACGACCTCATCGAAAGGGTCAGAAACTTCATAAAGGGAGAAACCGCGGTTGCCGCGGCCTATCCTTCAAAAGGAAACAGCTACCGATCGAACGACCAGTCCAGGAGACAGTCGGGCGGCCAAAGCAACCAGAACAAGGGTAGGGGCTCAGATTACAAGAGCCAAAACAAGGGAGGACGACCGGATGATAAGTTTACTCTTCTAAAGATGTCCTACCGAGAGATCTTGTTGACGGAAGGGGCTAATTTTCCGAGGCCTCCCCCAATGACGACTCCGCTGGACCGTCGCCAAGGAAATCGTTTCTATGAATTCCATAACGACAAGGGTCATGGTATGGAGGAATGTATACAATTCAAGAATCACATTGAGTCACTGATCAAGTCAGGTAAACTCAAGTATTTGGTTAAGGATTGGAAGGATGGAAAAGACAACAAGAAGTATGACAAGAAGGATCCCTAAAAGGATAAACCTTCAACTATATATATGATCCAATCCAGACAGCGCCGCACGAGGTAGAAAATTAGTCAAAAATTTTCACGCGGCAGAGAAATCTCATTCCCTCCCATCACAGCAAGCGATGTGATCGATGCGCCTCTCACTATTGAGATAAGCATTGGAATACACAATGTTCGTCGCATGTATGTGTATGGAGGGTCATCAGCAGGAGTACTGTACGAACACTGTTTTGTACAGTTATGACCAGAAGTAAGAAGCCAATTGGTACCGGCCACGGCGCCGCTCATTGGTTTTAGCGGAGACCCCATCTGGCCAATAGGGCAACTGCGTCTGCTTGTAAACATTGGGAACGAAGAGCACTCCACCACGGCGTGGATGAACTTTATGGTGATACGCTCACACTCTCCATAAAATGGGATCATAGGCAGACCGGGTATCCTGGCCATACGAGCAGTACCTTCCACGGCACACGGAATGATCAAATTCCCTATGGAAGGAGGAATTGTCACCATCTATAACACAATCGTACCAGCATCCGAGTGTCATGACATGACAACACTGGTTCCACCTGTTCCCCCCAAAAACGGATCACCACCTCCCAATTGGAAGGTGGCAATCCATCCTGATTACCCGGAACAAGAGGTGTCCATAGGGGGAACGCTCTCGAATAATGGCAAGAGGGCCATGTGCTCTCTCTTAAAGGCAAACTTAGATGTATTCGCATAGGACCCCAAGCATATGATGGGCGTACCGCGCGCAATAGCAGAACATAGGCTCCAGATCCGCCAGGGATACCCACCCGTCAAGCAAAAGAAGCGCGGTCAGGCACCTGAGCGCAACCAAGTGATATTGGATGAGGTACGTAAACTGGTGGATGCGGGTATCATGCGCGAGGTATACTACCACGAGTGGTTATCCAACCCAGTCATAGTCAAAAAGCATGACGGAAGCTGGCGCATGTGCGTGGATTTCACGGATCTAAACAAGGCCTGTCCCCAGGATTGTTACCCGCTACCAGAGATTGACTGGAAGGTGGAATCGCTATGTGGATATCCCTTTAAGTGCTTCTTAGACGCATATAAAGGATACCACCAGATCCAGATGGCAGAAGAGGACGCAGAGAAGACGACGTTTCATACTAGTCAAGGTGTATACTGTTATACAAAAATGCCGTTCGGACTAAAGAACGTCAGGGCAACATACCAGCGACTTGTTGACAAAGCCTTTGACTCACAGATAAGCCGCAATCTGGAGGTCTATGTGGATGACTTAGTCATCAAAAGTCATACGGAGGATGCACTTCTCCGAGACGTCCAAGAGACGTTTGACACATTGAGGAGGATTAATATGAAGCTAAATCCAAAGAAATACACGTTTGGGGCAACAGAAGGAATGTTCCTTGGATATATGATTGATCCAAATGGCATTAAGCCCTGCCCATAAAAACAGACGCAGTAATACAACTACCATCCCCTCAGACACGGAAAGAGGTACAATCCTTAAATGGGAAGCTGGCCGGGCTAAACAGGTTCTTATCAAAGTCCGCAGAGAAGTCACTCCCCTTATTCAAAACACTCAAGAAGTTCATTAAGAAGGGATACTTCCGGTGGACAAAGGAAGCTGAGGAAGCCTTTGGTCAACTCAAGCAACACCTCGCATCTCTCCCCATGCTAGTAGCTCCCCGGCCAAAGGAGGAGCTCAATATGTATCTATCAGCCACACATGGAGCAATAAGTGCGGTATTCATGACGGATAGGGACACGGTCCAAACTCCGGTCTACTTCATAAGTAGAACATTACAAGGGCCGGAGTTGAATTACTCCTCTATGGAAAAATTGGTTTTGGCGCTAGTGTTTGCTACAAAACGGTTGCGCCGATACTTTCAGGCGCACCCAATTGTAGTCATTAGTGACCAACCAATAAAACAAGTCATCTCTAGACTGGATATGGCGGGTAGGCTATAAAAGTGGAGCATTCTATTGGGAGAACACAACATATCTTATTGACCAAGGACGGCTGTTAAAGGCCAAATCTTGGCGGATTTCTTGATAGAGAAGTCGGATGAAGAAGGACCAATCGTAAAACAAGACGAAACTCCAGCAGAACCATAGGTGTTATTCACGGACTGATCTTCGTGTACGGATTGGTCAGGAGCCGGTCTCATCCTTACAAATCCGGAAGGAATGGAGTTTACGTACGCCCTTCGATTTGAGTTCACAGCCACCAATAATGAGGCAGAATATGAAGCATTGATTGCGGGTTTAAAAATCGCCGCTAGAATGGGAGTCCGCAACCTTGAGGCCTACGTGGACTCACGGCTTGTCGCGAACCACATTCTGGGAGGATATATAGCTAAGGAGGATAACATGGTCCGATACTTGGAGAAAGTCAAGTCACTCATCGCGGCTTTCAGCAAGTTTCTATCAAGCAGGTACCAAGAGGCGAGAACAAGAAGGCGGACGCTCTTAGCAAGATCGCGTCTACAAGTTTCGCCCACTTATCCAAGAAAGTCTTGGTGGAAATACTCAAGGAAAAGTCTATAACAGAAGGGGAGGTCGCTGCTATAGTTGAGGAGGACGGACCCACATGGATGACCCCGATCGTCAACTATTTGACTAATGAAGCCCTTCCGGACGATGAAAAAGCGGCACGGCGCATCAGAAGGAATTCGCAGCACTTCGAGCTTCGAGAAGGTATCCTTTATAAGCGCTCCTTCTTGCATCCATGGTTGCGGTGTGTGGGACCACGTCAGGCCACTTACGTGATCAGTGAGATACATGAAGGGTTATGCGGCATGCATGCGGGCCCCCGATCCGTGGTGGCTCGAGCCCTACGCACAGGATATTATTGGCCTACCATGCATAGGGACGCACGCGACATGATTTGCAAGTGCAGTGATTGCCAAGTGCACAGACCAGTGTCGCGACATCCGCAGCAGGAACTTACACCTATTACATCCCCATGGCTATTCTACAAGTGGGGGATCGACATTGCAGGACCATTTCCTGTAGTTGCGGGGGGAGTCAAGTTCTTGATTGTCGCAATGAACTACTTTACACGTTGGATAGAGGCCAAGGCAGTCAAATCCATCACAGGCAAACAAGTTAAAAAGTTTGTTTGGGAGAACATCGTGTGTCGCTTTGGCTTACCAGGATAAATCATCTCGGACAACGGGAAGCAGTTCGCGGATAATCCATTCAAGGACTGGTGCGCAGCATTGAATATCAAACGGCGCTTCACGTCTGTTAAGCACCCGAAGACAAATGGTCTGGTGGAACGGGCAAATAGAAGCTTGGGAAATGGCATCAAGGCACGCTTGGAGGAACGAAGTGCCAAATGGGTGGACGAACTACCACATGTTCTATGGGCGCATAGGACTATGATCAAAACAGCCAACGGGGATACTCCATTCGCATTGGCCTACGGCACTGAAGCTGTTATACCAGCAGAAATAGGAATGCCTACCATCCGCACGACGGAGGTTAATGTCGTCACGAACGACGAGCAACTCCGGATCAATCTGGATTTGTTGGCGGAAAAAAGGGAGATAGCGGCTATCAATGAGGCCAAGTCTAAGGCTAAAATGAAGGCTTATTATGATGCCAAGGTTAAAGGTTTTTCTTTTCGACCGGGAGATAATGTCTATCGTGCTAACGAAGCAAGTCGAGCGGAGAATACAGGAAAGCTGGGTCCTAAGTGGGAAGGACTGTATGAGGTCACGGAAGCCTTAGGACGGGGCGCGTACAAGTTACGTGACATGGATGGCCGCGATCTGGAACGCACATGGAACATCTCCAATCTCAAAAGGTGCTATCTTTGAAAGCTACAGCTTTCGCATGGATACTTCGCTATATCTGGCTTTAATGAAGATCCATGTGCTCCCTCTGTTTTGTTTCTTATGTTTTTTCTAGGTTCTTTTTTGTTTTTAGGACTTCCCATTCTTGTTAAAACAAAAAATGTAAACGTTCTAATAAAATGTCGTGGTGCCTAGCTAGCTCCACGACTTGTTTTGTGCAAATTGTTTTTCTTTAGATTTCGTTATAGTTATATGGATTTAATTGTTATTATTATAATGTGCCATGTCTTATTCATATGAATTCATTCAATACCGTACATGTACAATGCGCCTCCAGGTGGGGTAAGAGGATTAAGTGACCCTAATAATTCAACTTGTCACATAAGAGGGATGCAACCCCAGTGACGCGGATCATGTATCCTTACTAGACACCTTATTCACGAGATGTTGTGATAAGTTTCCATATGCCGCGCTCACGTAGTGCTTTTCATAGTAAAGACGCACGCCGCACTTCTAGTAAAGTATAGACTTAGTTTTATTCTGGGTAAGACGTGACATGTCATGCGACACAGATACATGATATCTAAAAGAATATAAACAAGTTTCCAAATCATCAAAATTGTCGTGCCTACCACGGACTTATACATAGCATAACAAGTGTTTACAATCATGAGGTACCGTGGACATCCACGGACAATTGTTTAAGGTTACAAACCAAACTGTTCAAATAGATAAAGGGCACCCTACATGGGGTGGAGAAACCTACATATCTCCCATTGTTCTTCAGCCAGACAAGGCGGTATCTCACTGCGTTCCTTCCGCTCTAAAGCTTGAGCCGCATTCCTCTCCAGCACCTCGCTTAATGGTTTCTCATCAACTACGATTCTGGTTACGTCCTCATAAATAGGAAGGGTGAGGTGGCTGGGCGAGGGAGTGAAGGAAGCCCGTGAATGTCCCTCATCTTGAGAGAATGCACCAAGACTAAGTTTTTCCATAACCTCCATGTTCGATGCATCCTTTGTGGCTTCCAGCTCGGCCAAGAATGGGTAGTGTAGATCTCGCATTGCGGCCATGGAAGCAATCATCTTGTTAGCAGCTTCGGTGTTGAAGAAGGCATGCTTTGCGAAGTTTTGCTTCTTCCTGATTAGCTCTGCGGCCATGACCATTCCTTCATGGCGTGATCAATGTCATCTGACACAAGGTTGGCAAACTGCTGAACAAATTCGGGGGCCTCCAACACCTTGGTAACGGCTAGACGTGCCCCGTGACCCACCATCCACCTACGACCGGCAATGGCTGCTAGTAGTTGGGGGCATAGCACGTCGTCACGTTCGGTGATTAGGGCATTTATTAGCACATCTTTTTGGGTGGACGCCTCCCTCAGTTGTTCGGTCGTTCCCCTCTCATGAGCAAGCTCCTCTTTTACTTTTTTCCCCGCCTTGGATCATCGTATGGGCATCCTCAAGCTTCTTGGTGAGCATGGACACTTGGTTGGAGGAGGACTTGGCTGACGCTTCTTCCACGGTCACCTGTATGAGATACATTACTTATTAGAATGGTGGTTAGTGTGGCATAGGAGTGATGCGGCGCGGATACATACCTTGGTTGTTGCAGCCTCAAGTTTTGTCTCAAGCTCGGCTACATGCTGGTCATGAGCATTGGCGCGGGCCGATTGTTCTTTCACAGTCGCCTCGGCGGTAGCAAGCTGGGATTGGAGGGCGGCAATTTGGGCTTCATTGTCTTCGATCATCCTCTCTCTTCGGCCAACCTTCGTCTTGAGGGACTCCACATGCCCTAAAGCAGCTTCAAATCTTACCCTCATCGAAGTATCCATCGCCATTTGATGCACCAGGGCGCCATTGTACTCATCCACCAGGTCCGCATGGCTTAGTACATTTACATCTTGTACCAAACCAGGAGGGATGCAGTTGTTAAGGTACTCACGGCACTCCTCGGCCTCTCTCATCCGCGATGCAGTAGTGATCTTCCAGACAGGATTGAAAGGTTGATGAGGGCCGGACATTGGGATCTCTTGGGAAGCCGTGGGGGTACCTTCTTCAAAGGCAGGGCCGGATCTGGTTGCAGCTATATGCAACACAAGTTCTCTATCCACTTCCTTCTCTTTCCCCTTCTCTTTCTGTGCATCGGGGGGAGGCGGGGCACCAGCTTGTTCATCTCTACAAAACACACATTTTGGAGTAAATATCAAGTATTGTTTAAGGAAAGTTGTGGCTCTTACTTAAGAAAGAGGTAGCCTTACATGTTATTCCCTGCTAGTTCTGATGCAGTCGGGGGAACTTGAGTAACCGGATCCACATGTGCGGCCCGTACCGTTTCAGAGGCCTGGGTGGTGCTCCCAACAGATTGATAGAGGGGTGGTCCTCGCGAAATTTTTTGGGGGGCATTGTGTTCACCAACCTCGGCCTGAGCGACTCTTCTCACCAGCTTGTTCTTCCTGCGGGTACGCTTAGGGGCGGGCTGGGCTTCTTCTTCTTCAGCTTCCTCTACAAGTTCTTTTTCTTCTCCCTCATCCTCTTCTTCATTGACTTGTTGCATCTCCTCCTCGTCATCGCCCAACATTTGGCGAAGACTAGAGGTGGTCCTCTCAATATTGTCTTCTTGCTCTTCCCCGTAGGCGGGGGTGGCAATCTTAGGCGGCGAGGAGGACCCGACTTCATCTTCAAGCATCATGTTATCACCATCCTCGTTGTCAAAGTCCATAGGGGTTCTCAGGAGCGTTGTTTCCTCTTCGTCTGAATAGGGGTCCGGCACGTCCTCCAGGGAAACCGTCACGTTTCGGGTGTTCTCGAGGAGGGGTAGCTCGTTCTCACGTCTGGGACGGGATCCCTCATGTACAAGCTTTGGATCGCCTTGACGTAGGATTCCAAAGAAGTTCATTTCTGCCACAATAAACGAAGTATGTTAGGCGTTAACAGATAAATGTATGCGTCTTTGATGTACGGATGCTAAACCTACCTTCACCATGCCTTCTCCAAAACACAGGATATCTGTTGGACGAGCCGAAATAGTTGCGGCTAATCCCTAGCAAGCAGAGGAATGATTCGGGAAGGTTTCTATGGAACCCTGTTCTATTCGTATCTATTTCTTGGGAATGTTGGGGATTGTATGTACTGGCGTGTGGAGGAGGGTCATGAGGTAATCTAGGTTTGAAGACATAATCGGCCAGCCACACTATCGAGTCAATGAAAAAACAATGATCGTACCAGTTTTTCAAGGACTCCATGGACTTATTATGGGACTGGGGGCTATTGGGAGATCGTTTCTTAAAGGATAACCAGCCATTTACTAAACTAGGAGTGTAAAATAGCCGGAAAAGCTCTACGGCTGGTGGGATTCTTCTAGCACGACAAATGATTTTAAACTGACTAACCTTACATGCGCCTATAAAGTGAAGCTGGCTAATATGTACATCATAATATCCTAAGAGATCTATGAGGAAGCGAGTGAAAGGAATGCGGTAGTTGGCCGCATCAAAAAGGCGAGTATATAGGCCAATCTTTCCCTGCCGAGCCTCAGTTATAGGGTCTCCGGCACCAGGGAGTGAAGGGTGTAGATTGGTAGGAATGAAGTAATTGGTGCAAAAGTGATCTAACTGTTGCTGGGTCATTACATTGAGCACGGATCCAATGGAGGGGTTGTTTCTTTGGGCCATTACTAAATAAAAAGTTAAGGACGTGGTATTCTAACCTGCGATGGAAGGGATCCGTGCGTGAGAAAGTGGTGCTAAGAAGAAAAGCTTTAATGGCAGAAATGGAGAAAAGGTGTGTGTGTTTCACACAGCCTTAGGGGTGGCTTATTTATAGGGTTTTCTTGTGTGTCATGGTCTGTTGGATGCATGACACGTGTTTGCCACTATCCATAATCGTGTGGCAAGGGTATAAGTGGCAAGTGAAAAGTCGGTGGGACCCACGGGTCACTTTTGACTCAATAGTTTACGCCGCTCGAGGTTCTGACTGTTTGCACTTTGTCAATCAAGTGGTAGGTGAACAGTCAATTATGTCGAGCTGTGCGGTCTTACGTAAGACCAAATTCAATGCTACATTTAATTTGTCTCGGTCGTCACGTGCGGCTGAGGTACTATTGGAATAAATTCCTAACGTCAGGCAGCCACACGTGCGGCCAAAGCAAATTTTTTGATAAATCATCATTTTTCTTAAAAGATCTTTTCTTGGTACGTCCAGGGAGCTTCTTGATAGTATAGAGGTTACGCCTACGGTTGTAACAACTAGACTGGGGGACATGATGACGTATAGTCCCCAGCCGGGTCATGGACCCGGCCCATGGGTACTACCCGTATCCGGCCCATCACAGATGGGTGGGAATAGTGTTATTTGAGCTTATGGGCTTGGATGAACAGTAACCGCACACACGTGTGCGGCCCATGGCCCGGCATGCCCGGTGCAGGGTTAGATAGAATCATACTCCTACTATGATTAGGATTTATCCCAAAGGAGAGGATATTCACTCACCATAATTAGAAGATAACAATCAATCTAAATCTGGTGATTATACTTGCCTTGGGGCCGAAGCATCAGTGACAGCCCATTAGGGTTTCACTGCCTATATAAGGAACCCCCAAGGGTTCCACAAAGGTATTACATTCAACACTCTCAAACTCCCATCCGATTCCTATAACCCTAATCAATTACTTACTCTCACGCCGGAATCTAATCGTGGGAAACATTCCCACGATAAGCCTAACACGTGTTATTTAGTGTTCAGGATCCCAACCATACGATTCACTTGGTGCAGGAGCCGGAGTCCATCCAACCCGAATTAAGCCTAATTCGGGTCTAGCAAGGATCACCCAACTTTTGTATCAACAATTTCCGTATTCAAACGTCCCATTCCATCTGAATAAGGAAAACACAAACAATCTAAGGTCGAGTAGTTTAAAACTTTCTTATTCAAATGTTCCAATCCATTTAAATAAGACAACCTTAAACAACTCATAGTTGGGCGAGTTAAAATCTCTATATCTAAATGTCCCATTCCATTTAGATACAAGGTATTAAGTCACTCAACCGAATGACTACTACGAGCATATCTTTGTTGTACACAACTATATATATTTGATTAGGATATATATATATCTTAAGTCCAACATTGACATCCTCCTTTTCGCCAATAAAACGTAGTCATATATAATCAAATCACACGTCGCATTACATAGAAGATGTCGCCTCGGATAAATGATTCTTCAAAATCATAAGAAGTACTCGGAACACGAATATAACATCAATCAATTACGTTTCAAAAAGAGATGTCCTAAAATGGCACATCACGATACGATGATAACAATCGAACTTAAACAAGTCGATATGCGATAGATTATGAAACAATATACACATAGTCAAAGTATCAAACGAGTTTCACACTCATATTCAGATAATACATAATCACCAAGATTAGAGATTGGCGGTGAGGCCAAATCATATACAAAAACCGTATTATAAAAGGTATGATAATCATTCTAGGACCATTGCATTACAAGTAATGCCTTTAAATACCATAGTATATTCATAAATATACATATTAGCATTCATACATACATATAGGTTCACATAATCATAATCAATCATAAGTAGTGCAAGAATAGCCTTACCGGAGCTATGCGGAGTAGTTGTGTGCTTAAAATTTTAAAGAACACAAGTTGGCAAAGCATCAAGATCAAGTCAAGGAAAAGATCAAAGCTCCAAGATCAGAAGTCATGAAAAGAACGATGAAAGAACTCTCAAGACAACGAGCTTCAAAGTCTGCAACAACAAAGAAGTGAAGTCACATAATACATGACCACCACTTAGAGGGAGATTGTTTGAAGTATTTAAAGTGATGGTCAAAGAAGTGAAGTCACATATTATATGACCACCCCTTAGGGGGAGATTGTTAGAAGTATTTAAAGTGATGGTCATATAATATACCGTTGCGAAGCTTGTGGAAAATGCTATTCAACGTTGTCGAGAGTTCTATGTTATTGTTATGTATGTAACGGGAATTAGTCCCGAACTCACAAATGAGGAAGGCCTCCTAACCTTTTTTTTTGGTAACCGTGATTTCTGATTCATTGGCCGACTAATCCACGGGGTTTGAGCCCACCGCCACACAGACTCAAACCAGGAAAGTCCTCCTAACCTTGTAAGCCTTAGTATAAAAGGCACACCATCCTCATTTGTGTGTGTGTCTCTCATAGTATTTTCCTTCCTTATTGTTTTTAGAGAGAGAAACTCTCCTTAGTTTCTCTCACTAGGAACACACTCCTTGTATCTTTCTCTTTCTTCTTTATCTAATCTAATATATTCTTAGTTTTAATCTTGTTCTTCATCATCTTTATTTCTTGTTCTATATAGTCGTGTGTTACGTCCTACAGGAGTAAACTCCCGTACACTTATTACATTTACAACTTTGCTTAACCCAAGCTAAGGAAAGATCAACTATAGTGAATTCATTTTAAGCATAATGTGGTTATGAAAAATCACAATAGTAACGAAGTGAACTAGATACAAGGGCCTCCTCTATAAGCTCCAATGCATGTGATGAGAGAGAGCAACCCTACAAACAACATGAAGACAAAAGGAATGTCTCCCCTACACTTATCCTCAACTCTATATCCTTATTTATATCCTACCATACTCTAAGTCTAAAAACTCTAAACCTAGTTATTCAAGCTTGATTTATGGAGTTTCTAGCTCGACTCTTACCATAATGAATTAATTCATGGGGAAAATGGGGATCTCTTGGATATTTCCACGGAAATGTCCTCCCTAAAATAGTGCTTTACACGGTGACCATTCATTTTGAAATTTGGACCATTAGGTTGTGACAACTCAATAGTCTCATATGGAAACACTTGAGCAATAGTGAATGGACCGGACCATCTTGACTTAAGCTTGCCCGCAAAGAGTTTCAACCTTGAGTTAAAGAGGAGAACCGGCTCTCCAACTTTGAACTCACGGTTCTTGATCTTAGCATCATGCAATTGCTTAGTCTTTTCATTGTAAAGCAATGAGTTTCATAAGCATTGGCTCTCAATTCATCCATTTCATTGAGTTGGTCCTTTCTATGTGAACCGACTTGGTTTAAATTAAATTTTTCCCACTTGAGAGCCCATGAAGCCTTATGCTCTAACTCGAATGGGAGGTGGCATGCTTTACCATAGACAAGACTATAAGGAGTACAACCAATTGGTGTCTTAAAAGCCGTCTTAAAAGCCCACAAAGCATCATTAAACTTATCCGAACAAGAAGCTTGATGTTCTCCCACCGTTCTCTCCAAAATTCTCTTTAAACCACGATTTGTGACCTCGGTTTGCCCATTAGTTTGAGGGTGATACGCGGTAGAAAGTCTATGGTTAACACCAGACTTCTTCATGACTCTTGTAAATTGATTATTACAATAATGAGTACCAAGATCACTTATGATGGCACGAGGTACACCAAATCCAGCAAATAATTGCTTCAAAAATTTCAGTACAACTCGAGCATCATTAGTAGGCAAGGCCTTGGCCTCAATCCACTTTGAAACATAGTCCATGGCTACGAGTATGTACTTATTACCCTTAGATGACGGAAAAGGTCCCATGAAATCTATTCCACATACATAAAAAATCTCACATTCTTGTATGAAGTTTTGTGACATCTCATCTGGTTGATTAATTTTTCCTTGTCTTTGACATACATCACAAAAATTTACCATCTCTTGAGCATCTTTGTATATTGAAGGCCAATAATAACCCGAATCAAAGACTTTCTTGGCGGTGTAGTTGGGCCCAAAATGTCAACCCGTAGGTCCCTTATGACAAGCTTCTAAGATTTTAAATGCCTCGGGCCCATGTACACACTGTCTAATTATTTGGTCCGCACATTGCCTAAAGAGGTAAGGGTCATCCCAAAGTAGTATTTCACTTCCTTAAGAAATTTCTTCTTTTGTTGTAAAGTGAGACCCTTTATTAGCACATCCCCCACAAGATAGTTTGCAATATCCGCAAACCAAGGGGTGGCATCCTCTTGTGAAGAGATAGACATGAGCTCCTCTAATGGAAATGTTTAATTAATTTCCTTATGAGGCAATTCACCTTGAAAAGGATGCTCAAGTCTACTCACGTGATCCGCCGCTAAATTCTCGGCTCCTTTCTTATCACGAATATCAATGGAAAACTCTTGTAGCAACAAAACCCATCTCAAAAGTCTAGGCTTAGCATCTTGCTTTGTCATGAGGTACTTGAGAGCGGAATGATCCGTATACACTATGGTCTTGGAGAGCAAAAGATAGGGTCTAAATTTCTCAAAGGCATAGACTATAGAAAGCAACTCTTTTTCCGTGGTGGTATAGTGAAGTTGAGCACCCGTCATGGTTTTACTATTATAGTGTATAGGTTGAAAATGCTTATTCACTCTTTGTCCTAACACGGCCCCCACGGCATAATCACTAGCGTCACACATGAGATCAAAAGGCTAATCCCAATTTGGAGAAACCAAAACGGGAGACTTAGTCAACTTTTCCTTATGTATCTCAAAAGAGTCTAAAAACTCTTGGGTGAAAATGAAAGGAGCCTCTTTTTCCAAGAGGTGGGTCATCGGTCTTGCGATCTTAGAGAAATCTTGTATGAAACGTCTATAGAATCCCGCATGACCCAGAAAACTTATAACTCCTTTCACCATGGTAGGTGGGGGAAGCTTAGCAATGACATCAATTTTAGCACGATCCACTTCTAAACCCATATTAGATATCTTATGTCCCAAAACTATCCCCTCTTTGACCATGAAATGGCACTTTTCCCAATTAAGAACAAGACGTTTTTCTTCACACCTCTTAAGCATACGTTCCAAATGGGAGAGAAAAGAAGTTAACGAATCTCAAAAGACCGAGAAATCATCCATGAAAACTTCCATAGTGTGCTCAATCATATCATGAAAGATTGCCATCATACACCTTCGAAATGTCCCCGGTGTATTGCACAAGCCAAAAGGCATTCTCTTGTAAGCAAATGTACCATAGGGACAAGTGAATGTGGTCTTTTCTTGATCCTTTGGATCTATGGGTATTTGGAAGTAACCCGAGAATCCATCTAGAAAGCAATAGTACTCATTTTCCGCTAAGCGTTCAAGAATTTGGTCCATAAAAGGCAATGTGAAATGATCTTTCCTAGTAGCATCATTGAGCTTCCTATAATCGATACAAACTCTCCAACTCGTGACAAGTCTAGTAGGAATAAGCTCATTGTTCTCATTAGGCACTACATTGATTCCACCCTTCTTAGTAATACAATGTACCGGACTAACCCATTGAGAGTCGGAAATAGGGTAAATCATACCCGCATAAAGGAGTTTGATAACTTCCTTTTTAATTACCTCATGGATTTTTGGGTTAACCCTTATTTGGCTTTGAATAGCGAGTTTGTAATCATCCTCCATAAGGATTTTGTGTGTACAAAAATTTGGATCAATTCCCCTTATGTCGGATATTTTCCATGCTATGGCTTTCTTATGTTTCTTAAGGACTTCTACAAGTTTTTCCTTCACATCATCTTTCAAATCTTTAGCAATGATCACGGGTAATTGGTCTTTTCCATCTAAGAAAGGATATTCAAGGTGGGATGGAAGGTATTTAAGTTTAAGGGTAGGTGGACTCTCAATGGAAGGTTTCACTATGGATGGATCATCTATGGTAACTTTTTGTAGAATAGGTGAAGGAATGGGATCCTCATTGAGCAACTTTTGGATAGTGAGAATTTCTTCTTCCCAATTGATGGGAGAATCATCATTACCAAGGAAGTTGGACTCAAATTCCTCCAAGAGGAAATCACTCTCTCCAAAAGGTGTTAAGGAGGGAGCAATTGAGGCAACGGTCCCTACATGAGGCATGTTTTCACTATCATTCTTACAAGCTTCATGAAAATGCTCATCACACACCTCATCAAGAACATCCACTATGTTAATTGTTTCACAACCTTGAGAATTCTTAGTTACTTTTCTTAACTTGAAAACCACTTTCTCATCCTCAACACTCATAGTTAGTTCTCCTTCCGCCACGTCTATAAGAGTACGACCCGTCCTCAAAAATGGTCTACCAACAATTAGAGGAACTCTCGGGTCCATATCATAATCAACCACTATAAAGTTCACGGGAAAGGTAAACTTATCCACACCTACAAACACATCCTTCGCAATGCCTACCAGATAAGCTATGGTACGGTTAGCTAACTCAAGGGTCATCCTAGTAGGAGTGAGCTTGGAAAGAGAGAGTTTTTTGCCAAACCGATAAAGGCACGAGATTAATGCTTGCCCCTAGATCCGCTAGTGCCATTCAATTTTCCACCCCGGGAAAATTACAAGGGATCAAAAATCTCCTCGGATCTCCAAGATTTGTAGGTAAGTTTTTGAGAAACACGGCGGAGCAATTCTCATTGAGTGATGTGTTAGGCAAATCCACCAATTTTTCCTTGTTGGAGAGGAGATCTTTGACCATTTTAGGAAACTCTGGCATATATGCAAGAGCTTCCGGAAAGGAGATGTTTATGTTAAGTTGCTTAAACATCCTCAAAAAGTTTGAGACTTGAATATCATCCTTGTTTTTAAGTTTCTCCTTTCTCAATCTTGATGGATATGGTAAGCTTGGTTTTGGTGTAGGTTGAGTAGTTGTTGTGGTGGAAGGTTTCTCTTTGTTGGTTTCTTCATTGGGAGTTATGGAAGGTAAAGGAGTAGTTGGTGTAGGTTGAGAAGGTGTAGGTGTTGAAGTGGTAGAGTTTGAAGGTGGTGAGTTTGATGTTGAAGGCTTATCACAAGGTGTAACTATAGTAGGCTTAACCATAGAAGGTGTAGGAGGTGAAGGATCATTAGTTGTCTTTCCACTTCTTGTTGTGATATCATTGACATTAGCCTTGTATTTGTTTGTGTGTTTGAAGGTAGAGCCCCTTGTGGCCGTTAATTGAGAAGCATCATAAATTTCTTGTTAGTCTCCTAATGCATAACTCTTATTTTATCTTGTGTTCTCTTTTCACTTTTACGACTTCTTCTTTCGGTTTCTTGGTTCATCTTTTGGAGTAGCTAAAAGGTATCATTTTGCCCATATCCTTGATTTTGACCTTTATGGTATCCTTGATTTGGAAAGGGTGGAGGTGGTTGGTTAAATCCTTGATTGGTTGTATGGAAATTATTTCCTTGATGTTGAAAGTTGTTGGGTGCTCTAGCCTAGGCCCTTGATTTCTTTGAAGCACTTGAGGAGGATTGGGTTGATTTTAGGTGGGTGGATGGGGTGGAAAGCCGGGTGGAGCAAGGTAGTTATTTGACTTGTGAGAGAGCTTGTTTTGATTGATGTTAGGTTTGAAGTACTCTCTATGTTCTTCTTGATAAGCATAACACTCAACTTGGTAATTTTGAACCTTATCACATTGTAGGTAAGAATGAGGACCTCCACAAGTCTCACATGAAATAGAAATGGCATTCACATCATTGGAAAAGTTGTTCAAGGAAAGGCTCTTAAGGGTTTGGGCTATGTCTTGATTTGTCTTAAGATTCATCTCTTGATTTCTTTCCATTATTTTAAGTATCTCTTGGTGACTCTTGAGGATTTAATTATCAAAGGGTGTTTGAGAACTATCTTTTACAACATGAACCCTTTCATCAAATTGGTTATTTGTTTGCACCATGGATTTAGTCTTAATAATGTCCCATGTCTCTTGAATAGATTTGGAAAGAATGTTGCCACCCGCGGAGGAGTCGAGGGAATCTTGATGATGTGGTCTTAATTCATTGTAGAAAGTATTGATTTGGTGAACTTCATTAAATCCATGATTGGGGCATTTTCTAAATAACTCCTTGTACTCTTCCCACGAATCACTAAAGGTTTGGCTAGGTTTTTATTGAAATCCAATAATTAGGTTTCTCAAAGTCGTGGTCTTAGATGGAGGAAAGAACTTGTTCAAAAACTTTTTAGTAAAGTCATCCCAAGTGGTAATGCTCTTAGGTGGTTGCTTGTCTAGCCAATACTTAGCATTGCCCTCTAAGGAGAATGGCACTAGGATCAACTTAATGACATCATGGGGAATTCCATTGTACTTAAGAGTATTTCAAAGAGATAGAAACTTCTTGATATGATCATGTGGATCATCACTAGGTCTCCCAAAAATGGTGTGTTTGAAACCAAGGTAATCATAGATGTCTTAAGCTCAAAGGCGTTTGCGGGTACCTCGGGTATAACAATAGCATCGGCATATCCTTGCACATTGGATTGGAGGTGTTCCATCAAAGGTCGATTGTCATAGGCGGCCATGGCTTCTTGTGTGTTGTTCAAAGCACGATTCTCGAGATCGGCTTGATGGACGGTGTTGTTTTAACTCTTTCTCTTTTTCTTTCTTTTCGGAGGAAGGGGTTGTACACCAACAGGTATTTGTGCACGCCCGCGGGTGAGCATGCAACTCAAATCAAGGAGTGAGAGAGAAGCTCTCGTTCGACTGTGGAAAAGAAGGGATTATCCTTTCCGATGTTCAATAAGTAATATCCACAAGAAAGTATAGTATATGTAAGTAATACTTGGGTGCAAGACCCCCAATCAAGCTTTCCTTCTTAGAATATTCACTAGTGAACGGGGGGTTATGTGGCGCGAAGCACTCAAGTACCTATTAACCCTTGGACGGCATTTTATAGCACGTCGCCTTTCTATTCACTTTGTAGTTTGTATTCTTCGACTTCTTTCCTATTGGAAGTATTTATCTATTCTTGCTTTAATTAAATTTGATCGATACACGTGTCAAGGACCAGAACGCTCCCGAACACTGTGTATTGCAAAAGCAATACTTATGGAAGTATGTGTATTGAGTGGTCGTATATGTATACGTATCTACATATAATAATGTATCAAAAATATTTTTGTATTTATTGGGTTATTAAAGAAACTAATATATGTACGTAAAAACCAATGAAAACCAATAATATATATTTTTGGGTGCAATCTCTTAGAAAAAAGATTGCTTTTTGGATTTTTTTTTATTTTTTTGGTTCATTTCTTTAGGAAAAGAATTGATTTTGTTATTTTTTAGTTTTTATATTTTTATATTTTTTATTTTTTTATGTTTAGGATTTATGATATGTAAAAACAACGTCCACTCGGGGAACGGATCCCAAAATCCAATGGAAACCGTCAATCAATTGTCTTTCGTAATGTCATTTACCGTTAGCGGCGCCATTTAATATTGAGTATTTGCAAGTTCGTTTATTTTTGACTCGAGACAAATTGAAAGGCCTACTAATTTCGAGCTTTAAATTGTTTTTGGTTGTTAATGGTTATTTGGATTATAGGTCTAATTCAAACCAACATGTAAAAAGAGAAAATATTATTTAGCTATTTATCCGTAAAACAAAGTGCAAGTACCAATTAATATTCACAAAGTACAAGTTTCTAATGCATGAAAAGTAAAATGCGTGAAATGTAGACAAAATGAAAATATAGGGACCAAAAGTGTAAAATCAAAAACAATAGGGACCAATTATGTAAATTGTAATAAACTAGCAAACAAACTTAACGAATTCCAAAACTACTTACCAAAATTGTAACAAACAGAATTTCAGGGACTATTTTATGCAAACCTAAAAAGTTAGAAGTTTAGAGCTGATTACAAACTCTAGTAAAAACCAAGGACCATTATATAATTTAAACAAAAACTTTTTCAAAAACGGGCTATATGACTTGAATAAGTCGAATGAGCTTATTACTCAACCAAATTCACTCTGGTTTCACTAAAATGCTTAGAATTGAAAATAAGCTAGGCTGGTAAAAGGAATTTACTTAAAAGTTGTTAAACCTCTAGTTAGCTTATCTCAATAAGCCAACATTAAGCTCAAATGAAATCCATACATCCACAAAATGATTTTATTGCAAAAACTGCTTAATCAAGTATCAGAAAGCTTGGAATGTCTTTTTGTTTTGAAAATAAGCAACATAATAAGCTGGAATCTTGAATAAGCCAAATTCAGCTTATTTTGACCAAAGTTGACCAAAAATCCAATAAGCTCAAATATTCAGGATTTGTTTATGACATGTTTGTAAGTTGATTTGTGAAAGAAAATCAATGGATTTATTAAGTGAAATAAGAGATCTAGCAAAATAGTATGCACTTCATCACATAAACTGAACTTTGATCAAGTGCTTATCAATAAGCTAATATCTCACTTAAAAGCTGAAACTGTATGATTTCCAATCAAACACTGAAAGTTTAGATGTTACTACAAATGTAAACAAGATTCAGCTAATTTCATCAAGAAACCAAGAAATGCCAATGAATCAAAACTCACTAGTTTACTGATGAACTTTATCAAAAGGCTTGACCCAAAGTTTTTTCTACCAATTGCCTGTTTGAAAACCAATTTGACCTCAAAACTTGACAAATATGCTTACACTAACAGGCTTAGTGTGAATGAACACTAAACAACAAGATCTTACAAATGAATCACCAAAGATGTCTTGATCCAAAAACTACTTCCAAAATCTGATAAGGAACTTTATCAAACACTTTTTAAGTATAAGGCTAAGACAGATTGTTGATACAAAAGTTGGATTCTCCTTGCTAGACCCGAATTAGGCTTAATTCGGGTTGGCTGGACTCCGGCTCCTACACCATGTGAAATATCTGGTTGGGATCCTGCACACTAAAACAACACGCGTTAGGCTTACCGTGGGAATATATCCCACTATTAGACTCCGGTGTGAGAGTAAGTAATCGGTTAGGGTTTGAGAATCAGATGAGTTGTGAGTATGTAGAATGTAATACCTTTGTGGAACCCTTGGGGGTTCCTTACATATGCGGTGAAACCCTAATGGGCTGTCACCGATGCTTCCGCCCCAAGGAAAGGATAAGTACCAGAATTAGATTGATTGTTATCTTCTAATTATGGTGAATGAATATCCTCTTCTTTGGGGTAAATCCTAATCATAATAAGATTATGATTCTAACCCTGTACCGGCCGTGATGAGCCGTGGGCCGCACACATGTATGCGGCTACTGTTCATTCGAAGCCCATAAGCTTTGAATGACATTAATCCAACCCATTAGTAACACGCCGGATGCGGGTAGTACCCGTGGGCCAGGTTTATGACCCGGCTGGGGACTATACGTCATCATGTCCCCCCAGTCTAGTTGTTACAGCCGTGGGTGGAATATCTAGACTAACAAAATGCTCCCTGGATGTACCAAGAAAGATCTTTAGGGAATGATAAATTTCAAAATTTTGTTTCGGCCGCACGTGGCAACCTTATTAGGATTTTATTCCAATGATACCTCAGCCGCACGTGACGACCGAGACAAATTAAAAACAGCATTGAATATGTTCTTACGTAGGACCGCATATTCTGACACAATTGACTGTTCACCTGCCACTTGACTGACAAAGTGCAAACAGTGAGAACCTCGAGCGGCCTAAACTTCTGAGTCAGAAGTGACCCGTGGGTCCCACCTGACTTTTCACTTGCCACTTGCATCCCAGCCATACGATTTAGGATAGTGGCAAACAAGTGTCATGTATCCAACGAACCATGACTTCAAAGGCAACCCTATAAATAAGTCGCCCCCACGGCTGTGTGTGACACACACTCTTTTCCTTCATTTCTGCCATTATAGCTTTCCTTCTTATCACCACATTCTTACGCACGGATCCCTTCCTACGCAGGTTAGAATACCACACCCTTATATTTTTTATTTAGTAATGGCTCAAATAAACAACCCTTCTATTGGATCCGTGCTCAACGTAATGAATCTGGATAAATTGGAGCACTTCTGCACTGATTTCTTTATTCCTAGCAACCTACACCCTTCTCTCCCTGGTGCACGGGACCTCATTACCGAGGCACCCCAGGGAAAGATTGGTCTATACACCCGTCTATTAGATGCGGCCAACTACCACATTCCTTTCACTCGTTTCCTCGTAGATCTCTTAGGTCATTATGACGTACATATCACCCAACTACACTGTATAGGCGCATGTAAGATTAGTCAGTTTGATATCCTTTGTCGCGCAAGAAGAATCCCTCCTACCGTAGAGTTATTTAGGCTATTTTATACCCCCAATTTAGTAAATGGATGGCTTTCCTTTAATAAACGATCCCCAAACAGCCCCACAACCCATAATAAGGCCATGGATTTGCTGAAAAATTGGTACGACAATTACTTTTTCATCGACTCAATAGTGTGGCCGACCGATTTTGTTTTTAAACATAGATTATCTCCTGACCCTCCTCCGCGCGCTGGTACATATAATCCAAAACATTCCTAAGAAATAGATAGGAATAGCATAGGGTTTCATAGGAATCTACCCGAATCATTCCTTTGTTTGCTAGGGATTAGCCACAACTACTTCGGCCCGTCCAACAGATATTGATAGGTGTGAAAACACCCATCCTTTTTACCACTTAATTACAATAATAACCGAGCCTAAACGTGTATTTTATGTCCTTTATGTCGGAATTACGCGTGGTTTGTGTTTTTGTTGTGATTTAGGACGAAAAGGTGAAAAGTGGAGAAAACACGGCATTCACGGGCTTTTATCGAAGAAAAAGACGAAAGATGAAGTCGAAAGATCAAGAGTGGAAAAAGAACGGAAGTCCAAGACCAATTCTGAAGATTTATCGAAGAAAAAGTCAAAAGACGAAAGTTTACTAAAAGCCGAAAAACTCGAGTCTTATTTATGAAGAAAATCCAAGACGAGTTTGAAGAAATCCCAAGACAAAGTCCAAGTATTAAGAAGATTAACAAAGTATTAAGAAGATTAAGGACTCAAGTGTGCAAGGAAGAGAAAGAAGAAAGAGGGAGGAAGCTTCCTAAGCTCCTCCCTAATCCCCCTATATATAGATTAGGTAGTTTCAATGTTTAAGTTGTTGGAGGCCTGACAAGCCTCTCTTCCCTATTTTCGTTTTCTTGTTCCTTAATTTTATTCATTTTAATCTTCATGTAAGGCACCTTAAATTTTCTTCTAATTCCATGTAAGTTTACCTTTAATTGTTGTTAATCTTCACCTTATTGCTATTCTCCTTCTACCTTTCTTGTTGGATTTGTTCTTCATTTTCGTTGTTCATGTTCTTGAGTTTTCTTATTTTCAATCAAGTGGGTTTTGATTGATTTGGCTTTGTTTGTTAGTTTTGATGATTAGTTTTGATTGATTATGATTAGTTTATGCTTTGTGGTTGTTTTGGTTTAATCATTTGGCTTGTTTTGGTTAGATATGATCAAATTCGTGTTCCATTTCATCTTTCTGTTCTTCATTTTCAAGTTACTGTATCTTGCCAAAGATTCCGAATGGTCTGCTCATTTAGTCCTCTATTCGGAATATCAGGTTATTCCAAATAGGATTCTCTATTCGGAATATCTGATTATTCCGAATAGGATTATCTATTCGGAATATCTGATTATTCCGAATAGGATTCTCTATTCGGAATATCTGATTATTCCGAATAGGATTCTCTATTCGGAATATCTGATTATTCCAAATGGGAATCCTTATTCGGAATATCTTATTATTCCGGATAGGTTTTTCAGTTTTCAGTTTTAAACTTTATTTTTTCCGCCTTTTTCTTTATTTGCATTTTTACTCGCTTTCCTATTAGTTTAAGTTTACGTTTGAGTAATTTACCTTTATTGCTTTTAATTTCTCGTCATTTATTTTCCGTCAAGTTTTAATCTTTAATCTTTCATTGTCGTTTCTTCTTACCGTCTTTACTTTATTTCTATTTTTACTTAGTTTTAGACAACGACAACTCTTTTATTTGATTCACCAAGAACAACTAAGTCGCACAATTAACCAGAGATCAATTCGAAGAGATTCCGAGAAACGAACTTTCAACTAGCAAAATATCTACATTAAAATTCGGAATAATCAGATATTCCGGATAGGTTTTTCAGTTTTCAGTTTTAAACTTTATTTTTCCCGCCTTTTTCTTTATTTGCATTTTTACTCGCTTTCCTTTTAGTTTAAGTTTACGTTTGAGTTATTTACCTTTATTGCTTTTAATTTCTCGTAATTTATTTTCCGTCAAGTTTTAATCTTTAATCTTTCATTGTCGTTTCTTCTTACCGTCTTTACTTTATTTCTATTTTTACTTAGTTTTAGACAACGACAACTCTTTTATTTGATTCACCAAGAACAACTGAGTCTCACAATTAACCAGAGATCAATTCGAAGAGATTCCGAGAAACGAACTTTCAACTAGCAAAATATCTACATTAAAATGGCGCCGCTGCCGGCTCTTTTCGTGAGGCTCAAAGGTTTTTTGTGAGAGACGCGTTGGATTTTGGGATCCGTTCACTTGTGAACGTTATTTTTCGTGTCCAAAAATTTTCAAAAATCCAAAAACATTTGAAAAATCATAAAAAGCATTTCTTTTTCAAAGTTTTGCACCAAATATATTCTTCTTGCTTATCTATCTTTCTTTATGGATTTTTATGTCCATTGCGTCGGGTGCGGGAGACGATTGTACGGGAACGACTCTTGTCAATGGTGTACATGTGAGCGGTGCGGAAACGATATCAAAGATACACAATTAATACCAGGATTTTGTCCTTTGTGCCACTCACTTAATTCGTCCTTTTTGAACCCACCTACTCTTTCCACGTGCATCTATTGTGGAAGCGATTCTCATTGGCATGTTTCGTGCCCGGTTCAATACCCGTCTGTTCACGGGCAAGAACCGGGGTACAATTATAACAATGAAAATAGCTATCCACAAGACGCACCCGACTTTTCTCCTTACCCTTCTTGCCAAAATTGTGGGGGTCCTCACGATACCTATTATTGTCAACCAATGAATTATTATGAGCAAAATCCGTGTCCTCAATTTTCTTCACCGATGGATTATTATGAACCAAACCCGTGTTCTAATTCTTCCCAACCGATGAACTACTATGAGCCACAACCATGCTATAATTCAGGTTTTCAACACTTTGAGCCCCCACATCACACCCTCAATCATCAATCCTCTCAGCAAATTAATCTTGACCCACAACGCACTACTTTGAATGACGAACTACACTCCATCATTCTGCAACTTCAAGAAGCTGTTGTTCTTACAAAAGAAGCATGGGCGGAGGAAAAGCGACTGCAACAAGAGCAAGTATCTAATCTTAGTGATTATACCCCTCCTCTTGTGCATCATTACTATTATGATGATGATGAAGACGATGTTGTATGCACTTTCAACACATCTTCTGAAGTTGCTGTTCCTACTCTCGATGTTCCTACTGCGTCTAACGATCTTGATTCGTTGAATGAGCTTAGTGATGTTGGTCTCGACAAATTATTGGATGATGAGGTTTGTGACTTACCTGCTATGGAGCTTGAGGACGACGTTGCTCTTATGGAAGAGGTCGATCCTAGTGATGACGATTTTTCTCCAATCTATGAGAATTTCACTTTTGAAATTTCTCAATCTCCACCGGGAGATACGGGTGATGACGATTTATTCTCTTCGGCTTACGAGAAGTTCACCGATAACCTTGATCTTGTGGATGAGGTGGAAGACGTGCTTCTTCGCGATAGATTACGGAAAGTGCACCTTCTTATTGCTCAAATCGAAGAGTTGACTTCTCCTTCTCTTTCCGATTCTTTGCCTCCATCTATTCCTCCCGTTGAAGATAATGACCCATTGCTGGAAGAAATCGACATTCACTCCATTCCACCAGGTAATGATGACAATGATTTGGAGGGGGACATTATTTTTGATAATTTGCTGCAGGAAGACATTGTCCCAAGTCCCCCTCCCGAGCACCTTTCATCCTCCCCTTTAGCCACTATCTCGGAGGATGAGTGCTTTGACCCGGGAGGTGACATTGATTATGCTATGATTGATAACAATACGGCCTTGCCGCTTGCTCAGCATCCATTGTCTTTGGGGGAGGACAATGTGCTTTCTATACCCAACCCACCTCCCGTGGATCTTGAAATCACATACTTCTCGTATGTTGAAAGGGTTTTTCTCCCATTTAAGACTTATCCCCCCGCCTCTCCTTTGTTGATATCAACCGGGAACGAGGATAAGGTCTTTGATCCCGGTATTGCATTCGAGGCTTCCCCATGGACCAATTAATTCGGGGATGAGTCAGGCTCGTGACTCGGTTAACAAAAACAAGCGCTTTTTGGGAGGCAACCCAATTATCTATCTATTTTCACCATAAGTGTAGGGGGGAGCCCCGTGGTGTTTCTTGCATTCTTTCTTATCATGTGCAGGGATTAGAGCTTCAAAGACACACTCTTGATGACTTTTGACGAACCGTGATTCCGTGTTCCCTTCTTCCCGGTTCTATCCTAAACTCTTTTCGATTCACTATTTTATATTTCTCAATATTAAAATAGGAATCTCTTTAGTTGTCTTTTCCTTAACGAGATTTAAACAAAGTGCACAATGTCCTAAGTATAGGGGAGTTTACTCCCACATGCTTAAACATTGAGGACAATGTTTATATTAAGTGTAGGGGGACTTCTATCAAAGTTAAGTGGTCTTTTCCTTGTATTTGCCCTCATTTTAACCGGAAAATCAATTTTTCGATATTTTTCAAAATTTTTAATCTATTTTGGCCTAGTTGTAGTCTCCTTTATTTTTGTTACTTTCTAGCATTTTAATAAAATGGTTTTAGCAAGTTTAGATATCTTAGATATATTAGGCCCGTTGTGAATATTTTGACTCAACCCGAGTTTACTTATCCAAGTTCACTCTAGCTAGTATCCTTAACCATGTAGACCTTAATTGGTTTATTAGGCTAAGCATCCACGAGTCTCATTCCTTGAGATTTTAAATTGTGGAAAACGAGAAATGATAGAGTTGGTTACAAGTTTGGTATTCTCTCATTAACTTATGTGAGTTAATTGTGATCTTTTTCTCCCATCACTTGCTAATAAATTATCTGCAATAAGTAAGGTCGTACGATTTGAAAAGTTACTTAGCTTCTAGCCCAAGATCGTTTAAAAGTTGCTTGGTAATGATAAGATTTCATAGCCAAGGCATAACTTATGAAGCGGGGCGCGAAGATTGGCGAGTCCGAAAAGGCCCTAACAAGGCATGAGGATTCCATTTTATTGCTGAAGATCCAAAGTGATGTGAAAAGCATTATTCCCAAAATCAATATGAAGGATCAAGACTCACGACGAAAAGCAATCAACTCCCATAAAGATCATGGAGAAGTCTATCCGAAAAGACCCTAACAAGGTATGAGGATAAATAGATCCAAGTCCGAAAAGGAAGCGGATCGTTGTATCTCAAAATCCCAATTAGAGATTGAAGAATAATCATGAAGTCGTGGTCAACAAAGCTGGAGTACTCCTCAAAAGTCTCCAAGTGAAGAAACTCTATAACGAAGAGAAGACCATTATCTCAAAAACGTCTCTCGAAGATATGAAGTATGAAGTACATGCCAAATATCGGCCCGAGAAAGGTCTCAAATCGTGAACCAAGTTATGCTAAGATATGAACTTTTTGATATCCCGAGAAGCAGTTTTAAGAGATTTTGTCCTTTAGCTAACTATTGATCAAATCGTCCTACTTTGCTTTCAGCCTAAATAAATTATCGAAATAAGTCAACAATGCATCCTCATGATCATTCAAGACATCAATAATATATAAGAGATACTCGTAGGAATAAGGGAGTTTAAGTGATTAATTGAACCACATGAGTAAGTGTTTGATATGCTAACTTATAATAACAATGATCTCGTTTTTAAGATTAGTTTGGGGAACGTGAAACTTGAGGATGATAAGTCTTCGCAGCACCAAAGCCCTAATGTAAGTCCTTGATCTCTTTGCAAGTTATTTCCATCCTTTTGTTTACTTTAAAAGTTTTGATTTCTCTTAGTATTTAAATTTTTGTTAGTAGCATGTTAATAAGGCCAAGGTTGATTGATTATGAGAAAAATGTAAATTTGCTTTATCACTAAGCATTGCATGAGGGCATGGCAATGGTTAAGTGTAGGGGAATTGATAGGTGTGAAAACACCCATCCTTTTTACCACTTAATTACAATAATAACCGAGCCAAAACGTGTATTTTATGTCATTTATGTCGGAATTACGCGTGGTTTGTGTTTTTGTTGTGATTTAGGACGAAAAGGTGAAAAGTGGGGAAAACACGGCATTCACGGGCTTTTATCGAAGAAAAAGACGAAAGATGAAGTCGAAAGATCAAGAGTGGAAAAAGAACGGAAGTCCAAGACCAATTCTGAAGATTTATCGAAGAAAAAGTCAAAAGACGAAAGTTTACTAAAAGCAGAAAAACTCGAGTCTTATTTATGAAGAAAATCCAAGGCGAGTTTGAAGAAATCCCAAGACAAAGTCCAAGTATTAAGAAGATTAACAAAGTATTAAGAAGATTAAGGACTCAAGTGTGCAAGGAAGAGAAAGAAGAAAGAGGGAGGAAGCTTCCTAAGCTCCTCCCTAATCCCCCTATATATAGATTAGGTAGTTTCAATGTTTAAGCTGTTGCAGGCCTGACAAGCCTCTCTTCCCCATTTTCATTTTCTTGTTCCTTAATTTTATTCACTTTAATCTTCATGTAAGGAACCTTAAATTTTCTTCTAATTCCAAGTAAGTTTACCTTTAATTGTTGTTAATCTTTACCTTATTGCTATTCTCCTTCTACCTTTCTTGTTGGATTTGTTCTTCATTTTCATTGTTCATGTTCTTGAGTTTTCTTATTTTCAATCAAGTGGGTTTTAATTGATTTGGCTTTGTTTGTTAGTTTTGATGATTAGTTTTGATTGATTATGATTAGTTGATGCTTTGTGGTTGTTTTGGTTTAATCATTTGGCTTGTTTTGGTTAGATTTGATCAAATTCGTGTTCCATTTCATCTTTCTGTTCTTCATTTTCAAGTTACTGTATCTTGCCAAAGATTCCGAATGGTCTGCTCATTTAGTCCTCTATTCGGAATATCAGGTTATTCCGAATAGGATTCTCTATTCGGAATATCTGATTATTCCGAATAGGATTCTCTATTCGGAATATCTGATTATTCCGAATAGGATTCTCTATTCGGAATATCTGATTATTCCGAATAGGATTCTCTATTCGGAATATCTGATTATTCCGAATAGGATTCTCTATTCGGAATATCTGATTATTCCAAATGGGAATCCCTATTCGGAATATCTTATTATTCCGGATAAGTTTTTCAGTTTTCAGTTTTAAACTTTATTTTTCCCGCCTTTTTCTTTATTTTCATTTTTACTCGCTTTCCTTTTAGTTTAAGTTTACGTTTGAGTTATTTACCTTTATTGCTTTTAATTTCTCGTCATTTATTTTCCGTCAAGTTTTAATCTTTAATCTTTCATTGTCGTTTCTTCTTACCGTCTTTACTTTATTTCTATTTTTACTTAGTTTTAGACAACGACAACTCTTTTATTTGATTCACCAAGAACAACTGAGTCGCACAATTAACCAGAGATCAATTCGAAGAGATTCTGAAAAACGAACTTTCAACTAGCAAAATATCTACATTAGATATCCTGTGTTTTGGAGGAGGCGTGGTGAAGGTAGGTATAGCATCCGCACATCAAAGACATACATACACCTATTGACTATAACTAACATACTGTGTTTGTTTTGATAGAAATGAACTTCTTTGGGATCCTTGGTCAGGGTGATCAAAAACTTATACCAGAGGGAGCCCGTCCCAGACGTGAGAATGAGCTACCCCTCCTCGAGCATACCCGAAACGTGACAATAGCCTTAGCAGCCGTACCAGTCCCCCAATCTGACGAAGAAGATACAACACTCTTGATGACCCCCGTGGATTTTGACAATGAAGATGGGGACAACCTGATGCTGGAGGATGAAGCCGGGCCCTCCTCTCCGCCTAAGACAGCTACCCCCGCACACGGGGCAGAGCAAGGTGATAACATTAAGAGGACCACCTCCAGCCTTCGCCAAATGTTGGGCGATGACGAGGAGGAAGTGCAACAAGTAGAAGAGGAGGAAGAAGAAGAAGCCCAGCCCGCCCCCAATCGTACCCGTAGGAAGAACAAGCGGGTAAGAAGAGTTGCTCAGGCTGAGGTCGGGGAACACAATGCCCCTGTGAAGAGACTGCGCGAGGATCACCCCCGCTATCAATCTGTTGAGAGCACCACCCAAGCCTCCGAGACGGCGCGGGCTACACCCGTGGATCCGGACGTGCCGTTAACAAATGCCAAGCCAGTCACTCAAGTTCCCCCCACTACATCAGAACTAGGAAGAACCAACATGTAAGTCTACCGCATTCGTTTGGTCAAAATATCCATTATCCAAGTAAAAGGTACGGACTTCCACAGACAAAATTTAATATCTATTCCAATTGTTGTTACAGGAATGAACAAGCTGGTTCTGCACCTACCCAAGAGGCACAGAAGGAGAAGGAGAAAGAGAAGGAGAAGGAGAAGGAACCTGCCCCGCACACGGCCGCGACCAGATCTGGCCCCGCCTTTGAGGAAGGTACCCCCCACAGCTTCACAAGAGATACCGGCGTCCAGCCCTCAGACACAGTTCAACCCTGACTGGAAGATCACCACCGCTTCATGGATGAGACAGGCCAAGGAATGCCGTGATTATCTGAAAAACTGCATCCCTCCCGGACTGGTAAAGGATGTGAATGCACTGAACCATGTGGACCTGGTGGATGAGTACAATGGTGCCTTGGTTCATCAGATGTCCAAGGGTACTTCCATGCGGGTAAGATTTGAGGCCGCCTTAGAGCATGTTGATTACTTGAAGAGAAAAGTTGGCCGAAGAGAGAAGATGATTGAAGACAATGAGGCCCAGATTGCCGCCCTCCAGTCCCATCTTGCTACTGCCGAGGCTACTATTAAAGAACAAGCAGCGCACGCCAATGCTCATGATCAACGTGTAGCCAAGCTTGAGACTGAACTTGAGACTGCAACAACTAAGGAATGTATCTGTACCGCATCATGCCTACATCACACGATCCTACATTCTAATACTTGATGTATCACATACAGGTGACCGCGGAAGAACCCTTGGCCAAGTCCTCCTCTGACCAAGTGTCCATCCTTACAAAAAAGCTTGAAGACGCACATGCATTGATCCTGGGTGAGGAGAGACTGAAAGAGGAGCTTACCCATGAGAGGGTCGTGGAGGAACAGTTAAAGGAGGCGTCCACACAAAAAGACACACTGGTGAATGCCCTTACCTCCGAGCGTGATGATGTGTTGTATCCCCATCTACTAACAGCCATTGTCGGTCACAGGTGGATGGTGGGTCATGGGACGCGCCTGGCTGTCACGAAGGTGTTGGAGGCCTCAAAATTCGTAAAACAGTTTGCAGACCTCGTGTCGGATGGCATCGATCACGGCCGTCATGAGGGGATGGTCATGGCCGTAGAGCTAATAAGAAAGAAACAAAACTTCACAAAGCATGACTTCTTCAACACTGGAGCCGCTGAGAAGATGACTGCCTCTATAGCCGCTATGCGAGATCTCAACTACCCCTTCTTGGCTGAGCTGGAGGCCACAAAAGATGCATCCAATAAGGAGATTATGGAGAAGCTAAGTCTTGGTGCCTTTTCTCAGGACGAGGGACACTCCCGGACTCCCTTCACTCCCTCCCCCAGCCAACTCACTCTTCCTATTTATAAAGACGTCACCATGATCGTAGTTGGTGAACAGCTATTAAGTGAGGTGCTGGAGGTGAATGCGGCTTAAGCTCTAGAACGGAAGGAACGTGGTGAGGTATTGCCCCGCCTAACTGAAGAGCAATGGGACATAGGTAGGTTTCTCCCACCCATGTAGGGTGCTCCCAAATTTGTTATAACTCCTGAATAATCTGGTCTGTAACCTAAATATTCGTCCGTGGATGTCAACGACATTTTATCCTTTTGTAAAATTATTGTGAACATTTAGAATAATATTTATAAGTCCGTGGTGGTCACGGAAATTTTGATAGTTGGAAACTTGCTTATATTCTTTTTAGATATCATATATCTGTGTCGCATGACGTGTCACGTCTTACCTAGAATAAAACCAAGTCTATATTTTACTAGACGTGCGACGTGCGTCTTTACCGTGCAAAGCACTACGTGAGCGCAGCATATGTAAACTTATCACAACATCTTGTGAGTAAGGTGTCTAGTAAGGATACATGATCCACGTCACTGGGGTTGCATCCCTCTTATGCGACAAGTTGAATTATTAGTTTCACTTAATCCTCTTACCCCGCCTGGAGGCGCATATTACATGTACGGTATTGAATGAATGCATATGAATAAGAGATAACACACAATAGCAATAATAACTAAATCTATACGACAATAATTTGTTCATAGAATCTAAAAAATAAGACAATAATTTGCACAAGAACGAGCCGTGGAGATAGCTAGGCACCACGACATTTTATTAGAACGTTTACGATTTTGTTTTGACAAGAATGGGAAATCCTAAAAACAAAAGGAACCTAGAAAGCATAAAAAACAAAACAAAGAGAACACATGGATCTTTATTAAAGCCAGCTATAGCAAAGTGTCCATGCGGAAGCCATAGCTTTTCAAAGATAGCATCTTTTAAGATTACAGATATTCCATGTGCGTTCCAGGTCGCGGCCATCCATGTCACGCAACTTGTACGCGTCCCGTCCTAAGGCTTCCGTAAACTCATACGGTCCTTCCCACTTAGGGCCCAGTTTTCCTGTATTCTCCGCTCGACTTGCCTCATTGGCATGATAAACAAAATCTCCTGGTCGAAAAGAAACACCTTTAACCTTGGCGTCATAATAAGCCTTCATCCGTGCCTTGGACTTGGCCTCATTGATAGCCGCTATTTCTCTTTTTTCCTCCAACAAATCCAGATTAATCCGAAGTTGCTCATCGTTCGTGACAACATTAACCTTCACTGTGCGAATGGTCGGCATTCTGATTTCTGCTGGTATAAGAGCTTTAGTGCCGTAGGCTAGTGCAAATGGAGTGTCCCCATTGGCTGTTTTAATCATATTCCTATGTGCCCATAGAACATGTGGCAGTTCATCTACCCATTTGGCACTTCGTTCATCCAAGCGTGCCTTGATGCCTTCACCCAAGTTTCTATTTGCTCGTTCTACAAGACCATTTCTCTGCGGATGTTTAACAGATGCAAAGCGCCGCGTGATATTCAATGCTGCGCACCAGTCTTTGAATGGATTATCCGCGAACTGCTTCCCGTTTTCCGAGATGATTTCTCCTGGTAAGCCAAAACGGCACACGATGTTCTCCCAAACAAACTTTTTAACTTCTTTACCTGTGATGGATTTAACTGCCTTAGCCTCTATCCAGCGTGTAAAGTAGTCCATTGCGACAATCAAGAACTTAACTCCCCCTGCAGCTACGGGGAAAGGTCCTGCAATGTCAATCACCCACTTATAGAATGGCCATGGGGATGTAATGGGTGTCAGTTCCTGCTGCGGATGTCGTGATACTGGTTTGTGCACTTGGCAATCACTGCATTTGCGAATCATGTCGCGTGCATCCCTATGCATAGTAGGCCAATAATATCCTGTGCGTAGAGCTCGAGCTACTACAGATCGGGGACCCGCGTGCATGCCGCATAACCCTTCATGTATCTCACTGATCACATAAGTAGCCTGGCGTGGCCCAACACACCGCAACCACGGCTGTAAGAAAGAACGCTTGTAAAGAATACCTTCTCGAAGCTCGAAGTGCTGCGACTTCCTTCTGATACGCCGTGCCGCCTTTTCCTCGTCCGGAAGGGTTTCGTTAGTCAAATAGCTGATGATCGGGGTCTTCCATGTAGGTCCATCTTCCTCAACTATAGTTGCGACTTCCCCTTCCGTTATAGACTTTTTCTTTAGTATTTCTACGAAGACTTGCTTGGATAAGTGGTCGAAACTTGTAGACGCGATCTTGCTAAGAGCGTCCGCCTTCTTGTTTTCACCTCTTGGTACCTGTTTGATAGAAAACTTGCTGAAAGCAGCGATGAGTGACTTGACTTTCTCCAAGTATCAAACCATGTTATCCTCCTTAGCTACGTAATCCCCTAGAATGTGGTTCGTGACAATCCGTGAGTCCACGTAGGCCTCAAGGTTGCGGACTCCCATTCTAGCGGCTATTTTTAAACCCGCAATCAACGCCTCATAATCTGCCTCATTATTGGTGGCTGTGAACTCAAAGCGCAAGGCGTTTGTAAAATCCATTCCTTCCGGATTCGTAAGGATGAGACCAGCTCCTGATCCATCCGTGCACGAGGATCTGTCCGTAAATAATACCCCCGGTTCTGTTGGAGTTTCCTCTCGTTGTACGACAGGTCCATCCTTGTCCGGCTTCTTTATCAAGAAATCTACCAAGATTTGGCCTTTAACAGCTGTCCTTGGTCTATAAGAGATGTTATGGTCTCCCAACAGGATGCTCCACTTTTGTAGCCTACCGGCCACGTCTGGTCTGGAGATGACTTGTTTTATTGGTTGATCAATAATAACCACCATTGGGTGCGCCTGAAAGTACCGGCGTAACCGTTTTGTGACAAACACTAATGCCAAAACCAATTTCTCCATAAAAGAATAATTCAACTCCGGCCCTTGCAGTGTTCTACTTATGAAGTAGACCGGAGTTTGGACTGTGTCCCTATCCGTCATGAGTACCGCGCTTATTGCTCCATGTGTGGCCGACAGATACATGATGAGCTCCTCCTTAGGTCGGGGTGCCACTAGCATGGGAAGAGCTGCGAGGTGTTGCATAAGCTGACCAAAAGCTTCCTCCGCTTCCTTTGTCCACCGGAAATCTCCCTTCTTTATGCACCTCTTGAGTGTTTTGAATAGGGGGAGTGACTTCTCCACGGATTTCGACAAGAACTTGTTTAGCCCGACCAGCTTCCCATTTAATGATTGTACTTCTTTTCGCGTTTGGGGAGATGGTAACTGTATTATTACCACGTCCGTCTTTTCCGGGCAAGGCTTGATGCCGTTTGGATCAATCATATATACGAGGAACATCCCTTCCGTTGCCCCAAACGTGCATTTCTTTGGATTCACTTTCATATTAATCCTCCTCAATGTGTCAAACGTCTCTTGGACGTCACGGAGAAGTGCATCCTCCGTATGACTCTTGATGACTAAATCATCAACATAGACCTCAAGGTTGCGGCCTATCTGTGAGTCAAAGGCTTTGTCAACAAGCCGCTGATATATTGCCCCGGCGTTCTTTAGTCCGAATGACATTGTTGTATAAAAGTATACGCCTTTACTAGTATGGAACGCCGTCTTCTCTGTGTCCTCTTCCGCCATCTTGATCTGGTGGTATCCTTTGTATGCGTCTAAGAAGCACTTAAAGGGATATCCACATAGGGATTCCACCTTCCAATCAATCTCTGGTAACGGATAGCAGTTCTGCGGGCAGGCTTTGTTCAGATCTGTGAAGTCCACGCACATGCGTCAGCTCCCGTCATGCTTCTTGACCATGACCGGGTTGGATAACCACTCGTGGTAGTATACCTCACGCATAATACCTGCATCCACCAATTTCCGTACTTCATCCAATATTACTTGGCTGCGTTCTGGTGCCTGACCGCGCTTCATTTGCTTAACAGGAGGATATCCCTGACGGATTTGGAGTTTATGTTCTACTATCGCACGCGGTATGCCCGTCATATGCTTGGGCTCCCATGCGAATACATCTAAGTTTTCTTTTAGGAGAGAGCACATGGCCCTCTTGCCGCCATCCGAGAGTGTTCCTCCTATGGATACCACTTGTTCCGGATAATCAGGATGGATTGCCACCTTCGAGTTTGGAGGTGGTGATCCATCCTTGATTAGAACAGGTGGAACTGGTGCTGTCACGGCATGACATTCGGATGCTGGTATAATTGCGTAATAGATGGTGACAATTCCTCCTTCCACAGGGAATTTAATCGTTCCGTGAGCTGTGGAGGGTACTGCCCGTATTGCCAGGATACCTGGTCTGCCTATGATCCCATTGTATGGAGAGTGTGAGCGTATCACCATAAAGTTCTTCCATTCCGTGGTGGAATGCTCTTCATTCCCAATGGTTACGAGCAGACGCAGCTGTCTTATTGGCCAGATAGTGTCTCCACTAAAGCCGATGAGCGGTGACGTGGCCGGTACTAATTGGCTTCTTATTTCTGGTCGTAACTGTACGAAACAGTGTTCGTATAGTACTTTTGCCGATGATCCTCCATCCATATACATACGGCGGACATTGTGTGTTCTAATGCTTATCTCAATAGTGAGAGGTGCATCGGCTACATCACTTGTCGTGATGGTAGGGAATGAGATTTCTCTACCGCGTGAAATTTTTTGACTAATTTTCTGCCTTGTGCGGCACTGCCTGGATTGGATCATGTATATAGTCGAAGGTTTGTCCTTTTGGAGATTCTTCTTGTCATGCTTCTTGTTGTCCTTTCCGTCCTTCTAATCCTTGACCAAATGTTTGAGTTTGCCTGACTTAAACAGTGACTCAATGTGCTTCTTGAGCTGGATACATTCCTCCGTGCCGTGGCCCTTGTCGTTGTGGAATTCGCAAAAGCGATTTCCTTGACGACGGTCCACCAGAGTCGTCATTGTGGGAGGTATCAGGAAGTTGGCCCCTTCTCTCAGCAAGATCTCCCGGTAGGATATCTTTAGAGGGGTAAATTTGTCCTCCGACCGCCCTCCTTTGTTTTGGCTCTTGTAGTCCGAGCTCCTCCCACTACCCTGGTTGCTTTGACCACCCGACTGTCCCTTGGACTCGTCGTTCGATCGATAGTTGTTTCCTTTTGAAGGATAGGCCGTGGCTACCACGGTTTCTCCCTCTATGAAGTTCCTAACCCTTTCCATAAGGTCGTCATACTTCTCCGGTCGCTTGTCATTGAGACGTCTAATTAATTCCCTGTCTGTTATGGCATGCATATAATCGTAAATTTTTAGAAGTTCCGGCATTGTCTTTGTACGTGTGCACTCGTCATTGAAGCGTTCGGTGAAGGCCTCCGTAGATTCCACAGGCCGTTGCTTGACGGTTTCCAATTAGATCGGGTCTCTATTATACTTCTTTCGCTGAGTATAATTGTTTTTTAACGCAGTACGCAGTTCAGTGAAGCTGTCAATGCTTCGGGGAGGAAGTCCCTCAAACCAATCACGAGCATTGCCGATCAAGGTTGAATTGAACATTTGGCACCATATAGGCATGGGCTATCGTTCAATTTTCGCCTTTGTGTCAAATATCTTTAGGTGATCATCCAGATCACCAGACCCATCATAAGTCTTGACGCACGCCGGCATGCGACGCTTTTTTTCCTCGGAGTAATTCCGTATGCGGAGAGTAAAAGGATCCTCCCTGGGATCACACCACGGACGGGTGAGATTAGGATCACACCATGGACGGGAGAGATCTTCCGCTTCCGCCTCACGATAATAGGGACCACCGTAGTACTCTTCATCGTCTAGAGGTGGTGGAGGAGTACGCCTAGGTCGGCGACGCTTAGGTGGATGGTCATCCGAATCCTCTCCAGATGGACCAGGGGAAGGGGGTGGTGCCCCACCTTTTGGTAAAGGATCCTCTCTATGAGAAGATCTGGGAGCCTTCTTCCCAGTTTTCATCCTGTCCCACACGCTTGTGCGGCGATTAGTTCTGGTTAGCTCCAGATCTGGTCGTTCGGCTGAATCGTAGGACCTCTCTCCCTCCTCACGGGATTGTAGTAGTTCCTGCATAATACGGTCCCCTATGCGTTTGAACACATTCCTAGGTTGGGGGGTTTCTTCAAAGAGGTTTCGTTCCTTGGGTTGTGCCCTTCGCTTCCTTTGAGTCTGAGGAGAGGTGCCAGGTCGGGCACTACCAAAGTTGAGCCTAGATTGGAGGTTCCTCCCTAGGTTCAACATGGATGCGATTCCTGGGACGATCCTCTCGAAGTTCTGCGTGAGAACTCGAGTGTGATCTTCCTCACTAAGTGGTTTGACTTCCACTTCTTCCTCGGTTGATGGCATGCGCGGCTCCTTATTAGGGTGCTTAGGCGCGCTCCCTGGATCAGGGTTGTCCAAGGTCGAGGTTGGTGGTGTGGTGATGGCGGACGTGCTTGCTCCACCCATGGACTGAAAAACACTCCGGTTATTCGGTCCACCTGTTTGGTTGTCGGGGGACTGAGTGGGAATGAGTATTCCGTCCCATGTGGACTTCTGATTCGCAGGATTTGTGTTCCTGGGGTTTCCTTGCGGATGTCCTTTCGTCATTGAGAGAGATGGAGATGAGATTTGCTCTAGCTTAGTGTATTGGTCCTACGGATGGCGCCAACTTGTTGATACAAAAGTTGGATTCTCCTTGCTAGACCCGAATTAGGCTTAATTTGGGTTGGCTGGACTCCGGCTCCTGCACCAAGTGAAATATCTGGTTGGGATCCTGCACACTAAAACAGCACGCGTTAGGCTTACCGTGGGAATGTATCCCACGATTAGACTCCGACGTGAGAGTAAGATCGGTTAGGGTTTGAGAATTGGATGTGTTGTGAGTGTGTAGAATGTAATACCTTTGTGGAACCCTTGGGGGTTCCTTATATAGGCGGTGAAACCCTAATGGGCTGTCACCGATGCTTCGGCTCCAAGGAAAGGATAAGTACCAGAATTAGATTGATTGTTATCTTCTAATTATGGTGAGTGAATATCCTCTTCTTTGGGGTAAATCCTAATCATATTAAGATTATGATTCTGTCTAACCCTGTACCCACCGTGACGGGCCGTGGGGCGCACAAATGTATGCG
Organism: Glebionis coronaria; assembly: GCA_025667525.1. Taxonomy (NCBI): domain Eukaryota; kingdom Viridiplantae; phylum Streptophyta; class Magnoliopsida; order Asterales; family Asteraceae; genus Glebionis; species Glebionis coronaria. The sequence goes on from CM046877.1 coordinate 294,112,628, forward strand.
GACACTATTCATTCGAAGCCCATAAGCTTTGAATGACATTAATCCAACCCATTAGTAACATGCCGGATGCAGGTAGTACCCGTGGGCCAGGTTTATGACCCGGCTAGGGACTATACGTCATCACAGATATAGGCACTTATTCAAACTTGTTAAAGTGATGAATTGAAATGGTTTTGATCCAAGAACAAGCTGGTTAACAAGATGAACCACAGAGTGAGTACTAATGGTCAATGACTGATATAAATCCAATTTTAACTAAGTGAAACTGAATTCAAAGCTGTTATACTACAAGTAAACTATCAATATAACACAATTATGCTACAAGTAATCTAAACATGCAACCAGTTCCGCAAATAGAAGCTACACTATGAATTAAGCATGCATAAGCTGTTTAGAGGAATTAAAACAAGAAATTTAAAACTTTTTAGCTTGATGCCACCACTGAAGGAGTAGAGAGGCGCTGAGCCTTCTAACAACTACTAAACCACCAATTATCAACCACCAGTTACCATCATCATCATCATCATCTAATACTACTATGATCAGCTACCCTGCTACAAGTGCTTCAAATGACTGGAAATGAACTGCAAATGGAATTCTGAACAGCTATAAGTCTTCACAGCATCAAATATCTTCCATTGATCATGGATGATCAATAGAACAACACAGTATCAACAGGATCAAAGTAATGAAGGTAGGAGAATAAAAATTGAGTGAAACTGAATATTAAGTTTTATTAATGGAAGGAAATTCGGTTACAAGTTGTTGTTAACTAACTAACTGACTCTTAGGTGGTTGTCCAACACCTAAGAGTAGATAATAACTGAATTGAATGACTGAGAATGAAAGAGAAAAGTAAAGTGTGTGTCTTTCACACCTACAAGCTACAAGTACAAATAAGCTATCCATGTCCAATTTATAAAGTGAAGATGAGATTCTGTTGGGGAGGATGACGTGTTGTAGCCAATCACTGAGCTCCACGTGTACTCATTTGGTCAATTACTCAATCCAGCTCAAGAACACATTTGGGGCTTTTTGATTTAATAAATTTCAGCTTAATTGGATGTGATGAATGAATTCATCTCTTGAAATGAAGCACTATTCATGTTTATAACTTTGCTTGATATGCATTGTAGCAGATTCACGATCCTGGGCTCGTTATGAGTTTGAAGATACATGTGGCATTATATGATTTGTCTATAGAATTTCACATGGATCATAATCTATATTGGATATAATAAACATTGCATGTCAAGTTCCCATTGGTTGATATTCGGCTCAGTCGAGAATACTGTTTAGATTCGTTATATAATGACTGGCCGCTGAGTGGACACACGTGGCAATCCGTTTCACTCTTTTCCCTTTCTCTCATTGGTTGATTCATGTAAAGTTGGATCAAGCCCAAAAGTAATATGAAACTTGACAATTTCAGTCCCTAAACTTTGGCAGAATCTTCATTTGAGCTCCAATCTTTATTTCTTTGGCATTTTTTATCCTTTAAACTTCAAACTTGTTTATAAATCATCCTTTGACTCTTTGACTTGAATGTTGACTAGATTTGACTTTAATCTTGACTTTTCCAAAATTACACTTTAGTCCATCATCTTTTAAATGTTGTCAAGATAGGTCCTTTGTCTTCTCATGGCTTGTCATTATTGATCCTTCTCTTGTCTTTTCTTCATCTTTTAGCTTCTTTTCACTTGTTTGCTCCAAATTTGTATCCTTGTTACCTAAACAAGTACAAACACAAAACATACCACATAATACTGCTTTTATGTATAAAAGTTAGGTATTTGCGATGTGTTTTCGGGTGATTTGTTGACTTAATGATATGAGATTTCACTCATATCAATGGGAAAGTGGGTGGGGCACTAAAACAATGAGCTACTCGAGGTAGACTTACACCACGCAAATAGATATATTTTCCATTTATTGCGTCGGTGGAAGACCGAGATTTCCCTTTACAAGCAATTCCGGGATCGAATATCTCGTCCTCGGTGGTGAAATGTGAGGGAACATAAGGGGCTTCCCCCACACTAGATCTACACGTCGCATCGTCAAAAGGAGTAGACGAGCTAGTAGCACTGAATAAACGCGGTGATGACGGAGTTAAACTTGTAGAAAAAAAATTTTAACCAATTTTAAAATCTTTTCCCTTTTCATCATTCAAAAAATATTAATGAAAACCTAATTTGATGATGTCAAAAAGATTTGGCATTTCAAAATCAATATTAGTCACGCTAAAAATCCTCACATTTAAGTCGCGGTTAGGGGGTGGTGGATTTTATAAGTTCTCAAAACGTTTGTCAACAAAGAACACCTCCCCTTCGGGGTCAACATATTCGTCATCCTCATGAACGTCAATCTCTTCGATTTCTTCATCATAGATAGGCTTGTCAAACCACGGTTTGTCATTCCCTTCATTGAGGATTTTAGAAACTATCTCGAATAGATCACGATCAAGCACAAAACCATCATTCTTTTGTGGGGATCGTTGATAAGTTAGATCCTCACGAATGTCGTAAACGTCATTCTCATTCGAGGAGTGTTGATTAGGTAACTCCTCGAGGATGGGATTTTTGGACATGTGATTTGGTTCGTCATTATGAATGAGACGTTCCAACTCATCAAGTTCATCCTCGATTTTGGAAAAATCAACCTCACTTGTAGGTGGAAGTGGAGGAAAAAGAGTTAGCTCTCGTTCGATAATTTCCTCAATCTCGCGATCAAACTCATAATCATCGTAATTCCCATGTAAAGAGGTCTTTTTAGGAGAATCCTCAAAAATGGCATTTGGATTTTTAAGCACGTGATCAATCTCGGTAAAATCGACATCCTCATCATCAAAGAAAGAGTCGATGTGATCCCTCCCAACCATGGTCTTACAAGTCGAATGACAATGCTTAGGTGACTTTTCCATGACGAGAGGATCGATGTCGATAAAACCTTTAGCCTCAACGGGTGTTGGGCAAGGAAATGGAGGCACTTCAATGGAATTAGAATTAGATGCCTGAAAGATGTGGTCCTTCGAAGGTGGTGAAGACGAGTCCATATTTGTCATTGTCGTGATGGCACTAACGTCACCCTTCAGAATTGGTTGTTCACTTGTTTCTCCGAATATATCCCACAATGATTTTTCATCCATAAATTTTCGAATACCCTTTTGAATTAAGTAAACGTATTCTTTATCATTAAAATCGTCATCTTTAAAACCTTTCATTTTAATTCTTCTAAAACATGCATCAAACCTCATATTTTCCGCTAAAGTTAACATTTTGAAATCATTAGAATTTGAAACCTCGGTTTTATCATGATCATTTGAAACTTGGGATCTACTCGTGAAAAATTTCATTTTCTCCTTCCCATATTTCATAGTGAGTTTCCCACCGTGAACGTCGATTACGGCTCGAGCCGTCGATAAATAGGGTCGACCTAAAATAATGGGACAATTAGGATCACACTCATAATCGGATATGACGAAGTCTGCGGGAAAAACAAACTTTCCAATTCTTACATAGACATCCTCGGCTATTCCAATTGGTTTAAGTGGTGTACAATTTGCTAGCTCGATAGTCATGTTCGTGGGGGTAAGTCTAGGAAATCTCATCAATTTCCAAAGAGAATGAGGCATGAGATGGATGCTAGCACCTAAATCGGCAAGGGCTAAACATCCCTCAATCTCGGAAAAATCACAAGTAGGAGAAATTGGCCCGGATCCTCTTCCTTTCTCGGCATATGCCTTTTGGGTTTTTTAAGAAGGATCGAAGCACAAGTTTCTTCAAGGGTTACTTGGGTAAGGTCGATAAAGCTCTCTTTTTGAACCGTGGATGGAATTCGAGGTACACGAGGGTTTGCACTCTTTTCCTTGGTCGCCACGTTCACCCCATAAACTTTAGAACATGAAGGCGTCTTAGAAGTCGAGGGTTGAATAGAAGGAAAAACTCTAAATCCATCAAGGTTTGGGGTAATCACACGACTTTTCTCACGAGACAAGGCGGCTTTAACATGTTCCTTCGGATTTTCCATGGTGTCACTAGGTAACAAACTCGATGACGCACCCGAAGTTTTGTTTATAATGGCTGAAAACATCTTTTTAATGTCGATTTATCCTTGCTCAATCTTTGTATTTTGATTTTTCAATGTATTGGAAAAGTCGTTTTTCAAAGTACCAATATGTCCCTCTAATCGTCTCATATTAGCCTCATTCGTTTTCATATTGTAACACCCCATTTAGATAAATGGAATGTCACGCGTGATTATGGCGTGTCATCAAAGCATGCAAGGTGATATGTAGTAAAACATACATGACCATAGGGAAAACCGGAATCAAACATCGGTTCCCAAACATAAGCCCAAAACATAAATAAAGGAAATGAACTGAATAAAGACTAAACAAGCATAACTATATGAAGGCAAAAAGGAAAAGAAGTCTCTGGCAGCTTCCATCCTATGTGCGTCCTCTAAATGCTCGAGTCTTGGGTACCTGCCGTTTTGGGACATGGAAAGGAAAGTAACGGCTGAGCAAGACGCTCAGTGCACGGATGTACAATATAGCATGAATAGGATAAGCATGTAACATATAACAACGGAAGACTAAGTTCTGATTAAACTGGTTAAGTATCAAGAAAACTGGTTTTATAGTTTGAAAAGCCTTATGTTTAACCTGTGAAAACTGTTTTAACATATATATACCATAGCCCATATAGGTCATGAAAAGGTCACGTGCATGAATACTTGGAGGGGTGACCTCATCATGCTGATTAGAGGGGATGCCTCTAATCAATATACTGATTTGGGTAGGAGGGATCAGCTCCTTGTGAAGGGTGCAAGGCACACACCACATTCACCATGATAAACTGAATAAAACATGTAACTAGGATGCACCCATACGCCCCGACTGATATAATAATATGGCCAAACTGAAAAGGGACGCCACGAGCAATCACTCCGCCGTGGGGAAGTCATAACATCGGTGCCTCCAATGCTATGGTTATGGTACCTCCATAACTAGGTGAAACTGGTCATGCTTGTATATGGCTATAGTTTATGCTAAATTAACATAAGCAGTTCAAAACAATAAAACAAATGCTGGGGAAAACAGTTGGCTGCAAACGGGAAATCCTAATAAGGAAAGAATGTCCATACTGAAAGGACGGGAATCCGTACCTCAAGTCCAGTGAAATGAACGGAAGAAAGACTCCTACTTCTGGATCACTAACGCTACATGAATACACACGTGTATAAGTATCGATTCACTGATTACGTACTGGGTTCCGTGTCTTGTTATAGCTGATTTGGTATGTTTTAGGTCATGGTTCACTGTTTAAAGCCTTAAACTGTGTTTATCTTGTATTCTGATTAATCTGATTAAGTATTACTGGTGTTTCATGTCTTAATATACTTACTGTATAATAATAAGTAACTTTCCAAAAATAGCAGGTTTCCAAAAATAGAAAGTTTCCAAAAATAGAAAGTTTCCAAAAATAGAAAGTTTCCAAAAATAGAAAGTTACCAAAAATAGAAAGTTTCCAAAAATAGAAAGTTTCCAAAAATAGAAAGTTTCCAAAAATAGAATTTACTGCCTAAAATAGATTAGTTTCTAAAAATAGAAAGTTTCCAAAAATAGATCAGTTGCCTTAATTAAATAAGTTTCCATATATAGAAGGTTTCCATAATTAGATTAGCTGCCTGAAATAGATTGATTTCCATATATAGAAGGTTTCCATAATTAGATTAGTTGCCTTATTTAATTAAGTTTCTATAAATAGAAGTTTCCATAATTAGAATTAAGCTGATTACATAAGCTAACATATAAGTCTAAGTGTTAAAGCTTATTTCTTAAGTCATATGATATAGTGTATAGTTTAATTATTATTTCATGTATTTTAATTAAACTATAGGTTAAGCATTTTAATTAAAGTATAACATGTATAATTAGAATGAAATGAAAATACTTAGGTTAAAATGTGTATTATTATTAATAATAATATAACCTAAGTCATGTCTAAATTAATTAATTATAGGCATGTATTTAATAATTAATTAATTATAACTTATAACATAAAATACTTAGGTTAAATTAATGTCATGATAAACTAATAATTAAAATAACCTAAGTCATGATTTAATTAATACTTCATGTTATTAATTAATTATATCCTAAGTTCATGATTCATAAAAATTACATGTAACATAGATCATGATTTTAACCAACGAACCATGAATCGGGTATGAATTCGACACCGTACCCCGGGCCAAACCCGGGGCACACGTGTCCCCTTGCTGCCGTGGGTCCCACATGAGCCAACCAAGACCAATTGTGGTCTTGGTGGTGGCGGCAATAGCAAACCAAACCCCCCCTCGGGTTTGTTTGCTAGGCGGCCAAAAACAAACACCCTTATAAACCATTCTTTGATTTTAATTAATACCAAAACATGTTAGATCAATGATTAATTACCTTGTTTTCATAAGAAAAATAATAACATGTTCATGAAAATAATCAAAGATTAAAAGAATTAAAAGAATTAAAAAGAAGGGTTAGAAAGGTATACCACTATGTAGCTTGGAAAAAGGATGAACAAACACGTATTCTAACACTTGTTTTTAAGATCAAAATCAATCAAACACCCTCTTATGGTGGTGTAGAGGTGGCGGCACAAAGAGGAGGAAAAGGAGAGGAGAAAAACTCTTTTAGGGTTTTTGTTTATTTTCTTGAAAAATGAAAGTGAAAACATGTTTAACACTTTACCCCCCTTAACTTGTAAAGTCCATGGGCCAAGCCCATTTTGTCTATGTGTGCCGTGGGTATGGGGGCCCCACATGGGGTACCCGTACCTTTCTCGTGTCCCGATGTTTCGTGTTCGTTCGTGGTTAAACGTTCTCGTGTTTAATGTGTTTCTGTTTCTTTTAACGTGTCGTTTATCGTAAACTCCACGCTCGTGAATATATTCTGAGTATTTACGTAATTATTATAATTAGTATTTTAAATGGTGTTCATGATTTAATTATGTTCACGTGATATATTATTAACTGTTTATCATGAGTTCGTACGTAATCGATACTTGTCATGTCATACACGTATGCACTTGCTGGATTATTAGCACATGAATGTGATCAATACCAACTGAGGTAAGTTTTAATCTAGAACGTACGATCTTAAGGGAACTATTCATGGTAAAAGCATGCGGGTTTTACAATTCTTCCCCCCTAAAAAGAATAATTCGTCCCCGAATTATAGATAAAGTAACTGAAAGCGAAACATACCCGAATCAAACTGGAAAGGTATGCAAAATAACGGAATTGAAGGTGACATGGTAGAAGGGAACGTGGAACATGACATGTCTTGAAAAGACATGGAACGTGACGTGACTGAAAGGACATATCTAATCGATAAGAGAGAAAAAAAAAATGGATAAGAAGTCCGGATGAACTTGTCCGTTTCCAAGTGGCCTCCCTCTTGGAACGGTTCCTTCAGAAGATCCTGACACTAATGATAAATCTTGGTCCTCCTGACCTTGACTTGGAATACGAAGAAATTCTTGGTTACCAACGGAAGGTAGATCCCCTAAATTCGATCGAGGAACTAAGAGTTAACGTGCAAGGGTACTGAAACGTTACGATGCAAGACCATCTGACTTAACTGATAATTTGAAACGATGCGCGAGACATAAAGAAACGTAGTACGTGAAACATTTTGAACGTGATACGTGAAAATTTTTGAACGTGCTACGTGGAGATATGGCGAGTGTAGTATGAGTAAACATATCGTGATCCATGATACGTGTAACATATTTTGATCATGATATGAGGAACGTGGAATGAACATGACATGTGAGACATATCGTGATCATAGAATATAATGGCTGTAACGCCAAACGCTACAAGGTGAGACGTGGAATATGACGTGAAACGTCTATCTGATGATGGAGGGTTATACTAAACTTGGGTCTGGTCTCACAAGTTCTTGCAAACTTCCCAGAATGAGAACAGAAATGAACGTAAAATCGTAAGCCAAAATACGATAATGAACGTGAATAGTGTCATGAACGTGAGCGCGAAAGCAAGTCGTGGAATTAGAATGAAGACGTGAAATAATTTAGGAGTACAATTGGGAATCTTTGTCTGACCCGATAGCTGCGGGATTACCAAGTGGTCGGATGAGCCTTGGCTGGAACATGTTCGTTCAATGTGTTGGTTCTGAAATCCGTACGGATGTAAGGATTCTGCAGACTTGATCAAACTGTTGACAATAACCCAGATAGCATCATGCTTCTTCTGAGTTTGCTGAAATCTGGTAACTAAAATCCATGGAGATCTTGTCCCTTTTCGATTCACAATTTCATATGATGAAACCATACCCGTCTGTTGGTGTCCTATCTTAGCCTGTTTGTATAACAGGTATGAAGATATGAACGTAACTGTATCCTGCTTCGTAGAAACTTGATACATGGAAGGTTGCGAAACTCTGAGTCTCTGAATCTAGACTTCTCCTAGCGTAGGATTTTATAGAACACCTAATGTAGTGTTGGGTTCTCTTCTTTACTCATAAGCTGAGTCATGGTAAGATTAACCGTAGAATGCCATGTGATTCAGCGTGTCACTGAAATCAAACAGAATTGATATCGGAAAGAATTCCAGGGTAAAATTTCTCTTGTCATAGAATTTGCAACATAGTGCAGGTATGGTCTTCCTGTTCTTCTCTAGGCTTAGAGGAAATCAGGTTATCCTCAATGAAAACACTGATGAATTTGTTTAGGAGTTCATGGAAACTCAATTTATTAAGTCCATAATGCGGTTGGAGCATTGATGAGGCTAATTCAAAATCATAAATTTAGCATGACCGAGTCGTGTACGAATAGCAGTCATGGACATGTCATGCTTTTTCACTCGTCACTGTTTGCAGTATGATCGTGAGTTCGATCTTGGAAAAGTGATTAACACTATACGGTTGATTGGACATGTCGTCAATACGTGGAGGAGAATAACGGTTATGAATGGTGATTTGTTTAAGTCGACGGTAGTCAACACATAATCTCATGGTACCATCCTTCTCCTTGAAGGTTCTTCTGGAGTGTAAGGAACAATTTTGGAATAATCCGTTGGTTATGCGTAAAAGGACCTTAGTAGTCGTGTCTTACTGACAGCTAGAAAATTTTAGCGACCATGGTTAACAAAGCGCGTGCTTGAAAAGCATAGATAATTTGTACAGATTTTCCTGATGGAAAATCAAGCTGAATGTATTCAGGAGCCTGAACATTACTGTACATAATTATGAATCATAGCATGGTGTGGTGTTCATAGTACATAATTAGGATAAAATTCATCTCGTGTCTGTCCGAGGAAATGCATTAGCAGCTTGGGTCTTATCCTTAAGCTGAAGGAAAACCTTCGTATGCGTGGGAATACGAAAGGCGTCCTTCATGGTCATGAATACATGAAATATGGTGAAAGAAATGAAAGTGACGTCGGCAACGTGACAGTTTTCACTGATGCGCCGATAACGGTATTGAAATTCTTGTGGCCTGATTAATACATGGCACAACAACATAGATATACCCTTGGAGGGTACCCTGAATTTCTTAGAAATGTTCCATAATTAGACGTGAGTCATGTGTCTTGACTCGTGTCTTGAGAAATGTGAGCGTGACATATGCCTTGACTGGTATCTTGACATGTGTCCTCAGAAAGTATACGTGAGACATGTGTCTTGACTGATGTCTTGACATGTGTCTCGAGATGTGAAACAATTAGAACTACAAATATTAGGTTAATATGCCAGAATTGGCGGATCGGTTAGGTTACTGATCATTTGTATGTCTGATCACGTCCATGGCCGGAGCCTCGGTTGTGATTTCTAGGATAGTTGCTGTCATAGTAGTGGTTACTATCATCTTGTCTGTCGGTTCCATGACGGTCATTCTCATGACAGTGACTCATGTAACTATTTAGCTGAGTGGCTGGCTGGTACTGGTTTGCACTCATATGGCTGAAATGACAGCCGGACGACGTGTGACATGTAACTATGAATTTAGGACAATGATTGATGGGAATTGTCTGATGGTGAAGCATCTTCTCGTCCAATTGCTTTGCTCCGACGCCTTTGTCTTAGTCTTTTAGGATCTCCAGGTTGTGAACAGCATCAGCATCAGCATCTCGTAGCGTCTCCCAACATCAGCAGCGTCAACCTTCAGTAACATCTCCAAGCTATGAGCGGCATCGACAATCTTGTAGAATATCAGTAAGTGAACATACGCCTGAGATGATTTAGAATTGACTAGCGAATACTCGTGAAGTATTGCAAGTGGAATACGCATGGATTAAGGTACATGTAATACACATGAAATACGATACGTGGAGTACACATGGAATACACATGAAATGATCGGTATGGGCTCGATCATTTGTCCTGATTAAAGGAAAGTAAAACGGTTAAACGGTTAGGAAAACCATCATGATAACCTGGCAGTATTAGCATAGACATCATTCTGGTTGCATAGAGAAACGCTAAAGTGTGGTTACACAAAATTCAACGATGATTTGCCTGACAGCATGATCAATGAAAACCAACCATGACTATCATGAAAGCATGATTAGAGAAATCCAACAATGTCTTGCAGGACAACGTAAATAACAAAAGAGGCATGAAACATATTCAACATGAAGACGGAATTATCAAGAGGAAACATGAAACCATCTATTACGAATAAGTGTATAACATAATCAGCATGAAACTGAAGTTAACCATGACAGTATGAAGGCATACTTGACATAAAAACATAATAACTTATGATGGGACATGAAAAATTTTTTTATGCCAATTTAAATCATGAGAAAAATTTATGCAAGAAAAACAGTGCATGAATGCGTAATGTAATTTATAAAACCTTTATATGTGCGAGGGAACGCCTATGGGTCGGTTCCAAAACAAAAGACATGGCGAGGGGACGCCTATGGGTCGGTCCCAAAGTTAAAAGTTTCGATAAAACACATGCGACTAAATAGGGCCAGTCCTGTACCAACCATTACTTAGTCAAAATTCCTGCAACAGATGACATATGATATAAATGCATGAATGCATGGAACATAATAATTAAAAGTCCTTGTCAAAACTTAACAGAAAAATTTTATGTGAAAATTATGAACTACTGGGGTTCAGTTCACATAATCGCAGTTCACTAGGAACATCATGCATAGACACTGACACATAACTAAGTATGGATGACGGTTGTTCATTCCATATTAGTAAGACGATACTGGTGAAACATCATGGTGAAAACAACAAGGTGCTGAAAACGTCATGGCTAAAACAAAAAGGTGCTGAAAACATAATGGTTAAAACAACAACGCGCTGAAACATCAATACGTGGAATAACAATCGTTGGCTTAGGAAGCTCCTGGTGACTACCCACTAGTCACAGGTCGAGTTTTAGAGCCTACAGGTCGAAGCCTTGTCTCTGATACCATAATTGTAACACCCCATTTAGATAAATGGAATGTCACGCGTGATTATGGCGTGTCATCAAAGCATGCAAGGTGATATGTAGTAAAACATACATGACCATAGGGAAAACCGGAATCAAACATCGGTTCCCAAACATAAGCCCAAAACATAAATAAAGGAAATGAACTGAATAAAGACTAAACAAGCATAACTATATGAAGGCAAAAAGGAAAAGAAGTCTCTGGCAGCTTCCATCCTATGTGCGTCCTCTAAATGCTCGAGTCTTGGGTACCTGCCGTTTTGGGACATGGAAAGGAAAGTAACGGCTGAGCAAGACGCTCAGTGCACGGATGTACAATATAGCATGAATAGGATAAGCATGTAACATATAACAACGGAAGACTAAGTTCTGATTAAACTGGTTAAGTATCAAGAAAACTGGTTTTATAGTTTGAAAAGCCTTATGTTTAACCTGTGAAAACTGTTTTAACATATATATACCATAGCCCATATAGGTCATGAAAAGGTCACGTGCATGAATACTTGGAGGGGTGACCTCATCATGCTGATTAGAGGGGATGCCTCTAATCAATATACTGATTTGGGTAGGAGGGATCAGCTCCTTGTGAAGGGTGCAAGGCACACACCACATTCACCATGATAAACTGAATAAAACATGTAACTAGGATGCACCCATACGCCCCGACTGATATAATAATATGGCCAAACTGAAAAGGGACGCCACGAGCAATCACTCCGCCGTGGGGAAGTCATAACATCGGTGCCTCCAATGCTATGGTTATGGTACCTCCATAACTAGGTGAAACTGGTCATGCTTGTATATGGCTATAGTTTATGCTAAATTAACATAAGCAGTTCAAAACAATAAAACAAATGCTGGGGAAAACAGTTGGCTGCAAACGGGAAATCCTAATAAGGAAAGAATGTCCATACTGAAAGGACGGGAATCCGTACCTCAAGTCCAGTGAAATGAACGGAAGAAAGACTCCTACTTCTGGATCACTAACGCTACATGAATACACACGTGTATAAGTATCGATTCACTGATTACGTACTGGGTTCCGTGTCTTGTTATAGCTGATTTGGTATGTTTTAGGTCATGGTTCACTGTTTAAAGCCTTAAACTGTGTTTATCTTGTATTCTGATTAATCTGATTAAGTATTACTGGTGTTTCATGTCTTAATATACTTACTGTATAATAATAAGTAACTTTCCAAAAATAGCAGGTTTCCAAAAATAGAAAGTTTCCAAAAATAGAAAGTTTCCAAAAATAGAAAGTTTCCAAAAATAGAAAGTTACCAAAAATAGAAAGTTTCCAAAAATAGAAAGTTTCCAAAAATAGAAAGTTTCCAAAAATAGAATTTACTGCCTAAAATAGATTAGTTTCTAAAAATAGAAAGTTTCCAAAAATAGATCAGCTGCCTTAATTAAATAAGTTTCCATATATAGAAGGTTTCCATAATTAGATTAGCTGCCTGAAATAGATTGATTTCCATATATAGAAGGTTTCCATAATTAGATTAGTTGCCTTATTTAATTAAGTTTCTATAAATAGAAGTTTCCATAATTAGAATTAAGCTGATTACATAAGCTAACATATAAGTCTAAGTGTTAAAGCTTATTTCTTAAGTCATATGATATAGTGTATAGTTTAATTATTATTTCATGTATTTTAATTAAACTATAGGTTAAGCATTTTAATTAAAGTATAACATGTATAATTAGAATGAAATGAAAATACTTAGGTTAAAATGTGTATTATTATTAATAATAATATAACCTAAGTCATGTCTAAATTAATTAATTATAGGCATGTATTTAATAATTAATTAATTATAACTTATAACATAAAATACTTAGGTTAAATTAATGTCATGATAAACTAATAATTAAAATAACCTAAGTCATGATTTAATTAATACTTCATGTTATTAATTAATTATATCCTAAGTTCATGATTCATAAAAATTACATGTAACATAGATCATGATTTTAACCAACGAACCATGAATCGGGTATGAATTCGACACCGTACCCCGGGCCAAACCCGGGGCACACGTGTCCCCTTGCTGCCGTGGGTCCCACATGAGCCAACCAAGACCAATTGTGGTCTTGGTGGTGGCGGCAATAGCAAACCAAACCCCCCCTCGGGTTTGTTTGCTAGGCGGCCAAAAACAAACACCCTTATAAACCATTCTTTGATTTTAATTAATACCAAAACATGTTAGATCAATGATTAATTACCTTGTTTTCATAAGAAAAATAATAACATGTTCATGAAAATAATCAAAGATTAAAAGAATTAAAAGAATTAAAAAGAAGGGTTAGAAAGGTATACCACTATGTAGCTTGGAAAAAGGATGAACAAACACGTATTCTAACACTTGTTTTTAAGATCAAAATCAATCAAACACCCTCTTATGGTGGTGTAGAGGTGGCGGCACAAAGAGGAGGAAAAGGAGAGGAGAAAAACTCTTTTAGGGTTTTTGTTTATTTTCTTGAAAAATGAAAGTGAAAACATGTTTAACACTTTACCCCCCTTAACTTGTAAAGTCCATGGGCCAAGACCATTTTGTCTATGTGTGCCGTGGGTATGGGGGCCCCACATGGGGTACCCGTACCTTTCTCGTGTCCCGATGTTTCGTGTTCGTTCGTGGTTAAACGTGCTCGTGTTTAACGTGTTTCTGTTTCTTTTAACGTGTCGTTTATCGTAAACTCCACGCTCGTGAATATATTCTGAGTATTTACGTAATTATTATAATTAGTATTTTAAATGGTGTTCATGATTTAATTATGTTCACGTGATATATTATTAACTGTTTATCATGAGTTCGTACGTAATCGATACTTGTCATGTCATACACGTATGCACTTGCTTGATTATTAGCACATGAATGTGATCAATACCAACTGAGGTAAGTTTTAATCTAGAACGTACGATCTTAAGGGAACTATTCATGGTAAAAGCATGCGGGTTTTACACATATATTCTTGAAAATCGTTTGACGAACTATTTTGATTAGAATTAAAGTTCCCTTGGTTTTGATTGTTTCTTTGAAAATTCCCTTGATTACTATTCGATAAATTGTTTCCTTGATTAGCGTTGTTTTGAAAATTCGAGTTTTGATTGTTGTTGTTATCTCGATTTTGCCAACTCAAATCCCGAACTTGATTATAATCACCTCGATTTTGAAAATTTCCTTGTTGATTATTTCCTTGAAAATTGTTTCGGTTTTGATTGGAAAAATTGTTGCCTTGGTTATAATTGCCTTGTGATGGACCCGCGTTATTTTGATTTTGAAAATTGTTGTTTAACGCGTTTACACTCGACGTTTGGCCATCTGTAGCCGCACACTCATAATAATTATGAGGTCCACCACACAATGTACATGATGCCTCAACTGGTTTCACCGTTGAGGGAGCGTCTTTCTTTTGCATCTCGATTAAGAACGACGTAAACACATTCGTCAACTTATCGACTTTCGCATCAACCCTCTCAATGTCGCGATTAGAATTACAAACATTTGCGACATTGGAAACACTCAGTGTGTTGCGGAGTTGGTAAACCTTGGATCAATTCTCGATAACCATTAAAGCGTCTTTCAGAGTTTTACACAAAAAATTTCCACCGGCGGTGGAATTCAACGAATCTTGTTCTTGAAAACTAAGACCATTATAAAATGTATCGATTTGGTGTAACTCGGAAAATCCATGGTGAGGACATTGCCTAAGCAATTCCTTAAAACGATCCCACGCGTCTCTAAATGATTCATTCGGCTTTTGTTCAAATCTGTAATCTCGTTTTTGAATTAGGTGGGAAAAAATGATTAACGAACTTGGAAACGAGATCCTTCCACGTAATTATGGAATTAGGTGGCTCTTTCTCGTACGAATCCTTGGTGGCACCATCGAGCGAGTACGGAAAAAGCATAAGCTTGACGACATCGGTGTCGACGTTCTTAAACTTGCTCGTGGCCAAAAGACGATCAAAATTTCGAATGTGATCATGAGGATTATCCGCCTCACGGCCTCGAAACTTCGTTGCTTGAATCAACGAGAGCATTCCGCTCCTAATCTCAAAAATTCTCCGCTTCGATAGAGGGAATTACGATCGCGTCTCCATAACCCTTGGTGGGCGCTTGGAGCAATTCCATCATCGAACGATTGTCGTCCATCTCGTTTTCGGTTTCGACAACGATATTAGGAACGTCGGTTTCTAATTCTCGTCTATGTCGTCGATTCCTTCGATTTCGATTGTGTCGATTTGAAGCGTCACTAGAATTAGAATAATCCTTTGATCGAGTGTGTATGCACTAACGTAGAGAATGGGGCGGGGGGGGGGGGGGGGGTAGCAAAGAAGATTCTTTTTGCGGTTTTTTGTTTTTTCAATTTTTTTGGTTTTTGATTATTTTTTAACTTTTTTTGGATTTTGGTGTATTACGTAGACTCAAATCTACAAATCTCTCCTCGAATCCATTTCTCGATTAAAGGAGCCTCAAGGAATGAAAACGATCACGTTGAGTGAACGCCTTTGTTGACTTTAGAACGTTGGTGGAACACCAAAACGTTCAAGAGGGTTTAATCTTGAAAAACAAGCAAATATAATATACGTAGATAATACTTCGGTTGGCAAACCCTCGATTAGCCCTCTTTCTCAAAACACGCACAAGCAAGCGGGGGAACGAGGCGACGCTAAGCACTTAAGAGCCATTTTCCCTTAGGTCGTGAAATACAACCGCCTTATACCCACCTTATAGTTTGTGTTAATCAAAATTAAGCCTCACGAAAATAATTATCTATTTTGCCTTTTCTTTTTTCTTTAGATTCGAATACAATAATTGACTGATGAACTCCCAATTAAGGTTGCGTTTTCACGCTTTTGGAGATATTGTAAATTTATTGTGATACGTATACAATATATTAATAATATTCACAAGAAAAAATAAAACGAATAACAGGATATCTACAATATAGTAAAAAGATTGTTGTGTGTTTAATTAAGGATAACTAAACACGTTTTATATGGATATCTATAATATAATAACAAAAATAACAAAAATGAGTATGTACGTTATATACGCTTTCCAAAATTGAAAAGCAAACACGCACTACTCACAAAATAACCATATATATATGGCACTAAAAACACCTCCCCGGCAGCAGTGCCAAAATTGATGTGTGTAATTTTTGTCACTTGTTTTAGGAAAAACAAATAACCGTGACAAGTATTAAACTCGATGATTTAGGAAAACCGTCAAATCGAATAAGTGCGAGTTCGTTCTCGAAGGAGGTGTGTGATGTGTGCCAATATAATAAAATCAAGTTTGGATTAGTGTCGTTTTTTGGGTTTGAAGAGAGAAAATTAAATGACGAGCTACACTACTATTAAACTACGACAAATGACGTAAAACGTAAACGTAAACACGTAAAACGAGACGAAATTAAAAATTTTAGCTAAAAACAATTTAAAAATTAAAACTAAGTCTAAAATAATATAAATAAGAATAAAAATTCAATAAATAAATTTTAAAACCTTTTATTAGTTAAATATTCAATTTTTAATGCTAATTAAAGCCCTAAAATCTAATATAATTAACAAAAAGTCTAAAATTATATTTTATCAAACAAATATCTTATTTATATTAATTAAACACTAAAAAGTATTTTTCCTAAATTTTTAAAACTAATTTTCTATTTTTAAAAGGCTAAAAACTAATTTTAAACTAAAATAATCATAAAAAATAATACAATAATGAGAAAAATAAATTTTCTTTTCTAAAAATCTTAAAACACTTAACTAAAACTAGGAAAAATGAAAAAGTTTGGAAAAAGAAAATTTTACCCTAATAAGACAAAAATAGTTTATATAAACTAATTTTAACTTAAAATAATTCTAAAAATGATTGAATAAAGGGAAAAATGAAATTAATTTTCTAAAAATATTAATATAAGTTACTTTAACTAGAAAAATTTGGAAAACTGAAAAAGACTACTTTTTTTACCACTAAAGACAAAATCAGAATATTTAAAAACTATTTAAAATTTAAATTAATGCTAAAAATATTAAAATAAGCAGAAAAATAAAAATAACTTTTTGAAAAATCGTAAAATAATAAACCAAGACTAGGAAAAATGAAATCTATGAAAAAAAACTCAAAATTGGTCACTAGAGACAAAAATCTAGCAAACTGAACATGACATGTGGACTGCGCTTTGTCTTTTAGCCAAGCAGTGGCAAGGCTAATACTATCAGTGGGAACTAGCTTCCCACTGACCTACCTCAGAAACATGATTTTACTCATTTTGAGCTTTGATTGTTGATGGATTTGGACAAGCATGGCACCCCCACACTCACTGGAGTGTGGGGAGTCAATATAAAGCAAAAGCAACCAAAATCTAACACAAGTTCACACTAAATCAAGCAATAAGGTGACTGGTGTCACAGAAACAGGGTCTGATGGCCTAGTTGCTGAACTAGTTGGTATCTAGACGAATTTTGAGGCTCCTAATCTACCAGTCTAACAGACCAATCAATAAAATAACTACTCACAATCCTAGTATGGCAATTAAACTAACTAGTGAACAAATTTCTTATCACGAAACCCAAAATCAAAACATTAAAAGACCTATTTAGTTCTAAGCAGATTCTTATGACCAACATGCAGTCTCTTTGTTTTCCTATATTACCTAAACCAAAACTTAAAAACACACCTAACAAACCCTACTGAGCATGTTTAGACTATTGTGAACCCCAAGTATTGTTAATCACTTAGCCAAACATTCAAATCCAAAGACCCCTTCATTAGACAGAATATTAAATTAACATGGAGCTATCCCACAAATCAATACCAAATCTTGTAAAACCACAAATAACATGCATCAAACACTCAATGACCCTATATTCAATACTAAAACTACAAGAACAAATATGCCAAAGCAGATTCACTTAAGACTCATAAACATGTAAAAAGCTTACGAGGGTTCAAGCCTTTACCCTAGCTGATGCCTTCTCTCTTGCTTTATAGAGCTTATGAGGAGCTTATCAATAGTGAGTAGAGAACCCCTGCTGAGATTCTATAGCAGAATCAGGGGTGACTATATCTTTAAAATAAGAAAAAATGTAAAGAAATAGTGGTGAACTACAACAGTTCAAACCATAATGATATCAGTTAGTACATGCACAAACAAAACCAACATGAAGACAAACCAAACTTGAAAAGCTAAAACCAAAAGCTTGTCAAGGCTTTTGGTGAGAGCTTATTCAAACAGTAAGGATTAAACCAAAACCAATATTTTTGAAACAAACTTGAAAACCAACTTTTTGGAACTAGTTTAACTTTAAACATAAAATGTAATCAACCAAGAAGCTTATAAAACCTTAAGTAACTTATCTGGTGTCAAGCAAATAAGCCACTAAGCCTCTATAAGCTTGACATAAAAACAAAAAAAGGACCAACAAACTTGAATCTGTTTTTGGATTTGATGAACTTAAAATGAATTTGCAAATTACACTAAAGAAAACAAGTAAAGAGGAACTCAGATTTTGAACAAAATGAAAGGCCTAAAATCAAACTTTAACTATTCATGAAACAAGGGTTCACAAAATTTGTTCAAAAATCTGGAACATAGGGAAAAAAAGGGTACATGCCACCCTTTTTTATACTACTAGGAAGAATCATCTAGAATACATGAATGGAAAAACCCTAATGCTAACAAAAATCCGAAAACAATGCCCTTAAGGTCTTGATTTTTGAAATCAGTCAAAGCCCATGTGGTTGATGTTGATGTTTCCAGTTGTAGTTGATCAATCTTGGACGTCCAAAATCTCCTTAGTGACCAAGAAAATAATTGAGAGCTGTTGATTTGCTGGAGATTCGAATTTTGCCTCTTTTGGTTGAGTAAGGGAGCACTGTGGGGCCCTTTGTGGTCACGAGGTGGATATTTTATGAGTTAGGTTTGGTTAAGGTGGGGTGATAGGTGTGAAAACACCCATCCTTTTACCACTTAAATCGGGCTAAAACGAGACCAAAACACGTATTTAATATCATTTGTTTGGAATTATGCGTGGTTTTTGTGTTTATTGTGTTTTCAGAGTCGACCGGATGAATATTAAAGAAAACATGGGATTGCACGGGTTTTATCGAAGAAAAGGGCTCAAGACAAAGTCTATTGTCCAAAAGGTGCAAAAGATTTGAAGTCATTGTGCCTATTTGAAGATTTATCGAAGAATAGAGCCAAAAATGGAAGATTCATTTATGTCGAAGAACTCGAGTCTATTAAATAAAAGATTATAAGACGAGTTAGAATTATTCACCGACACTTCTCAAATCCAAGTCGGAAACGTTTATTTAAAGACGCATGAAGACTTAAGAAGAAAGAAGAAAAAGAAGCCCAAATCAAAGCCCAATCAAAAGCCCATCAACACCATACACACGCCTATATAAAGCCTTCACCTCACAAATTTTCACATACTTAGTTTTTAGCTAGTCTTTAGTTTTTTTTTTCTCTAGTTTCTAGAGAGAGAAAGTTCCATACTTTCTCTCACTAAACTTTTCCTTTGTTTTTCATCTTTTAATTTAAGCTTTCTTGTACTTTTGATTTCATTAATCTTAATCAAGTTTATGCTTTTAAGTTCTTCAAGTTTTTCCTACTTTTTTTGATTTGTCAAAATCCTTGATCCGATTGTTGAAATCCATACGGTTTGGATTTGGATGTGTTCGTGAATAGAGTTTGATCTTTTTAGTTTCTTTTGAAGCTCTACGTGAATAGGCCATAAGCTCTCCATGCTTATTGGTTTATTGCTTGTTGAAGCTTATTATTGTTTTCGGATTACTTCATAGTTTTAATCATTCACAAGTTTTGTTTATTAAGTTTAAAGTTTCTTGTTTTCAAAAGTGGTTAAATTTAAGTGTTTTGAGTTATTTAAGTTTCGGATTATATAGCTTATTGTAAGTGCTTATTGAACTTTTTGAGTTTCCACCATTTTCGGAAAATAGCTTCCTTTATTCCATCGCAATACAAGGGTTTTAACACATTCCAATGGATCTTCGTTGCTTGGTATCGCAATAACCCAAAAAGGGGTTTTACTTTGCGATAGGGTGTAAGTCCCCCTATTCCGATCTGGGATTGCGATCGCATATTGCGATCGCACATTCCGACGGGTTTAGGTCCATTTTCTAGTCGAAACTCTGGCCAATTTTTGTCTTCCATATTCCGATAGAACAAATATTCCGATCTGGGGCATTCCGATAGCCTCATTCCGACAGCTTGATTTTAGATTATTCCGATGGTGATTGTTAGAAACATTCCGATGAACTTTCACGTGAGATATTCCGATGGGTCATTTTAATTGCATTCCGATAGTAGTAATTTTCAACATTCCGATAAGAACAAGTTTTTAAGCATTAATTCAATTAAGTTTTCAAAGTAATTTTCTAATCTTTCCTTTACGTTTTCAAGCACTCAATTTTAACTTGTCAATTTAGTTAATCTTCCAAAGTTTTAAGTTACTCAACGTCATTTACATTTAAGGGTTATTAGTTTAAAAATAGATAAACAAACCAACTCCTTTTTAGTAACCAAGAACAAATCATTCCACTTAAGGCCGAGATCAATTCGAGAGGATACCGAGAAATATATTAAGAACCCATTGCAAAGCAAAGAGTATCAAATGGCGCCGCTGCCGGCTCTTCTCGTTAAGATCAAAAGTTTTTTGTGAGAACTTGGATTTTGGGATCCGTTCCCCGTGAACGTTACTTTTTCATAAAAATTTTCAAAAACACTAAAAAATATAAAATTTTCAAAACTCCTAAAAAGTAAAAAAACATAAAAACCAAAAATATTTTTGCTTTGTTTTTCTTTGTTCGTTCTTTTGCAGGTATATGCGCACTCGATCCACGTCTTATCAAGAGCCCGAGCCTCTCGATAACTTAGACATGGCTGGTGTACAAACCAACAATAACATACCACCTCCGAACAATAATAATAACAACAACAACCCGCCTTTCAACAACATGAACAATAACAACAACAATGAGCCCCTTCCGGATAATCGCCCGATGATTGAATTGCTGCAAGCTCACGTTGATGGCAACACGGATCCAATTGTTATACCACCAATTGCCGCCAACAATTTCGAGCTAAAGTCAGGCTTTATCCAGATGGTCTCAGCTCAACCATTCTTGGGACGAACCATTGATGACCCACACGACCATATCAAGAGATTTCTACAACTCACCAACACGGTCAAGTTCAATGGAGTTCCACAAGAAGTGATAAGGTTACAACTTTTCCCCTTTTCTTTAGAGGGACAAGCCCGACATTGGCTTGCTAAGGAACCGCCACAGAGTATTCTCTCGTGGACGGATTTGGAAACAAAGTTTATCAACTACTTTTTTCCACCCTCTCGTACTACCGCTTTGCGGAATGAGATTATAAACTTTGAACAAAAGTACGATGAGTCATTCAGTGAATCTTGGGATCGCTTTAAAGATCTTTTACGAAAATGCCCACAACATGGTTTTACCAAAGTGCATCAAATCAATACTTTTTACAATGGTTTAAGCATGAGTGACCAAGATTCACTGAACAGTGCTTCGGGGGGTAATCTATTGGCTAAGACTTCCAATGCTGCTTGGGACATCATTGAGAATAAATCTCGTGTGCAAACCAAGAGTGTTAGGACCAATGTTGCTAGTGCTAGCACTAATGACAGCGACAAGCGATTAGACAAAATCACTACGCTTCTTGAATCGCTTGTCACCCACACCGTCAGCAACAACAACAGCAACAACGCCAAAAACGCACAAGTGAACGCTGTCAGCCAACCTTGTGAGATATGCGGTGGTCCCCACTCTTACACAACTTGTACCGCCACCCAAGATTACCCTGCTGAGAATGTGAATGCGGCATATGGCACCTACCAACAACCTGCTTATCAAGCTAGACCTCAAGGTGACCGTAACTTGCTTAGCTACCGCAGCAACAACTATCTTTCACCACCTGGTTTCCATCCTACCAACCCAAACCAACAACAAAACCTCAACCGCCCTCCTCAACAACAACAAACTCGTACACCATACATCCCTCCTCACAAGCAGCAACAACCACCTCAACGAAACACCCAAGTTTACCAGCAACCTGCTTATCAATCACCCGCATACACTGCTCCTTCAAACCAAACCCCCGCATCACATCAAGACATTGGAACCTACATGAGGACTAACGATGTGATCGTGGATAATCTCCAACAGGAAGTGCGCAACTTGAAAGCAGACTTGATGAAACAAGGGAATGATCTGAGAGCTGATATGAAACACACTATGGATAGTCAAACGAATGACTTAAGGAACATGATGGCTAGCTTTTTCCAAGGTAATCAACCCTCTTCTTCGGGTACTCTTCCAAGTAATACCGTTGCTAATCCAAGAGGGGAGATGAAAGCAATCACTACTCGAAGTGATTTAACCGTTGCTAAGTCCCCGGCAGCGGCGCCATTTGATACTCTTTGCTTTGCAATGGGTTCTTAATATATTTCTCGGTATCCTCTCGAATTGATCTCGGCCTTAAGTGGAATGATTTGTTCTTGGTTACTAAAAAGGAGTTGGTTTGTTTATCTATTTTTAAACTAATAACCCTTAAATGTAAATGACGTTGAGTAACTTAAAACTTTGGAAGATTAACTAAATTGACAAGTTAAAATTGAGTGCTTGAAAACGTAAAGGAAAGATTAGAAAATTACTTTGAAAACTTAATTGAATTAATGCTTAAAAACTTGTTCTTATCGGAATGTTGAAAATTACTACTATCGGAATGCAATTAAAATGACCCATCGGAATATCTCACGTGAAAGTTCATCGGAATGTTTCTAACAATCACCATCGGAATAATCTAAAATCAAGATGTCGGAATGAGGCTATCGGAATGCCCCAGATCGGAATATTTGTTCTATCGGAATATGGAAGACAAAAATTGGCCAGAGTTTCGACTAGAAAATGGACCTAAACCCGTCGGAATGTGCGATCGCAATATGCGATCGCAATCCCAGATCGGAATAGGGGGACTTACACCCTATCGCAAAGTAAAACCCCTTTTTGGGTTATTGCGATACCAAGCAACGAAGATCCATCGGAATGTGTTAAAACCCTTGTATTGCGATGGAATAAAGGAAGCTATTTTCCGAAAATGGTGGAAACTCAAAAAGTTCAATAAGCACTTACAATAAGCTATATAATCCGAAACTTAAATAACTCAAAACACTTAAATTTAACCACTTTTGAAAACAAGAAACTTTAAACTTAATAAACAAAACTTGTGAATGATTAAAACTATGAAGTAATCCGAAAACAATAATAAGCTTCAACAAGCAATAAACCAATAAGCATGGAGAGCTTATGGCCTATTCACGTAGAGCTTCAAAAGAAACTAAAAAGATCAAACTCTATTCACGAACACATCCAAATCCAAACCGAATGGATTTCACCAATCGGATCAAGGATTTTGACAAATCAAGAAAAGTAGGAAAAACTTGAAGAACTTAAAAGCATAAACTTGATTAAGATTAATGAAATCAAAAGTACAAGAAAGCTTAAATTAAAAGATGAAAAACAAAGGAAAAGTTTAGTGAGAGAAAGTATGGAACTTTCTCTCTCTAGAAACTAGAGAAAAAAAAAACTAAAGACTAGCTAAAAACTAAGTATGTGAAAATTTGTGAGGTGAAGGCTTTATATAGGCGTGTGTATGGTGTTGATGGGCTTTTGATTGGGCTTTGATTTGGGCTTCTTTTTCTTCTTTCTTCTTAAGTCTTCATGCGTCTTTAAATAAACGTTTCCGACTTGGATTTGAGAAGTGTCGGTGAATAATTCCAACTCGTCTTATAATCTTTTATTTAATAGACTCGAGTTCTTCGACATAAATGAATCTTCCATTTTTGGCTCTATTCTTCGATAAATCTTCAAATAGGCACAATGACTTCAAATCTTTTGCACCTTTTGGACAATAGACTTTGTCTTGAGCCCTTTTCTTCGATAAAACCCGTGCAATCCCATGTTTTCTTTAATATTCATCCGGTCGACTCTGAAAACACAATAAACACAAAAACGACGCATAATTCCAAACAAATGATATTAAATACGTGTTTGGTCTCGTTTTAGCCCGATTTAAGTGGTAAAAGGATGGGTGTTTTCACACCTATCAAATCCCCTACACTTAACCATTGCCATGCCCTCATGCAATGCTTAGTGACAAAGCATAATTACACTTTTCTCATTATCAATTAACCTTGGCCTTATTAAAGTACTACTAAACAAAAATTTAAGGTACTAAGAAATTAAAATTTTAATGTAAAAGAATAGAAAATTACTTATGTGGTAATCACTTGGAAAGAGATCGAGGACTTACATTAGGGCTTCGGTGCTGCGAAGATTTATCACCCTCAAGTTTCACGTTCCCCAAACTAAGCTTAAAAATGAGATCATTGTTATTATAAGTTAGTAATTCAAACACTCACACACATGGCTTAATTAAATGCTTAAACTCCCTTATTCCTAGGTGTATCTCTTATATTTTATTTTTGTCTTAGAATGATCATGAAGATGCATTTTTGGACTTATTTCGATAGTTTATTAGGGCTGAAAGCAAAGTAGGATGATTTGATCAATAGTTAGCTAAAGGACAAAATCTTTTAAAACTGCTTCTCGGGATATCAAAAAGTTCATATCTTGGCATAACTCGGTTCGCGATTTGAGACCTTTCTCGCGCCGATATTTGGCATGTACTTCATACTTCATATCTTGAGAGACGTTCTTGAGATAATGGTCTTCTCATCGTAATAGAGTTTCTTCACTTGGAGACTTTTAAGGGGTACTCCAACTTTGTTGGCCACGACTTCATGATTATTCTTCAATCTCTAATTGGGATTTTGAGATACAACGATCCGCCTCCTTTTCGGACTTGGATCTATTTATCCTCATACCTTGTTAGGGTCTTTTCGGATAGACTTCTCCATGATCTTTATGGGAGTTGATTGCTTTTCGTCGTGAGTCTTGATCCTTCATATTGATTTAGGGAATAATGCTTTTCACATCACTTTGGATCTTCAGCAATAAAATTGAATCCTCATGCCTTGTTATGGCCTTTTCGGACTCGCCAATCTTCGCGCCCCGCTTCATAAGTTATGCCTTGGCTATGAACTCTCGTCATTACCGAGCAACTTTTAAACGATCTTGGGCTAGAAGCTAAGTAACTTTTCAAATCGTAAGACCTTACTTATTGCAGATAAATTATTAGCAAGTGATGGGAGAATAGGCAAATAATTACACTAAGTGAGCTTGCGCAAGAACACCGACTTATAATTGACTCTATCATTTCTCGTCCTCCACAATTTAAAATCTCAAGTAATGAGACTCGTGGACACTTAGCCTAATAAACCAATTAAGGTCTACATGGTTAAGGATACTAGCTAGAATAAACTTGGATAAGTCTACTCGGGTTGA
Organism: Glebionis coronaria; assembly: GCA_025667525.1. Lineage (NCBI taxonomy): Eukaryota > Viridiplantae > Streptophyta > Magnoliopsida > Asterales > Asteraceae > Glebionis > Glebionis coronaria. The sequence goes on from CM046877.1 coordinate 294,138,582, forward strand.
GTCAAAATAAACGCAACGGGCCTAATATGTCAAAGATTTCTAAACTAGCTACACCACTTATTAATATTTTTGACTTTATTGCGGGATATATACATATGAAAGCAACGATAAAAATTTAAAAATTACGACTAAATGGCCAAAGATAATTAAAAATTTGAAAAATGTTGAAAAAGATGATTTTCCGGTTAAATGAAGGCATTTTCATGGAAAAGTCCACTTAAAACTTCGATAGAAGTCCCCCCTACACTTAAGATAAACATTGTCCTCAATGTTTAAGCATGTGGGAAAAGTCTCCCTTACACTTATGACATTGTGCACGTTGGTTAACTCAAGTTAAGGAAGAGATGACTAAAGTGATCAATTTCAAATGTGAGTATGAAGAAAATTGAATCACGATAGTTGAGAGATAGAACCGGATTTCGGATAACACGGGAGCACGGTTCTTCAAAGGTTCCAAGAGTGCACTTATCCCTGTAATCACATCACCACACAAATACAAACACCTATGCAGGCCCCCTACACTTAGGAGGTTAAAACGTAAAAGGATAGATACTCGGGTTGCCTCCCGAGGAGCGCTTGTTTTTGATGACCGAGTCACGAGCCTGACTCGACCCAAACTTAGTTCATGGGGAACGTGGTGAGGGATGGAATCATCTCCTGAGAGATGTCCTCACCAAAGTACAGCTTCAGACGCTGGCCATTCACCTTGAAATTGGGCCCATTTGGCTGAGAAAGCTCAATGGTCCCATACGGAAAGACGTTGGTGACGGTGAATGGACCAGACCAGCGGCTCTTCAACTTGCCAGAGAAGATCTTCAACCGAGAGTTGAAAAGTAAGACTTGATCATCAACATGGAACTCTCGGTTCTTGATTTTTGCGTCATGGAGGATCTTCGTCTTCTCTTTGTAGATCAGCGAGTTCTCATAAGCTTCATTCCTCAGTTCATTGAGCTCGTTGAGTTGAATCTTACGATGATCACCGGCTTTGTTGATGTCGAAGTTAGCCCACTTTAAGGCCCAGTGCGCCTTATGCTCCAGCTCGATGGGAAGGTGGCATGCTTTCCCGTACACAAGACGATAAGGTGTACAACCGATCGGGGTCTTGTAAGCAGTACGGAAAGCCCACAGAGCATCATCTAACTTATCGGCCCACGCGGCACGATGCTCTCCCACAGTACGCTCCAAAATTCGCTTCAATCCACGATTGGATATCTCGGCTTGCCCATTGGTTTGGGGATGATAAGCGGTGGAAAGACGGTGATTGACACCATACTTAGCCATGACTCTTGCAAATTGATCGTTGCAAAAATGAGTCCCGCGGTCACTGATAATAGCACGAGGGACGCCGAATCGAGCGAACAGCGCTTTCAAAAAGTTACAAACCACCCTTGCATCATTAGTAGGTAAAGCTTTGGCTTCAACCCACTTGGAGACGTAGTCAACGGCAACAAGGATGTATTTGTTTCCTTTAGATGAAGGGAATGGCCCCATAAAGTCGATACCCCAAACATCAAAGATTTCACACTCTTGAATGAAATTCTGAGGCATCTCGTCTTTATGTGTGATTGTGCCTTGTTTTTGGCAAGCATCACATCGTTTAACCATCTCGTGAGCATCACGGTAGATGGTGGGCCAATAAAATCCAGAATCAAACACTTTTTTGGCGGTGTAGTTGGGACCAAAGTGACCACCAGTGGGTCCTTTGTGGCAAGCATCAAGGATTTCGAAAGCTGGCGGTCCATCAACACATCGGCGAATAATCAAGTCGGCACATTGTTTGAAAAGATATGGGTCATCCCAGAAGTAAGTTTTTATGTCTTTGAAGAACTTCTTCTTTTGCTGGGATGTTAACCCGTCAACGAGGATTCCACCTGCTAAGTAGTTTGCAATGTCCGCAAACCACGGGGTTTCGTCAGCAGTCGAGTTTATAGACATTAAGGTCTCCAAGGGAAAAGAATCATTGATTTCTTTGGTCGGATGATCCCCTTGGTAAGGATCCTCAAGTCTACTAAGATGGTCCGCGGCCAAGTTTTCTACTCCTTTCTTATCACGAATTTCAATTTTAAATTCTTGGAGCAGCAAAACCCAGCGAAGAAGTCTTGGTTTGGAATCTTGCTTTGTCAACAAGTACTTCAGCGCGGAATGATCGGTATACACGATGGTGGTGGAAAGGACAAGATAGGGGCGAAACTTTTCAAAAGCATAGACAACAGCTAAAAGCTCTTTTTCGGTTGTCGTATAATGCAATTGTGCCCCAGTCATTGTCTTGCTAGCGTAATGGATCGGTTGGAAGTGTTTGTTCACTCTTTGTCCAAGAACCGCTCCAATAGCAAAATCGCTAGCATCGCACATCAACTCAAAGGGCAGCTCCCAATTAGGGGTAACCAAGACGGGTGCCTTAGTTAGCTTATCCTTAAGCGAGTTGAAGGCTTCAAGACACTCTTTGGAAAAGATAAAAGGAGTATCTTTTTCCAAGAGGTGGGTCATCGGGCGAGCGATTTGAGAAAAATCTTTGATAAATCGACGGTAGAAGCCCGCATGACCCAGAAAACTTCTCACACCCTTCACGGTTGAAGGTGGAGGTAACTTAGCGATAACATCGACTTTAGCACGGTCAACTTCAAGACCGGCTTTCGAGATCTTATGTCCAAGCACGACGCCTTCTTTTACCATAAAATGGCATTTTTCCCAATTTAAAACAAGGCGAGTGTCTTCGCACCGCTTTAGCATGCGTTCTAAATTGGCAAGGCAAGCAGAGAAGGAATCCCCGAAGACCGAGAAATCATCCATGAAGACTTCCATGGTTTGTTCAACCATGTCATGGAAGATAGCTAACATGCACCTTTGGAAGGTCCCGGGCGCATTACATAAGCCAAAAGGCATTCTTTTGTAAGCGAAAGTGCCGTAGGGACAAGTGAATGTAGTCTTCTCCTGATCTTGGGGATCGATGGGTATTTGAAAATAACCCGAGAAACCATCAAGAAAGCAGTAATATTCATTACCCGCTAATCGTTCAAGCATTTGGTCCATAAAAGGTAGAGGGAAATGATCCTTTCTCGTGTCATCATTGAGTTTGCGGTAGTCTATACAAACTCTCCACCTAGTAACGAGACGTGTGGGAATCAGCTCGTTGTGTTCATTGGGAACAACGGTTATTCCGCCCTTCTTGGGCACACAATGGATTGGACTAACCCACGGTGAATCCGAAATAGGGTAAATCATACCCGCATCAAGAAGTTTGATAACCTCTGTTTTGATGACTTCATGTATTTTTGGATTCACCCTTCGTTGGCTTTGAATAGTGGGCTTGAAGTCGTCCATGAAAATGCCTTCATTTAACCGGAAAATCATCTTTTTCAACATTTTTCAAATTTTTAATTAACTTTGGCCATTTAGTCGTAATTTTTAAATTTTTATCGTTGCTTTCATATGTATATATCCCGCAATAAAGTCAAAAATATTAATAAGTGGTGTAGCTAGTTTAGAAATCTTTGACATATTAGGCCCGTTGCGTTTATTTTGACTCAACCCGAGTAGACTTATCCAAGTTTATTCTAGCTAGTATCCTTAACCATGTAGACCTTAATTGGTTTATTAGGCTAAGTGTCCACGAGTCTCATTACTTGAGATTTTAAATTGTGGAGGACGAGAAATGATAGAGTCAATTATAAGTCGGTGTTCTTGCGCAAGCTCACTTGGTGTAATTATTTGCCTATTCTCCCATCACTTGCTAATAATTTATCTGCAATAAGTAAGGTCTTACGATTTGAAAAGTTACTTAGCTTCTAGCCCAAGATCGTTTAAAAGTTGCTCGGTAATGACGAGAGTTCATAGCCAAGGCATAACTTATGAAGCGGGGCGCGAAGATTGGCGAGTCCGAAAAGGCCCTAACAAGGCATGAGGATTCAATTTTATTGCTGAAGATCCAAAGTGATGTGAAAAGCATTATTCCCTAAATCAATATGAAGGATCAAGACTCACGACGAAAAGCAATCAACTCCCATAAAGATCATGGAGAAGTCTATCCGAAAAGACCCTAACAAGGTATGAGGATAAATAGATCCAAGTCCGAAAAGGAGGCGGATCGTTGTATCTCAAAATCCCAATTAGAGATTGAAGAATAATCATGAAGTCGTGGTCAACAAAGTTGGAGTACCCCTTAAAAGTCTCCAAGTGAAGAAACTCTATTACGATGAGAAGACCATTATCTCAAGAACGTCTCTCAAGATATGAAGTATGAAGTACATGCCAAATATCGGCCCGAGAAAGGTCTCAAATCGCGAACCGAGTTATGCCAAGATATGAACTTTTTGATATCCCGAGAAGCAGTTTTAAAAGATTTTGTCCTTTAGCTAACTATTGATCAAATCATCCTACTTTGCTTTCAGCCCTAATAAACTATCGAAATAAGTCCAAAAATGCATCTTCATGATCATTCTAAGACAAAAATAAAATATAAGAGTTACACCTAGGAATAAGGGAGTTTAAGCATTTAATTAAGCCATGTGTGTGAGTGTTTGAATTACTAACTTATAATAACAATGATCTCGTTTTTAAGCTTAGTTTGGGGAACGTGAAACTTGAGGGTGATAAATCTTCGCAGCACCGAAGCCCTAATGTAAGTCCTCGATCTCTTTCCAAGTGATTACCACATAAGTAATTTTCTATTCTTTTACATTAAAATTTTAATTTCTTAGTACCTTAAATTTTTGTTTAGTAGTACTTTAATAAGGCCAAGGTTAATTGATAATGAAAAAAGTGTAATTATGCTTTGTCACTAAGCATTGCATGAGGGCATGGCAATGGTTAAGTGTAGGGGATTTGATAGGTGTGAAAACACCCATCCTTTTACCACTTAAATCGGGCTAAAACGAGACCAAAACACGTATTTAATATCATTTGTTTGGAATTATGCGTGGTTTTTGTGTTTATTGTGTTTTCAGAGTCGACCGGATGAATATTAAAGAAAACATGGGATTGCACGGGTTTTATCGAAGAAAAGGGCTCAAGACAAAGTCTATTGTCCAAAAGGTGCAAAAGATTTGAAGTCATTGTGCCTATTTGAAGATTTATCGAAGAATAGAGCCAAAAATGGAAGATTCATTTATGTCGAAGAACTCGAGTCTATTAAATAAAAGATTATAAGACGAGTTGGAATTATTCACCGACACTTCTCAAATCCAAGTCGGAAACGTTTATTTAAAGACGCATGAAGACTTAAGAAGAAAGAAGAAAAAGAAGCCCAAATCAAAGCCCAATCAAAAGCCCATCAACACCATACACACGCCTATATAAAGCCTTCACCTCACAAATTTTCACATACTTAGTTTTTAGCTAGTCTTTAGTTTTTTTTTATTTTTCTCTAGTTTCTAGAGAGAGAAAGTTCCATACTTTCTCTCACTAAACTTTTCCTTTGTTTTTCATCTTTTAATTTAAGCTTTCTTGTACTTTTGATTTCATTAATCTTAATCAAGTTTATGCTTTTAAGTTCTTCAAGTTTTTCCTACTTTTCTTGATTTGTCAAAATCCTTGATCCGATTGTTGAAATCCATACGGTTTGGATTTGGATGTGTTCGTGAATAGAGTTTGATCTTTTTAGTTTCTTTTGAAGCTCTACGTGAATAGGCCATAAGCTCTCCATGCTTATTGGTTTATTGCTTGTTGAAGCTTATTATTGTTTTCGGATTACTTCATAGTTTTAATCATTCACAAGTTTTGTTTATTAAGTTTAAAGTTTCTTGTTTTCAAAAGTGGTTAAATTTAAGTGTTTTGAGTTATTTAAGTTTCGGATTATATAGCTTATTGTAAGTGCTTATTGAACTTTTTGAGTTTCCACCATTTTCGGAAAATAGCTTCCTTTATTCCATCGCAATACAAGGGTTTTAACACATTCCGATGGATCTTCGTTGCTTGGTATCGCAATAACCCAAAAAGGGGTTTTACTTTGCGATAGGGTGTAAGTCCCCCTATTCCGATCTGGGATTGCGATCGCATATTGCGATCGCACATTCCGACGGGTTTAGGTCCATTTTCTAGTCGAAACTCTGGCCAATTTTTGTCTTCCATATTCCGATAGAACAAATATTCCGATCTGGGGCATTCCGATAGCCTCATTCCGACAGCTTGATTTTAGATTATTCCGATGGTGATTGTTAGAAACATTCCGATGAACTTTCACGTGAGATATTCCGATGGGTCATTTTAATTGCATTCCGATAGTAGTAATTTTCAACATTCCGATAAGAACAAGTTTTTAAGCATTAATTCAATTAAGTTTTCAAAGTAATTTTCTAATCTTTCCTTTACGTTTTCAAGCACTCAATTTTAACTTGTCAATTTAGTTAATCTTCCAAAGTTTTAAGTTACTCAACGTCATTTACATTTAAGGGTTAATAGTTTAAAAATAGATAAACAAACCAACTCCTTTTTAGTAACCAAGAACAAATCATTCCACTTAAGGCCGAGATCAATTCGAGAGGATACCAAGAAATATATTAAGAACCCATTGCAAAGCAAAGAGTATCATGGGGTTTAATCAAAGATCTAGAGTGTATGAAAGGAAAACCCTTTGTTTTGGTGGGATTATGGGATTAGGGTTCGTGGGTTTAAGGGTGATAAGTAGGTGAGGTTTGATGGTGATTAAGGGTTAAAAGAGTTTAAAAAATGTGTTTCCCACAAGTTTTGTATTAAACAGATTTAAAAAATCTGTTATATAAAAATGGGTGAGTGGAAGTAGACATGGAGGGGTGGGTTGAGGTGGAGTGTTGTGAGTGGTGGGGAGGGGTGACATGACAGGGTGATAGGCTGGTATAAGTTTGCTTGTCTGGGCAACTATGGTCCCCATACTCCCAAAAAGAATTCATAATAAGTCTTGTAGCAACATTACCCATTCCCTTTGTTAATTACTTAGGGCTAATTCCAATTTTAGTCCCTCTACTTGATAAGTACTAGAACAAGGACCATATGTGTCATTATAGCATTCTTCAAGGGCTTATATTGACATGTCTTCAAATTTTAAGGACTAATCTTGTACAAATGATTCTTGAGGGGTCATTTGTGATAAGTCTTCAAAGTTGAAGCACCAAACTTGACAAATCTTCAAACTTCAAGGGTATTTTTGGAAAATCATCGTTCGGGTCTGGTTCTTTGTGCATATTCGTTTCCCGTGTTCGTTTTTGCTTGATTCTTATCATCTTTTGGTGAATTCACGATATCCGTACCTAAAATACATAATGAACAAACACAAGCATATTTTGGGGTATTTTATGACATTTTAAGCGTTTTAAGCCCGATTTAGACGATGAGACTATGTATAAATGCAGTCTCATCAAATAGCTTCCCTTAGACCAAGATTATGGCGCACATCATTTGAACTAGTTCTAGACGTATTCTTTGAAGTATTCTTAGGGAGCCTAGATGCAATCATGTGATTAGGTCTTGCAAAAGATGATTTAGTCACATTAGACATAGGTGGTGGAGTGACTGTTCTAGAAACATGAACCATATCAACTTGGGAGGCAAACCGCGGTCTCGAGGATTGTGGTCGCTCGGATCTAAATGTAGTCGGTTGTCTGACGGACTGATTTGTAGGCGGTTTCCCCAAGATTGATGGTTTTTTAAGCTTAGTATCCATACTAGTTCCTTTAGTATTCCTTAATTCATTTTTCAACGCAACTATAGCAAAAACCTTTTCCTGAACTTAAGCCTTTAAGATCTCATTATCTTTAAGCAATTTATCTTGGGATGTCAATTTAGATTCTAGCAACTTAAATTGTTTCAAAAGATTATCCTTTTCAGCTTTAGAATCTAGAACTTTTTGATCCAATTTTGTTTCCAAAACAACTTTTGACTTTTCAAGTTTTTTAAAATATGTTTCAAATTTGTCCGTTTTTTTAGAAATTTTTAGTTTGGAATCCTCGAGATCTTTTGATTGTTGAGCTACGATCCTTTCGAGCTCTTTAATCTTGGAATCAGAAGCAGTCAATGAAGCCGTCATAAGACAATTATCATGATTTTTATCATTTTGAACACTTTCTCCCCCATTATGACTCACATCGGATGAATCAGAAGTGGTATTGCTAGCACTCTTTTCCATCCCATGTTTGTCATAATTAGATTCAGAATGCTTAATATGCGGCATTTCATCAGCATATACATCATATACAACATTACATTGTACCATGTTCGTATGTTCTTCATCATAAACGGGTATGGTGTCATCTAAAGAGATATCTGGAACATTCCCTGACGTGCTACTAGTATCATGCTTTCCTCCTGATTGCATACTCTTGCAAACTTTAGGCTCCAAGTTGTCAACCGTATGACCATATTCCTCTTGCATCTTCATCGTAGATTCTTGCACTCCATTATCATACGCTTGCTGAAGTCTGGATCTTTCATAAATCGAAGACGAAACCGATGTCATGATTTTCAACAGTGTACCACGGAACTCTTGAACCTCCATTTGTGTTATTAAAAAATGACTGACATATCCCTGAATTTTCAGACTTAACGATGTTTAATTGGAAGAAGTGCGTAAGTTGTGTCACTAGGGCTTTATATGCAGAGTGATGAAAGTCTTCTTTGTGAAGTTGCTCATCTAGTTGGTTCAAGTTGAGGAATATTGAGTCGATGAATATATAACGATATTGACCAAAGAGTGTCACAAGTTCGCTTCATCCTGTAAGCCATGAAAGGATCACTAGATGAGACTGAAGTAATCGAAACGAAGTTATACTACTTTCTCTAGCTTTGTAATGCATTTGATGCAATTCTCCCTCTTGAGACTTGGAAATCAATGATTCCATTTCATTCGAAGATAACGGAAGGTAAGGATTACTTATTGATCGAGCAATGAAAGAAAGTAATTGAGTTTGTTGTTGTTGAAAGAACAATACGGAGTTTTATAATTCGTGTAGAAACCGAGAAGTCAAATTTGCAAGATTTTACAAACTAACGAACAAACCGACAAGCTTCTTAGAAAAATCCTTGTTTGGTGATATAAATTTGTCTGGCATAATAATTTCTTGGTCTACTCAAACGCTGATACAAAAAACCCAAGACTAATAGGTCCAATTACCTCGGCTCGTATCAAAATCAAAATAAAATCGTCTTGAAGAATCAAATCCAATGACGATGCGTGTTATATTCGGCTTGTGACAAGTTATTGACACCAAACTTAGTCCAACAGCAATAACTATCCCGTCTTTTGACAAGTTATATTCGGCTCACATCTACAACGTTTACCCGACTAATATTTGATAACACACTGATGTTACTCAGACAACTACTATCCAGTGTGTGATGAATGTGGCCCAAGAGAGTAAAAATCAATTCCAGCCCAACTCCAAAATGGACCGAACCATTAATATAACAATCCTAAATTAGATATATATATATATATATATATATATATATATATATATATATATATATATATATATATATATATATATGAATCAGTTTTACCTAATTTTTCTCACTATTCAATACCCTAGACTTATTCTTGTTTACTCCGCCCCCACTTAAACACACAGTCGCATCATCTAACCTCCACCAGATCGAAGGAATAAAAACATCCAAGAACTCATCTCATCATATCACTGTTCATATCTCCAATCTAAGACATATAAACATAAAACTCATCTATCATCTTAATATGATCACCCACCGATTCAAAACACGAATTGGATAACATTCAAAGATTTCGAAATCGACCAAAAACCCCTTACTGTATCTGAACCAGTACCATTCAGATTCATGATCCACCGAATCAGATAAGATACAAATAAGTTAAGATAGGAATATCAGTATGAAGGCAAAGTATTGGCATCAAGATCTAGATAAAGATCTCGAGTAGGTTTTAACAATTAAAGTTGTGGTTGCTTATCAAACAAGGATCGATGATGATGTACTGTCTTTTGAGTCGGAGGTCTTAATGGTTGTTTTTCATTGGATTCATGTGAAAAGTTTAGGTGTTGTTTATGTTCGAGTCAAGATAGTTAGGTTAACTGATGGTGTGGTCGATGACTATTTTTGTCTTTAAGTCGAGTGTTTTTGGTGTGTCAGTTTGGTGTTCGAGTTAGTTGATTCCTTGATAAAGGTTTTCGTCGAGTCAGTTGGGTTTCACTTTATCAATGTAGAAGAAGAAATTATGACTTTCGCAATGTAGAAGAAAAAACTATGACTTTTGGATAAAAAATGAGGTTTCACTTTCGGGTAAAGCTGATGGTTTCACTTGCGGATAAAAAATAAGGTTTCACTTTCGCAACCAGAAAATCACTTTCGCAATAATGGAGTATCACTTTCGGATAACTTGATGATACCACTTTCGGAAAACATATTCACTTTTGGATAACTTGATGATACCACTTTCGCAATCAATTTCGCAATAAAAGCTAAAACACAAAATCACCACATACTGAATAAGTTTAAAATGAATAAGTTTGACTTTTGGGAAAAAGTGTTTATCACTTTCCGAATAATTCACATAATCTGACATTCGGGAAAATCAAGAAGTAACTTTCGGATAATCTGTCACTTTCGCAATGTAGAAAAAAGAAGTATGACTTTCGGGAAAAGATGAAGGAGAAGTTGACTTTCGGATAAATCTAAAACTTACCTTCGCAATAACTTTGTGTAGTTTTCACTTTCGGAACTTTTAAGAATCTTACTTTCGGAGAAAATGAAAAACTCACTTTCGCTATATTGGACACTTTCCCACTTTCGCAATATGTAGTAAACCCTTTTCTGAAAGTAACTCAGTCGACAGCCGACACACGCTGTTTTACGGATCTAACCCGCTGTTAACTAAAAAATACCCCGAAAATCACCCAAATAACCAAATATTTTGCGATTTTGACCAAACCAATTAACCCAAATCACTACCACATCTATGTAGTCGATTTGTCTACAAACTTAAACAACAAAAATGCAAATAATTTCAAGATTTGATCTTGATTATATCAAAACCCACCAAAATCAATCAAAACAAACACAAGAACAAACCAATCATCCCATGGCTCTTGATACCAATTGTAGGTCTACATAATCCTTGGATTGTCTATGTGTTAGAATGATTAAGAAATAGAGAGAGAGATGAAGAACTAGAGAGAGAAGCTAGTGACAGAAAGGAGAGGATAAGAGAAAGTAATATTAGATTGATTATGAAATGAGAACCAACCCCTCATAACATGCTAAGAAGGGGTATATATAGCCCACCCTACATGTGGACTTGATGGGCTATGTGTTTACATACTAGTTCACGAGCCCATACTAGATACATCTTATTGGAGTGACCGATCCTTCCTAAATAAGTAAAAATCTATTTCCAATAGTAGTTACCTTAGATGACAAAACCTGATGTTTCTGAGAGGCATCTTCCATTAGTTTCTCATAAAGGTGTTTGAAGATGTCCCTGAGAGTCTCATAGAGCACCTTTTTAGTTATAGCTTTGGTATCATCAAATTTGGATTCCAAAACCTTAATTTGTGTCCCAAATGAAGAGGTATCATGGTGTGCCTCAAGGGAGGGATTTTTTGTTGATGCCTCAGGGGATGGATTTTTATGGAGGGATGCCTCAAGGGAGGGCTAATAAGTGTGAAAACACTTATCCTTTTACCACTTATTTCCAATAATAACAAGACCAAAACGTGTGATTTATGTCGTAAAAGTCGGAATTATGCGTGGTTTGTGTTTTTATTGTGTTTTAGGACCAAAAGATGAAAAAGGAAGAAAACACGGGCTTTCATGGGTTTTTATCGAAGAAAACGGGAAAAGACGAAGTCAAAAGATCAAGAGTGCTTAAAGAACGGATGTCCAAGACCTATTCTGGAGATTTATCGAAGAGCAAGTCTAAAGACGGAAGTTTAATGAAATCGAAGAACTTAAGTCTAATAGAAGAAGAAAATTAAAAGACAAGTTCAAATCCCGAGACTACAAAGACGAAGAATTAAAATCGAGTCGAGAAGAAAGAGAAAGAAGAAAGCACCACACATGCCTCCCACTTCCCTATAAATACCCTCCAAATCACATTAGGAGGGGGTTAGCTAGTTTTTATTTTCTTAAGTTTCTTTCTAGTTTTTAGAGAGAGAAAGTCTTAAACTTTCTCTCACTAGTTCATCTTTTTCTTTTAATCTTTCAAGATTAAACACTTTTGTATTGCTTATTTCATTAATCAAAGTTCTATTTTAAGCTTTTGATCCTTATTCTCATTCTACACTTCTTGATTCATTTCCCTTTGATCCGATTTACATTCTTCATGCTTATGATTTGAGGTTTTCGTGATTAAAGGATTGCTCTTTTTAGTTTACACACAAGCTCCTTTGTCTAAACCGTAAGCTCGTAATGCTTATTGGCTTATTCGAGTCTTAGCTTATTGAGTTTCGGATTTCTTCAAGGTTTTTAATGGTTTAAAGTTGTCATTTCATAAAGTTTTTGAGTTTAAGTTTTGGAAAGTCATCAAATTTAAGCTTTTTGAAGTATTTGAAATTCGTTAGAGTAGCTTAATGCAACTGCTTATTAAGTTTCACTCTTCCCGCAAATTTCGGAAATTGTTACCTTCCATCGCAATCAAAGGGTTTTGGTACACTTTCCGATTGTTTGCTGCACATTCCGATAGCTTTTGGTTTTCGATCGCAATAACCCATTAGGGTTTTACTTTGCGATCGGTTGGATTTTCCCCCTTATTCCGATCTGAGTTGCGATCGCTTATTGCGATCGCATATTCCGACGGGTCTTAAGGACTTGGTTAAGACGAAGTGCTGCCCATTTTTCGATAGAGTCATTGCGATAGTGGCATTCCGATAGGTGTGCATTGCGACAGAAGTGTTTTTCTTAAGTATTCCGATCTGAACTCGATTATTCCGATGGTTAATGTTAGTGATATTCCGATGGTTGCTATGTTTATTCCGATGAACATGAATTGTTTTATTACGATTGATTAAGTTTTTAAGTTTTTAAGTTTTTTAAAAGCTTTAAGTTTTAAGAATTTTCTTAATTAACTTCTATTTTAATTTTGTCCAAGTTTCAAATTTACTCAACGACACTTTAATTACTTGCTAGTAGTTTAAAACAAATCACCAAACCTTTGATTCACCAAAAGACGATTGAGTCGCACTTTAGACCGGTTTTCAATTCGAAAAGATTCGGAACTATAACGAACTTTCATATAGGGTGTTAAAAGCCTTGTATTAAATGGCGCCGCTGCCGGCTCTTTTCGTTAAGATAAACGGTTTCTAGTGAGAGACGCATTGAATTTTGGGATCCGTTCTTTGAACGTTATTTTCATTGCTTAAAAATTTCAAAAATCCTAAAAAATATAGAACTCTTCAAAAATACAAAAACATTAAAAAACCTATAAAAACCAAAAATATTATATAGATATTCCTTGTGTATATTTTTCTTCTGCAGGTGCATGCGTACTAGATCTACAAACTATTCTGAGCCCGAGAATCGTGAAGATTTAGATATGGCTGGTGTTAACAACAACAATAATCACCCACCTCAAAATAATTTGAATAACAACAACAACAACAACAACAATGTCCTTCTACCTGATTTACGAACCATGGAGGAATTGTGCCAACCCACCATGAACGGACGCGGAGGCCCGATTGCGCCAATGCACGTCACGGCTCAGGAGTTTTCGTTGAAGCATCATATGATACAACAAGTGCAAACGAACCCATTTCGTGGAATTCCGGATGATGATGCCAACAAACACCTCGACAAATTCATTACCATTACCCAAAGCATGAAGTGCCCCGGTGTTTCTATGGATGACCTTCGCCTCCAACTTTTTCCACACTCGCTTTCTCACCATGCCGAAAAATGGTTTGACCGTCTTCCTAAGAATTCTATTCATACGTGGAACGACATGACTCAACGCTTTTTATCGCGCTACTTTCGCCCATCCATGGTCACTAGCCTTCGTAACCAAATCAGTGGATTTATGCAAGAGAATGATGAATCGCTTTTCGATGCTTGGGAACGTTACAATGATTTGATCGACCGCTGTCTAATCACAATATGCTCCCCGTCACTCTCATTGACACCTTCTACAATGGTCTCACCTTTCGTGATCGTGACACGATCAATGCCGCCGCCGGTGGTACTTTTATGAAAAGGAGACCGGAGGAGTGTCGAGAGTTGATCGAAAACATGACTACTCACCACAAGAATTGGGATTCATCCGCATCCTCAAGATCTAACTCGAGAGTCAATGTTTCTTCTACTACCTCCAATCCTGAAATGTCTGAAATTTCTCGACAACTCGCTGAAATGAACAAGAATTTCATGGCCATGGCCACAAACCACTTTCAACAAGCTAAAGCCGTTGCTATTTCTTGTGACACATGTGGTGGTCCTCATTCTTACAATGATTGTCCTTCTACCCAAGGCAATTATTCTGAAAACGTTAACGCAGCTTACGGCACTTATCCCACGGGTAGCTATCCAGCTCGCCCTCAAGGAGACCGTGGCTTGCTAAGTTATCGTTCCAACAATTATCTTGCTCCTCCCGGTTTCCCTCCTGCAAACCAAAACCAACAACAAAGCTACAATCAATCCCAACCTCGTGCAAACAATCAGTATCAATCCCAAAGAAACCCATACCCAACTCAAGGAAATTCTCAAGCTTACCAGGCTCCACCTCTCAATCAACCGCTGGCAGTGAATCCAGAAGTCGAGACATTCATGAAGACTAATCGGGAGTTGGTGACGAATCTTCAGAGTCAAGTCCGCAACTTGAAGGGAGAAATGGCAAAGCAAGGGAACGATATTCGAGCCGAGCTAAGGAATGATATGGCCAAACACAATGATACAATGAATGCAAACATGCAAAACTCTTTTAACAATCAAGCTCTTCACCTTCGTGATATGATTAGTTCGCTCATCCAAGGTAATCAACCCTCTTCTTCGGGTACTCTTCCGAGTAATACCGTTGCGAATCCAAGAGGGGAGATGAAAGCAATCACCACTCGAAGTGGAAAAGGTTATATGGAACCCGAGCTTCCTACACCTTCACCCGTGATTGTGAACAAGGAAAACGAGCAACTTTCTTCACCTCCATCACCTTCTATCCCCATTTCCCCACCACCCGTGGTTGTGAGTGATCCTATTCCCTTAAAGCCTTCTTCTTCATCCAATATACCTTATCCCTCAAGGTTGAGGAAAGAGAAGCAAAAGAGCAAGGACGATATTCAGGTTTCAAACTTCCTAAAAATGTTTAAACAATTGAATTTTAACATCTCCTTTGCCGAGGCTCTCGCTCACATGCCCAAATACGCTAAGATGTTTAAAGATCTTTTAAGTGATAAAGAAAAGCTTCTGGACATTGCTCAGACCCACCTTAATGAGAATTGCTCCGCAGTGCTCTTAAGGCAATTGCCCACCAAACTTGGTGATCCGGGTCGCTTCTTGATTCCTTGCAACTTCCCGGGAGTAGAGAATTGCATGGCCCTAGCCGATCTAGGTGCCAGTATAAACTTAATGCCTTTAAGTGTTTGGAAGCAATTATCTCTCCCCGAGCTAGTCCCTACTAAAATGACTTTGGAATTAGCCAACCGTACGGTTGCTTATCCAGTGGGGATTGCTGAAGATGTCTTTGTTGGCGTCGATAAATTCACCTTCCCGGCGGATTTTGTCGTCGTTGATTACGAAATGGATCCCCGTGTTCCATTAATCGTTGGACGTCCATTTCTGAGGACCGGTCGCACTCTCATTGATGTTGCCGCAGGCGAAATAATCATGAGAGTTGGTGACGATAAAATTGTCTTCAACATGGGTAAGATTTCTAAGCAACCTTATTCGTATGAGAGTGTTAATGCTATTGATGTTCTCGATGAGGCTTGTGAAGAACATTTTCATGATGCTTGCAAAAGTACTCCCTCTCTACCCAATGTTGAGACCGTTGCCTCTATTGCTCCGGCATTGACTCCTTTCGGAGAAAGTGACTTGGATGACTTCGAAGCTAGCTTGGGTCCTCTCGATATTAAGTATGATAATTTGTCCACAAATTGGGATGAAGACATTAGTACTATTGAGAGACTTCTCAATGAGGACCCGTTGTCTCCTCCTGCTCCTAAAGAGGTGACTAATGATGATCCATCGTTAGTTTCACCATCTATTGAGAATCCTCCTACTCTTGAGCTTAAGGACCTACCTCCTCATCTTGAGTACGTTTTTCTGGAAGACGACGAGAAGCTACCGGTCATCATCGCAAAGGATTTGAAAGAAGACGAAAAAGCCCGACTTGTCGCTGTGTTGAAGAAGCATAAACGCGCTATCGCTTGGAAAATCTCCGACATCCGTGGAATTGATCCTCACTTTTGCACCCATAAAATTCTCATGGAGGACGACTTTAAGCCCACAATTCAAAGTCAACGAAGGGTGAATCCTAAAATACATGAAGTCATCAAAAAAGAGGTTATCAAACTTCTTGATGCGGGTATGATTTACCCTATTTCGGATTCACCGTGGGTTAGTCCAGTCCATTGTGTGCCTAAGAAAGGCGGAATCACCGTTGTGCCTAATGCAAACAACGAGTTAATTCCTACCCGTCTCGTTACTGGGTGGAGAGTTTGTATAGACTACCGCAAACTCAATGATGCCACGAGAAAGGATCATTTCCCTCTACCTTTTATGGACCAAATGCTTGAACGTCTAGCTGGTAATGAATATTACTGCTTTCTGGATGGTTTCTCGGGTTATTTTCAAATACCCATCGATCCCCAAGATCAAGAGAAGACAACATTCACTTGTCCCTATGGCACCTTTGCTTATAAACGAATGCCTTTTGGCCTATGCAATGCCCCCGGGACTTTCCAAAGATGCATGTTGGCTATCTTCCATGACATGGTTGAGCAAACCATGGAAGTCTTCATGGATGATTTCTCGGTCTTCGGGGATTCCTTCTCTTCTTGCCTTGTGATGAGACTGCTTTTATACATGGTCTCATCGTCCAAAACGGCCTTAAATTGCATAAAATATCATAAAACATGCCAAATATATGCTCGTGTTTGTTACTTGTGTATTTTTAGGTACGGATATTGAGGAATTGGCAAAAGAACACAAGAATCAATCAAAAACGAACACGGGAAATGAAGTCGCACAATGAACCGGGCCCAAGTTTGGATTTTGCAAAAAGACCCTTGAAGAATTGAAGATTGGCAAAAATGGCCCCTCATCTTTGAAGAACTTGTCACAATTGACCCTCCATTTATCAATTGTACAAGTATGATCCTTATTATTTGAAGATATTACAAGAATGGTCCATCAAGTTGAAGATTATACATTAAATACCCCTTGGATAAGGTTTTGTAAACCTTTGTGCCAAATTTGACAACTTCTCAAAAGTTGTCAAGAAGAAACTAGGCGCTGTTGGACAATTTTTACAAAGTGAAAGAAAATGGAGACCTTGGGGACCAAATCTGCCATTTACCCAATCATACCCAACCAACCACAACGTGACACCTCATTTAAACCCACCCAAATAACCCATGACCCTACCCGTACCCAACCCAGTCCATTACCCAAAACCGGTTTTAATAATAAACCTAGTCAAAGTCAACCCCACTAATCCCTTCCCTTCCCTCCAAACACTTTATTTAAAAATTTTAATCCCCTTTTCAGATTAAAATAAACCCAATTACCCCATAAACCCTTAAACCCCACCATAATCAGTTACGTTCTAAACAAAGGGTTTTACCCTGATATGCTCCAGATCCCTAATTTACGTCCACCTCACCCAAACCCACTTAACAAAACAAACCCACATGGCTTGTGGGACCCTCCCCAAGCTCCCCTGCTCCATCACTTTCACCCAAAACCCTATGTCCTGACCATTTAAACGGCTGGATGGAATCCCTTTGTCCCCAAGGTTAATCCTACGTCCAAGATGAGAGATTGCAGCTGGCATATCACATGGAACCTATTTTGACCAAGAATTCGTCCAAGGGCAATATTGAGATTTCCAGAATTAGGGTTTCAGTATTTGTAATTTTTTATTCACATTCTAGAATAGTCTAATGAGTAGTATATAAAGGTTCGACCTGTGAACCTTTATTCTTGTTCCAGTTTTTAGCATTTTCAACTTGTAATTCCTTTTTTAAATTAATTAAGTTTGGTATTTTGTGAAAAACAATTGTGATTCCTTTAATTGAATTTAAAAAGTTTGTGTATTGTTGAATGCTAAGTTCTGAGTTCCATTTTAATTGTGAAAGATTTGTTTAAGGTTTTAGTACCAAAAAGATTTTGAAAATTCTGTTTAAATTTCATAAACCCTCCTTGGAAGTGAAAGTGGAAAAGGAGGGTGTTTATGAGTTTGAAAGAAGTTGTTGAAACGTGTTTGTAAGTTTGAAGAAGTTTGTGAAAGACTTTTAAGAAGAAGAAGCAAAAACAGAAACTATATTGTGCTAGTATTTGTTTGCTTTTTTGATTTTTCAGGTTTGAAGGTTGTAGATCAGTGTTTCTGCACCAACCCGTGTTGGTAAGGAGGTGGATATTCATCCACTAGGACCCTTGGATGTAAGGGTCCTAAGGTAATTTCTTTTACTTTGTTGAAAATTTCATAAAATTGCTAGTTCATGTGATTTTGCTTGATGGTTTGAATAGTGTGTTAAATTTGCTTTGATTTGTGATCTATTGTGTTGGTATGCATGTTAAATGATCATAGGATCAATTTGATTAGGTTTGTGAAGGTTTTGATTTAAAAAAAGTGCATAAAGATTTTTAAAAAGGGTGTTTGGAAACAAGTTTTAGCAGGGTAGAATTTTTTGATTTGGTTATTAAAAGGTGTTAGAGTTGTGGATCAAGGTTGAGTAAGGGTATTTGTTAGTCTTGGAATAGATTGATGCAAGTTTGAGCCAAGTTGTGTGTTTTTAAAGTGAAAAACATAGCATTATCATAAATCTGCCATACTTAACTGTTTTTGTGGATTATTGATTCTTGGATCTTTCAATCTGTTTAGATCTAGGTTGTTAAAGGTTTATATGTTGATTGTACACTACTTGGTGCATGTGTGTGCTAAAAATGGGAGTTTGAAACTGATTAAGGTGCTTGTAATTTGCTAATCAGTCCACCAGACCTAGCCATTTACTTCAGTAACTTGATTTTGCCTTGATGTGCATTATTTTGTGAATTTGGTTGTTGCTAAGTGTTAGGATTTGCTTGTTTTCTGCTTATTACTGACTCCTTGTGCTTCAAAGAGCACAAGGGTGCCTTTGTCATCCAAAATCAGCAACAAATCAAGCACACACCAAGCCCCTCTTGGTTTTTTAAGAACAAGTGTGAAAACACACTTGTTCATCAGAAAGAGTACCAGACTTGCCCACGTTTTTACCATTAATCTGCTTAATCTTGGCCATATTTGGATTTGGATTTGAGTTTTATAGCTTATAGGTTGTATTGATCAAGTTTTAAAAAGTTAAAAAAAAAAAATAAGTTTAGCCAAAAAGGACGTGGCCAGGACTCGAACCTGCGCCACTCCTCTCACAACCAAACGTGCTAACCAATTGCGCCCTGGGGACTTTGACTGATAGCTTTGGTTTGGAATTGTACTTAAGCACGTTTTCATTTGGGCTTATATAAATAAGCCGTGACCATTTTGGCTTATTTAAGCTTATTTGTTAAGTTTTTTTGCTCCTTTCCATTTTTCCTAGGGTTTAAATAGGTTTAGGGATTTTTCTGGCTAAAAGTTTTATTTTTCCATTTATTTAATTATTTAATAGGATTACTTCTATTTTTAATTTTAGAAAGTCATTTAAAAATATTAAACAGTAATATAAAAATACAAAAAAATAGTTTTTAGGTTTCTAGTTGTATTTTTGAGGTTTACATGTGAAAAAGTTTTCAAAAACTTTAATTTTTAATTTTATTTAATTTTAGGGTTTTTATACAACTTTAAAAATTAATATAAAATTAACTAAAAGGTTTCAGAAACTTTTGTTTACATTTTCTTCTTAGTTAGATTATTTAGGATTTTTGAGAATTTTTTAGAATTTATTTGAGGACTTTTAATTTTTTAGAATATTTTAATATTATTTTATTCATTAAAATAAAAAGTTTTATTTTAATTTCTTTTTCATTTTTCCTAGATTCTATAGCATTAATTAGGACTTTTCCCATTTGTAGAATAATTTTTAGGCTTTTCAATTAATTTTTAGAATTAATTTAAGATTTAATACATTTTAATAGTTTTTAGGAGTTTAAAAATAGTTTAATTTGGTTTTAAAATTTGTAAAAATAGTTTTTAGTTTAATTAAGTTATTTTTGAGGTTTACAAACTATTAAATCTTGTTTAGGGCTTTTTAATATTTAAAAGTGATTTTTAGGGCTTTAATTAGCATTAAAAAGTCATTATTAAATTAATTAAAAGGTTTTGGCAAGTTTGAATTTTTTGTAAACCCTTAGAATATTATTTGGGAGTTTTTAGTAATTTTTAGGAATTTTTAGATTAAAATTTTAAATTTTGCACTTTTTACGTTTTACGTCGTAACTTTCTAGTAGTGTTTTAGCCTTATTTTTCTAATTTTTTCGTCTTCATCATTTTCTCTTCTTTTCTTCTCATTAATAATCAAAAACATAATCACTCATTCATTACACAACACACGTGCCTCCTCGAGAGAACGAACTCACCTTCTTTTAGGGTCATTTACACACGGTTTTCCTAAATAATCGTGCACGCTTACCCTATTTACGTTCTTTTTCCTAAAAGACGTATATCAATACAACTATCAAAATGGCGCCGCTGCCGGGGAGGCGTGTTGTGTTTTGATTGAACCATTGTTGTTTTTCTATATTAGCCATAATATAATTGTATTAATAGCACTCTATTAATACGTATTATCGTTTTTCGGTTTTTGTGTGAATACTATTAATATATTGTATACGTAGAACAATAAATACACAAGTACTCCAAATACGTGAGCAATCACAACCTTGATTCGGGATTTCATCACTCGATCATTGTATTCGAATCTCAAACCAAAGAAAAAGGCAAAAATAGATAAATACTTTCGTGAAACTTAATGTTGATAATACAAACTATAAGGTGGGTATAAGGCGGTTGTATTTCACAACCTAAAGGAAAAAGGCTCTTAAGTGCTTCGCGCCGCCTCGTTTCCTCCGCTTGCTTGTGCGTATTTGATTTTGAGAGTGAATCGAGGGTTTTGACGCCCAAAGTATTATTACATATCATATATATTTTCTTGGTTTCATTTGATTAAACCCTCTTGAACGATTTGGTGTTCCACCATCGTTCTAAAGTCATCGAAGGCGTTCACTCCACGTGTTCGTTTTCATTCCTTGAGGCCTTTTTAATCAAGAGATTTGATTAAGTGAGGAGATTGTGGACTCATTGTCTACTTAATACATTCACCAATTTCCAAAAAGGTTAATACAATCAAAAACCACAAAAAAATTGAAAAAACACAAAATACCAAAAAGAATCTTCTTTGCTCGCTTTCTCGTTGTACGTGACGTTTATGCAAACTCGCTCTAAAGCTAGACGTGCTCGTAAACGAAGAAACAAATCGACTACTCCTTCTAGTGAGGAGACTCCAATTGAGGAACCTATTATAGAACAAGAAGCTATCATGGCTAATCGTACTATGATGGAGTTGCTTCAAGCACCCACCGAGGGTTTTGGAGAGGCCATTGTGATTCCCGCCATCCTTGCGGAGAACTTTGAAATCAAAACGGGTTTAATGTCTATGTTGCAAGCAAACAAGTTTCGCGGTCATGAAAAAGACAACCCACATTATCACATTAGGCAATTTAATCGTCTCACCGCGACAAGCAAGTTTAAGGATGTACCACACGATGCCATTAAGATGATGTTGTTTCCTTACTCGTTAGATGGACCCGCCAAAATTTGGCTTGAGAAAGAACCGCCGAATTCGATTTTGACATGGGCCGATCTCGTGTCTAAATTTGTGAATCAATTTTTTCCACCATCTAAGACAACACATTTGAAAAACGAGATTTCACGTTTTACACAAAGACCAAATGAAAGTTTTTCAATTGCTTGGGAGAGATTTAAAGAAATGCTACATGAATGTCCACACCATGATTTTTCCGAATTGCATCAAATTGACACTTTTTATAATGGGCTTAATGAACATGAACGAGATTATTTAAATGCCGCCGCGGGTGGTAATTTTTTGTGCAAAACGACCAATGAGGCTTTGAAAATCATAGAAAATAGGTCTAAGGTCTATAGCCCTCGTAACACACCGAGTGTTGCCAATTTGGGCTCGTCATCATCTCGTTCCATTAATGCCTTGCAAGATGAGGCAAATGAGGAGAATCGGTTTTTCGATAGGTTTTCGACTCTTATGTCTCATTGGAAAGCTCAAGAAGCTTCAAACACCGCTTCGGTTAAAGCGGTTGCTAAGAGTTGTATTTCGTGTGGTGGAGCTCATGATTTTTCCGAGTGCATTACCGCGGATGGTAACACTTCGAATGCTTTTGTAGCCACGGGAACTTATAACCAAATCGGTCAAGGTTCACGTTCAAATCAAGCTCCACAAAATCAAAATGCTAATAACTATCGAAACAACAATCAAGGTGGAAATTACCAAGGAAATCAAAGGAATTATAACAAGGGTAATTACCAAAGTGGAAATGGGCAAGTTTCTAATCAAAACCAAAACCGTGATTTTCAAACTCCTACTCAAGGTTTTCAAAATGCTCACACTAAAAATTTGCAAGGAGAATTTTTAGATTATGCTAAGGCTAATGATGCTAAGTTTGACAACATGCAACGTGAGATGATTAGCTTAAGATCCGAATTGAAAAATGAGCTTAAAACCGAACTTGCTAATGAACTTAAAACTCATGCTAATAAAATGGAAGGAAATGTCACACGACTCCAACAAAATCAACAAAAAATGGAGCAAGGACAACATGAGATTAAGCAAGAGTTTTTGAAAGCGGATGCTAGGCAATCTAAGTTTGAAGACCGTATGGCTAAGATGTTTGAAGCTATCATGTGTAAGCCCTCTTCTTCGGGTGGTCTTCCTAGTGATACCATCGTGAACCCGAAAGGAGAATTGAAGGTTATTACCACTCGTAGTGGTAAAACTTTCAAAGAACCCATTTCTCGTCCTAGTACTTCTATGGAGAAGGAAAAAGAGAAAGAACCCGAGGTCGTGGTTGAAAAGGAGCACATTACAAGCCCACAAAGTACCGCTCAAACCACACCTACGGTTGAACCAATACCCATTATGGAACCCGAGATTCCAAGGCCGATGCCTATGCCTAATTTGCCCCAACCCACACCACCTTTACCCTACCCATCAAGACGAGACAAGGAAAAGGCACAAGAACGAAATAATTATCAATTTGAACTCTTTATGAAAATTTTTCGTGACTTGCATTTTAATATAAGTTTTGCCGAAGCCTTAGTCATGATGCCTCGATTTGCCGCGAACTTCAAAAGTATGTTGAATAACAAAGAAAAATTGCAAAAATCGTCTAGTTGTTCTTCGGTTTTTCTAAGCCGCATACCTCAAAAAGTCGGTGATCCTGGAAAGTTTTTAATCCCATGTGCTATCCAAGACATGGAAGAATGCTACGCCTTGGCCGATCTTGGTGCTAGTATTAATTTGATGCCTCTCGAGATTTTTAAATCACTCAATCTTCCAAATCTCACTCCTTCAAGAATGTCAATCGAAATGGCCGATCATTCTACGATTCTAGCTTGTGGAGTTGCCGAGGACGTCTTCGTGAAAGTTGGGAAATTCTATTATCCCGTGGACTTCATAGTTGTTGATATTCCCATCGATCCTAAAGTTCCGTTAATTTTAGGTCGATCTTTTTTGGATACCTCGAGAGCACTTATCGATGTGCATGCTAGAAAAATCACTCTTCGTTTCAATGAGGAAGAACTCGTCATTAATGCAACCCAAAACTCCACTCTTTCTCATGTTTATTCGATCACATCTTTGTACAATGTCAATCCAATCAAAAACATTTGTCAAAAGATTTCAAATAGAGTTTTAGGAGTTGATAAAAATGAAGTTCCGTCCCCTCCGCCGATGGAGGTTAAGAGTGTTAAGCCGATAATTCCAATCTCGAGTGATTCTTCGGATGATGAATACGTTGATCCCGATGGGGAGGTTTTCTTTGTTGACAAAAGATTTGAAAACTTGCCACCACCTAAACCCAAACGTTTTCAAAATGTGAGAATTTTTAGTGTGACTAACATTGTTTTAGATACACCAAATATTTTTGACATAATTAAATCGGGTTTTCACAAGGAGAGTGTTAAAGATGAAAAAGGAAAAGATTTTGAATCTAATTTAAAAGATTTTTCTACAATTCTAACTCCGTCATCACCGCGTGTATTGAGTACTACAAGCTCGTCTTCTCCTTTTGACGATGCTTTGTGTGGACCAAGTGTGGGGGAAGCCCCTTATGTTCCCTCCCCTTTCTCCACCGAGGACGAGATATTTGATCCTGGAATTGCTTTTATAGGGAAATCTCGGTCTTCCACCGATGCAATAAATGGAAAATCTTTTCATTTGATTGGTGCGAGTCTACCTCGAGTAGCTCAATGCTTTGCCTTACCCATTGTCCCACCCTTCTATTTCTTCTCTCCTATTTTCTTCAATCCCATTGGGATTTGTGTTGGAGTTGTGTTGTCTCGTCTTTCATCCGAAAACGAGGACGCTATCTTTGACCCCGGTATACGTTTATCGGTTTTTTAAAGTACTCCACGTACTTTTGGGCCTTGTTTATCATGTAAGCCCCACCAAAAATTGACCATACCATGATTATCCCTAAATGATCACATTTATGGGGATTCGAGTCGAGCTTTTGACTCGGTTATCAAAAACAAGGTGCCTCGTGGGGGAGACCCATGCTTATCCATGTACATATTATTGATTTCTAATTAGTTTAATGTGAGGGGATTTGTGCCCTTCCAACCTTTGTTCCGTGGTTGTTTGTGCATTGTGTCTTTTAGATCATCATCTTCACGATTGGAGCCTCTCGTGTTCGTTTCATGGGAACACTCGATCGTTTGTTTGGAAGCCTTTCCCAATATCCATCATGATATATCCTTTTATGTCCTAACCTTAGGTTTTTAGCACACTTCATAAACGGCTATAACTTATTGGTTACACCCTTTCCATGCTAGATTAGGCATTCGACTACGTCTCTAGTAGGGGGTGTTTGCACCCCTAGACTCGAAACATTGAGGACAATGTTTAACTTTAGTATGGGGGGGTGAATAGATACTTGCCTTGCCAAACCTTCACGCTTTCCAAAGTTTATCGTTTTGTTTATCATTTTCTTGCAAAATAAGGCTAAAAATGGCCAAATTTTAAAATTTTTCTCATGTTTCATAAGTGTTTGAAGACACGAATGTAGATTTTCCGATGGCGAGAATAAGAGTAATTTTTGACTCGACCGTGCGTGTTGAGCACTTAGCTTTGATTCCTTAACTACACATTAGGCTAAGTCTCTTAAATGAGGACGAGAAATGATAGAGTTAATTATAAGTTACTATGCTAAACGTAGAGTACTCGTATTCTTTCAAAAACTCATGTGTTCTCGTGGTTTGCTTATTCTCCCTTCGCATGTAAATATTTTTTGCTTAATAAATATTGATTTAGCGGTTTAGTTAGGATTGTTGGGTTTCTAGTCTTTTCTAGTAGCTTCCGTGTAATTAAATTGGGAAGACATTAAGGTATCGCCAGCGTCACGGTTTTGAAGTATTGGCACCCTAATAATCGAAAGCTTCACCCAATAATAAGATTTCAAGTGCTCACCTAAATCTAGCAAACAATTTGAAGCCCCACAAGGCCTAAAATCTATGCAAAATTGAAAGTGAATCAAGCCTTAATCTTCGAAGCTTTAAAGATCCAAAATTCGCTTTAGCGTGAGGATATACGTCTTTGGCTAATAAAACCACCGATGAGGCGGATAATAAAAGGCAAGGCAAGACCGAAGTCATAATAAAAGCTTCATGGCGAAGTTGAATAAAAGATGGAGGTAAACCAAAGATAATAAGGTCCTTCCGTTAGGGGACGTATAAAAGTCTTGGTAATAAGTCTCATGTTCAAAACCGTTATAAAACCGTGTTTATCGATTCTTCTTGTCAACTTAATTTTTTAACATCGTTGTCTATTAGGAGGGGTTATTGATTTGATGGTTTTAGTTACACCGTTAGGACTCTATTTTTAGACCTAAATCTCTATTATCGCATAAGTCAACAATGCATCCTCGTGATCATTAAGACAAAATAAAATATAAGAGATACAACTTAGGAATAATGGGAGAATAAGTACGTGATTAGGGCATATGAGTAGTGTTAGCATTACTAACTTATAATGACAATGATCTCGTTGCACGCTTGGCATGGAATTAGGGTGAAAATCAAGGACGACGAAATTATTTCTAACGAAGCATTCACGTGTTCTTATTCTATGAACCTAAACGTCCCATTTTGCGATGAAAATCATACATTATGTCTAAAACGCAGGTAGTAGCAATAGTGTAGTGTAGCTAGTTATCATTTCAATAAAGTGAATAAAATTAAATTTTGGAGATGCTTCGATACTTTATTCTTAGCATTGCGTGAGGGCACGGCAATGGTTTAGTATGGGGGAGTGATGAGACTGCTTTTATACATGGTCTCATCGTCCAAAACGGCCTTAAATTGCATAAAATATCATAAAACATGCCAAATATATGCTCGTGTTTGTTACTTGTGTATTTTTAGGTACGGATATTGAGGAATTGGCAAAAGAACACAAGAATCAATCAAAAACGAACACGGGAAACGAAGTCGCACAATGAACCGGGCCCAAGTTTGGATTTTGCAAAAAGACCCTTGAAGAATTGAAGATTGGCAAAAATGGCCCCTCATCTTTGAAGAACTTGTCACAATTGACCCTCCATTTATCAATTGTACAAGTATGATCCTTATTATTTGAAGATATTACAAGAATGGTCCATCAAGTTGAAGATTATACATTAAATACCCCTTGGATAAGGTTTTGTAAACCTTTGTGCCAAATTTGACAACTTCTCAAAAGTTGTCAAGAAGAAACTAGGCGCTGTTGGACAATTTTTACAAAGTGAAAGAAAATGGAGACCTTGGGGACCAAATCTGCCATTTACCCAATCATACCCAACCAACCACAACGTGACACCTCATTTAAACCCACCCAAATAACCCATGACCCTACCCGTACCCAACCCAGTCCATTACCCAAAACCGGTTTTAATAATAAACCTAGTCAAAGTCAACCCCACTAATCCCTTCCCTTCCCTCCAAACACTTTATTTAAAAATTTTAATCCCCTTTTCAGATTAAAATAAACCCAATTACCCCATAAACCCTTAAACCCCACCATAATCAATTACGTTCTAAACAAAGGGTTTTACCCTGATATGCTCCAGATCCCTAATTTACGTCCACCTCACCCAAACCCACTTAACAAAACAAACCCACATGGCTTGTGGGACCCTCCCCAAGCTCCCCTGCTCCATCACTTTCACCCAAAACCCTATGTCCCGACCATTTAAACGGCTGGATGGAATCCCTTTGTCCCCAAGGTTAATCCTACGTCCAAGATGAGAGATTGCAGCTGGCATATCACATGGAACCTATTTTGACCAAGAATTCGTCCAAGGGCAATATTGAGATTTCCAGAATTAGGGTTTCAGTATTTGTAATTTTTTATTCACATTCTAGAATAGTCTAATGAGTAGTATATAAAGGTTCGACCTGTGAACCTTTATTCTTGTTCCAGTTTTTAGCATTTTCAACTTGTAATTCCTTTTTTAAATTAATTAAGTTTGGTATTTTGTGAAAAACAATTGTGATTCCTTTAATTGAATTTAAAAAGTTTGTGTATTGTTGAATGCTAAGTTCTGAGTTCCATTTTAATTGTGAAAGATTTGTTTAAGGTTTTAGTACCAAAAAGATTTTGAAAATTCTGTTTAAATTTCATAAACCCTCCTTGGAAGTGAAAGTGGAAAAGGAGGGTGTTTATGAGTTTGAAGAAGTTGTTGAAACGTGTTTGTAAGTTTGAAGAAGTTTGTGAAAGACTTTTAAGAAGAAGAAGCAAAAACAGAAACTATATTGTGCTAGTATTTGTTTGCTTTTTTGATTTTTCAGGTTTGAAGGTTGTAGATCAGTGTTTCTGCACCAACCCGTGTTGGTAAGGAGGTGGATATTCATCCACTAGGACCCTTGGATGTAAGGGTCCTAAGGTAACTTCTTTTACTTTGTTGAAAATTTCATAAAATTGCTAGTTCATGTGATTTTGCTTGATGGTTTGAATAGTGTGTTAAATCTGCTTTGATTTGTGATCTATTGTGTTGGTATGCATGTTAAATGATCATAGGATCAATTTGATTAGGTTTGTGAAGGTTTTGATTTAAAAAAAGTGCATAAAGATTTTTAAAAAGGGTGTTTGGAAACAAGTTTTAGCAGGGTAGAAGTTTTTGATTTGGTTATTAAAAGGTGTTAGAGTTGTGGATCAAGGTTGAGTAAGGGTATTTGTTAGTCTTGGAATAGATTGATGCAAGTTTGAGCCAAGTTGTGTGTTTTTAAAGTGAAAAACATAGCATTATCATAAATCTGCCATACTTAACTGTTTTTGTGGATTATTGATTCTTGGATCTTTCAATCTGTTTAGATCTAGGTTGTTAAAGGTTTATATGTTGATTGTACACTACTTGGTGCATGTGTGTGCTAAAAATGGGAGTTTGAAACTGATTAAGGTGCTTGTAATTTGCTAATCAGTCCACCAGACCTAGCCATTTACTTCAGTAACTTGATTTTGCCTTGATGTGCATTATTTTGTGAATTTGGTTGTTGCTAAGTGTTAGGATTTGCTTGTTTTCTGCTTATTACTGACTCCTTGTGCTTCAAAGAGCACAAGGGTGCCTTTGTCATCCAAAATCAGCAACAAATCAAGCACACACCAAGCCCCTCTTGGTTTTTTAAGAACAAGTGTGAAAACACACTTGTTCATCAGAAAGAGTACCAGACTTGCCCACGTTTTTGCCATTAATCTGCTTAATCTTGGCCATATTTGGATTTGGATTTGAGTTTTATAGCTTATAGGTTGTATTGATCAAGTTTTAAAAAGTTAAAAAAAAAAAAAATAAGTTTAGCCAAAAAGGACGTGGCCAGGACTCGAACCTGCGCCACTCCTCTCACAACCAAACGTGCTAACCAATTGCGCCCTGGGGACTTTGACTGATAGCTTTGGTTTGGAATTGTACTTAAGCACGTTTTCATTTGGGCTTATATAAATAAGCCGTGACCATTTTGGCTTATTTAAGCTTATTTGTTAAGTTTTTTTTGCTCCTTTCCATTTTTCCTAGGGTTTAAATAGGTTTAGGGATTTTTCTGGCTAAAAGTTTTATTTTTCCATTTATTTAATTATTTAATAGGATTACTTCTATTTTTAATTTTAGAAAGTCATTTAAAAATATTAAACAGTAATATAAAAATACAAAAAAATAGTTTTTAGGTTTCTAGTTGTATTTTTGAGGTTTACATGTGAAAAAGTTTTCAAAAACTTTAATTTTTAATTTTATTTAATTTTAGGGTTTTTATACAACTTTAAAAATTAATATAAAATTAACTAAAAGGTTTCAGAAACTTTTGTTTACATTTTCTTCTTAGTTAGATTATTTAGGATTTTTGAGAATTTTTTAGAATTTATTTGAGGACTTTTAATTTTTTAGAATATTTTAATATTATTTTATTCATTAAAATAAAAAGTTTTATTTTAATTTCTTTTTCATTTTTCCTAGATTCTATAGCATTAATTAGGACTTTTCCCATTTGTAGAATAATTTTTAGGCTTTTCAATTAATTTTTAGAATTAATTTAAGATTTAATACATTTTAATAGTTTTTAGGAGTTTAAAAATAGTTTAATTTGGTTTTAAAATTTGTAAAAATAGTTTTTAGTTTAATTAAGTTATTTTTGAGGTTTACAAACTATTAAATCTTGTTTAGGGCTTTTTAATATTTAAAAGTGATTTTTAGGGCTTTAATTAGCATTAAAAAGTCATTATTAAATTAATTAAAAGGTTTTGGCAAGTTTGAATTTTTTGTAAACCCTTAGAATATTATTTGGGAGTTTTTAGTAATTTTTAGGAATTTTTAGATTAAAATTTTAAATTTTGCACTTTTTACGTTTTACGTCGTAACTTTCTAGTAGTGTTTTAGCCTTATTTTTCTAATTTTTTCGTCTTCATCATTTTCTCTTCTTTTCTTCTCATTAATAATCAAAAACATAATCACTCATTCATTACACACACACGTGCCTCCTCGAGAGAACGAACTCACTTTTAGGGTCATTTACACACGGTTTTCCTAAATAATCGTGCACGCTTACCCTATTTACGTTCTTTTTCCTAAAAGACGTATATCAATACAACTATCACCTTGCCAATTTGGAACGTATGCTTAAGCGGTGCGAAGACACTCGCCTTGTTCTGAATTGGGAAAAGTGCCATTTTATGGTAAAAGAAGGCATTGTGCTAGGACACAAAATTTCTAAAGCCGGTCTTGAAGTTGACCGTGCTAAAGTAGATGTCATAGCCAAATTACCTCCACCTTCAACCGTGAAGGGTGTGAGAAGCTTTCTGGGTCATGCGGGCTTCTATCGTAGATTCATTCAGGATTTCTCTAAAATCGCTCGCCCGATGACCCACCTCTTAGAAAAAGATACTCCCTTTATCTTTTCTAAAGAGTGTCTCGAAGCCTTCCATCTTCTTAAGGATAAGCTCACTAAGGCACCGGTCTTGGTTACCCCTAATTGGGAGCTGCCTTTTGAATTGATGTGCGATGCTAGCGATTTTGCTATTGGTGCGGTTTTGGGCCAAAGAATGAATAAACACTTCCAACCAATCCACTATGCTAGCAAAACAATGACGGGGGCTCAATTGCATTATACGACAACCGAAAAAGAGCTTTTAGCTGTTGTCTATGCTTTTGAAAAATTCCGCCCCTATCTTGTTCTATCCACCACCATCGTATACACGGACCATTCCGCGTTGAAGTACTTGATGACAAAGAACGATTCTAAGCCAAGACTTCTTCGCTGGGTTTTGCTCCTTCAAGAATTCAACATTGAAATTCGTGATAAGAAGGGAGCCGAAAACCTGGCCGCGGATCATCTGAGCAGACTTGAGGATCCATATCAGGGGGATCATCCAAACAAAGAGATCAATGACTCTTCCCCCCTTGAGACTCTAATGTCTATAAATCTCAACCTTGATGGCACCCCGTGGTTTGCGGACATTGCAAACTACTTAGCGGGTGGTATTCTCATCCAAGGGTTAACATCCCAACAAAAGAAGAAGTTCTTGAATGATGTTAAGACTTACTTTTGGGATGACCCTTATCTATTCAAACAGTGTGCTGATCTGATTATTCGTCGATGTGTTGACGGACCGGCAGCTTTTGACATCCTCCAAGCTTGCCACAAAGGACCCACCGGTGGGCACTTTGGTCCCAACTACACCGCTAAAAAAGTGTTTGATTCTGGATTCTACTGGCCCACCATTTATCGTGACGCTCACGAAATGGTTAAGCACTGTGATGCTTGCCAACGTCAAGGCAAGATCACACATAAGGATGAGATGCCTCAAAATTTCATACAGGAATGTGAAATCTTTGATGTATGGGGCATCGACTTTATGGGGCCATTTCCATCATCCAAAGGGAACAAGTACATCCTCGTCGCCGTCGACTACGTCTCTAAATGGGTTGAAGCTAAGGCTCTTCCTACAAATGACGCGAGGGTGGTTGTGAACTTTTTGAAGCAGCTTTTCGCTCGATTTGGCGTTCCTCGTGCTATCATCAGTGACCGCGGGACTCATTTTTGCAATGATCAATTTGCAAGAGTCATGGCAAAGTATGGTGTCACTCACCGTCTTTCCACCGCCTATCATCCCCAAACCAATGGGCAAGCCGAAATTTCCAATCGTGGCCTGAAGAGAATTTTGGAGCGTACTGTGGGAGAGCATCGTGCCGCGTGGGCCGATAAGTTAGATGATGCTCTGTGGGCTTTCCGTACTGCTTACAAGACCCCGATCGGTTGTACACCCTATCGTCTTGTGTACGGGAAAGCCTGCCACCTACCCATCGAGCTGGAACACAAGGCGCACTGGGCCTTGAAGTGGGCTAACTTCGACATCATCAAAGCCGGTGATCATCGCAAGGTTCAACTCAACGAGCTAAATGAACTAAGGAATGAAGCTTATGAGAACTCGCTGATCTACAAGGAGAAGACGAAGATTATCCACGATGCCAAAATCAAGAACCGAGAGTTCCGCGTTGGTGATCAAGTTCTACTCTTTAACTCTCGGTTGAAGATCTTCTCTGGCAAGTTGAAGAGCCGCTGGACTGGTCCATTCACCGTCGCCAAAGTCTTTCCATATGGGACCATTGAGCTTTCTCAGCCGAATGGGCCCAATTTCAAGGTGAATGGCCAGCGTTTGAAGCTGTACTTTGGTGAGGACATCTCTCAGGAGATGATTCCATCCCTCACCACGTTCCCCATGAACTAAAATTGGGTCGAGTCAGGCTCATGACTCGGTGAACAAAAACAAGCGCTTCTCGGGAGGCAACCCGTGTTCTATCCTTTACTGCTTTCATAATAAGTGTAGGGGGAGTCCCGCATATGTTTGTTGTCTTGTTTCTTGTGCTGTGCAGGGATTAAAGCTTCAGAGAGCATCTTGATGACTTTTGACGAACCGTGATACCGTGTTTCCCATCTTCCCGGTTCTATCCTAAACTCTTGTGATTCAATATTTCATATTCTATATGTTCACATTGAATTCACTTTAGTTGTCCTTTCCTTAGCAAGATTTAAACAACGTGCACAATGTCCTAAGTATAGGGGAGTTTACTCCCAAATGCTTAAACATTGAGGACAATGTTTATCTTAAGTGTAGGGGGGACTTCTATCGAAGTAAGTGGTCTTTTCCATGAATTTGCCCTCATTTTAACCGGAAAATTTGATTTTTCGACATTTTTCAAAATTTTTAATCTATTTTGGCCTAGTTGTATAGTGTATTTGCCTTTGTTATGTTTCCTTTGCTAGAATAAATTTTTAATAAAGTGGTTTTAGATTTTTCTTAGTCGTGAACATTTTGACTCAACCCGAGTTTACTTGCCTAAGTTTACTCTAGCTAGTTTCCTTAACGTGTTTAAGTCAAGTTTTGCTAGGCTTTTATATAGGGAGCTATAAAACGCGAAAGTCTTAACTCTCGCGGGTTAAGAACAAGAACTTTTCGCAAGTTCCTATAATTGATCCTAGAGAGTCGTTTATCAAGGGAACTTTAAAATGCGATTTCTAAACTTGAAAAAGTCTAAGAATTTGCAAGATCCTATAGGCGACTCGAAAACCCAAAACTTTGATTTAATAGGCTAAGCATCCACGAGTCTCATTCCTTGAGATTTTAAACTGTGGAGAACGAGAGATGATAGAGTCAATTATAAGTTCGGTATTCCTTCGTGAATTTATGTGAGTTAATTATGAGCCTATTCTCCCTCCGCTTGTTAATAAATTAATAGCTTCTAGCCCCAGATCGTTTAAAAGTTGCTCGGTAATGACGAGAGTTCATAGCCAAGGCATAACTTATGAAGCGGGGCGCGAAGATTGGCGAGTCCGAAAAGGCCCTAACAAGGCATGAGGGCTACATTTTGTTGCTAAAGATCCAAAAGTGATGTGAAGAATCATTTATCAAAAATCAATATGAAGGATCGAGACACACGACGAAAAGCAAGAACTCCCCAAAAGTCATGGAGAAGTCTATCCGAAAAGACCCTAACAAGGTATGAGGATAAATAGATCCAAGTCCTAAAAGGAGGCGGATCGTTGTATATCAAAGTCCAAAATAAAGATTGGAGAAAAATGAAGAAGTCGTGGTCCAAAGATGAAGAATCTCTCAAAAACTTCAAGTGAAGAAATTCCTATTATGAAGAGAAGACCATAATTTCAAGAACGTCTCTCGAAGATTCGAAGTATGAAGTCGCTGCCAAATATCAGCCCGAGAAAGGTCTCAAATCGCGAACCAAGTTATGCCAAGATATGAACTTTTTGATATCCCGAGAAGCAGTTTTAAAAGATTTGGTCCTTTAGCTAACTACTGATTAAATCGTTCACCTTATTTTCGGACTAAATAACTATCGAAATAAGTCAAACAATGCATCCTCGTGATCATTCAAGACAAAAATAAAATATAAGAGATACACCTAGGAATAAGGGAGTCTAAGTAAATAATTGGCCCACATGAGTTCGTGATAGTTTGCTAACTTATAATAACAATGATCTCGTTTTTAAGCTTGGTATGGGGAACATGAAACTTGAGGATGATAAACGTTCATGGCTTCCAAAATCAATGTAAGTTTTTAATTTCTTTACTTGTTTCTATCTTTTCATCTTTAGTATTTAATAAAGGCCAAGGTAGGTTATTTATGATGGGGAATGTAAACCGTGCTTAAAATTAATGCATTGCATGAGGGCATTGCAATGGTCAAGTGTAGGGGATTTAATAAGTGTGAAAACACTTATCCTTTTACCACTTATTTCCAATAATAACAAGACCAAAACGTGTGATTTATGTCGTAAAAGTCGGAATTATGCGTGGTTTGTGTTTTTATTGTGTTTTAGGACCAAAAGATGAAAAAGGAAGAAAACACGGGGTTTTGACGGGTTTTTATCGAAGAAAACGGGAAAAGACGAAGTCAAAAGATCAAGAGTGCTTAAAGAACGGATGTCCAAGACCTATTCTGGAGATTTATCGAAGAGCAAGTCTAAAGACGGAAGTTTAATGAAATCGAAGAACTTAAGTCTAATAGAAGAAGAAAATTAAAAGACAAGTTCAAATCCCGAGACTACAAAGACGAAGAATTAAAATCGAGCCGAGAAGAAAAAGAAAGAAGAAAGCACCACACATGCCTCCCACTTCCCTATAAATACCCTCCTAATCACATTAGGAGGGGGTTAGCTAGTTTTTATTTTCTTAAGTTTCTTTCTAGTTTTTAGAGAGAGAAAGTCTTAAACTTTCTCTCACTAGTTCATCTTTTTCTTTTAATCTTTCAAGATTAAACACTTTTGTATTGCTTATTTCATTAATCAAAGTTCTATTTTAAGCTTTTGATCCTTATTCTCATTCTACACTTCTTGATTCATTTCCCTTTGATCCGATTTACATTCTTCATGCTTATGATTTGAGGTTTTCGTGATTAAAGGATTGCTCTTTTTAGTTTACACACAAGCTCCTTTGTCTAAACCGTAAGCTCGTAATGCTTATTGGCTTATTCGAGTCTTAGCTTATTGAGTTTCGGATTTCTTCAAGGTTTTTAATGGTTTAAAGTTGTCATTTCATAAAGTTTTTGAGTTTAAGTTTTGGAAAGTCATCAAATTTAAGCTTTTTGAAGTATTTGAAATTCGTTAGAGTAGCTTATTGCAACTGCTTATTAAGTTTCACTCTTCCCGCAAATTTCGGAAATTGTTACCTTCCATCGCAATCAAAGGGTTTTGGTACACTTTCCGATTGTTTGCTGCACATTCCGATAGCTTTTGGTTTTCGATCGCAATAACCCATTAGGGTTTTACTTTGTGATCGGTTGGATTTTCCCCCTTATTCCGATCTGAGTTGCGATCGCTTATTGCGATCGCATATTCCGACGGGTCTTAAGGACTTGGTTAAGACGAAGTGCTGCCCATTTTTCGATAGAGTCATTGCGATAGTGGCATTCCGATAGGTGTGCATTGCGACAGAAGTGTTTTTCTTAAGTATTCCGATCTGAACTCGATTATTCCGATGGTTAATGTTAGTGATATTCCGATGGTTGCTATGTTTATTCCGATGAACATGAATTGTTTTATTACGATTGATTAAGTTTTTAAGTTTTTAAGTTTTTTAAAAGCTTTAAGTTTTAAGAATTTTCTTAATTAACTTCTATTTTAATTTTGTCCAAGTTTCAAATTTACTCAACGACACTTTAATTACTTGCTAGTAGTTTAAAACAAATCACCAAACCTTTGATTCACCTAAAGACGATTGAGTCGCACTTTAGACCGGTTTTCAATTCGAAAAGATTCGGAACTATAACGAACTTTCATATAGGGTGTTAAAAGCCTTGTATTAAGGGCTTTTGCTGAGCCTTAAGGGAGGGCAGGATGTCCGAGAATGGAGAAGGCTGAGGCTTTGGTTCTGGTTGAGGAGGTACTTGAGTGTCATCAGTATCCATATCATCGCCAGCTGATAACGCTCAAATCTAACATATTTATATGAGCGTATTCGTGGTGTTTATGCATATATTTGTATGACTAGTATGAACATATGATACTTAATGAAGCTTATTTGCTATTGTAGGTTCATCAATGGTTACATCACGAGAAATGAAGAAAAGACGTGAATTGGAGGTGAAAAGATGAACGAGACATAAAAGTGTAGCTCTCGTATGATAAATAATACAATGATAATGAGTCTTGGAAAGTTTGGAAGAAAGAAAAGTGGAAGAAACATAGAAGAAGGACTAGAAGGGAAAAGTGGGAAAGTTGGCCCAGTTGCCACCGGCAACACTTCTACTGCCACCGGCAAAATGTCTCTCAGTTGCCACCACCGGTAAATCAATGCCTAGTTGCCACCGAAACACTTCTGCTGCCGCCGGCAAGTTGCCCAGACAGATTTTGGAGAAGTCACAATAAACATATCTTCCACTTCTCCATGTTACCTTAAACACTCCAATTAAGTCCATAACACCTAAAGACTGATCATTTTCTCTTTATTACTCCGTTCCCTAGAACATTACTCACCTTTGGCTCCAATAAGACTACTTGGTGGTCAAGGATAATTCACATATAAATAAAACCCATTGGGTAGTGTTCAATATATATCCATCTCATCATTCCTTCAATCATCATCTATCCCATATTTCTGTGATTTTGATATCACCCCTCACCCAAGTGGTGAGGGATAGAATTGATAACCATGATCATGTAATAAGCCATGGAAGTTGTAGAGAAGAAAACCACGCCATAAACAACTCAATCTCCAACAATCCTTATTCCCAAACACCCTAAAAGGCTCTATACTCGCACCAAGAGGTTAATGTCCAAGAAGGTTATGGGTGATGCATTGTAATTTGGTTGTTCTATTGGTTAGAATCATTTGGATACTTTGTAGCTATGGATTCTAATGTTGGATAACTCCTTCTTTATTATTCAATAAAGTTTATGTTCATGTTCATGGTGATTCTTATGTGATATTATGAATGTGTTGATACTTGTATTGTTTATATGAAAACTTGTGATATATGGATGTTTGGATTCTATTAGTGTTTGTATTGGATTATGGTGATAAAATTATATTTGGTTGAATTGGAGCTTGTTCTTGTTTGTCAATTTGGTTAATCATTGTTGAGTCTATATGTCGAAAGTATTCTCAATATGGTTGATGTCAATTCATTAATCGATAAATGATTTGGTCTTGTGCTTGTGAAGATTGTGCAAGAGACTTAAGAAACATAACAAGTAAAGGTTTAATCTAGATTATAGGTCGAAAGGAGTCTTTTGAATATATAGTTTTAATCATCTTTCAAGTAAATGGAACTTATCAAATTGATAACACCAAGTCTATGGGCTGAAAGAATTCTTGTTGTTATTGGTTTAGGCATAAGGCTCATGAGTGACCACTTGATTGAGACTTATATATATACTTGATTTATAAAGCACTAGTGTCTTATTATTGGTTCTATAGGCCGAAAGGATTACCTTTAATATGTGTTCCAAACTAATCATCCTAATGTTCATGTGATCATTTGACTATACTTGTATGTTCTTTGTGTGCTAGTGCCTTTAACGATTCTCATGGTGGTGTGATCGTGACGATCATACTTACTATTGTTACAAACAACTACACTTGAGTATAACCAAGTCCCATGGGACGACCTTGACTTACCAACCTAATTGCAACATGACTAGAGAATACTTGGTCGAATTTGTGTTCCTAATTAATATCGGTAATTCTTGTTTATAAATTTAAAACCCAATGTATGGAAAGATTGCATATCAAGTTTTTGGCTTCTTGTCTAGGATTTGTATTTGCAATTCTTTTGAAATATACCTACGTCGGTACACATCATGTTTTTGGCGCCGCTGTCGGGCACTTGAAAGTTTCTACTCTTGTGTTTGTTTGTTTGTTTCTTTGTTAGTTGGAATCGTTATCTTATTGTTTGCTTGTTTTATTCTCATAATCCGGCATCGTCACCGCCAAGTTTTTGGTGCCGCTGCCAGGGACTTGCTAGTTTGTACTCGCTTGTTAGTTTGTTTGTTTGCTTGCTTGTTTCATGAATCGTTTTGTTACTAAATTAATACATAACCCAAAAGAGTTGTTATGCCCCATTTATCCACATCGGGGGGACGAATTTCGCATAGGAGGAATTCGGTTGGTGGTTGATTACTCAATTGGAGGCTTTGAATTGCTATAAATTTCTTTGTTAGATTGTTGCTCTTGAATGATTGCTCTAACCCTTGAC
Source organism: Glebionis coronaria (assembly GCA_025667525.1). Classification (NCBI taxonomy): domain Eukaryota; kingdom Viridiplantae; phylum Streptophyta; class Magnoliopsida; order Asterales; family Asteraceae; genus Glebionis; species Glebionis coronaria. Next base: position 294,177,117 of record CM046877.1, read on the forward strand.
AAAGGTTAGAGCACCCTTTTCTCAAAACCTCTTAGTTCTAAAAAATTGCTTACATAGTCTTGGCGCCAAAATCACATATTTGGTGTTGGGATTTCTTCTCTTGTGTTCTCAAATTGCTAGTTTTAATGATTGATTGCTAAATGTGTCCCAAAGTGCTTGTTTCAAAAACCCAAAACCATGTCCCGAATCACTCTAGTCGATGACTAGAACTACTTGACCACCTGAATTGTGTTTGTTTGTTTGTTTTCTTGTTTTGTGAGTTTGTGTCTTGTTATGTGTCATTTGTATAAGTGTTTTTATGTGTTTATGTGCTTGTGTGCTTGCTTGATTGTGTGCTTGTTTTCATTTCCGATTGTATGCATACTTTTAGTTCTTATTTTCCTAGTTTTAGGGGGGCGTTTGGATTCATCATTTTCTAACGATTTTGATCATTACAAAAATTCTCCTTTAGTCAAAATAAATGGTATCTGATACCTTTAGTCATATGTGTTAAAATAAAAAATCAAAAAAATTGTTTTGAAAATAAATGGAAAATACATGAAAAAAAAAGTTAGAAATCTAGTTTTTGTCATTTGTTTCATGTTATGTGTTAGATGTGTATTGTGTTGTGTCTTATTTTGTTTTTAGAATATGATGTGCTAAGTGGTTTTACATGTCTTTGTAGCTTATTAATAATTCCCTTTTAGTTTTTTAGCGTATTTTTGCTTTTTCATGCATAATGTGTTCTTAAGGGTGTCTTTGGATTGAGCTTTTTCTTATGTATTTTAATCATTTTAATAAAAGTGTTTTTACAAAAATTGCTAGTTTTTAAGTTATAAGGAAGTTTGTAAAAACAAATGAAAAATTTGGGTTGCCGCCGGTAAAATACCCACTGTTACCCCCTTGCCGCCGGCAAAACACCCCTGTCAAACGGCAATGCGAAAAAAATAAAAAAAAATTCTCTTCTTTTATTTAGACTAGGCCTTCACCAAAACCATTCCTAATTGTGTTTTACACTCGTCTAAACATCCGTTAATCGAGTTTTGAACCAATTATTAATAAAGCTTATATCCCGCCCAACCACCCCGTTTTAGTCATTTTTGTGCCTTGTTCGTATTTGTATTCGCTCCGGTTAATTGCCAAACCCCGTGGATAGAACCCGAAGTCTTGAAAACCATCCGGTTCAATAAATTTGGTACAAAACCTCTATTATGTGTTTTTGTTTCATTTAGTAAAAAAATAATAATAAATAAAAATCTTTTTGAACTTGCCGCCGACAATTTGTCCTGCCGGCCGACAACTTTGATTCTATTGACGCTTGCCGCCGGCAACCCCAAGGTGTCGGCCGGCATTTTGCATTATGTTCCCACTTACCGCCGGCAAAACCATGCTGCCGGTCGGCAAGTTTGCCATTGATAAAAAAATAGTTTTTCTTATTTAACTTTTGTTGAGTCGTTTTATGTTTTTAAGTGTTTAGATTATTTTTATTTGTCATATGTGTGATGTTTATATGCGTAATGTTTGTTCTTGTTTGTATTTGTTGTCTTGTGTGTTTGTTTCTTTTTGTTTGCATGCGTACTGGTTTGTGTTTGTTTAAGTTCATGTGGTTCATGTATGAACTTTGTGGGTGTGTTCGCTGGACACCCTCATGAGACTATAACTCGTCCACTTGGGATACCGAGGGGTTTAAAGGCTTGTTGCATACGCTAAATGCAATCATGTTGCCTACGAAAGTGTGCTTAATAAATTAACGTGTTTTGTAGTTTCGTTTATTTTGCAGGTTCAATAAGGCTTATGGATGATGGATTGGTTATGATGGATGATTGGTATGTGTATACACATGATGGAGATGAAATCGCTTGATCTTCCTTACTTGACATCTTATCAAATGGAGATCAATTGCAATTTCTTAGCCCGGAAAGTTTCGTTTCTCTTGGACTATTTATTTATTTTCCTCATTTTTCACGCTTTAAAGTTTATTTTCATATTGAGTCCAATCCAAAACTTAAGTGTGAGGGGAAATAAATGGGAAAACGAAACCAACTTTTATTATCTAAAATTTTTGAGCTATTATAAAAAAAGAAAAAAGAATAAAGGGGAGAATTTGTATACTTGTTTGTCCTTCGGATCTAAATGTTTTCACAAGCTTGTCGTAAATATATTTCAATAAGGATCCACATGGTGAAAATAAAAAAAAATATAATAATAAAATAAAATAATAAAATAAATTTTAGTGAGATCACACTTGTGTGATTAAAGTGTATATGTGTGACAAAAAGGCAACCTTAGGAATAAAACCCAAATAGCCTTTTTCCAATTTTCTCTTTAGCTAGTTTCATCGATTAGCTAATCTCTAATATTAACCCTTTTGTTAGCACTTTCTTCTAGTGCTAGATACCCTTAGAACACCCGTTGAGACATTCTTTTAATTTTTTGTTAAATCCACTAAAAAATAAAAAAATATCTAACCTTAAACCTTAGCCTAACCCTTGTCGAAGTCTAAATGGTGGGTTGTTAGTTGCTTGTATGGTGGATAGTTTTTTATGATTATTAGTTGCTACAGTTCACTATGTGTGTGTGTGCCATTCCAACAAAGATGGAGATTGATCACCTTTATATTTTTATTTTTTATGGTGTGTGCTTAAGCGAAGTGTGAGCGGAGCATGTGTTGGATGTTGAAAAAAAAATTGAAAAAAAAGAAGAATAAGTCATCGCAAAAAAAGTAAAAAAAAAGTAATGACAATATTATGAAGATGAAGGAAGATGAAGTATGTTTAGATATCGATTAGCCAATGTGCTTAGACGTGATATATGCGTTGAATAAAGATCGTAGCTATGATCATTTTTGGGCTTGTGATATGTCCGGTAACTAGTAACATGGGACTTAGACTTTTAACTTGTATATTCTTTATGCACCTCTCACAAAAATTCTCATGTCTTATCCATACCCATTAACCCTTAGCCTTGTAACCCGAATAAAAGTCCTCTTTATATGTGTACACTTGGTGCTCATGCCATTCGGTTTAGTCTTTTTTGTACTTTTTAGAATTTCTTTTATTTTTCTAAAACATTTTATGCACCATGTGGTAAATATTTTCCTTTATTTGATTGAGGACAAGCAACCTCTTAAGTGTGAGGGGGTTTGCACCTTTAGCAATTTCGTATATATATAATAAAAAAAATGAAAAAAAAAATCACAAAAATATTTTCTTTTACTTGCTAGAGGACAAGCAACCTCTTAAGTGTAAGGGAGTTTGCACCTTTAGCCATTTATATAAAAAAAATAAATCAGAAAGATTTTCACTTTTTCATAGAATTTTAAAAATTTCTTATCTTTTAGAACTTAGTCATTTTGTTTATAACCTTAGTTTTATTTTATTTGCTTGAGGGCAAGAAAAGTTTTTCGTTTCCTTGCTCAAGGACAAGCAAAACTTAAGTGTGAGAGGATATGATAACGCTCAAATCAAACATATTTATATGAGCGTATTCGTGGTTGATGAGGTATAGTCTCACCCCATGCTTAAGGTGAGACAAAGTTCAACTAATCCCTAATGCTCCATGAGCAAAACTATCTTAAGCTAGAACAACTCACTTGAGTAGCTAGGGTGATGAGGATCACTCTAGGTCCAGAGATAAGACTAGCTCCAGACAAGGCTAGCAGCCCCAGACAAGGCTAGCAGCCCCAGACAAGGCTAGCAGCCCCAGACAAGGCTAGCAGCCCCAGACAAGGCTAGCAGCCCCAGACAAGGCTAGCAGCCCCAGACAAGGCTAGCAACCCCAGACAAGGCTAGCAGCCCAGACAAGGCTAGCTCAGGCAAGGCTAGTCCTACGCACATGCTCCATCGGAGGAAGGACGATTGCACCTAGCCTACGTAGTACCATAATGTACGAATGGTATAGACACCTGGACCACGACGAGTACTAAGGGAGCATAAAAACAAGTCTGACCACGAAGGACAGACCTGGTGCTCATCAGCTATTTAGGCGCTGCTCCTACAAGACAACCTCGACTCCACAATTCGTGTGTCTTGGAGCCACCTCCAAGTAGTATAAAAGGAGAGGTTCCTCCAGGAACAAAGGTTAAGTTTTACACACACACTTCACTACTTACTCTCTCTAGAATAACCTCTCACTAGAACCACATACTTACTCTCACGCCGGAGTTGGTCTTGGATTCAAACCCCGAGGCGAGCTAACGGTGTTCTTTCTTATTTCAGCCTAAGAGACTAAGGGCTAGACTAAGGAACTCTGAAGAAGGAAGTTGAGGCTTCACAAGGAAGGAGTAGCCACGAGATACTCTGAAGGAGCAAGCCGAGGCTTCATTAGAAGGAGTAGCCTTAAGATACCCGAAGGATCAGGGCTGACGAAGCTTCTCCGGAAATTTGCTTCAACATGAGGTATAGTCTCACCCCCATGCTTAAGGTGAGACAAAGTTCAACTAATCCCTAATGCTCCATGAGCAAAACTATCTTAAGCTAGAACAACTCACTGGAGTAGCTAGGGTGATGAGGATCACTCTAGGTCCAGAGATAAGACTAGCTCCAGACAAGGCTAGCAGCCCCAGACAAGGCTAGCATCCCCAGACAAGGCTAGCAGCCCCAGACAAGGCTAGCAGCCCCAGACAAGGCTAGCAGCCCCAGACAAGGCTAGCAGCCCCAGACAAGGCTAGCAGCCCCAGACAAGGCTAGCCCAGGCAAGGCTAGTCCTACGCACATGCTCCATCGGAGGAAGGACGATTGCACCTAGCCTACGTAGTACCATAATGTACGAATGGTACAGACACCTGGACCATGACGAGTACTAAGGGAGCATGAGGACAAGTCTGACCACGAAGGACAGACCTGGTGCTCATCAGCTATTTAGGCGCTGCTCCTACAAGACAACCTCGACTCCACAATTCGTGTGTCTTGGAGCCACCTCCAAGTAGTATAAAAGGAGAGGTTCCTCCAGGAACAAAGGTTAAGTTTTATACACACACTTCACTACTTACTCTCTCTCTCTAGAATAACCTCTCACTAGAACCACATACTTACTCTCACGCCGGAGTTGGTCTTGGATTCAAACCCCGAGGCGAGCTAACGGTGTTCTTCCTTATTTCAGCCTAAGAGACTAAGGGCTAGACTAAGGAACTCTGAAGAAGGAAGTTGAGGCTTCACAAGGAATGAGTAGCCACGAGATACTCTGAAGGAGCAAGCCGAGGCTTCATTAGAAGGAGTAGCCTTAAGATACCCGAAGGATCAGGGCTGACGAAGCTTCTCCGGAAATTTGCTTCAACATGAGGTATAGTCTCACCCCCATGCTTAAGGTGAGACAAAGTTCAACTAATCCCTAATGCTCCATGAGCAAAACTATCTTAAGCTAGAACAACTCACTGGAGTAGCTAGGGTGATGAGGATCACACTAGGTCCAGAGATAAGACTAGCTCCAGACAAGGCTAGCAGCCCCAGACAAGGCTAGCAGCCCCAGACAAGGCTAGCAGCCCCAGACAAGGCTAGCAGCCCCAGACAAGGCTAGCCCAGGCAAGGCTAGTCCTACGCACATGCTCCATCGGAGGAAGGACGATTGCACCTAGCCTACGAAGTACCATAATGTACGAATGGTACAGACACCCGGACCACGACGAGTACTAAGGGAGCATGAGGACAAGTCTGACCACGAAGGACATACCTGGTGCTCATCAGCTATTTAGGCGCTGCTCCTACAAGACAACCTCGACTCCACAATTCGTGTGTCTTGGAGCCACCTCCAAGTAGTATAAAAGGAGAGGTTCCTCCAGGAACAAAGGTTAAGTTTTACACACACACTTCACTACTTACTCTCTCTCTAGAATAACCTCTCACTAGAACCACATACTTACTCTCATGCCGGAGTTGGTCTTGGATTCAAACCCCGAGGCGAGCTAACGGTGTTCTTTCTTATTTCAACCTAAGAGACTAAGGGCTAGACTAAGGAACTCTGAAGAAGGAATTTGAGGCTTCACAAGGAAGGAGTAGCCACGAGATACTCTGAAGGAGCAAGCCGAGGCTTCATTAGAAGGAGTAGCCTTAAGATACCCGAAGGATCGGGGCTGACGAAGCTTCTCCGGAAATTTGCTTCAACATCTGGCGCCATCCGTGGGACCGGGAATACCAATCTACCAAAAAACTAAGTGATGGTAGACGGTGACCAAGGTCCTACACTGGGGCTAGGCCTCAGCCTGAACTCAGGGACACCTGGGAGCGAGAGGGCTCCTCCGGAGGTAACCCCTCCTCCTCCCAGACCTGATCAGGGACGCCTCACCCCAGCGTATGTTCAACAACACATCGAAACACTAAAAACTATGATGAAGGAAATTGATGAGCAAAATCGTGAGAAGATGACTCCCCGAAAGCTTTTCAACAAGGAGGCTGAAGAGATAGGGTCAGGAAACTCGCGTGGGATCCCCTCAGTGAGGGAAGGAAGAGGGTACTCCTCAGACAGCTCGTCCAAGTCTGGAAACCAAGGTCGGTCGAAGTCTGCTCGAAGACGTCATATAAGTCCTTCACGTAGGAAATCTATCACTAAGTCACATCGCTCCAATAGGATGAGCAAGGCCAGGAGTGCCAGGACCAAGTCACGATCAGCTAGGTCTTCCAATAGGAAGGAGAGCTTAGAGTCCGGGTATGACTCAAGGTCAGATAGTGATTCGGAGGATTTGAGTACACCATATAGGCGACCTAAGCCCATGCATTTCACCTCTCGGATTACGCGTTTCAGATATCATAGGCGAGCCAAGCTCCCGGCTAATGTCCGTGTCTATGAGGGAAGCAAAGACCCCGAAGATCACCTCAGTATCTTCTCTGCTGCTGCTGAACAAGAAGAGTGGCCCATGCCAGTGTGGTGCAAGATGTTTCGTCAGACTTTAAGTGGCTCAGCAAGGAACTAGTTCGATAGCCTAGACACAAAAAGTGTAGATGGGTTTGAAGAATTGAGCAGCAAGTTTTTAGAAGAGTTCTCGCAGCAGAAACGGTATGATAAAGATCCCACCGAGATACATGGGATCAAACGGAAGCCTAATGAGAGCCTCCAGGCATTCATGGATCGCTTCAAAGCTGAAAGCTCACACATCAAGGGTGTGCCCCCGGTGCTAAGGATTTCGGCATTCATGCACGGGCATGGACACCCAGAACTAGCCAAGAAACTCAACAATAAGATCCCAAAAGCAGTGGATGAAATGTGGGAAAGGGTCAGAGCCTTTATCAGGGGAGAGACGGTTGCTGACACCACAGCCATTGTCAAGGCTCCACAATGGGATAGGGGGAATAACAAAGCTGGTTGGACAGGGAACCTAGGTGGATCTAGGAACAGAAACCAAAGGAGGAGCCAAGGAAGAGACATGGGGACATGCCCTCCCTACGCTAGGAAGGAAGTGTTCACACTATTGACAAAGACTCCAAAAGAAATCCTAACCACGGAAAACATGAATTTCCCACCCCCACCTCCCATGGTAGGAACTCCTGAAAAGAGAAACATGAACAAGTTCTGTGACTTTCACCAAGATCGGGGTCACGACACGAACAATTTCTTTAACCTCAAAAAGCGAATTGAAGAAGCAGTAGCCTCAGGGAGACTAGCACACTTGGTGAAAGACATCAGACAGGGAGTCCAGAAAGACAAAGGACCAGCCAAAGGGAAGGAAAAGATCATAAACATGATGAGATCTCAAGGATATCGGAAGAGACCTTATGAGAGAGTAGAGAGTTGGATGGACAACGCCATAATATTCCCGTCGGTACCGCGCTATCAGCTGAGGGATTTCCCAGTGATAGTGGATGCCATGATCGAAGGGTACGTGGTAAGAAGAGTACGTCGACGGGGGCTCCTCGTCAGAAATAATGTACGAGCATTGCTTCAAAAACCTAAGCTACCAAACAAGGTCAAGGCTAAGGGAATCTAGGATACCTCTGGTAGGCTTCTCAGGTGAAGTTCATTACCCTCTAGGCGTCATTGACCTAGAAGTCACAATGGGAGAATACGGGAGAACCAGAACGGTAATGATGGAATTCGCTATAGTCAAAAGTCCCTCACCGTACAATGCTTTGCTCGTAAGAACGGGATTGAGAAGCTTAGGAGTTTTAGCCTCCACCATACATTCAATGGTTAAATTCCCAACGTCAAGTGGGATATCGACTTTGATCACAAGCAGAGAAACCTTGAAAGAATGCAGACTCATGGTGGAGGCGCAATCGCGAGTTCTGAGAGCTCGCACAGAAGAGATAGCCCAGAGGGGTGCTCCAGGAAGGATAGCCCACGGCGCTCCTCCCCCACCACCACTAGATGAAACTTACACCAGAAGGCCAGGGAAGGAGCCTATGGAGCAAAGGGAGGAGGAAGAACCACAACCCACTAAGAGGATGAAGCCATCTAGGCCAGGGTCAGCACCCAAACTAAAGCCTGATGAAAATATAGTGGTGAACGATGACTACCCTGACCAGCTAGTCACCATAGGAGGAAACCACTCCCCAGAATGTCGAATAGCACTCATAAGGACCCTCAAGAACAATGCTGATGTTTTTGCATGGACACCAGCCGATATGACGGGCATACCCCGAGCAATCATAGAGCATCGTTTAGATACCTATCCTCACATTGAGCCTAAGGTACAGAAGAAGCGAAGTCTGGCACCGGATAGAAGGAAGGTAGTCACAGACGAGGTTAACGAGTGGCTCAAGGCTGGGATCGTGAAGCGAGTGCGATACCCTTCATGGGTCGCTAACCCAGTCCTAGTAAAGAAAGTCGATGGAAGTTGGAGAATGTGCATTGATTACAAGGATCTTAACAAAGCCTGCCCTAAAGACCTGTACCCCTTACCAGAGATTGACTGGAAGATTGAATCTCTGTTAGGATACAAATACAAGAGCTTCTTAGATGCTTACAAGGGATATCATCAGATCCAGATGAGCAAGAAGGATGAAGAAAAGACAGCCTTTCACACAGAAGAAGGAGTCTTTTGCTACACCAAGATGTCGTTCGGTCTTAAAAATGCGGGGGCAACATACCAAAGGTTAGTCGACTCTGCCTTCAAGGAGCAGATCGGCGTAAACCTCGAAGCATATGTGGATGACATGGTAATCAAAAGCCGGACCGAGCAAGACATCATTAGAGACGTGGAGCAAACCTTTTCCACCCTTAGGAGGATAAACATGAAGCTCAATCCCAAAAAGTGCTCTTTTGGAGTAGAAGAAGGAAAGTTCTTGGGCTACATAGTCACCTCGAAAGGAATACGGGCTAACCCTGAGAAGACAAAAGCGGTCACAGACATGTCTTCACCCAAGACCCTGAAGAAAATGCAATCCCTCAGCGAGAAGCTAGCAGCATTGAACCGTTTCTTGTCCAAGTCGGCCGAACGATCCTTGCCCTTCCTTGACACCCTAAAGAAATGCACTAACAAGAAGGATTTTAAGTGGACGGAGGCTGCAGAGGCAGCATTCCAAGAAATGAAAGAGCTAGTATCACAGCTGCTTGCGCTCACCACCCCAAGGAAGGGAGAAACCTTGATGATATATCTATCAGCTGCTGAGGAGGCCGTGAGTGCAGTCCTCCTAACAGAAAGACAGGGAAAGCAGATGCCTATCCACTATGTCAACAGGTCCTTGCAAGGAGCAGAAGTAAATTATGCCCCGATTGAGAAACTCACCCTAGCCTTGGTTCACGCTGCCAGACGGCTGAGGAGATATTTTCAGGCTCACCCAATAAAAGTCATAACTGACAGCCCAATCAAGCAAGTGTTGAGCAAATCTGAAGCCTCAGGGAGACTCGCAAAATGGTCTGTTGAGCTAGGGACATATGACATAACTTACATACCAAGGGTAGCCGTAAAAGGGCAGGTACTAGAAGACTTCCTAGCAGAGTCACCAGTGGAGAGAGCGCTGGTCCCAGCAGCGGCTCCAACACCCATGGTGGAAGACATCCCAGAGTCCTCCAACTCCAAGGAAGATCTAACTCCAGGCCCGAGAGCATGGAGGTTGTATACCGATGGAGCATCAAATAGTGGAGGATCAGGGGCAGGACTCATCCTGATCGCCCCAGACGATATAGAATACTCCTATGCACTCAGGCTAAACTTTCCCAACTCAAACAATGAAGCAGAATATGAAGCATTGTTAGCAGGACTACGAATAGCAACCGAAATGCGAGTAACGGACATACATGCCTTCGTAGACTCCAAGTTGGTAGCTAGCCAGGTAGAGGGCTCATACGAAGCTAGAGGGGAGAAGATGATAAAGTACTTAGAGAAAGTCCTAGAATTGGCTGGCACATTCAACAGATTTTGGATATCCCACATCCCAAGAGCTGAGAATAGGAAGCCAGACGCTCTTAGCAAGCTAGCTGCAGTGCAATTCGATCACCTATCCAAAGAAGTGCTAGTGGAAGTGCTAAATGAGCGCTCAGTTGAAACGCAAGAAGTAAATATGGTAGTTGAAGAAGAAGGCCCAACATGGATGACTCCTATCACGGACTACTTGGAGACGGGAAAGTTACCAGAAGACCCGGCGGAAGCTAGGTCACTAATGGAAAAAATTGAGAACTACACTATTGAAGACGATGCCTTGTACAAGAAATCTTACCTAGTGCCGCTGATGAGGTGTGTCGGGCCGCTGCAAGCTGATTATGTCATGAGAGAAGTACACATGGGCTCATGTGGGATGCATGATGGAACCAAGCAAGTAGTATCTAAGGCCATGAATTTGGGATACTACTGGCCCTCCATGCATAGGGATGCCAGAAAGCTCATCTGGGCATGTGAAAACTGTCAGGCGCATGCTTCCATACCCAAGATACCCAAAGCAGACATGATCTCGGTGACGTCAACATGGCCATTCATGAAGTGGGGAATGGACATATTCGGACCTCTCCCATTGGGACCTGGAAAAGTGAAGTTTCTGATAGTAGCAATCGACTACTTCACAAAATGGATGGAAGCAAAACCAGTAGCAACCATCACGGGGAAACAAGTACTAAATTTCGTGTGGGACAACATCGTGTGCAGGTTTGGGATCCCAGCCACTATAGTCACAGACAATGGCACCCAATTCATAAATGACCCCCTCAAAAAGTGGGTTGAGAAACTGAAAATAAAGCTAGTCTCCACCTCAGTGTACCATCCACAAGGGAATGGAGCAGTGGAAAGAGCGAACCGAAGCTTGCTAGAAGGAATCAAGAAACGACTTGAAAAAGGAAAGTCAGCATGGGTTGAAGAAGTTCCTAATGTTCTATGGGCTCATCGAACAATGAAAAAGACTAGCAATGGGGAGACACCTTTTAGCCTAACCTATGGCACGGAAGCAGTCATCCCAGCAGAAATTGGCATGCCAACACACAGAGTCTCCAGCATAGACGAAGCAACGAATGACAGAGAACTCCGCCTGAACCTAGATCTGCTAGAAGAGCGAAGAGAGATAGCATATATCAAAGAAGCCAGGTACAAACAACAGGTGGAGAAATACTACAACAAAAGGGTGCGACATGTGCAATTCAAAGTAGGAGAGTTTGTCCTTAGAAAGAACGAGGCCTCAAGGGTAGAGAACACAGGCAAGCTCGGGCCCAACTGGGAAGGACCTTACAAAGTCATCAAAGCTTTCCAAAGCGGAGCCTACAAGCTAAGCACCATGGAAGGAAAAGAGAGACCTAGGACCTGGCATGCCGGCAACCTAAGGAAGTGCTACATGTAGAGCACAAAACTATGTTAGCAAGTTATTATGTATTTCCTCCGGAGGAGCAATTTTCAAAGTGTAACCTCGCTCCGGAGATGACTATAGCCAAAAATAATGTATTGTTTCTTCTCTAAGTAATATGAATGAAACCAAATTTTCGTTATATTTTCTGTTAAGACTATACATTAAAAACTAAGCTTTAAAATAAAGCACACGGCAATGGATGGTTTGCTACCTCCAGCTGCAAAGGGTAACTAGTTCCCCATGGTGAAACTAATACCATGATGGTTAGGCTGAGCAACCTTTGCAAATTGACTCCGTAGAAGAATAGGAACAAGCCTTCCTACTCTACTCACGTAAAAATTACTCTCCGTTGAGTAGCTACACCTGGAAGGAGGAGTAGCATGAGCCTACAAGGCAAATGCTACACCCATACCACACGAACAAATAATTGAGTTTCACCAAATAGGGAGTAAATGGGAAGTAGCACGCTAAACTGGCTAAAGAAAGCTGAAGTATCATCACAGGTACTTGTGAAGATACTAGGCAACCAATATAAGTCAGACCTGATACACCCCAACCCTAACTCAATGAGGCTAACACGTCATCGGCAAAATATAAAGGACAACGACAAACAAAGTATGTTAGAGGCACAAAAATTTAGACACTATCTAAATAAATTACAACAAAGTAAAGCATGAATCACTCTAAATGAGATAATGAAGCGTACATGCACATAAGGGGCCATCATACATACGATGGAAAATTGACAACAAAGTCATGGTAGCATATGGAGAAATATAAAATACTCAAAAGCCCAAAACAGGAGGGCTAACAATACAAATAAAAGCAAAGTACAAAGCACAAGTTACATCAAACAGTTGAAGAGGATCCTGGTCTCGATGACTTCTTCTTCTGGAGGTAGGAAACGGTATGGCCGAAGGTGGGAGGAGTTGGAGCAGCGGGAGACTGGCTGGGAGGATCCACGGATCAGGCCTAATATGAGCAATCTCTGAAAGAGTAGCATCAGCACTCTGCCTCACCTTACCAAAAAAGGGGAAGCGACAACCAGGGAAAGCTTCTGAAGCAGCAGCAAACTGCGCCTTCGCGTCAGGGATAAATCTCTCAAACCTTTGAGAAATATCTTTAAATTCCTCCTCAGACCTTTCCATACGCAAACCTCGCTCGAGGCCAGTACTAACAGCTAAATCCAACACTCGGGCAAACTCTTGGTTGAACTCCGAACTACCAAGAAAACCTCTAACCAACGGCTCAAAGCTAGACTGAAAAAAGGAAGTGACCCCATCCTGAACCGATCGAAGCCGCACATCCATATCAGCAATCGTGTCATTCTTCGAAAGTATGTCATTATCGCGGATAGTCAACAGGTGGTCCAAGTCTTTCAACTTAGCAGCATGTTGGGATCTAGCAGTCACAAGCTCACCCTTAAGACTCCTCACCTCAGCTCTAAGAGCATCTCTCTCTGACCTGTACCTCTTTAACTTCTTCTCCTGATCAGCAAGACCCTGACTCATACCTTTAGCTGACTCTTCAGCACGTTTGGTAAGCTGAGTCTGATGCCTAAGAGAATCAGCTCTCTCATAAAGAACGCTCTCCAAATACTTATACCTAGTAAGGAGCTGCTTATAGTTCCTGTCAAGAACTATGTATCGGTTTGATAACTCGTTCCCGCGTGACATCATCTGACACTGAAGCACACTCATCTGCTCCACCAGCCGGCGTGAGGAAAGCTGTGATGTCCGGTAATTCTCGGCTGCGGTAGGAAAGTTATCCCGCATACTCCTGCAAACCATAGGATCCTGAAACACCTCATCTGAATAAATACCAAAGTCAACAATATGCTTCTTTTCCCAGTCCTCTCGAGTATATGGAGGAATAGGAACAGCATCCTCATCATAAGGGTAGGACAAGCGACAAGCCTCAGCCTGTGATGAGCAACCTCCCCTATGAAACTCACCAGCAGTAGCTTCACCATGAACTACGCTATCAGGAAGAGCGGTATCATCCTCAACATCATCATCACCAAAGACTAAGTCATCATGGTGGTCAGCACCATCCTGATGGTCATCCTCGTCAATATCAGCATGATCACCCCTAGCAACATGAGCATCAGGATCAGCTAGGTCAGTAGAAGGCGCCTGAGAGGCTGCCCCAGCAGAAAGATGTGTGTCATCAGTAGTACCTACAAAACCCAAAGAAAATAAAGTCAAATAAGAGATTACGGTCATAAAAAGGGAGTCCAATGACAAAAATTTACCATGAGACACATGAGAACTAGCCCTTGTCGACACCTCACGGACCCCTGACACCTCAGCACTAAAGGTAGCAGGAACTTCCCTGCCTGGAAGAACAATAGGAGGATAAGACACATCTAGTCCAGTCCCTGAGTCAAAAGATCGAAGGGGTATAACGGTTAAAAACTCACCAGGAGAGACACGACCAGACTGCTCGATCACATCATCAAGATCATCAGCCGCGACATCATGATCGACATCGCCACCATCATCAATAGCTAACTCATACTCACCCTCAGCTATTTGATCACTAGACCCTGCACCAGCCCGCTCCTTACGCGCCTTGGTCTTCATAGCTCCTCCGGTGGGGGCGTCTACTAAAGTAGAGGCTTTGCGCTTCACAGCGCCCTTAGCCTTCTGAAGGACCTGAGGATCTGGGCGAGTAACATCGATCTCCTCATCAATAGCAGGAGGAATGCTGGCACCAGCAGGCGCAGGCACCATAGTGTGAGCAGTAACCCGCTGCAAGATAGACGTATCCTGCTCATGAGGCTCAGCTACAACAACAGCTTCCTTCAGAACGGGCAAGCGAAGAAAATCAAATATACTCATAACTGCAAAAAAGAAGCAAGGGTTAGAAATATACAAAAACAGTGGAAGAGAAAAGAGGGCTAAACAAGAATGTATCAAGTAAAGGAAGCCCCTCGTACCGGTGCCATCACGATGCCTAATAACCGGATCACACGAGGAGTCACCCCACACTCTGCTAATACCAGAACGGACCAACACTCCTTCAGGAATGTCACGAAGTCTAATAATATGGGAACTCAGTCGGTTCACATGATCCTGATTAAACCGCGCAGGAACCTTGTCCGTAATGCGAGAATCCGGATGCCTCCAAGGCATATGGAAGGGAATAGCCCTACGATCTATCAAGAAAAATTTGTTCTTCCACTCCTTAAGGGATGTCTTAGTATCTTCCATAACCGACAAATCACCCCTACGCTTCGCGAAGGAAAACCAATCTCCTTGCTTGGAAAGCGTTAAAAATACCCGAAATAATGTGACTGTAGGCTCTATATCCAGGCTACGGCAAAGAACCTCAAAAGTGGTGACCTTGCATAAACCAAAGGGAACCAGCTGGGATATATGGACCTTATAATGTCTAATAACGTCTAGAAGGAAGGTGGAGAAAGGGATCCTAACGCCCGATAAATAAAAAATCTTATGATAAATGCCAATAGCGGTATCCCCAGCAGGAAGGTTTATCATCCGAAAGTTGGGATCAGGCAAACGAGGGTGTAGGCTCAAAGTAATTTTATACTTAATAACTAAGTCTCTAAATTCTCTATCCCCTAACTCAGAAGTATGAATGTGCATATCCTTCTTAGCCATAAGTAAAGAAATAAAGGAATGAGTAAAGTACCTAGGAGAAGTTCTCCTGTCGAAATAGCAAGAAGGAATGAAAGTTGGACGAGCAAACGGCTATACCCCCGAAACCGAGGAGCAGATGCCTCACGGGACAAGCAACAAGCAACTCCTCCAACCGAGCGAACAACCGCGTAACACCAACACTAGCCTCAAAGAAACCGGACGAATCTCAAATACCGGACGAAGCTCGAACACTGGGTCGGACTAGCAGCAATACCGGACCAGCAGTCTGAACAAACCCCAAGTACCAAGCAACCAACAACCGGAAGACACCAAAATACCGGGTGAGCCGAATGAGCGAAAACCGGGCGATCAACAGACGCCGAAGGAGCGGATACCGGATGAGCAACACCGGACACCGAACGAGGACTGGGTACCGAAGGAGCACCTGGATCCAGATCCAACCGAAGGAGATCAAAATACCGAAGTAGCTAGAACTACCAAACACTCCCGAGCCAACCGGAAGAGCCTAAACAACCCACGAGTCAACCTTAAACCGGACGAAAACTTTTCTTCCTATACCGGACGAAACCTTTTCTTCCTATACCGGACGAAAACCTTTCTTCCTGCACCGGACAAACCCTCACTCTCCTATACCGGGCAAACCCTCACTCCCTTATACCGGACGAGCCCTTGGTCTCCTATACCGGGCAAACCAACCCGGACGAGCACCGACCCAAGTCGGAGAACCCTCCCCCTTACACCGGAGGAGCAGCTCCAAACCGGAGGAGCACCGGACGAGAATCACAAAAAAAGGAGAAGGTGGCGGCTGGGTTTGGGATAAGAGATGTATGTGTCAAAATTTAGGGTAAAGGTTAGTATTTATAAGAGGTGAAATGGGAGATGGTTAAAATGGGCTTTGAAGGCCCACCAAATATTTGACCGTGGGTGACAGTACTCCAAAGGGAGGAAAAAGACGAAGCACATATATATATATATATATATATATATATATATATATATATATATATATATATATATATATATATATATATATATATATATATATATATATATATATATATATATATATATATATATATATATATATATATATATATATATATATATATATATATATATATATATATATATATATATATATATATATATATATAAAAGAAAAAAAGGGAGAACATATGTTTTACTTGGAGTCTAGCATAAACTAAAGTTAATACTAGACTGGGGGGACATGATGAGGTATAGTCTCACCCCGATGGTTAAGGTGAGACAAATTTCAACTAATCCCTAATGCTCCATGAGCAAAACTATCTTAAGCTAGAACAACTCACTGGAGTAGCTAAGGTGATGATGATCACTCTAGGTCCAGATATAAGACTAGCTCCAGACAAGGCTAGCAGCCCCAGACAAGGATAGCAACCCCAGACAAGGCTAGCAGCCCCAGACAAGGCTAGCAGCCCCAGACAAGGCTAGCAGCCCCAGACAAGGCTAGCAGCCCTAGACAAGGCTAGAAGCCCCAGACAAGGCTAGCAGCCCCAGACAAGGCTAGCCCAGGCAAGGCTAGTCCTACGCACATGCTCCATCGGAGGAAGGACGATTGCACCTAGCCTACGTAGTACCATAATGTACGAAAGGTACAGACACCTGGACCACGACGATTTCTAAGGGAGCATGAGGACAAGTCTGACCACGAAGGACAGATCTGGTGCTCATCAGCTATTTAGGCGCTGCTCCTACAAGACAACCTCGACTCCACAATTCGTGTGTCTTGGAGCCACCTCCAAGTAGTATAAAAGGAGAGGTTCCTCCAGGAACAAAGGTTAAGTTTTACACACACACTTCACTACTTACTCTCTCTCTCTAGAATAACCTCTCACTAGAACCACATACTTACTCTCACGCCGGAGTTGGTCTCGGATTCAAACCCCGAGGCGAGCTAACGGTGTTCTTTCTTATTTCAGCCTAAGAGACTAAGGGCTAGACTAAGGAACTCTGAAGAAGGAAGTTGAGGCTTCACAAGGAAGGAGTAGCCACGAGATACTCTGAAGGAGCAAGCCGAGGCTTCATTAGAAGGAGTAGCCTTAAGATACCCGAAGGATCAGGGCTGACAAAGCTTCTCCAGAAATTTGCTTCAACAGTGGTGTTTATGCATATATTTGTATGATTATTATGAACATATGATACTTAATGAAGCTTATTTGCTATTGTAGGTTCATCAATGGTTACATCACGAGAAATGAAGAAAAGACGTGAATTAGAGGTGAAAAGATGAACGAGACATGAAAGTGTAGCTCTCGTATGATAAATAATACAATGATAAAGAGTCTTGGAGAGTTTGGAAGAAAGAAAGGTAGAAGAAAGAAAGAAGAAGGACTAGAAAGGAAAAGTGGGAAAGTTGGCCTAGTTGCCACCGGCAACACTTCTGCTGCCACCAGCAAAACGTCTCTCAGTTGCCACCACCGGCAAATCAATGCCCAGTTGCCACCGGCAACACTTCTACTGCCGCCGGCAAGTTGCCCAAACAGATTTTGGAGAAGTCACAATAAATATATCTTCCACTTCTCCAAGTTACCTTAAACACTCCAAATAAGTCCATAACACCTAAAGACCGATCATTTTCTCTTCATTAATCCATTCCATGGAACATTACTCACCTTTGGCTCTAAGAAAACTACTTGGTGGCTAAGGATAATTCACTTATAAATAAAACCCATGGGGTAGTGTTCAATATATATATCCGTCTCATCATTCCTTCAATCATCATCTATCCCATATTTCTGTGATTTTGATATCACCCCTCACCCAAGTGGTGAGGGGTGGAATTGATAACCATGATCATGTAATAAGCCATGGAAGTTGTAGAGAAGAAAACCACACCATAAACAACTCAATCTCCAACAATCCTCATTCCCAAACACCCCAAAAGGCTCTATACTCGCACCAAGAGGTTAATGTCCAAGAAGGTTATGGGTGATGCATTGTAATTTGGTTAGTCTATTGGTTAGAATCATTTGGATACGTTTTAGCTATGGATTCTAATGTTGGGTAAATCCTTCTTTATTATTCAATAAAGTTTATGTTCATGTTCATGGTGATTCTTATGTGATATTGTGAATGTGTTGATACTTGTATTGTTTATATGAAAACTTATGATATATGGATGTTTGGATTCTATTAGTGTTTGTATTGGATTCTGGTGATAACATTATATTTGGTTGAATTGGAGCTTGTTCTTGTTTTTCAATTTGGTTAATCATTGTCGAGTCTATATGTCGAAATTATTCTCAATATGGTTGATGTCAATTAATTAATCGACAAATGATTTGGTCTTGTGCTTGTGAAGATTGTGCAAGAGACTTAAGAAACATAACAAGTAAAGGTTTAATCTAAATTATAGGTCGAAAGGAGTCTTTTGAATATATTGTTTTAATCATCTTTCAAGTAAATTGAACTTATCAAATTGATAACACCAAGTCTATGGGCCGAAAGAATTCTTGTTGTTATTGGTTTAGGCATAAGGCTCATGAGTGACCACTTGATTGAGACTTATGTATACTTGATTTATAACGCACTAGTGTCTTATTATTGGTTCTATAGGTAGAAAGGATTACCTTTTAATATGTGTTCCAAACTAATCATCCTAATGTCCATGTGATCATTTGACTATACTTGTATGTTCTTTGAGTGCTAGTGCCTTTAACGATTCTCATGGTGGTGCGATCGTGACAATCATACTTACCATTGTTACAAACAACTACACTTGAGTATAACCAAGTCCCATGGGATGACCTTGACTTACCAACCTAATTGCAACATGACTAGAGTATACTTGCTCGAATTTGTGTTCCTAATTAAAATCGGTAATTCTTATTTATAAATTTAAAACCCAATGTGTGGAAAGATCGCATATCAAGTTTTTGCCTTCTTGTCTGGGATTTGTATTTGCAATTCTATTTAAATATACCTACGTCAGTACACATCACCAGCCTCAACCATTTCATCATTGTCACTAAACCCTTGGAGTTCATCCTTAGACTCTTGGAGCATAGTAGCATAGTCCCAAAGGTTAGTGACATTGTAGGTTTATTCAGATCCCCTTCAAAATAAGGCTTACTTTTGTTGAGGTCACTCCTTACCTCAAATCTTGTGTATTGGGTTTGATCCAACTGATGCTCAGTGATAGTTCGTGATTGATCAAGAGTGGAGGTGAGATCCCTATCAGCGAAGTGTGTTACCCTTGGGCGTCTCTCTGAGTCTTTGTGATCAGTTTAGGTTCCCTTAGGAAAAGACTTAAGATTAAGTGTGCCTTCATCAGGATTGGTGAAAATGGGATTCCTATCAGGTGGGTGTTTAACCCGTGGGTGTCCCTCTGAGTCTTTAGAATCTGGTTTGGTTCCCTCAGGCAAAGACTTTTGTATTAGTGTGCCTTCATCAGGAATGGTTGAGGTAATAGACATATCAACGGGGATTCTTACCCTTGGGCTTCCCTCTGAGTCTTTGGTCTTAGTTTTGTCCTCAAGCAAAGGTTGTGATGAACGACTGCCTTCATCAGACAGGTGGCTAGGAAGTCCCATAGCAGAGGGTTTTTTATTTCACTCCACATCAAGAGGACTAGTAGGTTGGCCCGTCGACCATGACGGTGATGTATCAGGGCCTCATGTAAGCTCTTTCCCTTGGGGTAGTTGAAGCTTGGTCTCAACAAGGGTAGTATTTTTAGTCTTGGCATTTTTCTTACGTGTCTCTGAAGCCTCAGGGCCATGTGCCTTTGGGTTTGTCTTTGGCACTGTCTGAACCTTCTTGTTCCCTTTCTTTGGAGAGAAAGGAATGGGAGATCCGGATGATGCACGACTAATCACTTCCGTCATGTGAGCTGTCAATTCAATGATGGTGGACTTTAGATGGTTTCTTTGAAACATTTATGGAACTCAGGATGGCGGGTGAAGACCAAGAAACTTTGTCATGAGTGTAAGATGAACCTAGTAACCTTTCTAAGGCACAAGATATGAATCTAGGATAAGAAACATACTTTTGTCTAGACTCTTTTAAGAGCCTGGTTACGAGATCATTAAAAATGATCTCTCTTATGTCAACCTGCAGTCCATTAATAAGATTGAAAGTTAGCATCTGCTGAGTAGAATTAACTTGCTCAGTAGATGAATGGTTCCCACCGATCACCTAAATCACAAAGATGACCATGATCCTCCAAGCCATGGGGAAAGAAGTTTTGATCACTTAGGTTTTATCTGCAAGCAAATCAGGGACCCTGATACTTTTAAGTCCATTTTTAAATGACTCATTGTCTAGGTGTTCAAAATAGCTTCCTTTGTTATAATCAAGTCCACTGGCTTCATAAAATGTTTTAAAGTCTAATGTCAATGGTGTCTTATCATTGTTCAGAGTGAAATTGATGATCGACCCCTTATGTGACTTCATCTCAGACCCGTGAGACCCTTTAGGTCCATTGGTTGGGGTTACAACCACAACAGCATACCCTAACTCCCTGAGATCGTTACTGTATAGTACTGAGGGGGTGTTAGAAAAAACATCAGCCCAATCACAATTTTTAAGAAATTTGCAAATAGGTTTACAGGCTGATATATTACGAGGGTGACTGAAATTCTTCCCATAATTGTTTCCTGAAAAATGGACCCCCTCACTAATAAGATGCCTAGCCTAAGGGGCATATGGAATAGCCATGACATTTAAGATACGATGTTTTATAATCTTAAAAAGGACAATGGCCTTTCTGATAATCAAACTAAGACTTGTTTTTTGGTATAAAATGACGAGTTATCACCAAGTGATTTAGTGCAAGCTTTCGAATGTGAATCAAAAGAAGGATGTTATCACTAAATAACGTGATTCAATACGCGTAGAAGTTATATCACTAAAACAAGTAGATGATGTGATTACCAGTTTTGAAATAAACTTTCTTGAATCAAACTTTGAATACACACTTTGCTTGGATAGAAACTTTTTGTAGAGTATAATTGCTAGAAACTTTTGTGTGCGTTTTCTATGAAAAAGGGGGTATTATAGGCTCGGATATAAACATATGATTATGTGAAATAATTTTGAATTATTTTCGCATCCGCATTAAATGCATTGTACCCAATTGGTACCCTATTTTTCTCGGCAACTGTTTAGTTATTGCATACCAAATGCTTTTTGTAGAGATGACGTGAGGTCATGTGCAGTTGAAAGGACAATTTTACAATGGAACGAGTTTGAAGAGGCAATCAATAAATGCTTAGTGGGTAATTTTGATAGTGGGTCCCCTTGACTAGTTGATGACAGTCAAACGAGGAATATTTGTTCCTTATTTAATGTTGTGACTAACCATCCTAGGACATTAAGTAATTAAATCCTTAGATCTTTAGTTACTCATTTAATATGTCTCAGTGTCAAGGGGGAGACATACAATACTTTCAGGGAGTAGATAAGAATATACATTATACTCAACAAGACATAATCAGGGAGCCTGATTAGCCAATGTTCAGCATTCTAAGTTTAGCTTTCAGTCTAGTGAACACTGGTTCATCCAATGGTTTTGTGAAAATATCATCTTGCTAATATTCAGTTGGAATGAAATGTAATTTAATATCACCTTTCATGATATTATCCCTTAGGAAGTGACATCTTAGGTCTATGTGTTTTGTCTTTGAGTGTACGATAGGGTTGTTTGATATGCCAATAACACTAGTGTTGTCATAAAATATAGGAACTACCTTTTATTCAACATTCTAGTCCATGAGTTGACTTTTAATCCAAAGGATGTTTGCACAACAACCAACTACTGCCAGATATTAAGCCTCAGCAGAGGACCTGGCTACTGACTGTTGTTTATTTGCACTCCAACAAACTAGCTTGCCACTAAGAAATTGACATGCACCTGAGGTGCTTTTTCTATCCATGTTACAACTAGAATAATCTAAGTCTGAGTATCCCTTAAGATCGAAGCTTGAGCAACGAGGATACCAAAGACCTAATGTTGGAGTACCCTTCAGGTAGCTGAAGATTCGTTTAACAACAGTAAGATGTGATTCTTTGGGATCGGCCTCATATCTTGCACGTATGATGGTTGAGAATTAGATATCAATTCTGGTTGCTGTTAGGTACATTAATGATACAATCATTCCCCTGAATAGGGTTTCATTAACTGGTTTACCAGTTAGATCAGGACCCAAGTTGTTTGGGGGAACCATAGGGGTCTTTACTGAAGCACACTTAGAGATGTCATACTTCTTGAGTATTTCTCATGTGTTTTTTCTTGACAGACTGAGATCCCTTTGTCCCACAATTTGATTTGTAGTCTAAGAAAATATGTTAACTCACCCATCATACTAATTTCAAATTTCTTTGTCATAAGTTTTTCAAACTTTCTGCAAAGCTTATTGTCAGTGGACCCGAATATGATGTGATAACCCGAACCCGAGGTAATTATTTAATCCTATTTTATGAATATTTTTGAAATTTTTGATGAGCTTGAATGCAATGATGTTTGCTGGTTTTATTTGAAACCATTGTTGGAAGTCTTATTTTTACATTTTTACTAGTCACGAGGACTACTAGTGATTGTGATATCGACGGATGCTCGAAATTTTACGTTTTATTATTTGTTGTTTCGATGTTGATATTTTTTATGTTTTTATTTTTATTGCGTATTAAGTCATGTCAGGACTATATTATTATATTTTGTGTGCATTTTTACTTTTAAAAAGTATTTTTTTACGACACCCGAATCCCGTAAATATTTTCAAAATTGACTAATAGTCATTTCCCTCTTTTTAACTAGTATTTTTCATTTTAGTCCAAAAGAATGCACTATTTGCAAACTTTACCCTCACCTACCATATATAAGTGGAAAATTACACACACACATGCATATTTTCCACTTAACCAATATGAAACTCTCTCTTCTTCTTTTTCTTTTATTGTCGTGAGATCCAACACCCCAAAACACCCCACAAATTAGATTTTTAAGCTTGAATATTGTTAAACTAATCAAAGTCCCATGTTGCGAACTCAAAGGTGGTCATTTTGATCTAAAAATCTTTCACATGCATGAACTTTTATTTCTTTCAAATTATTTGATGAATAACAATGTGTTTGATCTATTTTATGTTGGTATGATTGTGTTAGTATTAATCTATTTGGTTTGAATTGTTGCATGTATGAATTTTGAGTGATTATTTTGGAATATTGAACATGCAAGTGATTAGGTTGATAAGAGTTGATTTGGATGATCATATAATGATGTTAGGAGTATATAGTTGAATGAAATGGGTCAAAAATTTAATTTAAGGTGGTTTATAAAAGGGTATTTTACATCAGCAGGTTTAAGAGTATTTTTGGGAACTTAAGTCTAAGTGGAGGTCGAGATGATAGGATTATGTTATATAGATTTTCCTAAGCTTCGATTTGGTATAAGGTAGATCTTCTAACTCAAAACTATGAGGAAGTTATGCTAGTTTGATTATTCGTGTACCGAGAGACGAATATTGACACAATACAAAATTGTTGTCGATATTTGGATCGAATATCAGGGACTATAAAATGAGTTTTCAAAATGGTCAAGGGCTGATCTTAGGCTCTAAGCTTAGGGTTTTGAGTCTATTTTTGAAGTCAAGTGTTGGTTTTGCAAACGAAATTGTTTAAGAAGGTTAAAATGGTTTTGTGAGTCAAATGCGTAAAACTGTCTAGATTTTACAAGTCAAAGATGTGTCGGGCAGAAGGTCTTAGAGGTAAAAACTTTTGATAAAATTTTAGGAGGGCTTTTTATAGATAGTAAGTGAGTTGCTCAGTTTCATGAGTTTTTGATAAGTCTATGTAAAACCCGCATAAAATACATATGAATATTTAATGCATGAAAACATGGATAAATTAAAACTTTTTAAATATTTAAAACATGACACGTATCATGAATATTTAATAGGTAAATTATTTATTTAATTACGATAAATATTACGTAGGTAAATTAATACACGATAAGTATTTACGTATAATTATTAAAACACGACAAGAAATTAAAACACGAGATAGAAACACGAACACACGCGATAATTATGTGAAACACAAAAAATATATTATACATTAAGGGTCTTTGTTTTGGCGATTATACAAGAAGAAAAGAACAAGGGCTTATAGGCCGGTCCATTTAACCATTATGACTAGTAAACAAAAACATCAAGAAAAGTCATATTCCACTTTTACAAAAATATAAACAAAATCCTAGTTGGTGGTCCTTGGCCGTCGACATTAAGAAAAAGAGAAAGGGGAAGAAAACTTTTGATTTTGATATTTGGTTACGGGTTTTGGTTCGTGTTCATCAATCCTTAGTCTATCACAATCGGTATATCATTTTCCATTTCTTCTGAGTATATTTTTTTTTGTTTTTCATTAATTAAAAATCATATGAACATGATTAATTAACTTATAAACAAGGGAATCGGGTTTTGGTTGGATTTGTCACGGAAACCGAGACCACAAGGGGTCTCGGTGGGTATTACCAACAGCCGGTGGCTGTTTGGCTTTATCAGCCGCAACCAACAACCTCACAGCAGGGGTGCGGTTGGTCCATCAGTGGCAATCGAGAGCCCTATGGCTCTCGGTGGGAAGCTACGACAGGCATTGGGTACCCGGCTACAACCGGTGGGTACTCCACTCGTGTAGTGGCTAGCGTCGGCTGGTAGCAGCAAAGACAAAGCCGCTTAGGCTGTGGTGAGGGTCAGGTTTGAATTGTGAGCGACCAAGACTTGGGTCTCGGTAGGCTCGGGTTTAGGGGCTCGGGTAGAACCAAAACACACCAAGGGGTGTTTGGTTAATTTTAATAAAATATTTTATTTTTTATTTATTAATTAATTATATTAATCAACATTGTTTAATTTAATTAATTTAATTAACCACTCAAGGGTGGCCTAGTGGTAAACGGGTTTATGGCTATCATTCCAAAGTGTGTGAGGTCTCAAGTTCAATTCTTGCTAGGTGCAAACAACCTTGATGTGGCCACGCCAACCTCCTGAAAAGGGAGAGCATTACCTGGTTTAAGTCTGTGGCGGTGGGCTCAAACCCCTTGGATTAGTCGGCCAATGTGTTGGAAATCACGGTTACCAAAAAAAAAATTATATAATTATCATGACTTAATGTATGGCCATTTCATTTAAATAAACTCTAGGGTAAAATAATTATTAATATAATTATTTCATGGTATAAGTTCATGTTACATTTAATTAATTTTGAAACTTACCTTAATTAATTTATTTCATTTTGACCAAGGTTTAATTAAATTAATAAGATACTTTAATTTAATTATACTGTAATCAGTTAAGGTAAAGTTTAATTAATATAATCATGTAAAATTATTAATTAATAATTACTTATAATATCATGTATTATATTATTAATTAATAATCATATGTTAAGACTAAAGTATTATTATTAATAAACTTTACTCTATTATTATATTTAATAATCATGGCTTATAATATATGCTTACTAAACTATGGCTTATATCATATAATTATTTAATAAGCTTATTACTATTTATGGAAACATGTTAAATATGAAAACATACTAATTATGGAAACATGTTATTTATGGAAACATACTAAATATGGAAACCTGCTATTTATGGGAACATACTATTTATGAAAACTTTCTATTTTTGGAAACATACTACATATAAAAACATTCTATTTTGGAAACATACTGTTTATGGAAACCTGCTATTTTTAGAAAGTTACTATATATGGAAACCTACTATTTTTGGAAAGTTACTATATATAGAAACCTGGTATTTTTAGAATATCACTCGTTATGATACAACAATTATAATAACAAACATGAAATACACTAATCAAGAACACATGAAACACTAAGAAACACAAGATAAAACATGAAACAGTAAAATAAGTCAAGAACATATAAAACAAGTTAAGAACACGTCAAGTAAACTATTAATCAGTAAGTATACGTTAAACAAACAACTCATTCATGTCCCTTTTATTAGGTAGCACTTGTGAAGTCGGAGTAGATCTTCCGCTTTCATCTTCGTTTTCCTTACTGGACATAAGGTACGGATATTCCGTCCTTCAGTAAGGACATTCTCTTCCTATATTTAGGATTCCCCGTTTGCAGTCATCTGCTTTCACCAGTAATTTACATTATACTTATCTGTAACTAATATGATTAGCATTTAAATTACCCGAGCTATATACATGCATGCCAGCTCCACCTAGTTATGGAGGTACCATAACCATAACACTTGGGGCACCGGTTTTATGACTCTTCCATAGTGAGAGTGATTTCTCGCGGCGTCCCTTTCAGTTATATGGCCTTTTATATTATTATCATGTGGGGCGAATGGGTGCATCATAGTACATGTTTAGCAGATTACAAGGTAACTGTGTTGTGTGCTCTACATCCGTTACATGGAGCTAATCCCTCCACCCAGACTATTATAATTAGAGGAAACCCCTCTAATTACATGACGAGGTCACCCCTCTATGTATTCATGCACGTTGATACCTTCATGAACTATATGGTCTTCTAGGCATTTAAAATACAGTTTCTATGAAATAAACCTAAGTCTTTTCAGATATAAACCCATTTATACAACATAATCTAAGTTTTCTAGGACTTACATTATTCCGCTGCACTTTTATCTCATACTTTACTTATGTTTTATATTATTCATTGAAAGTTTATGGACTTATATTTAATAGTCGTGTGATAGGATCGAACTCGAGATTATAGGATTGCACACAATACGTAAAGAGTTAGTTTAATTAGTAAATCTATTTATTATATTTAGTAATTTATTTAATAATATATATTTATGTATTTATTAAATTAAACCGAGACATAACTTTAACGATCGTTAAATAATTAAGAGTTAAGTATTAACAAGTTTTAAATAAATATATAGTAAGTAAGTAAAATAGAAACAAGGGAAGATTCCGGAACACCCCATGAAGGGGTGTTTAGCCGTCGGTTATAGGGGAGAAAAAGGAAGGGAAAAACTTTCCTTTTATTTGTTTTGGATACAAGTTTAGGCCTATATAAACAAACCTTCTCCTCATAATTCAAGACACACAAATCGCTCCTCTCCCCTCTCTCTCTCTTTGCGATCGCAAGCTAAACCCACAAAGGGTTTTTTGGTTGGTTTTCTTATTTGATCAATTTTACTTATTATCTAGTCCTAGCCGCTCTCTAGGGTTGTTGGGTAGATTTATTACAAGCGTTGTAGCTCGGTATAAACTTTCTAGAATCACGGTTACCTCGTTGTATCACGTGTGTACAAGATCGTGATATAGTCTTACTTTAGACTATATCTTGGTGACATATGGTACAAACCCGAATTCGCGATTCGTTTTTTGTTTTGTGGATTTTCTTTAGCGTAAAGGTATATAACCCTAATCCGATTAATTATAATTGTGTTATTATTATGATCTTGTTAAATCGCTACCGCTATGTGTGTTTTGAACTCGTTTAGGGTTTTGTGTAATCGTTATGAACTTTCAGTGGCATCGAGAGCCATTTTAACATGTTATAATTATCAAAAATCTAAAGTTTTTTAACTAATAATTGTTTTGAGTCAAAACTACATGTTTTTTAGATTTTTTTTAATTACGGTTGTGTTTTTTAAAAATTAGGGTTTTGGCCGAATTTTTAATAAAAAAAGAATCGTTCGTATCAATTTGATGCAATGCGAAAAAATCATGGTGTGGACTAATACAAGGCTTTACACCTCGTATCAAAATTCGTAGTCCCAAGTCTTTCCGAATTGATTACCGATCTAAAGTGCGACTCAATCGTCTTTGGTGAACAAGAGAATGGTTTGGTTTTGTTTACCTAATTCTAACTAAAAGCAAGTATGAAAATGTCGTTGAGTAAATTAAAGCGTTTAAGAATTAAACTAACAACTATTTAGAAACAGACTTTAAGTAAAACTTTAAAACTTAAAAACATGTTCTATAGTAATATGGCAATTCATTTATGTCGGAATGCACCAAATCCTAACCATCGGAATATGACTAAAAATAAGCCATCGGAATAATCAATGCACAGGTCCATCGGAATACCAATCTTAATACCCATCGGAATACATAGATGTAAAGTTGTCGGAATGTAAAATGCAATTCTATCGGAATAAGGTTCTGTCGCAAAGTGCATCTATCGGAATATCCTCTATCGCAGAGCTCCAGATTAGAATAACTAAAACACCTCTATCGCAATGTTGCTGTCGAAAAATGGGCAGCACTTCGTCTTAACAAAGACCTTAGTCCCGTCGGAATGTGCGATCACAATGAGCGATCGCAATCCAGATCGGAATAAGGGGGAATGACCACGTTATCGCAAAGTAGAACCCTTGATGGGTTATTGCGATGAAAACCAAGAAATCCGTCGGAATGTGTAGAAACCCCAAGATTGCGATGGAAGCTAAACTTAATCCGAAATTGGTGGCAAGTTTAGAAATCAATAAGCTGATACAATAAGCTATTCTACCCGAACCTTAAACAATTCAAAAAGCTTAAATTTGACAAATTCTAAAACATAAAAGATTACAAACGTTATG
The DNA here is from genome assembly GCA_025667525.1 of Glebionis coronaria. Lineage (NCBI taxonomy): Eukaryota > Viridiplantae > Streptophyta > Magnoliopsida > Asterales > Asteraceae > Glebionis > Glebionis coronaria. The sequence continues at coordinate 294,205,991 of CM046877.1, forward strand.
AAATGAACTTTTAAAATGACTAAAACCTTTGTGAAATCCGAAAATCAATAAGCTAAACTTGAAATAAGCCAATAAGCATAGAGAGCTTAAAACTTATATGTGTAAGAGCCTATGTGTAAACAACGAAGATTAATCCTTTAATCACGAAAACATCAAGTCACACGAATGAGATATGTAATTCGGATCAAAGATAAAGTAACCAAGAAATGTAGAAGGAGATTAAAGAATATAACGCTTAACTTGAGATTGATTAATGGAATCCAAACACAAAGATTAAAGAAAGCTTACGCTTAAATTTAAAAGATGAAAACAAAGAAAAACTTAGTGAGAGAAAGTTGGGAACTTCCTCTCTCTAAAACTAGAAAGAAAACTTAAAAAATAAAACTAGCTAACCCCCTGCTAATGTGATTAGGAGGGTATTTATAGGGAAGTGGGAAGTGCATGTGTGGTGCTTCCTTCTTTCTTTTCTTCTCGACTCGATTTAATTCATTTGTCTTTCTCGATGTTGTCTCGGGATTAATTAAACTCGTCTTAACATTTCTTCATTTATTTAGACTCGAGTTCTTCGACTTCATTAAACTTCCGTCTTTAGACTTGTTCTTCGATAAATCTTCAGAATAGGTCTTGGACATCCGTTCTTTAAGCACTCTTGATCTTTTGACTTCGTCTTTTCCCGTTTTCTTCAATAAAAACCCGTGAAAGCCCGTGTTTTCTTCCTTTTTCATCTTTTGGTCCTAAAACACAATAAAAACACAAACCACGCATAATTCCGACTTTTACGACATAAAATACACGTTTTGGTCTTGTTATTATTGGAAATAAGTGGTAAAAGGATAAGTGTTTTCACACTTATTAAATCCCATACACTTGACCATTGCAATGCCCTCATGCAGTGCATTAATTTTAAAGCACGGTTTACATTCTCCATCATAAATAACCCACCTTGGCCTTTATTAAATACTAAACATTTAAGGAAAGTAAAAAGATAAAATCAAGTAAAGAAGTCAAAGAGTTACATTGGTTTTTGGCTGCCATGAACGTTTATCATCCTCAAGTTTCACGTTCCCCATACCAAGCTTAAAAACGAGATCATTGTTATTATAAGTTAGTAAACTAACACGAACTCATGTGGGCCAATTATTCACTTAGACTCCATTATTCCTAGGTGTATCTCTTATATTTTATTTTTGTCTTGAATGATCACGAGGATGCATTGTTTGACTTATTTCGATAGTTATTTAGGCCGAAAATAAGGTGAACGATTTAATCAATAGTTAGCTAAAGGACAAAATCTTTTAAAACTGCTTCTCGGGACCTCATAAAGTTCATATCTTGGCATAACTCGCTTCACGATTTGAGACCTTTCTCGGACCGATATTTGGCAGCGACTTCATACTTCGAATCTGTGAGAGACGTTCATGAAATAATGGCCTTCTCTTCATAATAGGAATTTATTCACTTGAAGTTTTGAGAGATTCTTCATCTTTGGACCACAACTTCTTCATTTTTCTCCAATCTTTATTTTGGATTTTGATATACAACGATCCGCCTCCTTTTAGGACTTGGATCTATTTATCCGCATACCTTGTTAGGGTCTTTTTGGATAGACTTCTCCATGATCTTTAGGGGAGTATTTGCTTTTCGTCGTGTGTCTCGATCCTTTATATTGATTTTTGATAAATGATTCTTCACATCACTTTTGGATCTTTAGCAATAAAATGTAGCCCTCATGCCTTGTTAGGGCCTTTTCGGACTCGCCAATCTTCGCATCCCGCTTCAATAAGTTATGCCTTGGCTATGAACTTTAATCCGTACCGAGCAACTTTTAAACGATCTTGGGCTAGAAGCTAAGTAACCTTTTAAATCGTACAACCTTATTTATTGCAGATAAATTTATTAACAAGCGAAGGGAGAATAGGCTTATAATTAACTCACATAAATTCACGAAAGAATACCAAACTTATAATTGACTCTATCATCTCTCGTCCTCCACAGTTTAAAATCTCAAGGAATGAGACTCGTGGATGCTTAGCCTATTAAATCAAAGTTTTGGGTTTTCGAGTCATCTATAGGATCTTGCAAACTCCTAGACTTTTTCAAGTTTAGAATTCGCATTTTTTAGTTCCCTTGATAAACAACTCTCTAGGATCAATTATAGGAACTTGCGAAAAGTTCTTGTTCTTAACTCGTGAGGGTTAAGACTTTCGCGTTTTATAGCTCCCTATATAAAAGCCTAGCAAAACTTGACTTAAACACGTTAAGGATACTAGCTAGAGTAAACTAAGATAAGTAAACTCGGGTTGAGTCAAAATGTTCACGACTAAGAAAAATTTAAAACCACTTTATTGAAAATTTGTTCTAGCAAGGAAAGAAAATAACCATAACAAAGGAAAATACAACTATACGACTAGACCAAAATAGATTAAAAATTTTGAAAATGTCAAAAAATCAAATTTTCTGGTTAAAATGAGGGCAAATTCATGGAAAAGACCACTTACTTCGATAGAAGTCCCCCCCTACACTTGAGATAAACATTGTCCTCAATGTTTTAGCATGTGGGAGTAAACTCCCCTACACTTATGACATTGTGCACTTTGTTTAAATCTTGCTAAGGAAAGGACAACTAAAGTGAATTCAATGTGAACATATAAAATATGAAATATTGAATCACAGGAGTTTAGGATAGAACCGGGAAGATGGGAACACGGTATCACGGTTCGTCAAAAGTCATCAAGATGCTCTTTGAAGCTTGAATCCCTGCACAAGATAAGAAGCAAGGCAACAAACACATACGGGGCTCCCCTACACTTATTATGAAAGCAGTAAAGGATAGATCACGGGTTGCCTCCCGAGAAGCGCTTGTTTTTGATAACCGAGTCACGAGCCTGACTAGACCCAAATTTAGTTCATGGGAAACGTGGTGATGGATGGAATCATCTCATGAGAGATGTCCTCACCAAAGTACAGCTTCAAACGCTGGCCATTCACCTTGAAATTGGGCCCATTTGGCTGAGAAAGCTCAATGGTCCCATATGGAAAGACTTTGGCGACGGTGAATGGACCAGACCAGCGGCTCTTCAACTTGCCAGAGAAGATCTTCAACCGAGAGTTAAAGAGTAAGACTTGATCACCAATGTGGAACTCTCGGTTCTTAATCCTTGCGTCATGAATGATCTTGGTCTTCTCCTTGTAGATCAACGAGTTCTCATAAGCTTCATTCCGTAGTTCATTTAGCTCGTTGAGTTGAATCTTGCGATGATCACCGGCTTTGTGGATGTCGAAGTTAGCCCACTTCAAGGCCCAGTGCGCCTTATGTTCCAGCTCGATAGGGAGGTGGCATGCTTTCCCGTACACAAGACGATAAGGTGTACAACTGATCGGGGTCTTATAAGCAGTACGGAAAGCCCACAGAGCATCATCTAATTTATCGGCGCACGCGGCGCGATGCTCTCCCACAGTACGCTCAAAAATTCGCTTCAATCCACGGTTGGAAATCTCGGCTTGCCCATTGGTTTGGGGATGATAGGCGGTGGAAAGACGATGATTAACACCATACTTAGCCATGACTCTTGCAAATTGATCATTGCAAAAATGAGTCCCGCGGTCACTGATAATAGCACGTGGAACGCCGAATCGAGCGAAAAGCTGCTTCAAAAAGTTCACAACCACCCTCGCATCGTTCGTTGGGAGAGCCTTAGCTTCAACCCATTTAGAAACGTAGTCAACGGCTACGAGGATGTACTTGTTCCCTTTGGAGGATGGAAATGGCCCCATAAAGTCGATGCCCCATACGTCAAAGATTTCACATTCTTGTATGAAATTTTGAGGCATCTCATCTTTATGTGTGATCTTGCCTTGGCGTTGGCAAGCATCACAATGCTTAACCATTTCGTGAGCGTCACGATAAATGGTGGGCCAACAGAATCCAGAGTCAAACACTTTCTTAGCGGTGTAGTTGGGACCAAAGTGACCACCGGTGGGTCCTTTGTGGCAAGCCTGGAGAATGTCAAAAGCTGCCGGTCTGTCAACACAACGACGAATGATCAGATCAGCACATTGTTTGAATAGAAAAGGGTCATCCCAAAAGTAAGTCTTAACATCATTGAAGAACTTCTTCTTTTGTTTGGATGTTAACCCTTTGATGAGAACACCACCCGCTAAGTAGTTTGCAATGTCGGCAAACCACGGGGTGTCATCAAGATTGAGATTAATAAACATTAAGGTCTCAAGGGGAAAAGAGTCATTGATCTCTTTGTTCGGATGATCCCCTTGATATGGATCCTCAATTCTACTCAGATGATCCGCGGCTAGGTTTTCGGCACCCTTCTTGTCACGAATTTCAATGTTGAATTCTTGAAGGAGTAAAACCCAGCGAAGAAGTCTTGGCTTAGAGTCGTGCTTAGTCATCAAGTACTTCAACGCGGAATGGTCCGTGTATACGATGGTGGTGGATAAAACAAGATAGGGGCGAAATTTTTCAAAAGCATAAACAACAGCTAAAAGCTCTTTTTCGGTTGTCGTACAATGCAATTGAGCCCCCGTCATTGTTTTGCTAGCATAGTAGATTGGTTGGAAGTGTTTGTTGATCCTTTGTCCCAATACCGCACCAATAGCAAAGTCGCTAGCATCGCACATCAACTCAAAGGGTAGCTCCCAATTAGGGGTAACTAAGACCGGTGCCTTAGTTAGCTTATCCTTAAGAAGGTTGAAGGCTTCGATACACTCTTTAGAAAAGATAAAAGGAGTATCTTTTTCCAAGAGGTGGGTCATCGGGCGAGCGAGTTTAGAGAAATCCTGAATGAATCGACGATAGAAGCCCGCATGACCCAGAAAACTTCTCACACCCTTGACGGTTGAAGGTGGAGGTAATTTGGCTATGACATCTACTTTAGCACGGTCGACTTCAAGACCGGCTTTAGAGATTTTGTGTCCTGGCACAATGCCTTCTTTTACCATAAAATGGCATTTTTCCCAATTCAGAACAAGGCGAGCGTCTTCGCACCGCTTAAGCATACGTTCCAAATTGGCAAGGCAAGAAGAGAAGGAATCCCCAAAGACCGAGAAATCATCCATGAAGACTTCCATGGTTTGCTCAACCATGTCATGGAAGATAGCTAACATGCATCTTTGGAAAGTCCCGGGGGCATTGCATAAGCCAAAAGGCATCCTTTTGTAGGCAAATGTGCCAAAGGGACAAGTGAATGTTGTCTTCTCTTGATCTTGGGGATCGATGGGTATTTGGAAATAACCCGAGAAACCATCAAGAAAGCAGTAATATTCATTACCCGCTAAACGTTCAAGCATTTGGTCCATAAAAGGAAGAGGGAAATGATCCTTTCTCGTGGCATCATTGAGTTTGCGGTAGTCTATACAAACTCTCCACCCAATAACGAGACGGGTAGGAATCAACTCATTGTTTTGATTGGGCACAACGGTGATTCCACCTTTCTTAGGCACACAATGGACCGGACTAACCCATGGTGAATCCGAAATAGGGTAAATCATACCCGCATCAAGAAGTTTTATAACCTCTTTTTTGATGACTTCATGGATTTTAGGATTCACCCTTCGTTGGCTTTGAATTGTGGGCTTAAAGTCGTCCTCCATGAGAATTATATGTGTGCAAAAGTGAGGATCAATTCCGCGAATGTCGGAGATTTTCCAAGCGATAACTCTTTTATGCTTCTTCAACATGGCGATAAGTCGGGCTTTTTCTTCTTCTTTCAGGTCCATTGCGATGATAACCGGTAACTTCTCGTTGTCTTCAAGGAAAACGTACTCAAGATGAGGAGGTAGGTCCTTAAGCTCAAGAGTAGGAGGATCCTCAATAGATGGTGAAACTAACGATGGATCATCATTAGTCACCTCTTTAGGAGAAGGAGGAGAAAACGGGTCTTCATTGAGAAGTCTCTCAATAGTACGAATGTCTTCATCCCAATCAGTGGAAGAATCATCATAATTAATATCGAGAGGACCCAAGCTAGCTTCGAAATCATCCAAGTCACTTTCTCCAAAAGGACTCAATGCCGGAGCAATTGAGGCAACGGTCTCAACATTGGGTAGAGAAGAGAGAGTATTTTTTCAAGCATCATGAAAATGTTCTTCACAAGCCTCATCGAGAACATCAATAGCATTAACACTCTCATATGAATAAGGTTGCTTAGAAATCTTACCCATGTTGAAGACAATTTTATCGTCACCCACTCTCATGATTATTTCGCCCGCGGCTACATCAATGAGAGTGCGACTGGTCCTTAAAAAGGGACGTCCAACGATTAATGGAACACGAGGATCCATCTCGTAGTCAACGACAACAAAATCTGCCGGGAAGGTGAATTTGTCAACGCCAACGAAAACGTCTTCGGCTATCCCCACTAGATAAGCATCCGTACGGTTAGCTAATTCCAAGGTCATTTTGGTGGGGACTAGCTCGGGGAGAGATAATTGCTTCCAAACACTTAGAGGCATTAAGTTTATACTGGCACCTAGATCAGCTAGGGCCATGCAATTCTCTACTCCCGGGAAGTTGCAAGGAATCAAGAAGCGACCCGGATCACCAAGTTTGGTTGGCAATTTCCTTAAGAGCACTGCGGAGCAGTTCTCATTAAGTTGGGTCTGAGCAATGTCAAGAAGCTTCTCTTTGTCACTTAAAAGATCTTTAAACATCTTAGCGTATTTGGGCATGTGAGCGAGAGCCTCAGCAAAGGAGATGTTAAAATTCAATTGTTTAAACATTTTGAGAAAGTTTGAAACTTGAATATCATCCTTGCTCTTTTGCTTCTCTTTCCTCAACCTTGAAGGATAAGGTAAATTAGATGAAGAAGAAGGCTTTAGGGGAGTAGGATCACTCACAACCACGGGTGGTGGGGAAATGAGGGTAGAAGGCAAAGGAGGTGGGGAAAGTTGCTCTTTTTCCTTGTTCACAATCACGGGTGGAGGTGTAGGAAGCTCGGGTTCCGTATAACCTTTTCCACTACGAGTGGTGATTGCTTTCATCTCCCCTCTTGGATTCGCAACGGTGTTACTCGGAAGAGTACCCGAAGAAGAGGGTTGATTACCTTGGATGAGCGAACCGATCATATCAGGTATGTTAAGCGCTTGAGTGCTGAAAGAGTCTCTGATGTCTGTGCGAATTTCATTGCTTTGTTTTGCCATGTCATTCCTTAGCTCGGCTCGAATATCGCTCCCTTGTTTCGCCATGTCATTCTTCAAGTTGACAAATTGACTCTGAAGATTCGTCACCATCTCTTGATTAGTCTTCATGAACGTCTCGACGTCTTGATTCAATACCATCGGTTGATTGAGAGGTGGAGCTTGGTAAGCTTGAGAATTTCCTTGAGGTGGGTATGGGTTTCTTTGGGATTGATATTGATTGTTAGCACGAGGTTGGGATTGGTTGTTTCGGCTATAGCTTTGTTGTTGGGTTTGGTTTGGAGGAGGGAAACCGGGTGGAGCAAGATAATTGTTTGAACGATAACTTAGCAAGCTACGGTCTCCTTGAGGACGAGCTTGATAGCCTCCCGTGGGATAAGTACCGTATGCTGTGTTAACGTTTTCAGAAAAATTGCCTTGGGTAGAAGGACAATCAGTGTAAGAATGAGGACCACCACAGGTGTCACAAGAAATAGCAACGGCTTTAGCTTGTTGAAAGTGGTTTGTGGCCATGGTCATGAAGTTCTTGTTCATCTCAGCGAGTTGTCGAGAAATTTCAGTCATCTCGGGATTGGAAGTAGTAGAAGAAACATTGACTCTCGGGTTAGATCTTGAGGATGCGGATGAATCCCAATTCTTTTGATGAGTAGTCATGTTTTCAATCAACTCTCTACACTCCTCCGGTCTCCTTTTCATAAAAGTACCACCGGCGGCGGCGTTCATCGTGTCACGATCACGAAATGTGAGACCATTGTAGAAAGTATCAATGAGAGTGACAGGGAGCATGTTGTGATTTAGACAGCGGTCGATCAAATCATTGTATCGTTCCCAAGCATCGAAGAGCGATTCATCATTGTCTTTCATGAATCCACTAACTTGGTTACGAAGGCTTCTGACCATGGATGGTGGTAAGTAGCGCGACAAAAAGCGTTGAGTCATGTCATTCCATGTATGAATAGAAATCTTAGGGAGACGGTCAAACCATTTTTCGGCATGGTGAGAAAGCGAGTGGGGAAAAAGTTGAAGGCGAAGGTCATCCATAGATACACCGGGGCACTTCATGCTTTGGGTAATGGTAATGAATTTGTCGAGGTGTTTGTTGGCATCATCATCCAGAATTCCGCGAAATGGGTTAGTTTGCACTTGTTGGATCATGTGATGCTTCAACGAAAACTCCTGAGCCGTGACGTGCATCGGCGCAATCGGGCCTCCGCGTCCGTTCATGGTGGGTTGACACAATTCCTCCATTGTTCGTAAATCAGGTAGGGGGACATTTTTGTTGTTGTTGTTATTCAAATTGGGTAGAGGTGGGTTATTATTGTTGTTATTAACACCAGCCATATCTAAATCTTCACGAGTCTCGGGCTCAGAATAGTTCGAAGATCTAGTACGCATACACCTGCAGAAGAAAAATATACACAGAGAGAATATCTATAGAATATTTTTGGTGCAAAACCTTTGGAAAAGAATTGCTTTTTATGATTTTTCAATGTTTTTGTATTTTTGAAGAATTTTATATTTATTTTGAAAATTTTTTAAAGCAAGGAAAATAACGTTCAAAGAACAGATCCCAAAATTCAATGCGTCTCTCACTAGAAAGCGTTAATCTTAACGAAAAGAGCCGGCAGCGGCGCCATTTAATACAAGGCTTTACACCTCGTATCAAAATTCGTAGTCCCAAGTCTTTCCGAATTGATTACCGATCTAAAGTGCGACTCAATCGTCTTTTGGTGAACAAGAGAATGGTTTGGTTTTGTTTACCTAATTTTAACTAAAAGCAAGTATGAAAATGTCGTTGAGTAAATTAAAGCGTTTAAGAATTAAACTAACAACTATTTAGAAACAGACTTTAAGTAAAACTTTAAAACTTAAAAACATGTTCTATAGTAATATGGCAATTCATTTCTGTCGGAATGCACCAAATCCTAACCATCGGAATATGACTAAAAATAAGCCATCGGAATAATCAATGCACAGGTCCATCGGAATACCAATCTTAATACCCATCGGAATACATAGATGTAAAGCTGTCGGAATGTAAAATGCAATTCTATCGGAATAAGGTTCTATCGCAAAGTGCGTCTATCGGAATATCCTCTATCGCAAAGCTCCAGATCGGAATAACTAAAACACCTCTATCGCAATGTTGCTGTCGAAAAATGGGCAGCACTTCGTCTTAACAAAGACCTTAGTCCCGTCGGAATGTGCGATCGCAATCCAGATCGGAATAAGGGGGAATGACCACGTTATCGCAAAGTAGAACCCTTGATGGGTTATTGCGATGAAAACCAAGAAATCCGTCGGAATGTGTAGAAACCCCAAGATTGCGATGGAAGCTAAACTTAATCCGAAATTGGTGGCAAGTTTAGAACTCAATAAGCTGATACAATAAGCTATTCTACCCGGACCTTAAACAATTCAAAAAGCTTAAATTTGACAAATTCTAAAACATAAAAGATTACAAACGTTATGAAATGAACTTTTAAAATGACTAAAACCTTTGTGAAATCCGAAAATCAATAAGCTAAACTTGAAATAAGCCAATAAGCATAGAGAGCTTAAAACTTATACGTGTAAGAGCTTATGTGTAAACAACGAAGATTAATCCTTTAATCACGAAAACATCAAGTCACACGAATGAGATATGTAATTCGGATCAAAGATAAAGTAACCAAGAAATGTAGAAGGAGATTAAAGAATATAAAGCTTAACTTGAGATTGATTAATGGAATCCAAACACAAAGATTAAAGAAAGCTTAAGCTTAAATTTAAATTTAAAAGATGAAAACAAAGAAAAACTTAGTGAGAGAAAGTTGGGAACTTTCTCTCTCTAAAACTAGAAAGAAAACTTAAAAAATAAAACTAGCTAACCCCCTCCTAATGTGATTAGGAGGGTATTTATAGGGAAGTGGGAAGTGCATGTGTGGTGCTTCCTTCTTTCTTTTCTTCTCGACTCGATTTAATTCATTTGTCTTTCTCGATGTCGTCTCGGGATTAATTAAACTCGTCTTAACATTTCTTCATTTATTTAGACTCGAGTTCTTCGACTTCATTAAACTTCCGTCTTTAGACTTGTTCTTCGATAAATCTTCAGAATAGGTCTTGGACATCCGTTCTTTAAGCACTCTTGATCTTTTGACTTCGTCTTTTCCCGTTTTCTTCAATAAAAACCCGTGAAAGCCCGTGTTTTCTTCCTTTTTCATCTTTTGGTCCTAAAACACAATAAAAACACAAACCACGCATAATTCCGACTTTTACGACATAAAATACACGTTTTGGTCTTGTTATTATTGGAAATAAGTGGTAAAAGGATAAGTGTTTTCACACTTATTATGGACATACATGTAGCATTTCCTTAAATCGTTCCCATGCCATTGAAAAACTTTTGTTAGGTCTTTTTGTAAACCTTGAAATCCCATTTTTCAAATGTGTCGTCTTGGATGGTGGGAAAAATTGGTTCACCAATTTAGACACGAGATCACCCCATGTCAATATCGAATTTGGAGGTTCTTTCTCGAGCTAAATTTTGGCGGGTCCATATAAAGATTATGGAAAATCATCATCTTAATTTCATCGTGTGGAACATCCTTAAACTTGATTGTAGCGGTGAGACGATTGAAATTCCGTATGTGATAATGAGGGTTATCCTTTTCACGTCCGTGAAACTTGTTTGCTTGTAGCATCGACATTAAACCCGTCTTGATCTCAAATTCTCCGAAAGGATGGGGGGAATCACAATAGCTTCTCCAAAACCCTCAGCGGATGCTTGAATCAAATTCATCATAGTACGATTAGCCATGGCGACTATTGGTTATATAACGGGTTCGACAATTGGAGTTTCTTCTTCAATTGAAGGATCTTGGTTTCCTTCCTTTTGACGACGTTTACGAGCACGTTTTGCTTTAGAGCGGGTTTGCATAAATGTAACGTAGAACGTGGAGGTGAGCAAAGAAGATTCTTTTAGGGTTTTTGTGAATTTTCAATTTTTTGTGTTTTTGATTGTTTTTAAAAAAAAAATTGGATTTTATTGGGTATTACGTAGACTCAAATCTACAAGTCTCCCCTCGAACCAATTTCTCGATTAAAGGAGCCTCAAGGAATGAAAACGATCACGTTCAGTCAACGCCTTTGATGAATTTAGAACGTTGGTGGAACACCAAAACGTTCAAGAGGTTTTAATCTTTGAAACCAAGAAAATATATATATACGTAGATAATACTTTGGACGGCAAAACCCTCGATTAGCCTTCAAAATCAAATACTCACAAGTGAACAGGGGGAATGAGGTGGCGCGAAGCACTTAAGTACCTAACTTCCCTTTAACGGCCTTTTAAAGCACGTTGCCTATCTATTCACCGTATAGTTCGTATTTTTCAAAATCGAGCTAAAAGAAATTAATTATCTATTTTTGCCTTTTTCTTTTGGTTTGAGATTCTAATATAATAATTGAGTAATGAAATCCTAATTAAGGTTGCTTTTTCACGCTTTTGGAGATATTGTGATTTTATTTTGATACGTATACAATAGAGTAATAATATTCACAAAGAAAACGAAAACTTATAATACGTGTTAATAGAGTTCTACTAACACAAATACTATTTATGGTTAATATTAAAAACAAAATTTTCCAAATTAATCACAATACATCTGCCCGGCAGCGGCGCCAAAATGATTGTTGTATAATTACACTTTACTATGTTTTAGGAAAAACAAGCAAGTATAAAGCGGTAAGTATTAAGCGAATCGATTTAGGAAAATCAATTGCTAATGACCCTAAGGTAAAAGTTCGTTTCCCAAGGAGCTTGATTGTGTGTGAAAAACTTGTAAGTTTTGGGTTAATATTGATGAGAAAGACATAGGGGAGAAAAAGAAAATGACGGACACGATAAAATTAAGATAAGACGTAAAAACGTAAAACCGTAAAAATTGACAAATAAAAACTTGCTCTAAAAACTTCCCAAAAAATTAACAAAAATTTCTAAAAATCAAACTAAGTTTTACAAATGATCAAAACTTTTTGAAAATTTTTAAATTAATTAATATTTAATTTTTAAATGCTAATTAAAGCCCTAAAAATCAAATAAATTAACAAAAAGCCCAAACAAAGATTTTTCTACTTGTATACCTCAAAATATCTTAATAAAACTAAAAGGTATTTTTACAAAAATTTTAACTTGTTAAATCAATTAAAAATAATTAAAAACTAAAATAAAATATTAAAATACTATTAAAAACAAAAAGTTATAAAAACTTCTAAAAACATGCAAATTATTTTATTTTTCCAAATTACACTCAAAAATAAAAAGCAAAATTACCAAAACACCCCTATTGGGCCAGAAATTGGCTGAAAATGAAAACAGTGGGGCTTAATGGGCTTTTAAGTCCAATAAAAAATAAAACTCAGTAAAACAAGCTCAAAAACTCCAGTCTAGCTCAAAATTTAATTTTAAGCACAAAAGTTTAAAGACCCAAAAGCTAAAAACGTGTCTAACATAACTTATTTCACAATAAGCTTAATCTTAATGGGCCAATAATCCCATTAAGCCATAAGGCAGTGTCATAAGCTATAAATAAACACACGTACTTCTCTTGGATATTTAAGCTTATTTTCAAAAAGAAATTTTGATAAAGACCAAGGGATAAGCTAGAAATAAGCAAAACACAAATACACTAAAAGACAAAATAGTCGGGTTAGAGTATTAAGGCGTTTCAAGAGCTGATTCTTTTTTCAAAAGCTCACAATTAGCTTAACTAAATTGATTCAACAAAGAAATTTCCACTAAATCAAGTAGAATAAGCTGTAGAGTCCAATAAGCACTTCTTAAAATGGAAATAAGTTGATTTTCTGGTGAAAAGCTCATTTTAAGGTCTGATTTCTTCCAATTGTACTTATGAGCTATGATGATTAATGAAATTTACAAAAAACTAAGTTGTTGCACGTTTAGATAAGCTGGAATTATGAAATAAGCACTTTGGTTCCTTTTTGACTGAAGTCAACGAAAGTCAACGCGTACCAAAATGAACCAAACTTTCAGCAAATGATTATGAGATGGTTATAAGCTTGTTTTGAGTTATTTTGGATGAGGTCTTAAGGATAAGACCAATGAACTTGGCTAATCAATTGATTAACCAAGCTTGTTTTTGGCAGATAAGTTTCAATAAGCTAGTTGGCTTATGAGGCTGTCAATTAAGAATACAAAGCTCAAAACACATTCACTAGCAACCAAATATGAGATGTTGATAAGCAAAGACCACATGCATACAAGTTTCATGCAAGTGTCACTTTGCTGATGTAGTTGACACTTGCAGGGACTTTTGATAAGCTATAACTCCTTGAATAAGCTACCAATTCCAAATACCATATATTGCACAAGTGATACACCACAAACACACAATAATTCCAAAATTACAGACCTTAATTCCAACTTATGAAGATTTTATGCTTGTTGATGTGTTTGACCAGAATCAAACCAAAATTTTGCAGTTTTATGAAAACTTGTTCAAAACTTTACCACAAGACTTGAGACTAAACCAGATAGTGAGACTTTCTTAAAAACACTTAATGTAAAACCCTTGGTTTTACCTTTTGACACGTCACCAGTTTTACTCTTATTACCACTCGTCCGATAATATTATTATCGACCACTTTTTAAACACAAAAACATAATATAGTCAACATTGTATAATTACGTATATTGCTTAAAAACTTTACATTTTAACCACAGAGTTACCTTATTAATTCATTTTAATATCTTAAGACACCTTTTATGTGCATATTATAATATGATAGTGACTATCTAAAAGGTTACGTACTAAGAGGGACTAAAAATTACCTATATGAATTATATATACAAATCATAAATGATTATTTATTCGACATCTTAATCTACGTTATAACACACTAGTCGAATACTTTGTACAAAAACACCCGAATCCAATTTATTACTCGAATATATATCACACTAATAAACCAAACTAAGCATAAACATGAACAAAGTTATCAAAATAAGCTTTCCATGGATCCTCATTATTCTATACGTTGAATATTTACTCAACAAGACCAACTAAAATCAATTTTCCCTTGTTAATACAATGTACACGTCCCAACTAGGATTCCCAAAGATTTCATGGTACTTTCCTTCTTCCACAAATTTTGAACACATCACCTCCTTTGCATAGAAACTTGGATCATTGAGGTGTAATACTTGTAACCACTTATTAGCAATGTACCAAACACATACCCTTGTGGCTTCTCCTACAACCACATTTGTTACCAAACCTTTCCTTATTTATTCAAATGGTGGTACTAGACTTAAACACAACACATCAATCTTTAACCAAAACTATATACCTTCTATTAGAGTTTCTACACAACAGACACAAACACTATCTTTTCTTCTTGTTGTTCGACGAACACACAATAAATCACCACAACTCCTTCCTTTTCTTCCTAGCTTTACCACAACAGCCATGAAACGTTTTTATAGCTCATCAAGCAAGCAAAACCCTTAATTAACTTATACACTCTCTGTTTCATTACAACTCAAATTCAAGACAAGGAAAGATACAACCCTTCGTTGCTCTTCCTTTGTGCGTATTCGTCCTTCCTGTTCAGCGAGTCGAAGTAGCCGACAACTATTTGTTGTGCTTCTCCTCGTGAGTGAAGGGGTCTCCACGATGTAGCCGCTTCTTATTGGTCACGAGTGTAGGCTACAAGACTTGTGGCAAGCTAGACCTCATTGAAGTATACAGAACCTTGCATACACAAGTACCCTTCTTAAGCCACTGTGAGTTCGTGAACTTTTACATCTCTTTTCCTTTCTTAGTCTATCAAACGCATGCATTATAAAAATTCTTAGTAGCGTGCTTGAGTCATAACTTAAAACAAGGAACATTGTAGTAGTCCTTGCGTTTAACAGAAACATGAAATGATGCTCACGTTATGTATTTAATGGGAACATAGGAACAAAAATATATAGTTGTGAAACCTCAACCTTTAGACCTCCAAACGAGCTACCTAGGATCGACTGCCCACAAGTTTTAAAGGGGCAAATGGTCGACAAGCTAGTTAAGAATCCATAGTAACTCGAATCACTTAAAATGGTTAAGAAACGAACTAGGAATCACTTACCGAAACATGTCGAACATAACTTATTTTAGTCGATATATGTAGGTTAATTGAGCGTTTTAACACGACCTTTTGCGACCCACTTTTTAACCCTCTAAACGAACTTACTCTAAGTCGAGTAAAGAATGAAAGTTGTAGACGGCCATGCCGTCTACACGAGCCTATTTTTAGTGCAAACCGAAAGTCTTTATCAAAAACCGTAAACTAGATCGAAAGTGACTCGACAAACACTTTTCTTTAAAATAGGTTAACGACACCTACTTCGAACATGATTTTACCCTACCAAACAAACTCGGTTTATAAAACTAAACACATGGGCCTTTAGCCGGCCCGGCTAGCTTCCTAACGATGCCTTTAGTTTATGCCGTGAATCACTTAGGAGCTCGTTATTTACAAACACAATGACAAGCGTCATATTGAACTTTGTACCGTTAGTTTAGTCTTGCCACTGCCTTCTTATAGTTTCCACCGTTATCCCTTGTGTTATTTTTTGTTGGTTTCGACAAACAAAGAAAACAACGATGGACATTTATTACCTTGTTCCCTGTTTCCCCAACACCAACATTTTTGTCTCATGTTTCCCCAACACCAACAAAATTGGCTTCCTTAAAAGAGACATGTTTCATGTTTTAAAAACTTATATATTAAATATTTAATTTATTTAATTAATTATTTTTATAATAAAAATATAATATATTTAGGGTATTTGACCCGTTAAGTAACCTAAATAATAAATTGGCCCGACAACAAAATATTTAATATCTCTAAATATATCCCGAGTAAATGACTACACATTACTAAAACACTAAACTTTCGCAATTATTAAAAACCATCAATTTAACTAAAAACTCAAGCACATACTAAGGGATTAAATGCTACGTTTATTATCATTATTTTTGTATAGTGATACGAATATTATTTAATATAGACTGCGGATTATTTCGAGCTATTATTTCTTCATGTCTACATTGTGCTATTATACCGTTGCTATTATTCAGGTGAGTTCATAGCCTCGCATTTTACTACTTTTATTTTTTTAATAACCCGCGAGGGGGAGACATGCTACTAAAGAACTATAACTTGTTTTGATAATACGATTTTAACATCATGAGATCATGGCCTTACATTTATATTTAATAAAATGTTGATTGATACTCCAGAAGAAAACATGTAACATATTTTATAGGACGCAAACTGAACTGTTACCCTTAATTACATTTGTCTAATGTAGATTAACCCGCATGACCCGTGCATTTGAACTTGTTAAAATTGTTGAATTGCCTGAATGTTATAAATAGATCTATTTGGGATTGACCATCCTCATCTGGGTGAGTCATGCTCACTATACCTTGTCCGCGACAACAGGTATTTATCATGTCGGAACAATACAATGGGTGCACTATTATAATCCGAAGGAAGCCCCTAACAAAGCCTCCTACTTTCAAAGTCTCAATTTTGGGCAATAAGAAATGTAGTTACTTTATAGTGTTTGGCTCTGTGCAATACTAGTTTGTGATGTTTGCGGTCCTAAACTTGACTTTATATTACTTAATGCATTACTACATGGAACATACTGATATTTCTGAACTTGATTTTTATCAAACCTTGTGAAATACTATATGGGATATTTTGAGGTCCTAAAGTTGATTTTATATTTCTTAGTGCATTACTACCTAGAACATTTTTAGATCCTAAAACTTGATTTTTATATCAAACTTTGTGCAACACTATGTAGGACAATTTGCAGTCCTGAACTATGATTTTACAAAACTCTATGAATTCATTAACTTTATGTTGACCGTTTTAAGCATGTTTTTCTCAGAGAATTAAGCTGGATTATTTGAGCATGAACTGAGCATCATTTAGGAGCATAAAAATGACTCGGGATCTATTTTTCACTGGGATACTTGTAACAACTGATATCCAACATTTCAACTGATTGTAGTAAAACAATATTTGTATCATTTGTATTTCAAAATCATATAATTATGATCAATGCTTTGTATGCCATTTGTTCTGTGATCCGCAACGTAACACCCAATTACTATTCCGCTGCAAACCTGATTTGGGGGTGTCACACATAATAATGAACTTCCAACCCAAAAATCCAAGGGCACAAGGCCCTGAGACCTTCTACACACAAAAGGCACCCTTATGCCCCCTTTTAGTACTTTTTGTTCAAATTCCTTTTTCAAACACACAACCTACTTATTTTATTGATCCTAGAGGTCTACTAGGTGACTTCTAACACAATTCTACCAAAAACTTGCTGTCACAAATATTAACACACAAAATCACATAGCATCATCACTTTGACATATTTTAGCCAAAATTCAATAAAGAGAAAAGGGATTAGAGAGTGCACCTATCCTCCACAACTTCCTAGGAGGATTCAACAATGCTCCTTGGACTATTATCAACAACTAGAGAGTAGCCAAGGTCCTTGAAACATAAAGAAGCCTTGTTGATGGTTCAACAGCTGAACCAAGGCCTATGTTATGTGATCTTCAACACAAGGCAACAAGCAACTTATCCAAACCCCAAAAACTCTTTACAAGCTTGCTGTTGACAAGCTTGAAACAGCTTATGAGCTTAGGATAGGGATTAGTACAAGATAAGATTATAACAGTTGGTATATCAGAAAACTGTGAACAAAAATCACTTTTCCAAAGCTTATAAAAACTTTCCTAATGAAGATCTAACTGCACCACTCAAACACTAAGGATTTGAGAGGCAAAATAACATATCTAAACAACTAGAATCCAAGGGCCTTAACTGGTAAAGCCTTGAATCACTAGATCAAAACTGATTATGAAACACTTTTTCAAAAACTTGAAAAACTTGAAATCTAAACAAAACTCAAATGTGGCCAACACAAACCACCAAAACACTTGAATAATGATTGTGGAACTCAGATTCAAGCATCTAACACTAACTTCATTCAATATAGAAGGAATTACAAGTGAAAATTTCAAAATACCAAACTTTATATTGAAATGAAAGGAACTACAAATAGAGTGCTTAGAAAATGGAACAAAGGCTATCGCACAGGTTGAGGAGTGATAGGTGTGAAAACACCCATCCTTTTACCACTTATTTCTTACTAAAACAAGAGCAAAACGCGTATTTAATGTCAATTGTTTGGAATTATGCGTGGTTTGTGTGTTTGTTGTATTTTCAGAGTCAACCGGATAAATATTAAAGAAAACATGGGATTACACGGGTTTTATCGAAGAAAAGGACGAAAAGACGAAGTCTATAGTCCAAGAGATGCAAAAGATTTGAATTCAATGGGCCTATTTGAAGATTTATCGAAGAAAAGGACCAAAGATGGAAGATTTACATATGTCGAAGAACTCAAGTCTATTAAACGAATAAATTAAAAGACGAGTTGAATTTATTCGTCGACAAATCCCGAATCGAAATCGAAAACGTCAACTTTTCTGAAAAGACGAGAAGACAAGAAGAAAGGGAGAAAGCCCACTCACCAACCAACTTGAAGACCTATAAATAGAACCTCCCTTCACACATTACAACTAGTTTTTATTTTTCCAGTTTTTCTTTCTTTGTTTCGTAGGGTAACCAACACCATTAAGGTGTTGGTGATTTTTTTTCATCTTTGATTCACAAATCTTGTAAGTTTTAATCCTTTCTTTTGTTTACTTAACCTTAATCAATCAATATAATCTTTCCTTTAATCTTGTTCATCTTTCTCTTTTTGATTCAAAGTCTTAAGTTCTTATTTGGTTGATTTTAATCTTTAAAAGTAAGTGGGTTTTGTGTTTTTATTGTTTTGGTTTGATGTTTATGATTAGTAAATGATTAGTGGTTGAATTGGTTTAAGTTTTGGTTAAAAACTTTGTTGATTTTGTTTAAATTCGTCTTCTTATATTGTAACTGTTCTTCGAGTTCTTCAAATCCCCAGATTCCGAACGAAGCCCTATGTTCTGAATCAAGGATTTTGGCAAGATATTCCGAACCAGCAATTTAGTTCAAATATTCCGGATCAGTGTCTTCATTCGGAATAATTAATATTCCGGGTGAAGCCTTTATTCCGAACCAGCATATATTCCGGGTCAAGCAAAAGATTCCGGATCAGCAGATTTCATTCAGTTATTCCGAACCAGCAAATATTCCGGATGAGTATGTTTATTCCAAATCAAAGTTTTTGAGAAAATATTCCGGATCAGTTTTTTAGATATTCCGAATGAAAGTTTTTAGTTAAATTATTCCGAGTCAATTTTTTTATTCCGAGTGAGCAAGTGTTCCGAATCACCATATATTCCGAATGAGCAATTTTGAGCAATTATTCCGAATGAATCAATTTATTCCGAACGAGTCCAATTCTTCCGAATGAGCAGATTTATTCCGCATCAAAGTTATTCCGAATGAACCTTTTATGTGATATTCCGAATCAAGTATATTTTCAGTAAGGGTAATTTACTGTTTCTGTTTTATTGTTTAATTTTAATTCAAGCTTTAATTTATTAACTGTTTTTGGTTTAAACTTTTATCACTTTACGCATTTAACCCTTTTTAGTAGAATAGAAAACCAAACCCCTTTTTAGTAACCAAGAACAACTATTCCACTTTGAACCGTGATCGATTCGAGAAGATACCGAGAACAAAATTGAACCCATTCAAAATCTAGTTATCAAATGGCACCGCTGCCGGCTCTTCTCGTAAGGATTAACAGTTTTTTGTGAGAAATTGGATTTTAGGATCCGTTCACCGTGAACGTTACTTTTTCATAAAAAATTTAAAAAACCCTAAAAAATATAAAATTTTCAAAAATACAAAAAACATAAAAAAACCAAAAATATTTCTTGCTTTGTTAGTTCTTTTGCAGGTGTATGCGCACTCGATCAACGTCTTATCAAGAGCCCAAGACTCTCGATAACTTAGACATGGCCGGTGTACACAACAACAATAATAATTCACCTCAAAACAACATGAATAATAACAACAATGAACCTCTACCGGACAATCGTCCTATGATCAAACCTTTGCAAGCACATGTAGAGGGCAACAACTATCTAATTGTCATACCCGCGATTGCAGCCAACAACTTTGAGCTCAAATCCGGCTTTATTCAAATGGTCTCTGCTCAACCATTCTTGGGGTGTACCATTGATGATCCTCATGACCACATCAAAAGGTTCCTGCAACTCACAAATACGGTCAAATTCAATGGTGTTCCACAAGAGGTAATCCGCTTACAACTTTTTCCTTTCTCCTTAGAGGGACAAGACCGGCATTGGCTTGCAAAGGAACCGCCACAAAGTATTCTTACGTGGACGGACTTAGAGACCAAATTCATAAACTACTTTTTCCCACCCTCTCGTACTACCGCTTTGCGGAATGAAATTATTAATTTTGAACAAAAGTACGATGAGAGTTTTAGTGAATCTTGGGACCGTTTTAAAGACCTTTTAAGAAAATGCCCACAACATGGTTTTTCCAAAGTGCACCAAATTAATACTTTTTACAATGGTTTAAGCATGAATGACCAAGATTCACTAAATAGTGCCTCGGGGGGTAATATTTTGGTTAAGATTTCTAATACCGCTTGGGATATTATTGAGAATAAGTCTAGAGTGCAAACCAAGAGTGTTCGAACCAATGCCGCTAGTGCTAGTACTAGTGACAACGACAAGAGACTTGACAAAATTACTTCGCTTCTTGAATCGCTTGTTGCCCAAACCGCTAACAACACCAAAAGCATCAACGCTCAAAACGCTCATGTCATTGCTGTAAGCCAACCATGTGAAATATGCGGGGGTCCTCACTCTTACACTACTTGTACCTCCACCCAAGACTATCCTTGTGAGAATGTTAATGCAGCATACGGTACCTATCCTCCGGTCGGCTATCAAGCACGTCCTCAAGGAGACCGCAACTTGCTCAGCTATCGCTCAAACAACTTTCTTTCCCCGCCCGGTTTTCCTCCAACCAATCAAAACCAACAACAAAACCTTAACCGAACCAACCAAAACCAACCTCGAGCACCTTACCAACCACCTCAAAGACAACCATATCCACCTCAAAATCCTACTCAAGTTTACCAACCCGCTCCTTACCAACCACCTGCTTATCAAGCACCTCCTCTTACCCAACCCACCGTTTTCAACCACGAGGTCGAAACGTACATGCGGACGAATGATGTGTTGGTGAAGAATCTGCAGACCCAAATTATTAATTTGAAGGGCGACATGGTGAAACAAGGGAATGATCTTAGAGCCGATATGCGAAACTCTTTGAGTAGTCAAACGAATGACCTAAGGGACATGATGGCTGGTTTCTTTCAAGGTAATCAAACCTCTTCTTCGGGTACTCTTCCGAGTAACACCGTTGCTAATCCAAGAGGGGAGATGAAAGCAATCACCACTCGCCGTGGAAAAGGTACCAAGGAACCCGAGCTTCCTATACCTACACCGGTGATTGTGACAAAGGAAAACGAGTCACCTACTCATATTCCTCAACTTTCTACTTCCCCAGTTCCTCCACCTCTTTCTTCTACCCCTCCACCACCCAAGGATGTGAATTCTCCTACAATCCCAAAGCTTTCCTCTTCTTCCGATATACCTTATCCCTCAAGGTTGAGGAAAGAGAAGCTCAAAAGCAAGGACGATATTCAAGTTTCAAACTTTCTCAAAATGTTTAAACAATTGAATTTCAACATCTCCTTCGCTGAGGCTCTCGCTCACATGCCTAAATATGCGAAGATGTTTAAAGATCTTCTTAGTGACAAGGAAAAGCTTCTTGATATTGCTAATACCCAACTTAACGAGAATTGCTCTGCGATTCTCTTAAGGAAATTGCCAACCAAACTTGGTGATCCGGGTCGCTTCTTAATCCCTTGCAACTTCCCGGGAGTAGAGAATTACATGGCCCTAGCCGATCTAGGTGCTAGTATCAATTTAATGCCTTTAAGCATTTGGAAGCAATTATCTCTCCCTGAGCTAGTCCCCACCAAAATGACTTTGGAGTTAGCTAACCGTACGGTTGCTTATCCAGTGGGGATAGCCGAAGACGTTTTCGTTGGCGTTGACAAATTCACCTTCCTGACGGATTTTGTTGTCGTTGACTACGAGATGGATCCTCGTGTTCCATTAATCGTCGGACGTCCATTCTTGAGGACCGGTCGCACTCTCATCGATGTAGAAGCGGGTGAGCTTATCATGAGAGTTGGTGACGATCAAATTGTCTTCAACATGGGTAAGATTTCTAAACAGCCTTATTCATACGAGAGTGTTAATTGTATCGCCGTTCTTGATGAGGCTTGTGAAGAACACTTTAAAGATGCTTGAAAAAGTAGTCAAAACTCTCTTCCCAATGTTGAGACCGTTGCCTCCGTTGCTCTATCACTAACTCCATTTGGAGAAAGTGATTTCCTTCTGACTGAATTTGAAGCAACTTTGGGAGATTTGAATTTAAAATATGACGATTCTCCCACCGATTGGGAAGAAACATTCGTACCATTGAGAAACTTCTCAATGAGGACCATATTTCTCCACCATCTTCCAAGGATATTGCTATCGATGAACCGAATTTGAATACGCCTTCCATCGAAAATCCTCCGTATTTAGAGCTTAAGGAGTTACCGTCCCATCTCGAGTACGTGTTCCTTGAAGACAAGAAGAAGTCGCCCGTCATCATCGCTAAGGACTTGAAAGAAGAAGAAAAATCTCGCCTCATCGCCGTGCTTAAAGATCATAAGAAGGCAATTGCTTGGAAAATCTCCGATATCCGCGGAATTGATCCAAACTTTTGTACTCACAAAATTCTCATGGAAGATGACTTTAAACCCGCAATCTAAAGCCAAAGAAGGGTTAATCCTCGAATTCACGACGTCATCAAACAAGAGGTTATCAAACATCTAGATGCCGACATGATTTACCCTATTTCGGATTCGTCATGGGTAAGTCCCGTCCATTGTGTGCCAAAGAAAGGCGGAATAACCGTTGTTCCCAATGAACACAACGAGTTGATTCCTACTCGTCTCGTTACTGGGTGGAGAGTTTGTATCGACTATCGCAAACTCAATGATGCCACGAGAAAATATCATTTTCCTCTTCCTTTCATGGATCAAATGCTCGAGCGTCTAGCGGGTAATGACTATTACTGCTTTTTAGACGGTTTCTCCGGGTATTTTCAAATTCCCATTGATCCCAAAGACCAAGAGAAAACCACATTCACTTGTCCCTACGGAACATTTTCTTACAAACGCATGCCTTTCGGTTTATGCAATGCTCCTGGGACGTTCCAAAGGTGTATGATGGCTATCTTCCATGACATGGTTGAAGAAACTATGGAAGTCATCATGGATGATTTATCGGTTTATGTTGATTCTTTCTCTGCTTGCCTTGCCAATTTAGAACGTATGCTTAATGGTGTGAAGATACTCGCCTTGTTCTTAATTGGGAAAAATGCCATTTCATGGTAAAAGAGGGCATCGTGCTAGGACACAAAATCTCCAAAGCCGGTCTTGAAGTGGACCGTGCTAAAGTCGATGTTATTGCAAAATTGCCTCCACCTTCAACCGTGAAGGGTGTGAGAAGTTTCCTCGGTCATGCGGGCTTCTACCGTCAATTATCAAAGATTTTTCTAAAATCGCTCGCCCGATGACCCACCTCTTAGAAAAAGATACTCCTTTTATCTTTTCCAAATAGTGTATTGAAGCCTTCAACCTTCTTAAGGATAAGCTAACTAAGGCACCGGTCTTGGTTACCCTTAATTGGGAGCTACCCTTTGAGTTGATGTGCGATGCTAGCGACTTTTCTATTGGAGCAGTTTTGGGCCAAAGAGTGAATAAACACTTCCAACCGATCCATTACGCTAGCAAGACAATGACAAGGGCTCAATTGCATTACACGACAACCGAAAAAGAGCTTTTAGCTGTTGTCTATGCTTTTGAAAATTTCGCCCCTGTCTTGTCCTTTCCACTACCATCGTGTACACGGACCATTCCGTGTTGAAGTACTTGTTAACTAAACAAGATTCCAAACCAAGACTTCTTCGCTGGGTTTTGCTACTTCAAGAATTTAAAATCGAAATTCGTGATAAGAAGGGAGCTGAAAACCTATCCGCGGATCATCTCAGTAGACTTAAGGATCCTTATCAAGGGGATCATCCGAACAAAGAGATCAATGACTCTTTTCCCCTGGAGACCTTAACGTCTATCAACTCGAATTTTGATGAAACCCCGTGGTTTGCGGACATTGCAAACTACTTGGCGGGTGGAATTCTCATTGACGGGTTAACATCCCAACAAAAGAAAAAGTTCTTTAAAGACATTAAGACTTACTTTTGTGATGACCCGTATCTCTTCAAACAATGCGCTGATTTGATTATTCGCCGATGTGTTGATGGACCGGCAGCTTTAGACATTCTCGAAGCTTGCCATAAAGGACCCACCGATGGTCACTTTGGTCCCAACTTCACCACAAAGAAAGTGTTTGACTCGGGATTTTATTGGCCCTCCATTTATCGTGACGCTCACGAAATGGTGAAAAAGTGTGATGCTTGCCAAAGACAAGGCAAGATCACACATAAAGATGAGATGCCTCAAAATTTCATACAAGAATGTGAAATATTTGATGTATGGGGTATCGACTTTATGGGGCCATTCCCTTCATCTAAAGGAAACAAATACATCCTTGTAGCCGTTGACTACGTTTCTAAATGGGTTGAAGCCAAATCTTTACCCACTAACGACGCAAGGGTGGTTTGTAACTTTTTGAAGTCGCTATTCGCTAGATTCGGTGTGCCTCGTGCCATTATTAGTGATCGCGGGACTCATTTTTACAATGATCAAGTCGCAAGAGTCATGGCTAAGTATGGTGTAAATTATCGTCTTTCCACCGCATACCACCCACAAACTAATGGGCAGGCTGAAATATCTAACCGAGGGTTAAAGCGAATTCTTGAACGAACCGTGGGAGAGCATCGTGCCTCATGGGCCGATAAACTTGATGATACTCTCTGGGCTTTTCGTACCGCATACAAGACTCCGATTGGTTGTACACCATATCGTCTCGTGTACGGAAAGGCATGCCACCTCCCCATTGAGTTGGAGCACAAGGCTTACTGGGCCTTGAAGTGGGATAACTTCGATATCAATAAAGCCGGTGACCTACGCAAAATTCAACTCAATGAACTTAATGAACTCGGGAATGAGGCTTATGAAAATTCCTTGATCTATAAGGAAAAGACTAAG
The DNA here is from genome assembly GCA_025667525.1 of Glebionis coronaria. NCBI lineage: Eukaryota > Viridiplantae > Streptophyta > Magnoliopsida > Asterales > Asteraceae > Glebionis > Glebionis coronaria. The sequence continues at coordinate 294,231,489 of CM046877.1, forward strand.
CTCATTCGTGACTCTAAGATTAAAAATCGAGAGTTCCAAGTTGGAGACAAAGTTTTACTCTTTAACTCTTGGTTGAAAATCTTTTCGGGCAAGCTGAAATCTCGTTGGTCCGGCCCATTCACCATTGCCCAAATTTTTCCATATGGTACTCTCGAGCTCGCTCAAACTAATGGACCTAATTTTAAGGTGAATGGCCAACGAGTGAAGTTCTACTTTGGTGAGGACATCTCTCATGAGATGATTCCATCCATCACCACGTTTCCCATGAACTAGTTGGGTCGAGTCAGGCTCGTGACTCGGTTATAAAAAACAAGCGCTCCTCGGGAGGCAACTCGAGTATCTATCCCTTTCCGTTTTACCTCCTAAGTGTAGGGGGGCCTATATAGGTTGTTTGTGTTTGTGTGGTGATGTGATTACAGGGATGAATGCACTTTTGGAACCTTTGAAGAACCGTGCTCCCGTGTTATCCGCAATCCGGTTCTATCTCTCAACTATCGTGATTAAATTTTCTTCATACTCACATTTGAAATTGATCACTTTAGTCGTCTCTTCCTTAACTTGATTTAACCTACGTGCAAAATGTCATAAGTGTAGGGGAGACTTTTCCCACATGCTTAAACATTGAGGACAATGTTTATATTAAGTGTAGGGGAGACTTCTATCGAAGTTTTAAGTGGACTTTTCCATTAAAATGCCTTCATTTAACCGAAAAATCATCTTTTTCAGCATTTTTCAAATTTTTAATTAACTTTGGCCATATAGTCGTATTTTTTAAATTTTTATCGTTGCTTTCATATGTATATATCCCACAATAAAGTCAAAAATATTAATAAAGTGGTGTAGCTAGTTTTGAAGTCTTTGACATATTAGGCCCGTTGCGATTATTTTGACTAAACCCGAATAGACTTATCCAAGTTTATTCTAGCAAGTATCCTTAACCATGTAGACCTTAATTGGTTTATTAGGCTAAGCATCCACGAGTCTCATTACTTGAGATTTTAAATTATGGAGAACGAGAAATGATAGAGTCAGTTATAAGTCGGTATTCTTGCACAAGCACACTTGGTGTGATTATAAGCCTATTCTCCCATCACTTGCTAATAATATATCTGCAATAAGTAAGGTCGTAGGATTTTATTTAATAACTTAGCTTCTAGCCCAAGATCGTTTAAAAGTTGCTCGGTAATGATAAGAGTTCATAGCCAAGGCATAACTAATGAAGCGGGGCGCGAAGATTGGCGAGTCCGAAAAGGCCCTAACAAGGCATGAGGATTCCATTTTATTGCTAAAGATCCAAGATGATGTGAAAAGCATTATTCCCAAAATCAATATGAAGGATCAAGACTCACGACGAAAAGCAATCAACTCCCATAAAGATCATGGAGAAGTCTATCCGAAAAGACCCTAAAAAGGTATGAGGATAAATAGATCCAAGTCCGAAAAGGAGGCGGATCGTTGTATCTCAAAATCCCAAATAACGATTGAAGAAATAATGATGAAGTCGTGGTCAACAAAGTTGGAGTATCCCTCAAAAGTCTCCAAGTGAAGAAACTCTATTAACGAAGAGAAGACCATTATCTCAAGAACGTCTCTCAAGATATGAAGTATGAAGTACATGCCAAATATCGGCCCGAGAAAGGTCTCAAATCGTGAAGCGAGTTATGCCAAGATATGAACTTTTTGATATCCTGAGAAGCAGTTTTAAGAGATTTTGTCCTTTAGCTAACTATTAATCAAATCGGTCCTACTTTGCTTTCTGCCTAAATAAACTATCGAAATAAGTCCAAAAATGCATCTTCATGATCATTCAAAGACAACAATAAAATATAAGAGATACACCTAGGAATAAGGGAGTTTAAGCATATAATTAAGCCATGTGTGTAAGTGTTTGTTTTGCTAACTTATAATAACAATGATCTCGTTTTTAAGCTTAGTTTGGGGAACGTGAAACTTGAGGGTGATAAATCTTCGCAGCACCGAAGCCCTAATGTAAGTCTTAGATCTCTTTGCGAGTTATTTCCATATAGCTATTTTCAAGTGAAAATGGTTTTCTATCTCTTTTGTTTCATTCAAGCTTTTATATATCTCTTTAGTAGTAGTGGTTATTGTTAATAAGGCCAAGGTTGATTGATTATGAGAAAAGTGTAAATTTGCTTTATCACTAAGCATTGCATGAGGGCATGGCAATGGTTAAGTGTAGGGGATTTGGTAGGTGTGAAAACACCCATCCTTTTACCACTTATTTCTTACTAAAACAAGACCAAAACGCGTATTTAATGTCATTTTTTTGGAATTATGCGTGGTTTGTATGTTTGTTGTGTTTTCAGAGCCAATTAGATAAATATTGAAGAAAACATGGGATTGCACGGGTTTTATCGAAGAAAAAGACGAAAAGACGAAGTCTATAGTCCAAGAGATGCAAAAGATTTGAATTCAATGGGCCTATTTGAAGATTTATCGAAGAAAAGGACCAAAGATGGAAGATTTACATATGTCGAAGAACTCAAGTCTATTAAGCGAAGAAATTAAAAGACGAGTTGAATTTATTCGTTGACAAATCCCGAATCGAAATCGAAAACATCAACTTTTCTGAAAAGACGAGAAGACAAGAAGGAAGGGAGAAAGCCCACTCACCAACCAACTTGAAGACCTATAAATAGAACCTCCATTCACACATTACAACTAGTTTTTATTTTTCCAGTTTTTCTTTCTTTGTTTCGTAGGGTAACCAACACCATTAAGGTGTTGGTGATTTTTTTCATCTTTGATTCATAAATCTTGTAAGTTTTAATCCTTCCTTTTGTTTACTTAACCTTAATCAATCAATATAATCTTTCCTTTAATCTTGTTCATCTTTCTCTTTTTGATTCAAAGTCTTAAGTTCTTATTTGGTTGATTTTAATCTTTAAAAGTAAGTGGGTTTTGTGTTTTTATTGTTTTGGTTTGATGTTTATGATTAGTAAATGATTAGTGGTTGAATTGGTTTAAGTTTTGGTTAAAAACTTTATTGATTTTGTTTAAATTCGTCTTCTTATATTGTAACTGTTTTCGAGTTCTTCAAATCCCCAGATTCCGAACGAAGCCCTATGTTCCGAATCAAGGATTTTAGCAAGATATTCTGAACCAGCAATTTAGTTCAAATATTCCGGATCAGTGTCTTCATTCGGAATAATTAATATTCCGGGTGAAGCATTTATTCCGAACCAGCATATATTCCGGGTCAAGCAAAAGATTCCGGATCAGCAGATTTCATTCAGTTATTCCGAACCAGCAATTCATCCGGAATAATCAATATTCCGGATGAGTATGTTTATTCCGAATCAAAGTTTTTGAGAAAATATTCCGGATCGGTTTTTTAGATATTCCAAATGAAAGTTTTTAGTTAAATTATTCCGAGTCAATTTTTTTATTCCGAGTGAGCAAGTGTTCCGAATCACCATATATTCCGAATGAGCAATTTTGAGCAATTATTCCGAATGAATCAATTTATTCCGCATGAGTCTAATTCTTCCGAATGAGCAGATTTATTCCGCATCAAAGTTATTCCGAATGAACCTTTTGTGTGATATTCCGAATCAAGCATTTTTTCAGTAAGGGTAATTTATTGTTTCTGTTTTATTGTTTAATTTTAATTCAAACTTTATTTTATTAACTGTGTTTGGTTTAAATTTTTATCACTTTACGCATTTAACCCTTTTTAGTAGAATAGAAAACCAAACCCCTTTTTAGTAACCAAGAACAACTATTCCACTTTGAACCGTGATCGATTCGAGAAGATACCGAGAACAAAATTGAACCCCCTCAAAATTAAGTTATCAAGGAGTTCTTATAAAGACTACATAGAAGGAACTAGAAGCTAAAAATTACATAAACCCTAGCTCTAAATTCCTAGACTTTCCCTTGATGCTTCTAGATGGAATGAGTTGTCTAAATATGATCTTTATCGTTCAAAATGTGCTTGGGGACCAAGTAGTAGATGAGAGTTGTTGATTTGGCCACGTAGGATAACTTGGAGAGGAAGTCGTGTGTTCACTGGTGGAAAGGGAATTGGGATGGGGTCCATGGTGATGGCATGGGTGATGTGAAGTGTGGGATATGAACGTGTGAGGGAGAATAACACGTGGGATGAGGTAATTGAATTTTACACTTTGTTTTAAGTGGAGTAAATTATGGGGAGGATGAAGGTGAATAGTGGTAAGTTTGATCCAAAAAGGTGGGGTGAAAGTTTTTGGCGCATTTTTGTGTATTTGAAAGTTTGGTGTGGCAAAAATGGTCCTCAGACTTTGGGAAAAGATGTATATCAAGTTTATTCAGCTAAAAACTTGCATTCCTTTGTTAAACAAGTTTTTTTTTCACACATTTGCCACAAAACTTTCTCAAAAGGGTTACAAGGACTTGTTTTGTACATTTGTTGAATCTTCAAGGGCTTTTCTTGTACAATCTTGAATTTTGAAGGTCTTCTTTGTATGTTTAACTTTAAGGAGGACCAATATTGATTAATCCATAATTTTGAGGGACTAATCTTGTCAATTCTTCAAAGTTGAGGGACCTTTTTGTAATTTTGACAAACTTTAGGTACCAAAGTTGTAATTATGAATTTACAAGGGTATAAAGTGTCATTTCTTTAATGATGAAGGACTTTTCTTGTACATCTTCAATTCTTCAAGGACTTATTCTTGGAAAGTCATAGCTTGGGCCCGGTTTTTTGTACGGCTTCGTTTCTCTTGTTCGTTTTTGCTTATTTCTTGTGATCTTTTGTCTTTTTCACGATATCCATACCTAAAATACATAAGTAACAAACATAGGCATATAATATGGTAGTTCATGACATTTAAAGCCCAAAAAGAACGATGAGACCATGTATAATTGTAGTCTCATCACTTGGTTTTCTTGTTTGCTCAATTTTACTTATTATCTAGTCCTAGCCCCTCTCTAGGATTGTTGGGTAGATTTATTACAAGCGTTGTAGCTCGGTTTACACATGCTAGAATCACGGTTAGCTCGTTGTATTACGTGTGTACAATATCGTAATATAGTCTTACTTTAGACTATATCTTGGTGATATACGGTATAAACCCAAATTGGTGATTCGTTCTTCGTCTTGTGGATTTGTTTTAGCGTAAAGGTATGCAACCCTAATTCGATTAATTATAATTTTGTTAATATTATGATCTTGTTAAATCGCTTCCGCTATGTGTGTTTTGATCTCGTTTATGGTTTTGTGTAATTGTTATGAACTATATAAACCTTCATTCATATCATTGTCATATATCCGTTAACTAAGCGTATTTAATCAGTCGTATGTTTTCTTTCCATGACCCAAACGACAGGTACCCAAGGACAGACTCGAGCATGGAGAGGACGTGCATAGAATGGGAGCTACCTTATACTTCTTTCCCTTTTCACTTCATTTACTTTATGCATCTTTTGAGTTTATGTTTGGGGGCCGATGTTTGATTCCGACTTTCCTTTATGGTCATTTATGTTTTAAGACATACCTTACATGCTTTGATGACAAGCTATAATTATCATGTAATGGTCCACTTATTAATGTGGGGTGTTACAGTTATGGTATCAGAGACCAAGGTTTCGACCTGTAGGCTCTAAATCTTTACCTGTGACTAGTGGGTAGTCACTAGGCTTTTCCTGTACGACGTTTGTTACATTCCACGTAACGAAAACAAAAATATATTTTTGTGTATGGTTAATCTTTACTCACGATGTTTTCATTGAAGTTTTGACTAGTATGGACTGGACCACAGCCATCCATATTTAGTCCTTTGTTGTTAATTGTTATCCATGATGTTTTCCACTTGAAATTTGACAAGTATGGATTGAACCATAATCATCCATACTTTGTCACATGTCTTTCCTTCGGATTTTATGGATGAACCATAGCCGTCCACACTAGTTAAGGTTAAATCTCCGTGATTATGTTTTCATGTTCTTTATGACAACTACGTTTTTACACTCTCATGTTGATTTTTTTTTCATGCTGATTATGTTTTCATCATGTTGATTATGGTTCCATGCTATACATTGGTGGATTTCATTCAATCTTGCTTTCATGCTCCCCCATACTAAGCCATTGCCGTGCCCTCACGCAATGCTAGAATAAAGTATCTAAGCATCTCCAAAGTTCAATTTTATTAACCTTTATTTGAAGAGTAAAAGACTTGCATCATACTACGAAGATGTGTAAAGACATAATGTATGATTTTCATCACAAAAGTGACTTTTAAGGTCAAAGAATAGAAACAAGCAAATGTCCCTTAGAGTAAATTTCGTCATCCTTGATTGTCATACATTCCATGCTAAGTGCAAAAACGAGATCATTGTTGGTACAAGTCACAATGCTAACACTACTCATACGTCCAAATTGTGTAATACTTTTTCTCCCCGCAATCCTAGTTATTATAAAAGGAAAATGGGTTACTAGCATTTTTTAACTATTTGTCATGGATCACAAGTGATTCATATTGACTTATTTGAGTAGTTATTAGTCCGAAAGCAAAGTAGCACGATTTGATCGATAGTTAGCCGAAGGACAAAATCTTTTAAAACGGCTTCTCGTGTATCTCCTTAAGTTCATATCTTGGCATAACTCGTTTCACGATTTGAGACCTTTCTCGGAACGATATTTGGCATGTACTTCATACTTCAAATCTTGGGAAGACGTTCTTGAAATTATGGTCTTCTCTTCACATATTTGGAATTTCTTCACTTGACGTTTTTGAGAGATTCTTCATACTTGGACCACGACTTCATCATTTTTCTTCAATCTTTATTTTGGATTTTGATATACAACGATCCGCCTCATTTTCGGACTTGGATACATTTATCCTCATACCTTGTAAGGGTATTTTCGGATAGACTTTCTCCATGATCTTTAGGGGAGTAATTGCTTTTCGTCGTGTGTCTCGATCCTTCATATTGATTTAGGAATAATGATACTTCACATCATCTTGGATCTTTAGCAAAAATAGAGCTCCTCGTGCCTTGTTAGGGCCTTTTTGGATGATCGCCAATCTTCGCGTCCCGCTTCAATAAGTTATGCCTTGGCTATGAACTCTATTCAACCCCGAGCAACTTTTAAACGATCTTGCGCTAGAGGCTAAGTAACCTTTCAAATCGTACGACCTTACTTATTGCAATTATGATTTCTTCCTAATGCATTGATCTTATGGGAAGAAAAAGCCACAATTAAAAACATATGAGGTTTTGAAAGAACATTTCATGTTCTACGTTTTGCATGATCACTTGTCTAACTCTATCATCTCTCGTTCTTCACTATATAAAGACCTCTAATTAAAGAGACTCGTGAATACTTAGCCATGCAAGTCAAAATTAAGCCAAATTTGGATTAGCTTTCATTAAGACTATATCAAATCAAAGTTTTGGGTTTTCAAGCCACCTATAGGATCTTGCACTTTCTTGGACTTTTTAGAGTTTAGAGAATGCGTTTTATAGTTCCCTTGATAAGTGACTTTCTAGGATTAATTATAGGAACTAGCGAAAAGTTCTTGTTCTTAACCCGTATGAGTTAAGACTTTCGCGTTTTAAAGCTCCCTATATAAAAGTCTAGCAAAACTTGAATTGAGCGGGTTAAGGAATGTAAATGGCTCCAAATGCCCATCAAGTCAAAAATTAGCTCTTATTCTACCCATCGGAAAATATACATTCGTGTCTTAAAAACACTTATGAAAACTAAGAAAATTTTTAAAATTTGGCCATTTTTAGCCTTATTAGCAACAAAACAAAACATTGAAAATTGGAGAGCGTGAGGGCGTAGCAAAGCAAGTACCTATTCACCCCCCCCCCCCCCCCCATACTAAAAGTAAACATTGTCCTCAATGTTTCGAGTCTAAAGGTGGAGCACCCCCATACTAGAGACGAAGAATCGAATGCTTAGGATCTAGCATGGAAAGGGTGATCAACAATATATCTAAAGCCGTTTATTAAGTATGCTAAAAGATAATTGTTAGAATGATGAGATGGCATTTATACATGATCTCATCGTTCTTTTCGGGCTTTAAATGCATTAAAATGTCATAAAATACCATATATATGCTTGTGTTTGTTTACTTGTGTGTTTTAGGTATGGATATCATGAAAAAGACAAAAGATCACAAGAATCAAGGAAAAACGAACACGAGAAACGAAGCCGTACAAAGAACCGGGCCCTAATCATGGAATTTTCATCAAATACCCTTGAAGACTTGAAGACAAAACAAGATTGATCATCATTTATTGAAGAAATGACACTTAAAACCCTTGTATATTAATAATTACAAGTTTGGTCCCTTAAGTTTGTCAAAATTGCAAAAAGGTCCTTCAACTTTGAAGAAATGGCAAAAGTAGTCCCTCAACAATTCAAAATTGTCAATTATGGTCCCTCATAAAGTGGAAGACTCATTGAAGACCTTGGAAGATCAACAATGTTCAAAAACAGCCCTTGAAATATTCAAAAATGCCAAAAATTACCCTTGATAACCTTTTTATTAAGTTTGTGCCAAAAATGACAAAACTTGGAAGTTGACACAAGCTTAATAGGGCGCTGACAAGTTTTTAAAGTAAAAAGACAAAAGAAAGGAAAAGAAAGGGCCAATGTTGTGCATTTTCAAACATTTAAACCAAATATTGCGCCAAACAAGCACTGTACCCCCAAAATCGGATTAAACATCTTACTGTTTATCTTTTTACCAACCCAGAACTTACCCTCACTTAACTTGGGTAAAACTCAATTAAACCCTCACACGTTTAATTCACACACTCCAAAACCTATCCCACTCCTAAAAACCTGCATCCCACGCATGTGCACCAAACCCCCAATTCCCCAATCCACCAATCACATCATTCCTTAGCCTCCAAGGCTTGATACGTGTCCCATATCAACGTCCAAGATCATTAGCTTCCTCCCAACGCAAAATCCAATGGCCAAGATCAAGAAAGGACAAAATGCACTCAAAACCGTTCAAGGGTATTTTAGAGATTTCTAGTGATTAGGGTTTATGTTTTTATGCTTCTAGGATGTTCTATAGGCTCTATAAAAGGAGACCCAAGCTGTGGTGATCCCTTTGTTCCAGTTTCAAGTTTCTCACATGTAATCCCTTTTTAAGAAATAAAAAGTTTGGTTTTTGAAATAATTCAAGTATAATTCCTTTTTTATTGTTTTAAAAGATTGTGTGTTGTGAGGGAAATTGATTCTGAGTTCCACTTTGTTATATGGTTAAACAACTTTGATTTTCAAAATTGTTTAAGGTTTCTGAAACTTGGAAGATTTCTGGTAAGAATCTGTCCAAGGTTTGGTGTTAGAAGTTGATTTGGTTTGGTGATTTAAGTGTTATAGAAACATTTTAAGAAGATTGAAAAGGTTTTGGTAAGGTTTAAGAAAGAAAAAGAAAAAAATCAGTATTATATAATATTGCTTGTTTTTGTTTTCTTTTCTTTGATTTGTTAAGCAGGTTTGAAGGATTGGTGTTCAAGGATCTGCTCCAACCCGAGTTGGATTGGAGGAGGATTGACATCCTCTAGGTTCTTGGATGTAAGAACCTGAGGTATACCCTTTTTACTTTGCAAAAATTCAGAAAATAGGAGTTTGTATGTGCTTATTGTGATTTCATGCTAAAGTGTGTTCTATCTGTTGAATTGGTGTTGTTTTGAGTTTTTATTCATGTTTAGATGCTATTGAACCAGTTTTGTTAAGTTGTGTAAGGTTTTGAGTTGTTTAAAACGTTTTTCAAAAAGTTTAACTAGTGTTTGGCAACAGGTTTAAGCAGGGGAAGATCCTTGATTAATGGTTTAAAAACGTGTTAAAGGTTTAAAAAGGGATTGTGCTAGGTTATTAGATAGTTATCAATTAGTTTGGAATAGATTTGGAAGCAAGTGAGTGACTTTTAAAGGATAAGTGAAGTCAAAAATCTGCTTGTGCACCTTTCTGCCTGTTTGATGATATTTTGGTGCTTAATTTCTTGAAATCTGTTTAGATTTAGTGTGTTTCAGGATTGCAGTTTGTTTGTGCTTCACTTTGTGAGTTTGTGTGCTCAATATCAGCTTTTGGGTGTCACTAGATTGCAAGTTGTAAGCCTTTAAGCCCACTGATCTGCTCTATTTACCTCAGCAACTAGCCTAGGGTGTTGTATGCTTGGATTTTGAGCTTGTGTGTGCTAGTGTGTTTAGTTCTTGTGTAGCTTGACTTCTTGTGCTCAAAGGAGCACAAGAGTGCCCCAATTGTCCAAAAGTATCCATCAACAAAGCATCAAGCCAAGACCTCTTGGCATAACAAGTGCACAAGTGTGCACTAGAGTGGTTCATCAGAAACTTAAGCAGTTCTGGCAACATTTTGGATCTCAACTGGCTTAATCTTAGCTTAAAAAGGGATTGGAGTTGAGTTTACAAGTAATTATAGGTCACTAGTTGGATTGGTGAAGTTTTAAAAATAAAAAAATAAAAAAAAAGAATAAAAAGGGGGTTATCAGACTCGAACCCGTGACCAGCCGTTCACAACACCAACACCTTAACCATCCTGCCCTTGGGTCTTTTACTGACCAAGGTTGGATGGGTTAATCACTTAACCCGTTTTTCTTTTGTCTCTTTTTAAATAAGCCGTAGCCTTTGAGCTTATTTCCTGCTTATTTATTAAGCTATTTGGGTTCTTTTTATTTTTCTTAGATAAATATTAGGTTTGTTGATTTTTCAAAATTGGTTTTATATTTTTCCACTTATTAGTTTATTTATTAGAATTTATTTATTAGACGAATTTCATTAAATCATTAAAAAATACCAAAAAGAGTTTTTATTTATAGGAAAAATAGTTTTTAGTTTTTAAAATATATTTTTGAGGTTTACATATAATTTTGGTTTCAAAAACTTTTATTTTGAATTTTATAATATTTTAAGGTTTTTTATAAACTTTATACATTTTTATAAAATTATTAAAAAAGGTTTAGGAGCTATAATTTGTGTTTTTCTCTTAATTATATTATTTAGGATTTTTAGAAATTTTTTATTTCAAATGTTAGAAACTTTTATTTTTTAGTATTATTTTAATAATATTTTATTATTTATTTTTCAAAATTTTCTTTTTCTTTATTTTTCATTTTTCTTAAGTTCTTTAGCATTAATTAGGATCATTTCCATTTTTAGAATAATTTTTAAGCTTTTAGATTTATTTTTATAATTATTTTAAGTTTAATTAGTTTTTATTTTATTTTAAATCATTTTTAGGGTTTTAAAAATAGTTTTAATAGGTTTTAATTTTTAGAAAAATACCTTTTAGTCTTCTAATAATATAAGTTAAGTAATTGTTCAATAAAATCATATTTTTGACATTTGAATTAATTAAATTTGATTTTAGGGCTTTAATTAGCATTTAAAATTAATTATTTAATTAATAAAAGGTTTTAAAATATCTTTGTTGGATTTTTAACTTTATTTATTTTAGACTTGTTTTAGCCTTTTTAATCTTTTCTTGATTTTGTTTTTGGCTTTAGTATTAAATTTTTAATTTTTGTGTTTTTCTACGGCTTTACGTTTACGTTTTTTACGTCATAGTGTAATTTCCAAGAAACCGTCATTCCATCTTCTCAATATTAATCTCAAAGAAATACAAGTTAATTCACAACACCATACCTCCTTGGGAAACGAATCTTTCATCTCTTTTAAGTGATTGGGTCATTAGTGTTGATTTTTCCTAAAATCATCACTCGATACTTACCGCTCATATTTAGTTGCTTGTTTTTCCTAAAGCAAGTTATCTAAATTTACTACAATCATTTTTGGCGCCGCTGCCGGGGAGGTGTGTCGTGTCTTAATTTGGAAAATTTTGTTTTTGATATTATCCATAAATAGTATTTGTGTTAAGTGGAACTCCCTTAACACGTATTATCGGTTTTCTTGGTTTTTCTTTGTGAATATTATTAATATATTGTATTAAGTATCACAACCAAAATACAATATCTCCAAAAGTGTGAAAACACAACCTTGATTCGGGATTTCATCACTCGATCATTGTATTCGAATCTCAAACAAAAAGAAAAGGCAAAAATAGATAAATACTTTCGAGAAGCTCGATTTTGAAAAATACAAACTATAAGGTGGGTATAAGGCGGGTATTATAAAATATACCCTAAGGAAAAAGGCTCTTAAGTGCTTCGCGCCGCCTCGTTTCCCCGCTTGCTTGTGAGTATTTTGATTTTGAAAGCTAATCGAGGGTTTTGCCGCCCAAAGTATTAATACGTATACTATATTTGCTTGGTTTTCTTTGTGATTAAACCCTCGTGAACAATTTGGTTTTCACCAAAGTTCTAAAGTCATTCGAAGGCGTTCACTCCACGTGATCGTTTTCATTCCTTTGAGGCTTCTTTAATCAAGAGTTTGATTCGAGGAGAGATTTTGTAGATTGTTGTCTACGAAGATACACCAAAATCCAAAAAAATTAAATATCATCAAAAACACAAAAAAAATTGAAAATCCACAAAACAACCAAAAAGAATCTTCTTTGCTCACCTCCCATTCTTCGTGAAGTTTATGATCACTCGTAATCAAGCAAAACGAGCTCGTAAATGTCTTCAAAAGCAAGCAAATCAAGGATCGTTGATTGTTGAAGAACCTCCAATTGTTGAACCTATTGTAGAACAAGAAGTCGTAATGGCAAATCGTACTATGATGGAGTTGCTACAAGCACCCACCGAGGGTTTTGGAGAGGCAATTGTTATTCCCGCCATCCTTGCGGAGAATTTCGAGATTAAGACGGGTTTAATGTCGATGCTACAAGCAAACAAATTTCGAGGTCATGAGAAAGACAACCCGCATTACCACATTAGGAATTTCAACCGTCTCACCGCCACTAGCAAATTCAAGGATGTTCCGCATGACGCCATTAAGATGATGTTGTTTCCATATTCGTTGGATGGTCCCGCAAAAATTTGGCTCGAGAAAGAACCGCCAAATTCGATTTTGACATGGGCCGATCTCGTTTCTAAGTTTGTGAACAAGTTTTTTCCACCATCGAAAACAACACACTTAAAAAATGAGATTTCACGATTTGTGCAACGTAACAATGAAAGTTTTTCTATGGCATGGGAACGATTTAAGGAGATGTTACATGAATGTCCTCATCATGATTTTTCGGAATTACATCAAATTGATACCTTTTATAATGGGCTTAATGATCATGAACGAGATTATTTGAAAGCCGCCGCGGGTGGTAATTTTTTGTGTAAGACGACAAATGAGGCTTTACAAATCATTGAGAATCGATCTAAGGTTTATAGCCCTCGTAACACACCGAGTGTTGCCAATATGGGTTCGTCATCGTCATCACAATCGTCTCGTAGCATTAACGCCTTACATGATGAAGCTAATGAGGAAAATTGGTTTTTTGATAGATTTGCTAATCTAATGTCCCATTGGAAGGCTCAAGAAGCTTCCAATTCCGCTTCGGTTAAAGCGGTTGCTAAGAGTTGTTTATCGTGTGGAGGAGCTCATGATTTATCCGAGTGCATTACCGCAGATGGTAACACTTCGAGTGCTTATGTAGCAACGGGAACTTACAACCAAAACGGCCAAGGTTCCCGCCAAAATCAAGCTCCACCAAACCAAAATGCTAATAATTATCGAAACAACAACCAAGGTAATTACCAAGGCAACACACGCAATTACAACAAAGGGAATTATCAAAGTGGGAATGGACAAATCTCTAATCAAAACCAAAACCGTGATTTTCAAAATACTACACAAGGTTTTCAAAATGCTCACACGAAAAATTTGCAAGGAGAATTTTTAGATTATGCTAAAGCAAATGATGCTAAATTTGATAATATGCAACGTGAGATGATTAGCTTAAGGTCCGAGTTGAAAAACGAGCTTAAAAATGAACTTGCTAATGAACTTAAAACTCATGCAAATAAAATGGAAGGAAATGTCCAACGTCTTCAACAAAACCAACAAAAGATGGAATTAGGACAACATGAGATTAAGCAAGAGTTATTAAAAGCGGATGCTAGGCAATCAAAATTTGAGGACCGTATGGCTAAGATGTTTGAAGCTATCATGTGTAAGCCCTCTTCTTCGGGTGGTCTTCCTAGTGATACCATTAATAACCCGAGGGGAGAATTGAAGGTTGTTGCTACACGAAGTGGTAAAACTTTCAAAGAACCAATCTCTCGTCCAAGTACTTCTACGGAGAAGGAAATCGAGAAAGAACCCGAGGTGATGGTCGAAAAGGAGCACATTACAATCCCACGAAGTACCGCTCATGCCACACCTACGGTTACACCAAAACCAAATGTGGAACCCGAGATTCCAAGGCCGTTGCCTAATGACCAACCCACACCACCTTTACCCTACCCTTCGAGACGTAACAAAGAGAAAGCACAAGAACGGAACAATTATCAATTTGAGCTATTTATGAAAATGTTTCGTGATCTACATTTTAACATAAGTTTTGCCGATGCTTTAATCATGATGCCTCGATTCGCCGCAAACTTCAAAAGTATGCTTAACAACAAAGAGAAGTTACAACAATCGTCTAGTTGTTCATCGGTTTTTCTAAGCCGCATACCACAAAAAGTCGGTGATCCCGGTAAATTTTTGATTCCGTGTGCAATACAAGATATGGAGGAATGCTACGCCTTGGCCGATCTTGGCGCTAGTATTAATTTGATGCCTCTCGAGATTTTCAAATCGCTTTCGCTTCCGGCTCTTACTCCTTCGAACATGTCTATCGAGATGGCCGATCATTCTACGATCATGGCATGTGGAGTAGCCGAGGACGTTTTCGTTAAAGTCGGAAAGTTTTACTATCCCGTTGACTTTATCGTTGTAGACATTCCCATCGATCGAAAAGTTCCTCTCATTTTGGGTCGTTCATTTTTGGATACATCACGAGCACTTATCGATGTTCATGCTCGAAAAATCACCCTTCGTTTCAATGAAGAAGAACTTGTCATCAATGCAACACAAAACTCCAATCTTTCTCATGTATATTCTATTGCAACCTTAAACCATGGTGACTCGACCAATGTCATTTGCAAAGAATTTTCACCAAGAGTTTTAGGGAATGTCTCCAAAAACAATTTACCATTTCCTCCGCCGGTGGAGGTTATGAGTGCTAAGCCTACAAAGAAGAAACCATCAATACTTGAATCGAAAAATCCTTCACCTTCATTCTTGAAAAGTGTTGATAAGTTGCCGGTTTCTACGGAAGATCTTTCGGATGATGAATATGTTGGCCCCGATGGGGAGGTTTTCTTCGTCGATAAACGTTTTGAGAACTTGCCACAACCAAAACCAAAACGGTTTCAAAATGTGAGAATTTTTAGTGTGACTAACATCGTCTTAGAAACACCGAATATTTTCGACATAATCAACAAGGGTTTTCATAAGGAGAGTTTAAAAGATAAAAAAGGAAATGATCTTAAATGTGATTTAATTGATTTTTCTACAAATCTAACTCCGTCATCACCGCATGCTTTGAGTACTACAAACTCGTCTACTCCTTTTGACGATGTTTTGTGTGGTTCTAGTATGGGGGAAGCCCCTTATGTTCCCTCATCCTTGTCCACCGAGGACGAGATATTCGATCCCGGAATTTCATGTAAAGGGAAATCTCGGTCTTCCACCGATGCAATAAATGGAAACTATATCTATTTGCTTGGTGCGAGTCTACCTCGAGTAGCTCAAACGTTTGTCTTACCAATTGTCTCACCCTTCTACTTCTCATCTATTTTCTTCAAACTCTTTGAGTTTATGGCACATGTTGGAGTGACGTTGATTTGTTTTTCCAATGGAAACGAGAACGCCATCTTCGACCCCGGTATTTTGCATCATCTAAGGGCTTAGTCCTTTTTACCGGTTGCTTTTTGGGCCTTGTTTATCATGTAAGCCCCATCAAAAATTGACCACACCATGAAATCCCTAAATGTTCACATTTTAAGGGGATCGAGTCGAGCTCATGACTCGGTAATCAAAAACGAGGTGCCTCGTGGGGGAGATCCCATGCTTATCTTTATGCTTTATGTTCACTAATAAGGGGACTTGTACCCTTCCAACTCGTTGTCTCGTGGTTGTTTGTGATTGTGTTATATAGATCATCATCATCGTCTACGATTGAAGACTCTCGTGTTCGTTTACGTGAGCCTCCATCGTTCGTTTGAAGAAGTTTTTCACGATTCCATGACATATCCTTTATTGTTCTAACAATTATCTTTAGCATAATTAATAAACGGCTTTAGATATATTGTTGATCACCCTTTCCATGCTAGATCCTAAGCATTCGACTCTTCGTCTCTAGTATGGGGGTGCTCCACCTTTAGACTCGAAACATTGAGGACAATGTTTACTTTTAGTATGGGGGGGTGAATAGGTACTTGCTTTGCTAAGCCCTCACGTTTTCCAACTTTCAATGTTTTGTTTTGCTAATAAGGCTAAAAATGGCCAAATTTTAAAATTTTTCTTAGTTTTCATAAGTTTTTTTAAGACACGAATGTATATTTTCCGATGGGTAGAATAAGAGTTAATTTTTGACTTGATGGGCATTTGGAGCCATTTACATTCCTTAACCCGCTCAATTCAAGTTTTGCTAGACTTTTATATAGGGAGCTTTAAAACGCGAAAGTCTTAATTCATTCGGGTTAAGAACAAGAACTTTTCGCAAGTTCCTATAATTGATTCTAGAAAGTCACTTATCAAGGGAACTTTAAAACGCATTCTCTAAACTTGAAAAAGTCCAAGAAAGTGCAAGATCCTATAGGTGGCTTGAAAACCCAAAACTTTGATTTGATATAGTCTTAATGAAAGCTAATCCAAATTTGGCTTAATTTTGACTTGCATGGCTAAGTATTCACGAGTCTCTTTAATTAGAGGTCTTTAAATAGTGAAGAACGAGAAATGATAGAGTTAGACAAGTGATCATGCTAAACGTAGAACATGAAAATGTTCTTTCAAAAACTCATATGTTTTTAATTGTGGCTTTTTCTTCCCATAAGATCAATGCATTAGGAATAAATCATAATTGCAATAAGTAAGGTCGTACGATTTGAAAGGTTACTTAGCCTCTAGCGCAAGATCGTTTAAAAGTTGCTCGGGGTTGAATAGAGTTCATAGCCAAGGCATAACTTATTGAAACGGGACGCGAAGATTGGCGATCATCCAAAAAGGCCCTAACAAGGCATGAGGAGCTCTATTTTTGCTAAAGATCCAAAGATGATGTGAAGTATCATTGTTCCAAAATCAATATGAAGGATCGAGACACACGACGAGAAGCTATTACTCCCCTAAAGAATGGAGAAAGTCTATCCAAAAAGACCCTAACAAGGTATGAGGATAAATATATCCAAGTCCGAAAAGGAGGCGGATCGTTGTATATCAAAATCCAAAGTAAAGATTGAAGAAAAATGATGAAGTCGTGGTCCTATATGAAGAATCTCTCAAAAACGTCAAGTGAAGAAATTCCAAATATATGAAGAAAAGACCATAATTTCGAGAACGTCTTCCCAAGATTTGAAGTATGAAGTACATGCCAAATATCGGTCCGAGAAAGGTCTCAAATCGTGAAACGAGTTATGCCAAGATATGAACTTAAGGAGATACACGAGAAGCCGTTTTAAAAGATTTTGTCCTTCGGCTAACTATTAATCAAATCGTGCTACTTTGCTTTCGGACTAATAACTACTCAAATAAGTCAATATGAATCACTTGTGATCCATGACAAATAGATAAAAAATGCTAGTAACCCATTTCCTTTTATAATAACTAGGATTGCGGGGAGAAAAAGTATTACACAATTTGAACGTATGAGTAGTGTTAGCATTGTGACTTGTACCAACAATGATCTTGTTTTTGCACTTAGCATGGAATGTATGACAATCAAGGATGACGAAATTTACTCTAAGGGACATTAACTTGTTTCTATTCTTAGACCCTAAAAGTCACCTTTTGGTAATGAAAATCATACATTATGTCTTTACACATCATCGTAGTATGTTGCAAGTCTTTTACTCTTCAATAAAGGTTAATAAAATTGAACTTGGGTGATGCTTAGATACTTTATTCTAGCATTGCGTGAGGGCACGGCAATGGCTTAGTATGGGGGAGTGATGAGATGGCATTTATACATGATCTCATCGTTCTTTTCGGGCTTTAAATGCATTAAAATGTCATAAAATACCATATATATGCTTGTGTTTGTTTACTTGTGTGTTTTAGGTATGGATATCGTGAAAAAGACAAAAGATCACAAGAATCAAGGAAAAACGAACACGAGAAACGAAGCCGTACAAAGAACCGGGCCCTAATCATGGAATTTTCATCAAATACCCTTGAAGACTTGAAGACAAAACAAGATTGATCATCATTTATTGAAGAAATGACACTTAAAACCCTTGTATATTAATAATTACAAGTTTGGTCCCTTAAGTTTGTCAAAATTGCAAAAAGGTCCTTCAACTTTGAAGAAATGGCAAAAGTAGTCCCTCAACAATTCAAAAGTGTCAATTATGGTCCCTCATAAAGTGGAAGACTCATTGAAGACCTTGGAAGATCAACAATGTTCAAAAACAGCCCTTGAAATATTCAAAAATGCCAAAAATTACCCTTGATAACCTTTTTATTAAGTTTGTGCCAAAAATGACAAAACTTGGAAGTTGACACAAGCTTAATAGGGCGCTGACAAGTTTTTAAAGTAAAAAGACAAAAGAAAGGAAAAGAAAGGGCCAATGTTGTGCATTTTCAAACATTTAAACCAAATATTGCGCCAAACAAGCACTGTACCCCCAAAATCGGATTAAACATCTTACTGTTTATCTTTTTACCAACCCAGAACTTACCCTCACTTAACTTGGGTAAAACTCAATTAAACCCTCACACGTTTAATTCACACACTCCAAAACCTATCCCACTCCTAAAAACCTGCATCCCACGCATGTGCACCAAACCCCCAATTCCCCAATCCACCAATCACATCATTCCTTAGCCTCCAAGGCTTGATACGTGTCCCATATCAACGTCCAAGATCATTAGCTTCCTCCCAACGCAAAATCCAATGGCCAAGATCAAGAAAGGACAAAATGCACTCAAAACCGTTCAAGGGTATTTTAGAGATTTCTAGTGATTAGGGTTTATGTTTTTATGCTTCTAGGATGTTCTATAGGCTCTATAAAAGGAGACCCAAGCTGTGGTGATCCCTTTGTTCCAGTTTCAAGTTTCTCACATGTAATCCCTTTTTAAGAAATAAAAAGTTTGGTTTTTGAAATAATTCAAGTATAATTCCTTTTTTATTGTTTTAAAAGATTGTGTGTTGTGAGGGAAATTGATTCTGAGTTCCACTTTGTTATATGGTTAAACAACTTTGATTTTCAAAATTGTTTAAGGTTTCTGAAACTTGGAAGATTTCTGGTAAGAATCTGTCCAAGGTTTGGTGTTAGAAGTTGATTTGGTTTGGTGATTTAAGTGTTATAGAAACATTTTAAGAAGATTGAAAAGGTTTTGGTAAGGTTTAAGAAAGAAAAAGAAAAAAATCAGTATTATATAATATTGCTTGTTTTTGTTTTCTTTTCTTTGATTTGTTAAGCAGGTTTGAAGGATTGGTGTTCAAGGATCTGCTCCAACCCGAGTTGGATTGGAGGAGGATTGACATCCTCTAGGTTCTTGGATGTAAGAACCTGAGGTATACCCTTTTTACTTTGCAAAAATTCAGAAAATAGGAGTTTGTATGTGCTTATTGTGATTTCATGCTAAAGTGTGTTCTATCTGTTGAATTGGTGTTGTTTTGAGTTTTTATTCATGTTTAGATGCTATTGAACCAGTTTTGTTAAGTTGTGTAAGGTTTTGAGTTGTTTAAAACGTTTTTCAAAAAGTTTAACTAGTGTTTGGCAACAGGTTTAAGCAGGGGAAGATCCTTGATTAATGGTTTAAAAACGTGTTAAAGGTTTAAAAAGGGATTGTGCTAGGTTATTAGATAGTTATCAATTAGTTTGGAATAGATTTGGAAGCAAGTGAGTGACTTTTAAAGGATAAGTGAAGTCAAAAATCTGCTTGTGCACCTTTCTGCCTGTTTGATGATATTTTGGTGCTTAATTTCTTGAAATCTGTTTAGATTTAGTGTGTTTCAGGATTGCAGTTTGTTTGTGCTTCACTTTGTGAGTTTGTGTGCTCAATATCAGCTTTTGGGTGTCACTAGATTGCAAGTTGTAAGCCTTTAAGCCCACTGATCTGCTCTATTTACCTCAGCAACTAGCCTAGGGTGTTGTATGCTTGGATTTTGAGCTTGTGTGTGCTAGTGTGTTTAGTTCTTGTGTAGCTTGACTTCTTGTGCTCAAAGGAGCACAAGAGTGCCCCAATTGTCCAAAAGTATCCATCAACAAAGCATCAAGCCAAGACCTCTTGGCATAACAAGTGCACAAGTGTGCACTAGAGTGGTTCATCAGAAACTTAAGCAGTTCTGGCAACATTTTGGATCTCAACTGGCTTAATCTTAGCTTAAAAAGGGATTGGAGTTGAGTTTACAAGTAATTATAGGTCACTAGTTGGATTGGTGAAGTTTTAAAAATAAAAAAATAAAAAAAAAGAATAAAAAGGGGGTTATCAGACTCGAACCCGTGACCAGCCGTTCACAACACCAACACCTTAACCATCCTGCCCTTGGGTCTTTTACTGACCAAGGTTGGATGGGTTAATCACTTAACCCGTTTTTCTTTTGTCTCTTTTTAAATAAGCCGTAGCCTTTGAGCTTATTTCCTGCTTATTTATTAAGCTATTTGGGTTCTTTTTATTTTTCTTAGATAAATATTAGGTTTGTTGATTTTTCAAAATTGGTTTTATATTTTTCCACTTATTAGTTTATTTATTAGAATTTATTTATTAGACGAATTTCATTAAATCATTAAAAAATACCAAAAAGAGTTTTTATTTATAGGAAAAATAGTTTTTAGTTTTTAAAATATATTTTTGAGGTTTACATATAATTTTGGTTTCAAAAACTTTTATTTTGAATTTTATAATATTTTAAGGTTTTTTATAAACTTTATACATTTTTATAAAATTATTAAAAAAGGTTTAGGAGCTATAATTTGTGTTTTTCTCTTAATTATATTATTTAGGATTTTTAGAAATTTTTTATTTCAAATGTTAGAAACTTTTATTTTTTAGTATTATTTTAATAATATTTTATTATTTATTTTTCAAAATTTTCTTTTTCTTTATTTTTCATTTTTCTTAAGTTCTTTAGCATTAATTAGGATCATTTCCATTTTTAGAATAATTTTTAAGCTTTTAGATTTATTTTTATAATTATTTTAAGTTTAATTAGTTTTTATTTTATTTTAAATCATTTTTAGGGTTTTAAAAATAGTTTTAATAGGTTTTAATTTTTAGAAAAATACCTTTTAGTCTTCTAATAATATAAGTTAAGTAATTGTTCAATAAAATCATATTTTTGACATTTGAATTAATTAAATTTGATTTTAGGGCTTTAATTAGCATTTAAAATTAATTATTTAATTAATAAAAGGTTTTAAAATATCTTTGTTGGATTTTTAACTTTATTTATTTTAGACTTGTTTTAGCCTTTTTAATCTTTTCTTGATTTTGTTTTTGGCTTTAGTATTAAATTTTTAATTTTTGTGTTTTTCTACGGCTTTACGTTTACGTTTTTTACGTCATAGTGTAATTTCCAAGAAACCGTCATTCCATCTTCTCAATATTAATCTCAAAGAAATACAAGTTAATTCACAACACCATACCTCCTTGGGAAACGAATCTTTCATCTCTTTTAAGTGATTGGGTCATTAGTGTTGATTTTTCCTAAAATCATCACTCGATACTTACCGCTCATATTTAGTTGCTTGTTTTTCCTAAAGCAAGTTATCTAAATTTACTACAATCATAGAACAATAAAGGATATGTCATGGATTCGTGAAAAACTTCTTCAAGCAAACGATGGAGGCTCACGTAAACGAACACGAGAGTCTTCAATCGTAGATGATGATGATGATCTAGATGACACAATCACAAACAACCACGAGACAACGAGTTGGAAGGGTACAAGTCCCCTTATTAGTGAATAGTTAGCATAAAAGGATAAGCATGGGATCTCCCCCACGAGGCACCTCGTTTTTTGATTACCGAGTCATGAGCTCGACTCGATCCCCTCAATGCTAATTATCATTGGGGAAGGTGACTTGGTCGAGGGAAACCATTGAAGGAATTTCCCCATCAAAGTAGTGCTTAAGCCTATGTCCATTCACCTTGAAGTTAGGACCATCATCTTGAGCTAGCTCGATGGTCCCATAAGGAAACACTTGTGTATTGGTAAACGGACCCGACCAACGATATTTCAATTTCCCTGAAAATATCTTAAGTCGAGAGTTAAAAAGTAACACTTGATCACCAACGTTAAAAACTCGGTTTTTAATCTTTGAATCATGAAACTTTTTAGTCTTTTCTTTAAAAATTAATGAATTTTCATAAGCATTGTCTCTTAATTCATCTAATTCATTCAATTGTATTATCCGGTGATCTCCCGCGGTCTTCAAGTCAAAGTTTGCATGCTTAAGGGCCTAATATGCCTTGTGCTCCAATTCAATGGGCAAATGACAATTCTTCCCATAGACTAACTTTTAAGGAGTGCAATCGATAGGTGTCTTATAAGCGGTCCTAAAGGCCCATAAAGCGTCATCGAGTTTGTCGGACCATGAAGCACGGTTTTCTCCAATTGACCTCTCTAAAATCCTCTTCAAAGCTCGGTTCGAAACCTCGACTTGCCCACTCGTTTGCGGGTGATAAGCCGTAGAAAGACGATGAATAACTCCATATTTCTTTAGAACCTTCTCGAATTGGTCATTACAAAAATGGGTTCCACGATCGCTTATAATAGCACGAGGGGTTCCGAACCGAGAGAATAATTGCTTCAAAAACTTCACTACCACACGAGCATCATTAGTAGGTAAAGCCTTAGCTTCCACCCACTTAGAAAGGTAGTCCACCGCGACGAGGATATATTTTTTGCCATGAGACGATGGGAACGGCCCCCTAAAGTCTATTCCCCATATGTCGAAAATCTCACACACTTGAATTATGTTTTGCGGCATTTCATCACGTTGAGACGATTTTCCTTGACGTTGGCACGAATCAAACGACTTTACAAGTGCGTGTGCATCACGATAGATAGAAGGCCAAAAGAAGCCGGCATCGAACACTTTCTTAGCCGTGAGATTAGCACCGTGGTGACCACCCGTGGGTCCCTTGTGACAAGCTCTAAGGATATTAGAAGCTTCGGCACCAAAAACACAAAGTCGAACGAGTTGATCCGCACAAACCCGAAAGAGATAAGGGTCGTCCCAAAAATAGAACTTGACGTCACGAAAGAATTTTCGCTTTTGTTGTGTCGTCATACCCTTGATTATGAAATTGCCCGCATGGTAATTTGCAATGTCGGCAAACCATGGGGCGGTGTCTTTAGAATTCACTACACCGAGAGTCTCGAGAGGAAATGTTTCGGTGATTTCCTTGTTCTCGAAAACATCTTTGTGAGGATCTTCTAGACGAGAGAGATGATCGGCCGCTAGATTCTCGGCTCCTTTTTTGTCAAGCACGGTGACATCAAATTCTTGGAGGAGGAGCATCCAACGAAGCAATCTCGGCTTAGCATCTTGCTTATCTAAGAGATAATTGATAGCCGAATGGTCGGTATACACGATGCTTTTAGTCAAGACGAGATAAGGTCGGAATTTCTCAAAAGCATAGACCACGGCAAGGAATTCCTTTTCCGTTGTGGTGTACTTTAATTGAGCCTCGGTCATCGTCTTACTAGCATAGTGGATAGGACGGAAATGCTTGTCATACTGTTGCCCTAAGACGGCCCCTATAGCATAATCACTTGCATCGCACATGATTTCAAAGGGTAATTCCCAATTAAGAGCAAGAAGAATGGGAGCTTTGGTAAGTTTCCTTTTGAGAGTTTCGAAAGCTCTAACACAATCCTCATTGAAATTAAAAGGAGCATCCTTCTCGAGAAGGTGTGTCATAGGTCGAGAGATTTTCGAAAAGTCCTTGATGAAACGACGATAAAAGCCCGCGTGGCCTAGGAAACTCCTAACTCCCTTAACGGTTTTGGGATGAGGTAACTTGGCGATGACGTCTACCTTAGCTTTATCGACCTCAATCCCCGCCTTCGACACCTTATGTCCTATGACGATTCCTTGTTTACACATAAAATGACATTTTTCCCAATTAAGCACAAGATTGGTTTCTTCACAACGTTTTAACATTTGCTCGAGATTAGATAAACACGACGTGAACGAATTGCCAAACACCGAGAAGTCATCCATAAACACTTCCATCGACTTCTCGATCATATCGTGAAAAATCGCCATCATACACCGTTGAAACGTACCCGGTGCATTACAAAGTCCGAAAGGCATCCTACGATAAGCGAACGTTCCATAAGGACACATAAAAGTAGTCTTCTCTTGATCACGAGGGTAGATAGGGATTTGAAAATAACCGGAAAAACCATCTAAAAAGCAATAGAATTCATTTCCCGCGAGTCTCTCCAACATTTGATCCATGAAGGGCAAAGGAAAGTGGTCTTTACGAGTGGCGTCATTTAACTTTCGGTAGTCAATACACACCCTCCAACCGGTCACAACACGAGTGGGAATTAACTTGTTGTTTTCATTAGGCACAACGGTCATTCCTCCCTTTTTAGGGACACAATGGATTGGGCTCACCCATGGGCTATCGGATATAGGATAAATCATTCACGCGTCAAGGAGTTTCAGCACTTCCTTTTTAATGACATCGTGAATTTTGGGATTCACCCTTCTTTGACTTTGAATTGCGGGTTTGTAGTCCTCCTCCATTAAAATCTTGTGAGTACAAAATTTTGGGTCAATACCCTTAATGTCGGAAATTTTCCACGCAATTGCCCCTTTATGAGCTTTAAGAACTTTCAAGAGCTCGGTTTTTTCATCATTAGCAAGACCTCTTGCAATAATAACCGGCAACTTGTCATCACCTTCCAAGAATGCGTATTCAGGGTGAGAAGGAAGATCTTTCAATTCAAGGATAGGTGGTTCCCCGATTGAAGATTTTGGTTCAACACTCATAACTTCCATCGGCGGAAGAAATGGTGGAATAGAAGTATCATCACTAATCAACACCTCATCTTCATTGTCGATTTCATTTGAAGTGAGATCGCCTCCTTGGAATGGAGTGAGATTTAGTGTGGAATTAGCAAGAATCGGATCCAAAATAGTGGGATTGCCACTTGACGAGCTATCGGAAAAACCTAACACTTCTTGTGAAAACTCATCGCAAACCACATCAACGATGTCGATGTGATTGATGGTAGCGATTGCATAAACATGAGACGGTTTCGAGTTTTGAGTAGCGTTTATAACAAGCTCCTCTTCGTTGAATCTCAAAGTGATAGTTCTTGCATGAACATCGATAAGCGATCTCGAGGTGTCTAAAAATGAACGACCTAAAATTAGAGGAACTTGAGGATCCACGGGGATGTCAACTACTATAAAATCAACGGGATAGTAGAACTTCCCCACTTTCACGAAAACATCTTCGGCTACTCCACATGCTAAAATCGTAGAATGATCGGCCATCTCGATAGACATGTTCGAAGGAATAAGAGCCGGAAGCAAAAGCGATTTCTAAATGGAAAATGGCATCAAATTAATGCTCGCACCAAGATCGGCCAAGGCGAGGCATTCTTTCATATCTTGTATGTCACAAGGAATGAGAAACTTTCCGGGGTCACCAACTTTTTCTGGTATGCGGTTAAGATAAACCGAAGAACAATTAGCAAGCTTTGAAAGCTTTTCCTTATCGCTCATCATACTTTTAAAAGTGGAAGCGAAACGAGGCATATACAACAACGCGTCGGCTAAACTCACATCAAAATGCACTTGTTGAAACATTTTTATAAAAAGATCGATTTGTTGTTTGTTACGTTCTTGCAATTTCTCTTTGTTTCGTCTCGAAGGGTAGGGTAAAGGTGGTGTGGGTTGGACATTAGGCAACGGCCTTGGAAACTCGGGTTCCATAATTGGTATTGGTTCAACTGTAGGTGTGGTATGAGCGGTACTTCGTGGGATTGTAATGTGTTCCTTTTCGACCATCACCTCGGGTTCTTTCTCGATTTCCTTCTCCGTAGAAGTACTTGGACGAGAGATTGGTTCTTTGAAAGTTTTACCACTTCGTGTAGTGATAACCTTCATTTCTCCCTTCGGGTTTGCAATAGTATCACTAGGAAGACCACCCAAAGAAGAGGGTTTACACATGATTGCTTCAAACATCTTAGCCATTCGGTCCTCAAATTTTGATTTCCTAGCATCCGCTTTTAATAATTCTTGCTTAATCTCATGTTGTCCTAATTCCATCTTTTGTTGATTTTGTTGAAGACGTTGGACATTTCCTTCCATTTTGTTTGCATGAGTTTTAAGTTCATTAGCAAGTTCATTTTTAAGCTCGTTTTTCAACTCGGATCTTAAGCTAATCATCTCACGTTGCATGTTATCAAATTTAGCATCATTTGCTTTAGCATAGTCCAAAAATTCTCCTTGAAGATTTTTAGTGTGAGCATTTTGAAAACCTTGTGTAGTGTTTTGAAAATCACGGTTTTGGTTTTGATTAGTGACTTGTCCATTCCCACTTTGATAATTCCCTTTGTTGTAGTTACGTGAATTTCCTTGGTAATTACCACCTTGATTGTTGTTTCGATAGTTATTAGCATTTTGATTTGGTGGAGCTTGATTTTGGCGGGAACCTTGACCGTTTTGGTTGTAAGTTCCCGTTGCTACATAAGCACTCGAAGTGTTACCATCCGCGGTAATGCACTCGGAAAGATCATGAGCTCCACCACAAGACAAACAACTCTTAGCAACCGCTTTAACCGAAGCGGAATTTGAAGCTTCTTGAGCTTTCCAATGGGACATAAGATTAGCAAATCTATCAAAAAACCGATTTTCCTCATTAGCTTCATCGTGTAAGGCATTAATGCTACGAGACGATGATGACGATGACGAACCCAAATTGGCAACACTCGGTGTGTTACGAGGGCTATAAACCTTAGATCTATTCTCGATAATTTGTAAAGCCTCATTGGTCGTCTTGCACAAAAAATTACCACCCGCGGCGGCATTCAAATAATCTCGTTCATGATCATTAAACCCATTATAAAAAGTATCAATTTGATGCAATTCCGAAAAATCATGGTGTGGACATTCATGTAACATTTCTTTAAAGCGTTCCCATGCCATTGAAAAACTTTCATTATTTCTTTGCACAAATCGTGAAATCTCATTTTTCAAATGTGTTGTTTTAGATGGTGGAAAAAACTTGTTCACAAACTTAGAAACGAGATCACCCCATGTCAAAATCGAATTTGGCGATTCTTTCTCGAGCCAAATTTTAGCGGGTCCATCTAACGAGTA
Organism: Glebionis coronaria; assembly: GCA_025667525.1. Taxonomy (NCBI): domain Eukaryota; kingdom Viridiplantae; phylum Streptophyta; class Magnoliopsida; order Asterales; family Asteraceae; genus Glebionis; species Glebionis coronaria. Next base: position 294,258,935 of record CM046877.1, read on the forward strand.
TGGAAACAACATCATCTTAATGGCGTCATGTGGAACATCCTTAAACTTGCTAGTAGCGATGAGACAATTAAAATTCCTAATGTGATAGTGCGGGTTGTCTTTCTCATGACCTCTAAACTTATTTGCTTGCAACATCGACATTAAACCCGTCTTAATCTTGAAATTCTCCGCAAGAATGGCGGGAATCACAATAGCCTCTCCAAAACCCTCGGTGGGTGCTTGTAGCAACTCCATCATAGTACGATTAGCCATGACGACTTCTTGTTCTACAATAGGTTCAACAATTGGAGGTTGTTCTTCAATCAACGTCTCTTGATTGGCTTGCTTTTGAAGACGTCTACGAGCTCGTTTTGCTTGATTACGAGTGATCATAAACTTCACGAAGAATGGGAGGTGAGCAAAGAAGATTCTTTTTGGGTGTTTTGTGAATTTTCAATTTTTTGTGTTTTTGATTGTATTTAATTTTTTTGGATTTTGGTGTATCTTCGTAGACAACAATCTACAAAATCTCTCCTCGAATCAAACTCTTGATTAAAGAAGCCTCAAAGGAATGAAAACGATCACGTGGAGTGAACGCCTTCGAATGACTTTAGAACTTTGGTGAAACCAAATAGTTCAAGAGGGTTTAATCACAAACAAACCAAGCAAATATATTATACGTAATAATACTTTGGGCGGCAAAACCCTCGATTAGCCTTCAATCTCAAAATACTCACAATCAAGCGGGGAAACGAGGCGACGCGAAGCACTTAAGAGCCTTTTTCCTTAGGGTATATTTTATAATACCCGCCTTATACCCACCTTATAGTTTGTATTTTTCAAAATCGAGCTTCACGAAAGTATTTATCTATTTTTGCCTTTTCTTTTTGTTTGAGATTCGAATACAATAATTAGGAGATCAAATCCCAATTAAGGTTGTGTTTCACACTTTTGGAGATATTGTTTATTTGTTGTGATACTTAATACAATATAGTAATAATAATTTCACAAGAAAAACCAAGAAAACCGATAATACGTATTAGTAGAGTTCTACTAATACAAATACTATTTTGGTTAATATTAAAAACAACAATGCAAATTAATCACGACACACCTCCCCGACAGCGGCGCCAAAATGATTGTGGTAAATTACACCTCTTGTTTAGGAAAACAAAAGAGAGTAGATGAGCGGTAAGTATTAAGTGTACCTTTAGGAAAACGTAAACACTAATGACCCTTATGGTGTGAAAGTTCGTTTCCCAAGGAGGTATATGTGTGTGAAAAACTTGTTAAATGTTTGTGATTAATGATTGGTTTAGAAGGGGATGAGAAAAGAAGATGACGAAGACGTGAAATTAATACTACGACGACAAAACGTAAAACCGTAAAAACTACAAAAATAAAAATTAATTCTAAAAATTACCAAAAATTCACCAAAAATCAAAATTAATAAACTAAGAGTTTACCAATGATCAAAACTTTTTCAAACCTTTTAAATAATTAAATATTCAATTTTTAAATGCTAATTAAAGCCCTAAAAATAAAATAAATTATCAAAAAGCCCAAATAAAGATTTTTCAATTGGTGAACCTCTAAAATGACCTAAAAAGATTAAAAACTATTTTTAGAAAATTTTAAACTAATAAAATCTATTTAAAATGATTTAAAACTATTAAAACTTAAAATAAATATAAAAATTAATCTATAAGTGATAAAATTATTCTAAAAATTGCTAAATTCCTATTTTAATGTATTTAAGCTAAGAAAAATGTAAAAAGTTGGAAAATGTGAAATTTGAAAAATAATAATAAAATTAAGATTAAAATATTATTAAAAATCTAAAAAATATAAAAAATTCTAAAAACTTGCAAACTAGTTTATTTTACCCTAAATAATCAGAAAATCAAAGTGAAATGACCAGAATACCCCTATTGGGCCCTCAAATGGGCCAAAACCAAAAACAGTCAACCTAAATGGGCTTTTTAGCCCAAAAAGTCAAACTTGGCTCAATTGACTTGGAAAAGCCCTATCTGACTCAAAATTTGATTCTAAACACAAAACTCTAAAGGCCCAATAGCTAAATGTGAGCTTATCATAGCTTAAAATGCAAACAACTTATTCTTATTGGGCTTTTTAGCCCATTAAGCAATAAGCTAATGCCATAAGTTCTAATTTGACACACAACCTTCTTTTGGGATGCTTATGAGATCTGTAAAAAGAAATTTTGAAAAAGCACACTCAATAAGCCAGAAATAAGCAAGGTAATATTTCACTAAAAGACAAAATAGTCGTTTTTGAGAAATAAGGCACCTCAGGACTTGATTCAACTTGCAAAAGATCACAAATGGACTCAATAAGCCAAAACAATCAACAAAATTCCAATAAGCAAAACCAGTAAGCCAGAATAAGCCAATAAGCACTTATGAAAAAGTCAATTAAGTTGGTTTTCTAGTCAAACCCTAAAGTCAACCCACCAAATGCTCCAGTATGAACAAATGGGTCAAATAATGAGCACCTATTACAAAATCCAAGTTGTTGCTGGTTAAAATAAGCTATTATAGCTTATTGATAAGCTGAAACCCAAAATACACTAGCAGTGGTAACCAGCAGGGGAAAGGAGTTCCCACTGCTTTGACTATTTGACCAAGCTTTTTAGAGAGATTTAGTTGGATTCAATTGGAAACAAGGGCACCCTTGTGATCAGTGAATCACAAGGAGTCAATAGCAACAAGAAAATCCAAATTTGGTTCACACAATAAGCCACAAATGATCAAACAGTTACCAGATACACCACAGACATGAAAATAAGCAGTTATGCACTTAATAAGCAGATTTAGCAAGAATAAGCCAACCAAACTCAACAGGATGCATACACAAGCTATATTAACTATGAATAAGCACAAATAAACTTAAATCAAACACTGAATCAAAGTAAACAACAAGATCAAAGCATATAAAATTACTGATGAACAAGGTGCATATGCAGAAACTATTTGCTGATCTATTTGACACTAGATCCAAATTCAAGCCTCAAATCCTTCTTCCCTGGTGTAGTTAACCTAGATTTAACACTTGTTAACCCTAGTCTATGATTAGATCTAGGTGTCCCCTAAATTTCAGTCAATTTCACCAAGTAAACAAGATTTTATACCCAATTTATGAATCTATGTGTTTCAAACCACAAAATGAGCAGCAAAGCAACCAAGTATATCAGATACACAAGTACTAGCAGATAGCAACAACAAACAACCACTCAAAACACCACAAATCCAATCTATGCAGTTGACCCAAACACCCCTTAAAAACCTGTTTTCACAACTTTTCAAAGGATCATCCAGATTCAAACAACAAATCAAACCTCAAACACTTAAATATCATCAAACAACACCAGATTAACAATAATCAACCACCAAATCACAGATTCAAGCACAAACAAGCCAATATCACAAAATTCAGAAAAATAAGAGAGAAAATGAAAAGGGAAGAAGATGCAAACCTCCAAGACCTACATCCAGGCCCTGGATTGTTTGAGCTGAGGTACTAGCAGAACAAGTACCAGCTTCCAAGCTGCTAAGAAGAACAAACCACAAGGGTGAGATCAAATAAACCAAACTTTCTGATTTTTGAAGCACAAGCTTTATCACTTAAAACCTTGCCTCAAAAACCTTCAAACATGTAAATGGAACTCAGAATCAGGCTATTCTAACACCAACTTTTAAAAAAATATAAAAGAGATTTTTCAAAATTCAGAAAATCAAATTTTATTAATTAAAAAGGAATTACAAAGATTTAATAACCTAAAACTGGAACAAAGGGACTCTCACATGTTGAGGTCTCCTTTTATAGACGTATGCTAGCTTATCACTGTTCACAAACCCTAGAACTGAATTCCCAAATGTGCCCTTGAGGTCTTCTAGATAATTCTTTGATGTGAGCTGTCCAAAGTGATCAAGGGCGTTCATTTTAGCTTTGGAATGAAGCAGGGATCCTTAGCTGTTGATTTGGACGCGTAGGATGACTTGGAGAGGAGGGTGTCATGTGATTGGTTAAACGGGAATTGGGGGTGGGGTCCATAGTAAGTGGGTTTAAGGGTTTTAAGGTTGGGATGAGTTTCTGCACATGTGAATCAAGTGTGTGAAAAGGTAGTTGATTTTTACCCTAAGTTTAAGTGGTGTAAAATCTGGTGGTGAAAAAGGTAAACAGTTGTGTCTTTGATCCGAAATTGGGGGAAACCAAGTTGTTTGGCGCATTTTTTTGTTTAAATGTTCCAAATGCACAGCTTTGGCCCTTGTGTTTTGGTGAAATGGGTATTTGATGTTTTCAGCCAACAAAAACGACTTTCCTTTGATAATAACTTTCATGACTATACATTTTTGACACCAAACTTTGGAAAAGGGATTACAAGGGTTATTTATGGAACTTTTGCATAATTCAAGGGCTGATTTTGGACTTTGTTGATCTTCAAAGGTCTTCAATATAACTTTGACTTCATGAGGGACCATAATTGGCAATTTGGAATTGTTGAGGGACTAAACTTGCCATTTCTTCAAAGTTGAAGGACCATTTGTGTAATTTTGACAAACTTAAGGGACCAAACTTGTAATTATCAATATACAAGGGTTTTAAGTGTCATTTCTTCATTCATTGAGGATCAATCTTGCATGTCTTCAAGTCTTCAAGGGTATTTGTTGAATATTTCATGATCTAGGGCCCGGTTCTTTGTACGGCTTCGTTTCTCGTGTCCGGTTTTCCTTGTTTCTTGTGATCTTTTGTCTTTTTCACGATATCCATACCGAAAATACACAAGTAAACAAACACAAGCATATATATGGTATTTTATGACATTTTTATGCATTTAAAGCCCGAAAAGAACGATGAGATCATGTATAAATGCCATCTCATCAATAGTCATGGTTGGTTTTCATTAATCATGCTTTCATGCTGATCATCGTTTAATTTTGTTGAATCATCCTTTTGTGTTTCCCTATGCAAACAGAATAATGTCTACGCTGGAAATGCTAGGCTATCATGTTGCTCGATTCAGTTCGGTTTTCTAACCGTTTAATCATATATTCCTTTTAAAAATCATGTCAGATGGTTGACACCCATACCGATCATCTCATGTGCATTCCATGTGTACTCTATGTACCATATTCCACGTGTCCATGTACTGTATTCCAGTGTACTCCATGTACCGTACCCCATGCGCATTACACGTACCGTAATCCATGTGTATTTCACTTACAATACTTCAGGAATATTCGCTAGTCGATTCCAAATCATCTCAGGTGTATTCCAATTGTTGATATTCTACAAGATACTGATGTTGCACATAACTTGGAGATTTTACAAATGTTGATGTTGATTATAATTTGGAGACTCTACAAGATGCTGATACTGCTCACATATTTGAAAATCCTACAAGACGAAGACAAAGGTGTTAGATCGAAACGACCGGACGAGAAAGATGCTTCACCACCAAACGATTTCCATCACATTTAATATCTTGACCTCTCAGATAAATGACACACGTCACCCAGTTGTCTTTTTTGGCATAAGAGTGGGAATCAGGACCAGCAGGCCACTCAGCTGAATAGTTACGTGAATCACGGTCATGATAATGACCGTCATGAAACTAACAGACAAGACGATAGTGACCGTTATTACGACAACAAATATTTTGAAATAACGACAAAGACTACGGTAACGGGCGTGACCAGGAATACAAAGGGTCAACAGTCCAACCGATCCGCCAATTTTAGTATTTTTAGCCTAGAAGATGTTCAAATTTATTTGTTACACATCTCGAGGCTCAGGTCAAGACACCCGTCAAGACACACGTCTCACATATATTTTCTGAGGAAACATGTCAAGACATCCGTCAAGACACATGTCTCACGTATATTTTCGTAAGACATATGTCAAGACACCAGTCAAGACACATGTCACGTGAATAATTTTACAAAACATGAGTCAAGACACACGACTCACACATATCTTCTGAACCATCCCCTGAGTAATTAAGGATACTCTCCAAGGGGTACATCCATTCTTTTGTGTCATGTCTGAATCAGACCATTAGAATTTCATATACCATCACTGATATATTGTTCATGTTTGGACATGCAGTGTTCGTTCTGTGTGAGACGGGCGAAACACACTCCGTGAGATCTGCCACATTTACTTCATGTATCAACATGGCACCTTCATTTCTTGATTATATGTTACATATATCCACCCCCATAAAAGACGTCGTTCGTATATCCTATGTGTATAAAGGCTTTCCTTCTAGTTCGACGAAAAGATCTATTCTGCAAACGCACTTTCCCTTGTATATTCGAGTTCGATATGATTTCAGGCATGATATGGGTAGCAGCACACCACGCTATGATTGATCGCCACTCATATTAGATCATATTCAAAAATGTTCAGGCTCCTGAATACATTCATCATGGTTTTTCTACCAGGAAAATCTGTACAAATTGCTTTTACTCTACAAGCACGTACCTTTTACTCCAGCGATACGAAGACTTCCTAGCTACCATTGTTGACGCTATTTTTTTGAAGTTACTAAACCCATAATCAGCCGATTGTTTCATAAATCCCAAATGCATTTCCAGAAGAACTACCAAGTATACCACCCATTCGTGAAGTGAAGTTTGACTTTGAGCTCAAGGATTTGGAGGTACAACCACAAGAGTTGTTCGAACGAGGTCTTATTCGCCAAGTGTATCACCCTGGGTTGCGCCACTTCTATTTATCAAAGAAGAAGGACGGTAGCATGAGGTTGTGCATCGATTACCGTAAATTGAACAGGATCACCATTCATAACTGTTACCCTCTTCCAAGTATTAAAAATCTATCCAACCAACTTCCAAAAGATCGATTTACGATCAAGCTACCATTAGTTGCGAAGAAAAGAGCAGGACATTTCCATGACTTCTCTTCGCACACGTTATGGTCATTATGGATTCATATTCATACCTTTTGGTCTCACGAATGCCCATCAGTAATTATAGACTTAATAAATCGAGCTTTCATGAATTCTAGACAAGTTCGTCATTTTTTTCATTGCTAACATTCTGATCTTCTCTAAGTCTAGATAAGAGCATGAAGACCCTCTTCGCTTTATGTTACAAATTCTACGACAGAATAAATTTCATACTGAAATTTTTCCAGTACGAATTTTTGTTGATTACAGTGACACGCTGAATCACATTGTTTCTCACGGTTAGTTTTATCATGACTAAGCTTACGCGTAAAGGAGAGAATCCTACACTAATTCATGTGTTCCAAGAGAATCCTACGCTAAGAGATGTCTAATTTACCGAGACTCATAGTCTTCCAAAACTTCTATGTATCCAGTTTGTACAAAAATGTACCATAAATCTCAAACAACATTTTGGTGGAACAAGGTGAAACAAGATGCAGTTATGTTCATATCTAAATGCCTGAAATATCAACATATTAAGATAGAACGCCAACATGCTAGCATCTTATCTCTACCTCCATGGATTTTGTTACCAGAATGCCGCAGGCTCAGAAGAAGCATAATGCTATTTGGGTCGTCGTTCGACCATTTAACCTAGCCTACACGTTTCCTTTTATCTATAAGAATTACACAACTAGCAGATCTGCGGGAAGTTCAACAAAAGATTGTACGATTACTCGGTATTTCGTCAACAATCATATCAGCTAGAAATTTACGTTCACGTTCCCGTTTACTTTCACATTCACGTTTATGTTGACGCTCACATTTACGTCTCACGTTCGCGACCACGACCTTGTACGCATTCACGTCATTATTTCTAGTTCACGATTTTGCTTTTCGCACTCACGTTCATGACATTGTTCACGTTCATAATCGTATTCTATCCTACGATTTACGTTTCACATTTCGTTCTGGTGAGTTTTAAAGAAAGCTTGGGAGACCAGAATCAAGTTTAACACAAATTTCCATCTTCCGACAAACGTTTCACGTCATCTTTCACGTCTCATCTCGTATCGTTTAGTGTTACCTCCTCAGTTATTGCACGTTCACGATATATTTCATATATCATGTTCACCCTACGTTTCTCATATCACGTTCACGATATGTTGCACATATCATGTTCATCATAGGATTCTCATATCACATTCACCATATCTCCACATATCACGTTCACACTTGTTCAGGTATCACGTTCACAATTGTTCCCTGATACAAGAGATTTTACTTGTTGAAAGTTCGATTCTTGGAATCTCCTCGAATTGATTACAGCTCAAAGTGGAATGATTTGTTCTTGGTGACAAAAAGGGGTTTTGGTTTTCTATACTATTAAAAAGATAAATAAAAGAAGTAAATAAAGATTTAAACCAAAAGCAGTGAATGAAATTAAACTTGAATTTAAATAAAGCAATTAAATGATTAAACTGGAAATTGCACTTACTGAAAATGAGCTCTATTCGGAATAAAATGCTATGCTGACTAACTGACACTATGCGGAATAAAACACTACTCGGAATACTAGGCTATTCGGAATAAGGAATTCTATGCATAATAAATTCATCATGCGGAATAGGTTTGCTATGCGGAATATTGGGCAATTCGGAATAAAAAGAAAAATCCTACTCGGAATATTTAGACTATACGGAATAAATTTAAGGCTATGCGGAAAAATGCTCTATGCGGAACAATTAGGCCATTCGGAATAAGGACACTATGCGGAATAGCAGGCTTACTCGGAATAAAAATATTATACGGAATAACTGGAAAATTCCGAATAAAGGAAAACGAAAATAGGATACTCGGAATATCTGAAAAATTCCGAATAGTGAAAAAGTGAATAGGCTATTCGGAATATCTATAATATTCCGAATAGTGGAAAAGGAAAAGTGATAATACGGAATGTCTGGTGATGAAGAACAGTACCCAGACGCGAGAAAACAGGGGAATGATTCTAATCAAAAATCGACCAAGTTTTTGACCAAATCATAACCAAAAACTAATAGCAATTCATCTACTAATCACAAACAACAAATCCCAATCATAAAAACACAAATTCAACAACTTTTTAAGATCAAAACTCAACTAAATAAGCACTTAAGAACCTTGAATAAAAAGATGATGAAGAACAAGATGAATGAAAAGATTAAAGGAAAACTTGTATTGATGATTAAGATTCAGTAAAACAAAAGGAAAGGATCAAACTTACAAGATTAAAGAAGAAATCAAAGAGATGAAAACCACTCCTTAAGGGAGATGGTTTTCTACGAACTAGGAAAAGTCTAACTGAAAACTAAAAACTAGCTGCCAAATTTTTGTGAAGGATTTCCTTTTATAGGCTAAGTGGTTGGTTGGTGAGTGGGCTTTCTCCCTTTTTTCTTGTCTTCTCGTCTTTTCAGAAAAGTTGACGTTTTCGATTCTGATTCGGGATTTGTCGACGATTAAATTCAACTCGTCTTTTAATTTCTTTGTTTAATAGACTTGAGTTTCTTCGACATATGTAAATCTTCCAACTTTGGTCCTTTTCTTCGATAAATCTTCAAATAGGCCCATTAACTTCAAATCTTTTGCATCTCTTGGACAATAGACTTCGTCTTTAGTCTTTTTCCTTGATAAAACCCGTGCAATCCCATGTTTCCTTCAATACTCATCCGGTTGACTCTGAAAACACATTAAACACAAAAACCACGCATAATTCCAAACGAATGATATAAAACACGTGTTTTGGTCTTGTTTTAGTAAGAATTAAGTGGTAAAAGGATGGGTGTTTACACACCTATCAAATCCCCTACACTTAACCATTGTCATGCCCTCATGCAATGCTTAGTGATAAAGCAAATTTATATTTTTCTCATAATCAATGAACCTTGGCCTTATTAACATACTACTAAACAAAAATTAAAGTACTAAGAGAAATTAAAACTTTAAAGTAAACAGAAGGATAGAAAACCATTTTCACTTGAAAATAGCTACATGGAAATAACTTGCAAAGAGATCAGGGACTTACATTAGGGCTTCGGTGCTGCGAAGATTTCTCACCCTCAAGTTTCACGTTCCCCAAACTAAGCTTAAAAACGAGATCATTGTTATTATAAGTTAGCATATCAAACACTTACACACATGGCTTAATTAAATGCTTAAACTCCCTTATTCCTAGGTGTATCTATTATATTTTATTTTTGTCTTAGAATGATCACGAAGATGCATTTTTGGACTTATTTCGATAGTTTATTTAGGCTGAAAGCAAAGTAGGACGATTTGATCAATAGTTAGCTAAAGGACAAAATCTCTTAAAACTGCTTCTCGGGATATCAAAAAGTTCATATCTTGGCATAACTCGGTTCACGATTTGAGACCTTTCTCGGGCCGATATTTGGCATGTACTTCATACTTCATATCTTGAGAGACGTTCTTGAGATGATGGTCTTCTCTTCGTTATAGAGTTTCTTAACTTGGAGACTTTTGAGGGGTACTCCAACTTTGTTGACCACGACTTCATGATTATTTCTTCAATCTCTAATTGGGATTTTGAGATACAACGATCCGCCTCCTTTTCGGACTTGGATCTATTTATCCTCATACCTTGTTAGGGTCTTTTCGGATAGACTTCTCCATGATCTTTATGGGAGTTGATTGCTTTTCGTCGTGAGTCTTGATCCTTCATATTGGTTTTGGGAATAATGCTTTTTGTATCACTTTGGATCTTCAGCAATAAAATGGAATCCTCATGCCTTGTTAGGGCCTTTTCGGAATCGCCAATCTTCGCGCCCCGCTTCATAAGTTATGCCTTGGTTATGAACTCTTATCATTACCGAGCAACTTTTAAACGATCTTGGGCTAGAAGCTAAGTAACTTTTCAAATCGTACGACCTTACTTATTGCAGATAAATTATTAGCAAGTGATGGGAGAATAGGCAAATAATTACACCAATTGAGCTTGTGCAAGATTACCGACTTATAATTGACTCTATCATTTCTCGTCCTCCACAATTTAAAATCTCAAGTAATGAGACTCGTGGATGCTTAGCCTAATAAACCAATTAAGGTCTACATGGTTAAGGATACTAGCTAGAATAAACTTGGATAAGTCTATTCGGGTTGAGTCAAAATAATCGCAACGGGCCTAATATGTCAAAGACTTCAAAACTAGCTACACCACTTTATTAATAATTTTGACTTTATTGCGGAATATATACATATGAAAGCACGATAAAAATTTAAAAATTACGACTAAATGGCCAAAGTTAATTAAAAATTTAAAAAATGTTGAAAAAGATGATTTTCTGGTTAAATGAAGGCATTTTCATGGAAAAGTCCACTTAAAACTTCGATAGAAGTCCCCCCTACACTTAAGATAAACATTGTCCTCAATGTTTAAGCATGTGGGAAAAGAAGGCCTCCCTACACTTATGACATTGTGCACGTTGGTTAAATCAAGTTAAGGAAGAGACGACTAAAATGATCAATTTCAAATGTGAGTATGAAGAAAATTGAATCACGATAGTTGAGAGATAGAACCGGATTTCGGATAACACGGGAGCATGGTTCTTTAAAGGTTCCAAGAGTGCATTCATCCCTGTAATCACATCACCACACAAAAACAAACACCTATATAGGTCCCCCTACACTTAGGAGGTTAAAACGAAAAGGGATAGATACTCGGGCTGCCTCCCGAGGAGCGCTTGTTTTTGATAACCGAGTCACGAGCCTGACTCGACCCAAAATTAGTTCATGGGGAACGTGGTGAGGGATGGAATCATCTCCGGAGAGATGTCCTCACCAAAGTACAACTTCACTCGTTGGCCATTCACCTTAAAATTAGGTCCATTAGGTTGAGCGAGCTCGAGAGTACCATATGGAAAAATTTGGGCAATGGTGAATGGGCCGGACCAACGAGATTTCAGCTTGCCCGAAAAGATTTTCAACCGAGAGTTAAAGAGTAAAACTTTGTCTCCAACATGGAACTCTCGGTTTTTAATCTTGGAGTCATGAATGAGCTTAGTCTTTTCCTTATAGATCAAAGAATTTTCATAAGCCTCATTACGGAGTTCATTCAGCTCATTGAGTTGGATCTTGCGTAGGTCACCGGCTTTGTTGATATCGAAATTAGCCCACTTCAAGGCCCAGTAAGCCTTGTGCTCCAACTCAATGGGGAGGTGGCACGCTTTAGCGTACACGAGACGATATGGTGTACAACCAATCGGAGTCTTATATGCGGTACGAAAAGCCCACAAAGCATCATCAAGTTTATCAGCCCATGAGGCACGATGCTCGCCCACGGTTCTTTCAAGAATTCGCTTTAAGCCTCGGTTGGATATTTCAGCCTGGCCATTCGTTTGTGGGTGGTAGGCGGTGGAAAGACGATGATTGACACCATACTTAGCCATGACTCTTGCAAATTGGTCATTGCAAAAATGGGTCCCGCGATCACTAATAATGGCACGAGGCACACCGAATCTAGCGAATAGCGATTTCAAAAAGTTACAAACCACCCTTGCGTCATTAGTGGGTAAAGCTTTGGCTTCAACCCATTTGGAGACGTAGTCAACGGCTACAAGGATGTATTTGTTTCCTTTAGATGAAGGGAATGGCCCCATAAAGTCGATACCCCAAACGTCAAAGATTTCACATTCCTGAATGAAATTCTGAGGCATCTCGTCTTTATGTGTGATCTTGCCTTGTTTTTGGCAAGCATCACAATGTTTAACCATCTCGTGAGCGTCACGATAGATGGTGGGCCAATAAAATCCCGAGTCAAACACTTTTTTAGCGGTGTAGTTGGGACCAAAGTGACCATCGGTGGGTCCTTTGTGGCAAGCGTCAAGGATTTCTAAAGCTGCCGGTCCATCAACACATCGTCGAATAATCAAGTCGGCACATTGTTTGAATAGATACGGGTCATCCCAAAAGTAAGTCTTAATGTCGGTAAAGAACTTCTTCTTTTTCTGGGATGTTAACCCGTCAACGAGAATTCCACCCGCCAAGTAGTTTGCAATGTCCGCAAACCACGGGGTTTCATCAGCTGTCGAGTTGATAGACATTAAGGTCTCCAAGGGAAAAGTATCATTGATTTCTTTGTTCGGATGATCCCCTTGGTAAGGATCCTCAAGTCTACTGAGATGATCCGCGGCTAGGTTTTCAGCTCCTTTTTTATCGCGGATTTCGATTTTAAATTCTTGGAGAAGCAAAACCCAGCGGAGAAGTCTTGGTTTGGAATCTTGCTTAGTCAACAAGTACTTCAACGCGGAATGATCGGTGTAAACGATTGTGGTGGAAAGGACAAGATAGGGGCGGAAATTTTCAAAGGCATAGACAACAGCTAAAAGCTCTTTTTGGTTGTCGTGTAATGCAATTGAGCCCCAGTCATTGTCTTGCTAGCGTAATGGATTGGTTGGAAGTGTTTGTTCACTCTTTGGCCCAAAACCGCTCCAATAGAAAAGTCACTAGCATCGCACATCAACTCAAAGGGAAGCTCCCAATTAGGGGTAACCAAGACGGGTGCCTTAGTTAGCTTATCCTTAAGCGAGTTGAAGGCTTCAAGACACTCTTTGGAAAAGATAAAAGGAGTATCTTTTTCCAAGAGGTGGGTCATCGGGCGAGCGATTTGAGAAAAATCTTTGATGAATCAACGGTAGAAGCCCGCATGACCGAGGAAACTTCTCACACCCTTCACGGTTGAAGGTGGAGGCAACTTAGCGATAACATCGACTTTAGCACGGTCTACTTCGAGACCGGCTTTGGAGATTTTGTGTCCTAGCACGATGCCTTCTTTTACCATGAAATGGCATTTTTCCCAATTAAGAACAAGGCGAGTGTCTTCACACCGCTTAAGCATACGTTCTAAATTGGCAAGGCAAGCAGAGAAAGAATCGCCATAAACCGAGAAATCATCCATGAATACTTCCATTGTGTCTTCCACCATGTCATGGAAGATAGCCATCATACACCTTTGGAATGTCCCAAGAGCATTGCATAAACCAAAAGGCATACGTTTGTAAGCAAATGTTCCATAGGGACAAGTGAATGTGGTCTTTTCTTAGTCCTTTGGATCGATGGGAATTTCAAAATACCCGGAGAAACCGTCTAAGAAGCAGTAATAGTCATTACCCGCTAGACGCTCGAGCATTTGATCCATGAAAGGAAGAGGAAAGTGGTCTTTTCTCGTGGCATCATTGAGCTTCCGATAATCAATACAAACTCTCCACCCAGTAACGAGACGAGTGGGAATCAACTCGTTATGTTCATTGGAAACAACGGTTATTCCGCCCTTCTTGGGCACACAATGGACGGGACTTACCCACGGCGAGTCCGAAATAGGGTAAATCAAGCCGGCATCTAGAAGTTTGATAACCTCTTGTTTGATGACGTCATGAATTCCAGGATTAACCCTTCTTTGGCTCTGGATTGCGGGTTTAAAGTCATCTTCCATTAGAATCTTGTGAGTACAAAAGTTCGGATCAATTCCGCGGATATCAGAAATTTTCCAAGCAATTGCCTTCTTATGATCTTTAAGCACGGCGATGAGGCGAGATTTTTCGTCTTCTTTTAAGTCCTTCGCGATGATGATGGGCGACTTCTTTTCTTCTTCAAGGAACACGTACTCGAGATGTGGCGGCAACTCCTTAAGTTCTAAATCCAGAGGATTTTCGATGGGAGGCGTTTTCAAAGTCGGCGCATCGATAGCAATAACCGTGGGAGATGGTGGAGAAAGATTGTCTTCTTTAAGAAGGTTCTCAATGAGGCGGAGATCTTCATCCCAATTGGTGGTAGAATCATCATTAGCTAAGTTCACATCTCCCATGGTGGCTTCCAAATCTTTCCAAAGGAAATCACTTTCTCCAAATAGAGATAGTGATGAATCAATAGAGGAAACGGTCTCAACATTGGGAAGAGAGGTAGGAATACTTTTGCAAGCATCTTTGTAGTGTTCTTCACAAGCCTCATCAAGAACGTCAATACAATTAACACTCTCGATAGAATAAGGCTGTTTAGACAACTTTCCCATGTTGAAGACAATTTTATCCTCACCCACTCTCATGATAAGCTCACCCGCTTCAACATCGATGAGAGTGCGACCGGTCCTCAAGAATGGACGACCAACAATTAATGGCACACGAGGGTCCATGTCGTAGTCAACGACAACGAAATCGGCAGGAAAAGTGAATTTGTCGACTCCTACAAAGACATCTTCGGCTATCCCCACTGGATAAGCAACCGTACGGTTAGCTAATTCCAAAGTCATTTTCGCGTATTTGGGCATGTGAGTGAGAGCCTCAGCGAAGGAGATGTTGAAATTCAGTTGTTTAAACATTTTAAGAAAGTTCGAAACCTGAATATCGTCCTTGCTTTTGAGCTTCTCTTTCCTCAACCTTGAGGGATAAGGTATATCGGAAGAAGAGGAAGGCTTTGGGAGAATAGGATCACTCACATCCTTGGGTGGAGGAGGGGTAGAAGTAAGAGGTGGAGAAATTGGGGAAGTAGAAGGATGAGGAATCGGAGCAGGTGACTCGTTCTCCTTAGTCACAATCACCGGTGGAGGTATAGGAAGCTCGGGTTCCTTAGTACCTTTGCCACTGCGAGTGGTGATTGCTTTCATCTCCCATCTTGGATTCGCAACGGTGTTACTCGGAAGAGTACCCGAAGAAGAGGGTTGATTACCTTGGAAGAAACTATCCATCATGTTTTTTAAGTCAGTCGTTCGACTATCCAAAGTGTTTCTCATATCAGCTCTCAGATCGTTCCCTTGTTTTACCAGGTCTGCTTTCAAGTTGAGCACTTCCCGTTGAAGATTTCCCACGATCACATCGTTAGTCCTTATGTAGGTTTCCCCTTCTTGGTGTAAAGCGGTGGGTTGGTTGTGAGGAGCATTGTATGCGGGTGGTTGATAAGCAGGTTGCTGGTAAACTTGGTTGTTTCTTTGAGGTGGTTGTTGTTGTTTGTGAGGTGGTATGTATGGTGTACGAGGTTGTTGTTGTTGTTGAGGAGGGCGATTGAGGTTTTGTTGTTGGTTTGGGTTGCTAGGAGGAAAACCGGGTGGGGAAAGATAGTTGTTGGAGCGGTAGCTAAGCAAGTTACGGTCACCTTGAGGTCGAGCTTGATAAGCAGGTTGAGGATAGGTGTCGTATGCTGCATTCACATTCTCAGAAGGGTAGTCTTGGGTGGCGGTACAAGTGGTGTGAGAGTGAGGACCCCCGCATATTTCACATGGTTGGCTGACAGCATTGACTTGAGCGTCTTTAGCGTTTCTAGCGTTGATGCTGTTGGTCTAGCTGGCGGTTTGGGTAGCAAGCGATTCAAGAAGCGAAGTGATTTTGTCAAGTCGCTTGTCGTTGTCACTAGTGCTAGCACTAGCGACATTGGTTCGAACACTCTTGGTTTGAACACGAGACTTATTCTCAATGATATCCCAAGCAGCATTGGAAGTCTTTTCCAAAAGATTACCCCCCGGGGCACTGTTTAGTGAATCTTGGTCATTCATGTTTAAACCATTATAAAAAGTATTAATTTGGTGCACTTTGGTAAAACCATGTTGTGGGCATTTTCTCAAAAGGTCTTTGAAACGATCCCAAGATTCACTAAACGACTCATCGTACTTTTGTTCAAAATTGATAATTTCATTCCTCAAAGCGGTAGTACGAGAGGGTGGGAAAAAGTAGTTTATAAACTTGGTCTCCAAATCCGTCCACGTAAGAATACTCAGTGGCGGTTCCTTAGCAAGCCAATGTCGGGCTTGTCCCTCTAAAGAAAAGGGAAAAAGTTGTAAACGGATTACCTCTTGTGGAACACCATTGAATTTGACCGTATTGGTGAGTTGCAAGAATCTCTTGATGTGGTCATGTGGATCATCAATGGTACGTCCCAAGAATGGTTGAGAAGAGACCATCTGGATAAAGCCGGATTTGAGCTCAAAGTTGTTGGCTGCAATCGCGGGTATGACAATTGGATCATTGTTACCATCTACATGTGCTTGCAGAAGTTCAATCATCGGGCGATTATCCGGTAGAGGCTCATTGTTGTTGTTATTATTGTTGTTGAAAGGTGGATTGTTATTGTTATTATTATTGTTTTGAGGTGGGTTATTGTTGTTGTTTTGTACACCGGCCACGGCTAAGTCTTCGAGAGGCTCGGGCTCTTGATAAGACGTTGATCGTGTACGCATGCACCTGCAAAAGAACTAACAAGGCAAAAACAAAGCAAAAATATTTTTGGTTTTTATGTTTTTTAATTTTTAGGATTTTTGAAAATTTTATATTTTTTTTTGGTTTTTAAGAATTTTTATGAAAAAGTAACGTTCCCGGTGAACGGATCCCAAAATCCAAGTTCTCACAAATAACTGTTGATCTTAACGAGAAAATCCGGCAGCGGAGCCATTTGATACAAGAGATTTTACTTGTTGAAAGTTCGATTCTCGGAATCTCCTCGAATTGATTACAACTCAAAGTGGAATGATTTGTTCTTGGTGACAAAAAGGGGTTTTGGTTTTCTATACTATTAAAAAGATAAATAAAAGAAGTAAATAAAGATTTAAACCAAAAGCAGTGAATGAAATTAAACTTGAATTTAAATAAAGCAATTAAATGATTAAACTGGAAATTGCACTTACTGAAAATGAGCTCTATTCGGAATAAAATGCTATGCTGACTAACTGACACTAGGCGGAATAAAACACTACTCGGAATACTAGGCTATTCGGAATAAGGAAATCTATGCGGAATAAATTCATCATGCGGAATAGGTTTGCTATGCGGAATATTGGGCAATTCGGAATAAAAAGAAAAATCCTACTCGGAATATTTAGACTATACGGAATAAATTTAAGGCTATGCGAAAAAATGCTCTATGCGGAACAATTAGGCCATTCGGAATAAGGACACTATGCGGAATAGCAGGCTTACTCGGAATAAAAATATTATACGGAATAACTGGAAAATTCCGAATAAAGGAAAAGGAAAATAGGATACTCGGAATATCTGAAAAATTCCGAATAGTGAAAAAGTGAATAGGCTATTCGGAATATCTATAATATTCCGAATAGTGGAAAAGGAAAAGTGATAATACGGAATGTCTGGGATGAAGAACAGTACCCAGACGCGAGAAAACAGGGGAATGATTCTAATCCAAAATCGACCAAGTTTTTGACCAAATCATAACCAAAAACTAATAGCAATTCATCTACTAATCACAATCAACAAATCCCAATCATAAAAACACAAATTCAACAACTTTTTAAGATCAAAACTCAACTAAATAAGCACTTAAGAACCTTGAATAAAAAGATGATGAAGAACAAGATGAATGAAAAGATTAAAGGAAAACTTGTATTGATGATTAAGATTCAGTAAAACAAAAGGAAAGGATCAAACTTCCAAGATTAAAGAAGAAATCAAAGAGATGAAAACCACTCCTTAAGGGAGATGGTTTTCTACGAACTAGGAAAAGTCTAACTGAAAACTAAAAACTAGCTGCCAAATTTTTGTGAAGGATTTCCTTTTATAGGCTAAGTGGTTGGTTGGTGAGTGGGCTTTCTCCCTTTCTTCTTGTCTTCTCGTCTTTTCAGAAAAGTTGACGTTTTCGATTCTGATTCGGGATTTGTCGACGATTAAATTCAACTCGTCTTTTAATTTCTTCGTTTAATAGACTTGAGTTTCTTCGACATATGTAAATCTTCCATCTTTGGTCCTTTTCTTCAATAAATCTTCAAATAGGCCCATTGACTTCAAATCTTTTGCATCTCTTGGACAATAGACTTCGTCTTTAGTCTTTTTCCTTGATAAAACCCATGCAATCCCATGTTTCCTTCAATACTCATCCGGTTGACTCTGAAAACACATTAAACACAAAAACCACGCATAATTCCAAACGAATGATATAAAACACGCGTTTTGGTCTTGTTTTAGTAAGAATTAAGTGGTAAAAGGATGGGTGTTTACACACCTATCATTCCCATACTACGTTTCAATATGTCTCGTGCATCATTGCTCAGAGTTTGCTGATACCATTATTTTCAGGTTATTTCGTATCGTACCGTTTCATGTATCTTTACATGTTATGTCTTATCCCCTCAATCAGGTTCATGAGGATCTAGCTTGCGCTATGAATCAGAAAAATTTTCGTATCATCAAGACATGGTCATGAAGACCAAGATTATCCCTTCCGTCAAGATACTTTAGAGGAACCATCCCGAGCGGGAAGCCACTTGGGAAACGGGGGAGTCCATCTGGATTCCTTATTCTCATTCTTTTCTACGATCCAAGTATATTCTTTCCAACCATGTCACGTTCCAGGTTCTCTTCAGCCACATCACGTCCATGTCCTTTTAGCCCTATCGTATCTCTAATTCGAGGACAAATTATTCTTTTTAGAGGGGAAGAGTTGTAAAACCCGCATAAATATGAACATTTAATGCACAAAAACCCGGATAAAATAAAACTTTTTAAATAATTAAAACACGACACGTATCATGAATACTTAATACAAGCATTACGTAAATTATTTATTTAATTACGATCAATATAACGTAGGTAAACTAATACACGATAAGTATTTATGTATAATACTTAAAACACGATAATGATTTAAAACAAGAGATGGAAACACGAACACACGCGATAATTATATAAAATACAAAAAACATATTATATTTTAAGGGGTCTTTGTTTTGGCCGGTTATACAAGAAGAAAAGAAAAAGGGCTTATAGCCCGGCCCATTTAACCATTATGACTTGTAAACAAAAACATAAGGAAAAGTCATATTACACTTTTACAAAAATATAAACAAAACCCTTCTTGGTGTTCCTTGGCTGTTGGATTTAAGCAAACGAAATAGGGGAAGAAAACTTTTGATTTTGGTATTTGGTTACGGGTTTTGGTTCGTGTTCATCAATCCTTAGTCCATCGCATTCAGTATATCATTTTCCATTTCTTCTAAGTATATTGTTTTTATGTTTTTCATTAATTAAAAATAATATTGTAGAAACTAGAAGGGGTGTTAAATAGTTTCTTAAATTTAGTTGTTAAAGATAGGTTTTTAAAAGTCATTTTCAAAAACTTAGACTTAAGTAATTATGTGAAACCTTCTTATACACATTATGAACAAGGTATAGTGCAACTAAACTAATAATCACAAGTTTAAAGAATAATGAATGTAAAGAGATAAGGTAAGGAAATATCAAACCAAACACAAATGATTTATAGTTGTTTGGCAACGAAGCTCACTCATCGTTCCTACTCCACTCCTTGAGTACAACTTACTCGAGAGTTCACTAATCAACAAGCTCCTTAAGGTGGAGAAACCGTACACAACGTCGCTTAACCAATTTCCAACTCTAAGCTAAAAGTAGAGCCCTAATCTTAGCTAGGACCAATCTACACCAATATACTTTAAGGACCAAGTATTAACCTTAATACATACACAACTTCCAAATAGACACAACAATGAATAAATAAGTTTGGATCTTCAATGGATCTTTCAGGTAGACACAATACTTCAAGGATGATAGTGTTCTTCTCTTTGCACCTTGAGAGGAGAAGATGAGAGGAGAAAGATTTACTTCTAAACAAGTAGTAATTGATTGTTGTAAAATCACACTTGTTTAGGAAAACAAGGTAATTAGGGTAAGTATTAACGAGTAGTTTAGGAAAACCACAAGTTATGACCCAATGAAGTGAGTTCGTTCTCGAGGAGGCACGTGTGTTGTGTAATGAATTGATTTTGATTGTGATTTTATTGTTATGAGAAAAGAAAGAAATGAGATGAGAAGAGAATGACGAAGACGAATTAAACTAAGACGAAAAAGGCGATCACGTAAAACCGTAAATAGTGCAAAAATTAAAATTTTAACCTAAAAATTCCTAAAAATTACTAAAAATCCACAATAATATTCTAAGAGTTTACAAAAAATCCAAACTTGCTAAAACCTTTTAATTAATTAGATAATGACTTTTTAATGCTAATTAAAGCCCTAAAAATCACAATTAATTATTAAAAAGCCCTAAACAAGATTTCAAAGTTTGTAAACCTCAAAAATAACCTAATTAAGCTAAAAAGTATTTTTAAAAATTTTAAAACCGAATAAAACTATTTTTAAACACTTAAAAACTATTAAAATCAATTAAAACTTAAATTAATTCTAGAAAATAATTGAAAAACCCTAAAACTATTTGGAAAGTTACAAAGTTCCTAATTATGTGTCTACAATCTAGGAAAAATTTAAAAAGTAGAAAAAACTAATTTTCAATTTTTAATAATAAAAGAATCAAAAAAATTCAAAGTTTATAAAATAATTCTAAAAAATTACCAAAAATCTAGAATATTGTAACTAAAACAAAAATGCAATTAAAAGTTTCTAAAACCTATTTAATAATTTTATATTGAATTTTAAAGTTGGTAAAAAAAACCCTAAAATCCTATAAAATCAAAAATAAAACTTTTTGAAAACTTTTTTAGCTGTAAACCTCAAAATACTTTAATAAAACCTAAAAATATTTTTTATAAAATTTAAAAACTATTTTAGCTATTTTTTTATCTAATTATCTAAATAAGGCCAAAGAAAAATGCATAAAAAATAAATAAAGAAAGAGAAAATTCAAATCATAGCCCAGAAAAATCCTAAACTATAATATAATCCTAGGAAAAATAAGACTTAGCTAATTATCTTAACCAATAAGCTCAAATAAGCTAAAAAGGCCACGGCTTATTTAAGATAAGCCCAATCAACAAGCCTTTAAATAACTATTGAATTGAGTCTTTATCAGTAAAAGACCCAAGGGCGTAACGGTAAGTTGTGTGTGTGGTGAGAAGGATGGCGCAGGTTCGAGTCCTGGCCAGTCCTTTTTGCTCTTTTTATATATTTTTTTTAAAAAACTTTATAAACCCAAACCTTATACTTCTTAAGCTTCAAAAACTCAAATCCAACCCAATTTAAACAAGATTATATCATTCAAAAGCCAAAAACGTGCTCAGGTTTGCTTTTTCTGAAAACACAAAGAAGAACAGTTTCTTCACTTGTGAAATGATGAATCAAGAGGGCTTGATTCTGACTTTTTTGGATGTTTAATTGGACAAGAAGGCACCCCTATACCCAGTTGAGTATAGGGAGTCACTGTTAACACAAAAACAAGCAAGTACTAACACCAAATCTCACAAAAATGGCAAATAAAGGTTGCTGTTATGCATATGCAGGTTTGGTGATGATTTTTCTGATGCAACTAACACAAAAGTGAGATTCAATCCTTCAAACAATGCACATAAACTCACCAAATGACAAGTAAGCAATATCAATCCCTGCTTAAACCTAGCTTCTAGCAAATTGACAAAGTTTGAGGCTCAAATTCACACAAAATGAGCAGAAAAGTGGACTTGACTGATTTTTATGCTACTTCAATATTTTTATCATGCAAAAGTGTTCTAAACTACACTAAACTGAAAACCAAACTACCTTAAGACATATTAACCACCTATTGAGTGACTTAGACCAGTTTTAATACTAGATTAATACCAATTACCCTGATTAAGCCTTAATCCAAACACCCCTTTATTTTCTGAAAACCACTTTTTTCAAACAAAATCTTTGCAAAACCTATCCAATCTGACCTAGAACTAATCTAGCATGCATCATATCCTAGAATGAGCAAATTCAAACATTTAAACAACACTTGGACACCTTTCATGCATAATCACACAAATCACAGAAACCTTTGAAAACTGAAAAACTGAAAACTTAGATCACAAGGAACTACCTTGTGGGACCCACATCCAGGTCCCACCAAGGCTGCTTAGCCTTCTCCAAATAGGCCCGGGCCTATGCTGATCCTTGAACAAACAATCTCCAATGAACCTGCTAAGAGAAAATAAGAACAAGCACAAAATATCCAAAAAATCTGATTTTATCTTTCTTTCTTAAACCTTTTTTTCAAAATCTTTCCTTAAACTCTTTTCTTTTCAAAAACACTTAAACCAAACAGGATTACAAACCTGCAAACCAAAACCTTTGAAACTAGTTTTTACCAAAAACTTTACCCAATTTCAGAAACCTTGTTTCTGAAAATTCAAACACCAAATGTTTGAATAAATTCAAATGGAACTCAGTATTCTAGCTTAAAAACAATTACCAACTTTTATAAAACAAAAGGAATTACACTTTTTCTTAAAGATTACCAACTTTATTAAATAAAAAGGGATTACAAAGTTTTGCTAGAAAAACTGGAACAAAGTAAAATGCTAGTCCTATGTCGCCTTATATAATGGCTACAGGTCATTCTAGAATCATAAAAACCCTAGCAACAAACTTCCTAATTTGCCCCTTGACTGAAATTGAAATCTTGGTAAAAAAGAGTCCTCATGTGATCTATGAAGATGCCAGCTGTGGAAAAGTTTATCATAGACGTTAAAAACTCCTTGGAGGCCAAGTAGAAGAATCCTGGACGTTTAATTGGTCGGGTATTGGGTTTGGGTGAAAGTGATGTTGCAGGGGAGGGACCACCAAGACACATGGGTGTGTCTTGGGGTGATTTGGGATGTGGGATTAGGTGACAAGGTGGTTAATTAGGGATCTGGAAATCCTAAGCCAAAAACCCTTTGTATTAAGGTTAATTGGACCTGGGATAGATTAGGGTTCGTGTGAGATTAGGGAGGGGTTTAATCCAAAAGGGGAAAAGATTTATTTAAAAATCTTGTTTAGAGGGAAATAAGGGGGGGTTTGACTGGTTCGTTTGACCAGGCTTAATTAAATAAACCTGGTATTGGGTTATGGGTTACGGGTTGGGTAGGGTAAAGGGTTTGGTAATATGGGTGGGTTATGGTGACGTGTCAAGTTCTGGTTGGTGGTGGAAGTTTAGTTGTTTGGCAGTTAAGGCCCCCAAGGTTTTATAATCCTTTCATTTTGTATAAACAGCAAACAAACTTCATCCCCTTTGTATTTAACTTTGGCAGATTGTCATTTTTGGCACATATTGTTTCCAAACTTAAAACAAGGACCTCTTTTGTAATTTCTTCTATTTCCAAGGGCTAGACTTGTACAATCTTTATTCCTCAAGGACCATTCTTGCATAACTTGATTTCTTCAAGGGCTTATCTTGCCAAGTCTTCAAAAATGAGGGACTAAAGTTGCCAATCTTCAATTCTTCAATGTCATTTTTGGAAATTCTAGATTTGGGCCCGGTTCATTGTGCGGCTTCGTTTCCCGTGTTCGTTTTTGAATGATTCTTGTGATCTTTTACCATTTCCTCAATATCCGTACCTAAAATACACAAGTAACAAACACGAGCATATATTTGGTAGTTTTAATGATATTTTATGCATTTTAAGCCCGATTTGGACGATGAGACTATGTATAAAAGCAGTCTCATCACTCCCCCATACTAAACCATTGCCGTGCCCTCACGCAATGCTAAAATAAAGTATCATAGCACCTCCAAAATTCATTTTATTCAATTTATTGGAATGATAAACTAGCTACACTACTACTATTACTACTACTTGTGTTTTAGACATAATGTATGATTTTCATCGCAAAATGGGACGTTTAGGTTCATAGAATAAGAACACGTGAATGCTTCGTTAGAAATAATTTCATCGTCCTCGATTTTCACTCCAATTCCATGCCAAGCGTGCAACGAGATCATTGTCATTATAAGTTAGTAATGCTAACACTACTCATATGCCCTAATCACGTACTTATTCTCCCATTATTCCTAAGTTGTATCTCTTATATTTTATTTTGTCTTAACGATCACGAGGATACATTGTTTGACTTATGCGATAATATAGATTTAGGTCTGAAAATAGAGTCCTAACGGTGTAACTAGGACCATCAAATCAATAACCCCTCTAATAGACAACGATGTTAAAAAATTAAGTTGACAAGAAGAATCGATAAACACGGTTTTATAACGGTTTTGAACATGAGACTTATTACCAAGACTTTTATACGCCCCCTAACAGAAGGGCCTTATTATCTTTGGTTTACCTCCATCTTTTATTCAACTTCGCCATGAAGCTTTTATTATGACTTCGGTCTTGCCTTGCCTTTTATTATCCGCCTCATCGGTGGTTTTATTAGCCAAAGACGTATATCCTCACGCTAAAGCGAATTTTGGATCTTTAAAGCTTCGAAGATTAAGGCTTGATTCACTTTCAGTTTTGCATAGATTTTTCGGACTTGTGGGGCTTCAAATTGTTTGCTAGATTTAGGTGAGCACTTGAAATCTTATTATTGGGTGAAGCTTTCGATTATTCGGGTGCCAATACTTCAAAACCGTGACGCTGGCGATACCTTAATGTCTTCCCAATTTAATTACACGGAAGCTACTAGAAAAGACTAGAAACCCAACAATCCTAACTAAACCGCTAAGTCAATATTTATTAAGCAAAAAATATTTACATGCGAAGGGAGAATAAGCAAACAACGAGAACACATGAGTTTTTGAAAGAATACGAGTACTCTACGTTTAGCATAGTAACTTATAATTAACTCTATCATTTCTCGTCCTTATTTAAGAGACTTAGCCTAATGTGAAGTTAAGGAATCAAAGCTAAGTGCTCAACACGCACGGTCGAGTCAAAAATTACTCTTATTCTCGCCATCGGAAAATCTACATTCGTGTCTTCAAACACTTATGAAACATGAGAAAAAAATTAAAATTTGGCCATTTTTAGCCTTATTTTGCAAGAAAACGATAAACAAAACGATAAACTTTGGAAAGCGTGAAGGTTTGGCAAGGCAAATATCTATTCACCCCCCCCCCCCATACTGAAGTTAAACATTGTCCTCAATGTTTCGAGTCTAGGGGTACAAACACCCCCATACTAGAGACGTAGTCGAATGCCTAATCTAGCATGGAAAGGGTGTAACCATTAAATTAATAGCCGTTTATGAAGTGTGCTAATAACCTAAGGTTAGAACATCAAAAGGATATATCATGGATATTGAGAAATGTCTTCAAAGCAAACGATCGAGTGCTCCCATAAAACGAACACGAGAGGCTCCAATCGTGAAGATCATGATCTAAAAACCACAATGCACAAACAACCACGGAACAAAGGTTGGAAGGGCACAAATCCCCTCACATTAACTAATTAGAAAGCAATAATATGTACATGGATAAGCATGGGTCTCCCCACGAGGCACCTTGTTTTTGATAACCGAGTCAAAAGCTCGACTCGAATCCCCATAAATGTGATCATTTAGGGATAATCATGGTATGGTCAATTTTTAGTGGGGCTTACATGATAAACAAGGCCCAACAACAACCGGTATTAAGGACTAAGTCCTTTGATGGTGCAAAATATCGGGATCGAAGATGGCGTTCTCATTTTCATTGGAAAAACAAATCAACGCCACTTCAATAGTCAACAAAAACTCAAAGAGTTTCAAGAAAATAGGTGAGAAGAAATAGAAGGGTGGGACAATGGGTAAGTCTCTAAAAACATGAGCTACTCAAGGTAGACTCGCACCAATCAAATGAAAAGCTTTTCCATTTATTGCATCGGTGGAAGACCGAGATTTCCCTATATAAGCAATTCCAGGATCAAATATCTCGCCCTCGGTGGAGAAAGGGGAGGAAACATATGGGGCTTCCCCCACACTAAGTCCACACAAAGCATCGTCAAAAGGAGAAGACGAGCTTGTAGTACTCAAAACACGTGGTGATGACGGAGTTAGAGTTGTAGAAAAATCTTTTAAATTTAATTCAAAATTTGTTCCTTTTTCATCTTTTAAACTCTCCTTGTGAAAACACGATTTGATTATGTCAAAAATATTTGGTGTTTCTAAAGCAATGTTAGTCACACTAAAAATTCTCACATTTTGAAACCGTTTTGGAATAGGTGGTGGTAAGTTTTCAAAACGTTTGTCAACAAAGAAAACTCCCCCATCGGGATCAACATATTCATCATCCAAAGAATTACTCGAGATTGGAATCGTAGGCTTAACACTCTTAACCTCCACCGGCGGAGGGGACGGAACTTCATTTTTCTCAACAATTCCTAAAACTCTATTTGAAATTTTTTTACAAATGATTTTGGTGGAATTGACATTGTGCAAAGATGTGATAGAATACACATGAGAAAGAGTGGAGTTTTGGGTTGCATTAATGACGATTTCTTCCTCATTGAAACGAAGAGTGATTTTCCTTGCATGCACATCGATGAGTGCTCTCGAGGTATCCAAAAAAGATCGACCTAAAATTAACGGAACTTTAGGATCGATAGGAATGTCAACAACAATAAAGTCTACAGGGTAGTAGAACTTTCCAACTTTCACAAAGACGTCCTCGGCAACTCCACAAGCTAGAATCGTAGAATGAACGGCCATCTCGATTGACATTCTTGAAGGAGTGAGATTGGGAAGATTGAGCGATTTAAAAATCTCAAGAGGCATCAAATTAATACTAGCACCAAGATCGGCCAAGGCGTAGCATTCTTCCATGTCTTGTATAGCACATGGGATTAAAAACTTGCCGGGATCACCGACTTTTTGAGGTATGCGGCTAAGAAAAACCGAAGAACAACTAGACGATTTTTGCAATTTCTCTTTGTTATTCAACATACTTTTGAAGTTCGCGGCAAATCGAGGCATCATGACTAAGGCGTCGGCAAACTTATATTAAAATGCAAGTCACGAAACATTTTCATAAAAAGTTCAAATTGATAATTATTTCGTTCTTGTGCCTTTTCCTTGTCTCGTCTTGAAGGGTAGGGTAAGGGTGGTGTGGGTTGGGGCATAGGCATAGGCATCGGCCTTGGAATCTCGGGTTCCATGATTGGTATAGGTTCAACCGTAGGTGTTGTTTGAGCGTTACTTTGTGGGCTTGGAATTTGCTCCTTTTCTACCACCACCTCGGGTTCTTTCTCTTTTTCCTTCTCCATAGAAGTACTTGGTCGAGAAATGGGTTCTTTGAAAGTTTTACCACTACGAGTAGCAACAACCTTCAATTCTCCTTTCGGGTTCACGATGGTATCACTAGGAAGACCACCCGAAGAAGAGGGCTTACACATGATAGCTTCAAACATTTTTCCCTTTCGGTCTTCAAACTTAGATTGCCTAGCATCCGCTTTTAACAATTCTTGCTTAATCTCATGTTGACCTTGCTCCATTTTTTGTTGATTTTGTTGGAGTCGTTGGACATTTCCTTCCATTTTATTAGCATGGGTTTTAAGTTCATTAGCAAGTTCGTTTTTAAGCTCGTTTTTCAACTTGGATCTTAAGCTAACCATTTCACGTTGCATATTGTCAAACTTAGCATCATTAGCCTTAGCATAATTCAAAAATTCTCCTTGAATATTTTTGGTGTGATCATTTTGAAAACCTTGAGTAGAAGTTTGAAAATCACGGTTTTGGTTTTGATTAGAAATTTGCCCATTTCCACTTTGATAATTACCCTTGTTATAATTCCTTTGATTTCCTTGGTAATTTCCACCTTGGTTGTTGTTTCGATAATTATTAGCATTTTGATTTGGTGGAGCTTGATTTTGGCGGGAACCTTGACCGATTTGGTTATAAGTTCCCGTGGCTACATAAGCACTCGAAGCGTTACCATCCGCGGTAATGCACTCGGAAAGATCATGAGCTCCACCACACGACAAACAACTCTTAGAAACCGCTTTAACCGAAGCGGAATTTGAAGCTTCTTGATTTTTCCAATGGTTCATAAGGTTAGCAAATCTATCAAAAAATAGATTTTCTTCATTTGCTTCATCATGTAAGGCATTGATACTACGAGACGATGACGAGCCCATTTTGGCAACACTCGGTGTGTTACGAGGGCTATAAACCTTAGACCTATTCTCAATTATGACCAAAGCTTCCTCAACCGTTTTACACAAAAAATTACCACCCGCGGCGGCATTCAAATAATCTCTTTCATGATCATTAAGTCTATTGTAAAACGTGTCTATTTGGTGCAAACCGGAAAAACCGTGATGAGGACATTCATGTAACATCTCCTTAAACCTATTCCAAGCCGTTGAAAAACTTTCATTTGATTCTTGTGAAAATTTAGAAATCTCATTTTTCAAATGCGTAGTCTTAGAGGGCGGAAAAAATTGGTTCACAAACTTTGAAACGAGATCCTTCCACGTCAATATAGAATTGGGTGGCTCTTTCTCTAACCAAATTTTAGCGGGCCCCGTTAAGGAATACGGAAAAAGCATCATCTTAATCGAGTCATTCGAGACATCCTTGAATTTGCAAGTGGCGGTAAGACGATTGAATTGGCGGGTATGGTTGTGTGGATTGTCCTTCTCATCACCACGGAATTTGTTGTTTTGGATCATCGACAACAAACCCGTTTTCACCTCAAAATTCTCCGCAAGGATAGCGGGAATCACAATAGCTTTTCCATAACCCTCGGTGGGTGCTTGAAGTAACTCCATCATAGTTCGATTCGCCATGGTTGGTGCTTCTCGTACAATGGGTTCGTCAATAGGAGACTCCTCACTAGAATGAGTTGGAGTGGGAGTTTTGTTCTTTCTTTTACGTGCACGTTTTGCTTGATTACGAGTTAGCATAAACGTCACATACAACGAGGAGACGAGCAAAGAAGATTTTTTTGGTGTTTTTAATTTTTCAATTTTTTTTGTGGTTTTTGATGGTATTAACGTTTTTGGAAATTGGTGAATGTATTAAGTAGACACAAATCTACAAATCTCCTCCTTAATCAAATCTCTTGATTAAAGAAGCCTCAAGGAATGAAAACGATCACGTGGAGTGAACGCCTTCGATGACTTTAGAACGATGGTGGAACACCAAATCGTTCAAGAGGGTTTAATCAATAGAAACCAAGAAAATATATATGATATGTAATAATACTTTGGGCGGCAAAACCCTCGATTAGCTCTCAAAATCAAAATACGCACAAGCAAGCGGAGGAAACGAGGCGGCGCGAAGCACTTAAGAGCCTTTTTCCTTTAGGTCGTGAAATACAACCGCCTTATACCCACCTTATAGTTTGTATTTTTCAAAATCGAGCTTCTCGAAAGTATTTATCTATTTTTGCCTTTTTTCTTTGGTTTGAGATTCGAATACAATGATTGGGTAATGACCTCCCAAGTCAAGGTTGTGATTGCTCACGTATTTGGAGTACTTGTGAATTTATTGTTCTACGTATACAATATATTAATAATATTCACACAAAAACCAAAAAACGATAATACGTATTAGTAGAGTGCTACTAATACAAATACTAATTATGGCTAGTATAAAAAACAACAATGGTTCAATCAAAACACAACACGCCTCCCCGGCAGCGGCGCCAAAATGATTGTTGTAAAATCACACTTGTTTAGGAAAACAAGGTAATTAGGGTAAGTATTAACGAGTAGTTTAGGAAAACCACCTGTTATGACCCAATGAAGTGAGTTCGTTCTCGAGGAGGCACGTGTGTTGTGTAATGAATTGATTTTGATTGTGATTTTATTGTTATGAGAAAAGAAAGAAATGAGATGAGAAGAGAATGACAAAGACGAATTAAACTAAGACGAAAAAGGCGATCACGTAAAACCGTAAATAGTGCAAAAATTAAAATTTTAACCTAAAAATTACTAAAAATCCACAATAATATTCTAAGAGTTTACAAAAAATCCAAACTTGCTAAAACCTTTTTAATTAATTAGATAATGACTTTTTAATGCTAATTAAAGCCCTAAAAATCACAATTAATTATTAAAAAGCCCTAAACAAGATTTCAAAGTTTGTAAACCTCAAAAATAACCTAATTAAGCTAAAAAGTATTTTTAAAAATTTTAAAACCAAATAAAACTATTTTTAAGCACTTAAAAACTATTAAAATCAATTAAAACTTAAATTAATTCTAGAAAATAATTGAAAAAACCCTAAAAATATTTGGAAAGTTACAAAGTTCCTAATTATGTGTCTACAATCTAGGAAAAATAAAAAAAGTAGAAAAAACGAATTTTCAATTTTTAATAATAAAATAATAATAAAATAATCAAAAAAATTCAAAGTTTATAAAATAATTCTAAAAAATTACCAAAAATCTAGAATATTGTAACTAAAACAAAAATGCAATTAAAAGTTTCTAAAACCTATTTAATAATTTTATATTGAATTTTAAAGTTGGTAAAAAACCCTAAAATCTTATAAAATCAAAAATAAAACTTTTTGAAAACTTTTTTAGCTGTAAACCTCAAAATACTTTAATAAAACCTAAAAACATTTTTTATAAAATTTAAAAACTATTTTAGCTATTTTTTATCTAATTATCTAAATACGGCCAAAGAAAAATGCATAAAAAATAAATAAAGAAAGAGAAAATTCAAATCTTAGCCCAGAAAAATCCTAAACTATAATATAATCCTAGGAAAAATAAGACTTAGCTAATTATCTTAACCAATAAGCTCAAATAAGCTAAAAAGGCCACGGCTTATTTAAGATAAGCCCAATCAACAAGACTTTAAATAACTATTGAATTGAGTCTTTATCAGTAAAAGACCCAAGGGCGTAACGGTAAGTTGTGTGTGTGGTGAGAAGGATGGCGCAGGTTCGAGTCCTGGCCAGTCCTTTTTGCTTTTTTTATATATATTTTTTTTAAACTTTTTAAACCCAAACCTTATACTTCTTAAGCTTCAAAAACTCAAATCCAACCCAATTTAAACAAGATTATATCATTCAAAAGCCAAAAACGTGCTTAGGTTTGCTTTTTCTGAAAACACAAAGAAGAACAGTTTCTTCACTTGTGAAATGATGAATCAAGAGGGCTTGATTCTGACTTTTTTGGATGTTTAATTGGACAAGAAGGCACCCCTATACTCAGTTGAGTATAGGGAGTCACTGTTAACACAAAAACAAGCAAGTACTAACACCAAATCTCACAAAAATGGCAAATGAAGGTT
The DNA here is from genome assembly GCA_025667525.1 of Glebionis coronaria. NCBI lineage: Eukaryota > Viridiplantae > Streptophyta > Magnoliopsida > Asterales > Asteraceae > Glebionis > Glebionis coronaria. The sequence continues at coordinate 294,290,749 of CM046877.1, forward strand.
GCTGTTATGCATATGCAGGTTTGGTGATGATTTTTCTGATGCAACTAACGCAAAAGTGAGATTCAATCCTTCAAACAATGCACATAAACTCACCAAATGACAAGTAAGCAATATCAATCCCTGCTTAAACCTAGCTTCTAGCAAATTGACAAAGTTTGAGGCTCAAATTCACACAAAATGAGCAGAAAAGTGGACTTGACTGATTTTTATGCTACTTCAATATTTTTATCATGCAAAAGTGTTCTAAACTACACTAAACTGAAAACCAAACTACCTTAAGACATATTAACCACCTATTGAGTGACTTAGACCAGTTTTAACACTAGATTAATACCAATTACCCTGATTAAGCCTTAATCCAAACACCCCTTTATTTTCTGAAAACTACTTTTTTCAAACAAAATCTTTGCAAAACCTATCCAATCTGACCTAGAACTAATCTAGCATGCATCATATCCTAGAATGAGCAAATTCAAACATTTAAACAACACTTGGACACCTTTCATGCATAATCACACAAATCACAGAAACCTTTGAAAACTGAAAAACTGAAAACTTAGATCACAAGGAACTACCTTGTGGGACCCACATCCAGGTCCCACCAAGGCTGCTTAGCCTTCTCCAAATAGGCCCGGGCCTATGCTGATCCTTGAACAAACAATCTCCAATGAACCTGCTAAGAGAAAATAAGAACAAGTACAAAATATCTAAAAAATCTGATTTTATCTTTCTTTCTTAAACCTTTTTTTCAAAATCTTTCCTTAAACTCTTTTCTTTTCAAAAACACTTAAACCAAACAGGATTACAAACCTGCAAACCAAAACCTTTGAAACAAGTTTTTACCAAAAACTTTACCCAATTTCAGAAACCTTGTTTCTGAAAATTCACACACCAAATGTTTGAATAAATTCAAATGGAACTCAGTATTCTAGCTTAAAAACAATTACCAACTTTTATAAAACAAAAGGAATTACACTTTTTCTTAAAGATTACCAACTTTATTAAATAAAAAGGGATTACAAAGTTTTGCTAGAAAAACTGGAACAAAGTAAAATGCTAGTCCTATGTCGCCTTATATAATGGCTACAGGTCATTCTAGAATCATAAAAACCCTAGCAACAAACTTCCTAATTTGTCCCTTGACTGAAATTGAAATCTTGGTCAAAAAGAGTCCTCATGTGATCTCTGAAGATGCCAGCTGTGGAAAAGTTGATCATAGACGTTAAAAACTCCTTGGAGGCCAAGTAGAAGAATCCTGGACGTTTAATTGGTCGGGTATTGGGTTTGGGTGAAAGTGATGTTGCAGGGGAGGGACCACCAAGACACATGGGTGTGTCTTGGGGTGATTTGGGATGTGGGATTAGGTGACAAGGTGGTTAATTAGGGATCTGGAAATCCTAAGCCAAAAACCCTTTGTATTAAGGTTAATTGGACCTGGGATAGATTAGGGTTCGTGTGAGATTAGGGAGGGGTTTAATCCAAAAGGGGAAAAGATTTATTTAAAAATCTTGTTTAGAGGGAAATAAGGGGGGGTTTGACTGGTTCGTTTGACCAGGCTTAATTAAATAAACCTGGTATTGGGTTATGGGTTACGGGTTGGGTAGGGTAAAGGGTTTGGTAATATGGGTGGGTTATGGTGACGTGTCAAGTTCTGGTTGGTGGTGGAAGTTTAGTTGTTTGGCAGTTAAGGCCCCCAAGGTTTTATAATCCTTTCATTTTGTATAAACAGCAAACAAACTTCATCCCCTTTGTATTTAACTTTGGCAGATTGTCATTTTTGGCACATATTGTTTCCAAACTTAAAACAAGGACCTCTTTTGTAATTTCTTCTATTTCCAAGGGCTAGACTTGTACAATCCTTATTCCTCAAGGACCATTCTTGCATAACTTGATTTCTTCAAGGGCTTATCTTGCCAAGTCTTCAAAAATAAGGGACTAAAGTTGCCAATCTTCAATTCTTCAAGGTCATTTTTGGAAATTCCAGATTTGGGCCCGGTTCATTGTGCGGCTTCGTTTCCCGTGTTCGTTTTTGAATGATTCTTGTGATCTTTTGCCATTTCCTCAATATCCGTACCTAAAATACACAAGTAACAAACACGAGCATATATTTGGTAGTTTTAATGATATTTTATGCATTTTAAGCCCGATTTGGACGATGAGACTATGTATAAAAGCAGTCTCATCAGTAATCAAACAAATGATCAAGGATTTGAGTGATTTAAGAAGTATGAAAGAACTCGGAAATGTATGTGCAAAAGAGGTGAGTTGAAAGTCTAAGAATGGTCCACTATTTATAAGACAAACATCCAACGACTATATCTGCCCGCGGTTCCTTATTGGAGCCCACAGTTCCTTATCGATAAGGAACCGCTATAGGTGCTAAAGAACCGCCTGCATAGACTCCGCTCCTTTTTGTCTTTTAGTTGATTGGTTCGAATCTGGGGATTAAAATATCCTGAAAGGATATTCTAAACCAAGATAGAATATGCCATTTTTTGTAAAACCCACAAAATAAGGTCATTATTTAATTCTTACTTTTCAAATATTTTTGAAGTATTTTATAACCTTAAATATTATTATGTTTAACGGTTTAAGTTGAAATCGATATTAAATATTTTATTTTAATATTTTGACGAGCAACGAGGACTACTAGTGATCGCGATACCGACGGATGCCCATAATTTTATATTTCATTATCGATCGTTTCGATATTTATTAATTTCGACGATATCGTTTTAATTACGTATCGAGTCGTTATATTATTATTTTTCGTGTGCATTTAAACTTTTAAGTATTTTTACGAAACCCGAGTCCCGTAAATATTTTCAAAATTGACTAGTAATTATTTCCCACTTTTAACTAACTATTTACAATTTTTAGCCAAACTTTTGCCAAATTGCAATTTGGTCCCTACCCCACTAAATAAAAATTTAAAATAAACACACACACTTTATTTTTTTACTTCCAAAAATCCACCAATCCTCTCGTTCTTCTTCCTTTTGCCGAAACTCCACCCAACCCCCCAAACCCATACAATTTTCAAATTATCTTGAGTTTGAGGTTGATTCAAGTTAAACCAAGCATAGACCCATCTCTATTTTTGATCAAGGATCACATAGGTATAAAAATTTTACACATGCAAGCACTTTTTATTTTCTTGATGTTGGTTAGTGGAAGCCATGGTTATGCATGGTGTTTTTAGCATGATCCATGGTGGTTCTTGCTAGAAATCTTGTTAAAAACTATATTTTGATCCAAAGATTTTTATTTTTGTTATGATTTTGATGTTATGGTGGATGTATGATGATATTAGAGTATAAGAATGATCATTTCTATGGTTGGTTTTGGTAAAAAAGTTGATTTTGTACAAGATTTTAGTACCCATTTTATAGCAGTAAGTAAACTGAAAAATCCGAATTTTTATGTTTTGAAAATGACTTAACTTATAGCCTAGGGTTGTAGATAATTTCCTTATATTCGATTTGATATAAGGTAGAGCTTCTAGCTCAAAACGAGCGCGAAGTTATGATGTTTTGAATGATCGTGTACCGGGAGACGAGTATCGGCACTACATATAGTTGTTGTCGATATTTGGATCGAATCTCGGGGACTCTAAATGGATGTTTTAAATTGTGTAACCTACTGATAATGAGGTATTTATTTATTAGGTTGAGTTTACTTTAAAACCCGAGTGTCGGTTTTGTAAACGGAGTCGTTTAAATAAGTTAAAACGGTTGTATGAAAAATTAACGTAAATCTGTCCGGATTTAGTGGTTTGAAAACGAGTCGAGTAAAGGACTTTAAAAGTAATTTCATTTGATAAAATTGTAGGAGGACTTTCTATATATAGTAAGTTAGTTTATCGAGTCGTTTCATAAACGGTTGACAAGTTTAAAAGGGGTAAATAAACTAGTACATGTAGTATGTACCGGCGGATTTTGTTAAAAGTATAAAATGGTAAAGTAAATGAGTAGTAAAGTATAATGAAGTTATTTATATCGTTTACTCTCGAGTGTATTGTAGTTTTATAAGTTCGAGTTTGATTTTGTTATGTATGAATTATTTCTCGAGTCTATTATTAATATACGCACCTTAAATGCTAGGTTGCGATTGTCGTGTTTATCAGGCATCTACTATCGTCGGCGATCGTCTTCAACTACTATAAGTACTAAGGTGAGTCTATAGCCTCGTTTGAGCTCATTCAAATATTTTAAAACCCGCGAAGGGGAATACATGTTTTGTAAACTTAGAACACAAGATTTTTATGGTATGCTTGTCCCTTTATGAATGGACCCGTGGTTGCCTTTAAATTGCATTAAGTGATTGCCTTTGTTAAAGCCTCAATTATGGACCGTTAATTAACCTATGATGGGTTAACCGCTAGTATAATTAATAGATCTATGGGGGAAGCCGCCCTGGTTCAGTTTTTGTGGACTTGTCATAGAAGCTTAGGCCCGACCTCCACACTGTTTGAACATATTGTATTGAGAAGTCAGGTATACGGCAATGTACCAATAATCTGGAGGTAACCGAAAATTAATAAATCTCCTGCTTATCAGACCTCTAAAGGGAGTGTCTAAGGGCTTGGTTCCATGAGCTTATTGCAATTTATGCTATATATAATTATTATTGTTGATGCAAATTATTATTTGATGCTTGTTGCCTTCAAGTATGCCACAAACTTAAAATTCTTGTTTGTGTTCAAAATGATTATATAAACCTATAGATTCACTCGGCATTTTTGCTGATGATTTTCTCACATGTATTTCAGGTAATCAGGAAGGGTGAAGCTTGGAAGCCATGGGAATGAATGTTGTGCACTACTTTGCAATATAAACTCTTTGAATATTTGTCGTTCCTTTTGTTCAAAACAATTTAAATCTTTTGTTTTGATTGTACTTTGGTTACGATGTCTTGGGACTACGCTACTCTGACAAATATTTTAGGAACGATAAATCTAAAACGTCTCTTTTTGAGTCGTTCTTTATAAACTATGTGTTGTAGTATCATTGTTTAGCACCCAAAGATGTATTCCGTTGCGTGTAAATTTGGGGGTGTTAAAGATTGGTACCAGAGCCATGAGTTATAGAGAACTAGGTCCTTTTCTAAAAACCTAAACTATAACTGTTGGTTTTTATTTTTCAAAGAGTCGGTGCACATGATTTCGCGTGACTTCAGGTTCAAGCTACTTCTGGGATTACAACTTTAGTATACATTATTATGTATGCCTTATTGCTAAGTATTTCTAAATAAATACTATAATCCTTTATCGATATATATATTGATATCATTAAACTTTTCGATAAGATTTATCATTTATTAATGATTTATTTAAATAAATTTCTGGAATTTTTCCTGTAATTATTTTGAAGGATTTTCTATATTTATTTAAAATTTTGGAAATTATTCTATTTCATTTTATTATGACCTTATACCTATTTTGTGAAATTTACCACCGTCAAATTACGTCTTCGATGAGGAGGAAGTAGGTTTCACTGCTGCAAGTGAGACACAGTCAACTAAGCCATGTGGATCCCCACGTGAATAGTGTTTATTATTTTGTGTCGTTGTACTTTATTTGTCTTTAAGATCATTCCTTGTTGATCGATGATAATAGTTTCCTTTGATCCTTATAATGATTGTGAATTCTTGTATTGATAATGTGTATGCATTTGATGATTGATTTTGTACATGATATGATTATACCATGAATACAATTAACTCATTCATTTTATCTTCTCTTTGTGATGTGACAGAATCATGCCACCTAGGAGAATGACAAATGATGCCATTGCAAGGCTAGTTGCTGAGGAGGTAGCGAAAGCATTAGTTGCGGATAGAGCTGTGCGTGTTAACACTGAAGGAGCAGGTGGCTCTGGAGGTGCGGGTGCTGAAGGTGAAGGTGAACCTGCGGGACCAGAAGCTGTTGGGGCAGGTGTAGCTGAGAATCCTGCAGATGAGGTTGCTCCGGCTACTACTGCGGTTAAAGAATGTACTTTTGCTGGATACATGAAGTGTGGACCTACTATATTACAAGGAACTGGTAGAGCACTGGAATTATTCAGGTGGATTGAGAAAACAGAAACAACATTTGAGATTAGTGATTGCTCAAAAAGGAACAAGGTTAAGTTCGCAGTTGCTACTTTTAAGGATCGAGCTTTAAGCTGGTGGAAGACTCAAGTTGCTACAGTGGGTTTAGAAGCTGCAAATAGGAAATCTTGGGATGAAATTAAAAGGTTGTTGAAAGAAGAGTTCTATCCACAAGAAGAGTTATCTGCTTTGGAGGATGAGTTGAGGCACCTGAAGCTGAAAGATAACAACATTGCTACATATACTAGCCGATTCAATGAGTTGGTTTTGTTGTGTCCAGATGCTTTTGCTACTGAGAAGAAAAAGATGGACCAATACATCAAAGGGCTGCCTGGGTACATTAAAGGTGAGACGACTTCATCTCGACCCAAGAACTTTGTTGAGACTGTAAGAATGGCTCATACACTCATGGGGCAGAAGGTTCAAGATAGGGCTGAGAGAGCTACTGAGGGTAGTAAAAGGAAATGGGAGAATTCGCATAGTGGTAATCAAGGTAGTAACCGCCATAGGCAGTACAATCAGAAGAGAAATGATGGGGCTAGAGCTGCAACTAACAAGAATGATAAGGCTGATCATGGGGGACCAGCTCAGAAATGCAGGAGCTGTGGTGCTTGTCACTTTGGTGATTCTCCACCGAGGTGCACTAAATGTGGAAAGGTTGGTCATGTTATGGAGAAATGTAAGACAAGGGTTCCTGCTACTGGAGTGAATGCTATTCCGATCAGGACTTGTTTTGAATGTGGAGAACGTGATCATCTTCGTCCTCAATGTCCGAAGTGGAAGAACAAGAAAGCAGGTGAAGCTGCTGGGGCAGTTTATGTTGTTAAGTATGCTGATCAAGCACAAGGTCCAAATGTGGTGACGGGTACGTTCTTACTCAACCATCGTTATGCTAGTGTGTTGTTTGACTCAGGATCTGATAGGAGCTTTATAAGCACTTCCTTTAGTCGTTTAATTGATGTTGAGCCAACAAGCCTAAATGCTAGTTATGAGGTCGAGTTAGCTGATGGACAATTAGTTAGTACTACCACTATATTTAAGAAGTGTCCTTTGAAATTAGCAAATCATTTGTTTGAAATTGATTTGATGCCGATTGAGTTGGGTTCGTTTGATGTGATTGTTGGTATGGATTGGTTGGTTGCTCATGATGCGGTAATTGTATGTGGGGAGAAAGTTGTTCACATACCGGTTAAGGGTAAGGTGTTAGTAGTTAAAGGTGATGTCGGTAGATCTCGTCTGACGGTGATATCTTGTATCAAGGCGAGGAAATATGTAGAAAGAGGTTGTCACCTGTTCTTGGCTCAAGTAGTGGAGAAAGAACTATCGGTTAGGCGTGTGTAGGATGTTCCGGTTATTCGTGATTTTCCTAAAGTATTTCCCGATGACTTGCCAGGGCTTCCGCCTCAGCGAGAAGTCGAATTCAAGATTGATCTAGTGCCGGGAGCTGCACCGGTGGCACGTGCACCTTATCGTTTGGCACTGTCTGAGATGAAGGAGTTGGCAGATCAGTTGAAGGAGTCAATGGAGAAGGGGTTCATTAGACCAAGTTCGTCATCTTGGGGAGCTCCAGTATTGTTCGTGAAGAAGAAGGACGGATCGTTCAGAATGTGCATAGACTACCGAGAGTTGAACAAGTTAACTATTAAAAATCGTTATCCACTTCCTAGGATCGATGATTTGTTCGATCAACTTCAAGGTTCGTGTGTGTACTCGAAGATCGACTTGAGGTCGGGTTATCATCAACTTCGTGTTAAAGAGGAGGATATACCTATTACAGCTTTTCGGACGCGTTATGGACACTTTGAATTTCAAGTGATGCCGTTTGGGTTAACTAACGCACCTGCGGTATTCATGGACTTAATGAATCGTGTGTGTAAACCATACCTCGACAAGTTTGTGATTGTATTTATCGACGATATCCTGATTTATTCCAAAAGTCGGGAGGAGCATGAAGGTAATTTGAAGATTATTTTGGAGTTGTTGAAGAAGGAGAAGTTGTATGCGAAATTCTCCAAGTGTGATTTTTGGTTGGATTTAGTCCAATTACTTGGGCACGTGATCGATAGTAGCGGTGTTCATGTTGATCCTTCCAAAATTGAAGCTATTAGAGATTGGGATAGGCCTACGACCCCGACTGAAGTTAGACAATTCCTGGGATTAGCTGGGTACTACCGACGATTCATAGAAGGGTTCTCTCTAATTTCTAAACCTCTTACTAGACTTACCGAGAAAAACAAGAAGTATGAGTGGGGTTCAGAAGAAGAAGAAGCATTCCAAACTTTGAAGCGGAAGCTGTGTTCTGCACCAATTTTGGCTTTGCCCGACGGAGCTGAAGACTTTGTGGTATATTGTGACGCATCACGTAAGGGTTTTGGTGTTGTGTTGAGGCAAAGGGAGAAAGTGATCGCGTATGCATCTCATCAATTGAGGAAGCATGAGGAGAAATATACTACACATGATTTGGAATTAGGAGCTGTTGTCTTTGCTCTTAGACTTTGGAGACACTATCTCTACGGTACAAAGAGTGTGGTATATACCGATCATAAAAGCCTGCAACATATTTTGTATCAGAAGGAGCTCAATATGAGGCAAAGAAGATGGGTAGAATTGTTGAGTGATTATGACATTCAAATCTGCTACCATCCCGGCAAGGCGAATGTAGTTGCCGACGCACTTAGTAGGAAGGACAGAGAAATAACCAAAAGGGTTAGAGCTTTAGCTATGAAAACTTATTCTGATTTATCTAATCGAATACTTAAAGCTCAAATTACGGCGATGAAGGAAGAGAATGTGAGAGATGAATACTTGGGTAGAAGGATGACACCTATATTTGAAATTCGTGATGACGGAATTTGGTATTTCGAGAATCGTGTGTGGTTACCGGTGTATGGAGGACTGAGAGATCTAGTTATGCACGAATCTCATAAGTCTAAATATTCGATTCACCCAGGATCGGATAAAATGTACCAAGACTTGAAGAAATGTTACTGGTGGCCGAATATGAAGGCTAACATTGCTACTTATGTTAGTAAATGTTTGACGTGTGCTAAGGTGAAGTTTGAGCACAAGAGACCTTCGGGTTTACTGCAACAACCTGAAGTTCCAGAATGGAAATGGGAGAAGATCACTATGGACTTTGTTTCGGGACTTCCGAGGACTTCTAGTGGTTATGATACGATTTGGGTGATTGTTGATCGGTTGACTAAGTCGGCTCATTTCTTGCCGATAAAGAAAACTGATGACTTAGACAAACTTACTCGGTTGTATTTGAAGGAAGTTGTTTGTAGACATGGAGTTCCTTTGTCAATTATTTCTGATCGAGATAGTCGGTTCACATCTGAGTTTTGGAAATCGCTTCAGCGAGCGCTGGGGACTCAGTTGGATATGAGCACTGCGTATCATCCGGAATCGGACGGACAAAGTGAGAGGACTATTCAGACCTTGGAGGATATGTTACGAGCGTGTGTAATGGACTTTGGAGGTAGTTGGGATCGACACTTACCTTTGGTGGAGTTCTCATACAACAACAGTTATCATGCAAGTATTAAGGTTGCGCCTTTTGAAGCACTTTACGGGCGAAAGTGTAGATCACCAGTTGGTTGATGTGAAGTTGGAGAAAGTCAGTTGACGAGTCCTGAATTGATTAGAGAAACGACTGAGAAGATCGTGCAAATCAAGAATCGTTTATTAACAGCTCGTAGTAGGCAGAAGAGTTATGCGGATAAGAGGAGAAAACCATTGGAGTTTGATATTGGCGATATGGTTATGTTGAAAGTATCACCTTGGAAAGGAGTAATTCGATTTGGCAAGCGAGGAAAGCTTAGTCCACGTTATATTGGTCCATTCAAGATTATTGATCGAGTTGGTCCTGTGGCATATAAGTTGGAATTGCCAGAGAAGTTAAGTGCTATTCACAATACTTTTCACGTTTTTTTAATCTTAAGAGGTGTTTAGCGGACGAGAATTTGATAATTCCACTTGAGGAGATTCAACTGGACGACAAGCTGCATTTTATTGAAGAACCGGTGGAGATTATGGATCGAGAGGTGAAACGACTTAAGCAAAGTCGGATCCCGATAGTGAAAGTGCGATGGAATTCCCGACGTGGACCCGAATACACTTGGGAGCGAGAGGACTATTCAAAAGCAAGTATCCACATTTATTCGTAGACGGACCTAAGGAGAAGTAAGCCCCTGGACGGTGCTCTCCTAAGGTGGTGAGGATGTAAAACCCACAAAATAAGGTCATTATTTAATTCTTACTTTTCAAATATTTTTGAAGTATTTTATAACCTTAAATATTATTCTGTTTAACGGTTTAAGTTGAAATCGATATTAAATATTTTATTTTAATATTTTGACGAGCAACGAGGACTACTAGTGATCGCGATACCGACGGATGCCCATAATTTTATATTTCATTATCGATCGTTTCGATATTTAATAATTTCGACGATATCGTTTTAATTACGTATCGAGTCTTTATATTATTATTTTTCGTGTGCGTTTAAACTTTTAAGTATTTTTACGAAACCCGAGTCCCGTAAATATTTTCAAAATTGACTAGTAATTATTTCCCACTTTTAACTAACTATTTACAATTTTTAGCCAAACTTTTGCCAAATTGCAATTTGGTCCCTACCCCACTAAATAAAAATTTAAAATAAACACACACACTTTATTTTTTTACTTCTAAAAATCCACCAATCCTCTCTTTCTTCTTCCTTTTGCCGAAACTCCACCCAACCCCCCAAACCCATACAATTTTCAAATTATCTTGAGTTTGAGGTTGATTCAAGCTAAACCAAGCATAGATCCATCTCTATTTTTGATCAAGGATCACATAGGTATAAAAATTTTACACATGCAAGCACTTTTTATTTTCTTGATGTTGGTAGGTGGAAGCCATGGTTATGCATGGTGTTTTTAGCATGATCCATGGTGGTTCTTGCTAGAAATCTTGTTAAAAACTATATTTTGATCCAAAGATTTTTATTTTTGTTATGGTGGATGTATGATGATATTAGAGTATAGGAATGATCATTTCTATGGTTGGCTTTGGTCAAAAAGTTTATTTTGTACAAGATTTTGGTACCCCTTTTATAGCAGTAAGTAAACTGAAAAATCCGAATTTTTATGTTTTGAAAATGACTTAACTTATAGCCTAGGGTTGTAGATAATTTCCTTAGCTTCGATTTGATATAAGGTAGATCTTCTAGCTCAAAACGAGCGCGAAGTTATGATGTTTTGAATGATCGTGTACCGGGAGACGAGTATCGGCACTACATATAGTTGTTGTCGATATTTGGATCGAATCTCGGGGACTCTAAATGGATGTTTTAAAATGTGTAACCTACTGATAATGAGGTATTTATTTATTAGGTTGAGTTTACTTTAAAACCCGAGTGTCGGTTTTGTAAACGGAGTCGTTTAAATAAGTTAAAACGGTTGTATGAAAAATTAACGTAAATCTGTCCGGATTTTGTGGTTTGAAAACGAGTCGAGTAAAGGACTTTAAAAGTAATTTCATTTGATAAACTTGTAGGAGGACTTTCTATATATAGTAAGTTAGTTTACCGAGTCGTTTCATAAACGGTTGACAAGTTTAAAAGGGGTAAATAAGCTAGTACATGTAGTATGTACCGGCGGATTTTGTTAAAAGTATAAAATGGTAAAGTAAATGAGTAGTAAAGTATAATGAAGTTATTTATATCGTTTACTCTCGAGTGTATTGTAGTTTTATGAGTTCGAGTTTGATTTTGTTATGTATGAATTATTTCTCGAGTATATTATTAATATCCGCACCTTAAATGCTAGGTTGCGGTTGTCGTGTTTATCAGGCATCTACTATCGTCGGCGGTCGTCTTCAACTACTATAAGTACTAAGGTGAGTCTATAGCCTCGTTTGAGCTCATTCAAATATTTTAAAACCCGCGAGGGGGAATACATGTTTTGTAAACTTAGAACACAAGATTTTTATGGTATGCTTGTCCCTTTATGAATGGACCCGTGGTTGCCTTTAAATTGCATTAAGTGATTGCCTTTGTTAAAGCCTCAATTATGGACCGTTAATTAACCTATGATGGGTTAACCGCTAGTACAATTAATAGATCTATGGGGGAAGCCGCCCCGGTTCAGTTTTTGTGGACTTGTCATAGAAGCTTAGGCCCGACCTCCACACTGTTTGAACATATTGTATTGAGAAGTCAGGTATACGGCAATGTACCAATAATCTGGAGGTAACCGACAATTAATATATCTCCTGTCTTATCAGACCTCTAAAGAGAGTGTCTAAGGGCTCGGTTCCATGAGCTTATTGCAATTTATGCTATATACAATTATTATTGTTGATGCAAATTATTATTTGATGCTTGTTGCCTTCAAGTATGCCACAAACTTAAAATTCTTGTTTGTGTTCAAAATGATTATATAAACCTATAGATTCACTCGGCATTTTTGCTGATGATTTTCTCACATGTATTTCAGGTAATCAGGAAGGGTGAAGCTTGGAAGCCACGGGAATGAATGTTGTGCACTACTTTGCAATATAAACTCTTTGAATATTTGTCGTTCCTTTTGTTCAAAACAATTTAAATCTTTTGTTTTGGTTGTACTTTGGTTACGATGTCTTGGGACTACGCTACTCTGATAAATGTTTTAGGAACGATAAATCTAAAACGTCTCTTTTTGAGTCGTTCTTTATAAATTATGTGTTGTAGTATCATTGTTTAGCACCCAAAGATGTATTCCGCTGCGTGTAAATTTGAGGGTGTTAAATTTTCAAATTTCAAATTTTCAAATAATTATTTAAAAAAACATTTTCTTAAAACGAAAGTTTAATAAAAAACTTGTCACATTTAATAAAAGTGAGTTTTAAGAAAAGATTAAATCCTTGAGCACTTAATTAGGATGAGTACTTGTTTGTTCATACCTTAAGTGATAATGGTTGAAATGAAAAATACTTGAACTCAAGAATTCGTTTTTCGTTGTTTTTGTAAATGCTTGTTTTTACATATTGTCGTAATCAAAACAAAGAGAGACCAAAAAATGCAAGTAACGTTTTTAGGCATTGTTTCATTAGCAATCTCCCCCTTTTTGATTCCGACAATACATATACTTAATCACGTAATAAAACAAGATTTTCGAAGACGAGTATTCCCCCCCCCCCCCCCCCTTTGGTGAAGCAAAAAGGTTGCAAAAGTCTTTGAAGAAGAAAAGAACAGGACTTTGCAAATGCTCCCCCTTGGTGCTTACTCCCCCTTGCTTGGGGAACCAATGAATCGATATATGGTGACAAGCTACATAGAAGGGTGTAGTAGAGAAGAGACACCCAACAAGATATAGCAAAGGTCATAACAAAAAAAGAGATGAAACAAAAGATCCAAGATAAGTCATGTTAAAAGGATACATGATAAAAGATGTAAGGAAATAAATCATACAAAGATGAATGAGACACACACAAGCCAAAAGAAAAGCATAAATCTAATCCTAGTTAAACTAGAACTCTAAGATTTTCTTGAACTAGATGTCTTGAAGATAAGCAACCAATGCTTAGATAAAAGACAAGGTAGTGGCGGAAGGAGGTGGTGGTGGCTTGGTAGAGATCTCATAGTCATAGTGAAGAGGAGGTTTGACTAAGAGTCTCTTGATGTAATTCAATTCTTCATAGATATGAGCCATAGAAAGATGTTGATATTGACAACAATGACAATATGTTCCATGATGCATGACATTATCATGTAAAGGAGGAAGAACACTAAAGGCTAGTGGTGGAACATAAGAAGTTCCACAATCAACATTCTTAGAAGAAGAAGAACATATGTGATTTAGAGTGTTCTTAGATGAATTGGGATTGAAAGCAATTGGAGAAAATGGAGGAGAATCAAAGCTTTCATTTGTGGAATAAGACATTTTGATTTGAGGAAGGATGAAAAATGTTTAAGGTTAAATAGAGATAGCCCAAGATATTTTAGGGGTGGCCAAAGGATTGAAACAAATATTCCAAAAAGTGTTGGAGCAATTTTGGAGTTTTTTCAGGAATACCCGAAAAAGAAGTTATTGGGCGCGGTTCTTTCCCTCCATAGGCGGTTCATTATCACTAGGGAATCGCGGTTTCAATAGAGAACCGCCAACAGTGGGTCGAATTTGGTGATGAGGAAGATTTTCCAATTCAACTAATCCTATTTTCTAGTCTAACTAATCATGGAGATATGCTTAGAAGCAAAGATAGACATAGAAAACACACAAGAACTCACTAAACAAGGTTTTGACCAAAATACATGGATTTTAAAGAAAATCGATGTAGGAGGTGTGTAGAACTAGACGAAAATTCATGACACAATGATCCTTCATAGTTCTCTTTTGTTCTTTCTATATTTGAGAGACCCATACATATGAATTATGTAAGCTCATTATGAATAGCAAGAAGCTATGAAAAACGTTTTTAGATTTAATTAACAATGCAAAAACACTTCTCGACCATTTTTGAAAGAAGTTAGAGAATTTTGAAAAAGAGAAGAGAATATTTTCAAAAAGAGTTTGTGATACCCAAAAGCTCAAAGAAAGAAAAGACTCAAAAGAGAAAAAGACTCGATTAAATAAAATGCATAATTAAGGAATATGTTCCATTAAACCTAGACCTAGACGCAAGTAATTAAAAGGTTCCCTCTTAAGTGGCTTAGTGAAGATGTCCGTTAAGTATTCTACTGAGGTTACCTTCTCAATCGAAATGTTCCCCTTTTGAACATTATCCCTAAGAAAATGGTGGCGAATTTGTATGTGCTTAGTTCGCGAATGTTGCACGAGATTCTTGCTAAGGTCTATTGCACCCTTGTTGTCGCACATGATGGTAACATCATCAAGATAAATCCCGTAATCAACAAGTGCTTGCTTCATCTATAGAGCTTGTTTACAAGCTTTACCATCACTCACATACTCGGCTTTCGCGGTAGATATAGCAAGAGCGGTTTGTTTCTTGGAGAACTAAGAAGTTAAACAACAACCCATGAAGGTACAAACTCCACTAGTGATCTTCCGGTCCACATAGTCTCCCGCATGATCCGAGTCCGCATGATCCGAGTCCGCGTAGACAATGGTTTCTACGTCGTTCCCTTTAGGATACCATAATCCTAAATGTGTAGTGCCCTTAATGTATCAGAAGATACGCTTAATTGCTTCAAGGTGAGAGGTTTTGGGAGCCTCTTGGAAGCGAGCACAAAGGCAAACACTAAACATGATATCCGGTCGACTTGCCATTAGGTACAACAAATTACCAATCATACCTCTATATTTGGTGTTGTCTACCGACTCACAGTCATCATCTACGGTGTGTTTAGTATCCGAGGCCATAGGGGTCTTCATTGGTCTAGAATCTTCTAATCCAAATTTCTTTAGCATATCTTTAACATACTTGGATTGATTAAAGAAAAACCATCGTCCATTTTTTATTTGGAGTCCTTAAGTTCTCCCATCATACTCATTTCAAACTCTTTTGGAGATACGTTTTTCCAAAGAAAGTCTCGGTCACATCATGGTTAGCATAGATCTTGAGCTATAGACTATTTAGGACATTGTAACTTGGACTGACCTCCCTTAGGGGGAGATCGTTGGAAATACGTTTTTACGTATTTAGGAAGGATCGGTCACTCCAACGATATATACGTAGTATGGGCTCGTGATCCAATATGTAACAATATAACCCATGAAGCCCACATGTAGGGTGGGCTATATAAACCCCCTCCTAGCATGTTAGGAGGGGTTGGTTCACACATTACACACACTTCTAATCTAATATTTTCTATTTTCTCTCCAACCTCTCTCTACTTTCTCTCTATATATCTTCATCTATCTCTCTCTAATAATCATCTCCATAGTTAGATAGTCCAAGGATTACGATAAATTGTCAATTGGTATCAAGAGCCATGGGATGATTATTTTATTTTTGTGTTTGTGTTCTTGATTCATACGCCTATTTTGATCCAAATACATTCAAACCAAAAATTTTTTGTGTTTTTTATGGTTTTTTCTTGATACTAATCTTCTATATAGTTGTAGTAGAGATTTGGTATATTTACTTTGGCTAAAAACACAAAATTTTTGGGTGTTTTGATCATTTTTTGGATTCAAATCTCGAATTGGTTGAGTTTTGTGCGAGAAAAGTGGGTAATATTCCGACAGAAACCATGAAAAGGGTTTAGGTATTCCGACAGCTTCCATCGGGAAAGGGTTTACACATTCCGATCGTTATTCCGACGGGTATTCCGATAGTGGTATTCTGACAGCTTATTCTGAAGGGTATTCCGATAGAGGTATTCCGACAGGTCATTCCGACGGGTATTCCGATAGTGGTATTCCGACAGCTTATTCCAACAGGTATTCGAATCCACATTCCAACAGACTTTCCGATAGGACATTCCGATGGTTATTCTGACGGATCAAATTTGGGGATTCCGATACAGTGACAAGTATTTCAAGATTTTTCAAAAACGTGTTTTTGAAAATTTATAACACGTGAGTTTTTGTTCGTCTTGGAAATTTTGGTTCATCGAGAACATACTTTAGGGGATTTAAACATTATTTCTCGGCTTCTACACACAACAACAAACACAATTACTTTCTTTCATTGTTCGATCGAGAAGTAATCCTTACCTTCATTTATCATCGATTTTCAATGGATTCGTTGAATTCGACATCTCGAGAGGGAGAATTGCAGATGATGCAAGAAGAAGCAAGACAAAAATGTTAGGTCTCATTTAGACAATTTCAATGTCATCTCTACGAGCTTACCAAGCTAGACTATGGACCATCCTTTGTGGCAATATTTGGTCAAGATGCTCCTTTCTTCATGGAGGTTATGATGATAAACTTGGATATTCTTCAGCAGCAACTTGACAAAGAAGACTTTAATCATATTGAATCTGCATCTGCACTTCAAGTTCTTTTGAAACAATTATCGATTTTTCTTCAATTCGATGTTGCCAAGAAAGAAAATTTAGTGCTATGTCAGTCATTCCATGAAGACATACATAAAGAGATTCAAGACTTCCGTGGTACTTTGTTCAAATGTGTGACTTCTCTTACACATTTGTTTCAAGAACAATCACGACATCAAATTGCTTATAATACTTGGAAGCAAGAACATCCGATGTAGATGCCAGAGGAAAAAAATAGTCTTACGGATGACTCAAAGGAGACCGATTTGGTTAACGATGACAGCAGCGTCAATGCATCACGACAACTTGACTCAAGCATGCATGACGAAGAGCCACTAGTTGAGGTACAATTGAATATTGAATCTCACAATGATCTACATCATGTTGAGAACTCCGAACCCACCTATGAAAAACATGGGATGGAAAAGGGTGATTCCACTTCTGATTCATCTGATGTGAGTCATAATGGGGGAGAGAATGATCAAAATGCTCAAAATCATGATATATGCCTTATGACTGCTTCTTTAACTAATTCTGCTTCTAGGACTGAAGAGCTTGAAACGATCATAGCTCAACAATCAAAAGAGCTTGAGGATACCAAAATTGAATTTTCGAAGAAAACCGATAAATTTGAAAAGAATTTGAAACACTTGAAAATTCAAACGTTGTTCTTGAACGAAAATTAAATCAAAAATTTCAAGATTCTAAAGCCGAAAAAGATAATTTTGTGAAACAAATTATTTTGCTAGAATCTAAGTTGGCATCCCAAGACCTCTTACTAAAGGAACAAGAGACCTTAAAACAGTGTTGTAATGAGTTAAATAATTCTATCGTAGAGATGAGTTCTAAAACTCTAGAGTCCACAACCTTGTTAACTACTGAAAATGCTGATTTAAAGGCTCAAGTTCAGGAAAAGGTTTTTGCTATAGCTGCGTTGAAAAACGAATTAAGGAAAACTAAAGGAACTAGTGTGGACACTAAGCTTGAAAAACCATCAATCTTGGGGAAACCGCTTAAAAATTAGTCTGTTCGACAACCGACTGCATTTAGATCCGAGCGACGAAAATCCTCACGACCGCGGTTTGCCTCCCAAGTTGATATGGTTCATAGTTCTAGACCAGTCACTCCACTATCTAGGGCTAATGTGATCAAATCAGCCTATGCAAAACCTACGAACAAGACTACTACTAGTGATTCTAGGTATACTTCTAAGAATATGCCACAACATAGGTCCAATAGCATGCCTAATAATCACTATGTAGATGCATCTAAGAAAATGACAGAATAAAGAACTAGGATTTCTAGATATAATTCGGATCTCAAACACAATGTTTGTTCCGTATGCATGAAGAGTCTTGAAGGAGTCAAACTCCCGTGATAACAAAGTGAATTTCAAAGGAAATAGGTTTTCTACCGCTAAGTCTTCCGCTCTGCATAAGAAAACCATATCGCCTAGATCCAATCTTAGGTGGAAACCCACAGGTAAGATTATCAAATCAGTTAATCTTCAATGGGTTCCTACATGAAGGATGTTTCCCTCTAGCACTACCAAAGTTGGCTGTGAACCCCCGCATGGTTCTAAAATAGATATCGCTAACCCATGTGAAAATATGCAAATTGTTGATTCCAGTACAGGTACTAAAGTAAAGCATCAACAACAACAAACCGGTCAAATTTTTATATACCATTCAACTAAGGACACTCTTAGCATTTGGTTGCTGAAGAAGATGATCTCTACGAATCAAGTGTTTCAGGGGATTTACGATTAAGCTAACAACAATGGCTCACAGTCAAATAACAGTCTGTGACCCGAACTTCAGAAAAAGGGAAGTTTATCTCGTCAACGATAACTTACCCTCAAAACGAGAAATTCATCTTTCTCGGACACGAGCTAAATTTAAAACTATTCAAAGGTTTTAAGCTCGTGTATATGGTTCATCATTAAATATCAGATGATGACCCGATTTTCAAATAAAGGAAAGTTTATCGCCGATGATAAACTTATCCTCACAACGAGAAATTAATTTTTCTCGGGCATGAGCTTATATTAAAAACATTCGAAGTTTTTAAGCTCATGCACAATGGTGTATAATTATATTTCAGATTATGCCCCGGACCTCAAAGAAAGGAACGTTTATCGTCGATGATAAACTTATCCTTATAACGAGAAATTAATTTTTCTCGGGCATGAGCTTATATTAAAAACATTCAAAGTTTTTAAGCTCATGCACTAAGACTTACAGTTAAAATTCAGACTGTAACTCGGACCTTAATTTTAGGAAAGCTTATCTTTAAAGATAGCTTATCCTCGTAAAGGGAAATTAGATTTTCTCGGTCATGAGCTTGTATTAAAACATTCCAAGTTTTAAGCTCAGAAAGGAAAGTGTATCTTTTAAATAAGAGAACTTTTACTCATAAGGAGAAATTCACCTTTCTCGGTCATGAGCTTTACGTTAAAACATTCAAAAGTTTTTCAAGCTTATGAAAACGACTTCTAAGTAAATGTCAACTTAGGACTCGTTCTTCAGCTAAAAGGAAAGTTTATCGCCGATGATAAACTTATCATCACAAGGGAAGTTTACAACTTCTCGGACTTGAGCTCGTTTTGTAAGATATTCAACATCTTAAGCTCAAGTATTTGGTTTTCAACACATTGAACACAATTTGTCAAGAATTTCTCAAAAGGTTTTTCTAAATCTTTCAAAATTGTGTGTTCAAAATTGTTTTGATAAAAAGAGCATGTCTTCTGGAATCGATAATATTTACGATACTAGAAATTTCATTCAATAATGACACGGGGTTGTAAATAAAGTTCGAGCAGAAGTTCAAATGTGTTAAAACATGCTCAAAATGGCTTGCCATTATTTCAGATAGTAACCCGATTTTCATACTCAAGTCAAGCATTTCACCGGAAAGCTTTGACTCAACAACGGGAATTAATTTTCTCGGGCATGGGTTACTTTATAACCATGTAAGGGATTGTGTTTACGTAATAACACAATCTAACACGAATATATGTATGTGTCAGTTCATTTATTTGTTAAAACAAGAGAAATTTTGTTTTTTATGAAGTTATCATATCCACCAACCGTAGCAATTTACAATTGATATCTACATACTCGACGATGCGACTACTCAAATGGTGACTGCATCTCTTTCAATAGAACACGGGTCAACAATTGAGGGGGAGCAATTGTCCAGCATTTAGAATCTTTGACGCCGAAAGTTCCAAGGTCATATATCGGTGTTAAGACAACAATATCAATCATACACATGGAGTCAAGAGATAACTTAAGACGTGACGAGGCGACCAACATTCGTGAACAAGAACCATGTGATTCTATCATATGATGTTCTCCATCATTCATGTCCAACCTCGTATATCTCTAATCTTGTGAATACATTATCATATATGATCTTTGCACGTGATAAATACCTTACACTTGTGTTTAAAAGGTATTTTATTCACGTTTCAAGTACACCCTCATTAATTTGAGGGGGAGCTTGTGTAAAGCATGAAGATAATTGGATTTGCATTTTTCTTCCCAAATTTTCTTAAAATGCTATTAAATCAATTGATATTAAAAACATCGATTGGGTTAATATTTTTAATATAGGGGAGAAAATGTGATTTAATATTGAGATCAATAATGGTTTGTCTTAATGTGTTGGCTCATCCCGACATGTGCGAAATGTTTTCAAATATCGTGGCATATGTTAAGGGGGAGAAAAATGGATTTGGATATCAAAATGGATTTCATGGTGACATACACTTACCTAAAACATCTCTATTTACGACGGTGAAGATTGTGGTGACATAAGGATGGTAGGATAGGTTAAAGTCCAATGATTCTTCTAGAACCAGAGGAATCTTCCCAAGGACATTCCATAGCTAGAAATAGTAGTCCTTAGGAAAGATGGAGAAAGATTGTGAACGTAGATGAATGCCAACCAAGTACTTAAGTTAGCACTGGAACAATCACAACAAGGTGCTAGTTATGACGTATTGGTAAGCATTGAAGGGGTTGAAGAATGAAAAAGAATTGTAAAGATAAAGGGTGTAAAGAAAGAAGCCCTCCTTACAACCTTAGGCAGAAACCGGGTCAATACATATGCTATTGAGATCATTTATAATGATTCTTGATATTGAAGACAGACATCATGGACCCAGTAATGTAATGCACAACCCATCCCAGCTAACTCAGATATCTCTTAAAAGATATTTGTTTTAATCACACGGAGACAACGCATTATCTATTGATTTATTCACTCCGAATAAATTGGTATTGAATTGGTGGCACTCCTCTCCTGCCTCCGATCACTAAAATCCAAAATGCACGATCGATTCTAGAGCCATTTGAGATCATCAAATATCTCATTAGGACACACTTTCATAATTACTTGCTTTTTCAAACACTGTGAAAAGTAAGAAAGATCTTAAGAGTCCTACATAAAATCTTCATGATCTTGCCTGAACATCCGAGTAATACGAAAGTATTTACAATGAAGATGTAAATCCTTCTTGAGCGAATATCAAAAATCTCATGGTAGGTGACTTCTGCGATTCTTTATGAATCAAACTTGTGATAACTGGAAAGCAATAGTGGTTTAATTCTTAACTGAATTTAAACACATTCCAGGCCTCTACGCAATATCTTAGTGATCTTGCCAGAACACTCAGAGTGATAACTTAGTGTTCACAGTGATGAGTGGAAATTCTTCTACTGTTGTAACACCAGTGAAAGTGCCGTATGATGCTAAGTTATTGTCTCAAGAGCTGTTCAGTATGAGCATCTCTCTTAAGTTGTGGCTCACTTGTGGATGTGATATCCCGAGCCCAACATTATTTATTTAATCCTATTTTACGAATATTTTTGAAATTTTTAAGAATTTTTGTCGTGGATTTATTTGACGGTTTAAGTTGAAACCGACGTTTACGGTCGTAATTTAACGATTGACGATTTAAGAAGAACCGATAACGACTACGATACCGATGGATGCCCAAATTTCTATAATTATTGACGAATTATCGATAATGTGATTTTTCGAGAATTTTATTTACGGTTCGTGTTAAGTTGAGTCGGGTGAGTTTTATAGCCTTCCGAGTACATTTAAAGTATCCCAAAAATATTTTGGAGTGTTCGGGACGATTTCCGACTCCCGTAAAATTTTCAAAATTGACTAGTGAGTCGAAACCGCAAAGTTTTAAGGACGTTTTTAACTTAAGGCCAAAAGAAACCTTTATTTACACTATGGTCCCTCCCAATACCACAAAATGGCACAAACACAAACACACAAACACATTTCACAAAAACAAGATCAAACACTCTCTCTCTCTTGCCTTAGGCCGACGGCCAAACCCAAAGAACCACCATCCACCATTTTTTTCTTGAGTTTTCACAAAAACTAACTTAAGACCACATCTTAGAATCCCTTGGTGAGTGTTAATCCGTGATTTGATTACACATGCACTAACAAAAATTTTCCAAAAATTTTCAAGATGATCCAAATTCTTTTTGAGGCTAATTGTTGTAATGCATGTTAAATTCATGCCTAGTGTGTGTATAATCACCAACAAAAACCCACCAAAATTCATTCGGTTGTGGTGATTGGGTCACCCAAACCCCACGGCACAAGGGGTGTTTGGGGAGCCATGGTGGTTGATGAATTTTGAGCTTTGTCTTGTGTTTGGTTTATTGTTTAGTGATGTTTTAGATAGGTTTTAGTGGTTGCATGTTTGTTTTTATATTTTCTTGATTATGAGATTGGTTGATCAATAGGGGTAGGACTGAAAACTTGTGTTTGGATATGTTTAGGGAAGCTTAGGATGATGCCTAGTGGTGGTTAGAAGGTTTGGAATCGAGTTTAAGCATGGTTTTGGTATAGCCAAATTTAGGCAGAAACTTTGAGGTCATTTCATAAAATTTATTTTTCCTACAGGTCTTGAAAACTAAATGTAGTTGTAGAGGGTCTTTTTATCTTTAATTTGGTATAAGGTAGAGCCCGTGACTCAAAACGAGCTAAAAGTTATGAGGTTTTAAAGATCGAGTACCGGGAGACGAGGACTTTCATAATCCGAATTTATGTATAGTTTTAGTCAAATCCCGAGGATCACAAGTATGAATTGGTAAATGGTCAAGAGTCAAAATTTGGTTATAAACCTGTATAAATGAGTCTATAAGTTGACTTAGGAGTCAAAGAAGTCAAAGGTGCATTCCATATAGGTCAAAGAGGTCAAAGTTGGTCGAAGTACAATTTCAGCCCGTAAAATGTAGTTTTGGAAAAGCGTTGCGTAACGGGACGTAAAAGTAAAAACTTTTATTGGGCTTAAAAACATGTCATCTACAGGTCTTATAGGATTTTTGAGAATTTTGTCAAATTTTATAAGTATGGTTAAATATGGTAAAACAGCCCGTACTTTCGGTAAGTACCGGCGGAAATGGATAAAAATGGATAGCGTAAATAATGAGAACGAATGGTATAAAATGAGTGATGCTTGTTGTTTTGTTTTTGGCGTGAGTTATAATTGTCCTAAGTGACTAGTATATATGTATTTTATACAGTACCGTAAGGTATTTAAAATGAGATTACTCATTACGCGTTATTTGTGATAGGTGTTGATTTACCCGGGCATCCGTTACGTCGTCAGTGATCATCCCTCGAACTACCGACTACTTAATATCTAAGGTGTGAATTTATAGCCTCGCTTATGTTTATTTCAAATTGTTTTACCCGCGAGGGAAATGCATGCTAGTTTTTAAAAGGAACGTATATCATGAATGATTGTTAGACCCGAAAGTTGCCTTAGAAATTGTGTTGAGTACCAAAGTTGCAAAAGTCCCTAAAATCATGAACTATTAACTATTGTCCTGCCCTCGAGTAGGGGGAAATAGCCGCTTATGCAATTTGTAGTACTACGGGGCTAACGACCCAATGCTAGCCGAGAAGCTGTACGTTGAATAAGTTCTGCGGTAGATTATTTTGTATGAGAAATAAGGTATAATTGCAACTGATGCCTTTAGAAGGGGCACTGGTTTCATCTGAATCACGCCGGTATTTATTATGCGGGTGATTGAGTTAACGGATTAGTGTCATGAGCTTAAACACAATTGTCAGTATCCTGATTATAGATTGTTTGATCGACAAGTCTATAAATGATCACGAATGGTTTTTATTTTATATACGTTCAAATTGATTGTAAAACCTATGAATTCCACTCAACGTTTTCGTTGACCAAAATTTTTGGCATGTGTTTCAGGTAACCGCTGAAGCGTAGAATGGAGCATGCATGGGATGGATGTTGTGTGTATGGCTTGGAGTCCGCTTGTTTTTCCTCCTTTTTCTACTTAAACAATTTTTAAGTTTAATGTTATGTTGTTGTAAACTGGAATTCTTGGGTTGAGATTCATGGGGACCGAAAACGCTAAACTCTGTTGTACCAATTGGGGTTGGAAAAACCGTGGACATGTAGCATCTAACAATTTTTAAATTCAAGTTTTAAGTTGACGTCTTTTTAGCGTCGTTTGATATATCTTGTGTGCAATGAATAATGTGTAGCACCCAATGTTGTAGTTCCGCTGCGCATAGCATTTGTGGGGGTGTTACAGATTGGTAATCAGGGCCATGAGTTATAGAGAACTAGGTCGTTTTTGAAAATCCTAAACTATAACTTTTGGTGTCGTAAGAAATGGTCCAAGCACACACAACTATCCTGCATGGCTCCGGTAAGAATTCTTTAGCATTGCTTTATATTTTAGATGTATCCCTCGAAATTGATATGAATCCCCTAAGTATTTAGTAAGTAAATACTTTGAGATATATATTGAGATATATTGTTTTGTACGTTGAGTACTTATCATCGTAATTTGCAAATTCTTGTAAGATTATCTTATATGTTGCATGTAATTGGCATAACGGGCTACATTGCATTACATGGAAACACCGCGTTGTAATCCTACGTGTATGTAGGAATGGTTGTATGTATAAGTATGTATATACTATGGTATTTAAAGGCATTGCACGTGAAGCAATGGTCCTTGAGTGATTATCGTACATGTTATAATGCGGTTTGCTGAGAATTCGGCCTTACCGCAAATTATCAATCTTGATAATTAATTTATTGTTCGGATAACCGAGTGTGAACCTCGTTTGATACTCTATATACGTAAATGATGCTTCGTAACATATTTTATATCGACTGGGTCGATCTCGATTGTCGTTATCGCACCGTGATGTGTCATTTTGGACATTTTCTTTTGAAACGTAATTTACTTACGTATTACCTTATTTCCTTTATTCCTAATGGGTTTGATATGTTAGTTCACGTAACTATAACATAGACGAAGTATAATCGACGATGCGTACATTGGGGCGGCGAATCATGTGTGTATATTGTGAAACGTGGTTGAGGCGTGTTGCCATTAAATCGATGTTTACTATTCTACTTGAATTTTAAAGATGTGTTTTAAAAATAGACTAGCGTTGTGATCAATCGCGATAACTTGGAATTTGGTTGGTTTTTGTATTAACTTTGTGGAGTACGATTTTGAGACTCATCCGAGGCCGATAGCAACATTTAGTTGACATACGTATTCTCGTTCCAATTATTTCATTTTGTTTTGTTGATTCATTATTTTGAAGTTAATATTTTACATGACGAGGTCCGGCATTTGTGCAAGTTAAGTAAGCATCGAACTTTGTTGATTGAATGATTTAAACATAAAGTGTTTGATATATTTAATATTTGGTGAATGAAACTTTCGGATAAAAATGACGTATGATGTGTTTTGTAACAAGTAAAATTCGTGTAAAGAATAAATGGACATTGTGAAATTATTTTCCTTCAACCTTGGTTGGTAAATCGTAATAAGTAATTATTATTACTCGTAACATCCTTGTTTTCATATATTAAAATTTGATACTAAAAGATTGTGATGGACTTGTTAAGAATTTGTTTAAATTAGTTCGAGAAAGGAGTTATAATAAAATTTGCGAGATGACTAGTGAGTATATGTAGCTTCGGATTTAGTATGAATTAATTTTCGGGTCAATGTAACAACTTTTGGCATAATTTGTAATATAGAGTAGAAAAATTGGTCATATATTTTGGAGGTAGAAACTTTGTAAAAATTGGTTTATTTTAAACATAAGGTTATGTTTACGTATGCATTGGTGTAAACTAGAACTCGTCACTCGTTGTAGTAAATAAACCGGGATAAAATCGAAATATACACTTTAAGTATGAAATTATAATGCTTGAAATAAAATGATGGAACGTCATTGGAAATCATTTGTTTGTTTAATTGTCGTTATAGAGAATCAATATGTGTAATTTGATGATGCTAGTTTAAAATCGTTTGAAAAATCTTTTGTTTTATTCCGCGACGAGATGTGTTAATTTTAAAATCATTTGAAAATGGGCTAAGGATTAGAAGTTGAATTTTATATATTTTAAAATTATTGAGATAAGCATTTTGATTGTTTATTATATTATTATTATTGAGATTTAGGCCTCGACTAAAATCAGTAAGTATCCGAGATAATACCACGTGAAACCTCTTTATCATTTGAGTCGAATTACGCGAATATGATTTAACAAAACAGTTTTGGGGAAAACATGTGTGTAATAAAAGTCAAAGGTTGAATTTTTAAGAGTTAATGGGACTAGGTTGAGTCGTGTTGGATATGTGTATATATGTGATAATATAAGTCGTAATAATAAAAACGTAAAACTTGGAAAATTCTTACTACGTATGTATTTGGTACTTAAGATATGAGCATTAATGAGGTTTTGACACAAGTATGGAGATTTTCAAACCTAATGATTTGTCAATTATGATAACCGAGTCACCGCATCTACTAATGTTAATAATTTCCGAGAGATTGAAATTTTTCCATAAATGAAAACTTTGTATAGATTGAGAAATGAAAGGTATAAATTATTTAATGGTGTAACCCAAATTGAAAATGTGTAAATGTTCGGTTTTACAATGTACAAGGTAACACTAATTATTATACGCAACTGGATTATACAACACACGCCTACTTGAATATTATTTAATAAAGATGTATATATAATGTTTTGAGTCACGATGGTTCGATCGTCCGACATCCCTTCTTTGATTTTGTGAGTCTGTATCTAAACATGAGTCGTCATGTGATTGTTCATTTTAATATTGTCTATGGTATGAAACCAATATTATTATATTTATTTTTGTGTCGCTATCTCGCTAGTACTTGAAAATGAGGGTATGTCACCCGGTGTATTTTGTCATGTTCATGGACGCCGTAACTTTCTTCTTTCGGTTAATGGAACCTAAAATTCTGTATTTACTTGTATGATGCTATAAATCTTCATTAGAGTGGTGGTTTATTTATATTTAACAAAAGCGAGGAGGCGTAGCCGCTTTACCAAATTGTAGAGGTGAAAGAACTCGATCTTCCTGGTGAAATTGTTTCTATTTAACCAAGTGATTATTCTTCTCTCCCCGTATACCCCTGGTGCAATGGGTATACAACTCGAGACGATGGAAATTATGATCGTTGTTTTATTTTTGAAGCTTGTGTTGATATTCATTTTTTTTTTACTCCATGTATTCGTAGATTGCTGTTGTTATCCCGAGACTTTTGTCATATGTTTGAAGTATTTTCATTTCTAATGTAGTTAATTTTCGTTGGCAATTATATTGCTCGTTTACCTCGTTCGATCTCATTGATTTTCGATTTTTATTACTTGTTGTGCTTGCAATGATCCTTGATCCTGAACCACCTTACCATTGAGTGGTGAGTAGTCTATTTTGAAAATAGGTATGAGTGTGAAATGTTTCGTTTAACCAAATGTAAATGGTGTCGATTTATTTGCTTAATTATTTATTTATTTTTATCATAGAAAGGTAAAGTAAGAGTATGTTTCCAAATGGATGAAAAATGTTTGATGTGTTTCTTAAAACGATGGTAGCAATATTTTCCCATTTCAAATTTCATTTCAAATGATTTAATTATTTTGAAGGCTAGGTCGAAAACTTCCATAGTCGTGTTTGGTATGTAATAATAATGTTTGTGTTGTCACTCGATCCTCAATTATGCACAGCTTAGCTAACTATGCATAATTCGGGAAGAGTCCTGTTTTGTTAATTGTCATTGCTTGGTCCTCAAGTATGCATGATCTAGCTAGTTATGCATAGTTTTGGAAGGGCGATGTAGTTTCAAGTAAATTGGTCATCTTTAAAACCGGTAGTGTCTTCGATAAATGTTTGGAAGAGAACGTTTTTAAAAATGGTGGATTCTTATGCAAGTAATCGTATTTTCTTTGATTTTTAAAGAAAATTCTTGAATTTTCTTGTGTTCGTTGAAATCTTTTCTTCTGTTTGGCGTTGACTTAGTAAGTCGCTGCGACCGAGTAATTTTGGAAAATGTTTTTATGAGTTGTGTGTAACGTGCGAATTTCATCGGAATCGCTAGGGCGTTGATGTAATACCAAAGGGGCTCGTATCGTCACCAGGAGAAGAGTTTTTAATAAAGATGGAAAAATGCCGAAGTAGAGGAAATCAGAGTTCGAATAACTCTAAGGGAAATAACGAAGACTTCTCCTACATCAAATGTATCGTACCTTATATATTTTCTTTCTTGATCTTTTGATATGACAACGACACGCGGTAAACTGTTGAAGTTTACCAACTGTGCATCAGTAATTGGAAGACAATTCCATTGTCGTTTTCGTTTATTTAAGTAAGGAATCCTCTTTGCTTGACTCAACCATCCTTGATTATCGATGGTTAAACGATAGATAGCCATAGTTGATGTTTTTATGGTGAACCCTTGTCTTTTATATGTTTATGTTGTATGTGATCTGGTCAAGTGATCGTAAGTTGTGAGAACTTGAGACGACATTGTCCAATGAAGTCCGATCATGGAGGACACGTGCCATGTAATATATTTTTTTTTACTGTGAACGATGACATTTATTAAGATTTTGACCACGTTTGGAATGGAAGTAAGATGGTGTTCTTGTAGTATCTTTTGGGTACGGATCCGTGTGTGAGCACCCCACGATGACACATGTAAGTATTTTATTTCTTTTTGGATATGCATCCATAGCTAGCAAGCTCTTGAACCTTCTTTAACTTGCAATTTTCTTTTGACTGGACTCATCTGAGAATTATGTCAATATTCTTGTTTTATCTTGGCTTGGCTGATTAGCAAGCGTGGGTTAACTGATTGAACCGATTGGTTTGGCATGGTTTGGCTATGTTGCAAACATGTTGCAAACATGTGGTAATTTGGTGGTATGTGTTTCATAATGGATTTTGTATTTGGTTGGACTGTGACGTTTTCGAGAGAGTTATGTATACGCCGAATGATTTCGTATCGATGAATTCGTTTTTGACGAAGTAGGGTTGTATGTACGTAATATCGTAATAAGGTGATTTGGTACGACTAGTATTGATTACTTCGTCTTTTATATTTTGAACGTTTTCCGATGGGGTTATGTGTGACCCGTGTGATTTTCTTTGTGAGCAATTATTTTTATGAGATGATGAACCAAGTGAAAGGACGATTCAAAAGTTGGAAGACGTGCTCCGAACACCTGTGTTTGATTTTGGTGGAAGTTGAGATCGTGGAAGGGCGTGATTCGTTTTGGAGAATAAGAAAGGTGGGTCCAAAGGTGTGCTGGACCAGTTGCCTACTAGTTGGAACTGCTGGATGAACTCCGTGGAAATGACAATACTCTTCATGTGTCGAATTTGAAGGATTACGGGATGAAAAGGTAGATCACCAGTTGGATAGAATGAAGCAGGAAAAATTCAGTTGAATGGACTTGAAATGATTCGAGAGGCTACGGAAGAGATGGTGTAGATTAAGAATCACTTCCTAACCGCGAGAAGCTTTGAAAAGAGACGTGTTGATAACCGTAGGAAGAATTTGGGAAATCGAAGTGGAGATCATGGATCGAGATGTTAAGAGATTGAAGCAGGGTATAATACTCATGGTGAAGGTGTGATGGAACACCAGACGTGAACCGAAGTCCAGAACAGAACATGAAGACCTCTTTAGGAAGAAGTACCTTTATCTTCCTAGTAGTACAAAATGCGAGTATAAGAACCGGAGAGCGCCGGGACGTCGCTCCATTAAGGGGGGAAGGATGTAACACCAGTGAAAGTGACGTATGATGCTAAGTTATTGTCTCAAGAGCTGTTCAGTATGAGCATCTCTCTTAAGTTGTGGCTCACTTGTGGATGTGATATCCCGAGCCCAACATTATTTATTTAATCCTATTTTACGAATATTTTTGAAATTTTTAAGAATTTTTGTCGTGGATTTATTTGACGGTTTAAGTTGAAACCGACGTTTACGGTCGTAATTTAACGATTGACGATTTAAGAAGAACCGATAACGACTACGATACCGATGGATGCCCAAATTTCTATAATTATTGACGAATTATCGATAATGTGATTTTTCGAGAATTTTATTTACGGTTCGTGTTAAGTTGAGTCGGGTGAGTTTTATAGCCTTCCGAATACATTTAAAGTATCCCAAAAATATTTTGGAGTGTTCGGGACGATTTCCGACTCCCGTAAAATTTTCAAAATTGACTAGTGAGTCGAAACCGCAAAGTTTTGAGGACGGTTTTAACTTAAGGCCAAAAGAAACCTTTATTTACACTATGGTCCCTCCCAATACCACAAAATGGCACAAACACAAACACACAAACACATTTCACAAAAACAAGATCAAACACTCTCTCTCTCTTGCCTTAGGCCGACGGCCAAACCCAAAGAACCACCATCCACCATTTTTTTCTTGAGTTTTCACAAAAACTAACTTAAGACCACATCTTAGAATCCCTTGGTGAGTGTTAATCCGTGATTTGATTACACATGCACTAACAAAAATTTTCCAAAAATTTTCAAGATGATCCAAATTCGTTTTTGAGGCTAATTGTTGTAATGCATGTTAAATTCATGCCTAGTGTGTGTATAATCACCAACAAAAACCCACCAAAATTCATTTGGTTGTGGTGATTGGGTCACCCAAACCCCACGGCACAAGGGGTGTTTGGGGAGCCATGGTGGTTGATGAATTTTGAGCTTTGTCTTGTGTTTGGTTTATTGTTTAGTGATGTTTTAGATAGGTTTTAGTGGTTGCATGTTTGTTTTTATATTTTCTTGATTATGAGATTGGTTGATCAATAGGGGTAGGACTGAAAACTTGTGTTTGGATATGTTTAGGGAAGCTTAGGATGATGCCTAGTGGTGGTTAGAAGGTTTGGAATCGAGTTTAAGCATGGTTTTGGTATAGCCAAATTTAGGCAGAAACTTTGAGGTTATTTCATAAAATTTATTTTTCCTACAGGTCTTGAAATCTAAATGTAGTTGTAGAGGGTCTTTTTATCTTTAATTTGGTATAAGGTAGAGCCCGTGACTCAAAACGAGCTAAAAGTTATGAGGTTTTAAAGATCGAGTACCGGGAGACGAGGACTTTCATAATCCGAATTTATGTATAGTTTTAGTCAAATCCCGAGGATCACAAGTATGAATTGGTAAATGGTCAAGAGTCAAAATTTGGTTATAAACCTGTATAAATGAGTCTATAAGTTGACTTAGGAGTCAAAGAAGTCAAAGGTGCATTCCATATAGGTCAAAGAGGTCAAAGTTGGTCGAAGTACAATTTCAGCCCGTAAAATGTAGTTTTGGAAAAGCGTTGCGTAACGGGACGTAAAAGTAAAAACTTTTATTGGGCTTAAAAACATGTCATCTACAGGTCTTATAGGATTTTTGAGAATTTTGTCAAATTTTATAAGTATGGTTAAATATGGTAAAACAGCCCGTACTTTCGGTAAGTACCGGCGGAAATGGATAAAAATGGATAGCGTAAATAATGAGAACGAATGGTATAAAATGAGTGATGCTTGTTGTTTTGTTTTTGGCGTGAGTTATAATTGTCCTAAGTGACTAGTATATATGTATTTTATACAGTACCGTAAGGTATTTAAAATGAGATTACTCATTACGCGTTATTTGTGATAGGTGTTGATTTACCCGGGCATCTGTTACGTCGTCAGTGATCATCCCTCGAACTACCGACTACTTAATATCTAAGGTGTGAATTTATAGCCTCGCTTATGTTTATTTCAAATTGTTTTACCCGCGAGGGAAATGCATGCTAGTTTTTAAAAGGAACGTATATCATGAATGATTGTTAGACCCGAAAGTTGCCTTAGAAATTGTGTTGAGTACCAAAGTTGCAAAAGTCCCTAAAATCATGAACTATTAACTATTGTCCTGCCCTCGAGTAGGGGGAAATAGCCGCTTATGCAATTTGTAGTACTACGGGGCTAACGACCCAATGCTAGCCGAGAAGCTGTACGTTGAATAAGTTCTGCGGTAGATTATTTTGTATGAGAAATAAGGTATAATTGCAACTGATGCCTTTAGAAGGGGCACTAGTTTCATCTGAATCACGCCGGTATTTATTATGCGGGTGATTGAGTTAACGGATTAGTGTCATGAGCTTAAACACAATTGTCAGTATCCTGATTATAGATTGTTTGATCGACAAGTCTATAAATGATCACGAATGGTTTTTATTTTATATACGTTCAAATTGATTGTAAAACCTATGAATTCCACTCAACGTTTTCGTTGACCAAAATTTTTGGCATGTGTTTCAGGTAACCGCTGAAGCGTAGAATGGAGCATGCATGGGATGGATGTTGTGTGTATGGCTTGGAGTCCGCTTGTTTTTCCTCCTTTTTCTACTTAAACAATTTTTAAGTTTAATGTTATGTTGTTGTAAACTGGAATTCTTGGGTTGAGATTCATGGGGACCGAAAACGCTAAACTCTGTTGTACCAATTGGGGTTGGAAAAACCGTGGACATGTAGCATCTAACAATTTTTAAATTCAAGTTTTAAGTTGACGCCTTTTTAGCGTCGTTTGATATATCTTGTGTGCAATGAATACTGTGTAGCACCCAATGTTGTAGTTCCGCTGCGCATAGCATTTGTGGGGGTGTTACAACTGTTAACCTCAAACAGCACTTGGTAGGTAACTTGCAAGATTCTATACAAATCAAGCTCGTGAGAACTGGAAAGCAACGATGGTGCGGTTCTTAATTGAATTTCACTTGTTCCAGGAACATGAATTGACGGCTTCAAATCATGCGGATATTGTTATCCAAATGATTCAATCTTTATGTTCGCAGTCAGCTTTTGACGGTCGAATAAAGAGAACGGGTTACCCACGAAATATTGTAAATGAGGTTCTTAATTGAAACTACCTGCCATAAGTACGATATTTAATATCGTCCAACGGTCTTCACCGACCGGAGGTAAAATGCTACCTAATTAGGTTGAAATGTTCAAAGAAATTTCATATGTGTCTTTGTTTTGTTGCTAATTGTCTTATGCAGCGTAACAAGAAGGTGGCATTGCGGTATCCGAGAAGAAGTCGTCCCCACATGCTTATACTTTCTGCACTTAATACTTCAACAAATTTAAGAAAGCCTAAAAGTCAAGTCTTCTGCTGTATCAAACTCTGAAGCTTTCAAGAATTATAAAGGTATAAGTATGTGGAACAAGAAGTCACGACGAGGCAAATTTCACAAGTGATGAATGCACTAGGTCAAGGAAAGGAAACATGCTCAAGACTAAAGTCAAAGATCTCATCAACATATTCACAAGAACAAGATCGAAGACTCAAGCATAGTATGCTAGGTTTAAGATTTTGTAAAATGGTGTGACCTCCCTTAGGGGGAGATTGTTGGAGATACGTTTTTCCAAAGAAAGTCTCGGTCACATCATGGTTAGCGTAGATCACGAGCTATAGACTATTTAGGACATTGTAACTTGGAGTGACCTCCCTTAGGGGGAGATTGTTGGAAATACGTTTTTACGTATTTAGGAAGGATCGGTCACTTCAACGATATATACGTAGTATGGGCTCGTGATCCATTATGTAACAATATAACCCATGAAGCCCACATGTAGGGTGAGCTATATAAACCCCCTCCTAGCATGTTAGGAGGGGTTGGTTCACACATTACACACACTTCTAATCTAATATTTTCTATTTTCTCTCCAACCTTTCTCTACTTTCTCTCTCTATATCTTCATCTATCTCTCTCTCTAGTAATCATCTCCATAGTTAGATAGTCCAAGGATTACGATAAATTGTCAAATAGTTAGATAGTCCAAGGATTATGATAAATTGTCAAACTCTTCATGCATGATCTTGGCAAAGTCATCACACAATGATTGACAAGTTGAATGAAATATAATGTCATCAACATATATTTGTACGATAATGAGGTGAGAACCTTTCTTCTTTGTAAAGAGTGTATTGTCTACCATCCCCATGGTATACTCATGTTTTACAAGAAACTATTTAAGTCTATCATACCTAGCTTTGGGTGCTTGTTTGAGACCATAAAGAGCTTTCTTAAGCTTGTAAACATGATCTGGTTTCTCAAAATCAATGAATCCGGGAGGTTAAGCCACATATACCTCCTCATTGATCAAACCGTTAATAAATGCACTCTTTACATCCATTTGTTGAAGCTTAAAGTCTAAGGCACAAGCGTAAGCAAAAAGGATTCTAATGGATTCTAATCTTGCCACGGGTGCGTAGGTCTCGCCATAATCAATACCTTCTTGTTGATTATAACCTTGAGCTACAAGTCTAGCCTTGTTATGAGACACAACACCATTCTCATCTAACTTATTCCTATATACCCATTTGGTTCCTATGATGGTAGAACTTCTAGGTGGAGGAACAAGTTCCCAAACGTCATTAGCAATGAATTGATTCAATTCCTCTTGCATAGCGATGACCCAACTCTCATCCATCAAAGCTTCCTTAACATTCTTTGGTTCAATCAAGGAGATGAAACAAAAGAAGTTACTTTGATTTTGGACTTGAGATCTTAGGGTCCTTTGATTAATTCGCCTATGACGTTATCGAGAGCATGATCCTTTGACTCTTTAATGTTTACTCCCTTTTCAACACTAAGGTCTTCAACTCTTATATTTCTAACATCTTTGGCATTAACTATGTCTATTTCATCCAAGTCATCATCTACTAAAGGTGGTGTCTTAGATGAAGGAGGGTTTTCATCAAAAGTCACGTTAAGTGATTCTTTAGTTACACCCGAGGTTCTATTGAGGACTATGTAGGCTTTGCTAGTTTGAGAATAACCTAAAAAGATACCTTCGTAAGACTTTGGGTCAAACTTAGTAAGGTAATCTTTGGTGTTGAGAATGAAGCACTTGCTTCCAAACACCCTAAAGTATTCCAATGAGGGCTTCTTACCTTTAAGAATCTCATAGGGGGTCATTCCTAGAAAAGGTCGAATAAGAATTCGGTTGAGAATGTAGGTCGATGTGTCTATGGCATGGCACCAAAATTTTTGAGACAAAGATTGCTCATTTAACATCATCCTACTCATCTGTTGGATGGTCCTATTCTTCCTTTCAACTACCCCATTTGATTGTGGAGTGCGAGGAGCCGAGAAGTTATGGGAAATACCATGATCTTCACAAAAGGCACCGAATTGCACTTCATTATCAAATTCCCTACCATGATCCGTCCTTATATAGACAATTGAACATCCTAGTTGATTTTGAATTCTTCGACTAAAGGTTTCGAAGTGATCGAAAGCTTCATTCTTAGACGCCAAAAATCTAGTCTAAGTGAATCTAGAGTAGTCGTCAACTATAACTATGGTATAAAGGTTACCTCCATAACTCCGTATGACAAAAGGTCCAAAGAGATCCATATATAGGAGCTCTAAGCACCGAGTGGTCGAAACCAAATTCTTGGCTTTGTGACTTGAGTGAACTTGCTTCCCAATTTTGCAAGCATCACAAAAGTGATTATCAAACTTCATCTTGGGGAGATGTCTTACCAACTCCTTAGAGACTAAAGATTGAATTAAACGCATATTAGCGTGACCTAATCTCCTATGCCAAAGATTAGAACTATCATCTAAAGTCGCTAGACATAAGTTGTCCTTTGAATTATTATTGACCTTCATGACATAAAGCCCATGCTTTCTAACACCTTTTCCAATGACTTTTCCATGTTTTACAATTTCACTATCATATTCCGAAAAGATGACCTTACACTTATTGTCACAAATTTGACATATACTTAGAAGGTTAAAACCTAAGTTATCTACGTGCTCTACGTTTTCTATAGTCATAGAGTCAAGAGATACTGTACCTTTGCCAATGACATTACCTCGTCGATTACTTACGAGTATAACGTTACCTCCATCATATGCTTTGTAGTGCGAGAATAAACTTCGATTACCGGTCATGTGTTTAGAATAACCACTATCCTTAATCCACTCGACGGGATCTAAATCGATTCCCAAGCATATCTAGGTAACAACACACAAGATCAAACATTTGGTCCCCAATATCTCATGGGTCCAAAGTTGTTAGTTCCAAACATCCCATGCATTTGGTTGGGATGCATGAATGAAGGAGACATTCCCCATGGAGAAAAGTATTGTTGTTGAAAATTATTCCAATTAATATGGTCATTTTGTTGTCCATAGTTTCTCCTAGGTGTCTTTGATCTTGATCTAGAATTATTGTTATTCCTCCTAGGTGTTGGAGTTTTACTTCTAGGTCGTGATTTAGCTTGATCGTCTCTTTTTGGCGTAGGTTTCTACTTCTAG
The DNA here is from genome assembly GCA_025667525.1 of Glebionis coronaria. Classification (NCBI taxonomy): domain Eukaryota; kingdom Viridiplantae; phylum Streptophyta; class Magnoliopsida; order Asterales; family Asteraceae; genus Glebionis; species Glebionis coronaria. The sequence continues at coordinate 294,327,455 of CM046877.1, forward strand.
GTTTAGATTCATTTCGTACTTTTGGAGGAGTAGATGTTTGTCTGGATAAGTTTCTAGTTCCCGTTAGAGGTTTACTCAAGGGCTTCTAGAATTTATCTAGAGTAGGCTTTTCAATTTTAGGTACTTTGACCTTGTTAGTAAGAATATGCTTTGGTCCTTCACCTAAAATTGACTTTTCAGAAAGTTCAGGATTTTCACACAAACCTTCTTCTGTCCGCGGTTCTTTAGCTCCACCCGTGGTTCCATAGCAATAAGGAACCGCACCATATGATGGAGAACCGCGTACAGGGGTGCATTTTTCTGAAAACCTAACTTGTTTTGGTTCACAAGTTGATGCTTCATTAGTTTTATATCCTAGCCCAAGTCTTTCCTTAGAATGAATTTGTTTGTTTAACATATCATCAAGAGCATTAGTACCTCTCATGAACTTTTCAAGTCTAATGGAGGTGCTCTTGAGGTTTTCATTTTCTTGTCTAAGGTTTTCACATTTTAAGCATCCTAGATCAACTTCTTTGTTTTTCTCAAGCTTATCTAATTTCTCTTTTAGCTCACTAATCTAATTCTCAAGCTTAGTTCTAGTTGATTTTAGCACTTTGTTCTTTTCAATGAATTTAAGACTAAGCTTGTGCAAGTTATTGTATTGGCCTTCTAATTCACTATCATCTTGAGACGAACTATTATTGCTATAATAATCGGTTTCGGAATGTACATCTTTAGAAGTGTGAGCCATGAGACATTTCTCATCTTTGGGGTTGTCATCAACATCTTCACCGCTATCGCTCCATGAACCTCCAACAAACACCGTGTGGTTCTTGTCGCGTGAAGGCTTAGGACAATAACCGATGAAATGATTTGGATCACCACATCTAAAGCATGTCCTATCACTTTTATTATCCTTGGCAAATCGGTTTTTGGAGAAGGGTTTCTTGTCTTTGTTTGGTTGCCCTACGTATTGACCTCGTCTTTTAAATAACTTCTTAATGTGTCTAATCGCCATGGCATATTCCTCATCATCACTATCCGAGGAGCTTTCATGGTCACTTTGCGCCTTCTTGGCCTTGAGTGCAAGAGACTTTCTTTCACTCTTAGTTTTCACCATTTTTTAGTCCTTCAAAATTATCATCTCGTGAACCTTCAAGTTACCAATGAGTTCATCGAGTGATAATATGGAGAGATCCTTTAATTCTTCAATCGCCATGACTTTAGCTCTCCACTTTGGATGCAACGCCCTAAGAAACTTCCTAACATTGTTCTTGCTAGAAAAACCTTCATCAAGTGCTTTTAGACTAGTAATAATAGTGTTAAATCTAGCAAATGCACTATCAATAGTTTCATCTTCTAAGAAGACAAATTGTTCATATTGTTGAACAAGAAGATCGATTTTACTTTCTTTGACTTGGCTATTACCTTGGTGGGTTACTAAAAGAGTATTCCAAATATCTTTAGCGGTTTCACACATAAAAATTGTAACAATCCGTCAATTTATGGTATATTTTTTTCTCAAATATTATTTAAAAACATTATTTTAATGTTATATTATGAAATCACTTATTTTTGGGACGAAATTTGGATTTACGTCTTGAAGTAGCATCGACTACGTTTAAACCGGAGGATTCTACGTTACGTGCTTACGTTTACATACATCGTCTATGGTGACAGTCCGACATTTAAAGAAATAAATTTATCCGTAAATATTATTTTGGGATTTTAATTTTGAGTTGGTTCATAAAATCACAAATTTACGAGAAGAGATTAGGACTTACGCGAATAATTTAACATCATTTACGACTAAACCGGAAACCTTAGGATTACGTATTTACGTTTTCGAACTCCGTTTTTGATGAGACAGTTTTTATTAGATTCGTTTTGTGCCGTTGATTCATAATTTATAAAAAACGTTTTTCGTAAAATGACCCGAGGGCACACAAATCGAGGAAACTAGAATCGAGGAATACCCGTAAATTAGCGGGATGGGACAAACTAATTTATCCCACCCCACTATCTAAAGGGACGGCCAAACTTGGACACCACATCAAAGATGTGGCATCCTTACACTCTATACACTTGCACTTGTAACATTTGCTTCATTTTGAAGCTACTCTTCCCACTAAACTAACAAAACCAACTAGCTAAACCATTAGCTCCCATTTCATACATGCAAATCAACTCAAAAACTCTCTCACTCTCTCTAACTTGTCGCCCCACTCCACCACCATACACCACCAGTTGATCTTTTCTAGCCACAAGATACATGTTATCTAGCTATATTATAGAGAAACCTTGAAGCCTTGATTGATTGGTGGCCATTTTAACAACAAAGGAGGTGATTTTCTTGTGTCCTAGGGCTAATTTCTCAACAAACTATCTTGGTGATTGATGATCTTGGGGATATATTTGGTGTTTATCAAGTTGTTGTCTTCCAAAAAACAAGATATAATCTTGGTTGGTAAAGAAGATCATCCTTTACATTTCTCTTGTTATTTTTGTAAAGATCAAATGTATTTTCTTTCTTGTTGTATATGTATATGATGAATATATGGTGATAAAAATGTTGTGTGGGGATCAAGTGTTGATAAATATGCTTAAAAAGATGAATAACCATAAGAAACAAGGCTAAAATCATGCTTAAATTGTTGGCTGTATAAAAACAGTAAGTAACCAAGACTTAAAATGATAAATTTGCATGGTGGAATCCATTTACAGTAAATATAAGATGTCATACACGTGTGAGAGTTGGCCATGCAATGGAATCATCAAAATGGGTGAGATATGATCAAAACAAGATGAGTGTGCTAATCTGACTAGTCTGTTTTGTAGGAACTGTTAAGGATAGTTAGACATATAATGAGCAGTATCTATAACTAACTTAATTGTAGCACATAATATGAAGTTCATTCCATCCAAAAATGAGCTTCTAACTCATTGTAGAACTCTAGATATGATAAAAATGGTGAAGATGAAATTAAAAATCAGATTTTGAAGAATTAATGTTTAATACTATTATATAAGCACTCAAATAATATAGTATAAAATGTGAAGTTAAAACCCACTAACTTATGAATTTCATTTATATAAATATGTATAAGGTTAAATAAATGGACACTTTATAAAAATGGTAGTTGAATAAGATTTATAAGTTATAAAAACTATAAACATGATTTTTACGACTTTTTCGGCTATTACCGTAAAATTAACGTTTTTCGCCAATTAAAACTTAGACGATCAAACCCGTCTAATGTAAAGTTTTTAAAAGTCATATACTGATATATAAGTATCTAATACAAGTAAAAACCGATAAAACCCGAACTATAGGACATACGGACAATAACGAGCTAAGTTAGCATATTGGACTAATAATTTAACTAAATAAGTTAAACACTTATAAAAATTACTTATTGGGCTTAACCCATTTCGGCCCAACATGTAAAGTATAAATACTAATAATACAAGTATAAAATGGATTAATACAACTTAATGGACTTATAATAGGCTCATTGGACCTAAAATATGTAAATAGGTAAAACTAGTAAACTAGTATAAAAGTTATCATCACATAACACTAAAATGAGTAAATAAGAATATGTAAACCCACTTGATGATCATATATATATAATCATCATATGTATACATAATTATTATTTTGATAAAGTCATTGGACAAAAGTCTAAGACGAGTATTATTTGTCTAGGTATCCATGATTGAAGCACGTACCGTATATCCGAATTACCGATAACCCGCTTTCCCACATCAACGTGAGTTCATAGCCTCACACTCTTTTAAATGTTTTTATGAAATATTTTATAAACCCGCGAGGGAGATAACATGTTAGTTTTTATAAAATAGGACACCATTTGTCCCGATTGTCATTTTATTGATTTGGACCCGAATGATTGTATGACCCGATGAATGATTAAATGACCCGATAGATGAAATGAAATGGATTATTAAAGTTAGGTTATGTCACTAAAAGTCCCATTAGCATGAATTGTAAACTACCGGGATTTGGTAGACACTTATGCATATAATAGTACTATTTGGGGACGATCACCCCAGTTCGCGCCTTGACGGTTGATCCCTGTCGTGCCACATTGATTGTTAAGCGAATTTATGTATGAGAAGATTTACACAAGCATGATTATTGTGACGACACGCTAATTTAGATGGGCAAATTGAGTTTCGGGCTAGCTACCCGTTGTTTGTTGTAGTAAGGTAACAATATCATGCGGCTTATAATAATCCAACTAACGAAATACTGCTATACGCACCGAATTACGGTATATTGTCTGACTAGCAATACGGGGTCTTATTATAGATTTTATGTTCATGTTTTGGTTTTACATAACCATATTCATATAACGGTTTTTATTTAACTTTATACGACGTTATAAAACGTATTGTATGATGTTTTTACGACATTGGTTCGTATAATGATTTTTAAGGCAAAGGCCTATATTATGATTTTTGATAAGGAATTGTATAAAATGACTTTGGCTATTTTATGGCCTATTACAAAGATTGGTACAAAAATGATTTTCGGTAATAATTTTATACCGATGTTATATTGATGGATTTTACTAAACTCTATGAATTCACTCGGCGTTATCGCTGACCATTTCTTTTAACATGTTTTGTCTCAGGTACTTGAAGGTAATTCTCGGGACGACGACAAGAATTCATGGCCCGCACTTAAATAACAATTTCCATTCAAATCTTTTGTAAACTTGTATGAAATACTATGACTTGGGACCTATGTAAAATTGATATTTATGAATGGAAATGTTTTATTATTAAATGACGCGATTTTTAAGCGTTGTCTATGATGTGAGTAATGTGCTATCCCGTAACACCAACGAGTCTTCTGCTGTATTGAATTGTGTAAATTTGGGGTTGTTACAGTTTGGTACCAGAGCTCTCGTTATAGAGAACGAAAGATTTTTAAAACTAAGGTTTTGAATAAAACATTTCAAAATCTTTTAACTATAAACATTTTTCTAAAAATGTCTAAAAATCTTTTGACTATAACGGTGCCGAAGAATTCTCGATTTACCGACAAGGCAAGACTGAGAAGTGTTATTTTAATATATATATAACTTGGATTATATATATGATGTAATTTGATTACATGATTGTTTGATGATTATTTTGATATTTATACGAGGTATTTATACGACGTAGATTGTCACAAGGAACCCTAAATCTCCTAGTAAATTAATCGAAGCTATTCTCGTAAGAATTCTTGCTATCCTAGATCTAAACCAAGTTGTGGATATTTTTGATCCCAACAAATGGTTGATATTCGTGGAAATGTAGATATTAGTTGATTGTGATATTGAAAAAGAATTGGCGAGATTAAATCTGATATCGATGTCATGACGATCTTTCTTTATAGAGTGGAGTTTGACAAAACGTTGCCACCTAGAAAGATGTCATCTGATTTGTTGTCATCCAATTCTTAAATTGAAATCGAAAGGGTGAATGTTGCACTTGAGGCTGTCATTAGAACCATTACCCAAAAGCCTCATGCCATTAGTACCTTTCCAAGAAGTCTAATTGAATGTATGAGTCATTTCATACTAGTGACTTATTTGATAACTATTGTTGTAAGAGCTATAGGATTGGAAATTAAGTGTTGATCATATCGAGCTTTTATTGCCCTCTTAAAGTTTAAGAATAAGGTTGAAAGTATTGGAGAATGATGTAGGATGTCGCATTGAGTATAAGTTGATTAAAACTTGAATAAAGTAAAATTTAATCCGTATGGAATATGAGATTGATAAGAGGAAGTCGTTAAGTCCTGTGATTGAATTATAAGGTTTTAAATGATTGTTAGTTTGTGTTAAGGGTTGTTCCTAGGCCATTGTCCACTTACGAGGATGCCTAGTGTCCAGGAAATAAATTGAAGAAATCTTCTTCTGAATTGGGACCGATAGATCTTTCGGGACATGTGGAACACCTAATGACTCTTGTAGACTAGTATTCATTGTGGTATCTTTTAAAAATAATCCCTAACTTAACTGTGACATCAGCTGGTAGGATGAGTTCTTGGAATTGTATGACATAGTGACACGTAATGTGTTACGGTACAATTTTGACTTGTTTGTGATTAATGAAAAGACTACCATTGATTACTAAATTCTACATGTATCGATGTTATCTATCCTTTATTGCTTCATCCTAATGTTCGCATTAGTGATGCAACCATTGAACAAGTACTCATCTCGATTTGAGTTACGTTGTGAATTATTCTTCCTGAGTGCCATTGAGGTCATGAACCTCATGATTATTTGGCTAAGCTTATTTTCTATTATATTGTAGTTAGTTCTTGGTGAACAAGCTTTCATCACTCTTTTGCAGATCACTCATTGTTTTTATAAGATAAAACAGTATCATTTGAGAAAATTGGGTTTTCATCACCATATGGATTATTTAAAGTGAGACTTATAATAATCGTTATCGAAATGAGGTTGTTTATAAAACACCTTGGAAAACTTAATTGTTTTCATAACAAAGAAAATCTTTGTAATTTATTCTTGATTCTTATTTAAGAATTAAGCATGAAAATATTTTTATTATAAACATGATGATAAAATTTTGACGAACTGAGTATTGCATCGTTAATCTTGAAATTGTATATAGTTGCGCGCCTACATACAATTTGGAATGGACCATGCAAGGCTGATTAGTAGTCACCATAAAACTGATTAATAAACACTACATTTTCTTTAAAGATTGTGAAAGATTAAATTTTATGAGATCTGCAAGAAGTGAAAAATAGGGACATAGTGTTAGGGACACCTACATATGTGCCTGTAGCATCTATTCTTCTTAGTCGAATTTACTCATCTGTGGAATTTGTCTTATTTGACAATTGATATTCCCTTGTTGTCCAATTCTCCCGTGGCGAGATTCTTAGGAAAAGTATCTGATTACCGAGTGTTGATACCCGACTGGGTGTATCGACGTTCCTATCATTTCTTTTGATTTGATTTCATTTGAATGACCTGGGTAACGATCCGAAGAGCTTTCGAATGCGTACTCGAATTATGAAAACATGGGATATATTCATATTCGTTAAATGTTTTCGTCTGTATCTGATTTGAAATTCTCTCGCGCAGATTATGCGTTGACCTTACTCTTTTAATGGTAGTTGTGTCTCCATATATCCTTGAATTTATTAAGGATTATGAGTTATTATTAGTCTTTTGAGAAGTTCACATCTTATCAATGGCAATAAAACTGAAAAGTTGATAGTGCCAGTAGAATGAATTGATTGATTATGACATGACGACATTGTCTTAATTGATGGGAACTCGAGTAGAATTCCCCTAAAAGATAAGATGTTGATCATCAAAAGTGATCTAAATAATTCTTGGTGGATTACCATATCCTGCATTTAGACTTGAAATTATACCGTGAATGGTTGTATATTAGTCATAGATATTATAATCTAGAAAGAACCTAATATGAATGTATTAAAAGATGTTTATGTTATTTGAAACTTTAGAAGGTATTTGTTGGTAAATTAGCTAGACTTTTGACATTAAGGCAAGTTGAAATTGGTATTGATTATATTCCCGGTGTTGCACCTGTGGCATGTGCATTGTACGTCAGCACCATCTACATTAAAAGAATTACCCTACAACTGAGAGAGTTGTATGAGAAGACTTTTATTCTACCAAGCTCGTCATCATAAAGAGCTATGGTGTTATTATTTCTTATATTTATTGATTACCGTGAACTAGGTAAACTGACGATTAAAAATCTATATCCACTACCTAAGATGATAGATTTGTTCGATCATTTACAAGGTTCTAGCGTATATTCAGGAATTTGATCTACGGCATGGTTATCATCAACTTCGCGTCCGCGAAAAATATTATCTATTCCAATCATTACATCCAGAACTTGTAATGACCATTATGAGTTTCATGTTATGACCAATGCACATGCAGCATTCATAAATTTGGTGAATCGCGTGTGTAGGCTGTAATTTGATAAATTCATGCTTGTGATCATTAAGGATCATTTGTTTGTTTATAAGAATAGGAAGGAGTTAATAATTATTTATAGATTGCCCTGAATTGGCCAAACAATGAAAACCTGTACTAATTAACATGTGATTTAAAACTTAATCCTTTACATGATTTGATCATGTGATTAATAAGATAATGGGATCTATGTTGACTTTTCAAAAATTGGAACCATTAAGGCTTTGGGTTTTACCAAAAAGAAAATGGAAATATGTTTTGACAAATGTTTTCAAAGGATTTTTAAGGGATTATTCCCTTATACCTAGAACATTTAACTAAACTCCTGTTTAGGGGTAAATTTTCGTGTATACCTCAAGACAACCTAAGAGGGATTGAGGAAACCGTTTAAAACAAGATTTAAAACGACAATGTTTGCTTTTCAACTAAGAAAATTTTGACCAAAGTATAACCAAAGATTTTTCGAACATTTACGAATCTTATTAATTATTTTCGATAAATCAACAAAACTCTTATTGATCAAATTCAAATTTATTTTGAACATTTTTCTATAGTTAGACAAACTGAGAAAATTTAAAATTTTTACGGTTACGTTTCATAAAATTAAATATTTATTATTTAATTACTTGTAATATTTATCGACACTTTAAACGTCGGATTGAGCAAAACTAATAAAAATGAAAGTTCAGACGAAACTAAATTTAGAAAATGTGAAGAAAGAAATTTTTAATGAATACGATCATGATAATTATTTCATCAGGAAAGATGAATGTAAATACTGACGCATTATGTAAAAAGGATAAAGAATTAATTAGGATGTGTTCCTTAGTAATGACTGTGCAAAATAAATTGCCGAACAATTTAAAAATAGCCGATGCTTGTAAGAAGGATAATATAGATAATAAAAAGGGGTTCGCGGCTAATGTGAACCATTAGAATTGAGAAGCCGATAGCGTTAAATGCTTTTAAAGACCACTCGTGGTTGCCTAAAAATGGAGATTTTGAGATATAGTTATGTTGGAACCTTGTAAGTATAAGTATTCTATTCCTGTCATTTCTGATTTAATGTATCATTATCAGAAGAAGTTGTACTAATGGCAAATTATGAAGGCAGACACCGCCTCATACATTAGTAAACGTCTAGCTATTGCAAAGGTCATCATCTGAATTTGATTCGATTTGGGTCATCGTCGATAGACTGACCAAATCTGCTAATATCATTCCTGTTAATGAGAGATTCTTGATGAAGAAATTGACTCTTTTGTATTTAAAGGAGTTGTGTAAACATGGTGTGCCTGTATCGATCATCTCTATCAAGATCCTCGCTTCGCATCGAATTTCTAGAGATTTGCTCAGAAGTCATTGAGAACGAATCTTGATGAGAGTACTCTGTACCACCCCAATCGAAGGGACGAGGTAAAGTAACAATACAAAATACTATAAGTGTTTTTTTATGTTTGAATGATTGAACTTTGGTAATAAACCGTATAATCGCTTTCCTTTGGAGAGACTATCATTGCTAATTATCTTGTTAGGATCTAAATGTGAGAGCATCTGTAACAGGAGTTGGGATGAAGACACCCGACATACACCCATTGTGAGTTGGACATGTCTTTTAGGATTAAGGTTTCCTATGATGGCGAACCTAACCTTACAAAATACTCGACCCGTGAGACCGGAAATGATTGTTGAAATTAGGATCTGATTATTGACTGCCAGTAGTAGACAGGAGGTTATGTGAATATAAAATGTAGATCTTGAAGTGCCAGATGGGTAGTGAAGTTATGCCAAAAATTTTAACCATGGAAAAATGAATTGATGATTTGAAAGATCATGGGATATAAGTCCCCGTTGTATGGGACCATTGAGATGATGTAAAAGATTGGTTCGAAAAGCATATAAGCTGGATCTACCCTAGGACTTCAAGAGCTGCGTGAATTACGTTTCGTATATCGAACTTGATAAATGTCTATCAAGTGAGAATCTGATCATTTCTTGATGAAGTTTAGATCGGCGAAAAGTTGCATTCATCAAAAACCCGTGAACATCATGGATAGGGAAAGTAAGTCAGCATTAAGCCTGATCTTATTCCCGTAGTTATGTTTGATGAAACTCGCGTATTGTAATGAATTACACTTGTGAGAAAAGACCGAATGTGGAGGAATTACCCACATGGCTTTAACTCTATAAGAAGCGAGTATTAAGATAAGATGATCTTTGAGGACAAAGATCCTGTTTAGGGGTAAATGCTGTGAAAATCCGTCAATTTATGGTTTATATTTTTTTCTCAAATATTATTTAAAAACATTATTTTAATGTTATATTATGAACTCACTTATTTTTGGGAAGAAATTTGGATTTACGTCTTGAAGTAGCATCGACTACGTTTAAACCGGAGGATTCTACGTTACGTGCTTACGTTTACATACACCGTCTTTGGTGACAGTCCGAAATTTCAGGAAATAAATTTATCCGTAAATATTATTTTGGGATTTTAATTTTGAGTTGGTTCATAAACTCACAAATTTACGAGAAGAGATTTGGACTTACGCGAATAATTTAACATCCTTTACGACTAAACCGGAAACCTTAGGATTACGTATTTACGTTGTCGAACTCCGTTTTTAATGAGACAATTTTTATTAGATTCGTTTTGTGTCGTTGATTCATAATTTATAAAAACGTTTTTCGTAAACGACCCGAGGGCACCCAAATCGAGGAAACTAGAATCGAGGAATACCCGTAAATTAGAGGGATGGGACAAACTAATTTATCCCAGCCCACTATCTAAAGGGACGGCCAAACATGGACACCACATCAAAGATGTGGCATCCTTACACTCTATACACTTACACTTGTAACATTTGCTTCATTTTGAAGCTATATTCCCACTAAACTAACAAAACCAACTAGCTAAACCATTAGCTCCCATTTCATACATGCAAATCAACTCAAAAACTCTCTCACTCTCTCTAACTTACCGTCTCACTCCACCACCATACACCACCATTTGATCTTTTCAAGCCACAAGATACATGTTATCTAGCTATATTATAGAGAAACCTTGAAGCCTTGATTGATTGGTGGCCATTTTAACAACAAAGGAGGTGATTTGCTTGTGTCCTAGGGCTAATTTATCAACAAAATATCTTGGTGATTGATGATCTTGGGGATATATTTGGTGTTCATCAAGTTGTTGTCTTCCAAAAACAAGATATAATCTTGGTTGGTAAAGAAGATCATCCTTTCCATTTCTCTTGTTATTTTTGTAAAGATCAAATGTATTTTCTTTCTTGTTGTATATCTATATGATGAATATATGTTGATAAAAATGTTGTGTGGGGATCAAGTGTTGATAAATATGCTTAAAAAGATGAATAACCATAAGAAACAAGGCTAAAATCATGCTTAAATTGTTGGCTGTATAAAAACAGTAAGTAACCAAGACTTAAACTGATAAATTTGTATGGTGGAATCAATTTACAGTAAGTATAAGATGTCATACACATGTGAGAGTTGTCCATGCAATGGAATCATCAAAATGAGTGAGATATGATCAAAACAAGATGAGTGTGCTAATCTGAATAGTCTATTTTGTAGGGACTGTTAAGTATAGTTAGACATAGAATGAGCAGTATCTATATCTAACTTAATTGTAGCACATAATATGAAGTTCATGCCATCCAAAAATGAGCTTCTAACTCATTGTAGAACTCTAGATATGATAAAAATGGTGAAGATAAAACTAAAAATCAGATTTTGAAGAATTAATGTTTAATACTATTATATAAGCACTCAAATAATATAGTATAAAATGTGAATTTAAAACCCACTAACTTATGAATTTCATTTATATAAATATGTATAAGGTTAAATAAATGGACACTTTATAAAAATGGTAGTTGAATAAGATTTAAGTTATAAAAACTATAAACATGATTTTTACAACTTTTTCGGCAATTACCGTAAAATTAACGTTTTTCGCCAATTAAAACTTAGACGATCAAACCCGTCTAATGTAAAGTTTTTAAAAGTCATATACTGATATATAAGTATCTAATGCAAGTAAAAACAGATAAAACCCGAACTATAGGACATACGGACAATAACGAGCTAAGTTAGCATATTGGACTAATAATTTAACTAAATAAGTTAAACACTTATAAAAATTACTTATTGGGCTTAACCCATTTGGGCCCAACATGTAAAGTATAAATACTGATAATACAAGTATAAAATGGATTAATACAAGTTAATGGACTTATAATAGGCTTATTGGACCTAAAATATGTAAATAGGTAAAACTAGTAAACTAGTATAAAAGTTATCAACACATAACACTAAAATGAGTAAATGAGAATATGTAAACCCACTTGATCATCATATATATATAATCATCATATGTATACATAATTATTATTTTGATAAAGTCATTGGACAAAAGTCTAAGACGAGTATTATTTGTCTAGGTTTCCGTGATTGAAACACGTACCGTACATCCGAATTACGGATAACCCGCTTTCCCACATCAACGTGAGTTCATAGCCTCGCACTCTTTTAAATGTTTTTATGAAATGTTTTATAAACCCGCGAGGGAGATAACATGTTAGTTTTTATAAAATAGGACACCATTTGTCCGGATTGTCTGTTTATTGATTTGGACCCGAATGATTGTATGACCTAATGAATGATTAAATGACCCGATAGATGAAATGAATTGGATTATTAAAGTTAGGTTATGTCACTAAAAGTCCCATTAGCATGAATTTTGAACTACCGGGATTCGGTAGACGCTTATGCATATAATAGTACTATTTGGGGACGATCACCCCAGTTCGCGCCTTGACGGTTGATCCCCGTCGTGCCACATTGATTGTTAAGCGAATTTATGTATGAGAAGATTTTTACAAGCGTGATTATTGTGACGACACGCTAATTTAGATGGGCAAATTGAGTTTCGGGCTAGCTACCCGTTGTTTGTTGTAGTAAAGTAACAATGTCATGCGGCTTATAATAATCCAACTAACGAAATACTGCTATACGCACCGAATTACGGTATATTGCCTGACTAGCAATACGGGGTCTTATTATTGATTTTATGTTCATGTTTTGGTTTTACATAACCATATTCATATAACGGTTTTTATTTAACTTTATACAACGTTATAAAACGTATTGTATGATGTTTTTACGACATTGGTTCGTATAATGATTTTGATGGCAAAGGCCTATATTATGATTTTTATAAGGAATTGTATAAAATGACTTTGGCTATTTTATGGCCTATTACAAAGATTTCTACAAAAATGATTTTCGGTAATAATTTTATACCGATGTTATATTGATAGATTTTACTAAACTCTATGAATTCACTCGGCGTTATCGCTGACCTTTTCTTTTAACATGTTTTGTCTCAGGTACTTGAAGGTAATTCTCGGGAAGACGACAAGAATTCATGGCCCGCACTTAAATAACAATTTCCATTCACATCCTTTGTAAACTTGTATGAAATACTATGACTTGGGACCTATGTAAACTTGATATTTATGAATGGAAATTATTTATTATTAAACGACGCGATTTTTAAGCGTTGTCTATGATGTGAGTAATGTGCTATCCCGTAACACCAACGAGTCTTCCGCTGTATTGAATTGTGTAAATTTGGGGGTGTTACAAAAATCCTTTCGTACTCTTTCTTTGGTAAAGCATTATAAATCACCATTTTAGTTACATTATTTTTAGCAAGTTTCCTTTTAGTATCATCATTAGCTTTGTCAAAAGTGACTATATCTTTGCTTTTAGAAACTTCATTATATTGATAAGGCAAAAAATCACCATTGCTAATAACATGCCAAAGTTCTAAATCTTTTGATTTCACATAAGTCTCAAATCTATTTTTCCAATAAATAAAACTATCAGTTTCAAAAAGAGGTGGTCTTTGCATGGATTTCCCTTCTAGATACTTGTTGGAATCTATAGATCGATTCAAGTTTTAAAATACAATATATTTTGAAAAAGCTTGGGCAACCATGCCCTTGGTGGGAATAAAATGATCCAAGTCACTCAGACGCTGAAAAAAATAAATTGGGCACTGACAAGAAGAAATCAAGCGCTGACAGATAAAGCATTGACAAAAGATATTCAAGTGCTGACAAGAAGAAGTCCTAGCACTGATTGGAAAACTTAGTCAACACGTTTATTATTTGAAGTAAAGATATACTCAATATTGTATTTTCTATATTTATCATTACCTAGAATAGTTGATAGGTTATCCATTGCACACGACCCCTTATGTTATAAAAGGAGGTCGTAGGGTTTGTAGCATATACATATCATTAAGTATTCAACTTTCATTGTACCCAAGTTTGATTATCAATCAATAGTGAAAGTTTGGTTTATTTGTTTTACTTGTTCTTTAATCTAAGTGTTAATTCTGCATAACACTTGGATTGTTCATTTAACAACAAAGTTTCTCTAAGTGTTAAACTTGATTTAATATCGTTAACACAAAGCTAATCGATCTAAGTTTCAGATCAACAAGTGGTATCAGAGCTTGTTGAGGAACTTTGATCTAGAAGAACAGGAAACCCTAAAAATACCAAAACCCTAAAACCAGAAGAGATGTCTGCTACAGAATCTTCTTCCTCATCAAATCACAACCTAAAAATCCCCATGTTCGATCCTGGCAACTTTGAAAAATGGAAGTTCAATTTTGAACAATACCTTCAAATTCATGATCATACTGTCTGGGAGATTATTGAATATGGAAATTGATAGGTGTGTAAACACCCATCCTTTTCCACTTAATTCTGGCTAAAACGAGACCAAAACACGTATTTAATATCATTTGTTTAGAATTATGCGTGGTTTTTGTGTTTATTGTGTTTTCAGAGCCGACCGGATGAATATTGAAGAAAACATGGGATTGCACGGGTTTTATGGAAGAAAAAGACTCAAGACGAAGTCTATTGTCCAAGAGATGCAAAAGATTTGAAGTCACTGGGCCTATTTGAAGATTTATCGAAGAAAAGGACCAAAGATTGAAGATTTACATATGTCGAAGAAACTCAAGTCTATTAAACGAAGAAATTAAAAGACAAGTTGAATTTAATCATCGACAAATCCCGAATCAGAATCGAAAACGTCGACTTTTCTGAAAAGATGAGAAGACAAGAAGAAAGGGAGAAAGCCCACTCACCAACCAAAGGGAACACCTATATAAAGAATTCCCTTCACACTTTTCATTTAGTTTTTCATTCCTTTTTTCTCTCTTTTATGTTCGTAGGCATCACCAACACCATTAGGGTGTTTGGTGATTTTGATTCTTGTTTTTTCAATCTTGTAGTTTAATCTTTGTCTTTTGATTGTTTAAACATTAATCTATCAATTTAATCCTTCATTTCATCTTGTTCATCTTCATCTTTTTGATTCAAAGTTAAAGCTCTTATTTGGTTAATTATGATCTTTAAAAGTTATTGGGTTTTAAGTTTTTATTGATGGGATTTTTTGTTTATGGTTAGTATATGATTCGTGGTTAGTTTTATTTAAGTTTTGGTTAAACACTTGGTGGATTTTGGCTTGAAATCGCATTCCCATGTTTCTCTATCTCCTACTGTTCTTGAATTTTTCCCAGGTTCCGAATGAGCATAAAACTTCCGAATGAAGCATTTTGTTTAAAAGTTCCGAATCAATTTGCATTAAAAAGTTCCGAATAAAGTTCCGAATGAATGATTTTTAAAAGTTCCGAATGAATGGTTTTTCAAAGTTCCGAATGAATGATTTTAAAAGTTCCGAATGAATAGTTTTTCAAAAGTTCCGAATCATTTTCATTTTTAAAGTTCCGAACAAAAATCTTTAAAAGTTCCGAATCAGTTTTGCTTAAAAGTTCCGAATAAAGTTCCGAGTAAACTTCCGAACCAAATCTTCCGAATCAAGGAGTTCATCCGGAAGAGTTCCGGATCAAGAAGTTCCGAACGAAAGTTCCGGATCAAGGAAAACTTCCGAATCAGAGAGTTCCGAATCAAGCTTGTTCACTCGGAAGACTTCCGAATCAAGGAGTTCATCCGGAAGAGTTCCGGATCAAAAAGTTCCGAACCAGAGGGTTCATTCGGAAGAATTCTGAACCAAACTTCCGAATCAATTTTCTTTTGAGTATTTCGAATCAGAGTTAAGTGATATTTACTGTTTCTTTTTAATGTTTCTTTTTAATACTTAAATTTTAATTCAAGTTTTATTAATTGCTATTAAATTAATTGCTTTTAGTTTAAGTTTACACCTTAGTGCATTCAAACCTTTAGTAGAATAGAAAAACCCAATCCCCCTATTTGTCACCAAGAACAATCTTTCCACTTTGAGCTGTAATCAATTCGAGAAGATACCGAGATCTAATCTGAACCCATAGCAAATCAAGTGTATCAAATGGCGCCGCTGCCGGCTCTTCTCGTTAAGATCAACAGTTTTTTGTGAGAACTTGGATTTTGGGATCCGTTCACCGTGAACGTTACTTTTTCATAAAAAATTTCAAAAACACAAAAAAATATAAAATTTTCAAAAATCCTAAAAATTAAAAAAAACATAAAAACCAAAAATATTTCTGCTTTGTTTTTCCCTTGTTAGTTCTTTTGCAGGTGCATGCGTACACGATCCACGTCTTATCAAGAGCCCGAGCCTCTCGAAGACTTAGACATGGCCGATGTACAAAACAACAACAATAACCCACCTCAAAACAATAATAATAACAACAACAACCCACCTTTCAACAACAATAATAACAACAACAATGAACCTCTACCAGATAATCGCCCGATGATTGAACTTCTGCAAGCACATGTAGACGGCAACAATGATCCAATTGTCATACCCGCGATTGCAGCCAACAACTTTGAGCTCAAATCCGGTTTTATCCAGATGGTCTTTGCTCAACCATTCTTGGGGCGTACCATTGATGATCCACATGAACACATCAAGAGATTCTTGCAACTCACCAATACGGTCAAATTCAATGGTGTTCCACAAGAGGTAATCCGTTTACAACTTTTTCCCTTTTCTTTAGAGGGACAAGCCCGACATTGGCTTGCTAAGGAACCGCCACAAAGTATTCTTACGTGGACGGATTTGGAGACCAAGTTTATCAACTACTTTTTCCCACCCTCTCGTACTACCGCTTTGCGGAATGAAATTATCAATTTTGAACAAAAGTACGATGAGTCTTTTAGTGAATCTTGGGACCATTTTAAAGATCTTTTAAGAAAGTGTCCACAACATGGTTTTACCAAAGTGCACCAAATTAACACTTTTTACAATGGTTTAAGCATGAATGACTAAGATTCACTAAACAGTGCCTCGGGGGGTAATATTTTGGTTAAGACTTCCAATGCCGCTTGGGATATCATTGAGAATAAGTCTCGTGTGCAAACCAAGAGTGTGCGGACCAATGCCACTAGTGCTAGTACTAGTGACAGCGACAAGCGACTTGACAAAATCACTGCGCTTCTTGAATCGCTTGCTACCCAAACCGCTAGCAACACCAACAGCATCAACGCTAAAAATGCTCAAGTCAATGCTGTCAGCCAACCATGTGAAATCTGCGGGGGTCCTCATTCTTACACCACTTGTACCTCCACCCAAGACTATCCTTCTGAGAATGTGAATGCAGCATACGGTACTTATCCTCCGGCCGCTTATCAAGCTCGTCCTTAAGGTGACCGCAACTTGCTTAGCTACCGCTCGAACAACTATCTCTCACCACCCGGTTTTCCTCCTAACAACCCAAACCAACAACAAAACCTCAATCGCCCTCCTCAACAACAACAACAAACTCGTGCACCCTACATACCACCTCACAAACAACCATATCCACCTCAAAGAAACAACCAAGTTTACCAACAACCTGCTTATCAACCACCTGCTTACCATGCTCCCCCTCCCAACCAACCCACCGCTTTACACCAAGAAGTGGAAACCTACATGAGGACTAACGATGTGATCGTGGGAAATCTTCAGCGGGAAGTGCTCAACTTGAAAGCAGACCTGGTGAAACAAGGGAACGATCTGAGAGCTGATATGAGAAACACTTTGGATAGTCAAACGAATGACTTAAAGAATATGATGGCTAGTTTCTTCCAAGGTAATCAACCCTCTTCTTCGGGTACTCTTCCGAGTAACACCGTTGCGAATCCAAGAGGGGAGATGAAAGCAATCACCACTCGCAGTGGCAAAGGTACCAAGGAACCCGAGCTTCCTATACCTCCACCGGTGATTATGACTAAGGAAAATGAGTCACCTGTTCCTATTCCTCATCCTTCTACTTCCTCATTTTCTCCACCTCTTACTTCTACCCCTCCTCCACCTAAGGATGTGAGTGATCCTATTCTCCCAAAGACTTCCTCTTCTTCCGATATACCTTATCCATCAAGGTTGAGGAAAGAGAAGCTCAAAAGCAAGGATGATATTCAGGTTTCGAACTTTCTCAAAATGTTTAAACAATTGAATTTCAACATCTCCTTCGCCGAGGCTCTCGCTCACATGCCCAAGTATGTGAAAATGTTCAAAGATCTTCTTAGCGACAAGGAAAAGCTTCTTGATATTGCTAACACCCAACTTAATGAGAATTGCTCTGTAGTGCTCTTAAGAAAATTGCCAACCAAGCTTGGTGATCCGGGTCGCTTCTTAATCCCTTGCAACTTCCCGGGAGTAGAGAATTGCATGGCCCTAGCCGATCTAGGTGCCAGTATTAACTTAATGCCTTTAAGTGTTTGGAAGCAATTGTCTCTCCCTGAGCTAGTCCCCACCAAAATGACTTTGGAATTAGCTAACCGTACGGTTGCTTATCCAATGGGGATAGCCGAAGACGTCTTTGTAGGAGTCGACAAATTCACTTTTCCTGCCGATTTCATTGTCGTTAACTACGACATGGACCCTCGTGTGCCATTGATCGTTGGTCGTCCATTCTTGAGGACCGGTCGCACTCTCATCGATGTTGAAGCTGGTGAGCTTATCATGAGAGTGGGTGACGATAAAATCGTCTTCAACATGGGAAAGCTTTCTAAACAGCCTTATTCATACGAGAGTGTTAATTGTATCGACGTTCTTGATGAGGCTTGTGAAGAACACTTCAAAGATGCTTGTAAAAGTATTCCTACCTCTCTTCCCAATGTTGAGACCGTTTCCTCTATTGATTCATCACTATCTCTATTTGGAGAAAGTGATTTCCTTTGGAAAGATTTGGAAGCCACCATGGAGATGTGAACTTAGCTAATGACGATTCTCTCACCGATTGGGATGAAGATCTTCGCCTCATTGAGAACCTTCTTAAAGAAGACAATCTTTCCCCACCATCTCCCACGGTTATTGCTATCGATGCTCCGACTTTGAATACGCCTCCCGACGGAAATCCTCCAGATTTAGAACTTAAGGAGTTGTCGCCCCATCTCGAGTATGTGTTCCTTGAAGAAGAGAAGAAGTCGCATGTCATCATCGCGAAGGACTTGAAAGAAGACGAAAAATCTCGCCTCATCGCCGTGCTTAAAGATCATAAGAAGGCAATTGCTTGGAAAATTTCCGATATCCGCGGAATTGATCCAAACTTTTGTACTCACAAGATTCTCATGGAAGATGACTTTAAACCCGCAATCCAGAGCCGAAGAAGGGTTAATCCTCGCATTCATGACGTCATCAAACAAGAGGTTATCAAACTTCTAGATGCCGGCTTGATTTACCCTATTTCGGATTTGCCTTGGGTAAGTCCCGTCCATTGTGTGCCCAAGAAGGGCGGAATAACCGTTGTTTCCAATGAACACAACGAGTTGATTCCCACTCGTCTCGTTACTGGGTGGAGAGTTTGTATTGACTATCGCAAGCTCAATGATGCCACGAGAAAAGACCACTTTCCTCTTCCTTTCATGGATCAAATGCTCGAGCGTCTTGCGGGTAATGACTATTACTGCTTCTTAGACGGTTTCTCCGGGTATTTTCAAATTCCCATCGATCCCAAAGACCAAGAAAATACCACATTCACTTGTCCCTACGGAACATTTGCTTACAAACGCATGCCTTTTGGTTTATGTAATGCTCCTGGGACGTTCCAAAGGTGTATGATGGCTATCTTCCATGACATGGTTGAAGAAACTATGGAAGTATTCATGGATGATTTCTCGGTTTATGGTGATTCATTCTCTGCTTGCCTTGCCAATTTAGAACGTATGCTTAAGCGGTGTGAAGACACTCACCTTGTTCTTAATTGGGAAAAATGCCATTTCATGGTAAAAGAGGGCATCGTGCTAGGACACAAGATCTCCAAAGCCGGTCTTGAAGTGGACCGTACTAAAGTCGCTGTTATTCCTAAATTGCCTCCACCTTCAACCATGAAGGGTGTGATAAGTTTCCTTGGTCATGCGGGCTTCTACCGTCGATTCATCAAAGATTTTTCTAAAATCGCTCGCCCGATGACCCACCTCTTGGAAAAAGATACTCCTTTTATCTTTTCCAAAGAGTGTATTGAAGCCTTCAACCTGCTTAAGGACAAGCTAACTAAGGCACCGGTCTTGGTTACCCCTAATTGGAAGCTTCCCTTTTAGTTGATGTGCGATGCTAGCGACTATGCTATTGGAGCGGTTTTGGGCCAAAGAGTGAACAAACACTTCCAACCGATCCATTACGCTAGCAAGACAATGACGGGGGCTCAATTGCATTACACGACAACCGAAAAAGAGCTTTTAGCTGTTGTCTATGCTTTTGAAAAATTTCACCCCTATCTTGTCCTTTCCACTACAATCGTTTATACCGATCATTCCGCGTTGAAGTACTTGTTAACTAAACAAGATTCCAAACCAAGACTTCTTCGCTGGGTTTTGCTACTCCAAGAATTTAAAATCGAAATTCGCGATAAGAAAGGAGCAGAAAACCTAGCCGCGGATCATCTCAGTAGACTTGAGGATCCTTACCAAGGGGATCATCCGAACAAAGAGATCAATGACTCTTTTCCCCTGGAGACCTTAATGTCTATCAACTCGACTTCTGATGAAACCCCGTGGTTTGCGGACATTGCAAACTACTTGGCGGGTGGAATTCTCGTTGACGGGTTAACATCCCAGCAAAAGAAGAAGTTCTTCAAAGACATTAAGACTTACTTTTGGGATGACCCGTATCTATTCAAACAATGTGCTGATTTGATTATTCGCCGATGTGTTGATGGACCGGCAGCTTTAGAAATCCTTGACGCTTGCCACAAAGGACCCACCGGTGGTCACTTTGGTCCCAACTACACCGCCAAAAAAGTGTTTGACTCGGGATTTTATTGGCCCACCATTTATCGTGATGCTCACGATATGGTTAAACGTTGTGATGCTTGACAAAAACAAGGCAAGATCACACATAAAGACGAGATGCCTCAGAATTTCATTCAAGAATGTGAAATCTTTGATGTTTGGGGTATCGACTTTATGGGGCCATTCCCTTCCTCTAAAGAAAACAAATACATCCTTGTAGCCGTTGACTACGTTTCAAAGTGGGTTGAAGCCAAAGCTTAACCTACTAATGACGCAAGGGTGGTTTGTAACTTTTTGAAATCGCTATTCGCTAGATTCGGTGTGCCTCGTGCCATTATTAGTGATCGCGGGACTCATTTTTGCAATGACCAATTCGTAAGAGTCATGGCCAGGCTGAAAATCATCATCTTTCCACCGCCTACCACCCACAAACTAATGGCCAGGCTGAAATATCCAACCGAGGATTAAAGCGAATTCTTGAAAGAACCGTGGGAGAGCATCGTGCCTCATGGGCTGATAAACTTGATGATGCTTTGTGGGCTTTCTGTACCGCATACAAGACTCCAATTGGTTGTACACCATATCGTCTCGTGTACGGGAAATCATGCCACCTCCCCATTGAGTTGGAGCACAAGGCTTACTGGGCCTTGAAGTGGGCTAATTTTGATATCAACAAAGCCGGTGACCTACGCAAGATCCAACTCAATGAGCTGAATGAACTCCGGAATGAGGCTTATGAAAATTCTTTGATCTATAAGGAAAAGACTAAGCTCATTCACGACTCTAAGATTAAGAACCGAGAGTTCCAAGTTGGAGACAAAGTTTTACTCTTTAACTCTCGGTTGAAAATCTTTTCGGGCAAGCTGAAATCTCGTTGGTCCGGCCCATTCACCATTGCCCAAATTTTTCCATATGGTACTCTCGAGCTCGCTCAACCTAATGGACCTAATTTTAAGGTGAATGGCCAACGAGTGAAGTTGTACTTTGGTGAGGACATCTCTCAGGAGATGATTCCATCCCTCACCACGTTCCCCATGAACTAATTTTGGGTCGAGTCAGGCTCGTGACTCGGTTATCAAAAACAAGCGCTCCTCGGGAGGCAGCCCGAGTATCTATCCTTTTCTGTTTTAACCTCCTAAGTGTAGGGGGACCTCTATAGGTGTTTGTGTTTGTGTGATGATGTGATTACAGGGATAAGTGCACTTTTGGAACCTTTGAAGAACCGTGCTCCCGTGTTATCCGAAATCCGGTTCTATCTCTCAACTATCGTGATTCAATTTTCTTCATACTCACATTTAAAATTGATCACGTTAGTCGTCTCTTCCTTAGCTTGATTTAACCAACGTGCACAATGTCATAAGTGTAGGGGAGACTTTTCCCACATGCTTAAACATTGAGGACAATGTTTATCTTAAGTGTAGGGGGACTTCTATCGAAGTTTTAAGTGGACTTTTCCATGAAAATGCCTTCATTTAGCCGGAAAATCATCTTTTTCAACATTTTTCAAATTTTTTATTAACTTTGGCAATATATTCGTAATTTTTTAAATTTTTATCGTTGCTTTCATATGTATATATCCCGCAATAAAGTCAAAAATATTAATAAAGTGGTGTAGCTAGTTTTGAAGTCTTTGACATATTAGGCCCGTTGCGATTATTTTGACTCAACCCGAATAGACTTATCTAAGTTTATTCTAGCTAGTATCCTTAACCATGTAGACCTTAATTGGTTTATTAGGCTAAGTATCCACGAGTCTCATTACTTGAGATTTTAAATTGTGGAGAACGAGAAATGATAGAGTCAATTATAAGTCGGTATTCTTGCACAAACTCACTTGGTGTAATTATCTGCCTACTCTCCCATCACTTGCTAATAATTTATCTGCAATAAGTAAGGTCGTACGATTTGAAAAGTTACTTAGCTTCTAGCCCAAGATCGTTTAAAAGTTGCTCGGTAATGATAAGAGTTCATAGCCAAGGCATAACTTATGAAGCGGGGCGCGAAGATTGGCGAGTCCGAAAAGGCCCTAACAAGGCATGAGGATTCAATCTTATTGCTAAAGATCCAAGGTGATGTGAAAAGCATTATTCCCAAAATCAATATGAAGGATCAAGACTCACGGCGAAAAGCAATCAACTCCCATAAAGATGATGGAGAAGTCTATCCGAAAAGACCCTAACAAGGTATGAGGATAAATAGATCCAAGTCCGAAAAGGAGGCGGATCGTTGTATCTCAAAATCCCAAATAGAGATTGAAGAAATAATCATGAAGTCGTGGTCAACAAAGTTGGAGTACCCCTCAAAAGTCTCCAAGTGAAGAAACTCTATTAACGATGAGAAGACCATTATCTCAAGCACGTCTCTCAAGATATGAAGTATGAAGTACATGCCAAATATCGGCCAAGAGAAAGGTCTCAAATCGTGAACTGAGTTATGCCAAGATATGAACTTTTTTATATCCCGAGAAACAGTTTTAAGAGATTTTGTCCTTTAGCTAACTATTGATCAAATCGTCCTACTTTGCTTTCAGCCTAAATAAACTATCGAAATAAGTCCAAAAATGCATCTTCATGATCATTCTAAGACAAAAATAAAATATTAGAGATACACCTAGGAATAAGGGAGTTTAAGCATATAATTAAGCCATGTGTGTAAGTGTTTGATTTACTAACTTATAATAACAATGATCTCGTTTTTAAGCTTAGTTTGGGGAACGTGAAACTTGAGGGTGATAAATCTTCGCAGCACCAAAGCCCTAATGTAAGTCCTTGATCTCTTTGCAAGTTATTTCCATGTAGCTATTTTCAAGTGAAAATGGTTTTCTATCCTTTTGTTTACTTTAAAGTTTTAATCTCTCTTAGTACTTTAATTTTTGTTTAGTATTACTTTAATAAGGCCAAGGTTGATTGATTATGAGAAAAGTGTAAAATTGCTTTATCACTAAGCATTGCATGAGGGCATGGCAATGGTTAAGTGTAGGGGATTTGATAGGTGTGTAAACACCCATCCTTTTTCCACTTAATTCTGGCTAAAACGAGACCAAAACACGTATTTAATATCATTTGTTTGGAATTATGCGTGGTTTTTGTGTTTATTGTGTTTTCAGAGCCAACCGGATGAATATTGAAGAAAACATGGGATTGCACGGGTTTTATGGAAGAAAAAGACTCAAGACGAAGTCTATTGTCCAAGAGATGCAAAAGATTTGAAGTCACTGGGCCTATTTGAAGATTTATCGAAGAAAAGGACCAAAGATTGAAGATTTACATATGTCGAAGAAACTCAAGTCTATTAAACGAAGAAATTAAAAGACGAGTTGAATTTAATCATCGACAAATCCCGAATCAGAATCGAAAACGTCGACTTTTCTGAAAAGACGAGAAGACAAGAAGAAAGGGAGAAAGCCCACTCACCAACCAAAGGGAACACCTATATAAAGAATTCCCTTCACACTTTTCATTCAGTTTTTCATTCCTTTTTTCTCTCTTTTCTGTTCGTAGGCATCACCAACACCATTAGGGTGTTTGGTGATTTTGATTCTTGTTTTTTCAATCTTGTAGTTTAATCTTTGTCTTTTGATTGTTTAAACATTAATCTATCAATTTAATCCTTCATTTCATCTTGTTCATCTTCATCTTTTTGATTCAAAGTTAAAGCTCTTATTTGGTTAATTATGATCTTTAAAAGTTATTGGGTTTTAAGTTTTTATTGATGGGATTTGTTGTTTATGGTTAGTATATGATTCGTGGTTAGTTTTATTTAAGTTTTGGTTAAACACTTGGTGGATTTTGGCTTGAAATCGCATTCCCCTGTTTCTCTATCTCCTACTATTCTTGAATTTTTCCCAGGTTCCGAATGAGCATAAAACTTCCGAATGAAGCATCTTGTTTAAAGTTCCGAATCAATTTGCATTAAAAAGTTCCGAATAAAGTTCCGAATGAATGATTTTTAAAAGTTCCGAATGAATGGTTTTTCAAAGTTCCGAATGAATGATTTTAAAAGTTCCGAATGAATAGTTTTTCAAAAGTTCCGAATCATTTTCATTTTTAAAGTTCCGAACAAAAATCTTTAAAAGTTCCGAATCAGTTTTGCTTAAAAGTTCCGAATAAAGTTCCGAGTAAACTTCCGAACCAAATCTTCCGAATCAAGGAGTTCATCCGGAAGAGTTCCGGATCAAGAAGTTCCGAACGAAAGTTCCGGATCAAGGAAAACTTCCAAATCAGAGAGTTCCGAATCAAGCTTGTTCACTCGGAAGACTTCCGAATCAAGGAGTTCATCCGGAAGAGTTCCGGATCAAAAAGTTCCGAACCAGAGGGTTCATTCGGAAGAATTCCGAACCAAACTTCCGAATCAATTTTCTTTTGAGTATTTCGAATCAGAGTTAAGTGATATTTACTGTTTCTTTTTAATGTTTCTTTTTAATACTTAAATTTTAATTCAAGTTTTAGTAATTGCTATTAAATTAATTACTTTTACTTTAAGTTTACACCTTAGTGCATTCAAACCTTTAGTAGAATAGAAAAACCCAATCCCCCTATTTGTCACCAAGAACAATCTTTCCACTTTTAGCTGTAATCAATTCGAGAAGATACCGAGATCTAATCTGAACCCATAGCAAATCAAGTGTATCAGAAATCAATCCGATAAAGGAGCTAAGATTGATGTTGCTATTCAAGCAAGGTCTACCACTGGTTCTACTGCTGAAGAGCGTAGAGAGATACCTGAGGATAGGAGAGCCATCTCAACTACTGATATAGCCAAAAGAAGGAATGACATGAAGACCTTAAGCATCCTCAAACTTTCTATGGGTCCAAACAATCAGCATAAGTATAGAAGCTTTGAGTATGCCAAAGAACTTTGGGCAGCTCTTCAAGTCAACTATGGTGGTAATGATGACACTACCAAAGAAAAGAAGAAGCAACTCTTGCATGAATATGCTATATTTAAAGATCTTCCCAACGAGAAGCTAAGTGAGGTAAGAAGCAGACTTCTTGATATCACTAGCAAGTTGACCTTTATGTGAACATAACATGATGATGAAGATATCATTACTACTTTCCTAAAGAGTCTTGGTGAGGTATGGAAAATTGAAGCTAGATCTATAATTGTTACCAATGGACATAGGAGTTCTACTTTTGAAGACGTCTACAATAAGCTAAGGATTATAGAGAATGAAATCTTATTGGATCATGGAAGCAAGTCAACATCTGGAAACATGGATTTCATCTCACATTGTGAAGGTCAAGTCAATAAGAGAGAGTCATATGTACATCCTGTCACTGGATCACCTTATGTCAGCAGTGGATCAACCTTTGTCAGTGCCTCACATTCAGACGCTGACACATACAATGTTGACTCACCAAGGCTTAAAACTGCTGGTATTGATTTAGATACAGTATGTGCATACATTGATGCATTGCCCAATGGTTCCTTGATTACATATAAGGATCTTGAGCAAATCAGTGATGAGAATTTGGAAGAGATGGATATTAAATGGAATATGGCACTTGCAAGCATAAGGGACAACAGATGGAATAGGAGATTTAGAAAGAAGATGACCTTCAATGTTAAAGACATTGATGGATTTGATAAATCCAAGTTTGAGTGTTGCAACTGCCATAGGATGGACCACTTTATGAGGGAATGCAGATCTCCAAAAAGATCTGATGCTGGAAAGGCTTCAAGCCAAGTCATCAAGGTTGAAGAGACAAAGGTTATGGTTGCCATGCAAAACATTGATGGTGTTGGATGGGACTGGAGCTTTTTGGAAAAGGATGTGTGTAGAATATTGATAACCTATGAATCTATGAAGTGGGTTGATGTTTTCTAGAGAGAGAAACTAGAGAGAGAAAGTGAGAGAGAAACTAGAGAGAGAAAGTGAGAGAAAAACTATGTGTATTTTATTAAGTGGAACTAGAAAAATGACAACAACCAACCCCTTTCCAAGGAGGAAAGGGGTATTTATACTTCCAAGCAACATTGGGCTTGGGCCGGTCCATGACAAGCCCATGGACCGGTTCTTACTTAACTTAATAAGCAACTATTACCTACGAGCTATTACAATCATTAATAATATTGTGGAGTGACCGATACTTCTAATATACGTAAAAACGTATTTCTAACAATCTCCCCCTAAGGGAGGTCACTCCACGTTACAAAGTTCTAAACCTAGCATACTATACTAAGTCTTCGTTCTTTAGCTCGTAGTCTTTTCTTCTTTTCTTTCTTTTGTTGTGAATATGTTGGTTTGATCTTTTAGGCTTTGGCTTGAGAGCATTGTTCTTTTGGCCTTTCACGTGCGATCTTTTGCCTTCTTGTGAATTTTGCCTCCTCGTGACTCCATGTTCCACACACTCGTGTCTTTTTGTTGAATTCTCGAAAGTTTCAGAGTTTGGTACAGCGGAAGACTTTATCTTGTACTTTCTTGAATTTTTGCTAAACTTTGATGCAGAAAAACATAAGCATGTGGGAACGACTTCTACAGGTACACCACAACACCACCGTCTTCACTGGTACACAGCAACGCCACCGTCTTCAGCAGGTACACAGCAACGCCATCGTCTTTAACAGGTACACAGCAACGACACGAATAAAATAGCTTTGAACATTTTATTCTAATTCGGTAGCATTTTACCTCCGGTCGGTGAAGACCGTTGGACGATATTAGATATCGTACCCGTGACGGATAGTTTCAATTAAGTAACTTCCTGACAGGATTTCGCGGGTAAACCCGTTCTCTTTATTCGACCGTCCAAAGCTGACTGCGAACATAAAGAGTGAATCACTTGGATAAATTATCCTTGTGATTTGAAGCCGTCAATTCATGAAACCTGGAACAAGTGAATTTCAATTAAGATTTTCACCATCGTTGCTTTCCAGTTGTCACGAGCTCAATTCATAAAGAATCTTGCACGTCACCTACCAAGTGCTGTTTGATGTTAACACTAGAAGGATTTCCACTCGTCACTGTGATCAATAAAGAGTCACTCTGAGTGTTCTGGCAAGATCATATGATAATGCGAAGAGGCCTGGAACGAGTTTAAGTTCAATTAAGAATTAAACCACTGTTTCTTTCCAGTTTTTCACAAGATTGGTTCTAAAAGAACCGCACGTGTAACCTACCATGAGCTTGTTTGATGTTGGCTCAAGCAGGATTTCCATCTTCATTGTAATACTTGCGTATCACTCAGATGTTCTGGCAATATTACAGGAATACTGCGTAGGACTCATGAAAATCTCTTACTTTTCACTGTGTGTGAGAAAGCAAGGAATAAATAGAAAGTGTCCTAATGAGACTTTTGATGATCTCTTGGCTCTAGACTCGATTGTGCGTTTTGATTTAGTGAGCGATGGCTGGAGAGGAGTGCCACCTTTTCAATACCAGTCTATTCGGAGTGAATAAACCAATAGATAACGTGTTGATCTCCGTGTGATTAAAAAAAATACCTTTTGAGAGATATTTGAGTTAGCTGGGAAGGGTTGTGCATTGCATCACTGGGTCCATGATGTCTTTCTTCAATACCGAGAATCATTAGCAAAAAATGACCTCAATAGCATATGTATTGACCCGGTTTCTGCCTAAAGTTGTAAGGAGGGTTCTTTCTTTACACCCTTTATCTTTATAATTCTTTTTCATTCTTCAACCCCTTCAATGCTTACCAATACGTCATCACTAGCACCTTGTTGTGATTGTTCCAGTGCTAGCTTGAGTACTTGGTCGGCATTCAGCTACGTTCACATTCTTTCTCCATCTTTCCTAGGACTTCTAATTCTATCTAGGGAATTGTCCTTGGGAAGATTCCATCGGCTCTGATGAATCATTGGACTAAACCTATTCCTACCACCCTTTTGTCACCACATTCGTCGTGAATTTAAGCGTGTTTTGGGAAGGAATTGCCACCATGAAAAATCATTGAAAATCACCTAAAGTACTTGTGATATTGACATCAAAAGTTTCGTACCTTAGGTGTTTTTGATCATCAAAAACGCTCCCCCTTAATACGTGATTTACACATATTAAGTTGGATTATCGTTAAATCTTTTTCATCTTTTAGCCAAGTATCACTTAAGTCTCCTTAATCCCATTTTCTCCCCTTATCCAAAATGTTAACCATTAATATTTGGGATATTGAATGGATTAACCGATCTTTGGGTAAAAAATGAAATCGATGTTTGGCCATAGAACAAGTTAATGCTCCCCCTTAATTTAATAAGGGATAGTTGTAGTGCTTTAGTATGATATATTTTGAAAGATTTAGAATCTCGTGAGAAATTCTTGAAAAATTATCACACCTTAACACTACATCAAGCCGCAAAAGCACAATATTCACAAATATACATATTCACAATTGAAAACCAATATAAAGTGGACCTGAAATGTACGACCCATTAAATGGATCGTTGCAGTAATTTGTGGTGCACTCCATATGGTCTACCACCAACGAATCTTTCCAAGCTCCTCATCAATCTACGTTCACGGAGCTTTTGATCAATCTTCTTGATCACATACTTCGCCATCTGCCGATAACCCGGATGCCAATCCTCCGTCATCTCTGGCAAAGTCCCACCCGAGTTAAGATGCTCCAACTTTCCTCTGACTTGTAGAAGAGTCCCATCACTGTACTTATAAAGCTCACCCACCCTCATAAACTTCATTAAACCTCGACTGTTCAAGTAGAAAATGCCGCAATTCGGGACAGAAATGCCGGTATAAGGACATCTATCTACATGTTGAGGTAGAACTTGATTCACTGGACGGGTTAAGTTGAGCTTCCTTTGGTAGCTTTCGACTCCCAACTGAAGATCTTCAACTCGTTTCTTGATAACAACGCTTCGTGTGAACATACGAAGTGCTGTATTCAAGGCAATGAGGTCTTCACGAGGAATATGTGTGAGTTGATCTCGGGTCATCAGAAGCAACATATCTTCGATATCCTCAAGGCGAATGATAGAAAAATCTCCCTGCTGGATTTTGTATTCTCTGTCATCCTCCCTTTTCAAGCGAATCTCCGTCACATGATAATAGCCATTCTTGGCTTCAGTTTTCAACCCTAAGATGCTGGAGATGCGGATATCGGATCTAACATTACTTCCAGAATTGACTAGGCAGCAACCCCTGTACGCCCTTCGGACTCGTTCGTCCCAATGAGATGCACCTATAACAGCATACATATCATAATTACGAGTTACCCTTGGGACCCAGAGTCTATTTACCTTTTCCTCGATCCAGGGTATTGTCCCCCAGTTGGCAGCTTTCAGCAAGGTCAAGGATGTTGCGTACTTTGATGAACCCTTCAGAAGATACTCAAGATCATAGGTGACGAAGAAGTCGAGAGCTATCTGATTATCTTGAGTAGGATCAAGTGGAGGAGGAGCTCTTTCTGATTCATGAAGACTTGGCCGTTGAACGGTATTCAGAGCCTTCAGGATCTCATCGGCATAATACTCGAACTCCATTCGGGTTAACCGGGTTTTGGCGCGAAGTCTCTTATCCTTCAGCGCTTTCTTCACCAAAGATGGAGTAACCGAAGTCTTATACTCATGAGCAAGAAATGCACATAAGTCAATCGGACTGCGGATACGGAGATACAAAACATCTTTATCAGCGTCTGTGATCGGATCATATTGCGTTGCTGCCGTGATCCAAGCCTGTGGCGGTGCAGTCTCGTAAATCTCCAACGTATTTGCCCAGTCTCGTGTGCTTGGTTCAGGAACCGTAGATTGTTGTGCTTGTTGTAGAGGAGTAGAAACGCGAACATCTGCTGGTTCTGATTCAGGCATCTCGGCGGTGTCATGAACGGGTGAGTGTTGTGCAGCTTCGGGTTCCGTTACTGATTCTGCAATCACAGGAGCAACAATAACAGGACTAACAGGGTTAGTGGTAACAGGTATAGATACAGCAATAGAAGTACCAGGAATCGATGACGCTGTAGTAGCATTCACATCGTGGCGCCACTTAGATCGTCTTGATTCCGATGATGTTGATTTGTCCTTCTGTGCTGCATCTTTCTTGGACTTGGTTCCAGACTTAGCAGGTTTCTTGGAACTGGTAACCTTATCTCCCTCTTTAGGCTGTTCACCCCCATCATCATCCTCATTGTTATCCCCGTTGCTCCCCCTAGCACTCTCCTCATTACCATCACCACCATCATCGCCATCATCATCATCATCATCCTCATCCTCATCATCATCACCATTATCGTCATCTTCATCATCCTTTTCTTCTTCTTCTTCTTCTCCACCTTCATCTTCACCAGTACCCTCGTCTTCTTCACTTTCTTCCCTTTCTTCCTCAGGTAGAATGTGGTATGGTACCACACTTCCAAACGTTTTGAATAACCTATCATCCTCCATGATAGAGTCATTCAGGGATTTGTAAGGAGCCCGTTGAATCCTAGACTTATCAAACGATCCAAGTTCCACCATACGAGCTTTGAGGATCTTCTTTAATTCAAAATCCGTTAACTCATAAGCAATTTTATAGGCGGATTCTGAAGGATTGGATGACTTGATCATCAAATTATCAGCTGCGAGTGTCTTCAACTCATCACGCAGTTTTGGCATAATGGACTCAACAGATTCTTTCACTTTTTCTTCAACAGAAGCTTCAAGTGCTTCTTTCTGCTCCTTGTATTTATCCCTCATCGCTTGAAGTCTGGTGATACGTGCAGCATGCTTATCAGCCTCAGCCTGCTTAACCCGAGCTAGTTCTTCTGCATGAGCTTTTCGCGTCAATTCCATATCTGTAGCGAACTTAGCAAGCATCTCTTCTTGGGCTTTCCTAGATGCTTCTTCACTTTGAACTCGTCTATGTAGATCTTGGCGAAGTTCATCCATTTCTCTCTTGTGATTATCCGTATGTTTATCCAACATTTCGGCCATCACCAATGCAGCCATTGTAGATGTTGCAGAGCTGCTCTGGGTTGATTGAAGAGGCTCGGTTGTAACTACGGTACTAAGGATGGGAGTTATAGGTGGTGGAAGAAATGGTGTTGAAGCCGGTCTGGTTGGTAAGGGTTGTATTGGTGGAGGTTGAGTTGCTAAAGGTTGAGTTGACACCATGATCGTAGGAGCAACAGACTCCTTTTCCACACTTGCTGAAATTGGGATTGATGTCTCCTTCGAAGTAGAATACCTTTCGGGTGACCCAAACTCATCAATATCCTCTGGCTCCTCGTACTCTTCTTCAATATTTACCCTTGCACCTGAACCACTACCGCCCGTATCTTTCCTACTCCTTTGAATAGCTATCTTCATCATTTTTCTCTCCGTCTTGTCAAGAGTAGGATCAACAACATCTTCTTCGTCACGTAGAACCATCTCATCAGCCTTACCCTTTCCCTTCTTAACCTGAGTCTTCTTCTTCTTGGTTTCGGGTTCAGGTAACGCAGCTGGTTGCTAGCGTTTACCTTTACTCTTGACCGTAGTAGACGAGTCTTCTCCAGTCTGAAGGTTTGCTTTCAGCTTCTTGATTTCTAGCTGTAGTAGCTTGTAATCAGCAGAACCCTTAATTCTTTCCGTCAGAAGGTAATCAGGAATAGGACCAGGAATAACACCACCAGCTGGTCCTTCATGCCTTAAATCCACAGTATCGTCATCTTCTTCAGTGTGATACCGACTTGCTGCACGCCTATCAATAGTAACATCATTCTTCATAAAATAATGAATGATAAGCTTGATAAACCGAGGATAAGGAAAGAAATTAGTCTTCAGCTTCTTGTTATGGAAGAGTTGAAAGGTGAATTCTTCCCATATCAATAATGCATAATCTGCATTTGCAGCTTTGTACATGCCATAGAAGATGTTCATTATTGGACTGCGCAAAGCATCATGCCCACTTGTTTTTGGTGTAAGACATCTACTGAGAATACCTAACAATGCTCTCCAAGGTTGTCCTACTTTAGCAGTGGTAAACTCAGACGCAACTCGTATTTCAGGACATCCAATAGCGTCAAATAACTCCATGAATTCATCTTTAGTAGGATCCCTCGAAAATGACATGCCTTTGGGTGTATCCCGTATACCAAAAATCTTACGGAAGTCTGAAACTGTGAGCGTCTGCTGCTTGTTGTCGATGGTGAAGGTGATCTTGTTTGAAGTGATTTCCTTGGTAGCCCAGAACTCATACATATAATCATAAGGCACCGAGGCACTACTTCTTAAAGCATTCTTAAAGTGGGATTGATCAAGAATTGCTATGGCTACTTTAAATCCATGGTGAGTGGATTTTGAGACTTGCTTCAGCCGGTAATTGTTTGGTATGAACTTGAGGGTTCGTGCTTTAGCAATAGCGGCTTCTCTAGAGTCTTGGATTGCTTGTACTGTTGGATTAGTCATTGTATCTGCTTAAAATAAGACATGAAAGGTTGATGCACAAAAACATATAGATATATATCATTCTTATATCTAAGCATAACATATTTCAACAACATAATGCAACACGTACTTATAGCATGCAAATACTATCAATCAAACAACACTTCATCCGGAACTTTCCTTCATTCGGAACTTCTTCATCCGGAACATTCCTTCATTCGGAACTTCTTCATTCGGAAGTTCTTCATTCGGAACTTCTTCATTCGGAAGTTCTTCATTCGGAACTTCTTCATTCGGAAGTCCTTCATTCGGAACTTCTTCATTCGGAAGTTCTTCATTCAGAACTTCTTCATTCGGAAGTCCTTCATTCGGAACTTCTTCATTCGGAAGTTCTTCATTCGGAACTTCTTCATTCGGAAGTCCTTCATTCGGAACTTCTTCATTCAGAAGTTCTTCATTCGGAACTTCTTCATTCGGAAGTCCTTCATTCGGAACTTCTTTCATTCGGAAGTTCTTCATTCGGAACTTCTTCATTCGGAAGTCCTTCATTCGGAACTTCTTTCATTCGGAAGTTCTTCATTCGGAACTTCCTTCATTCGGAAGTTCTTCATTCGGAACTTCCTTCATTCGGAAGTCCTTCATTCGGAACTTCTTCATTCGGAAGTTCTTCATTCGGGACTTCCTTCATTCGGAAGTTCGTTCGGAACATTCCTTCATTCGGAAGTTTTTCAGAAAATTCCTTCATTCGGAAGTTTTTATCCAAGTTCATCCGGAACATTACAAACACACTTATGAAAGATTTTTCTAATCGCGTTTGTGAGTTCTAAGGTAATCTAAAGGCAACCAATCATAATCTAATGCTATTCCGCATAAAACCCACCAAAAATCCCTAGTTAATTAACCCTAAATTAATCATACGACCCCTAATTTGATAGAGATGATTACCCGAATTAATTAGCTTGTTTTTCATGATGAATTAGACGAATTAAAGAGTTAAAAATACGATGTAATTACCTTGTAGATTGAATGAACCGGTTGATTGATGGAAAATAAGTGATATGAAAGCTTGTGTGTGTGTATAACAATGGCGGCAGGGAGAAAAATGAAACAGTGAATGATAAGAAAAGAAAAGGGGGCGGGGGATTATGTTTTGACTAGGTCAATTTTACAACTTTCAAAACTAATCACTTAAGATCCCTATCCTTTTTATTCTTTTCCTTTTTGTTTTATCATTTTTCATTTTTCACAAATAATTTTTGCCAACTAAACCTTCACACAACTTAAGCAACTCAATCTATTTGCAAAACTCCAAGATCTTAAAGCCATTCCTATCACATTGAACGAGCACAAGTCGTATTCTAAAGCAACACCACTTAATTACCAATCAGCCAATTAATTTTCCACGATCACTTTTGAAAATCGATTTAATGACGAAGATGAGTTAATATTTTCTCCCCCTTAAACGATGACCTGTTTTCTATTTAAAGAGCTGTAGTCATTGTTTAAAGAGTCAAATATTGATGAAAGCATTTCCAATTTGTATCTTGAAAAAGTTTGATTCGTGGTGTCAATAAGATTTCTCTTATTTTAACAAATTAATGCACTGAGACGTACACAAATTCGTGTTAGACCAAGTTATAAAGTAAACTTGATCCCTTTGCATGATTTGGCTTGTAAATCATGCCCGAGAAAATTAATTCCCGTTCTGAGCCAACGTTTTCTAAGGAAATACGTGACTTTAATATGAAAACCGGGTTGCAGTCTGAAATAACTACAAGCCATAATGGGCATGTTTTAAAAATGTACAACTTTTATACGGACTCTATTTATGGCACCGTGTCAATATTGATCGACATTTCTAAGGCCGTAAATATTACCGTACTAAAAGACATGCCCGATTTAAAAAACGAAAAATATTTTTGGTTTTTCTTGATTTTATAATTTTTATGGTTTTTCTAGGTTTTATATTTTTTATGATTTTTGTTGGTTTTATATTTTTTTTATGGTTTTTCTTGGTTTTATATTTTTGTATTTTTCTTTTGTGGTTTATATATTTACGATAATATACATGATCACGAACAAAGGATACTCTAAATAGTTTACCACCACTATTCAGCTGATTCTTCTGCCAACTCTTTGAGAGTCGCTGGAGTGAATGATTTCATGCCAAGCTTGTCGATCAAAAACTCGATTCGTCCTCGATCTAATGCTTTGGTGAACATATCCGCCAGCTGGTACTCAGTAGTGACAAAATACAGCTCGATCACTCCGTTCTCCACCTGCTCTTTAATGAAATGGTAGCGAATGTCTATGTGCTTGGCCCGGGAGTGTTGAACATAGTTGCAGCAAAGGGCAATGGCGCTCTTGTTGTCACAATACATCGGGATTTTGTTGAATCCCAAACCGTAGTCAGTTAATTGTGATCTCATCCAAAGGACTTGAGCACAACAACCAGACATGGCGATGTATTCAGCCTCCGTGCTAGAAATTGCAGCGCTTTTCTGCCTTTTTGAAGACCAACTGATCAATCTATCTCCAAGGAGTTGCACAGATCCAGAAGTGCTACGCCTCGTGTCTTGACATCCAGCATGATCGGCATCTGCGTATGATATTAAAGCAATAGAGGAATCTTTCGGATACCATAGACCACGATGAAGTGTTCCTTTTAGATACCGAAAGATCCTTTTCACAACATGTAGGTGCTTTTCGGTAGGCCGAGCCTGATACCGGGCACACATGCATACAGCAAATTGCAAATCAGGCCTGCTAGCAGTCAGATAGAGAAGGGTGCCGATCATCCCACGGTAAAGTTTTGGATCGACAATAGTCCCATTCCTATCTTCATCTAACTTGGATTTCTCCACCATTGGAGTGTCCACGGGGTCACAATTTTCAAAGTTATATTTCTTTAAAGATTCAAGAGCATATTTGGATTGATTAATAAAGATGCCTCTGGGATTTTGAGAAATCTGTAACCCTAAGAAAAATGAAATTTTTCCCATCATCGACATCTGAAATCGTGTGGACATTATCTTCTCAAAGCGATTTGACAATTCTATATTAGTGGCAGCAAATATTATATCATCAACATAAATTTGTACCAGAATCATGTCGTTGCCTTCCTTGAGAGTGAATAGAGTGGGGTCCACCTTGCCTTTGGAGAAGCCTTCCGAAATGAGATATGTTGAGAGGAGATCGTACCACGCGCGTGGAGCTTGTTTCAACCCATAGAGAGCCTTCTTAAGCTTGTACACATGATTAGGAAACTCCGTGCTAACAAACCCATCCGGCTGACTAACATAGACTTCTTCCCTTAGTTCACCGTTCAAAAATGCCGTCTTCACATCCATTTGATAGACAATCATGTTCATATGAGCAGCATACGCAAGGAATAGTCTAATCGCCTCCAATCTTGCCACAGGAGCAAAAGATTCTTCAAAGTCTATACCCAAGGCTTGTTTATATCCTCTAGCAACCAATCTAGCCTTATTCTTCAATACCGCACCCATCTCATCAAGTTTAACCTTATAAACCCATAACAAGGTAAGGATGTTAACCTTGTCAAGGAGAGGAACTAATTCCCATACTTCAAGTCGTTGGAATTCATTTAGTTCCTCCTGCATGGCTTCAATCCAAGATGATTGAGTCATAGCCTGCTGCCAATTTTTAGGTTCAACTTCAGAGAGAAATGCATCAAAGTAGCAATAGAGTGCACTCTCTTGTAATTGATGGCGTGTAGAGACTGGTCGATCTAGATCTCTAATGACATTCCTAATTGGGTGATCTTTTGTCCATTTAGTGCTATGGTTTTCAATCCTAGGTGGTCTGGAGTGAACAATAGAAGGAGCTTCTTCTGAGGTAGATGCGGCTGAAGGGTTTTCAGGTATCGCTACACCAAAGAAAGGAAGCTCTTGTAGGTGAGCATATTCCAAGTCGTGATCAATAGAATCCTCTTCCACATCATTAGGCACAAGTAGGGGTGACGATTCAGGTGTAGTTTGAGAATCACTTGGTGACGGTGCATCCGGTTTAATGTGAATTGAAGATGCATTAGATAAAGCTTCATTGGCTGGAGCAACAACTTCAGGAATTGGAGCTATCACTACGGGTGCTGGAACTTCATCATTTGGGGGATCAAAGAATTTGTCAATTAACGGTTGAAACAGTTTATCCCACTCGGGCCTTGATGGTGGTAAGAATGATGTAGAAGTAGGATTATTGGGAACTAATCCGGAACTAATAGCACCGGTTCCCATTTCATGAAGCGCGGGTTCAGAGCTGTGTTGCTCAGAAGCCATCGCTGTCAGCTCATCGAAATTTGCGTCCATAGTTTCTACAATCTTGCCAAGACGACGGTTGTAAATTCGGTATGCTTTCTTGGACGGTGAGTAACCAATGAAAATACCTATATCGGCTTTCGGTTGAAGCTTACCCAAGTTCTCACTATTAATGTTTGGATAACAAAGAGCACCAAACACATGAAAAAATGAAACATCGGGTTTACGGTCATGTAGAAGCTCGTAAGGTGTTTTTCCATGGCGTTTCCGAATGATAGAACGGTTTTGGGTGAAACATGCAGTAGATATAGCCTCTGCCCACAAGAACAATGGAGCGTTCGTATAAATTAGCATAGTCCTAGCCGCTTCCATAAGCGTACGATTCTGTCTTTCAACGACACCGTTTTGTTGTGGAGTGCGTGTAGCGGATGTTTCATGTGAGATACCAACTCCCTCATTGTAATCACGAAGAGTCTGGTTGACGAACTCTGTTCCATTGTCTGTACGAATACGGCGGACAGTAGTATTCAAACGTACCTGAATGAATTTCAGAAAAGTGATGATAGCCTTCGGTGCTTCATCCTTTGTACGTAGAAATCTAACCCATGTAAACCTGGAGAAATCATCCACAATAACCAGAATGAATTTCTTACCGCTCACACTTTCAGTTCTCATTGGCCCACAAAGATCCATATGCAAAAGATGAAGTTTTTCTTGATTGGTGTCTTCAGCTTTGGGCCTGTATGATTTCTTGGTACTTTTCCCTCTTGAACACGCGGAACATAAATGGTCCTTGTGAAATTTGAGCTTTGGAAGACCACGAACTAATTCGTTTTTAGCCAGATGATTAATAGCATCGAAGTTAAGATGAGATAATCTGCGATGCCATAACCAAGACTTGGTCTTAGATGCTTTAGAGAGAAGACATACTGGAGAGGCGGCCATCATGTCTTGTAGGGACAACGTATAAAGATTTGCACCACGAGAACCCTTCAACAAATCTTTTCCTTCCAAGTTGCGGATGAAACATGTATGTTGTCGAAAAGCAACCTCTAGGTTGGAATCACAAAATTGTCCTACTGAAAATAAGTTATGACCAAGACCTTCTACATAGTATACCCTTGAAATCGTAACGTTTCCAATCTGATATTCACCATACCCCATTATCTTTGCTATATGATCATTCCCGAATTTAACCGTACCAAGAAACTTGCTGACGAAATTTCGGAGCATCGAGCGATCTCCGGTCATATGCTTTGAACAACCGGAGTCCAAATACCAGAGGATGATTTGGACCACCTGAAAATATCACCACACGAAGACAATGTAGAGGTATCGGAATCTGAGTGTTCCTTGTTATTAGCAGGTACAGATTTAATAATCTTAGATTTGCTAACTCTAGGTTTCTTAGATTTCCTAGCCTTCTTCTTCCTAGTTGGTGGTGTAGATTCTAGTTGGTTTAAATCCTGTGGTATTTCTTCACTGATAGGCACTATAGTGGGAGCTGACCTAGTTAAAGGGCGTTGTTTCCATACTTGAGTGCGAGTGTACCTAACTAAAGGACGCTCAGACCTAACCTCAATGGATGCATTCCTAGTTAAAGGGCACATTTTTCCATCTAATGTAAAGGTCCTACCAGTGGGACGCCATTGCCAGCCAACTTGGGCACGAGTTCTACCCGTTGGCTTCCATTCAAGACCATTCCTAATAGCATCCATTTCATTCACATGATCAATAAGACACAAATCATGACGTTGGGAAAACATACATTCATTACAATTCCAACAATTCAAATTAGAATTCACGAATGGTTTTGGCTTCTGCACAGGCGCAGAGCTTTTAGTCTTAACATGATTCTTTTTATTTAAAACTGAACTAACATTCCTATGGTGAGCTTCTACTTTCTTCTTTTTGGCACTACTAGTGGAGGGCTTGATCTTATCTTTCTTGAGTGGCGATCCTTTAGCCTTAGTAGTCTCTTTTAATCCTGTAGAAGGCAAAGTGGGAACATTAGCAACAGATTTTAAAGGTGCCTTACTTGATTGTGCCAATGACGGTTTTGCTCCTGGAGTCTTATTAAATGGAGTTACAGCAATGGGCCTATTAGTGAGTAGTGCAGAACCTTGTGTACCTATGTATTGCAAATATGCTAAGCAATATTAAACTCGCTTAATATATTCATGAGCCGAATAATAGTAGCTACTTGAGGGATCTAAGGCATGAAGATCGTCTAAGATATCCCTAACAAGATCTACATGCTTAATGGCATTCCTCATATAATCATCGTAGGTAACCGGGTTTCTCTTATGAAGCGGGTTCTTATAAAGCACTACTGACTTGGTTGTTGGAGCACTAGTGGACGGTGCAGAGTCGGTAGCTAAGTTATCAACAACTTCTTGTCGGGTGAGAAGAAGTGTCTCTTTTAATTCAGCCAAAACCATATTTTTGTCAATGAGCAGGATGTTCAAGTCAGAGATTTCCTCGCACTTTTGGTTCAGTTGTTCAACATAAGATTGTTGCTGTGCCGCATTAAAAGCGAAGCGTTCTTCTAGTGAACCATAAAGAGCGGATAGTCCCTGTCTTGTCCGATCCATCTCCCCTAGAACAGACGAAATTCTAATTTCTAAGACCTGGTTTTTAGACTCTGCAGCCTCTAGTTCCAATTTTAATGTTTCATTTGATGACACATCTCTCTTCAATCTCATAATCTCTTCCTCTAATGCCTTAACAATTGCAATCATCTTGTCACTCGTCTCAACACCGTTTTCACAACCATTTGATATCAAAAGATCTTCATTTTGAGTTTGTTGTTTTAATTCTAAAGATATACAATGTTGTTCTAGTTGATTAAAGCGTTTTGAAAGTAAATTGTAAGAATCTTGTAGCTTTAAAAACTCAGCGTTAGATTCGTGACAAGAATGATTATCTACCTCATTTACAGTATCAGCAACATTTACAGAGAGATCACAAACATCATCACATATATGCACAGCATCACAATTAATCATAGCGGATGTAAGCTCATTCGAATAATTAACATTTACAGTACACGAGATTACTGCAGACAAGAATCGGTCATATTCGGTTAAAATCTTTTCTTTTTCAATTAGTTGTAGTTCGTAAGCGGTGTCCATTTCATAAAACACTTTTTGAACTTCACCAATTTCAAACACAAGATTTTCCTTAAGAGATGCAAAACTTCCTTTTAAACTTTCGACAAACGGATTGATCTCATTTTTAAACACCTCGTTCATATGTTCGAAAGCCCATTCTCCGGCATTTAAGCCATTTGAAGTCGTACATTCCAAAATGACCTTGTCAAAATTAGTAAAGTATTGATTAATCTCTTGCAAGTTTAACCATACAGTGCTAACAGGTGGAAGATCCTTTGGAATTTCCTTAGGACCTTCCATATTGACAAGTGTAGGAAATGTACTAGGGTTTTCTTCATCTAATATGTCGGTCGGTGCTGTTATGAGATCTTTGTCCATATGGAAGCGAATTCTAAAATCCGTTTTTGCAAGCTCCTTATTTAATTTAAAATAATCACACTCGGGATATTTTGCAGAATTGTATGACCGATCCTCATCAACTAAATCCTTACTTGTTCGATCATTGAAAATAACAATCGGGTCTAAGGCCAATCCTAATTGAGTTGCATTATAAAGTCTTGGATTATGTCTTAAAGCTTGTTTTGCATACCTTGGGTTAGGGGGAAGGCCTTTTTGACGTGATAAGTTAAATTCTCTAAACGAAGCATCAAATAAGTGCACTAGTTGAGAAGCAGCGTATTGTCTTTAAAGCAAGTAATCTAGACTTCTAATCTTATTAGTAGCATTAATCTCCATTTCATTCTTCTTAGACTCGAGTGATTCAAAATCCGTTTGAAGTTTTTGAAAATTAGTGACCACTAACTCCTTTTCTTTAAGTTCATTAGACAGATTTGCTCTTAAGTTTTCAATTTCTTGCAAGTGACCCATTTGTTGGTTTCGAAAGTGATCATATTCGGGATTTGTTAGAACACTAGACGAAGGCACTAATTCCAAAGTTTGAACTTTCTCGTTGCTTAAGGCAAGCTCATCAGAAAAATTCTTATTCTTAGCTAGGGTTTCTAAGAGAGCAGCATTCATTTGGCTAAGTAATGTAGCAGGAACCATGACCAAATCTTGTTGAGCAGGAGTAGGCGTATGCGAAATGGCTCCCGGTTGTGATTCACTCAAAGTCTGGGGACTCACATTGATATTGCTATCATTGATTGTCTCCTCATTTGAAAGACTCACCACCGAAGAATCATTCAAATCAGCACTCTCTTGCACAACTTGATGTGGTTGAATACTAGCATCAGTGGTATTAATAAGTACCTCAGATCTCTTTTCTGGCCCTAAGCTGGAGATAGTTGCCATGAGAGCAGCCTTTGCAGATTGAAAGTCATCACAGTCTGAGTCATACGCATCGAGATCATCTGCTTGGTATGTTGCATTCTGTGTGGTGACAGTGTCTTGTTCAGCAATCCCTGGATCAGCAAGAAATGCAAGCTCCTCTTCATCAAGTTCCCTTCCTTGTGCCTGAGCATTCACCAGATAGATCTTCTCTGCAAACCATTGTCCATCCCTTCTCCTCTTGGGTTTCTTACAATCCCTGGACATGTGACCCTCTTCCTTGCAGTTGTAGCATGTAATCATTCTCAACTTGCCTGTGGAATTAGCCCGTGGAGAAGGATTGACCATTGGAGCCTGATTGACCGTGCGAGCATTGGTAGTTGATGTGGTAGGTCTCCCCTGATATGGTTGAATAGGCTAAACCATTACCCTGCCATTCTCAATAGTAGCTTGTTGGCGAGAATTGGATGAATTCCTCAACTGATTGTTGGTAGGAGCTGATCCCCTAAATCCTCGTTTTCTTAAAGTCCTTGTGAGATAAGCAGACATAGTGGTTAACACTTCAACTGGGTCAGCACCTTGTTTGAATACAGGAACAGGGACTTCCTCATCATCACAGTACATTGCTTGGTCTTGATGAGCTGCATAATCACTAGAAGGAATACTCATTTGATCAGGGTAGCTTGTTGGATATGCTGCATTCTCTTGATAAGAAGAATATGAAGATTGAGCATAAGGTGCAATACTTGCTGGGTGAGGTTGTGTAGCATATTGTGATGAAGGTGCACTAAACCGATATTGTTGCTGATGTGAGGTGGGTGGTTGCGGTAGAATCGAGTATTGGGGAAAGGTTGGTGTCATGTAAGGTGATGGATGATAGGCTTGATGTCCTAAAATATAAGGAGTGTTGTTGTGAGACAAGCTTGGTTGATTCGCCATCAAAGCTAATGAATCAGGGTACATACCTCGAGGCGAACGGTGCATGATCACATGTTTCTCATGCTGCTGAAGGAAAGCATAGAGTTGATCCAAATTTCACTTATGCAAATCCCTGGTTAACTTAACATCGGTAATATACTCACCCCATTCAGCTTGAGGTAAAGTATTCAAGAATTTGGTGTTAACCTGGAATGGAGCAATCACGAGATTGTATACATTCAGATCATTCATGAGAATGGTGAACCTGAAGTAATAATCGTGAAGCGTTTCCCCTGGGTTGTACGTGAATCTATCAAACAGATCATACAACTGACATTCCCTTTCCTGTTTGGTGAGAGACGTACCTTGTAACAACACCTTTAGACGTTCCCATAAATCCTTTGCCACCATATACTGACTTACCATCCTATAGATGTCATGGGGAAGAGCTTGGAGAATTGTTTGAAGAGCTTTTTCGTCTGCATCGGCAACAAGTTGTTGAGCTGGTGTAAGTTCTTCAAATTCTCTTGGTCGAGTCACATTGTTAGCCACGATGGTACCATAGTCAAGTGGACCATTTAAAATTGACTTAACCATAAGCCTCCCATAAACCGGTTTTCCCTTAAGGTAAGACATCATCCGGCCTTGCCATGCTTCAAAAACTTCTTTGATGAGTATTGGAGGGCGATTATCCGTTCCCGTAATGACGGAAATATCCGTAAGGGATGTCATCTGAGGCATTACTGAATTCGGATTCATTTTGGCAACTTCAAAGAGACAAAGATTATCGGTTGATCGAGCAGTGAAGTAAAGCTTGTGAATTGTGTAGAGTTTTTGTTGTAAGAAACCAAGATTAAATCCTCTAAAAAATCGTCGAAAAAACAAGCAAAATAACCCTTGATTCGGAACTTTTTGTTGATTCGGAAGTTTGATTCGGAAGATTTTGGCTTGGAAATAGCTTGATTCGGAACTTTTGGTTCGGAAGTCTTGATCCGGAACTTTCCTTTGATCCGGAACTTTTTCCTTGATCCGGAACTTTCCTTGATCCGGAACTTTCTCCTTGATCCGGAACTTTCCTTGATCCGGAACTTTTTCCTTGATTCGGAACTTTCCTTGATCCGGAACTTTTGGTTCGGAACTTCCTTGATCCGGAACTTTCGGTTCGGAACTTCCTTGATCCGGAACTTTTGGTTCGGAACTTCTTGATCCGGAACTTTGGTTGATCCGGAACTTTTTGGTTCGGAACTTTTTGGTTCAGAACTTTGGTTGATCCGGAACTTTTTGGTTCGGAACTTTTTGGTGTTGGTTCGGAACTTTGCTGGGTAATCAAAAACTTTGTTCGTATGAACAGTCGATCACAAAAATGAAGATTAAGCCCAGATTTTTACCAAATAACCCAAAAAGTTTTGTGATTTCTACAATAATAAGTAAAAACTAGTACTTATCCACTAATCCCAATCACAAAAACACCAAAAACTCCAATAATCAAGATGATCTTCTTAAAGAACACTAATACAATCAAAAACTAAAAAATAACACAAATCATTACCTTAAATCACCCCATAGCTCTTGATACCAAATGTAGAATATTGATAACCTATGAATCTATGAAGTGGGTTGATGTTTTCTAGAGAGAGAAACTAGAGAGAGAAAGTGAGAGAAAAACTATGTGTATTTTATTAAGTGGAACTAGAAAAATGACAACAACCAACCCCTTTCCAAGGAGGAAAGGGGTATTTATACTTCCAAGCAACATTGGGCTTGGGCCGGTCCATGACAAGCCCATGGACCAGTTCTTACTTAACTTAATAAG
This sequence comes from Glebionis coronaria, assembly GCA_025667525.1. NCBI lineage: Eukaryota > Viridiplantae > Streptophyta > Magnoliopsida > Asterales > Asteraceae > Glebionis > Glebionis coronaria. The sequence goes on from CM046877.1 coordinate 294,372,410, forward strand.
CAACTATTACCTACGAGCTATTATAATCATTAATAATATTGTGGAGTGACCGATACTTCTAATATACGTAAAAACGTATTTCTAACAATGTGGAAGAGAATAAGGCTTTGATTGTAGAGAAGAAAGAAGAAGAGCATGTTCACTCTGCTCTTATGGCACATTCCTCGTCTTCATCAGATAATAAGGTATGATGATGCTTACTGTAGTAAAGGCTGTCGTTTAAACACTAAAAAGCTTACCAAAGAAATCTTATAGTTAAAATCAGATGTTTTTGATGAAAAATACAGGCTATCAAGCTATAAAATGGCACTTGTTCAAACTGAAAAGACTGTAGAGGAATATAAGAAAATGGAATTTGACCTAAAAGATCAAATTAATGTTTTGTCTTACGATCTTAAAGTTAGCATTGAACTTAGGGACACTCTGATGAGATATAGAGAAGAAGTACAACTCAAGTTAGATGAGGCCATTAAGGATAAAGAAAATGTAGGGCTTAAAATTAAAATTTTTGATAAAGCCAGCCAAACCCTAGAAAAATGTGTTAGTGAGCAAAGAAACCCTAGGGATATGTCTGGGATTGGGATGAATGAATATGTTGTTGTTCCTCCACCTTCTGGGAACTTTTATGGTGTTCAGAGAAAGGATCTCTCTTGGACTGGTATTCCAGAACTCCAAGAAGAGGAATTTATTCCTCCACCTAGAGTGCTCACCCCAGTTGAGGAATATCAACAAAAAGGTTACTGACCTTGAAAAATGGAAAGCAGACAACCTTTTTCTCTTTGTTAAGGGTAGAATGATTAACGAGAGTCCACTTGAGCCTACACCCATAACTATAACCAACCCTACCACTGGAAAAACTGTTGACTTTGGCTCATCTGTTAAGAGAACACGTAGTGTTAAATATGCTGAAATGTATAGAAAACCTAGGTCACCACAAAGCCTAACTAGTGTTAATGGGACAGGGTTCTTTCAATCTAAACCTAAGGTTATGTCTAGAAAATCTTGTTATACATGTGGGAGTTTTTCTCACTTGGCCTATAAATGTGTCAGTGCCTCAAAAGTCAACGCTGACAATAGGTCAACCTGGATCAAACCCAGACCTTATGTCCAACCAAGTCCACAAGTTACTAGACCAGCTCCATTCTTTACTAAAGGGACAAATACTTATGGACAAAGACCCTTTCAAAAGACCTATACATGGTATAACAGACAATGGGTTCCTATAGCAAACCTTAATTTTGGCGCTGATAGGAACAAATTTAACGCTGACAGGAACAATTCCAACGCTGACAGCTCTAGGTATGCTATGAAAATGCCACAACAAGCTAGTGTTGGTTCTTATGTTAGACCAAGGAATAATAGGTACTTACAGCCTAAGGGAAAGGGATCTAAAGCTTCATCTAGTTTGTCTTGGAGACCCAAACAAGACCAAAACCATAATTCTGATGGGATTTCTATGACCTGTAACAGATTTCATTATATTTCAAAGGTCATGACTAAACCAATTCGGGTAAACTGGGTGTTCATGCCACAAAGGGATGAACAAGGGGTTGTTATAAGGACTAAATCTGTTCTTTTTGAACAACCACATGAATCCAAGTCTGCTCAGGCTTGGGTTCCCAAATAAAACTAACTTGTTATCTTTATGTGCAGGGCATTCAAAAGCAGCTCAATGATCATGGATATTGGGACAGTGTATGCTCTAGGCACATGACGGGGAAGGAAGATTATTTGACTAACTTTACCCCCATTAAAGATGGTGACAAAGTGTACTTTGGAGGAGGATATGGTACTATTTCAGGCAAAGGCACTCTTTTCACCAATAATTTACATTTTGAAAACGTATTTCTGGTAAAAGAACTTGACTATAGTTTGTTTAGTGTGTCACAAGTGTGTGATAACAAGAATAAGTTTATTGATTATAGAACACCTAGGCATAAGGACATTTATAATGTTAATCTTAATGGAATTAGGATGAACAACAATTTGTCATGTCTGTATGCTAAAGCTTCAATAGATAAAAGTAATCTATGGCATAGAAGGTTAGGGCACATAAAGTTTAAGAATATTAATAGACTTGTGAGACATGATTTAGTTTATGGTTTTCCTTCAAAAGCTTTCCACAATGATTATTCTTGTGTTGCATGTCTTAAAGGCAATCAACACAAAGTCTCATTTAAGAATAAACTTGTGCATTCTAGTTCTAAACCACTTCACTTGCTACATATGGACTTATTTGGCCCAACTAATATAGAAAGTTTGAATGCTAAATCTTACTGTTTTGTTATAACTGATGATTTTTCTAGATTTACTTGGACTTTCTTTTTAGCCTTAAAAAGTGAAACTACCACAGTTTTGATTAACTTTATCTCCTAAATTGAGAAGAAGACAGGGAATAAGATTAAAATATTTAGAAGTGATAATGGTGGTGAGTTTAGAAACCAGTTTTTAGATGCCTTCTTTGTTAATAAAGGGATTACTAGGCAGTTTAGCATAGCTAGAACCCCACAGAAGAATAGGGTGGCTGAAAGGAAGAATAGAACACTCATAGAAGCAGTTAGGACAATGTTGGCTGATGCTAAGTTTCCCATTGCTTTTTGGGCTGAGGCTGTGAGTACAACCTATTATGTTCAAAATAGAGCATTGGTCAACAAAATACATAATAAGACACCTTATGAGCTATTTTGGAATAGGAAACCCAACATAGGTTTTCTTAAACCCTATGGATGTCATGCAGTGATTTTAGATACTAATGATGCCTTAGGAAAGTTTAGTGCAAAAGGTGATGAAGGCTACTTTATGGGTTACTCGGTTCAGAGCAAAGGATATAGGGTTTATAATAAGAAAGAAAAACGTATTCTTGAAAAAATACATGTTAAGTTTTTAGAAAGTAAACCTAGTGATCCTGAGAGTGGACCAGACTGGTTCTTTGACTTAGAACCTTTATCTAGAACCTTGAATTATATGCCTGTCACTAATCCAGACATTGTGAAGCGGGATTCAAATGTTGCGGAAGAACCTATTGTTGAAATTATAGGTAAACAGGTTGCTAAGGAAGAAGGATCACATGCAGTCAAAACAGACCCCATAGTTGAGTATGTTACAATCCCCATATGGACTGATGGGTTAGCACAAGCTTCTGTTGCTGCTGCAAAGGAGAAAGAAGGGCCACAAGAAAAACCAGTTGATGAAAACATACATGCATCTTCAAGCGCTGACAAAGCCAAATCCGACGCTGACAGGTTAAATTCAGACGTTGATAGCTCAAAAGCTGACAGCCTATTTGGACATTTGTTCTCTTCTAATACCTTAGAACAAGGTGAACCTTCCATACTTAATCAAGATATTCATTCAAGTAAGGAAGAGAGTGGATATGAAGATGATATTGGCAACATGGAAACTGATATTGAAGACAACACACTTCTTGGGGGAGGAATTCTTACAACTACTGTTAAAAATCATCCTCCGTCCTTAATCATTGGTGATGTTTTGTCTCTTGTTCAAACAAGAAGGTCTCATTAGACTCAAGGAGGTTTCATTGCCAATATCCACAACAAGGTTGATACCCCTCTTGTACAGGCATGTTTGTTTGCTTGTTTTCTGTCACAACAGGAACCCAAGAAGATTTTTGATGCTCTCAAAGAACCAAGTTGGGTGGAAGCAATGCAGGATGAGCTTCACCAGTTTTTTATTCAAGATGTTTGGGAGTTAGTGGATTGTCTAAGGTATGTTAGACCCACTGGGACACGTTGGGTTCTTAGAAACAAAAAGGATGAAAGAGGTATTGTGGTCAGAAACAAGGCACGATTAGTTGCTCAAGGCTATACACAAGAAGAGGGAATAGACTATGAAGAGGTTTGTAGAAGTGTGATAATCTATGATCCTAACATGTGGGTTGAAGTTTTCTAGAGAGAGAAACAAGAGAGAGAAAAAGAGAAAACTTGCATTATTGAAATATCAAAAGTAAAACAACCAACACCCTTTTCCATGGTGGAAAGGGATTTATATACCCAAGTCCCTAAGTGGACTTGGGCCTCCGGCCCATGAACCTGCTCATGGGTCGGGCTAAACATAAACATTAATTAAAAAATACTACGAGCCTATAACTATATTATTGGAGTGACCGAGACTTTCTAAATATGAAAAACGTATTTCCAACAATCTCCCCCAAAGGGAGGTCACTCCAAATTAGAAATTCCTAATCTAGCATGTTAGATCATCGTTCTCGTGCTCGTAGTCCACTTTTTCTTTTCTTCTTTTTCTTTACTTCATTCTTGTGAATATGTTGTAATAATCTTTGAGCTTTGGCTAGCAACATGTTCTTTTGGCCTTGACTTGTCTTGTAACTTGAGATCATCTTCACGTGCAGTCTTTGTCTTCTTGTGATGTTTGCCTCTTTGTGACTTCATGTCCCACATACCTATCCTTTGTTTAATTCTTAAAAGTTTAGAGTTGATACATCAGAAGACTTTTAGGTCATACTTTTTTGAATTTTGCTGAAATATTTAATGTAGAAGGAATAAGTATGTGAGGAAGACTTCATCTGGTACTCCGTAACGCTACCGTCTTCAAATGCAGCAACATAATAAGACACGAATAAATTGGCTTTGACATTTTATTCTAATTCGGTAGCATTTTACCTCCGGTCGGTGAAGACCGTTGGACGATAATAAATATCGTACTTGTGACAGGTAGCTCTAATTAAATATCTCCTTGACAAGATTTCGAGGGTAATCTCGTTCTATTTATTCGACCGTCCAAAGTTGACTGCGAACATAAAGAGTGAATCACTTGGATAATAAATATCCTTATGATTGAAGCCGGCAATTCATGAATCCTGTAACAAGTGAGTTTCAATTAAGATTTTCACCATTGTTGCTTTCCAGTTGTCACGAGCTTGATTCTAATAGAATCTTTCTTGTCACCTACCGCAGTGTTGTTTGATGTTGACACTGGAAGGATTTCCACTCTTCACTATGAACACTAAATAGTGCCACTCTGATTGTTCTGGAAAGATCACTTGGATTTTGCGTAGAGGCACTGGAACAAGTTTAATCGCAATTAAGAGTTAAACCATCGTTTCTTTCCAGTTATCACAAGATTAGTTCTTAAAGAACCGCACGTGTCACCTACCATGAGCTTGTTTGATGTTGGCTCAAAAAGGATTTCCATCTTCATTGTAATACTTTCGTATCACTCAGATGTTCTGGAAATATCACAAGAATATTGCGTAGGACTCATAAAAATCTTTCTTCTTTTTCTAAAATTGTTTCCTAATGAGACTTTTGATGATCTCGTGGCTCTAGACTCAATGGTGTATTTTATTTTGGTGAGCGGAGGCCGGAGAGGATTGCCACCTTTTCAATATCAATTTATTCGGAGTGAATAAACCGATAGATAACGTGTTGAACTCCGTGACATTAAAACAAATATCTTTTGAGAGATATTTGTGTTGGCTGGGAGGGGTTGTGCATCGCATCACTGGGTCAATGATACTTTGTCTACAAGATGTGTTGACCTGGTTTCTGCCTAAGTTGTAAGGAGGGCTTTTTTCTTTACAGCCTTTATCTTTAAATGTCTTTTTCATTCTTCAACCCTTCAATGCTTACCAATACATCATCACTAGCACCTTGTTGTGATTGTTCCAGTGTTAGCATCAGTACTTGGTCGGCACTCAGCTACGTTCACAATCCATTCTCCATCTTTCCTAAGGAATTCTATTTTCTAACTATGGAAGTGTCCTTGGGAAGATTCCTCCAGATGTAGAAGAATCATTGGACTAGCACCTAATCCTACCACCCTTTTGTCTCCACATCCGTCGTGAATTAAGTGTGTTTTGGGTAAGTGTTCGTCTTCATGAAAATTCCTTAAAATCACTGATGTACTTGTGATATAAGTATCAAGAGTGTTTTGTACCTTCAGTGTTTTTGATAACAAAATGCTCCCCCTTAACATATGCATAGCATATATCAAGTTGGGTTTACCATTAAGCTCTTTTCAATTTTAGCCACGTATGTTTACAAGTCTCCTTAATACCATTTTCTCCCCTTCTCCAAAATGTTAACCATTAATATTTTGGATATTAATGGATTAACCGGTCTTTGGGTAACAAAGTGAAATCAGTTCCTGGCCATAGAACATATCAATGATCCCCCTCAAGTTAATGAGGGTTAGTTGTAGTGCTTGAGTATGATAGATTTTGAAAGATTTAGAATCTCGTGAGAAATTCTTGAAACATTATCATACTTTCACACTACAGCAAGCCACAAAAGCACATTATTCATAGTATTTACATATTCACAAGAAAAATATGGAGTTGACCTGAAGTAGTACGACCCATTTTAAATGGATCGTTTCATTAGCTTGTGGTGCGCTCCATATGGTCTTCCACCAACGAATCGTTCTAGACTTCTCATAAGACGTCTTTCCCTTAGCTTTTCATCAATCTTCTTGATCGTATAGGTAGAACTCTGTTGAAATACCGTATGTCATTCTAAAGTAACCTCTGGAAGAGTCTTGTACTTGTTGATGTTGATACAAAAGTTGGATGATCCTTGCTAGACCTGAATTAGGCTTAATTCGGGTAGGCTGAGCTCTGGCTCTTGCACCAAGTGAATAACTTGCTGAGATCCTGCACACTAAAGCAACACGCGTTAGACTTACCGTGGGAGCTTGTCCCACGATTAGACTCCAGCGTGAGAGTAAGTAATCGTCTAGGGTTAGAAATCGGTTGTAAGTTGAGAGTATGGAGAATGTAATACCTCTGTGGAACCCTTAGGGGTTCCTTATATAGGCAGTGAAACCCTAATGGGCTCACTGTTACTTCGGCCCTAAGCATAAGATAATCACCATATTTAGCTTGATTGTTATCTTCTAATTATGGTTAGTGTATATCCTATACTTGAAGGTAAATCCCAATCATAATAAGATTTTGATTATGTCTAACCCTGTCCCGGCTGTGCCAGGCCGTGGGCCACACACACTTTACGCGACCACTGTTCATTCAAGCCCATAAGCTTAACTGACATTAATCCAACCCATTCGTGATGGGCCGGATGCGGGTAGTACCCGTGGGCCGGGTTCATAACCCGGTTGGGGACTATACGTTATCATGTCCCCCCAGTCTAGTTGTTACAGCCGAAGGCGTAATATCTAGACTAACAAGATGCCCCTCTGACGTACCAAGAAAGAACATCTTGAAATATTGAATTTTTTAAAAACCATGGTTTAGCCGCACGTGGCAACCTTGTGAGGAAATTATCCCTATGGTACCCCAGCCCCACGTGACGACCGAGACATATTAAATGAAACATTGAATATGGTCTTACGTATGACCGCATATCCCAACACAATTGACTGTTCACCTGACCTTTTAACTGACAAAGTGCAAATAGTCAGCACCTCGAGCGATGCAATATTCTGAATTAGAAGTGACCCGTGGGTCCCGCCTGACTGTTCACTTGCCACTTACCTCCCTAACCCCACGATTTAGGTTAGTGGAAGACACGTGTCATGAATCCAACAAACCATTACCAACAAGGCAACGCTATAAATAGGTTGCCCACACGGCTGTGTGTGAGACACAATCTTTTACCATTTTTCCGTCATTAACGCTTTCTTCCTTACCACCACCTTCTTTCGCACGGATCTTCCCCCACATAGGTTAGAATACCACCCCTTTCATCATTTTTTAATAATTATGGCTCATAGGAACAACCCTACCCTCGGATACGTGCTGAATGTAATGACAGAAGTAAAACTAGGGGACTTTTGCTCTGACTTCTTCATTCCTAGCAACCTTCATCCCTTTCTCCCTGGTGCCGGGGATCTTATAACTAAGGTCCCCCAGGGAAAGATTGGCCTATACACTCGTCTTTTTGATGCGGCCAATTACCGCATCCCTTTTACCAGATTCCTTGTAGATTTACTAGGTTACTATGATGTACATATCACCCAAGTACACTACATAGGCGCATGTAAGATTAGCCAATTCGAAATCCTATGTTGTGCACGAAGCATCCCCCCAACCGTAGAGTTGAAAGGGTATCCGCATAAGGATTCCACCTTCCAATCAATTTCTAATAAAGGATAACAGTCTTGCGAACAAGCTTTGTTCAAGTCCGTAAAGTCCACACACATGCGCCAGCTCCCGTCATATTTCTTGACCATGACTGGGTTGGATAACCATTCATGATAATATACCTCGCGCATAATTCCTGCATCCACCAATTTCCGTACCTCCTCTAGTATAACCTTGCTACGTTCTAGTGCTTGACCATGTTTCTTTTGCTTAACCGGGGGATATCCCTGGCGGATTTGAAGTTTATGTTCTGCTATCGAACGCGGCACACCTGTCATATGCTTAGGCTCCCATGCGAATACATCAAGGTTTGCTTTTAGGAGAGAGCACATGGCCCTCTTCCCGTTATCCGATAGCGTTCCCCCTATGGCCACCTCTTGTTCCGGGTAGTCGGGATGGATTGCCACCTTCCAATTGGGGGGTGGTGATCCTTCCTTAATGGGAACAGGCTGGACTGGTGTTGTCACGGTGTGGAATTCAGATGCCTGCACGATCGAATTGTAAATTGTAAGAATTCCCCCTTCAACTGGAAATTTAATCATACCGTGTGCCATGGACGGGACAACCCGTATGCCCAGGATCACTGGTCTTCCGATAATATCATTATATGGGGAGTATGAGCGTATCACCATAAAGTTCATCCATGCCGTAGTGGAATGCTCTTTATCCCCAATGGTTACCAGTAGACGCAGGTGTCCTATTGGCCAGATAGTATCTCCGCTAAAGCCAATGAGCGGCGACGTGGCCGGTACTAATTGGCTTTTTATCTCTAGTCGTAGTTGTACGAAGCAGTGTTCGTAGAGTACTTCTACAAAAGATCCTACGTCAACATACATACGGCGAACGTTGTGTGTTCCAATGCTTACTTCAATCATGAGAGGTGCATCAGCCACATTGCTTGTCGTAATGGGAGGGAATGAGATCTCTCTACCGCGTGAAATTTTTTGAATAACTTTCTACTTTGTGCGGCGCTGCCAAGATTGGATCATATATATGGTTAAAGGCTTGTCCTTTTGGGAGTCCTTCTTGTCGTACTTTTTGTTGTCCTTCCCATCCATCTAATCCTTGACCAAATGTTTGAGTTTGCCTGATTTGATAAGTGACTCAACATGCTTCTTGAGCTGGATGCACTCCTCCGTCCCATGGCCCTTGTCATTGTGGAATTCGTAGAAGCAATTTCCTTGACGGCGGTCCACTGGAGTTGTCATTGGGGGAGGCCTTGGGAAGTTTTCCCCCTCCGTCAACAAGATATCTCGGTAAGTCATCTTTAGAGGGGGGAATTTGTCATCCGACCGCCCTCCTTTATTCTGAATCTTGTAATCAGAGCTCCTTCCATTGCCTTGGGTGCTTTGGCCCCCTGATTGCCTCTTGGGCTTGTCGTTCGATCGATAGTTATGGTTTTCCTTTGTAGGATATGCCGCGGATACCGTGGTTTCTCCTTCTACAAAGTTTATGACCCTTTCCATGAGGTCGTCATACCTCTCCGGTCGCTTGTCATTGAGGCGCCTAATTAATTCCTTGTCCGCTATGGCAGGCATGTAATCAGAAATTTTTAGGAGCTCTGGCATCGTTTTTGTGCGCGTGCACTCGTCATTCAAACGTTCCGTGAAGTCCTCTGTGGATTCTCTGGGCCGCTGCTTGACAGTTGCTAATGAGACGGGATCCCTATTATTCTTCTTTCGCTGAGTATAATTGTTTTTGAACGCAGTGTGTAGGTCGCCGAAGATATCAATGCTTCGGGCGGGGAGCCTTTCAAACCAATCACGGGCATTGCCAATCAAGGTCGAGTTGAACATCTGGCACCATATAGGCATCGACCATCGTTCAATTTTCGCATGTGTATCAAGTATCTTTAGGTGATCATCAGGATCACCAGACCCATCATAGGTTTTAACACACGCCGGCTTCTTATCCTCGGAGTAGTTCCGTATGTGGAGAGTGAAGGCATATTCTCTGTCGTCGCACCATGGACGAGAGAGATCCTCCTCCACGTTCTGATAGTAGGGATCATCATAGTATCCCTCATCGTCGGATGGTGGTGGGGGAATATACCTAGGTCGGCGACGCTTGGGGGGATGGTCGTCCGAATCCGACCCCGAAGGGCCGGGAGGAGGGGGCGTTGCCCTACTTCTCGGTTGAGGACCACTTTTGTGAGAAGATCAAGGAGCTTTCTTCCCACTATTCATCCTATCCCACATGCTGGTGCGTCAATTGTTCCTGGTCGATTCCAACATCGGACGTTCGGTAGAGCCGTCGGACCTATCTCCTTCCTCACGAGATTGTAGTAATTCCTGCATAACGCGATCCCCGATGCGCTCGAATACATTCTAAGGTTGAGGGTTTTCCTCAAGGGGGTTCGTTCCTACAGGCGCGCCCTCCTCTTCTTTTGAGTTTGAGGAGAGGAGCCGGACGCGGTCTTGCCAAAGTTGAGCCTAGATTGGAGGTTCTTTCCTAAGTTTAACCTTGACGCGATACCCGGGACGATCCTATAAAAGTTCTGCGTGAGAACACGAGCGAGGTCTTCGTCACTAAGTGGTTCCACTGCTAATTCTGTCTCGATTGATGGCCTGTGCAGCTCCTTGTTATAGGCATTAGGCGCACTCCCCGGATAAGGATTATCCATGGTAATGGTTGGTAGTGGGGTATTGCCGGACGTGCCTGCCCCACCAAAAGGCTGAAAATGTTTCGGTTATTCGGTCCGCCTGTTTGGCTGCCAGGGGACTGGGTGGAGATGAGTATCCCATCCCCCGTGGACTTCCGATTTACAGGATTCGTGTTCCTGGGATTCCCTTGCGGATGTCTCTTCGTCATTAAAAGAGATCGTTGATTGAGGTTTTAGCTTAGAGTTTGGGACCCACGGATGGCGCCAACTTGTTGATACAAAAATTGGATGATCCTTGCTAGACCTGAATTAGGCTTAATTCAGGTAGGCTTGGCTCCGGCTCTTGCACCAAGTGAATAACTTGCTGAGATCATGCACACTAAAGCAACACGCGTTAGACTTATCGTGGGAACGTGTCCCACGATTAGACTCCAGCGTGAGAGTAAGTAATCGGCTAGGGTTAGAAATCGCTTGTGAGTTGAGAGTATGGATAATGTAATACCTTTGTGGAACCCTTAGGGGTTCCTTATATAGGCAGTGAAACCCTAATGGGCTTACTGTTACTTCGGCCCCAAGCATAAGATAATCACCATAATTAGCTTGATTGTTATCATCTGGTTATGGTTAGTGTATATCCTTGATGAGACTGCTTTTATACATAGTCTCATCGTCCAAATAGGGCTTAAAATGCATTAAGTATCATCAAAATACCCATATATATGCTTGTGTTTGTTGCTTGTGTATTTTAGGTACGGATATTGAGAAAATGACAAAAGATCACAAGAATCATACAAAAACGAACACGGGAAACGAAGCCGCACAATGAACCAAGCCCTAATGAAGACTTTCCCAAGGTAAACCCTTGAAGATTTGAAGAATTATGAAGAAGGGTCCTCCAATGTAGAAGAATTGACACTTTATACCCTTATATCTTCATAATTACAAGATTGGTCCCTAAAGTTTGTCAAAATTATAAAAAGGGCCCTCCACTTTGAAGAATTGGCAAGTTTAGCCCCTCAACAAAGCTAAACTGTCAACCATTATCCTCCACAAAGTCAAAGACATCATGAAGTCCTTCAAAGTACAAGAAATTACAAGTTTAGTCCTTTGAAAATCCCAAAATTACAAAAAGGACCCTTGACTTTCAATATTTGGCAAGAATGGTCCCTCATCAAACAAGACTTGGCAATTTCAGTCCTCCAAAATGCTCAACATACAAGTCAAGAGCATTATCCATCAACAAAATGCCAAAACAGCCCCTCAAAAATCACAAAATGGCAAGAATTACCCCTGAAATCATTTTACAAAAGTTTTTGGGGCAAAAGTGTGAAAAGTGAAAAGTTGTTATTAAAGGATTGGGCGTTGATAGAGTTTTAAACTGAATTGAATGGAAGAAGAAAGATGGAGGACCAAAGTGGGCAGACAACCAACCTTACCTAGACCACTCATAGCCTGCCACCTCACCCCACTCACATCTTCCACCAATCCCCATCCACCATTCTGCCACCTCACCAATCCACTCACCACCGGTTTAAACTTAATAATTAATTAAGTTTAAACTCGCGCCTAAACACTTATTTAAAACCCAAACAAGATCAAACCCCATGTTCTTCGTGTTCTTAATCCAATTTGGGTTTTTCTTAACCTTTGTGAATTAAACCTTAATTCACTCAAGATTTATGATTAAGGCCACTCTTAACATAACCCAACTCCTAAACACACATCACCATCAACTCACATGTATCACCACCCTTCCCCTGCCCCACTTTTTCACCTCCAAACAAAACCATGCAGCAAATCAACGCCCCAAAGGCTTGCTTATTTTCTAAGCATGTATTGAACGTCCAAGATCACATTTTCACCTTTGGCATCTCAACAAAACGCCAAGAAGTCCAAATTCAGTCAACATATATTCAAAAATCTAAGGGCATTTTTGGGACTTCACAACTAGGGTTTATGTTATTTTTCAGCTTCCTTAGTCTCATTGTAGCCTATATAAAGGCATTAGGTCTTAACATTTACGTTTGCTTTTGGTTTTTCCTTGTTCAAGCACTTGTAAATCCCATTTTCAGATTTATGAAATTTGTGTTAAGTGTGTTGAAGAAAGACCAAGTGCCATCTTATTTATGCTTGTTTATGTTTATTGTTTACTGAATTTGAATCAAAAACCTGTTTTCAAAAGAGGAGTGTGCAAAAGTTTGCACATTTTCTTCATTTTCTTGATATTTTGCTAAGTTCTTGGTCTATCTTGGATTTCTTGGGCTATAGGGCTGATCATAGCATCCTGATATTGTGTTATCAAGGTGTGGTGAAGCTTATAACTTGGGGATACTCAAGTGTGGAGGACAAGAGTTGCATTAATCAAGGATTTTTCAAGTTTCTGATTTTGTACTTGTGCTTCTAACCTTGTTGATTCTTAGCAGGCTTTGTTGTGGAAGCTTGTGCTTGTTCTTGCCAGCACATAAGCTCAAAATCCGTGGGTGTGGATGTACATCCATGAGGTACACACCCTTAATCCCAAAATCTGAAAATATTTTGGATATTTGTGATATTTGAGTGTTGCCTTTGTTCTTGTGTATTTTGTGGCTTATACTTGCTTGAATTTGTTGTTCTTAGCTGTTAGTGTGTTAATTGATGCTTGGGTGGTCTTAAATCTCACTTTTTCTTTGAAAAATTTGGATTTGAAAAGATAAAGGGGTGTTTGGGTCTACCTGTTTGTGATTGAATCTTGGTATTGTGTTGTTAGAAGGTATTGTTTGTACTTGGTATCTGATATATGCCTTGTTGAGAGTGATTTGCTGTAAGTTTTTGGGTTTAAAACTTCAAATCAAACAATCTGCTATAACTTGGTGAATTTAACTGTTTTTGACCTAAGATTTTGGTGAAATCTAGTATTTGTGCATGCTTAGGGTTGAAAGTTGTTAAAACATCATTATTATAACTTATTTGATAGATATTGAGTGTTGAATCTGGCTTATTGGTCAAATACATCAGCAAAGTGTAAAACTGCATGTGTTAGGGTTCATCAGTAACATTCATAAGCTTGAATCTTGATTTAGGCTAAGCCATTGCATGAAAACTGTTTAAACTTGTTCATTAGAGTTTATAATAGCTTGTGTATGCATTTGGTTGAATTTGGTTGGCTGATTATTGCTAAAACTGCTTATAAGTGCTCAACTGCTTATTTGTTCATGTCTGTATCATATCTGGTGCTTTATTGATTAATCTGTGCAAATTGGGTGATTGGGTTTGTGAATTTTTTATTGTTATTGACTCCTTATGATCCAAAGATCATTTGGGTGCCTTTGTGTAATCTGAATCCCAAAAAAGTTCACTAAAGACAAAAAAGTCTATAAGTCAAGCAGTGGGAAAAGTTCCCACTGCTCAACACCCAAAACTAGCCCCTGCTAGTGTAAACTTGTACTCAGCTTATCAATAAGCTATTTTAGCTTATCCAGACTTGCAACAACTTATTTTTGTGATAGATCTTCATTATTTGACCGATTTGAGTAGACTGGAACTTATTGGACTTTGACTTTGACTTTTTGCTAGAAAACCAACTTATTTTTTTTTCTTAACGGTAAATTTATTAAGAAAAGGCCACAAAGGCAGAAGTACAAAGCTAAAGCTTGACAAAAATTAGATGGGACACATCCCCAACTAACAAGCAATAGCAACAAAAAAGGTATGGACAACATCCCATACTCTAAAATACTACAAGTAATGGCAATGGACAAGCCACATGCTCAATACAAATAAACAAGCAACTAAAAGAATGACAAATAGTTGCTCCCCATAACACAATCTTGATCCCAGTAGAAAAGACCAAGCTTCTGTAATCCATGGCACACCTAATACAAGGCAAGTTCTTAGCTTGTGATGAGGAAACCACTTCGGAATCCATGATTGATCTTGATTCAACCACAAAGGGAAGCAACCAAGACCAACCAATCCATCCCAATGGAAAACCCCACCACAACTAAGAAACAAGCAGAGTAGATAAAAGAGACCTACTCAAAACGCCATCAGACTAAATGCAGGAAATAAGAGAGGTGCCAGTGTAGCACATCACATTCATTGCCTCCTCAAAACCCCCATCTATGTAAAACCCAGTGGGAAACCATAGAAGGGGGAAAGAGTACAACTGAACATGAATCCTCTCAATGATGCAAAACCTATATATCTATTAGCTTGACAATCAACAGATACAAGGTTAAAAAGATAACAAGGGAGGACAAAGCATCAACAGAAACAGGTTTGGGATCTAAAAAATTGTTCAAAATGGTAGAACAAGGGAAGAAATGAACCATACCTAGCAAGACGGCACATCTTTCAGCACGCTCTAGAAGGCATAGATCACTCCCCCAAGAACTACCCTAATGACCACTAATAGCACATCAAACCTCCACAATCCACCCCAAATGTCCTCCCAAACACCCCATCAGAAAATGGAATACCCAAGCTGCTCCACACTCTAAACCATCGTCTTGGAACCCTTCATTCCACCAAAGAAAGCAAGTAACCTGAAAGAAACAAACGGGACCAAACAACACCCAAACAATCTGCATACCTCTCATCAGCATACAGTAGAGCATAAAACTAAAAGAACTACCTATCATCAGTTTGCATATCCGTAACACCATCACAAATCTCCTTAGCTATAAGATCAGGAAGATCCCAAAGCTTAGCAGCAATATGAACATCAGTGGACCAGTTGAAATTAAGCCCAAGGAGTTTCAATCTTACCACTCTCGTAATGATACTTACCACAGCCTCAGCAGGTCTTGAAGTCTTCGCAAAAATTCTGGAGTTTCTTTCTTGCCATATATAGTAAACAGTAGCACCCCATACAAGTCTTTGGACAACGCTCCAAATAGACTTGTTGACCTTTCTAATGCAAACCCCAGAAACCACCTCAGCCCAAACATATGAAAGGTTGTCTAAATTAGCAAGGGCTTTCATTCTATCCCAAACATATCTTGAAAAATTACAGTCAAAGAACAGGTGAGGTGCAGTTTCTAAAACAGAATTACACAAAGGACACATAACCATGTCGATACGAAACCATCTAGATAATCTGTCTTGTGTTTTTAGCCTCCCTCTAACCGCAAGCCATAAAATGAATGAGTGGCGAGGTATGCATTGAGGAAACCAAACATGCTCATACCATAGAACCTTAGGGTCATCCTGTCTTAAAACCTTACCAACTTCACTCACACTAAAGTTAGTCGGCTCCCTATGCTTATTAAACCAAATGGCCTTATCATTATTATCACTAAGAACAGGGACCTCAAAATTAAGCGAACTTCTATCTCTCCTATTCCAATCATGTGGCCAAGACCAAACAATCCCATTAACTCTCTCCGCCACTTTGTCTCTGATATTATAACCACTAGACTCTTTAAGGGCATCAGAAATGATATCACAAAGGAGACCTTTAGCATGCCACTTATCAACCCAAAGAAAACAGTCTTTACCATCACCAATCTTAACACCAACGAAATTCTTAATTTTATCTCTTAGCATTAGAATGTGTCTCCAAGACCAAGAAGCATGACTCTTAATCTGACAACTCCAAATGATATAACCCTTAAGCCTATAACTATTAATCCACTTTACCCATAACGACTCTTTTCTACTAAACACATTCCACAAATGCTTAATCATCAGACTGTCATTCATACTCCTAGTAGTCTTAATGCCTAAACCACCCTGATTTTTAGGTCTACAAATATCTTTCCAAGCAACGCTAGTAAACCCCTTTCTTCCCTCATTAAAACCCCATAAAAAATTCTTCAACAGTTTGTCAATACTAGAACAAACATGTTTAGGCAAAACAAACATAGACGCCCAATAAACACTTAACGAGGATAGAACAGATGAAATAAGTTGTAACTTACCTGCATACGAGAGATACTTGTTCTTCCAATCAAGAATTCTGCATTTAAGCTTGTTCATCAGAAAATTACAATCAATATTACGAAGCTTCTTGGTAACCATAGGGACTCCTAGATACTTAACAGGAAGCTTTCCTTCAGCAAACGGCATAGCTAAGCAAATTCTAGCTTTGATATCATGAGAAACATTACTAAAATAAACTGTGCTTTTCTCCATACTTGGGTATAAACCAGAGCACATACTGAACTCATCCAATCCTCTTCTACGAACACTAGCCGATATTTCATCAGCATGACAAAGAAGCAACAAGTCATCCGCAAAACATAAATGTGTTAAGTTAAGCTCCTTACGAAAAGAATGAAACTTAAATCTTTTATCCATATTAATATGCCTTTTAATCATAAGATTCAAAACTTCCATGACCAAGGTAAAAAGATAGGGCGATATAGGATCACCCTGTCTTAAACCTCTACCGCTCTTAAAAAAACCATGAACTTCTCCATTAATGCATAAAGAGAAGGTTGCAGTCGTAAGGCAAACCATAATCCAATTAATCATTGTGTTATGAAAGCCAAACTTAGCAAGAATGGTTTTAAGGAAATCCCAATTAACTGTGTCATAAGCTTTCTTAATGTCAACCTTAAAGGCACAATTCTTAGAACTAGTAGAATTATCATAACCCACCAATAACTCTTGCATAATCAAAATATTATCACTTATGTGCCTACCCGGAACAAAAGCACACTGATTACTATCCACAAGGCTATCAAGACCTTTCTTAAGCCTATTAGTTATAACCTTGCTAAGACACTTGTAAACAACATTACTACATGCTATTGGTCTATAATCCGAAAACTTCCTAGAAACTTTAAGCTTAGGAATAAGAGTAATGAGATTCGTATTCAACTCACCTAGAAGTTTACCTGAGACAAAAAACTCCTTCACAGCTTTACAAACATCCGGACCAACGTCACTCCAAGCTCTCTTGAAAAACTTGGAAGTATAACCATCCGGGCCTGCGGCTTTATCATCCTTTATCCCAAACATAGCAATCTTTATTTCCTCATCTAAGACGGGTCTAATCATATGCTCAGCAATCAAAGGATCAAGTTTCTTGGAGAATAAAACATCAATATCTTCAATCTGGTAAATATCATCATCTTTCTGGAAAAATTTCTTGTAATGGTCAACAAACCGATCATAAACATCACACCCATAATAGGTATGACCTTCATCATCACAAACAGCTTCAATTCTTCTCCTACTCTTCTTGCCTTTGAGAAGCTTATGGAAATATGCCGTGTTGTTGTCTCCTTCTCTAAGCCATTCTACCTTGGTCTTCTGTCTTAGAACCCGTTCTTCATCAAGGACTGCATCATGATAAGCCTTAGAGAACAATCTCTCCTCTTCTCTCAAGGACGGGTTGAAAGGATTTGAATCAAGTCTTCGCTGCACATCCTTAAGCTTGTCCTTACAAGTCTTCACTTTCTCAAACACATTACCATTTTCTCTGTTAAATCTTCTCATATATTTCTTCATATTTTTCAGTCTTTTGGCCAACACATACATGGAAAAGCCATTAACCTCAACAAACCAATTTTCCTTCACCCTTTCAACAAAACCCTCCTTCTCAGCCAAGAAATTCATAAATCTGAATGACCTCGGCTTCATACTAGTTACCTCAGGAAAAGTGACTAGAGCAGGACAATGGTCTGAAGTCAAATAAGGTAAAAAATTAGCAAAACTTCTACCAAACATATGATTGAAGCTTTCATTACACATAACCCTATCCAGTTTCTTAAGAATACCACTATTAGGATCATTTCGCTTCTCAATCCAAGTGTAAAACATACCACTGCTGCATAAGTCCTCCACTTCAATAAAATGGACACACTCTCGAAAGTCATCCACTCCACTAATTCTAGATGTATAACCCCTTGAGCTCTCTTCAAAGGATAATATAACATTGAAATCCCCAAGTAACAGCCATGGGGAATCTCCAATATCATACTTGTACTCAACCAAATTTTTCCATAGGAGTCTTCGGCTCATTTCAGTTATCTCACCATATACGAAAGAGACAAAGAACCTCCTTTGATCATTCATAAACAACACCTCAAAATGCATTACTTGATCTATATGGGATATTAATCTAGCATTAATAGCCAAAGGATTCCAGCCAACAATTAGCCTACAACCCTTTCTACTATCTACAGAGTTTGACACCCACGACCATTCCCCAAACACATTATCACACACATCCTTAACCGATTTCTTCCTCAATCTAGATTCAACTATACCAAACATACTCACATGATTTTCGCTGATAAAATCTTTTACTTCTTTCTGCATAAGGGTAGAATTTAACCCTTGTACATTCCACACGGCTAACTTACCTATCATTGAAAACTTGAAGGATCTGCTGCCACACCCCCTTGCATTTCTGCCATGGATACATCATGTACATTACTCATTTTATTTTTGGACACAAACTCTGCAGTGGCGTTCGGAGCACCTTCTACATCATTATAATGTCCATTAATCCTATCCTGATAGATGTTCTCAAGTGCATCATCGTAATACTCAACCATATCTTCTGACCATGTAGCTTTAACTTCATCCGTCAGAGACATACCCAAGTATACAAATAAATCCACTCTCAACTTATCCCTTTCCCAAGCCAACATAACCACCTTGTCAGATTCTTTTTTCACTGCTTGTTCATAAAACTTACCAAAGGCTACATTATTCTTTTTTCCTCCACACTCATCAACGATTCTTTTTTTAGCAACCTTGGTAGCAGTCTCATGAAGACCTTCTTTAATAGCAGCAATACTCTCTTGTATCTCATCAATTCTATGTTTTATAATACTTTCCTGCGACTTTGGATCAACATTCATACTATTACTCTTCTCCTCATAATATTTCAACTCTTCCGCAGACCATTTCTTCTTGTCTTCTTCTGTCATAACAACACCCGATTCTACAATAACATCAATAAATTTCTTCTTCTTCTCACTTGTTTCCTTTTCTCCTTCATTAACTAGAATGCCAAATCTGTTTCCTGTAGTCACCTCATGGACCATATTGACTTTTTTCGGAGCCTCATTTGGAGTTGACTTCTTATCACTAGGAACAACAACTTTCTTCTTGACTTCATTAACTTTCTTACTCTTATCTTCCTTTGTCTCTTGCACCACTGGCTTACTACTATCATTAACTTGCTCACTTTTATTGTTTTGAACACCCTGTTTCACAGCACCATTTCTTCTACCACCATAAATACCATTACCTCTTCCACCATTATATGAACCTCTTCCTGAGTTACTAAAACCACCCCTGCTATAACCTCCTCTTCTATTAACAACATTAGTCCATCCATCATTGCTGGCATTGCTTGCATTATTAGTATTAGTTGCTCTTATATGATTCACAGCAGGCTTAGTACTATCTCTTCCTTTCTTAACAATGCAATTCTTCAAAATATGACCAAAAACTTTACAATTTTCACAAACCGGAGGCTTCCATGGGTATTCAACTTCCAAAACCATAGAGCGATCAGTACTCTTATAATAAATTTCCACCTCATTCAAAAGCTCCTTTGAAGAATCAACCTCCACTAAAACCCTAGCAAAACTAGCCCTACCATATGTTTTTTCACACATCTCCGTGGTGATTCTATCCATAATGATAGGAATACCAAGTCTGCTAGCAATGCGACTAATTCCATCAACATTCCAGGCTTCCAATGGTACATTAAAAATCTTAGCCCATACTGGTACTTTAGTGACTTCTGGTTTAGACAAACAAATCCCCGGTTCCCATTTTTGGACGAAGAACGGTTTGTTGTCTACAAACCATGGGCCATTCTCAAGCACAGTTTGCATACCATCAACAGAGTTAAAATTACAGAAATATAAACCGCTATTATTCATCATCACATCACTGAATTGGTATGGCCTCCACATCCTTCTCAAATTCCCCAATAATTCCCTATGACTCATATGATATCCGACAAAATGACCAATGAGAGTCCTGCTCCATTTAGCACTACCTGATTCAACTATTGGATCCATATCAGCAACTTCTTTTCCTTTGCTATTCACCAAACCTTCAACAAACTTCAATCTATTATTACCACTTACATTATCACCTGTTAAAGCCTTAACAAATGAAAACGGCTTCTTACTACTAGCCTCACTATCCTTCATCTGCTCATCCTTTACACCACTTCCTTCGCCAACCTCAAAATTACTCACTGATTTAATTCCATTACTAGCATCCACGCTACTAACCTTAAACATACCCGGCCTTTTTTCCCCACCAAAACTAACTTTCACAGGGCTCCTAGGTTTACTTCCATTAGCAACCTTAGGATTGAAAACAGGGTTTTCAGTAAAAGGAACTGGCATAGGAGAACCCTCAGAACTACCCTTACCCTGATTCCCCTTATCAATATTCTTAACAATATTTTTAACAACACTAGGCTTACTACTATTATCACTTTTAGCAGCAACAGAGTTATCACCTACCCCTTTAGACCCAGATGCTACTTCAACCTTCTTATCACCTACTTCACCCTTACCCCTTTCTTCATTCTCCCTATTAGGACCCCAAAACATCTCAGTATCCTCACCTGAGTTTACTAAGACGTTTTTATCACCCTTCTTAATACCCACTTCATCAACAATCTCCATTTCTTCAACAACACCACCCAAATCACCTGACCTAACACTAGAACGAGTATTCACCCCCTTTTTAACAACAATATTCTCAGGATGCTCTAAAAAATCTTTATCAATATATTTCATGGTATTACCTGAACTAGGATTCATATTCCTAGTCGTCTTCACCGGCTTAAGCTTCCCTGATTTCCTAGGAGGTGGAACAAAATTCGTCACCGGAGGAGGTCCAACAACCTCCACCGGAGATGGTTCAACAGAACCCACCGGAGTAGTCATAGAAAGATTAGACATGAATCATGGTTTAGAGAAGGTTTAAGTAATGGATGATGGATGATTAAGGTTAGGAAGGAGGATTAGTGTAACGGTTTAGGCGGATAAGAAACAGTGAAAAAAACTTAATAAAATGGATTTAAAATGGATGAACAGGAAGATTTTATGGTGAAATTTTATATGACAATGTGTAAAATGAATAGGAGATTATGGATCTATAATAAAATTCATGATCCCATGGATGGATCAAAAATTAATCAATGATTTCTTAATAAAATGCTTTAGGGTTTTTAGAGAGAAGTTTTTAGAGAGAAGTTAGAGAGAAACCAACTTATTTGACTTTTACATAAGTGCTTATTCGCTTTTTCCAGCTTATTGAGTCAGCTTATTTGAAAACTCTTTGTTGATTTTGCTTAATTAAGTCATTTGAAAGCCATAGAAACTTGAATCAGCACTTGGGGTGGCCTAAAACTCAAAAACGACTATTTTGTCGTTTTCTGTAGATTGCTTATTGCATTTTCAGGCTTATTCCTTGGGCTTATTTCAAATTTCTTTTTACAGAAGTGTTATTTAGGACAAAAGAAGCTTGTGTGTCTAATTTCAGCTTATGGCATTGGCTTATAGCTTAATAGGCCAAAAAGCCCATTAAGAATAAGCTGTTTGGTATAAGCTAGCTTATTTCACACTTTCAGCTTTTGGGCCTTTGGAAAAAGTTGTTTAAAATCAAATTTTGAGTCAAGTAGTGCTTTTTGGGCTTATTTTGGACACTTTTTTATATTGGGCTCAAATTTTGGCCCATTTAGGATCTGTTTTGGGTTTAGCCCATTTTCTAGGCCTATTAAGGGTATTTAGGTAATTTCACTTTCATTTCTGAGTTATTTAGGTTAAATTAAGCTAGTTTGCAAGTTTTTAGAATTTTTTATGATTTTTGGATTTTTAATAATATTTTAATATTATTTTATTGTTAAAAATTGAAAGTCTGATTTTCTAAGTTTTTATATTTTTCCTAGATTGTAGACACTTAATTAGGAATTTTGCAACTTTCCAAATATTTTTAGGGTCTTTTAATTATTTTCTAGAATTAATTTAAGTTTTAATTGATTTTAGTAGTTTTTAATTGTTTAAAATAGTTTTTAGAGGTTTTAAAATTTTGAAAAATACTTTTTAGCTTAATTAGGGTATTTTTGAGGTTTACAAACTTTAAAATCTTGTTTGGGGCTTTTTAATAGTAAATTTTGATTTTTAGGGCTTTAATTAGCATTAAAAAGTCATTATTTAATTAATTAAAAGGTTTTGGCAAGTTTGGATTTTTTGTAAACTCTTAGAATATTTTTGTAGATTTTTAGCGATTTTTGGTAATTTTTAGGGTAAAATTTTAATTTTAGTGCTTTTTACGGTTTTACGTGTACACCTTTTTCGACTTAGTTTAATCAGTCTTCGTAACCGTCATTCTCTTCTAATCTCATTTCTATTTTTCTTTCTCAAAAATATAATCACAAAGATAATCAATTCATTACACACACACTAAGCCTCCTTGAGAACGAACTCATTTTAGGGTCATTTACACACGGTTTTCCTAAATCGTCGTGCTTACCCTATTTGCTCTCTTTTCCTAAAGAGTAGTAAAACCACTACATCAATTTTGGCCCCGCTGCCGGGGAGGCGTGTTGTGTTTTGATTTGGAATTGTTGTTTTTATATACTAACCATAAATAGTATTTGTATTAGTAGCACTCTACTAATACGTATTATCGGTTTTCGATTTTTGTGTGAATACTATTACTATATTGTATACGTAGAACAATAAATTCACAAGTACTCCAAATACGTGAGAAATCACAACCTTGACTTGGGAGGTCATTACCCAATCATTGTATTCGAATCTCAAACCAAAGAAAAAGGCAAAAATAGATAAATACTTTCGTGAAGCTCAATCTTGAAAAATACAAACTATAAGGTGGGTATAAGGAGGATATTATAAAATATATCCTAAGGAAAAAGGCTCTTAAGTGCTTCGCGCCGCCTCGTTTCCCCGCTTGCTTGTGAGTATTTGATTTTGAGAGCTAATCGAGGGTTTTGCCGCCCAAAGTATTACTAAGTATCATATATATTTTCTTGGTTTCAATTGATTAAACCCTCTTGAACGTTTTGGTGTTCCACCAACGTTCTAAAGTCATCGAAGGCATTCACTTCATGTGATCGTTTTCATTCCTTAAGGCTTCTTTAATCGAGAGATTTGATTAAGGAGGAGATTTGTAGATTTGTGTCTACTTAATACATTCACCAAAATCCAAAAAGGTTAATACAATCAAAAACTACAAAAAAAATTGAAAAATACAAAACACCAAAAAGAATCTTCTTTGCTCGTCCCCTCGTTGTACGTAACGTTTATGCTAACTCGTAATCAAGCAAGACGTGCACGTAAACGAAAGAACAAAACTCCCACTCCCAATCTTTCTAGTGAGGAGTCTCCTATTGACGAACCCATTGTAAGAGAAGCACCAACCATGGCGAATCGAACTATGATGGAGTTACTTCAAGCACCCACTGAGGGTTATGGAGAGGCTATTATGATTCCCGCTATCCTTGCGGAGAATTTTGAGGTGAAAACGGGTTTGTTGTCGATGATCCAAAACAACAAATTCCGTGGTGATGAGAAGGACAATCCACACAACCATATCCACCAATTCAATCGTCTTACCGCCACTTGCAAGTTTAAGGATGTCTCGAATGACTCGATTAAGATGATGCTTTTTCCGTATTCCTTAGCGGGGCCCGCTAAAATTTGGTTAGAGAAAGAGCCACCCAATTCTATATTGACGTGGAAGGATCTCGTGTCTAAGTTTGTGAACCAATTTTTTTCGCCCTCTAAGACTACGCACTTGAAAAATGAGATTTCAAAATTTATGATTTGACAATTTCAGTCCTCCAAGATGTCAATCATATAAGTTTAGACCATAATCCTTGAAGAAAATACCAAACCAGTCCTTCAAGAATCCAAGAATGGCAAGAATTACCCCTGAATTCACTTTATAAAACATTTTGAGTCAAAAGTGTAAAGATGCAAAAGTTGTTGTGAAGTATTTAGGCGTTGACAGCCTTTTATATTGAAAAGACAAGAAAGGAAGAATTGAGACCAAAATGGGGCGACACAATTGTTACCTTAACCAACCCAGTCGTGCCACGTGCCCCACTTTCTCCCTTCCACCAATCACATGCCACCATTCCTCCACATCACTTTTCCACTCACACCGGATTAACAAACTTAATTAATTAAGTTTGAATTTGGCGCTTAACACCAACTATTTAACCCAAAACAGATTAAACACCTGTTCTTAGTGTTCTTGATACAAATTGGGTAATTTTGTTTAAGCCAAAATTAAGCCACCATCTTGTCCAGAATTATGATTAAGGGTCTTCTAATCACATCCCAACCTTAAACTTGGACACCTCATCACCCCATTTGTCTCCTTGTGACTCCCCTGCTAAAAACTCATGCATACTGCCAAAAAGGTGGCAGCAATCCAACGTTGGAGAATTCAGCTTACATCCTAAGCTTCATACAAGCCTTTGGATCACCTTTTTACTTGCCAGCTAACACAACACAACAAAATTCGTCACATGATTCTTCAAGATATTCAAACAAGTCAAGGGCAATTTTGGAAGTTCAAGGCTAGGGTTTCACTTCTTTATCAGCTTTCTAGATACATTGTAAGGCTATATATAAAGCCATAGGGTCTCATTTTTAGAACGGCTTTTGGTTTTTCCTTGTTCAAGCACTTTTAAATCCTATTTTCAGATTAATGAAATTGTGTTAAGTGTGTTGAAGAAAGACCAAGTGCCATCTTATTTTATGCTTGTTTATGTCATTTGTTTACTGAATTTGAATCTCAAAACCTGTTTTTAAGGAGAGTGCAAAAGTTTGCATTTTTCCTTCAAGCTTGATATTTTGCTAAGTTCTTGTTTCAACCTTGGAATTCTTGGGTTATAGGGCTGATCATAGCATCCTAATTGTGTTGATTAAGGTGTGGTGAGGCTTATAACTTGGGGATAATCAAGTGTGGGGTAACAAGGTTGCATTAATCAAGGCTTTTCAAGTTTCTGTTTTGATAATCTTGCTTCTAACCTTGTTGAATCTTAGCAGTGGTGTTATTGGAAGCTTGTGCTTGTTCTTGCTAGCACATAAGCTCAAAATCCGTGGGTGTGGATGTACATCCATGAGGTACACACCCTTAATCTCAAAATCTGAAAATATTTTGGATATTTGTGATATTTGAGTGTTGCCTATGTTCTTGTGTATTTTGTGGCTTAAAATTGCTTGAATCTGTTCATCTTAGTTATAGTTGTGTTAATTTGGGCTTGGGTGGTCTTAAATCTCACTTTTGATTTGAAAAACTTGGTTTGGAAAAGTTAAAGGGGTGTTTTGGATTACCTGTTTGTGATTGCATCTTGGTATTGTGTTGTTAGAAGGTGTTGTTTGTGCTTGGTATCTGATATATGCCTTGTTGAGAGTGTTTTGCTGCAAGTTTTTGGGTTTGAAACTTCAAATCAAACAATCTGCTATAACTTGGTGAATTTAACTGTTTTTTACCTAAGATTTTGGTGAAATCTAGTATTTGTGAATGCTTAGGGTTGAAAGTTGTTAAAACATCATTATTATAACTTATTTAATAGATATTGAGTGTTGAATCTGGCTTATTGATCAAATACATCAGTAAAGTGCAAAACTGCATGTGTTAGTGTTCATTAGTAACATTCATAAGCTTGAATCTTGATTTAGACTTTAAGCCATTGCATGAAAACTGTTTAAACTTGTTCATTAGAGTTTATAATAGCTTGTGTATGCATTTGGTTGAATTTGATTGGCTGATTATTGCTAAAACTGCTTATAAGTGCTTAACTGCTTATTTGTTCATGTCTGTGATAGATCTGGTGCTTTATTGATTAAACTGTATCAATTGGGTGTTTGTGATTGTGATATTTTGATTGTTCTTGACTCCTTTTGATCCAAATATCATTTGGGTGCCTTTGTGTAATCTGAATCTCCAAAAAAGTCACTAAAGACAAAAAGTCAAACAAGTCAAGCAGTGGAAAAAGTTTCCACTGCTCAACACCCAAAACTAGCCCCTGCTAGTGTTATTTGAACTCAGCTTATCAATAAGCTATTTTAGCTTATCCAGACTTGCAACAACTTATTTTTGTGATAGATCTTCATTATTTGACCCATTTGAGTAGACTTGAGCTTATTGGACTTTGACTTTGACTTTTTACTAGAAAACCAACTTATTTGACTTTTACATAAGTGCTTATTTGCTTTTTCCAGCTTATTGAGTCAGCTTATTTGAAAACTCTTTGTTGATTTTGCTTAATTAAGTCATTTGAAAGCCATAGAAACTTGAATCAACACTTGGGGTGGCCTAGAACTCAAAAACGACTATTTTGTCGTTTTCTATAGATTGCTTATTGCATTTTCAGGCTTATTCCTTGGACTTATTTCAAATTTCTTTTTACAGAAGTCTTATTTAGAACAAAAGAAGCTTGTGTGTCTAATTTCAGCTTATGGCATTGGCTTATAGCTTAATGGGCCAAAAAGCCCATTAAGAATAAGCTGTTTGGTATAAGCTAGCTTATTTCACACTTTCAGCTTTTGGGCCTTTGGAAAAAGTTGTTTAAAATCAAATTTTGAGTCAACTAGTGCTTTTTGGGCTTATTTTGGACACTTTTTTATATTGGGCTCAAATTTTGGCCCATTTAGGATCTGTTTTGGGTTTAGCCCATTTTCTAGGCCCATTAAGGGTATTTAGGTAATTTCACTTTCATTTCTGAGTTATTTAGGTTAAATTAAGCTAGTTTGCAAGTTTTTAGAATTTATTATGATTTTTGGATTTTTAATAATATTTTAATATTATTTTATTGTTAAAAATTAAAAAGTCTGATTTTCTAAGTTTTTATATTTTTCCTAGATTGTAGACACTTAATTAGGAATTTTGCAACTTTCCAAAGATTTTTAGGGTCTTTTAATTATTTTCTAGAATTAATTTAAGTTTTAATTGATTTTAGTAGTTTTTAATTGTTTAAAAATAGTTTTTAGAGGTTTTAAAATTTTGAAATATACTTTTTAGCTTAATTAGGGTATTTTTGAGGTTTACAAACTTTAAAATCTTGTTTGGGGCTTTTTAATAGTAAATTTTGATTTTTAGGGCTTTAATTAGCATTAAAAAGTCATTATTTAATTAATTAAAAGGTTTTGGCAAGTTTGGATTTTTTGTAAACTCTTAGAATATTTTTGTAGATTTTCAGTGATTTTTTGGTAATTTTTAGGGTAAAATTTTAATTTTAGTGCTTTTTACGGTTTTACAGGTACACCTTTTTCGACTTAGTTTAATCCGTCTTCGTAACCGTCATTCTCTTCTAATCTCATTTCTATTTTTCTTTCTCAAAAATATAATCACAAAGATAATCAATTCATTACACACACACTAAGCCTCCTTGAGAACGAACTCATTTTAGGGTCATTTACACACGGTTTTCCTAAATCGTCGTGCTTACCCTATTTGCTCTCTTTTCCTAAAGAGTAGTAAAACCACTACATCAGCCGACCACTCAGCTGAATAGTTACATGAATCACAGTTATGAGAATGACCATCATGGAACTGACAGACAAGACGATAGTAACCACTACAGTGACAACAATTATTCTAGCAATCACAACATAACACCGGTCACGGGCATGATCATAAATACAAAGGGTCAGCAGTCCTATCGATCCACCTGTTCTGTCATTATGACCAAAATTTTCAACTTTATTCATTTTCACATCTGAAGACACATGTCCAGACATCCGTCAAGACACATGTCTCACGTATATTTTTGAAGACACATGTCAAGACATCAGTCAAGACACATGTCTCATGTATATTTTCTGGAGACACATGTCAAGACACATACACATTTTTCTCAAGACACGAGTCAAGACACATGACTCACGTATACCTTCTAAAACAGCCCTAAGAAATTCAGGGTACCCTCCAAGGGGTATATCCATTTTCTTGTGCCATGTATAAATCAGGCCACAAGAATTTCAGTACCAACACTAGTGTATTATTCGCGTTTGGATACGCAGGGTTCGATCTGCGTGAGACAGACAAAACACCTTCAGTGAGATCTGTCACGTTTGCTTCATAACACTTTCATTTATTGATTTCGTATTTCATATATCCACGACCATAAAGGACCCCATTCGTATCACCCATGTATAAGAAGGTTTTTCCTTCAGTCTAATGATAAGATGCAACCTACGAAGCACTTACATCAGACAGATATGAGTTAAATATGATTCTGATTATGTACTATGAACAACACACCATGCTATGATTGGTCATCATTCACATCATATTATGTACAACGATGTTCAGGCTCCTGAATACATTCATCATGGTTTTCCACAATGAGAATCTGTACAAATTATTTATGCTTACGAGTACGTGTTTGTTATTCTATGACTGTGAAGATTTTCAGCTATTATTGATGACACAACTTTTGAAGTTCCTTTTATTCTCAACCAGCCGATTATTTTAAATTTTTCTGATATAAATTCCAGAAGAACCTTTAAGGAGGAGGACGGTAACATGAGATTATGTGTCGACTACCGTCAAATCAAACAAATCATCATTCATGACTGTTATTTCCCTCCACGTATTGAAAAAGGGTTGGATCGCCTATAGGGTGCTAACCACTTTTCCAAGATCGACTTATGATCATGCTGCCAGCATTGACGAGTGAAAGGGCAGGACATTTCCATGACTGCTAATTATACACGACTTGGTCATGCTAAATTAATGATTTTGTTTTAGTCTTATAAATGCTCCAGCAGCATTATGGACTTAATAAATTGAGTTCCATGAACTCATAAACAAATTCATCAGTATTTCCATCAATGACAACCTGATCTTCTCCAGGTCTAGAGAAGGGCACGATGACCATATTCACACTATGTTGCAAATTCTACGACAAAAGAAATTTCACCCTGAAATTTTTTTCTAGTATGAATTCTGGTTGATTACAGTGATACGTTGAATCACATTGTTTCTCACAGCTAGTCTTACCACGACTAAGCTTACGCATAAAGGAGAGAATCCTACACTATATTATGTGTTCTAGAGGATCCTACGCTAAGAGAAGTCTAATTTCAGAGACTCGTGGTTTTCTAAACTTCTATGTATCCAGTTCTAGGGAACAAGATGCAGTTACGTTCATAGCTAATTACCTGACACATCAGCAGGTTAAGATAGAACACCTACATACTAGTAGCTATCTCCATTGGGAACACTTTCCGAATGGAAATGGTACAGTATCTCCATGGATTTGTCAACAGTTTGACCAAGTCTGTAAAATCCTTTCATCCGCAAAGATTTCACAGTAGTAGACTTTCAGATATTTTCAGCCATAGATCGTACGATCACTTGGCACTCTGTCACCTATAGGACCAGATCAAGGTTCACGTTCGCGTTCATTAATTACGTTCACATCCTTGTTCAAATTTATGTTTGCTTTTGCGTTCACGTTCATGACGCCACTGACGTTCAATATTGTATTCTAGCTTACGATTTAAGTCTCACTTTTGTTCTGGAAAGTTTACAGAAAACTTGGGAGACCAGAATCGGGTTTAATAAACTTTTCATCTTCAGACGGACGCTTCACGTCACATTTCACGTCTTACCTCATACCGTTTAGCATTATCACCTAAGTTATTCCATGTTCACGATATGTTTCACATATCACGTTCATTCCACATTTCTGATATCACGTTCACGATACGTTGCACGTATCATAATCCATCATATGTTCCTTATATTACACTCACCACATCTCCATGTATCACGTTCACAATTGCTCACGTATCACGTTCACAATTGTTCACGTACTACGTTCAGCATGCCTCGTGCATCATTGCTCAGACGTTATTAATGTCAGATATTTCGGGTTAGTTTATATCATAACGTTTCATTTACACTTGCATGTTAATTTTAATCCACTCGAACAAATTCATGCGAATCTGTTTTAAGTTATGAACCAGAAACTAAAACGTATTGTCAAGTCAAGGTCATGAAGACCAAGATTATCATATGTGTCAAGAACTTGTGAAGGAACCGTTCCGAGATGGAAGCCACTTGTAAATGGAGGAATCCATCCGGATTTTATCCTCTCATCCTTCTATAATTCAGTTATGTTCTTTTCAGGCACGTCACGTTCCATGTCCATGTTCTTTTCAGTTTACTTTATCTATAATTCGGGGACGAATTATTCTTTTAGGGGGAAGAGTTGTAAAACCCGCATACTTTTACAATGAACATTAAACTACGTAAACATATGTACCAATTAAAACCTTCATTTTATAACATAAACACGTGTCACGAATATTAAATTCAGAAACTACGTACGTGTTATTACACGATAATTATCAAGTACGTGATATTACACGATAATTATTAACCACAATAATTATAATCACGAGCATATGATCACGAACATTAAAATCATGAGCATGTGAACTACGTATTATATATTAGGTCACGATAAACAAGTATTACATATAATAAATAATCCACGATTTTTTAAAACATGAACACGCATACGAATTTAAGAAGAAAGACGTTGGGCTTTAAGTGTTTGTTTGGGCTGTTTAAACAAGAGAAGACAATAGAAGATGGGCTAAGGCCCAAGGTGTATCCTAGTCGGCCAAAAAGAAAAAGGACGGGAAGGAGGTTGTTTTTATTGTGTTACTACAAAAAAAAGGGAGAAAACATAAAACCCTAATAAAAAACTAAAGATGTCGCCGCTTGTTTTTTTTGTGTGTCTCTTTCCTGCTGATGGGTGAACCAACAAAATCAAGAACAAACAATGGTTGTTCAGTTCAAGGAATCAAGGTTGGGTCGTGATTTATTGTTCCTAAAACCCTAAACGCACGTAAGAAACCCTAATCTCGTTTTCTTTTGTTTTTCTTTTTGTCAATTGATCTAAGATCCAGAATTTAGGTTTATGAACATGTTAAATGCAAGCCCAAGGGATTCGGGTGATTAGCTTGCTGTTTGGTTGTGGTTTTCACAAAAACCGAGACACTTATGTGTCTCGGTGGTGGTTATATACCATCAGTCGCAAGGCCAGTGTGGCTTTTTGGCCTAACAGTGGCGTCCAGCAGGAAAGTAGGGGGAACGAACCTTGCGCAGTGGCAGCCAAAGCTGCTGCTGCCGGTGGGTGTTATGCTCGGCCAGTGGGAGCCACGGCTGGGTAGTGGGAAACCACGGCTGGCAGTCACAACCTGGCGGTGGGGATTCTGACTAGGACAATGGCAACCGGCTAGGCCGGGTAGCCACTGTCAAGGGGTTGCTTGGTTAGGCTTATATGTAAAACACGAAACGGGCACGGGATATATTTTATAAGCTATATTTTTTGTTACAAGTTATATTTTTACAAGTTATTATTTTCAAGAAAATTTATATTTATTAAGCATGACTAATAATTAATTTAATTAAATCATGGACTTAGGTTAAATTTATTTAAATACATGTATAAGCCTAAGTATTTTATCATTTACTTTTAGACTATAGTTTATTATTAATTAAATGTTAAACATGAACTTATAGTTAATTAATAAAACATGACTTAGGTTATAATTATTAAACATTAATAATTCATGATTAACCTAAATATTTATTTAGACTAATTTAATTAAATCATGCTTTAATTTAATTAAATCATTTAACCTATAGTTTATTTATTTCCATGTATTTATTAATAAACTATACTAATTAATCATGATATATTATTAATTAATAAAACATGTACTATTATTATTGATTAGTAATCAGTTATAACCTATAGTATTTTAATTAATAAACTATATTATTAATTGCATGACTGATGACTTTTAATCAGTGAACACTAGCTTATATTATTAGCTTATTAACCCAGCTATATTTCTAAATAGGGAAACTTTCTATTTTTGGAAACTTACTATTTTTGGAAACTTTCTATTTTTAGAAACTGGCCTATTTTTAGAAACTGATCTATTTTTTTGGAACTTTCTATTTTGGAAACTTTTTATTTTAGGGAACCTGCTATTTTTAGAAAGTTATTTATTATTATACAACAAGTATAATAATACAAGAATACAAGATAATACTTAATCAGAATACATGAAATACATGATTAACACAGTAAAATACTTAAAACAGTAAACAAGACAAGAACATATAAAACAAGCTAAGAACATGTTGTAACCAGTAACATACTCAGTAATCAGAATACTTATACATGTCCCTTATTTATGTAGCATTAGTGAGGTCGGAGTAGGACTATTCATCTGTTCATCTTTCCCCGTTCACTAGACACAAGGTACGGATTTCCCGTCCTTCAGTATGGACATTCTTTCCATATTAGGATTCCCCGTTTGCAGCCAACTGTTTTCCCAGTATATGTTTTATATGTTTTGATCTGCTTATGTTTAGATTTAAATGCCTAAGTCATATACATGCATGACCAGTTCCACCTAGTTATGGAGGTACCATAACCATAACACTAGAGGCACCAGTGTTATGACTTCACCACGGCCGAGTGATAACTCGTGGTGTCCCTTTCAGCTTTTGGACATATTATTATATTATCATGTGGGGCGTATAGGTGCATCCTAGTTACATGTTTTAGCAGTATTATCAGGTGAATGTGGTGTGTGCCTTGCATCCTTCACAAGGAGTTGATCCCTCCTACCCAGACTTAATTAATTAGAGGCAACCCCTCTAAGTGCATGATGAGGTCACCCCTCTAAGTATTCATGCACGTTGATACTTCATGACCTATAATGGCTTTTGGTTTACATGTAATACAATTTCATAAGATAAATATAAGGCTTCTCAAACTATAAAACCAGTTTTACTAGTTATACCAGGTTTTCCAGGACTTATTCATTTCCGCTGCTACATGTCTTATATGCTTATATTATTCATACTATGCGTGTATATCTCTGCACTGGGCATTTTGCTTAGCCGTTACTTTCATTTCCATGTCCCAAAACGGCAGGTACCCAATGACAGACTCGAGCATTTGGAGGACGTGCATAGGATGGAAGCTGCCATAGACTTCTTCTCATTTTTGGCCCCATATACTTATGCTTGTTTAGTCTTTCTTCATTCATTTTCTTTAATCATGTTTTAAGCTTATGTTTGGGAACCGATGTTTGATTCTAGTTTTCCCTATGGTCATGTATGTTTTATTACATATTACCTTGCATGCTTTGATGACACGCCATAATTACGCATAACGGTCCACTTATCAAAGTGGGATGTTACACTTTTACCACTAAAAACATTAAAAACATAACTCTAAAACATGAACTTATGACGTAATATGTCGAAATTACACAGGTTTTGTGTTTTTGTGTGAAAATAGGTAAAAAGTTGCAAAATGAAGAAAATACGAGAGTTCACGGACATTTATTAAAGAAAAAGACAAAAAATGCTCAAAAGGACCAAAGATGCAATTGGAATGAAGTTTCAGGGATTAAAGATGAAGATTTTACAAGTGGAAGGACTTTAAGTTGCCAAAGATCAAGTTTTATAAAGAGAAGGGCCAAATCTGCCAAGCTGTGAAAGTTGTATTAATACTCTCCAAATGGACCAATGAGGAGCCTTTGTTTAGCCTCACACGGATCACCAACAAAGCACATTTAATACACTGAATATTCCAACAGCTTTTTACTCCTTATCCCAACATACGCACTCGGGCCAATAAAACGTCGACATGTCATCATTTTCTATTACAACAAATTAAGGTCGAAGGAGGAGGATTCAGAGAAAGTGTTCTACATCAAAGTTGATCTACATTTCAAGACGAACACAACAAGATTAACAGATTACACTGCCGTTACCTATACAAAATTGCCCAATTTCATTTGCAACTTATAAACCCTAATCTACGTGGATGACTTTAATTGGCTATGTTTCTTTCATTCACTGACTTCTCTGTCACTTTACAATTCCTCACACCACACCCGTGCTCCTATCTCCCTCTATAAATACACAACCCCGCTCCTCCACACACACACTTTTTCGTTTTTCTAAAATTTAGGAACCGTAACTGAATTCAGTTGCGAATTAGTTATAGCTTGTACTTAGCATAGTTTCTGTATCAATTCACTAAAATTTGTACATTGATTCACTTCTTCATTCAGTTAATGTCCTTCATTTACTTCAATTCATCTCAGTTGCTTCAAGTTTTTTATTCTGGTTACGAATTCGTGTTCCTGCTGTTATCCTGGAGTTGTGCCGTTGTTTAGATAGATTTGGTAGGATGAATTGTGGTGAAAATTTGGATTTGAGAAAAGTTAGCCGTTCGTTTTGAATTATAGAATCAAGCTTTGTTGATTTACAACTTTTATCAATGGTGATTATGTTGAATAGTGTTTAGGTGGTAGTATTAAGCTGCAACTACATCAGTGGACAGGCATGGATGTGAGGTTGTTCTTATTTCCATTTTCTGCATTAAGTCTAGTGTAAACTGTTGCTTTTGATTTGTAGTGTAGTTACCTGCGATATGCTTGGAACATGTGTAATTTGATTTGTTTGTGTTAGCTGAGTATCAGGTAACAGTCAGTTACCTTTAGTCCTTCATATAGCTTTGATAAATTTCCATTGTAGCTGATATAAGAGTGTCTGGATGTGTAAATTTACTGTATTATTGTTGGAGCTCATAGCTAGCATTGTTACAACTTCATTAATCTTCTTAAAACATAGAGTTTCTAGCCTTAAATGTCAGAGATAGAAAGTCAAAAAGGCAATTCGCAAATAAATGCTTTGGGTTAAAGTTATTGTCACAAACAGTGGTTTTCAAAGCTATGTAACTTTTTATTTTCTTTGATTCAAGGTTCATGGATTGATGTTTTAGATAGCCTGAAGTAGTGTCTAAAAGTTTCTAGTTTTGAGTTTTTTTCCTAGCCTATTGTTATCTTTTCAAATCAGCCATCAAAGTAGCTCTTCACACCCGTTTCAAAAGCTGTTTTGGTCATAAGTCACTAGTTTGCTTATTTCTTGTCCTTAGCTTATGTTTCTTCATCAAGGTAGCTTAATTACAGCTTATTAGTCATATCTAGCCTTTAGATTTTATTTTCTCAAAAATCAACTTTGGTCAAGAAAAGTCAAATTAAGCTCATTTTGCTTATCAATGATTTCTAGCTTATTCTTACAGTAAATTTGGATTTTACTTCATGGAGATCATTTTTCTCAGCTCATTGTTGATTTCTCAAATTTGCAGCTTCTCTTAATAAGCCATAAGTTCAAAACAAACTTTTTGCATAAGCTCAAAATTCGTTTAGTAAGCTACAGCTTGTTTCATTTGCCCAAATTAATTTTTCTTAGCTTATTTTCACATAGGAACATTTTAAAACAAACTAGAGCTTATTTGGTAGAGTAAAACTTCTAATTGAGCTAGATAAAAACTTTCAGCCCGTTTTTAAGTTTTTCTTTGTTTAAATTGCAATATAGTCCCTGGAATTTGAAATTGTTGTACTTTGTTGATGGCATTTTGCACTTTGACGTTTTGGCAGTTTTAAACCCTAGCTTTTAGTAGTTTGTTAATTAGTTGTTTCAGGTTTATTAATGGTTTGTTTCAAGTTTATTAAAAGCTAGTTTCATCTTATAGATTTAATATTTGTGTCATTTACTTTTAATGATTTTTTTTCATTTTAATATTTCCTTGCTTTTAACTTTTCTTAATTGATCTTCGTGCCTTTATTGTAATACTTGCAACTTGGTTTTAGAATAGTACATATTAAGTAACTAGATATTATTTTTAGTTTTTACGTGCTTTGTTTGCCGATTAGAAATAGATACCAAATCAAGTTTATTAACCAAAAACGAATAAAGTCTTAATGAGAAAACGTAAAATCAATTCGACGTGACTCGAGAAGAAACGATATACTAAAACGGATATTATTGGGTTAACATATTACGTACTTATGAAACTAATAAGAAATAAACGTACTTTTAATAAGGAATCACAAATAGCCCTTAAATGTAGCTAATTTAGAGTACAATTCAAACTACCACCAATAAACAATACCAAACAACCCCTATAAACAGTTATTTTAATAAGGAAATCCTATACGAAATCTAATATAGTGCCTAAAAGTACAACAAAAAACATGATCTTCGGTTTAACCTTATTGAGAAAACTTAATATATGCTTAAAGTGAAGTAAAATACACAAAATGATTTAATTGTACCCTTTAAGTTAGAAACACATAAAAAATCTGGTAAATTTATACAATAATTCGAGAGAGTTATTTTTTTTATCAAATACCTTATTCACATAGACATTGTGTATGAACTTTTTATATACACAATAAAATAGAAAGTCACATACGTTGTGAGTTGGTTAACTGATGATTCATAAAAGTTTTAACACCTAATATGTAAAACAAAAAACAAAAAGAAGAAAAAACTATAAATGATCACATGAACACTTCATCACATAAAAGTATTAGGCATATACACATTCTGCATAAACTTTTTTGGCAATTCAGGTGTAAGAACATAACTAACATTACGTATCTAAGTACTCATCTAAATTTGTGGCAACTATTTTCCGTTGCTAAGATGGGTACAACATGTAATTAGATAAACGTCTTCATACCAAATGATTGGATCATCCTTTTCTAATTTCACGGTATAGCCTCTGCTTTATGATTGGATCATCTTCATACAAAAAAACTCCACGAGAATTACCACTAGTAAGCAAATTAATAAAACATACATGGAATTCGTGTGCCAAAAATTATTACCCTAATTCATTGTCATTATGTATAAAGAAATCGGTCTAATTTATTTTACGGTTCTTTTGTTAAGTATTTAGAGATGAGAAATGTGCTACAAACGCATATATGAAATAAGCCAATATTTTTCAAACATAATACAAGTCCACTTTTAGTAGTTAACATTATAAGAGAAAAGTGAGAAACAGGGCCGGATCTGGGGCCTTAGCAAGTTGTGCAAGCGCATAAGACCCAATAGACTTTAGGGGCATGATACGAACCTATCCCATACTAGGCTCGTAATCGGTTCATAAGTCCTAAGTGTAGAACTCGCTCAAAAAGCTAGCTTGTTTGAGGAGGGGACACCTAGACATTATAAACCATCAACCATTCCCATACATGGCCGATGTGAGATCATAACATTACCCCACCCTTTGAGGAACCAACGTCCTCGTTGGTCACGGCTATGTTGGTCACGGTTGGTGATATGAGTGAATTTACTCATATCATTTGTAGCTTAAAACATTGAAATATTGCATGAAATGTATCAAATATGCCTTGGAAATGCTTGTTTCTTGTTTTCATGTGTGTAGGTACCAAGTTCGCGAAAACCGACAAAAATCGACACGAGAATGAAGAGAAAAATCAAAGAAGCCAAAATCAAGATCAACTTTAGAGGATTTATCAAGAAAATGAGCCAAGTGGGTCCCACAATGGGGTAAATGGGCTCAAAAGCCCATTTAGTTTTCAAGTTAACTTTGTGAAATGGTGGAAAACTTACCAAGCCCAAATGGAGTGATTCAAACGGATGGATAAAGTGTTTGGGCCCAAGCCCAAGATTTAATGAAACGAATGGAATAAACAAAATGATGGGCCGTAGGGTTTCTGATATTCTATGTAACGTGTATATTGCACGTTTTCACACCAAATAATAATTTTACTTCACACGTTACAATCCTCACCCATTTAATATTCACCCACTCACCACATATTTACTTCACACACATACAAACATACATTCGATAAAACCTATGTTGTTTTCTTCTCCAATATTCCATCTTCCCCACCCTAAAAACCTGCTAATAAACTATTGTTCATTAACCCTAGATGGGTAAAAAGGTGTTGTATCTATTTAATTAATTCATATCAAGGGGATTAAAACCCCCAAACTTATAGGAAGAGAAAGAATGGAGAGGCTATGCTACGTGGCCATTTTTGATTCGAAGAAACACCTCACCCATCTTATTCAGCCAATCACAGAGAAAGAAAGAAGCACAACTAGCACACGGATGCCACGTTGGCAATCCGTGTGCTAGATTGAATCACCTCATCCGTCCGATCAAAGAAAGAGAAAGAAAATAAAGATCAATGGTCAAAAAATCAAATGGAATATTCCAAGATTGATGCGAATATCCTCTTCATCAACAGCCTTGGGAGGCTATAAAAATCCCCCATTATTTCCTTGTAATCCATCCTTTCTTTTACTTTTAGAGTTATGCTGTAGAAATAGATTTAGAGTAAATCTTGTATTTCCTTTTTAAAGCTTTGTAATATTTTTCTGGAAATCAATAAAAGTTCAGTTTATTTTAATTTCAATCGTGTCTATTTACTTATTGTTTGAAGTGATTTATAAATTTATTCTTTAAGCTATTTCATGGTAATAATGTTTGAAAGTTGAATATAAACTAATCAATAGTCTATATTCAATATTAAAAGTAAGTTTGGATCACACTTATCCCTACTGGATAAGTGAAACACAAAAAAAAAAGTTGGTTCGGATGCTGTTTGGATGATTCGAATGGTGTTTGGTGGTTGTGATTCGGGTTCTAAGGCAGCTCAGCGCTTGCTTTCTTCCCAATGGATTCTACAAAAGGTGAGTCCTTAATTTTATTTTTATGTTCAATTTTAGATAAATATTGAGTTGATTTAAATGTAAGAGTGATTTATCTGATTTTTTTTTTAACTGTTTAATGTTTAAAAAGTTGAAGTTTGAATATTTGAGATTGAGTTTGCTTAATGTTTACTTATTTAGACTTGATTTATATTGTGTACTGAATGACTGAGTGTCTCGTATGTTATTGAAATTGTTAGATTTTTGTTATTTTTGAGATTTTCTTAATAAATCTGATATGTTTGATAGTAGAAGTGTGATATATGAATTGGATATTAGGGATCGATTTGTAGGTTAACTATAAGGCTTAGGTTGGTCTAACTGATAAGCGAATCTGTTTAGTTAATTTTTAGCTTCATACAGCTTGATAATATTTCCTGAATGATTGAAATTGAGTTTCCTTGGATCTGTTTTCTCTTTAGATTAGTTTAATAACCTGAATGTTTGCTAAGTAAATGAAATTCGTTGAATGCTACTTATCAGTTTATTGGATATTTGCATCTCTGTTTTACTGATTTAAATGTTCAGTAAATTCTGAATTTTGGCTAAATATAGATTTGGGTTAAAATCAGTTTGATTTGGTATTGTTGTGCTGTGCATCTCGTTTTATTAGGATATTGTATTGGTCTGTTGAGCTTACTGCTTATTTGTCCAAGTTTAAAGCTTATCAGTCCCATTGACTGATAAGCTCATAAGCTGATTACTGTCAGCTTAAAGCTAATAAGCTCACAACAAGTCACTCCTATGACTGTATTTTACAAACTGTCAAAAAGAAAATAATTCCAAAAAAATAATGTCATCAGGGGGTCTCG
Organism: Glebionis coronaria; assembly: GCA_025667525.1. NCBI lineage: Eukaryota > Viridiplantae > Streptophyta > Magnoliopsida > Asterales > Asteraceae > Glebionis > Glebionis coronaria. The sequence continues at coordinate 294,412,449 of CM046877.1, forward strand.
AACTCGAGACCTCCCCTTTACCAGTCTTGCGTGATAACCACTTGGGTTGCACGCCCTTTTGATTTAACTCTCTTCTTTCTCATTTATATAGTTTAGTTTGTTTAAGCAGATTTTACTTAATACCTTTGAGTTTAAATACACGTTTGTTTTATTTTAATTAATTAAAATTTTAATTAAAGTCTGTTTTGAGATTTTTAAAATTAGTTTATTATTATAAATAAATCAAAATAATAAATATATAAAAAAAATGTTTTTATTTTAAAAGTTTAATTAGTTTATTAATTAGATTTTTATAATAATTAGAATAAATAGTTTTTAAAAGTAGATTTGTTTTAAAGTATTTGTGATAAGATAAATTAGTTTTAAAAGTTATTAAATAAATTTATTTTATAGATTTTTGAATAGTTTAATTTTTTTTTCATAGATAATTAAAATAGATTAATTTTTAAAATAGTGTTATTTTTTTAAGTAAGTAAGTGTTGGTAGATTTTAAATAGGTGGTGTTTACGATTCATGCACTTTAGGTTTATTTTAAATAGTTTAAAATTTGTAGACTTTAATTGTAGTTTAAAAACCGAAAACCAATTCAAATCAATTGTCCAAATCAAAACTAAACGTCTCAAATTCATAAGATCTTCGTGTACAACGAACTCGACTCACTCACGTGTTTAATTGAATTCGTCATTGGTATTATTAGACTATTACTTTTTCCTAAAGGTAATTTTCTAATTTACCCATATAACGTATTTAATTATCACTATACTATCCACGACACATCAAAAATTTTGGCGCCGCTGCCGGGGATCTTGTGTACGATTCGTCTTTGTGGAGATTTGTTGATCGTGGATTTGAAGACCCTTTCCGTCCTCGGAAAGTTTGTTATTTTTCTATTATATAGTATGTATCGTTTTTCTCGTTTTTTGTGAATAATATATTGTATTACGTAGCACAATAAATTTACATACTTTTCAAATAAGCATTAGTTGGGATTTCATCACCTAGCTATTGTATTCGAACCCAAAACAAAAATAAAGGCAAAATACATAAATACTAATAAGAAGTTTAAACTCGATTTATACAAACTATAAGGTGGGTATAAGGCGACGTGCTATAAAAGGCCGTCTAAGGAAAAAGGTTTTTAAGTGCTTAGTGCCACCTCGTTTCCCCGCTTGCTTGTGCGTATATTGAGAGGGACAACCTATTATTGGTTTGCCGACTCAAGTAGTAATAAATCTTATTTTTGTTGTTTACTTATTGAACCTCGAGACGTTTAGGTTTTCACCTATCGTTTCAAAGTCGACCGAGGGTAATTTACTTCCATAGTAGTTATCCTTATTCCTTGTTTTTATCGATCATTTTTTATTGAGCAATACCAAATAAAATACCAAAAATAATCTTCTTCTTGTCTAATTTCTTTTCTTCAATCCTCTAAATTCTCGTCTTTGTAGTGTATGCAATTACGTTCTTCTCGTCTTGTGATTGATTTTAATAGGCTTGAAAATATTCCTCGTAGAAATAGAAATCGTCAACAACGAATAGTGGAACCCGAGCTTCCACCTATTGTTGTAGAGATGGCCGATAACCGAACAATGGAGGAATTGCTCCGTGCACCCACCGAAGGGTATGGGGAAGCAATCGTTGTGCCGGCTATTTTGGCGGATCATTTTGAGATTAAGACGGATCTTGTATCACTCATTCGTGCCGACCAATTTCGTGGCAATGAGACCGATAGCCCGCATTCTCACATTAGGAATTTTAATCGAATTACCTCGACTCTCAAGTTTAGAGATGTGACGAATGACGTGATTAAGCTCATGCTTTTTCCGTACTCGCTCGAGGTTAATGCTAAGCTTTGGTATGAGAAAGAACCACCGGGTTCGATCTTAACTTGGGATGATTTAGTGTCAAAGTTTATGAATTATTTCTTTCCACCTTCTAAGACAACACACTTTAAAAACGAGATCACTAGGTTTGAACAAAAAGTGCATGAATCGTTTGGGGTTGCATGGGAGAGATTTAAAGATTTGTTAAGACAATGTCCACACCACGGTTTCTCGGAATTGCACCAAATTAATACTTTTTATAATGGGCTTAATATGATTGAACAAGATTCTTTAAACGCCGCCGCGGGTGGTAGTCTTTTAAGAAAAACTCCGAGAGACGCATGGGGAATAATTGAGGATAAATCTAGAGCACAATATTCACGAAACACACCGGGTGTTTCCAATGTGAATTCATTTAATCCCGAGATTGCTAGATTGGACTCTAAGATTGACACGATTTTGAATGAGCTTAGGAAGAATCCTCATGGATCGATTAATATGGTTGAGAGTGTTTGTGTATCATGTGGTGGAGCACATCCTAATTATGCTTGTTTAAACACGGGTTTTGATCAAGCTAGTGCTTTTGCCGCGACGGGAACTTATGGCTCCAACGGTCAAGTTCCTCGTCAAAATCATGTTGCTCCACCGGGTTTTCCACCGGTTCAAAATAGGTACAACAATGGAAATAATGGGAATAATTTTAACCGTGGTAACCAAGGGAATTTTAATCAAGGAAATGGGTTTAATGTTAATCGAAACAATCAAGGTTTTCAAAGCAATAATCAAAATGATTTTTCAAGCTACATTAACGAGGAAAATTTGAAAGCTTTTCAAAACAACATTCAAGGACAAATGGCAACTTTGAAAAACGAGTTTCAAAATACGATTAAAGGGCAAAACAATAAGATTGAGCTTAATCAACAAAGAACTGAACAAAGATTTGAGCAAATGTTTGAACAAAGTCAAAATCGTATGCAACAAAGTATGGAACAAGGTCAAAACAAATTGCTTTCGATGTTTGAATCTTTTATGAGTCAACCTTCCTCGTCTTCGAGTGGCTTACCTAGTAACACCATTCCAAACCCGAAGGGTGAGATGAAAGCTATAACCACACGTAGTGGGAAAGCTTTAGACGGACCTTTGCTTCCCAATGTGAGTACCTCTACGGTGAGGGAAGTGGAGCAAGAACCCGAGGTGGTTAAAGAAAAGGAAATTCCTATTCCACCAAAGGTAGACCAATTGCCTATTCCGGAACCCGAGCTTCCGAAGACTAAACCCACACTACCCTACCCTTCGAGACTTAACCAAGAGAAGCTCCACGAAAAGTCCAATGCTCAAATGGCTACTTTTTTAGAGATGTTTAATAATATTCATATTAATGTTAGTTTCGCGGATGCATTGCTTCACATGCCTAAGTTTGCTTCGACAATTAAGAGATTGATAAATGATAAAGGGAAGTTGGTTGAAGTGTCTACATCTTTAGATGCTAATTGTTTCGCGGTTCTTACACAAAAGCTTCCAAAAAAGCTTGGAGACCCGGGCAAGTTTGTGATACCATGTGATTTCCCTAATATGGAAGAATGCTTAGCTTTAGCCGATCTTGGTGCTAGCATTAATTTGATGCCTCTTTCCGTATGGAAAAGGTTATCACTTCCCGAGCTTACACCTACTAAGATGACTCTCGAGCTAGCGGATCGATCGATCGCCTTACCAAAAGGTATAGCCGAGGACGTGTTTGTCAAAGTAGGGAAACTCGTCTTTCCTACGGACTTTGTGGTTTGCGATTATCCCGAAGATTCTCGTGTACCACTAATTTTGGGAAGACCGTTTTTGATGACGGCTAGTGCTTTAGTTGACATGAAAGCGGGGAAATTGACTTTAAGAGTTGATGATGAAAATATCACGTTTGATATTGGTCATATCTCTAAATTTTCTTCCAAGTATTACGAGGAATCAATTAATCAAATCGATGTGATTGATGTTACTTGTAAAGAATATTCTCAAGAAGTGCTTGGATTCTCGGCTAATTCCGAAAGTGACAATCCTTCTTTATCGGATCCTACTATTGCCCTTTCGTCTCCACCCCTTACTCCATTTGGGGCTAGTGATTTTATCTTGGAGGAGGTGGATGCTTTTCTTAGCACACCGGATTTGCTAACTTCATATGATGAGGAATATCATGATATGGAGGGAGATATCGATTTACTTGAAGCCTTTTTGAATGAAGATCCTTATGAATCGCCACCTATGGATTTGAAAGTTGTGAATGAAAATGAGACTAAAGTGAAAACATCTATTGAGGAAGCACCCGAATTAGAACTTAAGGAGTTACCCACTCATTTGGAGTATGCTTTTCTTGAGGGATCGGATAAGTTACCGGTAATAATTGCTAAGGGATTAAAGGAAAATGAAAAGGATGAGCTTATTAAAGTGCTTAAGAAACATAAACGGGCCATTGCATGGAAAATCTCCGACATTAAGGGTATAGATCCTAAATTTTGTACTCATAAGATTCTAATGGAGGATGATTATAAACCCGCTATCCAAAATCAAAGAAGGGTCAATCCAAAGATTCATGAGGTGATCAAAAAGGAAGTAACTAAACTTCTAGACGCCGGAATGATCTACCCTATCTCGGATAGTCCATGGGTTAGCCCCGTGCATTGTGTTCCAAAGAAAGGAGGAATGACGGTTGTTACTAATGAGGATAATGAATTGATTCCTACTAGACTTGTGACCGGTTGGCGTGTTTGTATTGATTATAGGAAACTTAATGACGCCACTAGGAAGGATCATTTTCCATTACCTTTTATGGATCAAATGTTAGAGAGACTAGCGGGAAATGAATTCTATTGCTTTTTGGATGGATTGTCTGGCTATTTCCAAATCCCCATTGACCCTCGTGATCGAGAAAAGACCACATTCACTTGTCCTTATGGAACATTTTCCTATCGTCGCATGCCTTTTGGACTATGCAATGCTCCGGGGACGTTCCAAAGGTGCATGATGGCCATTTTCCATGATATGATCGAGAAAACCATGGAAGTCTTCATGGATGACTTTTCGGTTTTTAGGGAATCTTTCACTTCATGTCTCTCTAACTTAGAAAGAATGTTGCAACGTTATGAGGAAACGAATCTTGTGCTTAATTATGAAAAATGTCACTTCATGTGCAAAGAGGGAATTATGTTAGGTCATAAGATCTCTAAGGCCGGTATTGAGGTTGATAGGGCTAAAATCGACGTGATTGCCAAATTGCCTCCACCCACCACCGTTAAGGGAGTAAGGAGTTTTCTCGGCCATGCCTGCTTCTATCGTCGTTTTATACAAGACTTCTCTAAGATAGCTCGGCCTATGACCCATCTTTTGGAAAAAGAGACTCCTTTCATTTTTTCGGATGAGTGTATTCAAGCCTTTGAGATGCTTAAAAAGAAGTTAACCGAATCTCCAATCTTAGTTGCCCCGGATTGGGATCTACCTTTTGAAATTATGTGTGATGCTAGTGATTATGCGGTAGGTGCGGTTTTGGGGCAACGTAAGCTAAAACACTTCTTGCCTATACACTATGCAAGTAAGACTATGACGGATGCTCAAACAAAGTACACTACAACGGAAAAGGAGTTTCTTGCCGTTGTGTATGCTTTTGAAAAGTTTAGACCATATCTCGTCTTGTCTCAAACCATATTGTATACGGACCACTCGGCTATCAAATATCTTCTTAATAAACAAGATGCTAAGCCGAGGTTGCTCCGGTGGATTCTCCTCCTTCAAGAATTTAATGTCAAAATTCTAGACAAAAAAGGAGCCGAGAATCTCGCGGCTGATCATTTATCTCGACTTGAGAATCCTCACCAAAGTGATCGAGAGAATAAGGAAATCAATGAAACATTTCCTCTCGAGACGCTTGGTATGATTGCTTTTCGTGGTGATGATAGTACCCCATGGTTTGCAGATATCGCAAATTACCATGCGGGGAAGTTTGTGATCAAGGGTATGTCGTCCCAACAAAAACGAAAGTTTTTCAAGGATATTTCCTATTACTTTTGGGACGACCCCTATTTGTTTCGTGTGTGCGCGGATCAAGTGATTCGTAGGTGCGTGTTTGGCAAAGAAGCTCAAGATATCCTTAAATCTTGTCATGAGGGACCCACCGGGGGACATCATGGTGCTAACGCCACCGCGAAGAAAGTCTTTGATGCCGGCTTCTTTTGGCCTTCCATATATCGTGATGCCCAAGACTTGATCAAGACTTGTGATGCTTGTCAACCTCAAGGAAAGAACTCACAAAGGGATGAAATGCCTCAAAACATTATCCAAGTTTGTGAAATCTTTGACATGTGGGGGATCGATTTTATGGGGCCGTTCCCATCCTCGAAAGGAAATAAATGCATTCTCGTAGCCGTGGAATATTTGTCTAAATGGGTCGAAGCAAAGGCTTTGCCCACGAATGATGCTCGAGTTGTGGTGAAATTTTTGAAACAACTCTTTGCTAGGTTTGGAACTCCGTGGGCTATTATAAGTGATCGTGGGACCCATTTTTGTAATGAACAATTTGAAAGAGTTCTAAAGAAATATGGTGTCACTCATCGACTTTCTACGACTTATCACCCTCAAACGAGTGGTCAAGTGGAGGTTTCAAACCGAGCTCTTAAAAGGATTTTGGAGCGTTCTATTGGAGAGAATCGCACTTCATGGTCGGATAAATTGGACGATGCATTGTGGGCTTTCCGTACGGCTCACAAGATGCCAATTGGTTGTACACCATTTAGGTTGGTCTACGGAAAAGCATGCCACTTGCCAATTGAACTCGAACATAAGGCGTATTGGGCTCTTAAGCATTGTAACTTTGATTTGAGGACCGCGGGTGATCATCGCAAGGTTCAATTGAATGAACTAAGTGAATTAAGGGATCAAGCTTATGAAAATTCTTTGATCTACAAAGAGAAGACTAAGAGGATTCATGACTCTAAGATCAATAACCGCATTTTCAATGTTGGTGATCAAGTCCTCTTATTCAACTCTAGACTTAAGATTTTCTCGGGCAAGCTTAAATCCCGTTGGTCCGGACCATTCACCATTGCACAAGTTTTCCCTTATGGCACCGTTGAGCTAGCTCAAAAAGACGGGCCTAACTTTAAGGTGAATGGTCATCGTGTGAAACATTACTTTGGAGGGGACATACCTACGGAGGTTGCCCCGGATCTTCAAACTTTCCCTAAGGACCAATGAATGCGGGGATCGAGTCGAGCTCATGACTCGGTTAACAAAAACGAGGTGCCTTGTGGGGGAGTCCCATACATTCTATCTTCTTTCTATTTTCTAACATCTAATAAGGCTTGATCTTTCAAGCTCGTGTTCGTGATTTGTTGTGTTGTGATCTTAGGTATGACCCTAATTTTTGAAGACTCTCGTGTTCGGTTTTTGCCGGACTTGATCTTCCATTCTTTGAATGCCAAAAAGGGGCATACTCTTTACCCTTGATTTTTATCGACTAACGTTTTATCTTGAGGCATAATTAATAAACGGCTTATAGATTTGCGTACTCTTTCCATGCTAGGATGTTGCATTAGACTCTTCGTGTCTTAGCAAGGGGGTGTTACTCTTGAGCTAAGAAACATTGAGGACAATGTTTGGTTTTAGCATGGGGGAGTCAATCGATATAATCGCTTGCAATTGCTTTTGTCGTGTCCAAACGTTGTTTTTTTCATTTTTCAATAAAATTTTAAATTTTTAGTGTTATTTTTTAGTTTTAATAAAGAAAATAAGTGTTTTTGACACAAATGTAGGCTTTCAATAAGAATAGTTTTTTACTCGACTTGGTTATTAACCTTAGCTTTTCCTTAAGGTATTTGAATTAAGTTTTGCTAGGCTATTATTTAGGGAGCTTTAAAACGCGAAAGTCTTAATTCATACGAGTTAAGAACAAGAACTTTTCGAAAGCTCCTATAATTGATCCTAGAAAGTCGTCTATCAAGGGAACTTTAAAACGCAAATTCTAAAACTTGCAAAAGTATAAGAAGATGCAAGATCCTATAGATGACTTGAAAACCCAAAACTTTTATTTAATAGGCTAAATATCTATTGATTTCATTTTTGGAATTTTACAATATGGAGAACAAGAGATGATAGAGCCAATTATAAGTTTGGTATTCTTTCGGGAATTTATGTGAGTTAATTGTAAGCCTATTCTCCCATCGCTTGTTAATAAATTTAATTGCAATAAATAAGGTTGAACGATTTGAAAAGTTACTTAGCTTCTAGCCCAAGATCGTTTAAAAGTTGCTCGGTATGGATTAGAGTTCATAGCCAAGGCATAACTTATTGAAGCGGGATGCGAAGATTGGCGAGTCCAAAAAGGTCCTAACAAGACATGAGGGCTATGTTTTATTGCTAAAGATCTCAAGTGATGTGAAGATTCATTTATCAAAAATCAATATGAAGGATCGAGACACACGACGAAAAGCAAATACTCCCAAAAAGTCATGGAGAAGTCTATCCAAAAAGACCAAAATAAGGTATGAGGATAAATGAAGCCAAGTCCAAAAAGGAGGCGGATCGTTGTATATCAAAATCCCAATAAAGATTGGAGAAAAATGAAGAAGTCGTGGTCCAAGTATGAATCTCTCAAAATTTCAAGTGAAGAAATTCCTATTTGAAGAGAAGACCATTATTTCATGAACGTCTCTCAAGGTTTGAAGTATGAAGTCGCTGCCAAATATCGGTCCGAGAAAGGTCTCAAATCGCGAAGCAAGTTATGCCAAGATATGAACTTTATGAGGTCCCGAGAAGCAGTTTTAAAAGATTTTGTCCTTTAGCTAACTATTGATTAAATCGTTCACTTTATTTTCGGCCTAATAAATTATAGAAATAAGTCAAAAATGCATCCTCGTGATCATTTAAGACAACAATAAAATATAAGAGATACACCTAGGAATAAGGGAGTCTAAGTGAATAATTGGCCCACATGAATTCGTGTTAGTTTGCTAACTTATAATAACAATGATCTTGTTTTTGCACTTGGCATGGAAAAGTGAAAAGTCGGGGACGATGAATCTATTTGAGTTTTATGATCCTTAAAGTTATTTTTCAATAATGAAAGCAATACATTATGTCTTTGCAAAATAAAAAGTCGAAAGTTGAATAATGGTGTAGATATAGTTTTATTTTATCATTGCGTGAGGACACGGCAATTACTTAGCATGGGGGAATTTGATATGAGTGAATTTACTCATATCATTTGTAGCTTAAAACATTGAAATATTGCATGAAATGTATCAAATATGCCTTGGAAATGCTTGTTTCTTGTTTTCATGTGTGTAGGTATCAAGTTCGCGAAAACCGACAAAAATCGACACAAGAATGAAGAGAAAAATCAAAGAAGCCAAAATCAAGATCAACTTTAGAGGATTTATCAAGAAAATGAGCCAAGTGGGTCCCACAATGGGGTAAATGGGCTCAAAAGCCCATTTAGTTTTCAAGTTAACTTTGTGAAATGGTGGAAAACTTACCAAGCCCAAATGGAGTGATTCAAACGGATGGATAAAGTGTTTGGGCCCAAGCCCAAGATTTAATGAAACGAATGGAATAAACAAAATGATGGGCCGTAGGGTTTCTGATATTCTATGTAACGTGTATATTGCACGTTTTCACACCAAATAATAATTTTACTTCACACGTTACAATCCTCACCCATTTAATATTCACCCACTCACCACATATTTACTTCACACACATACAAACATACATTCGATAAAACCTATGTTGTTTTCTTCTCCAATATTCCATCTTCCCCACCCTAAAAACCTGCTAATAAACTACTGTTCATTAACCCTAGATGGGTAAAAAGGCGTTTTTACATAGGGCTTTTTATCTATTTAATTAATTCATATCAAGGGGATTAAAACCCCCAAACTTATAGGAAGAGAAAGAATGGAGAGGCTATGCTACGTGGCCATTTTTGATTCGAAGAAACACCTCACCCATCTTATTCAGCCAATCACAGAGCAAGAAAGAAGCACAACTAGCACACGGATGCCACGTTGGCAATCCGTGTGCTAGATTGAATCACCTCATCCGTCCGATCAAAGAAAGAGAAAGAAAATAAAGATCAATGGTCAAGAAATCAAATGGAATATTCCAAGATTGATGCGAATATCCTCTTCATCAACAGCCTTGGGAGGCTATAAAAACCCCCATTATTTCCTTGTAATCCATCCTTTCTTTTACTTTTAGAGTTATGCTGTAGAAATAGATTTACAGTAAATCTTGTATTTCCTTTTTAAAGCTTTGTAATATTTTTCTGGAAATCAATAAAAGTTCAGTTTATTTTAATTTCAATCGTGTTTTCATTTACTTATTGTTTGAAGTGATTTATAAATTTATTCTTTAAGCTATTTCATGGTAATAATGTTTGCAAGTTGAATATAAACTAATCAATAGTCTATATCCAATATTAAAAGTAAGTTTGGATCACACTTATCCCTACTGGATAAGTGAAACACAAAAAAAAGTTGGTTCGGATGCTGTTTGGATGATTCGAATGGTGTTTGGTGGTTGTGATTCGGGTTCTAAGGCAGCTCAGCGCTTGCTTTCTTCCCAATGGATTCTACAAAAGGTGAGTCCTTAATTTTATTTTTATGTTCAATTTTAGATAAATATTGAGTTGATTTAAATGTAAGAGTGATTTATCTGATTTATTTTTTTAACTGTTTAATGTTTAAAAAGTTGAAGTTTGAATATTTGAGATTGAGTTTGCTTAATGTTTACTTATTTAGACTTGATTTATATTGTGTACTAAATGACTGAGTGTCTCGTATGTTATGGAATTTGTTAGATTTTTGTTATTTTGAGATTTCTTAATAAATCTGATATGTTTGATAGTAGAAGTGTGATATATGAATTGGATATTAGGGATCGATTTGTAGGTTAACTATAAGGCTTAGGTTGGTCTAACTGATAAGCGAATCGGTTTAGTTAATTTTTAGCTTCATACAGCTTGATAATATTTCCTGAATGATTGAAATTGAGTTTCCTTGGATCTGTTTTCTCTTTAGATTAGTTTAATAACCTGAATGTTTGCTAAGTAAATGAAATTCGTTGAATGCTACTTATCAGTTTATTGGATATTTACATCTCTGTTTTACTGATTAAAATGTTCAGTAAATTCTGAATTTTTGCTAAATATAGATTTGGGTTAAAATCAGTTTGATTTGGTATTGTTGTGCTGTGCATCTCGTTTTATTAGGATATTGTATTGGTCTGTTGAGCTTACTGCTTATTTGTCCAAGTTTAAAGCTTATCAGTCCCATTGACTGATAAGCTCATAAGCTGATTACTGTCAGCTTAAAGCTAATAAGCTCACAACAAGTCACTCCTGTGACTGTATTTTACAAACTGTCAAAAAGAAAATAATTCCAAAAAAATAATGTCATCAGGGGGTCTCGAACTCGAGACCTCCCCTTTACTAGTCTTACGTGATAACCACTTGGGCTGCACGCCCTTTTGATTTAACTCTCTTCTTTCTCATTTATATAGTTTAGTTTGTTTAAGCAGATTTTACTTAATACCTTTGAGTTTAAATACACGTTTGTTTTATTTTAATTAATTAAAATTTTAATTAAAGTCTGTTTTGAGATTTTTAAAAATTAGTTTATTATTATAAATAAATCAAAATAATAAATATATAAAAAATAAAAATAAATAAATAAATAAAAATGTTTTTATTTTAAAAGTTTAATTAGTTTATTAATTAGATTTTTATAATAATTAGAATAAATAGTTTTTAAAAGTAGATTTGTTTTAAAGTATTTGTGATAAGATAAATTAGTTTTAAAAGTTATTAAATAAATTTATTTTATAAATTTTTGAATAGTTTAATTTTTTTCATAGATAATTAAAATAGATTAATTTTTAAAATAGTGTTATTTTTTATAAGTAAGTAAGTGTTGGTAGATTTTAAATAGGCGGGGTTTACGATTCATGCACTTTAGGTTTATTTTAAGTAGTTTAAAATTTGTAGATTTTAATTGTAGTTTAAAAACCGAAAACCAATTCAAATCAATTGTCCAAATCAAAACTAAACGTCTCAAATTCATAAGATCTTCGTGTACAACGAACTCGACTCACTCACGTGTTTAATTGAATTCGTCATTGGTATTATTAGACTATTACTTTTTCCTAAAGGTAATTTTCTAATTTACCCTATAACGTATTTAATTATCACTATACTATCCACGACACATCAGTTGGCACCCCCTTTGGGTCCAAGCCACCACTCCATAGGCCACCACTCCGAGCTCGTTGGTCACGACTATGTTGGTCACGGTTGGCACCCCCTTTGGGTCCAAGCCACCACTCCGAGTGTTGGGACCTCGTAAGGTAGGGCTAGCTCTGATACCAATTGATATGAACCTATCCCATACTAGGCTCGTAATCGGTTCATAAGTCCTAAGTGTAGAACTCGCTCAAAAAGCTAGCTTGTTTGAGGAGGGGACACCTGGACATTATAAACCATCAACCATTCCTATACATGGCCGATGTGGGATCATAACAGGGCACCATCTTGTATAGTCTTTATTTTGTGTATGTATTACTTCAGGCCCATTCTATGAGCCCAAGTTTAATAAAGTAGTATAAAAACCAACAATTGGGCCACTTTTCAACCAATCTTTCAAATTTATCAATATAGTAATCGTTTGAGACCTTTTTTTTAGCGGAATTCGATTTTCCGTTAATATTGGTCGTATAAGGCTGTAAGGAGATGGTCGGTTTTTCTCAGCTAATTTTTTTAGTTACTACTAGTCCCATGACATAGATACATGTATGAAAACGATTTGCTTTTGGTATTTATGGCTTGAGTCGTTATGACGGTCATATCGACATAAAGGACATGTTTTATTTCATGGCACATGACATCCGAAATCCACATGACGACTCTAGTGAGAAGAACTCACTTGCGACATGTTTTTTTGTCTTGATGCTTCTTAACCAAATCGAAAAAAGATGGCTAAATGTGGTGTAAAAATCCTCCCCCATCAGCCTTAAGACTAAATGAAGAGTCAACTTTAAACAAATTAAAACGAAAAATAAGAAACTAAACAACACAACAACATAAGAAAATTACATCCTGAGTCTAACCGAATACACCATCAAATCTTTGTTTCTTAGGACAAATGTATATGTTAGCAATGCTAGTATAATAATACACTTTAACTAAGGATAGAAACACGATGCATTATTTGGATATATAATAAAAACTAAATGGCACATTGTTTGATCTGATTTCAGCATAATAAACAACTATAATTACACAAACTTCTAAAGTAACTAATACAAATGGTATTATAGTCAATAAAGCAATAACACTCAAAAAGCAAAAGCAAAACAAAATCATGGCATAACAACTTCTATTCAACAAATTGATGTTTAAATTAACTAGGCGAGTACCCGCGCATAGCGGCGGAAATGCCCAGCGTTAAATAATTAACGAAATGCGATATTGTGGTAAGTGTTGCGTGTAACGTTGGAAACAAAACGTTAAAAGATCAAAATGAAAAAAAGTGCGTATGTTGTAGACGGTTTTAGAGATGACAATCTCCGAGCATAAAAGGCACCAATTGTGATCCTACACTAAATTACACAAATACGGTACCAACAATGATAAAGAGCAATTCACATTGGGAAATAGCAGAATCAGAGGACAATATATGTAGACAAATGTAGTAGAGGAATGATAGACAAAGCTAAGAATCAAGAGTGAAAACAATCTTCAAAAGAAAGACACATTTCAAAAATGTATATAGAAAAATCCAAGGTTCATAGAAACAATAAGATCCAACACCAAGTCTACACAATAGATTTCAAAAATGTAAATAAATTCAAGGTACATAGTAATAATAGGATTTAGAAAGCACGAATGATATTTCTAATATAGTTATAAGTTATGTTATATAAAATACACCGTAGTTGGTAGACAAAAGTTTTAAGCTTTGATTTTTGAAGCTTCATTTTTTGTGTTTTATTAGCAGTTAAGAATAAGTGTCCAATAACCATCAAGTTAGATGATGTATAAGAAACACAGGTTAAAGTAGTTGTTCTAACCTGGGATTTCTTCCCATGCTTTGCTTGTGCGGCCCAGTTTATGTTTTCTTATGGTTCTTCATCTATTGTGTCGAATTTGTAAAATTACATAAGCCGCTCTGAATAAATAAGTATTGTTGAGGCTGTAATTTTTGTATGAATAAGTATAAGAACTGTAATCAGCAGTCATTATTGTAGACTATTCAATCTTTAATTTGGAGAACTTCATTTAAGTCATTCCTCATGCCAAAAGAGGACACCGCAATGCTCACAAATGTGATAAAAGTCTTCAAAATCTATATATATTGCCATATTAGTGCAAAACCTATTACAAAAGACACAATTAATAAAATGATGCATAAATAAATCGCATATATCTATTCATTAGCATGGCGAACCTTGTAAAAGAATTTATGGCTGTTAGCATAGAATTTGTGTGGATGCCCCTTTTGAAGATGAAGATGTGCCAACAATATCTTGCTCATCGGTAACATTTGGGCTAAAAGTTTAAACTATAATAACATGACACTCAGACGCACCATGAGCAGAAAACTGTTCATTCATGTGAAAGCCTTCGTGATTGGAACATCAACAACCACGATACATGATTGGACTTTGGTAGAATCATAATGGATTTCCTGTGCATTAGAAAAACACTCAGATTAAAAAAAATGTAACTTTCCGACCCATTTGTCCTAGAAAAAATTGTAACTTCATTTTCGTCTACGACATATGTCTCGCCTGCGGGAAAGCTTAACTTGAGCAGATAGGACGTTGCACAATCAACAAACATACTCGCGAAGAAAGCACCTACCCAGGTGGTACAACACAGCCTCGATCCTCATAAGAAAGCACCAGAACAACACTGCCTCATCTCGTTCACTCACAGAAGACATTGCCTAGCTCTACTATCTTTCGGAAGCCTTTAGCTTGCTCCTTCGCAGTGAATCTTGGGCTCTACCCTAGTTTTATTTATGCATTAGAAAAACACAGGCTTGCATACTGTCTGATTGAGTGTGAATATAAGCTCGAATCACTCCCTAATAATTAATTAAAAAAAAAATTGATGTAAAGTGCATCCGTGTACTCCAAAAACAACAAAAACCCCTAGAAAGGAAAAACTTAACCCACACTCTTCTTCTTCATCTTGTTCCATCTGCAACAATGTCATCATCATGTTCTTCAATGACAAAAGAAACACTCGGGTCCTTAGACAAAGAATCATTCACAACCCTTCTATCCAAACTAATATCCGAATCAAAACACGTACAAAACAACCCACCGGAACTCATCCCAGAAGAAGACAGGATCGTCAATCATGTACTTGATGTTCTTCTTCCGTACAGTAATCAAACTGGTGGGGGCCCACTTGTTATTAACCACGTGGCTTATAAACCCAAAAGAGGGAATCTTATTGTGGAGTACCCTGGTACTCAAGATGGAAAGATTTTGTCCTTTGTTGGAATGCATATGGATGTTGTCACTGCTAATCCCCATGAATGGGTTTGTTCTTTTTTCTTTTTTCATTTCATTACCTACTTTTTACATATGATTCGGGTCTTTGTTTCTGCTTATATACCGGGTTTATGACTTTTTTTGATTTCGACTTTTATTCCATAAGCCCCAATTTTCTGGTTTATCTTCAGACTTGAGGGCTTATATATGTTTATTACGATATGATTAACTTATATACCCCCAGGGTTATGAAATATAAGCCAAAATCAAATAAGCTCATAAGCCTACATATATTATGGGGGTCTTTGTTTTAGCTTATATAGTGGGCTTATAAGCTTATTTGCTTATAAACCGAAATCAGTGTTTCGTTAAGCTTATATAAGTGGGCTTATAAGCTTATATAAAAGGGGTTTTGTAAGCCAAATATTTGTGGCTTATATAACAATAATATATAAAAAGACTTTTATACCTACATTTAATAACTACACCATTTAATATTCATGTACTTTTTTGTCATTTATCTTATTAATTTTCATGAGCTAAACCAAGCACTAAACATGGGCTTATAAGCTTATGATATATAAGCCATAAATAGCTTATATAACATAAACCTAAGTCTGACTCATAAGCTTAACCAAACACCCCCTATGTCATAATGAACCCATTTATAAGCCGACTTTTTATGAAATAAGCCGCAAAAAGTGAGCTTATAAAACATAGGCCCAAAACTAAACAAGCTATAAGCTCGCTATATAAATTGAAACATTTAGCATTGATTGAATGTGTGTGATAATCACCTGAAAATATATATTTATGGAGCTAGGCCAATTATTCGTTAAACTTTTTTTGTTCCAACTTTTGGTTTATCCTCATTACGCGTAAACTTTGAGAAATTTGAATGGATATTCATTTGCACATATATCCATGTATCCAACTTAGTGATACACCGTCCCAAAATTATTGTCCCCCCGACAAAAAACACACAGTTTAAGAAAAGGTCGTACCTTTGATTACAAGACTCTCTCTCTTACTTTTTGACAGAATAACAATTTTACCCTTAACTGATTAATTTAAGTCCTCTTTAAGTTTTGTAACTATAATTTCAAGCAAGGATGATATAGTGATATGAACCGGATCGATTAGGATAATAAAGAACAATAAAGATAGAGTAATCGATGTTCGAGAGGTCGAATAAGCTCTCCCAATTAACAAGAAACTAATAAGTCGTAATAAACAATATTCATATTTCTACATAATAAGAATACAACCCTAATGCCCAATTTATAATAAAAGCTGCCCTGGACTTAACTAGTCCATAAGATAATGTAATAGAAGGAAACTAAATAAACTAAATAATTAATAATAATATGCATGATCATATCAATACTCCCGCCCCCAAAAACACCTTGTCCTCAAGGTGTTGCTCCATAATCTTGCCTCACGTGATTCCGGGATCCCATGTCTTACTTGTAGTTCTCCCTGTTGTGGGTCATAATCAAACATCAAAGTGTTGGCATGGCTGTTCATAATTTGCTAATCTATTGTCACAATTCAGCCCGCCCTCTATAGCTTCAGTTTGCCCAACCTCAATGACGACACGAGACTTTGATTTCGTCCACACGAAAGGCCCTTTCCTTTTCTTTCTCTTTCTATTCGCAGCACAATGTCGTCGGAGACCCAAATGAGACTCCTTCCTCTTATTCAAGGCACAACCAAACTCCTTGTTGCTGACTCCTTTTTCCGTAGTCTTTTTGTTTCGATCAGATGTCAAATCAGCATAACATGGAGAATTTTGAAACTGTTTTGCGGGTACCATGTTTTGCGGGTACCGTGGTCATTACTGCAGGTACCTTGGTTGTCAATGGTTCAGGTGTTTTAGCAGATGATTTGGGATTTTGAATGGAAGACTAAATTAGATTTATCATCTCTTCAATATTTTGATTCTATGCTTCACGCCTCTTATCCTCTTCAATCTTTTGATTCCACGATTCCATTGATTCCATTCTTCACGCCTCCGATTCCATTGATTTCATTGATTCCATTGATTCCATTGATTCCATTGATTCCATTCTTGCCATTCTTCACACTGATTCCATTCTTGCCATTCTTGACACCTTTGATTCCATTGATGCCATTCTTGCCACCTCTGTGCTTCCCTTCCAGTAACTTTTTTCTCGATGAACAGTAACAGATGAACAGTTTTGGTTTTTGTTTTTCTGAAACTCTAGAATCAAAACAGCTCTGATATTAATTGATATGAACAGGATCATAATATATAGTAAACTTGATCAAACCTTCTTTTCCATTATTAGTAGTGGACAATAATACTGGGACGGAGGGAGTATTAAAACTTTATACATTTGATAGCAAAAGAGACTTTGATAGATGATATTAGTTAACTTATACCCAAGACAGATATTAGTTTATGGATTTGCTTATTCTGTTAATGTGATCCATTTAAATGTGTTTTTGGTTTTGATCTATAGATTGTTCAGGGTTGCTCTTTTTTGTCCCTTACTCAGAAGCTAACTTTTAACCATCTATTTTGGGGTAAAATAAGCCGTTTTGACAACTATGTTGAGCTGCTAATTTCATAGTGCTTATTTGATATGAAATAAAAATTACTAACTTGTCACCGGTAATTAAAATAGATTATTTTGACACATTGAACCAATTACTACCTTTTTCATGTCTAGATTTCATTCTTTTACAACATTAACAAATCCAAATATTGAATTGCTTATTTTAAGCTGCTTATTTACTTAAAAGCATAAGATTTTTTTTGCTTTTTCAGACACTCTTTAATGTGAATATGGTGTCAGTTTATTCCATATGTTTCTGTGTAATCTCAGAAGATTATAGAAACATGACGTTGAATTAGCTGTTACGTAGTTGAATCGGTTTGTTTTGTATATCTATATGCGTATGTTTTCTTGGTCGCACTCAGTCATTTATTCGGAATTGTGACTCAAGTTATTTTACTTGCTTGATTAAGGTTTACTCAGATTAAATCTAAGCATATGATATGACTTCGATCACATTATTGAGTTAATTTAGGTTTTTATCTAATGTAAAGTTGAAGCAAAGAGATTCCTATCTTGACAATGTAGAGTATCTAAAACTTCAAAATTAATCAACTTTAATTGGTACTGGGCACAATAATTGTTCCCTTACCAGTTATTCTAGAATTGCGTTTGTATTAAAAATCCAAGGACTACGTTCGTGAATCTAAGAGCATCCACAATGCATACAACTTAATACTTTTTACTATTCTATTTAGCTTTTAGAAAGGCTTTTTACCATTGTAGCAAGAGGTTTTGGAATAGCTTTTTATGAAAGACTTGGCTGACTCCAAGCTTTTGTAAAAAACTATTATTCATTAACTACTTATGCATTTAATTTAATAAATGTAACCACATTAACAAATGTATACATTAAGGGGGTGTTTGTTTTAGCTTATATAATGGGCTTATAAGCTTATTAGCTTATATAAGCTTATAAGCCCAAACTAAGTGTTTGGCTAAGCTTATATAAGTGGGCTTATAAGCTTATATATAGGTGTTTTGATAAGCCACAAAAATGTGGCTTTTTTATGAAGGTTTGGGCTTATATAACATATTTACCATTTTATCCTCATGTTAACTTAAGCATATATAAGCTATGGGCTTATAAGCTTATTAAACATAGGCTTACATAAGCCATAAATGGCTCATATAAGCCCATTATATAAGCTAAAACAAACACCCCCTAAATGTAAAAAGTCATTAAACACTTATTTGCATTGTGGATACTCACGTGTTATTCTTATGAAAATTGCAAATTAGTACTCGTATTATGTTAAAGCTGTGTATTTAATCACTATCATTACAGTTTTATAATGAATTAGTTATGTTGATGCAGGTCTATGAGATTATGTCTGACAAATTTAAAAACCCTCACAAACTAGAAATAAGTATGGTTTGACTAACTAGATTTGTGTTCATTGATATGACCCATGTAGGATTTTGATCCATTCACAATGAGCATTGATGGAGACAAACTTCGAGGGCGTGGGACAACTGATTGTTTAGGACATGTTGCTCTTGTAGCGGAGCTTATGAAGAAGCTCGCGCAAACAAAGCCAAAACTTAAATCAACTGTCGTTGCTGTCTTCATAGCAAGTGAAGAGAACTCTTCCATTCCAGGAGTTGGCGTTGATGCGCTTGTTAAAGATGGACTTCTTGATAAGCTAAAGAATGGACCTTTGTAAGTCAATTTTTTCCCCATATTATCATGCAGTCATATTAGTCTATGTCAGCAACTCTAGAATAGAACAACGCCATGACATAAATTTACCTATTTAGAGAGAGTTGAGAGGTATTTTATTCGAAAAGAAATTATGATGATTTTGATGGTATCTATTGAATCTCCGCGCAGTATATTTGTCGCTGTTTTATATTTGTTTGCAAATTATTAAAGACATGGACACCATCCAATGCATTTTTTTGTTCATATTCTGAGAGAGAAGTGTGATTGGAGAGAGACTAGGCGTTTTAATCGCGTATATTTCTACCAAACAAAGTTATGTTCATTTTGTGGTTTCTATACATATGATGTGCAGAATAGTATTAGATATTTAGATCATTGCAATAGTCATGGTAGGTAGGGTTTGTTTTTACTTGCTCAATGATTGAACATGTTATTTTGTAAGTTATATATGGTTCTTTGTTTGGGCATATAAACCTATGTGGATTCATTTGTTAAGGCAGTAAGGGTTTGAAAGCCAGTCAGTCTTTCTCGCAATTCCTTTTGATCTTGCGTGACCTGTTTTTATAAAAATAAATACTAATCTACCACTAATTCAAGACATAATGTGTCGTCACCTGTTGACCGTGTTCATAAGTTTAACCAACAAGCCGTTAGCGTGTAAGTAAATTTTTTTTTTTTTTCATTTGTTACTAAACAGGTATTGGATCGACACAGCAGATAAACAACCTTGCATTGGTACCGGTGGAGCGATTCCATGGAAGCTTCATGTTACAGGAAAGCTTTTTCACAGTGGTCTAGCACATAAGGTACCTCATATACAACATGTTGCTTTTTTTTAATGATCATGTATTTGTGTTATATACTATAATTTATTTGAAATTATAGTTAAGGTACACTTAATTTAAAGATTGAATCATAAAAGAATATAAGTACTAGCAAGATAAGAACCGACATATACCGTTATACTTGTCCGAGGATAAGTACTAGCAAGATAAGCAATATCCTAGCAGACTGATGATTTCAAACAATGATGACAGTCAGTCAAAATGACAAGCACCTGTTTTGTCACATTCGTACTAAAACGTTCCGTTAACGGATGCATACACCGTAGAGGCACTAAGATATTTTAGTATCTTAAATAAATTGAAACGGTAACTACCAAATTTGGCTTTTCAGTAGTATATAGATTACTTCATTAGCTTAACTTCAAAACGTCTCATTAGCTCAATTTCAAAACTTCTCAGTAGTTTAACTTTAAAACTTGGGTTAAGTCCATATATTAGTAACTTACTTTCCAACTTTTACACATCTAGGTAACGAACTTCAGATATTACTCATATCGTCATTAAACTTTCAAATTTGTTTCAATATCGGTAATATGACCGCTTGGTGCCGGTCAAAATGCTGCTCATTTTTCTAGTCTTAACCGACACCAAATGGTCATATTACCTATATTGGAACAAGTTTGAAAGTTTAATGACGATATTAGTAATATCTGAAGTTCGTAACCTTATGTAAACGTTGGAAAGTAAGTTACTAATATATGGACTTAACCCTTAAAACTTTTATTAACTTAACTTCAAAATCTTCAGTTTTGGTCTAGAAAACATAAGGTAACTCACTCTTTATCAAATTCACCTTCTTCATTGTTGACTCCTTTTCTAAACTTGGCAGGCCATTAATCCTTTTGAGCTAGCAATGGAGGCGCTCAAGGAGATCCAAACTAGGTTTTACAGAGATTTCCCTGCTCATCCTAAAGAACAAGTTTATGAGTTTGCAACACCTTCAACTATGAAACCAACTCAGTGGAGTTGTAAGTTCTAAACACGGAAAAATAAATTGAGTTATGGTTGATCCTTATCTAAACATTCGTTTAATTATTTCACCAAAAATTTCAGATCCTGGAGGTGGAATCAATCAAATTCCTTTTGATTGCACAATTTCAGGAGATGTCAGGCTAACTCCATTTTACAAGTAAGTTGATTAATGAATGACATTTTGGTTGGCTTTCTTTATGTTATGAGGTCTTCGACTCTGTCATGTTTTGTTCAGTTTGATTTATCATATTAATACTCTTTCAGCGTGGAAGATGTGATTAAGAAGCTAAATGAATATGTCGAAGATTTAAACACAAATATAGAGAAGCTTCCTACTAGGGGACCGGTGTCAAAATACACTCTACCTGATGAAAGCCTTAGAGGGAGGTATGGCATCGTTCTTTTATTATCAATTAGAGATGGAAAATTAGGCAGGCCAATCTGGTTGGCTGACTGGTCAAACTGGTAATCAGTTAAAACCTCAGGGCAGGTTGGGCTAACACCAAACACTTCTTGTTAAGAGATTTATGTTTTAGAATTAGTGGCAAATTTCTTTTATGGTTTAACTATAAAGTTTGTTCATATTAGAATTGAAATTTCATTTGATGAGGCGTCCTCTGGAGTTGCATGTAACCTTGAGTCACGTGGCTTCCATGCGTTGTGCCAAGCTACTAAAGAAGCCGTTGGGTATGTGAAACCATACTCCATGACTGGGACCTTGCCACTTATACGAGAACTACAAGTGAGAAAAACTTCCCTTTTTTTCTGTTTAATGTGGATCATTTTCTCTTTTATTCCAACTTGCCTCTATGAACCTCGTTACTGTAAACAGGATGAAGGTTTTGATGTTCAAACTGCAGGCTATGGTATGTTTCTCCTTCCCTTTCACGACAGTTATGATTTTCAAAATAAAATAATGCTACTAAACTCAAAACCTGTTTTCTAGCACATGATTTTCATCAATGGTTGTCACAATTTCGAGACAATTATCGGGGTTAGGACTAGGTGGAATAAGGGGCAGGTTGGTCAGGGCAACATATCAAAACTAGTAAATACTTGTTGCTGACTGAAACAGGTCGGGTGGGGTTGGTTGAGCAATACTTTTTGTCCAAAAAAAAAGTATCTACATTATTGTTTTCTTGGTTTATATATATGAAAGACAGAATGAAAGGGGAGTGAAAATATGAAAGTTACTGTTTTCGGGTAGTTAGGAGAGAAGATTGGAGAAAAGGAAGGGGAGATTTGAGGGAATTCTCCTTCTGGAACTCTTATCAATGACAAGATGCTCTATCTCAAAAACTTTAGAATCACCAAATATGACATAGCAGAGGCATAATTGTAGAGCACTCTACGTTTCTTCCCTTTCTATCAGCTGAGCAGCATACTATTTTTGCTTTATATAAACTGGAGAAAATGCACAATTTTGATATTTCCTTTCCTTATTTTTTTCTTCTACTTTTTTTATATCACATCTAAAACTTGACAACATAGTGTTAGTTACTCAAATATGATTACTATCACTTAAATGAGTCAAATGTGTGTTAACTTTGGGAGACCTGCTTCCGGATCGACCCATTTGACTCGTTTTAAAGCTATTTTTAACGATTTTTTAGCCCGTTAGATATAGAACATAACCTAAATCAGCCATTTTTAATTAGATGGGTAGAACATGCACTCTAATTCAAATTCTGAAAGATAGCTTTAACCGCATAGATATATATGGGTAGTTTGTACATTTCACTAATAGTAAGAGTTGTATTAATGGCTTGATGCTAGTTAAAAATGTTCATGTGCTGATTGTTATCTAAATTCTTCATGTATGATTTTGTTTTGGGCAGGCTTGTTGGCTACATACCATGCGAAAAATGAGTATTGCCTTCTTTCTGACATGTGCCAAGGATACCAAGTGTTAGCCAGTATAATTGCTCAGCTTGAAGAGTGATTTCCCTTTCTTAACTAATTATCATGTTTAGCTACTTCTATTTATTAGTGGATCCTGCCATAGTTTTGGCTTGTGATGATGAGCGCTAAAAAGTGAAAAACAAAAGTTGTGTTTAAAACATTAACCTCACTCAAGTCAAATAATCGAATTCTGCTTTTATTTTGAACCCATAAAAATTAGCATAGTCGTGCAGCGGATCTTTTGATTTTTTGTTTTAGAAAGACGAGTAATGTTATACAAGATGTGGATGGAATTCATATTTTCAACATTTGAAACGAAAACGTACTAGTCACTTATGATCAGTATATATGTGGTAAGAATCAGTTTAAGGAAGTTTATCAAAGGCGTAAGAGGAATAATTACAAGGGTGGGAGTGCAACTTAATCAAAGCTGGAGGGTTAAGTATTGTTATTAGGAGTCCTGGAATTATTAAGTTACATTAATTAAGAAGTCTTGACTTACAAGTTAGTCGTAGTCTATAAATAGGGTTTTTAGGGTCTCAAGTCAACTATGAATTTGGTGGGTCGAATCCTAGGGATATCTTACTTGTTTTTCTGAGTATTTGTTTCTTTCAATAAGTGTCTTGTGTTAAACTTTGTTGTGATCAATAAAAGTGTTTGGTTTATCCATTGATTTTGATCTCCAATCTTATCAATTGGTATCAGAGCTGTTTCGATTCTAGGGTGTCAAAAAAAAAAAAAAAAAAAAAAAAAAAAAACTGTTCATCGTGTCACTGTTCATCGTGTCACTGTTCATCGTGTCGCTGTTGACCAGATACTGTTCCTGCCGGATTACTGAAGTTGATGTTCTTGTTCCATATTACCATTTATAAGAAGGAATGGAAACAAAGAGTTTTGAAGAGGGGTTAGTAGAGATGTTGAAACGGTTTGATTCGGTTTGTGAAGATTTCGAACAAGATTTAAGACAGATGCGTCAAGATTTGTCAATCGCACGTCAAGGTTGCTCATTGTGGATTGAAAAGATTCAAGGATCGATAAAATCAGTGAAGGAAGAGCTTAATAAGGAAGGACAAGTCGACTCTTTAGGGGTGCAGTCAACTCAGCGGATTCCTATCAGGATTCCTAACAGGAAGGTAAAGGCAAGGTTGTTCTGGAATAAGTTTGTGGTGGCGCGTGTCCAAAACAGTAAACCTAGAAAGCTGGGTACCTCACTTGGTCTTGGATTTGAAAGGTTAGATCCACATGAAGTATTACAAGTCTGCACAAGAAAGCTCAAACACGTATATCAAGACTGCTGCTTGCTCCTGAAGCGCACAACGGGGATACAGCGAAGAACTTGGGATCCCGGAATCACGTGAGGCGAGATTGTGGAGCAACACCTTGAGGACAAGGTGTTTTTGGGGGCGGGAGTATTGATACGATCCTGGAGTTTAGTATTAAGATTGATTATTATTATTAGTTTATTTACTTGCCTTTATTGCATTATCTTAGGGAACAAGTTAAGTCTAGGGAACAAGTTAAGTCTAGGATCTTTTATTATATATAGGGCATAGGTTGTAACAGAGATTATGTTGAATATGAATTAAAGTATTGATTTGGTTATCAATCTGGGGGGTCGGTTTATCTCATTAATATAAGCCATCGGGGGGGTCGGGTTATCCCATTGTTATAGCCTATCTATCCTTTTATCTCTATAATCGATCAGGTACTTGGGGTTAGAGCTAGACTTAAATCTGTTTATGAGCGGGAACTAATGGCTATTGTGTTAGCTGTTAAAAGGTGGCGTCCTTATTTGATGGGAAGGAAGTTTTTTGTGCGTACCGACCAAAGGAGCCTTAAATATTTGTTAGAGCAAAGAATCGTGCCAGGTGAGCATGAACGTTGGGTATCCAAGTTGTTAGGTTATGATTTTGAAATTCAATATTTTCCGGGGAAGGAAAACCATGCGGCAGATGCACTGTCTCGCCGGGTGGAGTCAACACAACTTGGAACTTTGTCAATTCCATCGGTGTTGGATTGGAAAGAGTTAAGTGAAGAAATTGAGAGCGATCCTAATTTTCGTACCATACGGCAACAGTTGTTAAAAGGAGAGAAAGTTTCGGATGATTACCAACTCGATGGTCGTCGACTACTCTACCAAGGTCGGTTGGTGTTGCCTCGATCATCCACTTGGATTCCAAAGCTATTTAATATCTTCCATAGTAGTGTTGTTGGTGGGCATTCTGGGGTACTCAAGACTTTTAAGAGGATGGCAACGAAGCTATATTGGATAGGCATGAAAAAAGATATCGAGAAATTAGTTGCAGATTGTGCGGTCTGTCAACGTCAGAAGTACTCCACTATGGCGCCCGGAGGGTTACTACAACCATTAGAGTTACCTACAAAGATTTGGGCAGAAGTTTCTATGGATTTCATTGACGGGCTACCAAAATCAGATGGTTATACAGTGATTATGGTGGTTGTTGATCGTTTGAGCAAGTATGCTCATTTCATACCGATGCGACATCCTTTCACTGCAGTTACTGTAGCAGCAGCTTTCTTACGGGAGATTATCCGACTTCATGGAATTCCCGAATCCATCGTGTCGGATCGTGATAAAATTTTTCTAAGTCATTTCTGGAGAGAACTTTTCAAGTTACAGGGAACTCAACTCAAGTATAGTACCGCCTATCACCCGCAAACCGACGAACAAACAGAGGTGGTTAATAGATGCATCGAGACTTATCTTCGTTGTTTCGCATCCAATACTCCTAAGCAATGGTCACGTTGGATTTCATGGGGTGAATATTGGTATAACACATCTTACCATACCTCTACCAAGATGACTCCATTTAAAATTTTATATGGGCGTGATCCTCCACATCTGGTTCATTACGGAAAAACTTCTCCGGTGTTTGAGGTGGATCGATATTTAGAGGAAAGGGATAAAGTGTTAGAAGAACTGAAAGAGCAATTGAATAATGCTCAAGAAAGAATGAAACGTTATGCTGATGCGCATCGGAAGGATGTAGAGTTTAATGAAGGAGAATGGGTTTATCTTAAACTTCGTCCTTATCGACAACAATCGCTAGCACGAAGGCGTAATGAAAAACTAGCACCAAAATATTATGGGCCATTCCAGATCATTGCTCGAATTGGAAAGGTTGCTTACAAGCTTCAACTACCCGACACAACTTCTATTCATCCCGTTTTTCATGTGTCTCAGTTAAAAATGGCGAGGGGGTTGGTTGGGGCAGATTCAAACTTGCCTGATGTACTCACTGGAGATATGGAGCTTATTCTTACTCCGGAACAAGTTGAAGGGATCCGTGGAGGTGCTTATGAAGCTGAAAAGGAGGTATTAATTAAGTGGAAGGATTTGCCTGGTTATGAATCAACTTGGGAGCCATTTGTGACAATTAAGAATCAATTTCCTGAGTTCCACCTTGAGGATAAGGTGGCTGTTTGGGAGGGGAGTATTGGTAAGAATCGGTTTAAGGAAGTTTATCAAAGGCGTAAGAGAAATAATTACAAGGGTGGGAGTGCAACTTAATCAAAGCTGGAGGGTTAAGTATTGTTATTAGGAGTCCTGGAATTATTAAGTTACCTTAATTAAGAAGTCTTGTCTTACAAGTTAGTCGTAGTCTATAAATAGGGTTTTTAGGGTCTCAAGTCAACTATGAATTTGGTGGGTCGAATCCTAGGGATAGCTTACTTGTTTTTCTGACTATTTGTTTCTTTCAATAAGTGTCTTGTGTTAAACTTTGTTGTGATCAATAAAAGTGTTTGGTTTATCCATTGATTTTGATCTCCAATCTTATCAATATGTTCTGTTATTCAGTTAGTAAAATAAGTTGCAATCAGGTAACCTGATTCTACCCTTAATCAAAGGCAGGTTTAAAACTTTCCAGGTACTTTGTCTATATTGTTATAGGTGACAACTGCAGAGTTGTAGTAGTCAATTTCAAGACGCATATCCAAATGTTCATTTTAATCATGGAATAAAGACAGTCCAAACATACGTGAGCTGAATAACCCACAAATCCACAATGATGAGTGAACTAGATTTACAAACTGCAGCAAACCTGTATTCAGCACCTTCATTTGTTTAAAGTTACATCATTACTGTAGAACATAAACGTATATTTGTCAGGTGGTGCAACCATCAAATGCATAAATATTGGCAACAGGGTTTCTCACCCGCTAATTGCCCCTTTTCAGTAGCGGGGCGAAATGTAAGAGTTGTGAAACGTTGTTTCAAGGTTCAAATGTTGGAACTTGATCCCAAGGAGTGCCTGTTTTGACCTGATACACAAGCCTCTTGAAGACACCTCGATAAGGATCCTCCTCTCGCTTATTAATGAGATATGCTATATTCTTTTCTACCTCGCGCTTTATTTGTAAGTACAATGCCTGTGAAATCTCTTTGTCTTTCAAAATCTTCTCCATTCCCTTCGTTTTTATAGGTTTCCCAAATAGATAGTAAAACCGACCAGGTATCTTGGGTATAACGAATGGTATATGAGGTTGTTGTTTAGCAACCTCCCCTTCTTGATCTTGCCTGTTTACCAATACACGAATAAAATGACATCTTTAGATAGCTGATCAAGATTGTAAGCATAATAGTATATCGTCTATGAATATCAGATCAAGCTTATTGCTTTTAACATATGATATTTTAGATATTTTTACCAAGTACTTAAACATTTCACTTGAACTACATGAGAAATAAAAATCAATAAAGATTTATAACATGTAAACACAACACATTAAGAGAAGTTTAGATTTACCTTAAAGTAATAGTTTTTTCATTAATCTCCTGTAGATGCTTATTGAGTTCAGGAATTTTCATCATATCATCATAATCCATGATCATCTGTAAATGTCTAGGCTGTCACAATGATATACATTCACGGATATGACTGGGACACCCCGGTTTTGATCATATATTTGGTCCATGGCAAATCAAATCATATTTTGTTAGAGCTTTAAAGATTATCTATTAAGCATTAGTTAAATGGATATTTTTTCTGCAAAGTGTAGAAAGGTGAGTTGTGACACCCGTTATGATGTGCAAAACTACGTTTTACCAATGATGAACCAAATTTACACTCTCTATCGGCTTTCTATTTATATAGTTTCAGTGTTTAACAACTAAGCTTAACTTTTCAGAGAAGAATAAGGTAAAATATCAATAAAAACAAAGCTATTTCTTACTTCTGATACATCATCTTCCCCTACAGATCCAAAAGGTACAATAGTGGCACCAAATTTCGCTGCCATCCTAACAAATTCTCGCTGTTCAGGCCAAAATAATTTGTGAACTTCACCCTGACCAACACAAGAAACATAACCAGTATTATATAAAGAATTTGGCCCATGAGATCATTACAAATATGATGACATGAAGAGCTAGCCGCAGACCTTACGGTGAAGGGCCTCACGTGCACCACCAGGATAAAGCAGTATGTATTGTTTAGTTGAGAACAATTTGAACATGTTGCTTGCAGTGACAGGCAACACACCAAATACTCTCAACAAAATGGAAATGCCTGGTATCCCATTTTCAACATTGTCATCAAGTTGCAGATTTTGTGGGTAACCTAACCCACGAAGCATTATACGTTTTTCTTTTAAAAATTGTAGAAAAAGTATAAATAGATCAAGCCCCATGAGCATGTGATTGCCAACAAATAATACAGGGCCTTCAGATGGAATCCCAGCCAATCCAGGCACTATCGTCCCATCCTCCAAAGTTGAATGCATTGCTGGACTGGTAGCAAGATGGTATAACCTGCATTTCATTGTTTCAAGACATCAGAAACAACACGAAGAAAAAGGTTACACAAATTAAAATAAAAAAAGAAAAGTCTTATTGATGTGATGCACTCATGTGTCAGCAACTACTTCCATAAATCATAAGTATTCTTACATAAACAGTTATTGATTAAGAGAGCAATTGCCGATAAAAAAAGAGGAAAACATATTGGCGGAAAAATTCGCACGTCGAGCAAGTTGGATACCAGATTCTAAAAAGTAAATTTTTCATAAAACACTTCCAGTACAATAAATATTTAGCAGATGACAATGAGTCAACCTAACTTTTAAATAATACCATGATTTATGGGGCTTTATCCATTATAAATACACTTTCATTACAAAAAATATTTAGCAAATGACCTGATTCCGTTTGAGTTGATTTTATCTTTCCGGTTTGACCAGTTAGCGATAAAACATACCCCTGATTGACTGAACCAATTCTAAGTAAATGGGTAGAATTTCCACCTCTACAAATATTTACAATGGTAGAAATGAACATGAAATAAAACGAAATATGCACATATATGATTACCAATGGCTTTTGGATTCCTTGATATACTCTGACATACTCGGAGGGATATAGTCCTTGAGCAAATCATGATATGAGTTGCGACGGTACTTTGTAGAACCTTTAACTATCGTCAATATGTTATAATCACTTTTCTGCAATGACAACATACCTATCAATTACTGCTATCGCAACTAATTATAAATGGATTAAATAGATAGAGACGAATATACAAGACTTTCCGTACCAACATGACTTGGTGATTGTTTCCTCTTAACATGAATATTCTGCAGTTCTGTAATGATCTTGCAAGCCTTTTGGCCTCATCTTGACTGGGGAGAAGCTTATCATTATAGCTGAAATGTTATGTCAACAAATTAAAGCCGTTCATAATGATGGAATACTACAAAATATGCAAATCCCTTCCTAGCACAAGAATTGCAGCATATATATTAGCAAAAGTACCTATGTGTCTTCTATGAAACCAGAAGTTACAATGTTTACAGGAGACAATGGCCATATGTTCAAGTTGTCTATCAATGTAAATAAATCATATACTATTAACCAAAAGGCTTGTGTCCCAATGGTACCCCATGTTGTGTGTGAAGCTCCCCAACCAACTGGTTGGGTTCAACCATGCTTAGGACATTGTGAGATAGATTTGTGGTTTATATATAATGTGAGATAGTTAGTTGCTGTTCTAAAAAAATATAAAAATTTATTACATATTAAGGATTCTCTAGTAGTTCCTAAAACACACATGGTATGATGTAATCTCGCTGTCCTATGTAAATTTATACATGGAATGTCCATGTAAATAAACTATATTTGGGCTACAAGATTATCGTAAATATTTCATTATTGAGGGTTAGTTGACTTTTGCTTAATATGTTAAGGAGGAAGAAAGGTACCTGGCCAACACCAATACTTCAGATGTAATGTCCAGAAGATGAGAATTAGCATAAGCAGCAGCTGATTTAACTAATCTCAATCTCCAAATAAGAGTGTCTTTTGGTATTATATCACCTAACCCCTGCTAATAATATAAAATGTCAGTAAATGAGAAATTATCAGGAAGAGTATAAGATTATAGAAAGAGGTCACATACTCGTATTGCAGATAGGAATATTAAGCTCAAGGCACCATAGAGCACATCAGGGAGAGCCTCAAGAAGATAAAGCAAAGTTGGCAGTCGTGACCTCTCAAAAGAAGTTGCTGAAATAAGTAGGAGAATATTTACACCCAAGGATTAAGAAACATGGGACGGAATGAACGTAGGGGTGGAAATTGACCTGGATTTGCTAGTATAGTTACTAAGTCAACTGTTGGATTCCGAGCAGCAACTGCAAGAGCTAAACAACCTCCAAAGGAATCTCCAACCAAATAAATTGGCTTCTTCGGAGATGAAGCATGCTCGATCTTTACAGTTTCTTCAACGAATTTAATCAAATCTTCATACAACACATTTCATGGATTAACGCAGTATCCACTAACAGTTACTATTATTAGAAATTTTACGTGCACAAATGACAAACATTTCAATTAGGATGTTGTTGGCTGCATGATTTAATTATTACTTATCAATCAATATAGTACTCCCTCTGTCCTACGAGAACTCCCATATTTAAACTTACAAAATAAATTACATGTTTCTGCTGATTGGGACTTAAAGACATGAAAGCTAAAAAACTAAGTAGTAAAAACTATGAAATTGTAAATTGGATAAATACCTTCTAGTGGTGTTCAATCTTGGACAGGAATATGCAGACATCGAACTTCAAAAACTCTGCGATCAAGAAAACTGTATAAGCTAGCATTGTACGAGAACAAAAGTAGAGAGTATTTTTGTAACAACAAGAGCTCTATTCTATACACATGAGAACATTTTTAAATAAATGCTTATAAACACGAGAATTCGGAATTACATATGACTTACCTCCCAAGAGCTTTTTCGTGCAAAAGGAGTCCTAGTCCAAGACCATCCAATCCTGAATATATCAGCACAGCCAACCAGGTAAACAGTTTAGAGCTCAAATTTTATACACCAAAAAGGTTACTTACAGCTTTACAGAACCAAATTAAAGGTCCTACTTAAACACGAGTCAATATGAGATCATAATATATTAATATGAAACACAATGTTTATTACCAGGCAAATACAGAAGAATAGGTGAATCCTTCAATGGTCTGCCACATGAAACGGGGCAAAACCAACGTGGAGGCCCTCCATCGGGATTTATTAACTCCTTAGCTAACTTAAATAAATCTTTACTAGTCTGAGTCCCAAACCCATCATCCCACAATATTTCTAAATTTTCCAAAATATCTTCCTTTCTCGTTTTTTCTGCAACTCCATAACTTACCTGCCCTTTGTCGACGGTGACTAGTTTTTTGTCCCTAGCAGATAAACTCCTAACAAGAACTTGTGACCTTAATTTACATCCTACATTTGGAGTTAAATTAGGTACAACAGAAAAACAGTTTGCAGTTAGTATCATTGCTTAAAAGTGAATATAATTAAGCTTGTATGATAAATGTATGTAATAAAACAAGATTAAAGATTAAAATAGATTACTTGTATGATAAGTTCTATGATGGAATTTACAAGGCTTGGTGCTTGAAACGAACCAATGGACGGCTAAATATCGTTTGAGACGTATGATAAGAATAATAATAATGTCGTACAAATGAAAATGGTTAATGGAATTGTATTACATGAATGGACAAATGCAGTTGATGAAGAAGAAGTTATGTATCTTCCATTTCAAACTTTAAAAAAGAGATTAAAATTTTGATTTAAGTTCATTTATACCAAACTTTATTTTATACCAACACTATCTCCCTTCTCCATCTCTATAATGGAAAAAAACTCATTTTTCTCTTTTTTTTTATAAATAATATCTCTTAAACCCCGTTAATAGTTATGCGAAAAAAATATATCATTACGACGGGCATTTAATTATTATCTTTCTACAGATATGCTTATATGATATACTTTCAAAAAGAAAAAAATACGTTTTTTTCACGTTTTTTTCGTTGTCGAAAACTATCATATATAATAGTAACACTAGTATCATATATGACATAACTTACCATATAGTAACTTACCATATATGACATAACTTATCATATATGACATAACATATCATATATGACATAACTTACCATATATGATATAAACCATATCATATATGATTCAATAATTTTTTTTAACTTGAAACTAATATTATATACGATGAAACACTATTATCATATATGATATTTTACGCAAATTTTAAAAAACGAAAAAGAAGAAGAACTTTTTTTTCTTCAAAAGTATATCATAATGTGTATCTGTAGAAAACTTATTAAATGCTCGTCGCGATGGTATATTTTTCCGTTTAACACTTAACGGTTTAATAGATATTTAAATTATAAAAATAAGAAAAATAATTAAATATTTTTAATCTTATTCATTAGATGAGGTAAAGATGGATGATGAGGATGATTTCTTTCGTATCCAAGATAAATATGGTATCCAAAATAACTCTTCTCTAAAGTTTTACGCAACGACGAGTTTACTTTATTTGTTTTTGTTTGTTTCAACACGTCGAGTTTACTTTCTTGTTGAACTTCTCACGAGGAAACAAATAAAAACAAAGAAGTTAAACTTGTCATGATAAGACAAACAAAAAAAAGGTAAAAAAGATACTGATAGTCATTTATCTCTAAATATAATATAAAGAAATTACATGTTGGATTTGATAATAGTATTGATTCACTGTTTATCTCTAGATATATAACTAAAGATTAAAATTTGACATAATGACGAGTTTACCTTATTTGTTTCAACACAATGACTTTACCTTCCTCGTGAACTTGTCATTGGAAACAAACAAAGACAAAGAAGGTAGACTTGTCCTGATAAGACAAACGAAAAAGAAGTAAAAAAGATCTTTAGAGGCACTTATATCTAAATTTAATATAAAGAAGTTAAGGGTTAGATTTAATGAGAGTATTAATAGATTGTTTATCTCTACATATAAAACAAGAAATTAAAATCTTACACAATGACAAGTTTACTTTATTTATTTATTTTTTTGTTTCAATAAGAGTTTATCTTCTTGCCGAACTTGTCATGCAGAAGCAAACAAAAGAAAAAGAAGATAAACTTGTCCTGTTAAGAGAAACGAAAACAAAGCAAAAAAAATATTAATAGGCATTTATCTTTAGATATAATACAAAGAAGTTAGAGGTTGGATCTGATAATAATACTGGTTCACTTTTTATCTCTTGATATAAAACAAGAGATTAGAATTTTACACAACGGTGAGTTTACTTTATTTTCCTTTGTTTGTTTCAACACAACGAGTTTACCTTCCTGGTGAACTTGTCATGGAGAAACAAACAAAGACATAAAAGGTAAACTTATTCTGGTAAGACAAACGAAAAAAAGTAAAAAATATACGGATAGACATTAATCTCTACATATAATATTAAGAAGTTAGAGGTTGAATTTGATAATAGTATTGATTCACTGTTTACCTCTAAATATAAAACAAATGATTAAAATTTTATACTATGACGAGTTTACCTTATTTGATTTTGTTTGTTTCAACACGATGAATCTACCTTCGTGATGAACTTGTCATGGGAAACAAACAAAGACAAAGAAGGTAAACTTGTCCTGGTAAGACAAACGAAAAAAGTAAAAAAGATGCTGATATGCACTTATATCTAGATATAATATAAAGAAGTCAAAGTTTGGATTTCATTATAGTATTAATAGGCTGTTTATCTCTAGATATAAAACAAGAGATTAAAATTTTACACAACGACAACTTTACCTTATTTATTTTTTGTTTGTTTCTACAAGACGAGTTTACCTCCCTCGTGAACTTGTCATGCGAAAAAAAACAAAGGCAAAAGAAAGTAAACTTGTCCTGGTAAGAGAAATAAAAACAAAGTAAAACAAATATTAATTGGCATTTATGTTATCCCAATATCTTATCACTTCACCATGGTTGATTCAATAGAAAATAGATAGAAAAGAGAAGAAAATAGATGAGGGCTTTAGATAGAGAAAGTAGAGAGAAGTTAGAGAGAATGGAAGAAAGAAAGAAATATTAGATTGAGAAAATGAATGGCTGACCCTTTCTAACATGCTAGGAAAGGGTTTATATAGTCCACCATACATGTGGGCTTTAGTAGGCTATAACTTTGGGTCGGGCTTGACTAACGTGCTTAGTACCTTAAAAGAGGCCTTTTAAGCTAAACGTCAAGCCCGCATTTCCCGAATATCCTAGTACACATTACAACGTTCCTATGACCGATACATAATAAACCTATGACCAACTCATTCTTGTTCGACTCAATATTTTGATACTAACAATCTCCTTCAATGAGAGGTCATTCTTCTACGACGTTTGGAGATTTATAGAGATTTATAATCTCTCCATTTATGAGACTTGAACGTGTAATAGTAGACTTGTTCCTTCATGTTGTGATCTTTGAGCATTTGTCGTTGTATTTCGACTTAGTCCTTTATCGTAAGATCTTCAAACCTATGACCGAGTCATTCTTGATTGACTCAATATTTTGAGACTAACATCTCCCTCACCGAGAGGTCATTCCTCTACGACATATGAGGATTTATAGAGATTATTAATCTTTAGTATCGAAATCTTTAAATAAATGACTAATTCATTCTTATTGGTCATCATCCTTGATTTGTCGTTGCCATATTGTGATCTTGTGTCTTCACCCACATGCTTACACTATGCATCATCTTGAAAGCTTGTTAACAATCTCATTTGAAGAGAGGTTGTTGGGAATCTTAGTTTACTAAGATTCCCTGTATCATAGATTTAAACATAAATCAAGCTGTTTGATGTTAACTTGCATGTGCCTAGGAGACATGCAAGTATCGCAAGACTCACAAAGATTCAAGTCTCTGTGAGCAACCTCAGAGGAGTCCATGTCAGAGACATTGTCAAGGAAGTCAAAGATTACTTGAAGACATACTCATTGGCTGTGATGGATAACAACCAAGATGTATCAGGGACCCTGAGGGGTTGAGGGTTAACAGGGGTGGCAATACCCTGTTAACACTCAGTACACTTTGGACTTACCTTAGTATGTACGAGACCATGAAGAAAGGGGAAACTATGTAAGTCTGTTTTCCTAAAGCATGATGGCATACCAAGAATAGAAAAGCATGTTGTGACAGTGTCAGGCTTTGTCTATTAGTGAAGTCACCATTAGTCACTAGAAGTCAACCTCGTATTACTATAAATAGGTCATGTAGCATAGAGTTAATGTTGTTCACTTTGCTATTCTACACACATTAACTCTTTACAACTTGTTGAACCAAACAGCTGTGACTGTGTTCTAAGTTTGTATTTTGTTAAGTTCAAAGTGTACACAACACATTGTCATCAAATGGTGTTATCCATAACACTTGTAATTCTTTATTATACAATAATAAGTATTACGTTTGAAAAGTATTTCGTGTGTTAATTATCATTGTTGATCATTTCACGCAAGTTAAAGGGACTTTCAATTAAGAGCGGTGTTTGATATTAAAACCGTCATTAACATCATTCTAAGTTTTATAATCAAGATCCACCATGCCTGAAATGAGCAATACACCACCGCCACCACCATTGCTTTCTGGAAACAACACTCCTCCACCTAGGGGTGTCATTCGGTTCGGTTATCGGGTTGTTCGGTTTATTCGGTTCGGGTTATTCGGTTAATTTTTTTTTCTAAGTCAACCCGAAAACCGAACCGAACCGAAATAGATTTCAACCGAACCGAACCGAAAACCGAATTTGAATTCGGTTCGGTTTTCGGGTTGACCCGAATAACCCGAATTTTCTGAATTTTTCAAAAAAAATATATAATTAAATAAATATTTTGAAAAAAAAGGTTATTTCAAGTATAAAATGATATTTTTATATCAAAATTATGTTTTAATAACTAGTTTGCATATATTAGGATTAAATTAAATTTTAATAACTATTATATATATATAAATTTATAAAAAAAATATATATATATTTATAAAATTTTGATTTTCGGTTCGGTTCTCGGGTCCGACGGCCAAACCCATACCCAACCCGAAAACCGTATTTGTAGTTCGGTTCGGTTCGGTTATGACCCAAAACCCGAATTCTATTTTCGGTTCGGTTCTAGTTCGGGTTCGGTTCGGTTCGGTTTTCGGTTTTTGTGGGTCAAACCCGAATTATGGACACCCCTACCTCCACCACCCTCTTCACCAAGACTCACTCCTCCACCCCAAAGTGAAGATGATCTACCTCAACTTCTTGACTCAAGAGGCGGATCTCATGTCACCAACGTACCAGTCTTTGATGAAGATGATTTTGCTAGTTGGAAGAGTCAATTCCTCGTATATCTCGATGGTCTTGAACCATTTCTTCTAAAAATTCTAGAAAATGGACCGTATGTTCCCATGGTGCTTACTTCTACTGATGAGAACCCCCTTCCCAAACCACTCAAACAATGGACTCCTGCTGATAGGAAATTGGCAAACCAAGACAAACGTCTCAAGAGCATTATTATCTCCTATCTTCCTAAACACATCATGAAGTCTGTGATTCAATGTCCTACAGCCAAACAAATGTGGACGGACCTTATTCTTGGTCATGAAGGACCCTCTGAAACAAGAGAAACCAAGATTCAGGCACTTAGGCTTCAGTTCAATGCTTTCAAAGCCCTTGAAGGTGAAAAGGTTCAACAAACATATACAAGGCTGAAGATTCTTCTCAACGACCTTACTATGAATGACATCACTATTGCTCAAGCTGAAGTAAATGCAACATTTGTTAACAGCCTTCCTAGGAAGTGGCTGAGTTTGAATCAGACTCAGAGAGCTAATAACTCCATCAAGAATGACACCTTGGCTCAGCTGTATGGAAAGTACAATTATGAAGAAGGGCTGATTGACACCATATACAAATTAGAGACTGAAAGATTTGTAGTTCAGGGAGCAACTTCCAAAGCCCTGATTTCCACCTCACACTCTCACGACAGCGACTCTGATGTCGAAGAAGATACTCGTAGCAGCCAAGAGTTCATGACATACCTTAATGCTGAATTTCATGAAAGAGCATTGCTGGCTAACCATAGAAGATTCTACAAAATATCAGGGAGAGTAGGATCAGCTAGCAAACAGATTGACGAATCAAAGGAAACTTGTTTTGCCTGTGGAAAACTTGGACACTTCCAAAAAGACTGTACCTCCACAAAGTCATCCTCACCATCTTATCCATCATCATCCTCCAAACCATACAAGTTCAAATCTCAGCATAACAACTCATCCAACCAATTTAACTCCTCTGATAATGAGAAGAAGGATTACAAGAACAAGTATAAGGCACTTAAGGCTGAGCTCGATGATAGGTGTGAAAACACCCATCCTTTTACCACTTAATTATAATAAAAACCAAGCCAAAACGTGTATTTTATGTCGTAAATGTCGGAATTATGCGTGGTTTGTGTTTTTGTTGTGATTTAGGACCAAAATGTGAAAAGGGAAGAAAACACGGGCTTTCACGGGCTTTTATCGAAGAAAAAGACAAAAGACGAAGTCAAGAGATCAAGAGTGCAAAAAGAACGGAAGTCCAAGACCTATTCTGAAGATTTATCGAAGAACAAGTCTAAAGACGGAAGTTTAATAAAGCCGAAGAACTCAAGTCTTATTAATGAATAATTTTCAAGACGAGTTTAATTAATCCCGAGACAACGTCGAAAAAGTCGAAGAATTAAGAAGACGAAAAGACGGAAAGAAAGAAAGAAAGATAGAAAGAAGGAAGCAACACATGCTTCCCTTCTCCCTATATATAGTTCACTTCCACCTCATTTCACACTTGTTGGCTAATAGTGACAATTAGTCTTCCACAATTTTAATTACTTGCTCATTTAAATTCATGTCATTTCCTTAATTGTCTTGCACTTTTAATTCCTTTTAGTTCTAAGTAAGTGTTCTTAATTTTGTTGCTTTAATCTTTATTTACATTTGATCAAGTTTACTTTTATCATTCTCCTTCTACTTTTCTTGTTCTTTTTGATTCATTTAAATTTCGGATTAAGTAAGGTTCGCTTAATCCCTTTGCTTATTTGATTAAAAAGTTCACCTTTTTTACTTTCATCTAAGTTTTTGTATGAGATAAGCTATAAGT
This sequence comes from Glebionis coronaria, assembly GCA_025667525.1. Taxonomy (NCBI): domain Eukaryota; kingdom Viridiplantae; phylum Streptophyta; class Magnoliopsida; order Asterales; family Asteraceae; genus Glebionis; species Glebionis coronaria. The sequence continues at coordinate 294,451,261 of CM046877.1, forward strand.
TTGACAATCTTATTGGCTTGTTTTGTACCTAGCTTATTTGTTTTTCTTAGTTTTCTAAAAGTTTCAATTTTCTAAAAGTTTGCTTACTTTGTTTACTTAATTCGTGTTTTTCAAAAGTCTTTAAATTTTTGCTTATTGTATTCGTCTTATTATTGTTTTGGTAAAGTTTAGATTTGTGCTTATTGTCGAAGTTAGCTTATTTAGTTTAGCTTATTGGCTTACTGGTTTCCATTGTTCCAATCTTTAAGGTTTTTGTTTGTTACGATTCAACAAGTGCGATCGCATAAACCCTTAGGGTTTCTACTTGCGATCCAGTGTTGCGATCAAGGACTAAGATCATACCACGATCACACTCCATAATCCACACCACGATCACTCATTGCGATCGTGGGTACGATCATAGAGTGCGATCTGTTGGTACGATCGTGGTCACGATCTCTACTGCGATCCACAAGTACGATCGTGGTGGAGTCCGATCATAGAGTACGATCACAGGCTGCGGTCTAGACTCTGTTATAGAGTACGATCCCTTTTGTTTCCATCGCATTGAGTGCGATCGGGGGCTACGATCACCAAGTGCGATCTAGGCTGCGATCAAGCTACGACCCGGGTACGATCCAACCACATTAGTTGGTTGCAATCGTAGTGCGATCGGACTCGTGTTCTTGTTTTGTTTTTGATTTTATTTTTAATTTTTGTTTTCCAGCATTTTTACTTGATTTATTTTTAAGTTTTTAAATTATATTACATTGTCAAGTTTAATTTTCGTCACGCTTTAATTTTTGTCATTTAATTAACTTTCTTTTCAACGTTTTTAACATTGCACCATTTACGTTTAATTAGTTTTAGATTTAAATTACCGTCATTTACTTTTAAGTCTTGCATTTTAATCACACTACAACGACAAACCTTTGTTCTCACCAAAAGACAACTGAGTCGCACGTTAACCAATAGTCAATTCGATTAGACCACTTCAACGAACAAATTTAATTTTTATACTATGCCGAAAGCCCAGTTATTAAATGGCGCCGCTGCCGACTCTTTTCGTGAAGATTAACGGTTGTTTGTGAGAGACGCGTTGGCTTTTGGGATCCGTTCACTCGTGAACGTTATTTTTCGTGTCAAAAATTTCAAAAATTCCAAAAACATTTGAAAAATCATAAAAAGCATTTCTTTTTCAAAGTTTTGCACCAAAAATATTCCTCTTTATCCTCTATTGTGTTTAATTCTTTTCTTTACCCCTCTTATTTATAATTCTTCATGGATTCGTATTGCGTACGGTGTGGGAGACCATGGCATGGTTTTCAAACATGTCAATGGTGTACTTGTGAGCGGTGTAGTTCTAATATCGACGATACACAATTTGGATTTTGTCCATTTTGTAATTCAACAAATTCGTACTTCTCCTCTTACAATACTTTCTCACCCTCTCCCGTCTATGACAATCCCTATCCTCAACAAGCACCAGATTTTTCTCCATACCCGTGGTGCTATATTTGTGGGGGCCCTCACGATGCTTCTTCTTGTGATCCGTCGAAGATCTTTGAGAAAATTCCGTGCTATCATCCCAGTGTGTATAACTTTGAGCCCCCACATCACACCCTCAATCATCAATCCTCTCAGCAAATTAGTCTTGACCAACAACTCACTACTTTGAATGATGTTCTAGAAAGTTTAGCTCAAATCCGAGCTGACTTGCATCAGGAAAGGCAACCTTTGCTTGATGGTGACGAAATCTTGAAATCCACCAACACCTTTTTGAGCCAATTTGGTCGTTTTCCCTTCTTTTCTACACCAAAATGTTTAATTACAGCGTGGGATAGAATTGGTTTAATTGAACATACTCGGGGAGATGAACAACAAAAATTGCTTCATGAGCTTTTTAAAGATGTGGAGGTTATCAAGGAAGAGTTAGCCGACTATGTCACTCCTAATTGGAATGGTCCCGTCTATTATGATGATGATGACGACGATGATGTCTACGCTCTCGACCCATCTTCTGAAGTTGCTACTCCTACTCTCGATATTCCTAATGCGTCTAAGGATGGTGATTCATTGAGTGAGATTAGTGATTTTGGTCTCGACAAATTCTTTGATGATAAGGTTTGTGACATACCGACTACTATGGAGCTTGAGGACGACGTTGCTCTTTCGGAGGAGGTCGATCCTGATGATATCGATTTCTCTCCACGCTATGAGAATTTCACTTTTGAAATTTCTCAATCTCCACCGGGAGATGCGGGCGATGACGATTTATTCTCTCCGGCTTACGAGAAGTTCACCGATGAACTTGCTCTTGAAGATGAGGTGGAAGACGTGATTCTCCGCGACAGATTACGGAAAGTGCATCTTCTTTTTGCTCAAATCGAAGAGTTGACTTCTCCTCCTCTTTCCGAGTCTTTACCTCCATCTATTCCTCCCGTTGAAGATAATGACCCATTGCTAGAAGAAATCGACATTCACTCAATACCTCTGGGTATTGATGATGATGACACGGAGGGGGATATTATTTTTGATAATTTGCTACAGGAAGGTATTGACCCAAGTCCCCCTCCCGAGCACCTTTCATCCACTCCTTTAGCCACTATTACGGAGGATGAGTGCTTTGACCCGGGAGGTGACATTGATTATTATATGATTGCTAACCTTACGACTTTGCCGCTTTCTGAGCATCAATTGTCTTTGGGGGATGACAATTTGATTCCTTTACCCACCCCACCTCCCGTGGCTCACGACTTCACATACTTTTCGTATGTTGAAAGGACTTTTCTCCCATTTAAGACTTATCCTCCCGCCTCCCCTTTGTTGACGTCCACCGGGAACGAGGACAAGGTCTTTGATCCCGGTATTACATTTGAGGCTTCCCATGGACCATTTAATTCGGGGACGAGTCAGGCTCGTGACTCGGTTAACATAAACAAGCGCTCTTCGGGAGGCAACCCGATTATCTATCTATCTTTATCTGTTTTTATAATAAGTGTAGGGGGAGACCCTTGTATGTGTTTGTTGTCTTCTTTCTTATCATGTACAGGGATTCGAGCTTTCTAAGAGACATTCTTGATGACTTTTGACGACCCGTGATTCTGTGTACCCGTCTTCCCGGTTCTATCCTAAACTCTTTTGATTCTCTATTTTATATTTTTCAATATTAAAATCGGAATCACTTTAGTTGTCCTTTCCTTAGCAAGATTTAAACAAAGTGCACAATGTCCTAAGTGTAGGGGAGTTCACTCCCACATACTTAAACATTGAGGACAATGTTTATATTAAGTGTAGGGGGGACTTTTATCGAAGTTAAGTGGCCTTTTCCTTGTATTTGTCCTCATTTTAACTGGAAAATCAATTTTTCGACATTTTTCAAAATTTTTGATCTATTTTGGCCTTGTAGTTTTCTTTTGTTATCGTTATTTACTTTCTTTGCTAGAATAAATTTTCAATAAATTGGTTCCAAATTTTTCAAAGTCATGAATATTTTTACTCAACCCGAGTTTACTTATCTAAGTTTACTCTAGCTAGTATCCTTAACGTGTTTAAGTCAAGTTTTGCTAGGCTTTTATATAGGGAACTTTAAAACGCGAAAGTCTTAGCTCTCACGGTTAAGAAAAAGAACTTTTCGCAAGTTCCTATAATTGATCCTAGAGAGTCGTTTATCAAGGGAACTTTAAAATGCGATTTCTAAACTTGAAAAAGTCTAAGAATTTGCAAGATTCTATAGATGACTCGAAAACCCAAAACTTTGATTTAATAGGCTAAGCATCCACGAGTCTCATTCCTTGAGATTTTAAATTGTGGAGAACGAGAGATGATAGAGTCAATTATAAGTGTGGTATTCTTTCGTGAATTTATGTGAGTTAATTATGAGCCTATTCTCCCATCGCTTGCTAATAAATTTATCTGCAATAAATAAGGCTGTACGATTTGAAAAGTTACTTAGTTTCTAGCCCAAGATCGTTTAAAAGTTGCTCGGTATTGATTAGAGTTCATAGCCAAGGCATAACTTATTGAAGCGGGATGCGAAGATTGGCGAGTCCAAAAAGGTCCTAACAAGACATGAGGCCTCTATTTGTTGCTAAAGATCCCAAGTGATGTGAAGAATCATTAATCAAAAATCAATATGAAGGATCAAGACACACGACAAAAAGCAAATACTCCCCTAAAGATCATGGAGAAGTCTATCCAAAAAGGCCCTAACAAGGTATGAGGATAAATAGATCCAAGTCCTGAAAGGAAGCGGATCGTTGTATATCAAAGTCCAAAATAAAGATTGGAGAAAAATGAAGAAGTCGTGGTCCAAATATGAAGAATCTCTCAAAACTTCAAGTGAAGAAATTCCCATTATAAAGAGAAGACCATTATTTCATGAACGTCTCTCAAGATTTGAAGTATGAAGTCGCTGCCAAATATCGGTCCGAGAAAGGTCTCAAATCGTGAAGCGAGTTATGCCAAGATATGAACTTTATGAGGTCCCGAGAAGCAGTTTTAAAAGATTTTGTCCTTTAGCTAACTATTGATTAAATCGTCCCACTTTATTTTCAGCCTAAATAACTATCGAAATAAGTCAACAATGCATCCTCGTGATCATTCAAGACAATAATAAAATATAAGAGATACACCTAGGAATAAGTGAGTCTAAGTAAATAATTGGCCCACATGAATTCGCGATAGTCTGCTAACTTATAATAACAATGATCTCGCTTTTAAGCTTGGTTTGGAGAATGTGAAAACTTGAGGATGATGATCATTCATGACATTTCCAAAACCCTAAGGTATGTCTTTGATTTCTTTACTTATTTTCTTCCTTTGAATGTTTTATACTTTTCTATCTCTTTAATAAAGGCCAAGGTGGATTGATTACGATGGAAAATGTAAAACTTGCTTTGTAACTAATGCATTGCATGAGGACATTGCAATGGTCAAGTGTAGGGGATTTGATAGGTGTGAAAACACCCATCCTTTTACCACTTAATTATAATAAAAACTAAGCCAAAACGTGTATTTTATGTCGTAAATGTCGGAATTATGCGTGGTTTGTGTTTTTATTGTGATTTAGGACCAAAATGTGAAAAGGGAAGAAAACACGGGCTTTCACGGGCTTTTATCGAAGAAAAAGACAAAAGACGAAGTCAAGAGATCAAGAGTGCAAAAAGAACGGTAGTCCAAGACCTATTCTGAAGATTTATCGAAGAACAAGTCTAAAGACGGAAGTTTAATAAAGCCGAAGAACTCAAGTCTTATTAATGAAGAATTTTCAAGACGAGTTTAATTAATCCCGAGACAACGTCGAAAAAGTCGAAGAATTAAGAAGACGAAAAGACGGAAAGAAAGAAAGAAAGATAGAAAGAAGGAAGCAACACATGCTTCCCTTCTCCCTATATATAGTTCACTTCCACCTCATTTCACACTTGTTGGCTAATAGTAACAATTAGTCTTCCACCATTTTAATTACTTGCTCATTTAAATTCATGTCATTTCCTTAATTGTCTTGCACTTTTAATTCCTTTTAATTCCAAGTAAGTGTTCTTAATTTTGTTGCTTTAATCTTTATTTACCTTTGATCAAGTTTACTTTTATCATTCTCCTTCTACTTTTCTTGTTCTTTTTGATTCATTTAAATTTCGGATTAAGTAAGGTTTGCTTAATCCCTTTGCTTATTTGATTAAAAAGTTCATCTTTTTACTTTCATCTAAGTTTTTGTATGAGATAAGCTATAAGTTTGACAATCTTATTGGCTTGTTTTGTACCTAGCTTATTTGTTTTTCTTAGTTTTCTAAAAGTTTCAATTTTCTAAAAGTTTGCTTACTTTGTTTACTTAATTCGTGTTTTGCAAAAGTCTTTAAATTTTTGCTTATTGTATTCGTCTTATTATTATTTTGCTAAAGTTTAGATTTGTGCTTATTGTCGAAGTTATCTTATTTAATTTAGCTTATTGGCTTACTGGTTTCCATTGTTCCGATCTTTAAGGTTTTTGTTTGTTACGATCCAACAAGTGCGATCGCATAAATTTATAGGGTTTCTACTTGCGATCCAGTGTTGCGATCAAGGACTAAGATCATACCACGATCACACTCCATAATCCACACCACGATCACTCATTGCGATCGTGGGTACGATCATAGAGTGCGATCTGTTGGTACGATCGTGGTCACGATCTCTACTGCGATCCACAAGTGCGATCGTGGTGGAGTCCGATCATAGAGTACGATCGCAGGTTGCGATCTAGACTCTGTTATAGAGTACGATCCCTTTTGTTTCCATCGCATTGAGTGCGATCGAGGGCTACGATAACCAAGTGCGATCTAGGCTGCGATCAAGCTACGACCCGGGTACGATCCAACCACATTAGTTGGTTGCAATCGTAGTGCGATCGGACTCGTGTTCTTGTTTTGTTTTTGTTTTTATTTTTAATTTTTGTTTTCCAGCATTTTTACTTGATTTATTTTTAAGTTTTTAAATTATATTACATTGTCAAGTTTAATTTTCGTCACGCTTTAATTTTTGTCATTTAATTAACTTTCTTTTCAACATTTTTAACATTGCACCATTTACGTTTAATTAGTTTTAGATTTAAATTACCGTCATTTACTTTTAAGTCTTGCATTTTAATCACACTACAACAAAAAACCTTTGTTCTCACCAAAAGACGACTGAGTCGCACGTTAACCAATAGTCAATTCGATTAGACCACTTCAACGAACAAATTTAATTTTTATACTAGGCCGAAAGCCTAGTTACTCGAACAGATGAATTTGAAGCTTGAAGCTCTGTCAAAAAGGAAAGGGGGTGATAAGAAGACAGAGAAAGGGTTGGTAGCTGAAGCATATGATTGGAATGATGAGCCACTGACTTCGGATGAAGAAGATACCACCAGGGTCAGGGCTTTTATGGCTATAGCTGAGGATGAACCAGCGGTTGGGAAAGGAGATGCTAGATCAGGACAATGGGTCGACATCACTATAAAAAAGGTACACATGCTTCTCTCTATGCCTGAAAATGATGAACGCAACACCATTGTTGATTTACACTTTGTTGAAGAACAAAGAAAGAACCTGTTAGATAAGTTTTACTATGTTAAACATGAACTGTTAAGTGCTAGGGCTGAATGTGAAACTCTGAAACAGGTTAACTCTGAAAAGATATCTCTGCAAAACAAAGTCAATATCTTGACCTTAAAAAACAATGCTTTAAATGATCAAGTTTCTGAATTAAATAAGGTTATAGAAAAATGGCTGTGCTGTAGGTTCACTATAGATGAATTACTTAATGATGAACGTCCTGCTAATGTAACAAGAGATATCTCTGCTAAGAAAAACAAGTTGAAAATTAATGTTAAACCAAAAGATATTGTTTTCAAATCAACAGAGACTATACATTTTCCTGATCCTATCTTGGGTGAAGTACCTATCTCCTGAAGATATGGCTGAGTTACCTCCATTACCAAAACTCTCTGGAGTTGAACCCAGCAGCTCTTCTAGAGGAGCTAAGGGTGAACCAAAACCTGTTGAGACACCACCAGCTAAGGTTTTTGCTATACCTGCTAAACAATCTGTTAAGCAAGTTGCGTTTAAGCCTGTCTTAACAAATCTGTGAACAAAGCTGACTCCTTAAATGAAGAACGTCTGTTGTCACTAATGAAAGAATTAGAAATCTTAAAACAACACATCAAGCCTTCTGCTGAATGCTCTACTTCCTCTGAACCTAAGTCTATTCTAGGAGAACCTAGAGGAGAAAGAATAGTCAAGCCTTACTGTAATGTGTGTAAAAATTCTCATCACATGACCATAGATCATGATAGGCAAATGGATGTTAAGAGATCTAAAACACCCTATAGGGAAAGACAACAGGCTACTAGGAGACCAGCAGGTAACTACAGACCTTACCCTCCTTGTAAATTATGTGGTTTCACAGACCATCACTCAGATGAGTGCAGTGAATTTCCAGGATGTGATATCTGTGGAAGGTTCACACATGAAACAGTCAACTATCCCTCACACCGTCAAAAGTTCTACAGGAACTCAAGAGTTGCTAATCAGCAATTCAGGGAACCCACTGGAAAGTGGGTTCACCATAGGAACTAACTTGTTTCTATGTATCTGTGCAGAAACATTTTAAGGAATCGGTATGGTATCTAGACAGTGGCTGTTCTAGACACATGACAGGGATTCGACAATACCTACACAGATACACAAAGGAGCCTGGTCCTAAAGTGGTGTTTGGGGATAACTCTTCAGGTGACACAGAGGGATACGGCTCAGTTAACTGCAATGGGATCACGTTTACAAGGGTTGCATATGTGAATGGTCTTAAGCACAATCTTATCAGCATCAGCCAATTATGTGATGCTGACTTTTTGGTTTTGTTTACCAAGACTCAGGGAACGATATTCAAAAAGAATAATGATGTTATGCTTATTGCACCTCGAAGAAGAGATGTGTATGTCATCAATATGGCTACTTGTTCTGAAGACAGCTCCAACTGTTTTCTTGCCAAAGCCTCTGAAAGTGTCAATTGGCTGTGGCATAAAAGACTGTCTCATCTCAACTTCAAGAACATCAACAAAATAGCCACACACAACCTGGTTGCTGGTCTACTTTCAGTTACTTTCTCAAAAGACAAGACTTGTTCAACTTGTGTAAAGGGAAAGCATCACAGGTCTTCTTTTAAGACCAAGCAATCATTCTCTATTGACAAGTGCCTACATCTCCTTCACATGGATTTGTTTGGACCTGTTAAACCACAGACCATTAATCACAACAAATATACCTTGGTCATAGTTGATGAATTTTCAAGGTATACATGGGTTTTCTTCCTTAGAAGGAAAAGTGATGCAACTGATACTATCATGTCCTTCATCAGGAAGGTGGAAAACATGAATGATGTTAGAGTTAAAGCTCTAAGAAGTGATAATGGGACTGAATTCAAGAATCAACAACTTGAATCTTTTTGTGATGAAAAAGGAATATCACAAAACTTCTCTTCAGCTGGCACCCCTGAATAAAATGGGGTGGCTGAAAGAAGAAACATGACTTTGATTGAAGCAGCCAGAACTATGTTAAACGGTGTAGCTTTACCTAAAAAATTTTGGGGAGAAGCTGTCCACACTGCATGCCACACTCAAAATAGATCAATTTGTCAAAAGACATGGAAAAACTTACTATGAAGTTTTCAGAAATAGAGCTCCTGATGTCAGCTATTTTATATGTCTTTGGATGCCCTGTGTTCATCTACAACTACAGGGATAAACTTGGAAAGTTTGATGAAAAGGCTGATGATGGTTTCTTCTTAGGGTACTCTCCAACAGCAAAGGATTTCAGGGTATTCAATACAAGAAGGCAAGAAGTAGAAGAAACCTTTCATGTCAGATTCAATGAAGATGATGACATCATACAGAGATCGGAAACAGAAGGTGATGAAATTGACTTTAATGAAAACATGTCTTTTCCAAGTGATGAATTCTCAGAACCTAGACCTCCCTGTCAACATCATCACACCAACTCACTCACCCCTTATGTTCCTGCTTTTGATCCGCTGTCAACCCACAACATTGAAGTTCCTTCTTCTCAGGCACTTGATGAAGAAGAAACACAGCCTTCCTTTAGCCCTTGTTCCACACTGGCTGAAGATGACTCACCTGTTCTTCAAATTCCTGATGACCCTCCTGTTGATACTAAATCTATGCCACCTGAAATGGCTGAAACTAATATAGACACAGAGGTCATATTTGAAGAAAGTCCTCCCACTCAGCAGAATGAAAATCAAATTGTTCTAGCTACTTCTACAGCTATCCCTGTCTATGATTCCCCAGCTCCTCAAGCTAAATGGTCAAGAGATCAACACATTCTTCTTGTTAACATTATTGGGGAACCAAATGCAGGGGTCACCACAAGACAGCGAATTCATGACTCAGAGTCAGCCTCAGCTAATGAATGTCTCGTCGTTGAATTTATCTCACAAATTGAGCCTAAGAGAGTAGCTGAAGCCCTTATAGAAGATGGGTGGGTAGCAGCTATGCAAGAAGAAATCAATCAGTTCAAAAGGAACAAGGTTTGGACTCTAGTGCCAGCTCCACCTGGTAAGAACATCACAGGCACTAGATGGATCTATAGAAACAAAATAGATGAGATTTGTAACATCATCAGAAACAAGGCTAGGCTGGTTGCACAGGGATATACACAAACAGAAGGAATCGACTATGATGAGACGTTTTCACCTGTTGCAAGACTTGAGGCCATCAGAATCTTCCTGGCTTATGCTGCATATATGAACTTTACTGTGTATTAGATGGATGTTAAAAGTGCCTTCCTCAATGGTGATTTGGCTGAGGAAGTGTATGTACAACAGCCTGAAGGTTTCGTGAACAACGAGTTTCCCAATCATGTGCACAAACTACACAAAGCCATGTATGGGCCGAAACAAGCTCCAAGGGCATGGTATGAAACTCTGTCTAATTTCTTAACTGAAAATAAATTTGTCAGGGGTTCCATTGATAAAACACTTTTTACCTTCAAGGATAAGAGTGATTTCATCATTGTGCAGATTTATGTGGATGATATCATTTTTGGGTCAACAAATGTTAATTTAAACATTTTGCTAAATTAATGACCAAGAAATATGAGATGAGTATGATGGGTGAATTAACTTACTTTTTGGGTTTTCAAATTAAACAATGTCCTAAGGGAATTTCAATTTGTCAAGAAAATTATGTTAGGAATTTACTTAAAAAATACGACTTGGCTGATTGTGCATCAGTGAAATGCCCCATGCTTCCACCCAATAATTTGGGTCCTGATGAGTCAGGGGTCTCTGTTAATGAGACTTTATACATAGGTATGATTGGGTCACTCATGTATCTAACAGCCAGTCGTCCTGATATCCAGTTCTCCACATGTCTCTGCGCAAGGTACCAAGCTAACCCTAAAGAATCCCATCTAGTGGCTGTTAAGAAAATTTTAAGGTATCTCAAAGGCACAACCTCTCTAGGGCTGTGGTATCCCAAGGAATCAGGCTTTGATCTTAAGGCCTATTCAGATTCAGACTATGCTGGATGCTGCATTGACAGGAAAAGCACTTCAGGTAGCTGTCAAATCCTAGGAGGAAAGTTGGTTGGATGGAGTGCAAAGAAGCAAAGCTCTGTGGCTATGTCTTCAGCTGAAGCTGAATATGTTGCTGCTGCCAGCTGTTGTGCACAGGTTCTTCGGATGAATAGTCAATTAGCTGACTATGAGATCCTCTATGACAAAGTACCAATCTTCTGTGACAACAACAACGCTATTGCCATCTCCAACAACCCTGTGCTTCACTCTCGTACCAAACACATAGATATCAGGTATCATTTTATCAGGGATCATATAATGAAGGGAGATATTGAGCTGCATTTTGTCCCCACTGAGCTGCAACTAGCTGAAATTTTTACCAAGCCTTTGGCTGAACCTTCGTTCAACAGGCTAGTTGCTGAACTAGGTATGCTTAATATCTCAAAGCCTATGTCTAACATTTAATGTGTTCATTAAAGACTGATTAAATATTAAATGTTTTTCACATGAAACTAGGTAGTTACTTTCCAAGTAAATGCTAAAAACATTCCCTATATTTAATTTATTCTTTCCCGGATATCGAGGAGACAAAATAGTTTTTGAAAAGGCAAGGGACCCACTTGTGTGCAGTCACTTTCCCACTATGCATTTAATGCGGGTGTTTAACTGTTTCAAATTTGAATATATATCATGTCTCTATTTGTTTTTACCTACTACTCTCATTATTTCACATATCATCTCTCTCTCCCTCTCTAAATCCTCCCAATCTTCATCTTCTTCAACCTTCTATCAATGGCGTTCCCAGTTCCAAAGGCTTCAAACGTTAACTTCGAGATCAACGAAAGCGTCCTCGCCTCCAACAACTCGATCGGATGGCTCAAAAGGCCAAATAGAACCTACACAGATCTCGTCAAGTTCATGATGAATTGTGATGTTAGTGAAGCATTCAAAAGATGCCCATCCGTCTTTTACCAAGAATACCTTAGGGAATTCTGGTATTCTGCTGAAGTTGTTGATGACAACATCACCTTTTCTCTTTCTTGCAATGAACAACCATTCTCCTTCTCTCTCAAAGACTTCTCCTCCATTGCTGGGCTAAGACATGGCGATGAATGCCTAATAGTAATTGACAAAAAGGTTGTGAAAGATGCCCTGGCTACCCTTAAACCTGTTTCAGATACTAACCCATCTTACACCCCTGAAGAAGTTGTTACAAGATCACCACTAAAGATTAAGTACTTCACTCCTATGTGGCGTGTCCTCTTCATCCACATAGTCAAATCCCTGGGTGGTATGCAGGGATCTCAAGATCAATTGGCGTTGAACCATCAAACCATTGCATATGGGCTGATATGGGGCACAGATGTTGATGTTGGAAGCATTCTCTTCTCCAATCTCGTTGAAAAACTTAAGGGAACCAATCAAGGCAGGGAAAGAAATATTTGTTATGTTCGCTATCTTTCTCTCATCTTTGAAAGCCTGTTGGGTGACAAATACCACAACTCTGTACTCACCCAATTGAAGCCGTATCACATTATTGGAGCGATCTATAAGGCTATTGGACCTGATGATGTGCCGATTACTTCTCACATGCTGAACATTGCTAACAAACAACCTGGGGTTGACAAGTCCTTGCTCCCTTCCGCTGAGAAGGTGAATACAGCAGGTGTGTCTGGTAAGTCGGTGTCTTTGACCTCTGGGAAATACACCTCGCCATCCAAGGCAACAACTGGCCAACAGTCAAGAAAGAAGAAACATTCCACTTCTTCTCGAACCCACACTGTTCTAAAGGCCAGGGTTAAGAAGATAGTAAACCTCTCCAACCCCTCTGATCCAGAGACTTCTATGGACACAAAGAAATCAGCTGATATACAACAGGAGTCTAGCGTCTCTAACTCAGTAGAGACAACAGGGAACCAGCCTAACATTCCTGATATCGCACAGGTAATCAGTCTATCATTTTTAGAGGTTCACAGGCAACCACTCTTCAACGTCTGTAGGTGAGAGTGGTGAAGTTAGGTAATCCTCGACCCATAGGAGTCTATGTATGCACTTAGAAATCTTTAAGACTTCTGTACACCCTATCTTTACACCAGGGAGTGATTCATTTGTGTTTATAAAGCACCCCGATAACCCTGCACCCTCTAGACAGTATACAGGTAAATAACAACCTGTATACATATATGTCTCAATGATAGGTGTGAAAACACCCATCCTTTGACCACTTATAACTGGCTAAAACGAGACCAAAACGCGTGTTTAATATCATTTGTTTGGAATTATGCGTGGTTTTTGTGTTTATTGTGTTTTCAGAGCCAACCGGATGAATATTGAAGAAAACATGGATTGCACGGGTTTTATCGAAGAAAAAGACTCAAGACGAAGTCTATTGTCCAAGAGATGCAAAACATTTGAAGTCATTGTGCCTATTTGAAGAGTTATCGAAGAAAAGAGCCAAAGATGGAAGATTCATATATGTCGAAGAACTCGAGTCTATTAAACAAAAGATTATAAGACGAGTTGGAATTATTCACCGACACTTCTCAAAATCCAAAGTCGGAAACATTTAATTAAAGAAACGTAAAGACTAAAGAAGAAAGAAGAAGAGAAGCCCATGAACAAAGCCCATTCACAAGCCCACAAAGCAAAGGCCTATAAATAGGCCTACACTTCACAACTTTGAGTAGCTAGTTAGTTTTTTTAGTTTTTTTTTCATTTTCTCTAGTTTTAGAGAGAGAAAGTTCTCAACTTTCTCTCACTAAGATTTTTCTTTCCTCCATTTTTATCTTTCAAGTTTTAAGCTTTTGTATTTTGGATTTCATTAATCTAATTCAAGTTCAGCTTTTTAGTTCTTTAATCTCCTTCTACATTTCTTAGTTTTCCTTAATCAATTGATCCGATTGTTTCATTTCATATGGTTTGGGAGATTTGATGAGTTCGTGATTGAAGGTTAATCCTTCTTGTTCCTACTTAAGCTAATACACGTATAAGCTATAAGCCCTTGATGCTTATTGGCTTATTCGATTGATTTGGCTATTTAAGTTTAAGTTTTCTTAAAAGATTTATAGTTCTTTAATCCGTTTTATTGAAGTTCGATTGTTTCAGATTGTAAAGGTTGGAATTTTTGCTTATTTACTCTTTTAAAAGTTTGAAAATGCTTATTCGTTACTGCTTATTTGCTTAAGCTTAATTTCCTTGTCGGACGCCTTTTCCATCGTAAGAGGGTTTTACTTGGTACGATCGCTTAGAGTGCGATCGGTTTGTTCTTTCCCTGGTACGATCCACGCCCACGATCACTTACTTTGATCTGGGGTGCGATCGGGTCTCTTGTTCCTGCTTCGATCGCATTGAGTGCGATCGGTTTGTTACGATCCGGAACCACGATCGCGTTGCGATTTGGTAGTACGATCGTCCCCTCCCATCGTACTAGAGAGTACGATCCATCTCTTTTGGTGTCATCGCATTGAGTGCGATCTGTTTTACTTCTTGCGATCGCATCGAGTGCGATCGGTGAATACGATCCATTATGTTGTTTGGGGTACGATCGCATTACGATCGGACTCAGGTCTGTGTTTTGTTTTTGCTTAATTTTCAAATCTAGTTTTTCCCGCTCTTTTACTTAGTTTATTTCAAACTTGTTTTTAAGTTTTTGAATTGTTAAGTTTTAATTTCCAAGGTTGCACGCTCTTATTTGTAGTTTAATTTTAAGACTCCTATTTTTCTCAACGACAATTTTAATTACTTGCATTTAGTTTAAGAAATTAGATAACCAAAATCAACCCTTTTTAGTAACCAAGAACAACTATTCTACTTTTAACCGTGATCAATTCGAGAAGATTCCGAGAACTAATACTGAACCCAATGAAAATTATTGTATCAAATGGCGCCGCTGCCGGCTCTTCTCGTTAAGATTAACAGTTTTTTGTGAGAACTTGGATTTTGGGATCCGTTCACCGTGAACGTTACTTTTTTATAAAAACTTTCAAAAACCCTAAAAAAATATAAAATTTTCAAAAAATCCTAAAAAGTAAAAAACATAAAAAAGACAAAAATATTTCTTGTTTGCTTTGTTAGTTCTTTTGCAGGTGCATGCGTACACGATCAACGTCTTATCAAGAGCCCGAGCCTCTCGAAGACTTAGACATGGCCGGTGTACACAACAACAATAATAACCCACCTCAAAACAATAACAACAATAACAATCCACCTCTCAACAACAATAATAACAACAACAATGAGCCTCTACCGGACAATCGCCCTATGATTGAACTGTTACAAGCACATGTGGAGGGCAACAATGATCCAATTGTCATACCCGCGATTGCAGCTAACAACTTTGAGCTCAAATCCGGCTTTATCCAGATGGTCTCTGCTCAACCATTCTTGGGGCGTACCATTGATGATCCTCATGACCACATCAAGAGATTCTTGCAACTCACAAATACGGTCAAATTCAATGGTGTTCCACAAGAGGTAATCCGTTTACAACTTTTTCCTTTCTCCTTAGAGGGAAAAGCCCGCCATTGGCTTGCAAAGGAACCGCCACAAAGTATTCTGACGTGGACGGATTTGGAGACCAAGTTTATAAACTACTTTTTCCCACCCTCTCGTACTACCGCTTTGCGGAATGAAATCATTAATTTTGAACAAAAGTACGATGAGTCTTTTAGTGAATCTTGGAACCGTTTTAAAGATCTTTTAAGAAAGTGCCCATAACATGGTTTTACCAAAGTGCACCAAATTAATACTTTTTATAATGGTTTAAGCACGAATGACCAAGATTCACTAAATAGTGCCTCGGGGGGTAATATTTTGGTTAAGACTTCCAATGCCGCTTGGGATATTATTGAAAATAAGTCTCGTGTGCAAACCAAGAGTGTTCGGACCAATGCCGCTAGTGCTAGTACTAGTGACAACAACAAGCGACTTGACAAAATTACTACGCTTCTTGAATCACTTGTTACCCACACCGCTAACAATACCAACAACATCAATGCTAAAAACGCTCACGACGCTCAAGTCAATGCTGTAAGCCAACCATGTGAAATATGCGGGGGTCCTCACTCTTACACCACTTGTACCGCCACCCAAGACTATCCTTCTGAGAATGTTAATGCAGCATACGATACCTATCCTCCGGCCGCTTATCAAGCTCGTCCTCAAGGAGACCGCAACTTGCTTAGCTACCGCTCAAACAACTTTCTTTCCCCGCCCGGTTTTCCTCCTAACAACCCAAACCAACAACAAAACCTCAATCTCCTTCCTCAACAACAACAACCTCGTGCACCATACCAACCACCTCACAAACAACCATATCCACCTCAAAGAAACAACCAAGTTTACCAACAACCTGCTTATCAACCACCGCCTACAATGCTCCTCCCAACCAACCCACCGCATTACACCAAGATATTGGAACCTACATGAGGACTAATGATGTGATCGTGGACAATCTCCAGCGGGAAGTGCTCAACTTGAAAGCAGACATGGTGAAACAAGGGAACGATCTGCGAGCTGATATGAGAAACACTTTGGCAAGTCAAACGAATGACTTAAGGAACATGATGGCTAGTTTCTTCCAAGGTAATCAACCCTCTTCTTCGGGTACTCTTCCGAGTAACACCATTGCGAATACAAGAGGGGAGATGAAAGCAATCACCACTCGCAGTGGCAAAGGTACCAAGGAACCCGAGCTTCCTATACCTCCACCGGTGATTGTGACTAAGGAAAACAAGTCACCTGCTCCTATTCCTCATCCTTCTACTTCCCCAATTTCTCCACCTCTTACTTCTACCCCTCCTCCACCCAAGGATGTGAGTGATCCTTCGATCCCAAAGCCTTCCTCTTCTTCCGATATACCTTATCCCTCAAGGTTGAGGAAAGAGAAGCTCAAAAGCAAGGACGATATTCAGGTTTCGAACTTTCTCAAAATGTTTAAAACATTGAATTTCAACATCTCCTTCGCTGAGGCTCTCGCTCACATGCCTAAATACGCAAAAATGTTCAAAGATCTTCTTAGCTACAAGGAGAAGCTTCTTGATATTGCTAACACCCAACTTAATGAGAATTGCTTTGCGGTTCTCTTAAGGAAATTGCCAACCAAGCTTGGTGATCCGGGTCGCTTATTAATCCCTTGCAACTTCCCGGGAGTAGAGAATTGCATGGCCCTAGCCGATCTAGGTGCCAATATTAACTTAATGCCCTTAAGCGTTTGGAAGCAATTATCTCTCCCCGAGCTAGTCCCCACCAAAATGACTTCGGAATTAGCTAACCGTACGGTTGCTTATCCAGTGGGGATAGCCGAAGACGTTTTTGTAGGAGTCGACAAATTCACTTTTCCTGCCGATTTCGTCGTCGTCGACTACGATATGGACCCTCGTGTGCCATTGATCGTTGGTCGTCCATCCCTGAGGACCGGTCGCACTCTCATCGATGTTGAAGCGGGTGAGCTTATCATGAGAGTGGGTGACGATAAAATCGTCTTCAACATGGGAAAGCTTTCTAAACAGCCTTATTTCATACGAGAGTGTTAATTGTATCGACGTTCTTGATGAGGCCTGTGAAGAACACTTCAAAGATGCTTGCAAAAGTATTCCTACCTCTCTTCCCAATGTTGAGACCGTTTCCTCTATTGATTCATCACTATCTCTATTTGGAGAAAGTGATTTCCTTTGGAAAGATTTGGAAGCCACCATGGGAGATGTGAACTTAGAAGATGCTGATTCTCCCACCGATTGGGATGAAGATCTTCGCCTCATTGAGAACCTTCTTAAAGAAGACAATATTTCTCTACCATCTCCCAAGGCTATTGCTATCGATGAACCGACTTTGAATACGCCTCCCATCAAAAATCCTCCGGATTTAGAACTTAAGGAGTTGCCGCCCCATCTCGAGTTCGTGTTCCTTGAAGATAAGAAGAAGTCGCCCGTCATCATTGCTAAGGACTTGAAAGAAGAAGAGAAAACTCGTCTCATCGCCGTGCTTAAAGCTCATAAGAAGGCAATTGCTTGGAAAATTTCCGATATCCGCGGAATTGATCCAAACTTTTGTACTCACAAGATTCTCATGGAAGATGACTTTAAACCCGCAATCCAGAGCCAAAGAAGGGTTAATCCTCGCATTCATGACTTCATCAAACAAGAGGTTATCAAACTTCTAGATGCCGGCTTGATTTACCCTATTTCGGATTCGCCTTGGTAAGTCCCGTCCATTGTGTGCCCAAGAAGGGCGGAATAACCGTTGTTCCCAATGAACACAACGAGTTGATTCCCACTCGTCTCGTTACTGGGTGGAGAGTTTGTATCGACTATCGCAAGCTCAATGATGCCACGAGAAAAGATCACTTTCCTCTTCCTTTCATGGATCAAATGCTCGAGCGTCTAGCTGGTAATGACTATTACTGCTTCTTAGACGGTTTCTCCGGGTATTTTCAAATTCCCATCGATCCCAAGGACCAAGAAAAGACCACATTCACTTGTCCCTACGGAACATTTGCTTACAAACGCATGCCTTTTGGTTTATGCAATGCTCCTGGGACGTTCCAAAGGTGTATGATGGCTATCTTCCATGACATGGTTGAATAAACTATGGAAGTATTCATGGATGATTTCTCGGTTTATGGCGATTCTTTCTCTGCTTGCCTTGCCAATTTGGAACGTATGCTTAAGCGGTGTGAAGACACTCGCCTTGTTCTTAATTGGGAAAAATGCCATTTCATGGTAAAAGAGGGCATCGTGCTAGGACACAAGATCTCCAAAGCCGGTCTTGAAGTGGACAGTGCTAAAGTCGATGTTATTTCTAAGTTGCCTCCACCTTCAACCATGAAGGGTGTGAGAAGTTTCCTCGGTCATGCGGGCTTCTACCGTCGTTTCATCAAAGATTTTTCTAAAATCGCTCGCCCGATGACCCACCTCTTGGAAAAAGATACTCCTTTTATCTTTTCCAAAGAGTGTATTGAAGCCTTCAACTTGCTTAAGGATAAGCTAACTAAGGCACCCATCTTGGTTACCCCTAATTGGGAGTTGCCTTTCGAGTTGATGTGCGATGCTAGTGACTTTGCTATTGGAGCAGTTTTGGGCCAAAGAGTGAACAAACACTTCCAACCGATCCATTACGCTATCAAGACAATGACGGGGGCTCAATTGCATTACACGACAACCGAAAAAGAGCTTTTAGCTGTTGTCTATGCCTTTGCAAAGTTCCGCCCCTATCTTGTCCTTTCCACCACAATCGTTTATACCGATCATTCCGCGTTGAAGTACTTGTTAACTAAACAAGATTCCAAACCAAGACTTCTTCGCTGGGTTTTGCTACTTCAAGAATTTAAAATCGAAATTCGTGATAAGAAGGGAGTTGAAAACCTAGCCGCGGATCATCTTAGTAGACTTGAGGATCCTTACCAAGGGGATCATCCGAACAAAGAGATCAATGACTCTTTTCCCCTGGAGACCTTAATGTCTATCAACTCGACTTCTGATGAAACCCCGTGGTTTGCGGACATTGCAAACTACTTGGCGGGTGGAATTCTCGTTGACGGGTTAACATCCCAACAAAAGAAGAAGTTCTTCAAAGACATTAAGACTTACTTTTGGGATGACCCGTATCTATTCAAACAATGTGCTGACTTGATTATTCGCCGATGTGTTGATGGACCGGCAGCTTTAGAAATCCTTGACGCTTGCCACAAAGGACCCACCGGTGGTCACTTTGGTCCCAACTACACCGCCAAAAAAGTGTTTGACTCGGGATTTTATGGGCCCACCATTTACCGTGATGCTCGCGAGATGGTTAAACATTGTGATGCTTGCCAAAAACAAGGCAAGATCACACATAAAGACGAGATGCCTCAGAATTTCATTCAAGAGTGTGAAATCTTTGATGTTTGGGGTATCGACTTTATGGGGCCATTCCCTTCATCTAAAGGAAACAAATACATCCTTGTAGCCGTTGACTACGTCTCTAAAAGGGTTGAAGCCAAAGCTTTACCCACTAATGACGCAAGGGTGGTTTGTAACTTTTTGAAATCGCTATTCGCTAGATTCGGTATGCCTCGTGCCATTATTAGTGATCGCGGGACTCATTTTTGCAATGATCAATTTGCTAGAGTCATGGCTAAGTATGGTGTAAATCATCGTCTTTCCACCGCCTACCACCCACAAACTAATGGCCAGGCTGAAATCTCTAACCGAGGATAAAAGCGAATTCTTGAACGAACTATGGGAGAGCATCGTGCCTCATGGGCTGATAAACTTGATGATGCTTTGTGGGCTTTTCGTACCGCATACAAGACTCCGATTGGTTGTACACCATATCGTCTCGTGTACGGGAAAGCATGCCACCTCCCCATTGAGTTGGAGCACAAGGCTTACTGGGCCTTGAAGTGGGCTAATTTCGATATCAACAAAGCCGGTGTCCTACGCAAGATCCAACTCAATGAGCTGAATGAACTCCGGAATGAGGCTTATGAAAATTCTTTGATCTATAAGGAAAGGAATAAGCTCATTCACGACTCTAAGATTAAAAACCGAGAGTTCCAAGTTGGCGACAAAGTTTTACTCTTCAACTCTCGGTTGAAAATCTTTTCGGGCAAGCTGAAATCTCGTTGGTCCGGCCCATTCACCATTGCCCAAATTTTTCCATATGGTACTCTCGAGCTTGCTCAACCTAATGGACCTAATTTTAAGGTGAATGGCCAACGAGTGAAGTTGTAATTTGGTGAGGACATCTCTCATGAGATGATTCCATCCCTCACCACGTTCCCCATGAACTAATTTTGGGTCGAGTCAGGCTCGTGACTCGGTTATCAAAAACAAGCGCTCCTCGGGAGGCAGCCCGAGTATCTATCCTTTTTCGTTTTAACCTCCTAAGTGTAGGGGGGCCTCTATAGGTGTTTGTCTTTGTGTGGTGATGTGATTACAGGGATGAATGCACTCTTGGAATCTTTGAAGAACCGTGCTCCCGTGTTATCTAAAATCCGGTTCTATCTCTCAACTATCGTGATTCAATTTTCTTTATACCCTCTCTTTTTCCCCTTTCAAATAAATCGAAATGATTGAAGTTTTTCTATTTGGAATCGTGTTAGGTCTAATTCCTATTACTTTTTGGCTGGATTATTCGTAACTGCATATTTACAATACAGACGCGGCGATCAGTTGGACCTTCCGCTACACTCATTAGGACAACAACCTCCTAACTACTACTATGAATTCCCGAGCAATTCTCAACCAACATATGCGACTTCAGAGCCATAATTTCATAGCGCTTACGCAGCATAGATCTACTCAAGTAGGAGCTTTAAGTTAAGCGGAATAGTGTACTTAACAAGCATTGGAAGCTACCGCTTCTAGAATGGTTGCTTATCCTTCACTTTTTTAGAGCGTATCGCATACTCACAATTGAAATTGATCACTTTAGTCGTCTCCTCCTTCGCTTGATTTAACCAACGTGCACAATGTCATAAGTGTAGGAGAGACTTTTCCCACATGCTTAAACATTGAGGACAATGTTTATCTTAAGTGTAGGGGGACTTCTATCGAAGTTTTAAGTGGACTTTTCCATGAAAATGCCTTCATTTAACCGGAAAATCATCTTTTTCAGCATTTTTCAAATTTTTAATTAACTTTGGCCATTTAGTCGTAATTTTTAAATTTTTATCGTTTCTTTCATATGTATATATTCCACAATAAAGTCAAAAATATTAATAAAGTGGTGTAGCTAGTTTAGAAATCTTTGACATATTAGGCCCGTTGCGATTATTTTGACTCAACCCGAATAGACTTATTCAAGTTTATTCTAGCTAGTATCCTTAACCATGTAGAACTTAAATGGTTTATTAGGCTAAGTATCCACGAGTCTCATTACTTGAGATTTTAAATTGTGGAGAACGAGAAATGATAGAGTCAATTATAAGTCGGTATTCTTGCATAAGTTCACTTGGTGTAATTATTTGCCTATTCTCCCATCACTTGCTAATAAATTATCTGCAATAAGTGAGGTCGTACGATTTGAAAAGTTACTTAGCTTCTAGCCCAAGATCGTTTAAAAGTTGCTCGGTAATGATAAGAGTTCATAGCCAAGGCATAACTTATGAAGCGGGGCGCGAAGATTGGCGAGTCCGAAAAGGCCCTAACAAGGCATGAGGATTCAATTTTATTGCTGAAGATCCAAAGTGATGTGTAAAGCATTATTCCTAAAATCAATATGAAGGATCAAGACTCACGACGAAAATCAATCAACTCCCATAAAGATCATGGAGAAGTCTACCCGAAAAGACCCTAACAAGGTATGAGGATAAATAGATCCAAGTCCGAAAAGGAGGCGGATCGTTGTATCTCAAAATCCCAATTAGAGATTGAAGAAATAATCATGAAGTCGTGGTCAACAAAGTTGTAGTACCCCTCAAAAGTCTCCAAGTGAAGAAACTCTATTACGAAGAGAAGACCATTATCTCAGGAACGTCTCTCAAGATATGAAGTATGAAGTACATGCCAAATATCGGCCGGAGAAAGGTCTCAAATCGTGAACCGAGTTATGCCAAGATATGAACTTTTTGATATCCCGAGAAGCAGTTTTAAGAGATTTTGTCCTTTAGCTAACTATTGATCAAATCGTCCTACTTTGCTTTCAGCCTAAATAAACTATCGAAATAGGTCCAAAAATACATCTTCATGATCATTCTAAGACAAAAATAAAATATAAGAGATACACCTAGGAATAAGGGAGTTTAAGCATATAATTAAGCCATGTGTGTAAGTGTTTGATTTGCTAACTTATAATAACCATGATCTTGTTTTTAAGCTTAGTTTGGGGAACGTGAAACTTGAGGGTGATAAATCTTCGCAGCACCAAAGCCCTAATGTAAGTCCTTGATCTCTTTGCAAGTTATTTCCATATAGCTATTTTCATGTGAAAATGGTTTTCTATCCTTTTGTTTACTTTAAAGATTTTAATTTCTCTTAGTACTTTAATTTTTGTTTAGTGGTATGTTAATAAGGCTAAGGTTGATTGATTATGAGAAAAGTGTAAAATTTGCTTTATCACTAAGCATTGCATGAGGGCATGACAATGGTTAAGTGTAGGGGATTTGATAGGTGGGAAAACACCCATCCTTTGACCACTTATAACTGGCTAAAACAAGACCAAAACGCGTGTTTAATATCATTTGTTTGGACTTATGCGTGGTTTTTGTGTTTATTGTGTTTTCAGAGCCAACCGGATGAATATTGAAGAAAACATGGGATTGCACGGGTTTTATCGAAGAAAAAGACTCAAGACGAAGTCTATTGTCCAAGAGATGTAAAAGATTTGAAGTCATTGTGCCTATTTGAAGAGTTATCGAAGAAAAGATCCAAAGATGGAAGATTCATATATGTCGAAGAACTCGAGTCTATTAAACAAAAGATTATAAGACGAGTTGGAATTATTCACCGACACTTCTCAAAATCCAAAGTCGGAAACGTTTAATTAA
This sequence comes from Glebionis coronaria, assembly GCA_025667525.1. NCBI lineage: Eukaryota > Viridiplantae > Streptophyta > Magnoliopsida > Asterales > Asteraceae > Glebionis > Glebionis coronaria. Next base: position 294,474,757 of record CM046877.1, read on the forward strand.
AGAAACGTAAAGACTAAAGAAGAAAGAAGAAGAGAAGCCCATGAACAAAGCCCATTCACAAGCCCACAAAGCAAAAGCCTATAAATAGGCCTACACTTCACAACTTTGAGTAGCTAGTTAGTTTTTTTAGTTTTTTTTCATTTTCTCTAGTTTTAGAGAGAGAAAGTTCTCAACTTTCTCTCACTAAGATTTTTCTTTCCTCCATTTTTATCTTTCAAGTTTTAAGCTTTTGTATTTTGGATTTCATTAATCTAATTCAAGTTAAGCTTTTTAGTTCTTTAATCTCCTTCTACATTTCTTAGTTTTCCTTAATCAATTGATCCGATTGTTTCATTTCATACGGTTTGGGAGATTTGATGAGTTCGTTATTGATGGTTAATCCTTCTTGTTCCTACTTAAGCTAATACACGTATAAGCTATAAGCCCTTGATGCTTATTGGCTTATTCGATTGATTTGGCTATTTAAGCTTAAGTTTTCTTAAAGGATTTATAGTTCTTTAATCTGTTTTATTGAAGTTCGATTGTTTCAGATTGTAAAGGTTGGAATTTTTGCTTATTTACTCTTTTAAAAGTTTGAAAATGCTTATTGGTTACTGCTTATTTGCTTAAGCTTAATTTCCTTGTCGGACGCCTTTTCCATCGTAAGAGGGTTTTACTTGGTACGATCGCTTAGAGTGCGATCGGTTTGTTCTTTCCCTGGTACGATCCACGCCTACGATCACTTACTTCGATCTGGGGTGCGATCGGGTCTCTTGTTCCTGCTTCGATCGCATTGAGTGCGATCGGTTTGTTACGATCCGGAACCACGATCGCGTTGCGATTTGGTAGTACGATCGTCACCTCCCATCATACTAGAGAGTACGATCCATCTCTTTTGGTGTCATCGCATTGAGTGCGATTTGTTTTACTTCTTGCGATCGCATCGAGTGCGATCGGTGAATACGATCCATTGTGTTGTTTGGGGTACGATCGCATTACGATCGGACTCAGGTCTGTGTTTTGTTTTTGCTTAATTTTCAAATCTAGTTTTTCCCGCTCTTTTACTTAGTTTATTTCAAACTTGTTTTAAGTTTTTGAATTGTTAAGTTTTAATTTCCAAGGTTGCACGCTCTTATTTGTAGTTTAATTTTAAGACTCCTATTTTTCTCAACAACAATTTTAATTACTTGCATTTAGTTTAAGAAATTAGATAACCAAAATCAACCCTTTTTAGTAACCAAGAACAACTATTCCACTTTTAACCGTGATCAATTCGAGAAGATTCCGAGAACTAATACTGAACCCAATGAAAATCATTGTATCACTCAACCAAAAGTAGCTGTACCTCACACAGCCTCTTGGTTCCCTCAAAAAAAGAATCCCAAAAAGTTTTACTTTTTAGGGGGAGCTGTATACTCATCCTCAGCTTTCCTAGGGACAGTGCTTTATGACGACCTTAACCTACATCTTTTTCACAATTAAAAGAATCCCAAAGGATTTATCCTTTCAGGGGGAGCTGAATAATCACACTTAGCTTTCCTAGGGGCAGTGTAACAGGTGATCTTAACCCACATATGGTTAACAAATAAAAGAGTCCCAAAGGTTTTACCTTTTGGGGGGGGGGGGGGGGCTGAATGATCACCCTCAGCCTTCCTAGGGACAGCGAATGGCGATCCTTAACAACATATGTTCACACTTAAAAGAGTTCAAAATGTTTTTTTAACCTTTTGGGGGGCCGAATAATAACACTCAGCTTTCCAAGGGGTAGCGAATGGCGACCATCACCCTTATATTTTTCACACTTAAAAGAATCCCAAGTATTTATCCTTTGGAGTGGCTGAATAATCATCCTCAGTCTCTCTGGGACAGCGAATTGGCGACCATTCACTTTATCTATTTCACTGTTACTAATAAAAACCAATTGCAGGCAAATGTTGAACAACCACATGTAGACTCTAATGCTACAACCAGTGGAGATCAGTCCATACCTCAGGAACAACCCAATGATGATGAGCTTATGATCACTGATAAAGACGAGGTCATCTCTGAACCTGAGTCAATGCCTGATGATGAAGCTCTTCCTGATGACTTCTTTGTAGAAGAGGAAGAAGAGGAGGATGTTCAACAACCTCTGTCTCCTCCAAAGGATTTGGCTGTGACCAATTCCGTTACTGAAACCACCCCTCCTCCCAAGGAAGCTGTAGTGACTCCCTCTTCTGCCACCTCTATCACCACTGTCTTCCAAAGGCCTGCGTATGATCCAACGGCTGAATTCCTGTTATTTGATCATCCTCCACAGACGAACTTTGATATATTACTAATGGAAGATGACTATGCCCAACAAAGCCTGAATATCCATAATCTTAAAGCCTATCCTCATACTTCTGACATGGAGCGTCTGTCAAGAAAGCTGGATCGGATTGGCTCTAAAATGCATTCCTTTACTGTTAACTTCAAATCTATTATAACCCAGTCGGTTAAGGATGCTATCACCGAACCTATTTTCGATGGCACCAGACGAGGGGTTTCTCAGGGACTTAGTCACTTGTCTACTAGGATCAAAGATGCCCTAAACACAGAGGTCCCTGACATGTTTCATGCTCATGAATTGGCCATGCATCGAGAATTTGAGGCTGTGCGCTCCAGGAAAATTCGTCACACAAATTTCTTGGTGGACAGGGTAAATCGAAATGTGAATAGTAATAGCAACAGGCTACTGAAAATTGCTAGACGCTCAAGAACCAGGCAACGACATATGATTGCCTCAGTGGAACAGATAGCTGCATACATACAATCACGTTCATCCAAACGTCTAAAAAGGCGGGCTGAACGTGAGGGGGAGAAAGCAAATGTATCTAACACACTTAATATTGATTCAGCCAACCAATCCGCAGGTTCTACTGACAACACCATCTCTCAACCCATTCCACTCCAAGTCATCACACCAATCACCATACATGATGATGAAATTAAGGGGGAGGAACATCCAAAGGATGGAGTTGATTCATCAAAGTCCCTGGCTCTGGTTAACACCAATGAGGCTGTGGATAATGATGAACCAGCTGCCAAGAAACTCAAGTTCACTGTCTCCTCCCTTCGAAAGGCTGTACAACAACAGGCTCAAATGGAGATTCTTAAACATGCTGAAGAGCTAAAGAACACAAGTGGATTATCCTCTGTCTCAAAGAAAGGAAAGGAAATAGCTGTGGTAGACTCAGGCGCCAAGCTAAAGAAAATAGTTGCGATGCTAGAGACAGGAGGATCCACCACTGAACTATCTCAATTCACAACCTTCAAAGCTGTAAATGAAGAACCCTTAACAGTTGAGGAGATTGAGAAACAGGCACTTGAATTTCAAAGGCTGAATGAAATCAAGAAGGCCAAAGAGATAGATGAGGCTAAGATTAAAGCCATGCCTCCTTAACTCCAAGAGGAGCAAAGAAGAAGGTTAAAAGCAATGGAAGCTAAACACAAAGAGGCATTAAACAGAATAAAAGCTGACTATGAAGCCTGCGTTAACAACAGGTATGAACCTGGAAAAATCACCACGTTCAAGTTTACCATTCAAAAGCCCACTCACATTCCACAGATGGTTATATGGAGAGATAATCAACAGGCCAGTATGAATGTGTTTGACAACTTTAAGCTGAAAACTCTTGGTCTGTCTGAATGGTTTGAACTTGAAGCCTTAGCTGCAAAAAGGACTGGACAAGCAAACTTTACTCTCCTAAAGAACCTTAAAGCTAAGTTTAATTGGGTTAAGGAAACTGCAGCCAAGCTCAAAATTGATCCCCCACCACAGTTGTTTGAACAAAATCTTCCTAAGGCTGAAAAGAAAAGAAGAAGGATGACTCAATTTCTTCAAGAAACTTTTGTTGCAGCTGATGTTCAAGTTGATGGAATGCACAGGCACTTGGTGCTACCTAATGACATTGTTGGTCCAGTTGATGGTCAGACGTATACTAAGCCAGAGAAAGGTATGGCCTATATGAACATGGGTTTCCAATATGTATTTCAAAGGGAAAACAAGCTGGGGCTTGCTTCTACAGTTTAGTTACTCTGTTTCAAAAGAGTACTTAAGATCATCTCAGAGTACTCCAAGGTGTTTGCACAGGCGTTGCAAGCTGAACTGGATACCAGAAAGGATTTAGCTGAAGCTGAAGAAAAGATCAAAAATGATGATTACTAAGTTTTTCACAACTGAACTTTACTCTCTTATTTTAAGACAAAAATAAAATAATGATGAACCAGCTGCCAAGAAACTCAAGTTCACTGTCTCCTCCCTTCCAAAGGCTATACAACAACAGGCTCAAATGGCATTTCTTAAACATGCTGAAGAGCTAAAGAACACAAGTGGATTATCCTCTGTCTCAAAGAAAGGAAAGGAAATAGCTGTGGTAGACTCAGGCGCCAAGCTAAAGAAAATAGTTGCGATGCTAAAGACAGGAGGATCCACCACTGAACTATCTTAATTCACAACCTTCAAAGCTGTAAATGAAGAACCCTTAACAGTTGAGGAGATTGAGAAACAGGCACTTGAATTTCAAAGGCTGAATGAAATCAAGAAGGCCAAAGAGATAGATGAGGCTAAGATTAAAGCCATGCTCCTTAACTCCAAGAGGAGCAAAGAAGAAGGTTAAAAGCAATGGAAGCTAAACGCAAAGAGGCATTAAACAGAATAAAAGCTGACTATGAAGCCTGCGTTAACAACAGGTATGAACGTGGAAAAATCACCAAGTTCAAGTTTACCATTCAAAATCCCACTCACATACCACAAATGGTTATATCGAGAGATAATCAACAAGCCAGTATGAATATGTTTGACAACTTTAAGCTGAAAACTCTTGGTCTGTCTGAATGGTTTGAACTTGAAGCCTTAGCTGCAAAAAGGACTAGACAAGCAAACTTTACTCTCCTAAAGAACCTTAAAGCTAAGTTTAATTGGGTTAAGGAAACTGCAGCCAAGCTCAAAATTGATCCCCCACCACAGCTGTTTGAACAAAATCTTCCTAAGGCTGAAAAGAAAAGAAGAAGGATGACTCAATTTCTTCAAGAAACTTTTGTTACAGCTGATGTTCAAGTTGATGGAATGCACAGGCACTTGGTGCTACCTAATGGCATTGTTGGTCCAGTTGATGGTCAGACGTATACTAAGCCAGAGAAAGGTATGGCCTATATGAACAGGGGTTGCCAGTATGTATTTCAAAGGGAAAATGAGCTGGGGCTTGCTTCTACAGTTTAGTTACTCTGTTTCAAAAGAGTACTTAAGATCAACTCAGAGTACTCCAAGGTGTTTGCACAGGCGTTGCAAGCTGAACTGGATACTAGAAAGGATTTAGTTGAAGCCGAAGAAAAGATCAAAAAGGATGATTACTAAGTTTTTCACAGCTGAACTTTACTCTCATTCTAAGACAAAAATAAAATATAAGAGATACACCTAGGAATAAGGGAGTTTAAGCATATAATTAAGCCATGTGTGTAAGTGTTTGATTTGCTAACTTATAATAACCATGATCTTGTTTTTAAGCTTAGTTTGGGGAACGTGAAACTTGAGGGTGATAAATCTTCGCAGCACCAAAGCCCTAATGTAAGTCCTTGATCTCTTTGCAAGTTATTTCCATATAGCTATTTTCATGTGAAAATGGTTTTCTATCCTTTTGTTTACTTTAAAGATTTTAATTTCTCTTAGTACTTTAGTTTTTGTTTAGTGGTATGTTAATAAGGCCAAGGTTGATTGATTATGAGAAAAGTGTAAAATTTGCTTTATCACTAAGCATTGCACGAGGGCATGGCAATGGTTAAGTGTAGGGGATTTGATAGGTGTGAAAACACCCATCCTTTGACCACTTATAACTGGCTAAAACGAGACCAAAACGCGTGTTTAATATCATTTGTTTGGAATTATGCGTGGTTTTTGTGTTTATTGTGTTTTCAGAGCCAACCGGATGAGTATTGAAGAAAACATGGGATTGCACGGGTTTTATCGAAGAAAAAGACTCAAGACGAAGTCTATTGTCCAAGAGATGCAAAATATTTGAAGTCATTGTGCCTATTTGAAGAGTTATCGAAGAAAAGAGCCAAAGATGGAAGATTCATATATGTTGAAGAACTCGAGTCTATTAAACAAAAGATTATAAGACGAGTTGGAATTATTCACCGACACTTCTCAAAATCCAAAGTCGGAAACGTTTAATTAAAGAAACGTAAAGACTAAAGAAGAAAGAAGAAGAGAAGCCCATGAACAAAGCCCATTCACAAGCCTACAAAGAAAAGGCCTATAAATAGGCCTACACTTCACAACTTTGAGTAGCTAGTTAGTTTTTTTTAGTTTTTTTCATTTTCTCTAGTTTTAGAGAGAGAAAGTTCTCAACTTTCTCTCACTAAGATTTTTCTTTCCTCCATTTTTATCTTTCAAGTTTTAAGCTTTTGTATTTTGGATTTCATTAATCTAATTCAAGTTAAGCTTTTTCGTTCTTTAATCTCCTTCTACATTTCTTAGTTTTCCTTAATCAATTGATCCGATTGTTTCATTTCATACGGTTTAGGAGATTTGATGAGTTCGTGATTGAAGGTTAATCCTTCTTGTTCCTACTTAAGCTAATACACGTATAAGCTATAAGCCCTTGATGCTTATTGGCTTATTCGATTTATTTGGCTATTTAAGTTTATGTTTTCTTAAAAGATTTATAGTTCTTTAATCCGTTTTATTGAAGTTCGATTGTTTCAGATTGTAAAGGTTGGAATTTTTGCTTATTTACTCTTTTAAAAGTTTGAAAATGCTTATTGGTTACTGCTTATTTGCTTAAGCTTAATTTCCTTGTCGGACGCCTTTTCCATCGTAAGAGGGTTTTACTTGGTACGATCGCTTAGAGTGCGATCGGTTTGTTCTTTCCCTGGTACGATCCACGCCTACGATCACTTACTTCGATCTGGGGTGCGATCGGGTCTCTTGTTCCTGCTTCGATCGCATTGAGTGCGATTGGTTTGTTACGATCCGGAACCACGACCGCGTTGCGATCTGGTAGTACGATCGTCACCTCCCATCGTACTAGAGAGTACGATCCATCTCTTTTGGTGTCATCGCATTGAGTGCGATCTGTTTTACTTCTTGCGATCGCATCGAGTGCGATCGGTGAATACGATCCATTGTGTTGTTTGGGGTACGATCGCATTACGATCGGACTCAGGTCTGTGTTTTGTTTTTGCTTAATTTTCAAATCTAGTTCTTCCCGCTCTTTTACTTAGTTTATTTCAAACTTGTTTTTAAGTTTTTGAATTGTTAAGTTTTAATTTCCAAGGTTGCACGCTCTTATTTGTAGTTTAATTTTAAGACTCCTATTTTTCTCAACGACAATTTTAATTACTTGCATTTAGTTTAAGAAATTAGATAACCAAAATCAACCCTTTTTAGTAACCAAGAACAACTATTCCACTTTTAACCGTGATCAATTTGAGAAGATTCCGAGAACTAATACTGAACCCAATGAAAATCATTGTATCACTCAACCAAAAGTAGTTGTACCTCACACAGCCTCTTGGTTCCCTCAAAAAAAGAATCCCAAAAAATTTTACTTTTTAGGGGGAGCTGCATACTCATCCTCAGCTTTCCTAGGGACAGCGCTTTATGACGACCTTAACCTACATCTTTTTCACAATTAAAAGAATCCCAAAGGATTTATCCTTTCAGGGGGAGTTGAATAATCACACTTAGCTTTCCTAGGGGCAGCGTAACAGGTGATCTTAACCCACATATGGTTAACAAATAAAAGAGTCCCAAAGGTTTTACCTTTTGGGGGGGGGGGGCTGAATAATCACCCTCAGCCTTCCTAGGGACAGCGAATGGCGATCCTTAACAACATATGTTCACACTTAAAAGAGTCCCAAATGTTTTTAACCTTTTGGCGGGCCGAATAATCACACTCAGCTTTCCTAGGGGTAGCGAATGGCGACCATCACCCTTATATTTTTCACACTTAAAAGAATCCCAAGTATTTATCCTTTGGAGTGGCTGAATAATCATCCTCAGCCTCTCTGGGACAGCGAATTGGCGACCATTCACTTTATCTATTTCACTGTTACTAATAAAAACCAATTGCAGGCAAATGTTGAACAACCACATGTAGACTCTAATGCTACAGCCAGTGAAGATCAGTCCATACCTCAGGAACAGCCCAATGATGATGAGCTTATGATCACTGATAAAGACGAGGTCATCTCTGAACCTGAGTCAATGCCTTATGATGAAGCTCTTCCTGATGACTTCTTTGTAGAAGAGGAAGAAGACGAGGATGTTCAACAACCTATGTCTCCTCCAAAGGATTTGGCTGTGACCAATTCCGCTGCTGAAACCACCCCTCCTCCCAAGAAAGCTGTAGTGACTCCCTCTTCTGCCACCTCTGTCACCACTGTCTTCCAAAGGCCTGCGTATGATCCAACGGCTGAATTACTGTTATTTGATCATCCTCCACAGACGAACTTTGATATATTACCAATGGAAGATGACTATGCCCAACAAAACCTGAATATCCATAATCTTAAAGCCTATCCTTATACTTCTGACATGGAGCGTCTGTCAAGAAAGCTGGATAGCATTGACTCTGAAATGCATTCCTTTACTGTTAACTTCAAATCCATTATAACCCAGTCGGTTAAGGATGCTATCACCGAACCTATTTCCGATGGCACCAGACGAGGGGTTTCTCAGGGACTTAGTCACTTGTCTACTAGGATCAAAGATGCCCTAAACACAGAGGTCCCTGACATGTTTCATGCTCATGAATTGGCCATGCATCGAGAATTTGAGGCTGTGCGCTCTAGGAAAATTCGTCACACAAATTTCTTGGTGAACAGGGTAAATCGAAATGTGAATAGTAATAGCAACAGGCTACTGAAAATTGCTAGACGCTCAAGAACCAGGCAACGACATATGATTGCCTCAGTGGAACAGATAGCTGCATATATACAATCACGTTCATCCAAGCGTCTAAAAAGGCGGGCTGAAAGTGGGGGGGAGAAAGCAAATGCATCTAACACACTTAATATTGATTCAGCCAACCAATCCTCAGGTTCTACTGACAACACCATCTCTCAACCCTTTCCACTCCAAGTCATCACACCAATCACCATACATGATGATGAAATTAAGGGGGAGGAACATCCAAAGGACGGAGTTGATTCATTAAAGTCCCTGGCTCTGGTTAACACCAATGAGGCTGTGGATAATGATGAACCAGCTGCCAAGAAACTCAAGTTCACTGTCTCCTCCCTTCCAAAGGCTGTACAACAACAGGCTCAAATGGCATTTCTTAAACATGCTGAAGAGCTAAAGAACACAAGTGGATTATCCTCTGTCTCAAAGAAAGGAAAGGAAATAGCTGTGGTAGACTCAGGCGCCAAGCTAAAGAAAATAGTTGCGATGCTAGAGACAGGAGGATCCACCACTGAACTATCTCAATTCACAACCTTCAAAGCTGCAAATGAAGAACCCTTAACAGTTGAGGAGATTGAGAAACAGGCACTTGAATTTCAAAGGCTGAATGAAATCAAGAAGGCCAAAGAGATAGATGAGGCTATGATTAAAGCCATGCCTCCTTAACTCCAAGAGGAGCAAAGAAGAAGGTTAAAAGCAATGGAAGCTAAACGCAAAGAGGCATTAAACAGAATAAAAGCTGACTATGAAGCCTGCGTTAGGAAAAATCACCAAGTTCAAGTTTACCATTCAAAAGCCCACTCACATACCACAGATGGTTATATGGAGAGATAATCAATAGGCCAGTATGAATGTGTTTGACAACTTTAAGCTGAAAACTCTTGGTCTGTCTGAATGGGTTGAACTTGAAGCCTTAGCTGCAAAAAGGACTGGACAAGCAAACTTTACTCTCCTAAAGAACCTTAAAGCTAAGTTTAATTGGGTTAAGGAAACTGCAGCCAAGATCAAAATTGATCCCCCACCACAGCTGTTTGAACAAAATCTTCCTAAGACTGAAAAGAAAAGAAGAAGGATGACTCAATTTCTTCAAGAAACTTTTGTTACAGCTGATGTTCAAGTTGATGGAATGCACAGGCACTTGGTGCTACCTAATGGCATTGTTGGTCCAGTTGATGGTCAGACGTATACTAAGCCAGAGAAAGGTATGGCCTATATGAACAGGGGTTGCCAATATTTATTTCAAAGGGAAAATGAGCTGGGGCTTGCTTCTACAGTTTAGTTACTCTGTTTCAAAAGAGTACTTAAGATCAACTCAGAGTACTCCAAGGTGTTTGCACAGGCGTTGCAAGCTGAACTGGATACCAGAAAGGATTTAGCTGAAGTTGAAGAAAAGATCAAAAATGATGATTACTAATTCATAAAGAATTTCACCATTGTTGCGTTCCAGTTCACACAAGCTTGATTCATAAATAATCTCACAAGTCACCTACCGCAATGCTGTTTGAAGTTGACAATGGAAGGATCTCCATTCGTCATTCTGAATACTAGAGAGCATCACTCTGAATGTTATGACAAGATCATAAAGATATTGCGTAGAACCTGGAATGAGTTTGAATCAATTAAGAATCAAACCACTATTACTTTCCAGTTTTACACATGTTCAATTCATAAAGAATCTTACACATGACCTACCGAAGTACTGTTTGATGTTATCACTGGAAGGATTTTCACTCATCATTGTGAACACTCTCAATGGTATCACTCTGAGTGTTTTGACAAAATCTCAAGGATATAGCGTAGGACTCTTTTTTTCATCACTTGTGTTCTAGATGATGAACATCATGTGTTTGTCATGGAATGTGTCCTAACGAGATTTGATTGATCTCTTGGCTCTAGACACGATTTGTGCACTTTTGGTTTTAGTGATCGGAGGCTAGAGCAGAGTGCCACTTTTCAATATCAACTATCTCGGAGTGAGAAAGTCAATAGAAGTCGTGTTGATCTCCGTGACAATAAAACAAACTTCTTTTGAGAGAAGCCCGAGTTAGTTGGGGAAGGGTTGTGCATTGCATCACTGAGTCCATGATGTCTTGTCTTCAATATCAATAATCATCTCATGATTCTGATAGTAGATGTCTTGACCCAGTTTCTGCCTAAGTTTTATGGAGGGCTATTTTATTTTCACACTTTATCCTTACATTTCTTTTTCATTCTTCAACCCCTTCAATGCTTACTAAGACGTCATTTCTAGAATCTTGTTGTGATTGTTCTAGTGCTAGCTTAAGTACATAGTTCACATTATTCCTTTATCACATTCTACTGCATCTTTCCTAAGGACTTCTAATAATCTATTAGATTCTCCCTAGGAAGATCCCTCCGGTTATGGTTGGATCATTGGACATATACCTAACCACCTTTTGACACCAATAACATCATGAATTAAAGACTTTATGGGTATAAGATCGTAACCACAAATCTTTTGAAAGTCAATCAAAGTGTTTTAAAAAACTTTTAACACCTTGATAGTGTTGTCGTTTTAGAAATGCTCCCCTTTCACAGGTGCATCGATAATCGAAAGTGTTTCGCACATGTGGGTAAGAGTTAAAGTGCTTGAGTCTTATATATTATATATATTTCATATATTAGATCATATTTTAATCACATTTTCTCCTATATCTATAATATATAAATCGTTTGATAATAGAGATATCAAATTTGATTAAAATATATAAAGGAAAATAGTCTTGAAAATCTTTTGGGAGAAAAATGTGTCTTACTTAGCATGAATTATTAGAACATTTTATGTAGTGTCGACTACACAATTTTTGAAAGATTTGTACTCGCACATTGCATGTTCATTAACACATAAAATTGTCGTTGGAGAATGTGCTCACGAACATCAGATCTTTTTCATGTGAATTGTAACAAATGATAAATACACACAATGTGTTGGATAACATTAAAACTTTTATTTTATAAAGCTCCCCCTCAAAAAATTGATCCAATTGAATTGTCATTATGAGGATATGATCCACATTTTATTTTTTCAGGATAGGAGTTGTTGAACACATAATTTTTGAAAGATTTTGAATGATCATTGAAAAATTCTTGAAAAAATTGTGTTTCAACGCTTTTTGAAACCATTTCTTTTTTGCGACATGTTGTTTCTAAAGCATAAACTTGAGTTCATAGACTTTTAATGTCTTAAGGAATCCACTCAAGTGTAAGAAGATTTCTCTTATTTTGCTGAGGATAAGCGCACTGAATCGTACACTCCCCCCATGAATATAGATCCGGGTTGCAATCTGAAAGTGATTACAAGCTATTGTGTTGAGCTCAAAACTTTGAATATTTTGTGAGAAGCTCAATTCCGCGATAGATTTCTTTACCCGTTGTTGGAAAAGTTGTCCAAAAGAGACACTTTCCTTTATTAAAAAAAGAAATGACATGTTTTGAAAAATATTTACAACTCTCATAGCTTCATTTACTAACCCGTGTCATTATTAAACGACATTTCTAAGTACATAAATATTATCGATACTGAAAGGCATGTCGAGAAGATTCTTTCTGGATTTTCAAAGATTTTTAATTTTTAATTTTGTTTTTATATGTTTTATATTTTTGTATTTTTCTTTTTCATAGATATTTACAAGTAGATGTTTGAAAGATATATCAAGCAGGCTTCTTTTCCAGAATCTCCAGTTCTGCTGGAGTCAAACATCTCATACCAATTTTCCTAACTAGATACTCAAACCTATCTTTCGATAGAGCTATTGTAAAAAAGTCATCGAATTGGTAATCCGTTTAGACAAAGTATAAATCAATGATACCACGTTCAAATTGTTCCTTTATGAAGTGCTATCTGGCGTCAATGTGCTTCGTGCGGGGTACCGGATTGCAGGAGATGGCTATGGCCGACTTCGAGTCACAATACATAGATATTTTAAAGTGGAAGCCATAATCTGCTAGTTGTGTTCTCATCCAAAAAACTTGAGCACAACACGCGGAAAGAGATACATACTCCGCTTCGGTTGATGATAGAGACGTTCAATCCTACTTCTTGGAAGACTATCCTAGGATCTTATCTTGTCCTAGAAATTGTGCACCACCAGAAGTACTTTTTCGAGTATCAAGACACCCTTCGTGATCAGGATCTAAATATACCGTTAGAAAGAAACCGGGTTCCTTCGGATACCAGAGTCTCATGTGAATGGTATTCTTGAGGTACCGAAAGATTCGTTTAACCTCCTTGAGGTGCTTTTCAGTAGGTCTGGCTTGATATCATGCACAATAGCATGTTACGTGTGCAACATCTGGTCTACTTGATGTTAAGTACATGAGGGACCCGATCATACTAAGATACCGCGTTTGATCTATGGGTAATCCCTCCAAGTCAGCAACTAGAGATGTAGTTGACAATGGTGTTCCAACATGTCACCTGAGGTCATACCATGCTTTTTGATTATCTCTTGACAATACTTAGCTTGGTTAATAAAGATCCCACTTAGGGGTTGGTGAACTTGAATTCCTAGAAAGAATTTTATTTCGCCCATCATTGACATTTCAAATTTGATGTGCATAAGTTTTTCAAACCATTCTGAAAGTTTTGGGTTTGTAGACCCAAAAATGATGTCGTCAACGTAAACCTGCACAAGCAAAATGTCATCCCCATATTTTTATATAAACAAAGTTAGATCAATGAAACCTTTTAAGAAATCTTTGGATACCATAAATTTAGAGAGCTCATCATACAATGCCCTTGAAACTTGCTTTAGTCCATAAACTGCCTTCTTGAGTTGATAGACCTTGTCAGGATAATGTGGATTAATGAATCCTTCCGGCTGCCTGACATAGACTTTTTCTTTCAAAGGACCGTTAAGAAATACCGTCTTCACGTCCATTTGATTAATAATGAATCCCTTATGTGCAACATAAGCGTGGAAAATCGTGATTGCTTCCAAATGAGTCACTGGTGAAAATGATTCTTCAAAGGAAATTCCCTCTTTCTGGCCATACCCCTTAGCCACAAGCTATATTTGTTCTTGATGATCGTGTTTTCTTCATCCATTTTGTTTTTCCAGATCCATCGAAGGTTTAACAGTGTTACATCGTATGGTCTGTCAACAAGTTCCCAAACATCAAGTCTTTGAAATTGATGAAGTTCATCTTGCATCGATTCATCCAAGCATGATCAACCATGGCTTCTTTGATGTTTTTTGGTTCAACAATACTCAGGACAAGTGCGAACATACAAACATCGCCATCGGTTTCTAATTGTCATCTTGTACGAACGGTGAAGGGTTCCCAATTACCTGAACCAAAGGATGTTTTTGGGTCCAATGATAGGTTGAAGGATGTCGCTGGTAGAATGTACGCATATTTTATGGATCAACATGGCGAGTAGCAGACTCTCTAATATCTCGTACCAGTGTACAAAATGGGTTGTGAAAATCGTCTTCATCAAATGATGCATTTTCTGCTTGATTTATGTTCTCCAAAGCAATGACAATAGTTGTGGATGTTGTAGGATCGGTTGTTGATGGAATATTCTAAGGAGGTAAATCTGCAGCAACCGGTGTTGAAGTAGATGTGGTTGTATCCTTTTGTTGATGATGATCGGTAGCATTATTTTTATCATGAGTGACAGCGGAAGACTTCAATACAACATGTTTTTCTCTGGTGAAGTATTCATCAAACATCTGTCCATATAACATTTCCAACTCTTCAATGGTCGTGTCCACTGTCATATCTTCTGTGGGAACATTTTGTTGAACCAACTTTGAACTTAACGGTTCATTGCTGCGATTGTGAGTTCCGAGTTCCTACGGTTGTGCACAGAAGTCTGTTGTCATTATGGATCAGGACTTAAACTGTTTTGTTTAAGTGCCATTTCTTGCAATTCATCAAAAATTGATATGAATAGTTTCGACGATCAATCTTGTTCTCTTGTTACAAAATCTATATCCCTTAGACAGAGTTGCATATCCCACTAGAATTCATGCATCACCTTTCTTTTTCATCTTATCCATATTTTCACCATCTCAGATTATATAACACGTACATCCAAAAATGTGAAGGTGTTTGAGTGAAGGTTTTTGATCATGAGTTATGTGATATGGTGTCTTTTCGTGTCTTGGAACAATTAAAGAACGGTTTTGTGTGTAGCATGCGGTTGACACGGCTTCGGACCAAAAGAATAGTGGCAGTTATGAAGCGAATAACAATGTTCGAGCAGCCTCAAATGGTTTCATCTTTCAACAACACCGTTCTGTTCAGGTGTTCTAGCAATAGATGTTTCATATTCAATACCTTCGTCTTCAAAATATTTCTTTAGAGTTGAGTTTAAAAATTATGCGCCTCTGTTGATACGAACTACTCTTACTTGATCTTGAAGACCACGTTGTATAATGAGAACTTCAGGTGTTTCATTCTTGGACCTCAAGAAGTGAATCTACGTATACCTTGAGTAGTCATCAACAATTACCAAAATGTATTTCTTCCCATTGATACTTTGAACACGCATGGGACCATAGAAATCCATATGAAGAAGATGTAGCCGTCCTTTAGAGCTTGGTGTATTCTTAGTCTTGAAACTACTACGTTGAGCTTTACAAAGCTCACAAGAAGAACAAAGATGATCTTTGATGAATTTTAAACTTAGAAGGACTCTCACAATAATTTTCTTTGAAAGTAGGTTGATGGTATCAAAATTAAGATGAGAAAGACGTTGATGCCTTAACTATGCTTTTGTCGATGAAGCTTTATACATGAAGCAAATTGGATTTGTAGAAGTTGAGTCTTGAAGTGATATTGTATAAAGATCTATACCATGTACCGGTGAGTAAATCATTCCCATCATAATCTCGAACAAAACATGTCTTCTTCTTAGAAACAACCTCCAAATCTACATCACAGAATTAACTAACCGAGAAAAGATTATGATTGAGCCCTTTGACATAGTATACCCTTTTAATTGTGATATTCCTTTGAACCAAATCTCCATATCCTAGGATCGGTGCAAATTGATCATTACCGAATCGGACCATACCTAGGAACTTCTCAACGAAGTTAATTAGAAGCTTGAGATTACCTGTCATGTACTTGGTTCACCCGGAGTCCAGTATGAAGAGAATTATCTCTATGACCTGTAGAAGATTTAGAACACGATGGAGCATTTTCTAAATTGGATTCTATGTTAGTTGTGGTTTCACAGAAATCAGTTAACCTAGTTTCAACACTTAAGGGCATGCTAACACTCTTAGTCACATTATCTATATACTGGAGGACATTAATTAGCAAATCACCATTTCCATGACTTGCTAGCAGACTCATATAATTCCCTAATTCTATTTATATGGTTCTGAGTAGTGGAATCTGAGGCAACTACGTTCTTATGGGGGGGGGTTGCAACATAATGGTTCTCTTTGCTCTTGGGGTTACTAGCACTAATAGGAACCATAAGTTGCTTCTTAGTTCTAGTGTCTAAGCCATTAACACAATTCAAAGCATACTTAGCATGATTTTCATTAACAACACTTTTGCCACAAGTCACACAAACAAACTTAACATTCAAAGCATTTAAATCGTCATTACATGCGATTACAAACGTTTTATTCTTAGAAACATTAAAATTTCTAGGGTGGTCTTCTGCTTCCTTCATCTTCTCTTGACTATTGTTTTTCCAAACCTTATCATTCATTTGTTTGCTCTTAAACTAAGGCCGGCTAACACTAGCAGTGGGGACTAGTCTTGTAGTAAAAGACACACGTCTATTAGTGTTTCTAGATGTCTGAGTCAATTGATTAGTTCTATTTTGTGTGGGTCTTGTCTCTAATCTATACATCCATGTTTTAATCACATTTGTTTCTTAATGCCTTGTGCTCGATTATTTGTTTTGGGACAAGTCTATGGTGATATTTCCTTCACATCCGTCTTGGGGGCAAACCCATATTTTGCAAATGAAGAGTTTGAGAAAGAAGATGGATTTCCCAGGATGGATGGTTTAGGAAATTTATACGCATTGGGTTGTCTAAAAATCAGTTTCACAACATTAGGATCTACAGTTTTCCCACCCATCTTAGTTATGAGTTTTTTCAACTCAACTATCGCTATGTCCTTTTCTTGTAACTGAGCTTTTAAATCTGTAATTTACATACTCTTTTAGTTCATTTCTCGAAATGATTCGGGTAGTTTTACATTAAAAATATTATCGTTTGGAAATTTTCCTATTTTGTTTTGTAAAGCAAGTTCAAGAGAATGACAATGTTTTTTTTATGGAAATCACATCAGTGTTGAAGTAACGTAAAATCTTTTTAATTAACATTTTTCGAAAGCTCATTTCAAGACGTTCACACTCTTTTATCTTATCAAGATATTTGCGTGCAACATCATAATATTCATCAATATCAGAACAAGAGTTAACAACAACACACATAAGACCTTTGGAGAGACATTCTTGTAATAGTAGATCATATTTTTTTGAAAACTCGTCTTTTTTAGATTGAAGCTCTTCAATTTCTTTTTAAAGAGATTCCACATATTTCAACTCGTCAAAAATTTCTTGCTGAATTAAATTTTTTAAATTCCAAAGCATTTTTCTTC
Organism: Glebionis coronaria; assembly: GCA_025667525.1. Lineage (NCBI taxonomy): Eukaryota > Viridiplantae > Streptophyta > Magnoliopsida > Asterales > Asteraceae > Glebionis > Glebionis coronaria. Next base: position 294,492,266 of record CM046877.1, read on the forward strand.
GTTTTTTCTACAAGCGGAATCAAAAGAGTTTTCACAACCGCAGTTATATCGTGATGAATTTCCTTTTTGCCTTTGGTTAGTTCACGTTCTTTCCAGTCATCATCCACAATGATTTGAAAATTTTCAATGTTTTGTTTAATTGTTCAAGTGCTTGCTTGCTCTTGCTTAGAGAAGCTTGATAAGGCATGTACCCAATATATCTCGAAACATTAGTTTTCTTAGTGGCAAACACTTTTCTCCATTTTATTCTCCTTTGTTCACATCCAAAAAACAATTGCTCAAGTGACTTCTGTATTTGTTGAGTGAAAATTCCATAAAGACTGTTTTAATATGCATAATTATAGTTTAACAAAATCTTTATTTAATTTTGATCTACTCTCCTCTTCCAAAGTGAGTGTCTCTTCACTATCGGGCCTAACTACAATGTTATTATGATCAGTCCATTTAGACTCATCGAGATATAGGCGCAGATTCTTAGCTTGAGCTTTCTTAGAGCACTTGGGACTTAAAAACTAGCTTTAACCCTAAAATACTAATGAGGTGCCAACATTCTCATGGTTTGAACAAATTGATTTATTTTATAAACATTGTTTTTCGAAAACTCGACTTGTTCTTCAAGATCCACGACTTTATCAATATCGTTAGCTTGTCTAGCTTTGAAATCCTTTTTCAATTTGTCAACCACTTCTTTATTTTCATTAACATCTTTAGTTTTATCCTCTTGAAGAAAAAATTACTTGTTGAAGCTCGTTTACTTTTGTAGTTGCAAGATACGCTTTTTTTTCGTTCATCAATTAAAAAGACGTTATAATTATGTTTCTCTTTTTCTAATAGCTTAAGAGTTTCGTTGTATTTACTTTCAAAAACGCCATTTCAATGTTGATTACACGTCCTTTGTACCCCTTAAGCTCCTTATCTTTTCGAAGAAGCTCAGCTCTGCAACTTGCAAGAAGCTGACTAGATTTTATAACAACAGCTTTGCTTTCTTCAAAATTTTGAGTGAGTGTTGTGTTTACCTTCTTTAATTGCTTTTGACTCTTTCTAGTTTCTTTGACATCTTTTTGTAAATTGACAATTAAATTAGTAAGCGCAACACGCTCCTCATCTTTATACTCATTTGCATGTTGATCATCCTCAGACTCATTATTACACAAGTCTGATGAATCGGGTGTGGTATTGCTATCAACCATTTCCATTATACATGTGTCATTATGGTTTCTTTTTATTTTGGACCTAAGTACAATGCTATCATAGGATTAGTCCATTTAGGCTCATCAAGATATAGGCGTGGATTCTCATCTTGAGCTTTCTTAGAGTACTAGGGACTTGCAAAACTAGCTTTACCCTTAAAAACTAACGAGGTGCCAACATTCTCATGGTTTGAACAGATTTTTTTGTTTTATAAACAATGTTTTTTAAAACTCGACTTGTTCTTCAAGATCCACGACATTGTCAATATCGTTAGCTTGTCTAGTTTTGAAATCCTTTTTCAATATGTCAACCTCTTCTTTCTTTTCATTAACAAGTTTAGTTTTATCCTCTTGAAGAAAAGAAATTACTTGTTGAAGCTCGTTTACTTTTTTAGTTTCAAGATACGGTTTTTTTGTTCATCAATTAAAAGGCGTTATAATTGCGTTTCTCTTTTTCTAATAGCTTTAGATTTTTGTTGTACTTACTTTCAAAAATGTCATTTTTAGTGTTGATTACACATCCTGTGTACCCCTCAAGCTCCTTATCTTTTTGAAGAAGCTCAGCTCTGCAACTTGCAAGAATCTGACTAGATTTTATAACGGTAGCTTTTCTTTCTTCAAAATTTTGAGTGAGTGTTGCGTTACCTTCTTTAATTGCTTTTGACTCTTTCTAGTTTCTTTGACATCTTTTTGTAAATTGGCAATTAAATTAGCAAGGGCAACACGCTCCTCATCTTCATACTCATTTGCATGTTGATCATCCTCAGACTCATTATTTCACATGTTTGATGAATCGAGTGTGGTATTGCTATCAACCGTTTCCATCATACATGTGTCAGTAATGGTTGTGGGTGATCACTATGCTTATGTGTATCACCAAACACATTATATTCATAATTGATAATACCTAAAATATACATATTTGATCTGTTGCTATTATGTCACTTTGTATTATAAATAAGGACTTTCGATACTTAATACATTGCGTTTTATATGCAGGTACAAAGTTTGAAGGCTCAAAGTGAAGAAAAGTAAAGTAGAGGCCTTAGTTGTAATAATACAACAATAAAAGAGAAGAACATTCTGGACGCACGAATGTGCGGCGCACAAAGTCATAAGTGCGGCACACAATCACCAGCTCTAATGTGCAACGCACACTTGGAGAAGTGCGGCGCACTTTCACCCTCAGACATCACTATAAATAGAGGCCATTTCCTTATTTTAACATACCAACTACATCTCAATCTCTCTAATACTCAGCATTCCGAGTATTCTTAGTCTTGTAAGTAAATTTCAGTATATTCCACTTTTGGGAAATACTTGTAACGAGAGTATTTTGCTCCTTGATTTGTGGAAAGGCGATACAATCGTGACACTTGTGTACTCGTCGATTCATTCAATCTAAGTATAATGTTCTCTTACTCTTTTACATTTGTTACTTTGGTTACTATGCTAGGCTAAGTTATTTATGACGATATGGGTATGTGACTATAATTAGTGATGATGCTATGATATGATCCTTTATAACTCAATTTTAAACTAATGTTGTAGAACCATTTTTCCACTTAGTTCTATCACCATATTTTATCAAAGTTGATTTGTTACAATAATTTGACATTGAGAGGGTCAAGTTATTATAATAAGTTTTTAAGAACTTGCCTATGGTTTTGAATCTTGGGTTGGAGAGATCCGGTTAGATATTTTGGTAAAGTATTGAACTTGTTGGAAACTTTTTTTAAACTTAGTCGCTTAATAAAACGTATGTCTTGAATCAAACAAAGTGAATTGTGAAAATGTCATTTTGACGAAAAATGTTTATCACACTTTACCTACCTAATCATATCTCGATCATTATTATCATCATTACGACATTATAGAAACTATCCCATACTAGTCATATTTTATCATTATATTATTTGAATCATTTACTTCTACCTTTGATTATTATTTTGTTTACCAAAACGAAACTAAGTCCTTACGAACGATCTTGGCTTACCACTACAAAACTATACTACAAACGAAAGGGTATACTTGCCCGTGTTTGTATTTTTAGTCCCTTGTTTTGTCTAATCCTTGTAATATAAATTTAAGACTTGCGAAACAAACATAAAGTTTTTGGCGACGCTGCCCGGGACTTACAATCCTGTTTTGTAACAAAACCTTTCATAATCATCGAAGATTGAACCATTTCTCACCATAAACAAACAAAGTTTTTTCTGTAAGTACAGAAAGTATGCCGCACAACTCAAAGTGCGCTGCACTTCCTGTAGCGTTCCAAAGTACGCCGTACTTTTAGTTAAGTACGCCACACATTCCAACTGTAAACACCAAATTGTTGTTGGATGCACACTCGTTCATCCAAAACTCAACCCGTATCACCATTATTCGAACCTGAATGTACCCTTAACCGTAGGTTACGTCGACACTGTCATCGTGTATCTTTAGAAAGGAGACGCGAAAAACTTCGACACCCTCGAATAGTCAACCAACCCTTTCTCAAATCCTATTCTTTACTAGACTCATCGAACGTTACGATCTAATATCAGACACCGATGATGAACCTATGTGGTCAGCCGAGAGAGTTGTATCAACAACTCCTGGATCCGCAATCTTTTCACCTGAAGTTTCAAATGAATTTGCTATTAAGGGAAACCATTTGACACTTGTCAAAAATAACTAATTCGATGGTTGAATCAAAACCAATCCTCACAAACACATCCAAAAATTCAGCGGAATTTGTAAAATGTTTAACTATGGAGAAGGACAAGCCGAAGCTGTACAAATTATGATATTTCCATCATCTCTAACTAGAGAAGCAATGTCATGGCTTGACGAACTTAATGAAGGAACCATTCGAACATGGGAAGGTCTTAGAACTGCTTTCATTAGCCGATTCTTTCCTCCTGCCCTATTTAAAAAACTCCTCGGAGAAATTCGAAGCTTTTCTAACAAGATCGAGAAACTCTCACTGACGCATGGTTAAGAATGAAAGAACTCCTCAGAAACTGCCATGGTCATGGACTCAAGAAAGAAAGTGTAATCAAGATTTTCTATCATGGTCTTGATGATACTACCTAAGATGCCTTGAACGTCGCAGCGAGCGGTATTTTCTTTTATAAAACCCCAAACCAAGCTTACCAACTTTTGGACGATAAAGTCTTACTCAAGATTTGATTGGTCCAAAAACCACAAAACTAAAAACCTTCAAAAAACCGTAGATTTTGCCGAAGAGAGCGACAACCCAACCGAAACTGTAACAATTATGGCTCGCATGGATGCCATATCTCTTAAAATCAATACCCAATATAAAGAGATGAAAAAAAGATCTCGTGAATCTTGCAAACACTGTGGAGGAAACCATCCTTCTAGTGAATATGATGACGATGATACACCTATGACAAAAGAAGAAAAAAGCCAATTTATGAACACCTTTCAATGAACTCGTTTCTATAACGATTATCGCAATCGTGATCGCCATAATTGGAGATCTAATGATAGACCAAGTTACAATCGAGACGTAAAGAAACCCACTCAAACTAAAGACAACCCCAATCTCGAAACCAAACTCGATAACTTCATTGAATCTCAAAGGAAAACCAACCTTTTCGTACGAGATACATTCACTAACCTCAAAACAAAATTCGAGACTTCAAATAAAAACCACCAAGCTTCCATTCAAAACCTTGAAGCTAAGTTTGATCGGTTTGTGGACAAACGATCAAATCGTGCTTCTGGTTCTTTACCAAGAAACACCAACCCTAACCCAAAGAACAACAACAAATACCAACCACCACAAGCTCGTAAGAAGCATGTGAATGTCGTATTCACGCGGAGTGGTTTATCTAACGAATCACCTTCAAAACCAACCCAAGATGTACCCATCAAAAACTCATTCAGTAACGACGAGGATGATGAACCACAACCAACAAAAACCAAAACCACTGAAGACATTACACCAAGCCCCCACCAAAACCATACAAACCAAAAATACCCTACCCCGAACGCTTACGCACGCAAAATATGCAAGCTAAGTATGGTAAATTCCTTGACTTAATCCAAGAAGTTCGAATAAATATGCTATCTTCTGGCTGGATTGCCAAATTATGGAAAATTTCTTAAAGAGCTTATTAAAAACAAGCATAAGTTTGAAGAGATTTCTTCAGCTTTTCTCAATGATGAATGCTCTGCCATTGTTCAAAACAAAGTACCACTAAAACTGGGAGATCTTGGAAGTTTTCTTATTCCATGTACTTTCCATCACTCATACTCATGTAACGCCTTGGTCGATCTTCGCGCTAGCATCAACCTCATGCCATACTCTTTGTATGCAAAATCTCAAAAGATATAGCCGAAAACATGCTCGTAGAAGTTGGAAAATTTATTTTTCCAATCGACTTTGTAATTCTAGAAATGGAAGAAGATAGAAAAGTACCACTCATTCTTGGTAGACCCTTCTTGCATACAACAGATGTTGTAATACGAATAAAGCAAAAACAACTCAACCTTGGAGTTGGAGAAGATAAAATTTATTTTTCTATCGACGAAGCAATGAACAACACTCGTATTCTAATGACGATACGTGCTTTAGTATTGATGTTATTGATGAAGTCGTTGAAGCCGATTTCAACGCTCTTCTTGATGAAGGAAGCAAAATTTTGTATTCTATCGAAGGAACCATCCTCGAAGAAGAACTTTTTGCTGAATTTGACGCCTTCATAGCCGTTCACATCGACGAACCAATCCAAACCCCTGAGGAAGAAAAAGAAACACCTTTCGAAAACATAATTTTGGAAACCTATTTCAAAGTTAAGAAACCTGTGGAAGAACCTCCTACGGATTTGGAACTCAAACCTCTTCATGAACACTTGGAATATGCATTTCTTCACGAAGAAAATTACTCCGTGTAATTATTTCATCCCAACTTTCGAAAGAAAATAAAATTGATCTAGTCGAAGTTCTAAAGAAGCATAAACAAGCTTTTGCTTGGAAAACTTCAGACATACGTGGCATATGTCCATCATTTTGTAAACAAAAAATCCAACTTTTGGATGACAAGAAACCAATCATCCAAAAACAAAGGAGACTAAATCCTAACATGAAAGATGTTGTCAAAAAGGAAGTAGTTAAACTCCTCAATTATGGAATAATATACCCCATTGCCGATAGCCCATAGGTTAGTCCTATCCAGTGTGTACCTAAAAAGGGAGGTATCACTGTAGTGACTAACGAAAACAACGAGTTAGTACCAACACGAACCATAACCGAATGGAGAGTTTGTATTGACTATCGAAAATTAAATGAAGCAACAGCTAATGATCCATTTCCTTTGCCATTTATGGATCAAATGTTAGAAAGACTCGCAGGGAATGAATACTTTTGTTTCCTAGATGGTTTTTCGGATATTTTCAAATCCCAATCAACCCTATGGATCAAGAGAAAACCACATTTACTTGTCCATTTGGAACTTACGCGTATAGGTGCATGCCTTTTGGCCTATGTAATGCACCTGCTACTTTTCAGAGGTGTATGATTGCTATTTTCACGATATGATCGAATAATCCGTCGAAATTTTTATGGATGATTTTTCTATCTTTGGAAACTCTTTCGACACATGTCTCACTAATCTCGACAAAATGTTAGCACGTTGTGAAGAAACAAATCTTGTGCTAAATTGGGAAAAATGTCACTTTCTGTTCAAAGAAGGTGTTGGAAATACGTTTTTACGTATTTATGAAGGATCGGTCGCTCCAACAATATATTAATGTAATGGGCTCGTGATCTACTTAGTAAACATATAGCCCATATAGCCCACATGTAGGGTGGGCTATATATACCCCTCCTAGCATGTTAGGAGGGGTTGGTGATTACATTATTCTCATTATTCAATATCACTTTCTCTCTCTACTCTTCTCCCTTCTCTCCTTTCTCTCTCTACACCCTCATCTCCCTTCATCTATTTTATATTACTTAATCAATCCAATCTATCGAATCCAATCAATCATGTAGAATAGGCCAAGATTTACATAGACCTACAATTGGTATCAAGAGCTAAGGTTAGATTGGTTTATTCTTATTTTTTATTTTGATTGATTTTGGTGGGTTTTGATTTTATCTAGCTTAAATCTTGAAAAGTTTGTGTTTTTATACTTTAAATCATAGTCAAATCTTTGGATTTACTTATTTTATATAAAATCACAAATTTTTATAATTAAATCTTGAAAAGTTTGTGTTTTTATGCCTTAAATCTTGAAAAGTTTGTGTTTTTAAATTTTTTTTATCTCTTTAATCTTGAGAGTCACAATTTTTAATTTTTAATTTTTTTTAATTTTGAACTTTTGATTGCAAAAACACGTTTTATTTTTTTATATATATATCCCAATCTTGAATTTTCTTTGTTTTTTTATTCCAATCTTGAGCATCACACAAACTTTGTTATTCCGTGTGCATTCTTTCTGTGCATTATTCCTTCACAAATTATTATCCGCGTATTCACAAACTTCATTATAACCACCAACAAAGACACACCATAAACCAAAACCATCAACACACCCTCGACTCAGCATCAACAAAAACCCAGACTTCACCTCACTCATTCCCGAACAAGTCATTTTTACCGAACAACACATTTTAACCGAACCAACATAATTTTCTCGAATCAACTTATTTTTACCGAACGAAAGTGTTTTTTTTTTCCGAACGAGAGTTTTTTCCGAACGAGAGTTTTTCCGAACAAGAGTTTTTCTGAATGAGAGTTTTTCCGAACGAGAGTTTTTCCGAACGAGAGTTTTTCCGAACGAGAGTTTTTCCGAACGACAGTTTTTCCGAACGACAGTTTTTCCAAACGACAGTTTTTCCGAACGAGAGTTTTTCCGAACGAGAGTTTTTCCGAACGAGAGTTTTTTCGAACGACAGTTTTTCCGAGCGAGAGTTTTTCCGAACGAGAGTTTTTTTTACTAAACACCTTCCCCTCACTCGATTCAAACATAACGGAACTCGAGACTCGACTCACTAACTCACCCTCGTCTCATCAAAACAACCACTCACCCTCGTCTCACCATTTTGACTCGACTCCACCTCGACCCAACATCTAACTGACCCTCGACTCCCACAGCTCTTTAACAAGGACTCGACTCGAACACAAATCTCTCTCGACAAAAAACTGACTACACACAACACCCATTCACGACTCACTCTTTCTTTTGTAGACCCACGTCAGGACTCGACATCAGACTCCACACACCCTCTCGTCTAACCAAACAGACTCCCACACTTACCCACCCTGGACTCCAACACCAAACACTATCACAGACTCGACAAATCCACAATTTAAACTGACAAACTCACTTTCATCTTTATTTTTCCTGTCTCGGTTAAACACAATAGAACCCACTCAACACATTTTTTAAAACCCTTTCGACTCAAGACCTCACTGACCTCACAATTACAACGGACACACTCTCGACTCAAAATTGATCTCAGTCAAAAGAACGATCCTCGATCAAGGCTAAAACGAAAAATCATACCGAGAATAAAAAACCTACCCGAGACCTTCATTCAAAGATCTTGTAGCCTTCGAACAACTTCATAATTCGAAAAGGGTGTGGCGGAGATTGTAGTTTGATTTTTTGGTGTGATGAGTTTGATATTAGGAAATCAAAAAGATTATTGTTTTAGGTGATCTATGATACAAGATGGATGTGGAGGAGATGATTGATTTGTTTTGTTAATGGCTGTGTGATTATGTGCAAGATTTGAGGGGCAGAGATAAACAAACACAAGTTACCAGATTTATCTTTTGAGGAGAGAGAGATTAGATGAGGTTAATATGTGTTTTGGGAGAAGAAAAATAGGAATTGACTTTTTTTTTGAGATTGTGAGATTGGTATATAAAGAAAAGGGACAAGCGGAGATTACAAAGTTTATAGGTGGGACACAGGAGGCCTTGTTTTTTCTTTATTTACAGGCACGTGTTTGTGACACAGTATTTATATCCCTTTGATAGGCCACATTTTTTCTTGCCCAAGCCACGTGTATACTATATTAGGGTTGGTTGTGCTATGCTACGTGGGGCGATATATTATCAGATTGTTGAAAAGACTCAAAGCCACATGGGGTACTCAAATTTCTGAAAAGACACAAAAATCTTAGATTTTATTTTTTAATAATTATCAGATTTTTTTTTAAAATGACTAATTTTTAAAGATTCGGTTATTAAAGTTGGTTGATAGTTCGGGATTTAACGTGACAACGTGACGAAACAAGTGAAGAGCAAAAGTTATATATCCGCATATTGGGGGTATAAAGATATATTAGTTGTTTTTTTTGGACTTCGACACGGAAAAAGTTAAGTGACAAGGTGACGAGAAAGAGGTACATCTTACCAAAAACGAATTAAAGTGTTACGGTTTATTCGTTGGTGTGTAAAATCTCTCAAATTCGACTTCTCGGTTTCTCCTCGACTTGTCTAATCTCGTATTAGTCTTTCGACAACTAACATAATTACCATTATCGTACCTCAATGGAATCGTTGACTTAGACGTTTCAAGAGGGAGAATCGCATCTAATGCAAGACAAAGCTAGTGAAAATGGCATCACTTCATTTCGAATGCTTCAGTCTCATCTTGTCACTCTTTCATGGATTCTAGGAGGGAGCGAATTTGTGACAATCTTTGGTCAAGATCGTCATATATTCATCGGCTCAATATTCACCACTTTGACCCAACTCGCCGAGCAACTCAACAATGAAAACTTTAATCACTCTGCATCGGCACTTGCATATAAGACTCTTGTGACACAACTCACACCTTTCCTCCAATTCAATATCATCAAGTCTGAAAGTTCAGTGATTTGCCAATCATTTCTTCGAGATACACATACCGAGCTTCAAGATTTCCGTGGTACAATATTGAAACTCATGACATCGGTCTCGTCTTTGATTTATGAAAGATCTCGACTTCAGCAAGCGTATGATAATGGAGTGCAAGAATCTATGATGCAGATGCAAGAGGAGAAGGATCATACAGTTGGCAACTTGGAGCCTAACGATGGCAAGAGCACGGAATCAGGAGAACAACATGATACCAGTGGCACGTCAGGGAAAGCTCACGAGATTTATTTTGATGACACCTTACCCGTTTATGACGAAGATCCTACAAACATGGTACAATGTAATGTTGTTTATGATGTATATGCTGATGACATGCCGCATATTGAGCATTCCGAACTTAATTATGACAAACATGGGATGGAGAAGAGTGATAGCAATACCACTTCTGATTTATCCGATGTGAGTCATAATGGGGGAGAAAGTGTTCAAAATGCTAAACATCATGATAATTGGATTATAACTGCTTCATTGACTGCTTCTGATTCCAAGATTAGAGAGCTCGAAACGATTGTAGCTCAACAATCAAAAGATCTTGAGAATGCCAAATTAGAATTTTCCAAGAAAACAGACAAATTTGAAACATATTTTGAAACACTTGAAAAGTCAAACGTTGTTCTTGAAAGAAAATTGGATCAAAAAGTTTTAGATTCTAAAGCTGAAAAGGATAATCTTTTGAAACAAATTCAACTGCTAGAATCTAAATTGGCATCCCAAGATAGAGTGCTTAAAGAGAATGAGACATTAAAGGCTCAAGTACAGGAAAAGATTTTTGCTATAGCTGCGTTGAAAAACGAGTTAAGGAAAACTAGAGGACCTAGTGTGGACACTAAGCTTGAAGAACCATCAATCTTGGGGAAACCGCCTACAAATCAGTTCGTCATACAATCGACTGTCAGACAACCTACTGCATTTAGATCCGAGCGACCACAATCCTCGAGACCGCGGTTTTCCTCCCAAGTTGATTTGGTTCATTTTCCTAGACCACTCACTCCAGTAACTAGGCCCAATGTGATCAAAACAGCTTTGGCAAGACCTAATCACATGATTGCCTCTAGTTTCCCTAAAAATACCAAGACCACGTCTAGAACTAGTTCAAATGACGCTTGCCATAAATCTGGTCTTAGGGAAGCTAAGCAAAAGACACATGTAAGAGATAACAATGTCAAACCTAGTCAGATGCCTTCTAGATTACCCAACACTGCTAACCGTAGCATGTCATCTCCTAGGAGCATCGATCAATTATCTAGGAATTACTCGGACATTAAATATGCTACTTGTAAAACATGTAGAAAATGTGTCTTTACGGCAAATCATGACTCTTGTGTCAGGAAATTACTTAATGAGGTGAAATCCCGTGCTAGAATTAGGTCCCAGTGGATAGCTAAAATCAAACCCATTAGTAAAGTTTAGCGCCCAACTGGTAGAACTTTCACTCTTGTAGAAAACGAGTGCCCTTTAACTAGGATAGCTTCCGATTTTACTAAGACTACTAGGGAGGAAATTGAAAAGGATGATGCACTACTTAAGCCTCAACTTAAAGTTTTCTATAAAAGGAAACGTTTGTCAAATAAGACAAGTGAGTCATCTCCTCAGGTCACCTTTGGCACAAGAAAAGATAACTGTGAACCCCCAAGTGCTTCTAAAATTGATATCGCTAACCCATGTCAAAGCATGCACATTCTTAATGAGAATGCAGGTCCTAAAGTTGATGTTCCAAAAGAACGAAGCGGTCCTATCGTTGCATACCGTTCAACTAAGGACACTCTTAGAGTTTGGTTGCTCAAGAAGCAGATATCGGAGAAACAAGTGTCTCAGGGGATTCATGGTTAAGCTTATCAAAGACTTATAGTCATATCACAGACTGTAACTCGTTCATCAAAGAACGGAAAGTTTATCGCCGATGATAAACTTATCCTTACAACGAGAAATTAAGTTTTCTCGGGCATGAGCTTATATTAAAAACATTCAAAGTTTTTAAGCTCATGCACAATGGCTCATAGGCAAATCACAGTCTGTGACCCGTTCATCAAAGAAAGGAAAGTTTATCGCCGATGATAAACTTATCCTAACAACGAGAAATTCATTTTTCTCGGGCATGAGCTTATATAAAAAACATTCCAAGTTTTTAAGCTCATGCACAGTGGCTTATAGATAAATCACAGTCTGTAACCCATGCTTCAAAGAAAGGAAAGTTTATCGCCGATGATAAATTTATCCTAACAACAAGAAATTAAGTTTTCTCGGGCATGAGATGATATTAAAAACATTCGACATTTTTAAGCTCATGTACAATGTCTCACAGTTAAATGACATATTGTGACCCGAACTTCAAATAAAGAAAATTTTATCATTAATGATAAATTATCCTCATAACGGGAAATTTAATTTTCTCGGTCATGAGCTTGTCCTAAAACATTCGAAGTTTTAAGCTCAGAAAGGAAAGTGTATCTTTTAAATAAGAGAACTTTTCCTCATAACGGGAAGTTTACAACCTCTCGGACTTGAGCTCGGTTTGTAAGATATTCAACATCTTAAGCTCAAGTAATTGGTTTTCAAAACTTTGAACACAATTTTTTAAAAGGTTTTTCTAAATCTTTAAAAATTGTGTGTTCAAAATGTTTTGATAAAAAGAGCATGTCTTCTGGAATCGATAATATTTACGAACCTAGAAATGTCATTCAGTAATGACACAGGGTTGTAAATAAAGTTCGAGCAGAAGTTTAAAATATTTAAAACATGCTCCATATGGCTTGCTATTATTTCCAATAGTAACCCGCTTTTTATATTAAAGTCAAGCATTTCACAGGAAAGCTTTGACTCCACAACGGGAATTAATTTTCTCAGGCATGGTTTACTTTATAACCATGTAAGGGATTGTGTTTACTTTATAACACAATCTAACACGAATATATGTACGTTTCAGTGCATTTATTTGTTAAAACAAGAGAAATCGTGTTTTTATTAAGTTATCATCTCCACAATCCGCAACAATTTACAATTGATATCTACATACTCGACGATGCGACTACTCAAACGGTGACTACAGCTCTTTTAATAGAACACGGGTCAACAATTGAGGGGGAGCAATTGTCCAGCATTCAGAATCTTTGATGCCGAAAGTGCCAAGTTCACATATTGGTGTCAAGACAACGATATCAATCGTACACAAGATGTCAAGAGATAACTTCAGACATGACGAGGCGACCAATATTCGTGAACAAGAACCATGTGATTCTATCATATGATGTTCTACATCATTCAGGTCCAACCTAGTAAATTGCTAATCTTGTGAATACATTATCATATATGATCTTTGCACGTGATAAATACCTTACACTTGTGTTTAAAAGGTATTTAATTTACGTTTCAAGTACACCCTCATCAATTTGAGGGGGAGCTTGTGAAAAGCATGAAGATAATTGGATTTGCATTTTTCTTCCCAAATTTTCTTAAAATCTCATTAAATCAATTGATATTAAAAACATCGATTGGGTTAATATTTTTAATATGGGGGAGAAAATGTGATTTAATAATGAGATCAATCAATTTAATGGTTTGACTTAATGTGTTGGCTCATCCCGACATGTGCGAAATGTTTTCGAATATTGTGGCATATGTTAAGGGGGAGCAAAATGGATTTGTACTTCAAAATGGATTTCATGGTGACGTATACTTACCCACAACATCTTAATCCACGACGGTGACGATTGTGGTGACATAAGGATGGTAGGATAGGTTAAAGTCCAATGATTCCTCTAAAACCAGAGGAATCTTCCCAAGGACATTCCATAGCTAGAAATAGAAGTCCTTAGGAAAGATGGGGAAAGATTGTGAACGTAGCTGAATGCCGACCAAGTACTTAAGTTAGCACTGGAACAATCACAACAAGGTGCTAGTTATGACGTATTGGTAAGCATTGAAGGGGTTGAAGAATGAAAAAGAATTGTGATAGGTGTGTTGTGTAAACACCCATCCTTTTTACCACTTAACTACAATAATAACCAAGCCAAAACGTGTATTTTATGTCGTAAATGTCGGAATTATGCGTGGTTTGTGTTTTTGTTGTGATTTAGGACGAAAATGTGAAAAGGGGAGAAAACACGGGCATTCACGGGCTTTTATCGAAGAAAAAGACAAAAGACGAAGTCAAGAAATCAAGAGTGCAAAAAGAACGGAAATCCAAGACCAATTCTGAAGATTTATCAAAGAAAAAGTCAAAAGACGGAAGTTTACTAAAAGCCGAAGAACTCAAGTCTAAATTATTGAAGAATTACAAGACGAGTTTAAAGAAATCCCGAGACAAAGTCGTTAAAGTCAAAGAATTAAGAAGACAAGGACTTAATCATGCAATTAAAGAAAGAAGAAAGAGGGGAGGAAGCTTCCTCTAAGCACCTCCCTAATCCTCCTATAAATAGATTAGATTTCCTTTCATTTCATTTTGTTAGCTAATTTGACAACTTAGCTCTCCACCTTTACTTTCATGTCATTTACTTAATTGTCATTTAATTACTTGTCTTGCACCTTAATTTCTTGCCTTTTAATTCAAGTAAGTCTTTTAAATTTTTGAATCTTTTCTGTTAATCAAGTTCTTATTTTTAATCTCTCACTCTACCTTTCTTATTTTCGCTTGATCTTTATGTTTATGAGCTTATTGGTATGTTTATTTGATTAAGTGTCACGTTTTTATATTGTTGATTGTTTAGGATTATTGATTTTATAGCTTATTTGTGCTTGTCTTAAAGTTTCTTAAGTTTTTATAAAAGTTATTTTTATATAAAGTTTGTTTTCGTATATCTTTTTCATTTAGTGTTTTCAAAAGTCTTTAAATTTTAGCTTATTAGGTTTTTCTTATACGTGTTTATGTTAAATTTTCAGTTGTGTGCTTATTTAGTTCATAGCTTATTTAGTTAGCTTATTACGATTTCCCTTACTGTATTCCGATCTAAGTAATCGGAAAAGGGTTTGTTTATTCCGACTACACCAATCGGAAAAGGGTTTGTGTATTCCGACTACACCAATTGGAAAAGGGTTTGTGACATTCCGATCAAAGGGGTGTGTTTGGTATTCCGATCAGGTCTGGTGGTGACAGCATTCCGACCAGGAGTCCACTCCTCATTCCGATTTATCATTCCGACGAGAGTACATTCCGACCACTTTCCGATTGGAGGAATTTTGGATTATTCCGATCGGGTGTTCCGATCAGCATTCCGACGAGGAGGTAAGTGTGCATTCCGATTGGCTTCCGACTAGGATTCTGATTAGGTGTATTCCGACAGGTTTACTTTTAGTATTTTGCTTTGTTTAATTTTTAAGTCACGTTTTTAATACTTTGTCAAATTTAATTTTTGCACAATTTACATTTTTCACTAGTGTAGATTTAATTCACCGTCATTTATTTTAAGTCTTGCAATTTAAATACACTACAACGACACAACAATTTGTTTCACCAAAGACAGCTGAGTCGCACTTAAACCAATAATCAATTCGATTAGACCAACACAACGAACTTTAATTTTCATACTAGGCAAAAGCATTGTATTAAATGGCGCCGCTGCCGGCTCTTTTCGTAAAGATTAACGGTTTTCTGTGAGAGACGCGTTGCTTTTTGGGATCCGTTCATTCGTGAGCGTTATTTTTCTTGCTTAAAAATTGTTAAAAAATCCATAAAAATTAAAATTTTTTGAAAAATCCAAAAAGATTTTATTTTTATAGTGTATATATATTCTCTTTGTGTTTGGTATTGTTTTCTTTTGCTTTCGCAAGTGTATGCGTACTAGATCTTCTACTTACAAGAGCCCGAGACTCGTGAAGATTTAGGTATGACAGGTGTGAACAACAACAATAATCCACCGCACCTCAATAATAACAACAACAATGTTCTTCCACAGCCCGATCTTCGGACAATGGAGGAGCTTTGTCAACCCACCATGTTTGGACGAGGAGGACCGATTGCGCCGATATAAATCACGGCTCCGTAGTTTTCGTTGAAGCATCACATGATCCAGCAGGTGCAAACTAATCCATTTAGAGGAATGCCTGATGATGATGCCAACAAACACCTCGACAAATTCATTACTATCACTCAAAGGATGAAGTTGCCCGGTGCTACTATGGATGTTCTTCGCCTACAACTCTTTCCACATACTTTATCACACCAAGCCGAGAAATGGTTTGATCGTCTCCCGAAGAATTCCATTCATACTTGGGATTACATGACTCAACGCTTTTTGTCGCGCTACTTTCCACCATCCATGGTCACGAGCCTTAGCAGTCAAATCAACGGTTTCATGCAAGAACCTGATGAATCTCTCTTTGATGCTTGGGAAGGATATAATGTTTTGATCGATCGTTGTCCAAACCACAACATGCTACCTGTGAACTTAATTGATACTTTCTACAACGGTTTGACTTTTCGTGATCGTGATACGATTAATGCAGCCGCCGGTGGTACATTTATGAAAAGAAGACCCGAGGAGTGTAGAGAGCTTATTGAGAACATGACTACTCATCACAAAACTGGGATTCCTCCGCTTCTTCAAGGAACAACCCGAGAGTCAATGTTTCTTCTACTTCAGCAAACCCCGATATGACCGAATTCACCCGCATGATGGCTGAAATGAACAAAAATATCTTGCTCCTCGCTACAAACCAACAACAAGTTAAAGCGGTAGCAAATCCTTGTGAGACATGCGGCGGTCCACACTCATACACTGATTGTCCTTCTACTCAAGGCAATTCGGAAAATGTGTATGCAGCTTATGGTAATTATTCACCGGAAAATTACCAAGCCCGACCTCAAGGGGATCGAAATTTGCTAAGTTACCGGTCAAACAACTACCTTTCACCCGATTTTTCTCCTCAAAACCAAAACCCCAAATACAACTACAATAGAAGCAACCAAATCCCACCAAGAGCTTCTAATCCTTATCACCCACCCGCTCAACAACCCCCACCCATTAATCAAGATGTTGAAGCCTTAATGATAACCCAAGGAGAGCAAATCAAGA
This sequence comes from Glebionis coronaria, assembly GCA_025667525.1. NCBI lineage: Eukaryota > Viridiplantae > Streptophyta > Magnoliopsida > Asterales > Asteraceae > Glebionis > Glebionis coronaria. Next base: position 294,509,350 of record CM046877.1, read on the forward strand.
ATCTGCAAAGCCAAATTATCAATTTGAAAGGGGATATCACCAAGCAAGGGAATGACATTAGATCCGAGCTTCGAGATAATATACAATCCTCCTTTAGCAATCAAACGAATGATTTGAAGAATATGCTGGCTAGTTTCTTGCCCACCACTCAACCCTCTACTTCGAGTTCTCTACCTTCAAACACTGTCACCAACCCGAGAGCGAATGTGAGTGCTATTACTACTCGTAGTGGAATTACTTTAGTAGGACCACCTATCCCGCCCCCATCATCTACACCTCCTCCACCACCATTTATCCCTACTACTCCCACACCTAGTATTAGTACACCATTACCGTCTCCGCCTCGTCATGACGAAATACCCAAGAAGAACCCTTCAACATCTCAACCTTTACCTTCTACACCTCCACCACCCAACCTCAGCATTCCTTACCCTTCTCGACTCAACAAGGATCGAATTTTGACAAAGAATGACATGCAAGTCGCTAACTTTTTGGAAAAGATTGCCGGCATGAAAATCACCTTTACCCTTGTTGAAGCTCTTGCCCAAATGCCACAATTTTTCAAGATGTTTAAGGAATTGCTTAGCAAAAAGGAGAAGATGGCCGAGTTTGTTAATACTCGATTGAATGAAAATTGTTCTGCCGTCCTTCTTAAAGAAGTTCCGGAGAAACTTGGATATCCCGGTCGTTTTGTGCTTCCTTGTACTTTTAACCAAACCGACAAATTTACTGCCTTAGCCGATCTCGGGGCAAGTATTAATTTGATGCCTTTAAGTGTTTGGAAAAATTTATCATTGCCCGACCTTACACCCACCAAAATGAATCTTGAGCTAGCCAATCGCACTCTCGCTTACCCCGTTGGTATTGCCGAAGATGTGTTCATTAAATTTGGCACATTCACTTTTCCGGTCGACTTTGTCGTTGTTGATTATGAAATGGACCCTCGTATTCCTTTAATACTTGGACGGCCATTTTTGAGAACCAGTAGAGCTTTAATTGATGTGGATAAATGTGAACTCATTTTAAGGGTCGGGGATAATGCACAAGTTTTTGAAATGGGGAAGCTTACAAGCAAATCCTATGGAAGAGAATCAGCGAATATGATTAATGTGCTTGATGCTTTTGTCGTCTACAACAATCCTCTATTCGATTCTTGCAATGATAATCCACTGTTTCAAGATGATGTGGATGATTCTCTCTCCAATTTGGAACTTTCACCCATATATGATTCTCCACCGATCTTTGATGCTTATGATGATGATTCTAGCTCCGATGGGGATGATTATGATGATTTTACTTCCGAGTATCCCGACATGCCCACCTATGATGATTTTGATGAGGCCGATACTCTTTCGAGTGATTCTTCTCATGATGAAGATCCTCCGCCATCCATGCTTAATCCTACTTTGGATGACTACTCATTTGAGGAAGACTTCTCTACTTTTCTCAATACATACTTCCCTCATGAGAGTGATGCTCCTCCTTTGGACTTCGATGATTATGGTCTTGATCCTACTTCGGATTTGAAGAAAATTCTTTCAAAGGAGAAGAAACCGGACGACACCAACATCCGCAGCACGTATGTTTTGGCACCTCTTTGTCCACCTTCTGAGGATGAGGTTGTGCCTTTTCTTCGCGGATCTTCTTCAAATTCTGCTCAACCTGAGTGCTATTTTCCCCTAAAGGAAAAGGTGTTCGACCCCGGTATCGATATTCTTCAGCCATCTCAGTATCCATCTGATGAAATAAAAGGAAAGATTTTTGGAACCATTGGAGATATGCTTGCACCTCTTCACCCTTGCTCCCCCGTGCTCCGTCTTTGCTTAAGGGAACCTTGCCTTCTCTTCTTTGGCTTGCCTTGTTCGCCTTAAGCTTATGCTATTTGATGGACGAAAACTATGTATTTGATCCCGGTGGATGTGTTTCATGCTTCTTCCTATGCTAATCAAGGTCGAGTCAGGCTCACGACTCGGTGAACAAAAATCAAGCGCTTCTTGGGAGGCAACCCATGTATCTATCTTTTAGCTATCTATATCCTAAGTGTAGAGGAGACCCGTTGGTGTTTGCTATTTCCTCTCTTCTCATATTCAGGGATTCGAGCGCTCAATGATCCACTCTTGATGATTTTTGACGACCCCTGACTCCGTGTTTTCCGTCTTCCCGGTTCTATCCTAAACTCTTTTCGATTCACTATTTTATATTTCTCAATATTAAAAGAGGAATCTCGATTAGTTGTCTTTTCCTTAGCGAGATTTAAACAACGTGCACAATGTCCTATGTGTAGGGGAGTTTACTCCCACATGCTTAAACATTGAGGACAATGTTTATATCAAGTGTAGGGGGACTTCTATCGAAGTTAAGTGGTCTTTTCCTTGTATTTGTCCTCATTTTAACCGGAAAATCAATTTTTCGACATTTTTCAAAATTTTTGATCTATTTTGGCCTAGTAGTTTTACCTTTGTTATAGTTATTTTATTTCGTTTTTAGAATAAATTTTAATAAAGTGGTTTTAATTTTCAACGTTGTGAATCTTTTGTCTCAACCCGAGTTTACTTATCTAAGTTTACTCTAGCTAGTATCCTTAACGTGTTTAAGTCAAGTTTTGCTAGGCTTTTATATAGGGAGCTATAAAATGCGAAAGTCTTAACTCTCACGGGTTAAGAACAAGAACTTTTCGCAAGTTCCTATAATTGATCCTAGAGAGTTGTTTATCAAGGGAACTTTAAAATGCGATTTCTAAACTTGAAAAAGTCTAAGAATTTGCAAGATCCTATAGACGACTCGAAAACCCAAAACTTTGATTTAATAGGCTAAGCATCCACGAGTCTCATTCCTTGAGATTTTAAAGTGTGGAGAACGAGAGATGATAGAGTCAATTATAAGTTTGGTATTCTTTCGTGAATTTATGTGAGTTAATTATGAGCCTATTCTCCCATCGCTTGCTAATAAAATTTATCTGCAATAAATAAGGTTGTACGATTTGAAAAGTTACTTAGCTTCTAGCCCAAGATCGTTTAAAAGTTGCTCGGTATGGATTAGAGTTCATAGCCAAGGCATAACTTATTGAAGCGGGATGCGAAGATTGGCGAGTCCGAAAAGGCCCTAACAAGGCATGAGGGCTACATTTTGTTGCTAAAGATCCAAAGTGATGTGAAGAATCATTTATCAAAGATCAATATGAAGGATCAAGACACACGGAGAAAAGCAAGAACTCCCCAAAAGATCATGGAGAAGTCTATCCAAAAAGGCCCTAACAAGGTATGAGGATAAATAGATCCAATTCCTAAAAGGAGGCGGATCGTTGTATATCAAAATCCCAAATAAAGATTGGAGAAAAATGAAGAAGTCGTGGTCCAAGTATGAAGAATCTCTCAAAACTTCAAGTGAAGAAATTCCTATTATGAAGAGAAGACCATTATTTCATGAACATCTCTCAAAGATTTGAAGTATGAAGTCGCTGCCAAATATCGGTCCGAGAAAGGTCTCAAATCGCGAAGCGAGCTATGCCAAGATATGAACTTTATGAGATCCCGAGAAGCAGTTTTAAAAGATTTTGTCCTTTAGCTAACTATTGATTAAATCGTCCCACTTTGTTTTCAACCTAAATAACTATCGAAATAAGTCAACAATGCATCCTCGTGATCATTCAAGACAACAATAAAATATAAGAGATACACCTAGGAATAAGGGAGACTAAGTAAATAATTGACCCACATGAGTTCGTGTTAGTTTGCTAACTTATAATAACAATGATCTTGTTTTTAAGCTTGGTTTGGAGAACGTGAAAACTTGAGGATGATGATCACTCATGACATTTCCAAAACCCTAAGGTATGTTTTTGATTTCTTTACATACTTTCTTCCTTTGAATGTTTATAGTTTTCTATCTCTTTAATAAAGGCCAATGTGGATTGATTATGTTGAAAAGTGTAATCGTGCTTTGTAACTAATGCATTGCATGAGGACATTGCAATGGTCAAGTGTAGGGGATTTGATAGGTGTGTAAACACCCATCCTTTTTACCACTTAACTACAATAATAACCAAGCCAAAACGTGTATTTTATGTGGTAAATGTCGGAATTATGCGTGGTTTGTGTTTTTGTTGTGATTTAGGACGAAAATGTGAAAAGGGGAGAAAACACGGGCATTCACGGGCTTTTATCGAAGAAAAAGACAAAAGACGAAGTCAAGAAATCAAGAGTGCAAAAAGAACGGAAATCCAAGACCAATTCTGAAGATTTATCGAAGAAAAAGTCAAAAGACGGAAGTTTACTAAAAGCCGAAGAACTCAAGTCTAAATTATTGAAGAATTACAAGACGAGTTTAAAGAAACCCCGCGACAAAGTCGTTAAAGTCAAAGAATTAAGAAGACAAGGACTTAATCATGCAATTAAAGAAAAAAGAAAGAGGGGAGGAAGCTTCCTCTAAGCACCTCCCTAATCCTCCTATAAATAGATTAGATTTCCTTTCATTTCATTTTGTTAGCTAATTTGACAACTTAGCTCTCCACCTTTACTTTCATGTCATTTACTTAATTGTCATTTAATTACTTGTCTTGCACCTTAATTTCTTGCCTTTTAATTCAAGTAAGTCTTTTAAATTTTTGAATCTTTTCTTTTAATCAAGTTCTTATTTTTAATATCTCACTCTACCTTTCTTATTTTCGCTTGATCTTTATGTTTATGAGCTTATTGGTATGTTTATTTGATTAAGTGTCACGTTTTTATGTTGTTGATTGTTTAGGATTATTGATTTTATAGCTTATTTGTGTTTGTCTTAAAGTTTCTTAAGTTTTTATAAAAGTTATTTTTATATAAAGTTTGTTTTCGTATATCTTTTTCATTTAGTGTTTTCAAAAGTCTTTAAATTTTAGCTTATTAGGTTTTTCTTATACGTGTTTATGTTAAATTTTCAGTTGTGTGCTTATTTAGTTTGTAGCTTATTTAGTTAGCTTATTACGATTTCCCTTACTGTATTCCGATCTAAGTAATCAGAAAAGGGTTTGTGTATTCCGACTACACCAATCGGAAAATGGTTTGTGACATTCCGATCAAAGGGGTGTGTTTGGTATTCCGATCAGGTCTGGTGGTGACAGCATTCCGACCAGGAGTCCACTCCTCATTCCGATTTGTCATTCCGACGAGAGTACATTCCGACCACTTTCCGATTGGAGGAATTTTGGATTATTCCGATCGGGTGTTCCGATCAGCATTCCGACGAGGAGGTAAGTGTGCATTCCGATTGGCTTTCGACTAGGATTCCGATTAGGTGTATTCCGACAGGTTTGCTTTTAGTATTTTGCTTTGTTTAATTTTTAAGTCACGTTTTTAATACTTTGTCAAAATTAATTTTTGCACAATTTACATTTTTCACTAGTGTAGATTTAATTCACCGTCATTTATTTTAAGTCTTGCAATTTAAATACACTACAACGACACAACAATTTGTTTCACCAAAGACAGTTGAGTCACACTTAAACCAATAACCAATTCGATTAGACCAACACAACGAACTTTAATTTTCATACTAGGCAAAAGCATTGTATTAAATTATAAAGATAAAGGGTGTAAAGAAAGAAACCCTCCTTACAACTTAGGTAGAAACCGGGTCAATTCATATGCTATTGAGATCATTTTTAATGATTCTTGATATTGAAGATAGACATCATGGACCCAATGATGCAAGGCACAACCCATCCCAGCTGACTCAGATATCTCTCAAAAGATATTTGTTTTAACCACACGGAGACAACACATTATCTATTGATTTATTCACTCCGAATAAATTGGTATTGAAAAGGTGGCACTCCTCTCCAGCCTCCGATCACTAAAATCCAAAATACACGATCGAGTCTAGAGCCATTTGAGATCATCAAATATCTCATTAGGACACACTTTCATTATTCCTTGCTTGTTCACACAATGTGAAAAGTAAGTAAGATATTAAGAGTCCTACGCAAAATCTTCATGATCTTGCATGAACATCCGAGTAATACGAAAGTATTTACAGTGAAGATGGAAATCCTTCTTGAGCAAACGTCAAAAAGCTCATGGTAGGTGCTTGTGCGATTCTTTATGAATCAAACTTGTGATAACTGGAAAGCAACAGTGGTTTAAACTCTTAAATGAATTTAAACACGTTCCAGGCCTCTACGCAATATCTTAGTGATCTTGCCAGAACATTCAGAGTGATACTATTAAGTATTTACAGTGACGAATGGAAATCCTTCTAGTGTTAACTTCAAACAACACTTGGTAGGTATCTTGCAAGATTCTATATGAATCAAGATCGTGACAACTGGAAAGCAACGATGGTGCGGTTCTTAATTGAACTTCACTTGTTCCAGGAACATGAATTGACGGCTTCAAATCATGCGGATAATATTATCCAAATGATTCACTCTTTACGTTCGCAGTCAGCTTTGGACGGTCGAGTAAAAAGAACGGGTTTACCCGCAAAATCTTGTCAAGGAGGTTCTTTATTGAAACTACCTACCACAAGTACGATATTTAATATCGTCCAACGGTCTTCACCGACCGGAGGTAAAATGCTACCGAATTAGAATGAAATGTTCAAGGCCATTTCATCCGTGTATATGGTTTGTTGCTAACTGTCTTATGCAGCGTAACAAGAAGGTGGCATTGCGGTGTACAATCCAGAAGAAGTCGTCACCACATGCTTATACTGCATATACTTAGTACTTCAATGAATTCAAGAAAGTCTGAAGGTCAAGTCTTCCGCTATATCAAATTCTGAAGCTTTCAAGAATTTTAAAGGTATAAGTATGTGGAACATGACGTCACGAAGAGGCGAATATCACAAGATATGAATACACAAGGTCAAGGCAAGGAAACATGCTCAAGACTAAAGTCAAATATCACATCAAGCATATTCACAAGAACAAGATCGAAGACTCAAGCATAGATGCTAGGTTTAGGATTTTGTAAAAAGATGTGACCTCCCTTAGGGGGAGATTATTGGAAATACGTTTTTCCTAATAAAGTCTCGATCACATCTTAGTTAGCATAGATCACGAGATACAGACTATTTAGAACTTTGTCTCTTGGAGCGACCTCCCTTAGGGGTAGATTGTTGGAAATACGTTTTTACGTATTTATGAAGGATCGGTCGCTCCAACGATATATTAATGTATTGGGCTCGTGATCTACTTAGTAAACATATAGCCCATATAGCCCACATGTAGGGTGGGCTATATATACCCCTCCTAGCATGTTAGGAGGGGTTGGTGATTCCATTATTCTCATTATTCAATATCACTTTCTCTCTCTACTCTTCTCCCTTCTCTCATTTCTCTCTCTACACCCTCATCTCCCTTCATCTATTTTATATTACTTAATCAATCCAATCTATCAAATCCATCCAATCAATCATGTAGAATAGGCCAAGATTTACGTGGACCTACAGAAGGAACTGTGCTTGGACACAAAATGTCTAACGTAGGCTTAGAAGTTGAAAAACCAAAAATAAACGTAATCTCAAAACTCCCACCACCTACTAATGTTAAAGTCAGTAGAATTTTTTAGGTCATGCCGGATTTTACCATCGATTTATTAAAGATTTCGCAAATATCGTGAGACCATTGACCCAACTTCTAGAAAAAGAAAGAACGTTCAATTTTAATGACGAATACCTTCTAGCATTTGAAACTCTCAAAGGAACGCTTACATGCACACCGATTATCGCCGTCCCTATTTGGAATCTTCCATTTGTGCTTATGTGTGATGCAAGTGAACATGCCCTTGAAGCCGTCCTTAGACAAAGGATGGAAAAAAATTTCACCCCATCTATTTTGCTAGTAGAACTCTAAACATATCCCAACAAAATTACACCATCATAGAAAAAGAACTCATGGTTGTAGTTTGCGTTTGACAAATTTCGAGCATACCTCGTTTTGTCCAAAACAATAGTTTACACCGATCACTCAGCTCTAAAATACTTGTTTAAAAAGCAAGATGCCAAGCCTCGTCTCATACGATGGATACTACTTTTACAAGAATTTGATTTAGAAATAAAAGATAAAAAAGGAGCAGAGAATGTTGATGCCAATCATTTATCTCGCATTATTAATGTTGATTGAAGCGATGATGAAATTGATTATTTTTCCCGATGAACATATCATGCAAATAAATACTAGTGATACACCATGGTTTGCAGACTTTGTAAACTCTTTGGCTGTAGGTATTTTACGAAAGGGAATGACGTACCAACAAAATAAAATATTCTTTTCTAAACTCAGGAAATACTTTTGGGACGAACCTCATCTATTCAAAGTATGTACCGATGGAATGATCCAACGTTGTATTTCCGGATCAGAATCACGAAAAATTCTCGATGAATGTCACTACTGACCGACCGGAGGACATTACGCCGCAAACACAACTACTAAAAAAGTGTTCGACGTAGGTTTTTACTGGCCTACAATCGTTCGTGAAGCTCATACCTTAGTTCTCCTTTGCGAATCATGTCAAAGGACTGGAAACATTTCTAAAAGAGATGAAATTCCTCTTGATAATATCCAAGTCAGTGAAATATTTGACGTGTGGGGTATCGACTTCGTGGGACCATTTCCTAAATCCTATAAATCTGAATACATTTTAGTCGTCGTCGACTATGTATCAAAATGGGCCGAAGCTCAAGCCTTTCAGACAAATGATGTAAGAGTTGTTATAACATTCTTAAAGAAATTATTTTTTCGCTTTGGAATTCCAAAAGCACTCATAAGCGACATAGGAACTCATTTCTGTAACAAACTCATGGAGAAAGTCATGAAACGATATGGAGTTAACCACCAATTTTCCACATCTTACCACCCTCAAACGAGTGGCCAAGTTGAAAATACTAATAGAGCTCTTAAATGAATACTTGAAAAGACCATAAAAACAACCCTGCTTGTTGGTCTAAAAAATTAGAAGATTCTCTATGGGCCTTTCATACCGCATTCAAAACACCAACTAGAACCACCCATACAAGATTTTATATGAAAATACATGCCATTTACGGATTGAAATTGAACACCGTGCATATTGAGCACTAAAGAACTACAATCCCAATCTTATTGCAGCTGGAGAAAACGAATATTCCAACTTCATGAGTTAGATGAATTTAGACATCAAGCTTATGAAAGTTCTCGTTTATATAAAGCACTAACTAAAGTTTGGCATGATCGTAAGTTAAGAATGAAAAAAGAACTCCATCATGGAAATAAATTAATCCTCTTTATCTCGAAATATAAATTCAAACTACCTAAACTCACTTCGAGATGGACCGGACCTTACACAGTGAAACACCAATATCCATGCGGATATGTTGAGCTGTATGGTAGAGACAACACAACTTTTATAGTCAATGGACATAGACTCAAGCTTTACCACGAGGAGGAGGACTATAACAAAATATTATATCGAAAATATTCCTTCTATATGAAATAAAAAACCAAGTAGCCGAGTCTGGCTGAAGACTCTAAACTTAGCGCTTCTCAGAAGGCAATCCGTGTATTTACCCACACTTTTTACCTTAAGTGTGGAGGAGGACTTGTAACATAAATAAAACCGTCCTTGTATATATTTTGCATGTGTTTTTGTTTTTGTTATATCATGCAGGAAAAACATCAAATTGGAGCTTTAAGCCGAATTCATCTTTAGAAGACCAACAAATTTCTACGAAGCCCTAGGAAGTTCTCGTTCCCCTTTGTATTTTCCTTATTTTTTAGTTTTATCAGTTATCGCCTCGAGGACGATGTTCAACTTAAGTGTGGAGGAGGAGACAAATAGGAAAAATAATAAATAAAATCAATTTTCTCCACATTTTCAAATCTTTTCAAAAATAAAATAAAGATGTTTTATAATTAAATAAAATTTTTAGCGAAGCAAAAATCTCATTGATTGACATTATAACTAAGCACAAAACCATCCACCAAATATATGAGAAAAACCAAGCCTTTATATTTCTCTATTTTGTGTGAAAGCCGATAAATTAGTATGCTTCAGAACTTGTGCTTGATCATCGTTTACTAAACCGCAGTGAGGTTAATTTATAGATATTTTTTAGAAGAGGTAAAATAAATCCCCAATGTATCATTTGAGTCAAGCTACACTGGCTCGCTAAAATTTGAGGCACTTGTACTTATGTGCTATATTATTGTTTGTGTCGATATCCTTTTGTTATGCCTTATCATTGTCAAGTCGTAAGTATATATGATGTTCTCTTAAAAACAAAAAATGACGAAAAAGAAAGAAAAAGAAATAAATTATTCTAGTTTGTTCTACGAATTTGGCAAGGCATATTGTTACTAAACCCACATCATTATCACATTTTTCCTCTTTAAGAATATATCAGGTGCTCACGCCGCAACGGTTATGTTTACGTGTCTTGTACAAGCATATGGTAGCTATCTATTTTATGTCCTAGCTATTTTGAGTGTTATATTGTATTTTCCTTTGTGAGTGACATTTGTGTGAACTTAAAATCTAAACACTATTCTATGTGAGGTGTTGAAATTATTTTGTCATTTGTTTTCACTACTTAGAAACCTAATCATTTTCCTATCATACTTCATATACTTAAGATTCTTTAAAAAATCTAACTTGTTTTCTCGCTTTGATTGCTTGAGGGCAAGCAATAGCTAAGTGTGGAGGAATTTGATAACACCCAAAATATACATATTTAATCCGTTGCTATTATGTCACTTTGTATTATAAATAGGAACTTTTGATACTTAATACATTGCGTTATATGCAGGTACAAAGTTTGAAGGCTTAGAGTGAAGAAAAGTAAAGTAGAGGCCTTAGTTGCAATAATACAAGAATAAAAGAGAGAACATTCTGGACGCACGAATGTGCGGCGCACAATCACCACCTCCAATGTGCGGCGCACATTTGGAGAAGTGCGGCGCACTTTCACCCTCAGACAACACTATAAATAGAGGCAATTTCTCCTCATTGTAACATACCAACTACATCTCAATCTCTCTAATACTCAGCATTCTGAGTATTCTTAGTCTTTTATGTAATTTTTAGTATATTCCACTTTTGGGAAATACTTGTAACGAGAGTATTTTTGTAGAATATTGGTAATCTATGATTTCTAAAGAGGGTTGATGTTTTCTAGAGAGAGAAAGTAGAGAGAGAAAGAAAGAGAAAATGAAGTATTATTATGTGTAAAATGAAACAACCAACACCCTCTCCATCAAAGGAGAGGGCTTTTATACCCAAGCCTTGGTGGGCTTGGGCCTTCCAATCCATGGACATTTCCATGGGCTAGGCTTTTAAATGTTACAAAGTAAATAACTAACTACGAGCCTACAACGTTTAATAATATTGTTGGAGTGAACGATACTTCTAATATACGTTAAAAACGTATTTCCAACAATCTCCCCCTAAGGGAGGTCACTCCAAATTACAAAGTCCTAGACCTAGCATACTATATGTAGAATATTGATAACCTATGAATCTATGAAGTGGGTTGATGTTTTCTAGTGAGAGAAACTAGAGAGAGAAAGTGAGAGAATATGTGAAAGATTTTATTAATATGAAAGTGTAAAATGGAACAACAACCAACCCCTTTCCATGGTGGAAAGGGGTATTTATACTCCAAGCCTAACATTGGGCTTGGGCCGGTCCATGACAAGCCCATGGACCGGTTCTTACTTAAGTTAATAAGCAACTAAAAACTAATTACTAACTACGAGCTATTACAACATAAATCATATTGTGGAGTGACCGATACTTCTAATATACGTTAAAACGTATTTCTAACAATCTCCCCCTAAGGGAGGTCACTCCACGTTACAAAGTTCTAAACCTAGCATACTATACTAAGTCTTCGTTCTTTAGCTCGTAGTCTTTTCTTCTTTTCTTTCTTTTGTTGTGAATATGTTGATTTGATCGTTTTGGCTTTGACTTGAGAGCATTGTTCTTTGTCCTTTCACGTGCGATCTTTGCCTTTCTTGTGAACTTTGCCTCCTCGTGACTTCATGTTCCACACACTTACATCTTTTTGTTGAATTCTCGAAAGCTTCAGAGTTTGGTACAGCGGAAGAGTTCATCTTGTACTTTCTTGAATTATTTGCTGAGCTTTGTTGCAAAAGACATAAGCATGTGGGAACGACTTTTACAGGTACACCGCAACACCACCGTCTTCACTGGTACACAGCAACGCCACCGTCTTCAACAGGTACACATCAACGCCACCGTCTTTAACAGGTACACAGCAACGACACGAATAAAATGGCTTTGAACATTTTATTCTAATTCGGTAGCATTTTACCTCCGGTCGGTGAAGACCGTTGGACGATATTGGATATCGTACCCGTGACGGATAGTTTCAATTAAGTAACTTCCTGACAGGATTTCGCGGGTAAACCCGTTCTCTTTATTCGACCGTCCAAAGCTGACTGCGAACATAAAGAGTGAATCACTTGGATAAATTATCCTTGTGATTAAAAGCCGTCAATTCATGAAACCTGGAACAAGTGAATTTCAATTAAGATTTTCACCATCGTTGCTTTCCAGTTGTCACGAGCTCAATTCATAAAGAATCTTGCACGTCACCTACCAAGTGCTGTTTGATGTTGACACTAGAAGGATTTCCACTCGTCACTGTGGTCAATAAAGAGTCACTCTGAGTGTTCTGGCAAGATCATATGATAATGCGAAGAGGCCTGGAACGAGTTTAAGTTCAATTAAGAATTAAACCACTGTTACCTTCCAGTTTTTCACAAGATTGGTTCTAAAAGAACCGCACGTGTAACCTACCATGAGCTTGTTTGATGTTGGCTCAAGCAGGATTTCCATCTTCATTGTAATACTTGCGTATTACTCGGATGTTCTGGCAATATTACAGGAATACTGCGTAGGACTCATGAAAATCTCTTACTTTTCACAGTGTGTGAGAAAGCAAGGAATAAATGAAAAGTGTCCTAATGAGACTTTTGATGATCTCTTGGCTCTAGACTCGATTGTGCGTTTTGATTTAGTGAGCGATGGCTGGAGAGGAGTGCCACCTTTTCAATACCAGTCTATTCGGAGTGAATAAACCAATAGATAACGTGTTGATCTCTGTGTGATTAAAATAAATACCTTTTGAGAGATATTTGAGTTAGCTGGGGAAGGGTTGTGCATTGCATCACTGGGTCCATGATGTCTTTCTTCAATACCGAGAATCATTAGCAAAAATGACCTCAATAGCATATGTATTGACCCGGTTTCTGCCTAAAGTTGTAAGGAGGGCTTCTTTCTTTACACCCTTTATCTTTACATTTCTTTTTCATTCTTCAACCCCTTCAATGCTTACCAATACGTCATCACTAGCACCTTGTTGTGATTGTTCCAGTGCTAGCTTAAGTACTTGGTCGGCATTCAGCTACGTTCACATTCTTTCTCCATCTTTCCTAGGACTTCTAATTCTATCTAGGGAATTGTCCTTGGGAAGATTCCATCGGTTCTGATGAATCATTGGACTAAACCTATTCCTACCACCCTTTTGTCACCACATCCGTCGTGAATTAAGCGTGTTTTGGGAAGGAATTGCCACCATGAAAGATCATTGAAAATCACATAAGGTACTTGTGATATTGAAATCAAAAGTTTTGTACCTTAGGTGTTTTGTTCATCAAAAACGCTCCCCCTTAACACGTGCTTTACACATATTAAGTTGGATAATCGTTAAGTCTTTTTCATTTTAGCCAAGTATCATTTAAATCTCCTTAATCCCATTTTCTCCCCTTATCCAAAATGTTAACCATTAATATTTGGGATATTGAATGGATTAACCGGTCTTTGGGTAAAAATGAAATTGATGTTTGGCCATAGAACAAATGATTGCTCCCCCTTAAGTTAATAAGGGGTAGTTGTAGTGCTTTAGTATGATATATTTTGAAAGATTTAGAATCTCGTGAGAAATTCTTGAAAAATTATCATACCTTAACACTACAACAAGCCATTAAAGCACATTATTCACAAATATACATATTCACAAATAATACCAATATAGAATGACCTGAAATGTACAACCCATTAGATGGATCGTTGCAGTGTCCTGTAGTGCACTCCATATGGTCTACCACCCACGAATATTTCCAAACTCCTCATCAATCTACGTTCACGGAGCTTCTGATCGATCTTCTTGATCACGTACTTTGCCATCTGCCGGTAACCTGGATGCCAATCCTCCGTCATTTCTGGCAACGTCCCACCCGAGTTCAGATGCTCCAACTTTCCTCTGACTTGTAGAAGAGTCCCATCACTGTACTTGTGGAGCTCACCCACCCTCATAAACTTCATTAAACCTCGACTGTTCAAGTAGAAGATGCCGTAATTTGGGACTGAAATGCCGGTATAGGGACATCTTTCTACATGTTGAGGTAGCACTTTATTCACTGGACGAGTTAGGTTGAGCTTCCTCTGATAGCTTTCGACTCCCAACTGAAGATCTTCAACTCGTGTTTTGATCACAACGCTTCGTGTGAACATACGAAGTGCTGTATTCAAAGCAATAAGGTCTTCACGAGGAATATGTGTGAGTTGATCTCTGGTCATCAGAAGCAGCATATCTTCGATATCCTCAAGGCGAATGATGGAAAAATCTCCCTGCTGGATTTTGTATTCCCTGTCATCCTCCCTTTTCAAACGAATCTCCGTCACATGATAATAGCCATTCTTGGCTTCAGTTTTCATTCCTAAGATGCTGGAGATGCGGATGTCGGATCTAACATTGCTTCCAGAATTGACCAAGCAGCAACCCCTGTACGCCCTTCGGACTCGTTCGTCCCAATGAGATGCACCTATGACAGCATACATATCATAATTACGATTTATCTTAGGGACCCAGAGTCGGTTTACCTTTTCCTCGATAAAGGGTATTGTCCCCCAGTTGGCAGCTTTCAGCAAGGTCAGGGAGGTTGCGTACTTTGATGACCCCTTCAGTAGATACACAAGATCATTGGAGACGAAGAAGTCAAGAGCAATCTGATTATCTTGAGCAGGATCCATTGGAGGTGGAGCTCTTTCTGATTCATGAAGACCTAGCCATTGAACGGTATTCAGAGCCTTCAGGATCTCCTCGGCATAATATTCGAACTCCATTTGGGTCAACCGGGTTTTGGCGCGAAGTCTTTTATCCTTCAGTACTTTCTTCACCAAAGATGGAGTAACCGAAGTCTTATACTCATGAGCAAGAAATGCACATAAGTCAATCGGACTTCGGATACGAAGATACAAGACATCTTTGTCGGCGTCGGTGATCGGATCAAACTGCGCCGCTGCCGTGATCCAAGCCTGTGGTGGAGCAGTCTCGTCGATTTCCAACGTGTCCTCCCAGTTCCTTGTGCTTGGTTCAGGTATAGTAGATTGTGGGTTTTGTTGCTGAGGAGTGGAGACGTGAACATCTGCTTGTTCTGATTCAGGCATTTCAGCAGTGTCATGGACGGGTGAATGTTGTGCAGCTTCAGGTTCGGTTACCGATTCTGCAATCATAGGGGCAACAACAATAGAACTAACGGGGTTAGTGGTAACAGGTATTGATGCATGGATAAATGTACCAGGAATAGATGACCCTGTAGTGGCATTCACATCATGGCGCCACTTCGATCGTCTGGATTCCGTGGATGTAGACTTTTCCTTTGGTGCTGCATCTTTCTTGGATTTGGTGCCAGACTTAACCACTTTCTTTGAGCTGGCACCCTTATCCCCTTTCTCACGCTGTTCACCTTTATCCGCATTGCTCCCCTTAACACTCTCCTGGTGACCATCACCACCAGCATTACCATCATTATCATCATCATCATCATCCTCATCATCATCATCCTTATCCTCATCATGATCATCATCTTCATCATCATTATCATCATCCTTATCATTATCGTCCTCATCCTCCTCATCATTTTCATCCTCATCATCCTCATCATCCTCATTTTTATCTTCTTCTTCTTCTTCTTCCTCCTCTTCACCAGTACCCTCTTCTTCGTCGCTCTCTTCCCTTTCTTCTTCAGGGAGAATGTGGTAGGGTACCACACTTCCAAACGTCTTGAATAACCTATCATCCTCCATGATAGCGTCATTCAGGGATTTGAAGAGAGCCCGTTGATTCCTCGATTTATCAAACGATCCAAGTTCCTTCATTCGAGCTTTGAGGATCTTCTTAAGTTCAAAATCCGTCAAGTCATAAGCGATCTTGTAGGCGGCTTCTGAAGGATTGGATGATTTGATCATTAAGTTGTCAGCAGCAAGCGTCTTCAGATCATCACGCAGTTTAGGCATTAAGGATTCAATGGAGTCTTTCACTCTCTGCTCAATAGAAGCTTCAATAGCTGCTTTTTGCTCTTTGAGGTCATCCTTAATAGCTTTAAGTCTCGTAATTCGTGCTTTATGCCTATCAGCTTCAGCCTTTTTAACCTGAGCAAGTTCTTCTGCATGAACTTTACGTGTAGCTTCCATGTCTGCAGCGAACTTGGCAATCAACTCTTCTTGAGCTTTCCTTGATGCTTCTTCACTTTGAGCTCTTCTATTTAGCTCTTGGCGAAGTTCATCCATTTCTCTCTTGTGATTATCCACATGTTTATCCAACATCTCGGCCATCACTATTGCTGCCATTGCAGACGTTGCAGAGCTGCTCTGGGTTGATGGAATGGGCTCGGTTGTGACTGCGGTGCTGAAGATGGGCTTTATTGGTGGTGGAGGAAATGGTGTAGAAACCGGTCTGGTTGGTAAGGGTTGAGTTGTTTGAAGTTGAGTTACCAAAGGTTGAGTCGACTCTTTGTCAATACCAGCTGAAACAGGGATTGATGGCTCCTTCGAAGTGGAATAATGTTCAGGTGACCCAAATTCATCAACATCATCTGGTTCCACGTACTCATCCTCAATTTCTACCCTTGCACCTGACCCACTGCCACCAGTATCTTTCCTACTCCGTTTAATGGCTATCTTCATCATTTGTTTCTCAGTTTTATCAAGAGTAGGATCAACAATGCCTTTTTCGTCACGTAAACGCATCTCATCAGCCTTACCCTTTCCCTTCTTACCCTCTGTCTTCTTCTTTTTGGCTTTGGATTCAGGTAAATCTGCTTGCTTCCGTTTACCTTTGCTCTTTACCGTGGTGGAAGAGTCTTCACCTGCTAGAATACTTGCGCGTTGATTCTCAATTTCTGTTAGCAAGTTCTTGTAATCCTCAGATGCAATAATCTCATCGGTCAGAAGATGACTGGGAATGGGACCAGGAATAACTGTATTCGAATGAGTCTCCTGCCTTAAGTCTACCAAATCATCATCATCTATCATGTGGTGACGACTACCTGCACGCTTGTTAATGGATGCATCGTTTTCCATAAAGTAATGTATGATCAACTTAATAAACCTAGGGTACTGGTAAGTTTTAACTTTACCCTTTGTGTTAGTGAAGAGTTGAAAAGTAAACTCCTCCCACAGCAGTGATGCATAATCAATACCCATACCTTTGAACATACCATAAAACATCTTGATGATTGGTGGACGAACAGCATCATACCCAGTTGTTTTGGGTGTTAAACAGCGGCTTAGAATCCCAAAAATAGCTTTCCATGGTTGACCAACTTTGGCAGTAGTAAACTCAGACGGGGTTCGTATGTCAAGACATCCAATGGCGGTGAACATCTCCATGATCTGGTCCTTAGTCGGGTTGGCTGAGTATGATAAGTCTTTGAGTGTCGGCCGAAATCCAAAAATCTTCCTAAAGTCTGACACAGTAAGCGTCTGCTACTTGTTGTCCAAGGAAAAAGTGATTTTGTTGGACGTCCTCTCTTTGGTAGCCCAGAACTCGTAAAGGTAGTCGTAGGGTACTGAAGCACTTCTCCTTAGCGCATGCTTGAAATGAGATTTATCAAGCATGGCTGTACCTACCTTAAAGCCATTATGGGTAGAGTGAGATACCTCCTTCAGACGGTAGTTGTTTGGAATAAACTTTAGAGTCTTGGCTTCAGCAATGGCGGCGGCTCTGTTGTGTTGTAGTTGTTGTACGGTAGGGTTAGTCATCGTCTCTGCTTAAGATAAAACACAACGGTTGATACAAACAAGTATGAATATCATATGACTTTAAACCTAAGCATTGTACATATGACATAATCCCTTAAGCTTTGAAACCATGCAAACATCTTCTATTCGGAATAATCACACAATTCGGAATAATAGGTCTATACTGAGTATAAGTCCTATGCGGAATAAAATCCCTATTCTGAATAAAGGCCTATTCGGAACATGTGGCTATGCTGAATAAAATCTCTATTCGGAACATTAGGCTATGCGGAATAAAAACTCTATTCGGAACATTAGGCTATGTGGAATAAAAACTCTATTCGGAACATTTAGGCTATGCGGAATAAATACTCTATTCGGAACCTTGAGCCTATGCGGAATAAATCCCTATTCGGAACATTTGCCCTATTCGGAACATTTGCCCTATTCGGAACATTTGCCCTATTCGGAACATTTGCCCTATTCGGAACATTTGCCCTATTCGGAACATTTGCCCTATTCGGAATATTTGCCCTATTCGGAACATTTGTCCTATTCGGAACATTTGCCCTATTCGGAACATTTGCCCTATTCGGAACATTTTCCCTATTCGGAACATTTGCCCTATTCGGAACATTTGCCCTATTCGGAACATTTGCCCTATTCGGAACATTTGCCCTATTCGGAACATTTGCCCTATTCGGAACATTTGCCTTATTCGGAACATTTGCCCTATTCGGAACATTTGCCTTATTCGGAACATTTGCCCTATTCGGAAAATTTGCCCTATTCGGAACATTTGCCCTATTCGGAAAATTTTCCCTATTCGGAACATTTGCCTTATTCGGAATGAAATCCTATTCGGAACTTTTGCCTATTCGGAAAGTATTTTCTATTCTGAATAAGTGCTCTTATGCGGAAAGTGACAAACAGTTACGATTTTCTAATTAGGCATGAACTCGTTTGATTCAAGTGTTCTAATGGACAAATCTGGGCAAATAGATTAATTCCGAATATAACCCAAGCAAAACCCCCAAATTAATCAACCCTAATTGAAGCAGAAACTGATTTCGATTGTTTATCAATTTAAAAGGTTAATTAACTTGTTGTGCATTAAAGATTAATCCGTTTTAATACCTTTGTGATGATCTTGATCTGATATTGAGATGTTCTTGGTTGATTTTCGTGATTGTTTGTGATTTTGTGTGTTTTTGATTATCAATGGCGGCAAGTAGATATGGGAACAGTGAAAGAATAGAAGAAACGGGGGGGAAGGTTTTGACTAGGTCAACTTTTCCACAAGTTAGACATATTGTCAACTTTGCCCCCTCAATTTTTTCTTTTTGCTTCATTCAATCATTCTTTTGGTTACCAAGTTTTGATACTTGTCACATTGACCCTATCTTATGTTAACTATCCGAGCCTTAATGATTAACTTAACTTAACACAAGCACAAAACTATCCACGACAATCTTATAAGCAACAACACTACAAATGCCAAAGCAATCCAACCATTTAACCATTAAGCTTTATGAAGATCTTTTTGATGTGAAAGATGATGTAACATTTTCTCCCCCTTAAACGATGACCCGTTTTCTATTTAAAGAGCTGTAGTCATTGTTTAACGAGGCACATGATGATGAAAAACATTTCCCAATGTATCTCTTGAAAAAGTTTGATTCGTGGTGTCAATAAGATTTCTCTTATTTTAACAAATTAATGCACTGAGACGTACACAAGTTCGTGTTAGACCAAGTTGTAAAGTAAACTTGATCCCTTTGCATGATTTGGCTTGTAAATCACGCCCGAGAAAATTAATTCCCGTTCTGAGCCAACGTTTTCCAAGGAAATACGTGACTTTAATATGAAAACCGGGTTGCAGTCAGAAATAACTACAAGCCATTATGGGCATGTTTTAAAAATGTACAACTTTTATACGGACTCTATTTATGGCACCGTGTCAATATTGATCGACATTTCTAAGGCCGTAAATATTACCGTACTAAAAGACATGCCCGTTTTAAACGAAAAATATTTTTGGTTTTTCTTGATTTTATAATTTTTATGGTTTTTCTTGGTTTTATATTTTTTATAGTTTTTCTTGGTTTTATATTTTTTATGGTTTTTCTTGGTTTTATAATTTTGTATTTTCTTTTTGTGTTTAATATATTTACGATAATATACATGATCACGAACAAAGGATACTCTGAATAGTTTACCACGACTATTCAGCTGATTCTTCTGCCAACTCTTTGAGAGTCGCTGGAGTGAATGATTTCATACCAAGCTTGTCGATCAAAAACTCGATTCGTCCTCGATCTAAGGCTTTGGTGAACATATCCGCCAGCTGGTACTCAGTAGTGACAAAATACAGCTCGATCACTCCGTTCTCCACCTGCTCCTTAATGAAATGGTAGCGAATGTCTATGTGCTTGGCCCGGGAGTGTTGAACATAGTTGCAGCAAAGGGCAATGGCGCTCTTGTTGTCACAATACATCGGGATTTTGTTAAATCCAAGACCGTAGTCAGTTAATTGTGATCTCATCCAAAGGACTTGAGCACAACAACCGGACATGGCGATGTATTCAGCCTCCGTGCTTGATATTGCAGCGCTTTTCTGCCTTTTTGAAGACCAACTGATCAATCTATCTCCAAGGAGTTGCACAGATCCAGAAGTGCTACGCCTCGTGTCTTGACATCCAGCATGATCGGCATCTGCGTATGATATTAAAGCAATCGAGGAATCTTTCGGATACCATAGACCACGATGAAGTGTTCCTTTTAGATACCGAAAGATCCTTTTCACAACATGTAGGTGCTTTTCGGTAGGCGGAGCCTGATACCGGGCACACATGCATACAGCAAATTGCAAATCAGGCCTGCTAGCAGTCAGATAGAGAAGGGTGCCGATCATTCCATGGTAAAGTTTCGGATCGACAATAATCCCATCCCTATCTTCGTCTAACTTGGATTTCTCCACCATTGGAGTGTCTACGGGGTCACAATTCTCAAAGTTATATTTCTTAAGAGATTCTAGAGCATATTTGGATTGATTTATAAAGATGCCTCTGGGATTCTGAGAAATCTGTAATCCTAAGAAAAATGAAATTTTTCCCATCATCGACATCTGAAAGCGTGTGGACATTATCTTCTCAAATTGTTTAGACAATTCTATGTTAGTGGCAGCAAATATTATATCATCAACATAAATTTGTACCAGAAGCATGTCGTTGCCGTCCTTGAGAGTGAATAGAGTGGGGTCCACTTTGCCTTTGGAGAAGCCTTCCGACATGAGATATGTTGACAGGAGATCATACCACGCGCGTGGAGCTTGTTTCAACCCATAGAGAGCCTTCTTAAGCTTGTACACATGGTTAGGAGACTCCGTACTGACGAACCCATCCGGTTGACTAACATAAACCTCTTCCCTTAGTTCACCGTTCAAAAATGCCGTCTTCACATCCATTTAATAGACGATCATGTTCATATGAGCAGCAAACGCAAGGAATAGTCTAATCGCCTCCAATCTAGCCACAGGAGCAAAAGATTCCTCAAAGTCTATACCCAAGGCTTGTTTATATCCTCTAGCGACCAATCTAGCTTTATTCTTCAATACCGCACCCATCTCATCAAGTTTAACCTTATAGACCCATAACAAGGTAAGGATGTTAACCTTGTCAGGGCGAGGAACCAATTCCCATACTTCTAGTCGTTTGAATTCATTGAGTTCCTCCTGCATAGCTTCAATCCAAGAAGATTGGGTCATAGCCTGCTGCCAATTTTTGGGTTCAACTTCAGAGAGAAATGCATCAAAGTAACAATATAGTGCACTCTCTTGTAGTTGATGGCGTGTAGAGACTGGTCGATCTAGATCTCCAATAACATTCCTAATTGGGTGATATTTTGTCCATTTAGTGCTATGGTTTTCAATCCTAGGTGGTCTGGAGTGAACAATAGATGGAGCTTCTTCTGAGGTAGACGCGGCTGAAGGGTTTTCAGGGATCGCTACACCAAAGAAAGGAAGCTCTTGCAAGTGAGCAAATTCCAAGTCGTGATCAGTAGAATCCACTTCCACATCATTAGGCACAAGTAGGGGTGATGATTCAGGTGTAGTTTGAGAATCACTTGGTGAAGGTGCATCCGGTTCAATGTGAATTGTAGATGCATTAGATAAAGGTTCATTAACTTGAGCAACCACTTCAGGTATTGGAGCAATTACTACAGGTGCTGGAACTTCATCAATCGGGGGATCGAAGAATTCATCAAACAACGGTTGAAACAGTTTATCCCACTCGGGCCTTGATGGTGGTAAAAATGATGTAGAAGTAGGATTGTTGGGAATTAATCCGGAACTGATAGCACCGGTTCCCATCTCATGAAGCGCGGGTTCAGAGCTGTGTTGCTCAGAAGCCATCGCTGTCAGCTCGTCGAAATCTGCGTCCATAGTTTCTACAATCTTGCCAAGACGACGGTTATAGATTCGGTATGCTCTTTTGGACGGTGAGTAACCAATGAAAATACCTATATCGGCTTTCGGTTGAAGCTTACCCAAGTTCTCACTATTGATGTTTGGATAACACAGAGCACCAAACACATGGAAAAATGAAACATCGGGTTTGCGGTCATGTAGAAGCTCATAAGGTGTTTTTCCATGGCGTTTCCGAATGATAGAACGGTTTTGGGTGAAACATGCAGTAGAAATAGCCTCTGCCCACAAGAACAATGGAGCGTTCGCATAAATAAGCATGGTCCTAGCAGCTTTCATAAGTGTACGATTCCGTCTTTCAACGACACCGTTTTGTTGTGGAGTGCGTGCAGCGGATGTTTCATGTGATATACCAACTCCTTCATAATAATCACGAAGAGTCTGGTTGACGAACTCTGTACCATTGTCTGTACGAATACGGCGGACAGTGGTATTCAAACGTACCTGAATGAATTTCAGAAAAGTAATGATAGCCTTCGGAGCTTCATCCTTTGTACGTAGAAATCTAACCCATGTAAACCTTGAGAAATCATCCACAATTACCAGAATGAATTTCTTACCGCTCACACTTTCAGTTCTCATCGGCCCACAAAGATCCATATGCAAAAGATGAAGTTTTTCTTGATTAGTGTCTTCAGCTTTGGGTTTGTAAGATTTCTTGGTGCTCT
The DNA here is from genome assembly GCA_025667525.1 of Glebionis coronaria. Lineage (NCBI taxonomy): Eukaryota > Viridiplantae > Streptophyta > Magnoliopsida > Asterales > Asteraceae > Glebionis > Glebionis coronaria. The sequence continues at coordinate 294,532,503 of CM046877.1, forward strand.
TCCCCCTTGAACACGCGGAACATAAATGGTCCTTGTGAAATTTAAGCTTTGGAAGACCACGAACTAACTCGTTTTTAGCCAAATGATTAATAGCATCAAAATTAAGATGAGATAATCTGCGATGCCATAACCATGACTTGGTCTTAGATGCCTTAGAGAGAAGACATACTGGAGAAGCGACCATCATGTCTTGTAAGGACAAGGTATATAGATTTGCACCACGAGATCCCTTCAACAAATCTTTTCCTTCCAAGTTGCGGATGAAACAAGTGTGTTGTCGAAAAGCAACCTCAAGGTTGGAATCACAAAACTGTCCTACTGAGAATAAGTTATGACCAAGACCTTCTACATAGTATACCCTAGAAATCGTCACGTTTCCAATCTGATATTCACCATACCCCATAATCTTTGCTATATGATCATTCCCAAATTTAACCGTACCAAGAAACTTGCTGACGAAATTTCGGAGCATCGAGCGATTTCCGGTCATATGTTTTGAACAACCGGAGTCCAAATACCACAGGATGATTTGGACCACCTGAAAATATCACCACACAAAGACAATGTAGAGGTATCGGAATCTGAGTGTTCCTTGTTATTAGCAGGTACAGATTTAATAATCTTAGATTTGCTAACTCTAGGTTTCTTAGATTTCCTAGCCTTCTTCTTCTTAATTGGTGGTGTAGATTCTAATTGGCTCAAATCCTGAGGTATTTCTACACTGATAGGCACTATAGTGGGGGCTGACCTAATTAAAGGGCGCTGTTTCCATACTTGAGTGCGAGTGTTCCTAACTAAAGGACGCTCAGACCTAACCTCAATGGATGCATTCCTAGTTAAAGGGCACATTTTACCATCTAGTGTAAAGGTCCTACCAGTGGGACGCCATTGCCAGCCAACTTGGGCACGAGTTCTACCCGTTGGCTTCCATTCAAGACCATTCTTAATAGCATTCATTTCATTAACGTGATCAATCAGACACAAATCATGACGCTGGGAAAACATACATTCATTACAATTCCAACAATTTAAATCAGAATTCACGAATGGTTTAGGCTGCTGCACAGGCGCAGAGCTTTTAGTCTTAACATGATTCGTTTTATTTAAAACTGAACTAGCATTCCTATTGTGGACTTCTACTTTCTTCTTTGTGGCACTACTAGTGGAGGGCTTGATCTTAGCTTTCTTGAGTGGCAATCCTTTAGCCTTAGTAGTCGCTTTTAATCCTGTAGAAGGCAAAGTGGGAACATTAGCAACAGATTTTAAAGGTGTCTTACTTGATTGTGCCAATGATGGTTTCGCTCCTGGAGTCTTATTAAATGGAGTGACAGCAATGGGCCTATTATTAAGTAGTGCAGAACCTGGTGTACCTATGTATTGCAAATAAGCCAAGCAATATTGAACTCGCTTAACATATTCATGAGCCGAATAATAGTCGCTACTTGAGGGATCTAAGGCATAAAGATCGTCTAAAATATCCCTAAGAAGATCGACATGCTTAATGGCATTCCTCATATAATCATCATAGGTAACCTGGTTTCTCTTATGAAGCGGATTCTTATAAAGCACTACTGACTTGGTTGTTGGAGCACTAGTGGACGGTGCAGAGTCGGTAGCTAAGTTATCAACAACTTCTTGTCGGGTGAGAAGAAGTGTCTCCTTTAACTCAGCCAAAACCATATTTTTGTCTATGAGCAGGATGTTCAAGTCAGAGATTTCTTCGCACTTTTGGTTCAGTTGTTCAACATAATATTGTTGCTGTGCCGCATTAAAAGCGAAGCGTTCTTCTAGTGAACCATAAAGAGCGGATAGTCCCTGCCTTGTCCGATCCATCTCCCCTAGAACAGTTGATAGTCTAATTTCTAAGACCTGGTTTTTAGACTCTGCAGCCTCTAGTTCCATTCTTAATGTTTCCTTTGATGATACCTCTCTCTTCAATCTCATGATTTCTTCCTCTAATGTCTTAACAATTGCAATCATCTTGTCACTATTCTCAACACCGTTTTCACAAACATTTGATATCAAAAGATTTTCATTTTGAGTTTGTTGTTTTAGTTCTAAAGATATACAATGTTGTTCTAGTTGATTAAAGCGTTGTGAAAGTAAATTGTAAGAATCTTGTAGCTTTAAAAACTCAGCGTTAGATTCGTGACAAGAATGATTATCTACCTCATTTACAGTATCAGCAACATTTACAGAGAGATCACAAACATCATCACAAATATCAGTACAAATATTCACAACATCACAATTAATCATAGTGGATGTAAGCTCATTCGAATAATTAACATTTACAGTAGTAAGCACATCACACGAGATTACTTCAGACAAGAATCGGTCATATTCGGTTAAAATCTTTTCTTTTTCAATTAGTTGCAGTTCGTAAGCGGTGTCCATTTCATAAAACACTTTTTGAACTTCACCAATTTCAAACTGAAGATTTTCCTTAAGAGATGCAAAACTTCCTTTTAGACTTTCGACAAACGGATTGATCTTAGTTTTAAACACCTCGTTCATGTGTTCGAAAGCCCATTCTCCGGCGTTTAAGCCATTTGAAGTCGTACATTCCAAAATGACCTTGTCAAAGTTAGTAAAGTAACGGTTAATCTCTTTCAAGTTTAACCATACAGTGCTAACAGGTGGAAGATTCTTTGGAATTTCCTTAGGACCTTCCATGTTGACAAGTGTAGGAAATGTACTAGGGCTTTCTTCCTCTATCATGTAGGTTGGTGCTGTAATGAGATCTTTATCCATATGGAAGCGAACTCTAAAATCAGTTTTTGCAAGCTCCTTATTCATTTTAAAATAATCACAATCGGGATATTTTGCAGAATTGTATGACCGATCCTCATCAACTAGATCCTTACTTGTTCGATCATCGGGAAAAACAATCGGGTCTAAAGCCAATCCTAATTGAGTTGCATTATAAAGTCTAGGACTATGTCTTAAAGCTTGTTTTGCATACTGTGGATTAGGGGGAAGGCCTTTTAGACGTGATAAGTTAAATTCTCTAAATGAAGCATCAAATAAGTGAACTAGTTGCGAAGCAGCGTATTGTCTTAAAAGCAAGTAATCTAGACTTCTAATCTTATTAGTGGCATTAATCTCCATTTCATTCTTCTTAGATTCGAGTAATTCAAAATCAGTTTGAAGTTTTTGAAAATTAGTGACCACTAACTCCTTTTCTTTAAGTTCATTAGACAGATTTGCTCTTAAGTTTTCGATCTCTTGCAAGTGACCCATTTGTTTGTTTCTAAAATGATCATATTCGAGATTTGTGAGAACACTAGACGAAGGCACTAATTCCAAAGTTTGTACTTTCTCATTGCTTAAGGCAAGCTCATCAGACAAATTCTTATTCTTAGCTAAGGTTTCTAAGAGTGCAGCATTCATTTGGCTAAGTAATGTAGCAGGAACCATGACCAAATCTTGTTGAGCAGGAGTAGGCGTATGCGAAATGGATCCCGGTTGTGATTCACTCAAAGTCTGGGGACTCACATTGATATTGCTATCATTGTTTGTCTCCTCATTTGAAAGACTCACCACCGAAGATGCATTCGAATCAGCACTCTCTTGCACAACTTGATGTGGTTGAATACTAGCATCAGTGGCATTATCGGTGTTATTAATAAGTACCTCAGATCTCTTATCTGGCCCTAAGCTGGAGATAGTTGCCATGAGAGCAGCCTTTGCAGTTTGAAAGTCATCACAGTCGGAGTCATACGCATCAAGATCATCGGCTTGGTAAGCTGCATTCTGCGTAGTGACAACGTCTTGTTCAGTAATCCCTGGGTCAGCAAGAAATGCAAGCTCCTCTTCATCAAGTTCCCTTCCTTGCGCCTGAGCATTTACCAGATAGATCTTTTCTGCAAACCACTGTCCATCCTTTCTCCTCTTGGGTTTCTTACAATCCCTGGACATATGACCCTCTTCCTTGCAGTTGTAGCATGTAATCATTCTCAACTTGCCTGTATTAGCCCGTGGAGGATTGTTGACCATTGGAGCAGGAGCAGGATTGATTGTGCGAGCATTGGTTGATGTGGAAGGTCTCCCCTGATATGGTTGAATTGGCTGAACCATTACCCTGCCATTCTCAATTGTAGCTTGTTGGCGAGAATTGGATGAATTCCTCAACTGATTGTTGGTAGGAGCTGATCCTCTGAATCCTCGTTTGCTTAAAGTTCTTGTGAGATAAGCAGACATAGTAGTTAGCACTTCAACTGGGTCAGCTCCTTATTGGAATACAGGAACGGGGACTTCCTCATCATCACAATACAGTGCTTGATCTGGATGAGCTGCATAATCAGTAGAAGGAATACTCATTTGATCAGGGTAGCTTGTTGGATATGCTGCATTCTCTTGATAAGAAGAATATGAAGGCTGAGCATAAGGTGCAACATTTGCTGGATGAAGTTGTGAAGCATACTGTGGTAAAGGTGCATTGAACCGATATTGTTGCTGATGTGAGGTGGGTGGTTGTGGTAGAATCGAGTATTAGGGAAAGGCTGGTGTCATGTAAGGTGATTGATGATAAGCTTGATGTCCCATGATATAAGGTGTGTTGTTGTGAGACAAGCTTGGTTGATTCGCCATCAAAGCTAAGGAATCTGGGTACATACAGCGAGGAGAACGGTGCATAATCACATGCTTCTCATGCTGCTGAAGGAAGGCATATATTTGATCCAAATTGCACTTATGCAGATCCCTGGTTAACTTGACATCGGTAATGTACTCACCCCATTCAGCTTGAGGTAGAGTATTCAAGAATTTGGTGTTAACCTGGAATGGTGCAATCACAAGATTGTATACATTCAGATCATTCATGAGTGTGGTGAATCTGAAGTAATAATCGTGAAGCGTTTCCCCTGGGTTGTAGGTGAATCTATCAAACAGGTCATACAACTGACATTCCCTTTCCTGTTTGGTGAGAGACGTTCCTTGTAGCAACACCTTAAGACGTTCCCATAGATCCTTTGCCACCGTATACTGACTCACCATCCTATAGATGTCATGGGGAAGAGCTTGGAGAATTATTTGAAGAGCTTTTTCATCTGCATCTGCAACAAGTTGTTGAGCTGGAGTGAGTTCTTCAAATTCTCGTGGTCTAGTCACGTCGTTAACCACAATGGTACCATAGTCGAGTGGACCATTCAAAATCGATTTGACCATAAGCCTTCCGTATGTCGGTTTCCCCTTTAGATATTGCATCGTTCGACCTTGCCATGCCTCAAACACCTCTTTAATAAGCATCGGTGGACGACTATCAGTCCCCGTTATGATCGAGATATCCGTAAGAGATGTCATCTGAGGCATTAATGAACTTGGATTCATTGTGATCACTTAACAGACTCAAAGATTATCGATTGATCGAGCAGTGAAGAAAGGTTGAGAATTTGTGTTGTGTTGGTTGAACTCAAGATTAAATCCACTAAAGATCGTCGAAAAAACTCAAATACCCCTTGAACTTGCTTATACGGAATAACCCAAACTCAGAATAAACCCTTATTCGGAATAATGCCTATTCGGAATAATCCTATGCTGAAAATACCCTATTCGGAATAAACTCTATGCAGAATAACCCTTATGCGGAAAAACCCCTATGCGGAATGTTTTCTTCAATTCGGAATATCTTGGCAATTTGGCTTATTCGGAAAAACACCTCCTATTCGGAATGATGGGCAATTCGGAATATTTCTCCTATTCGAAAAAATTTTGGCTATTCGGAAAATTATGGTCTATTCGGAAAGAATTTTGGCTATTCGGAAAGTCTTTGGCTATTCGGAAAAATTGACTATTCGGAAAGTGTTTGCTATTCGGAAAAAACGGCTATTCGGAAAAAAAATCTTCTATTCGGAAAAAATTCTTCTATTCGGAAACTTCTTCTATTCGGAATATTCTCCTATTCGGAATCCCTATTCGGAATAAACCCTCTATACTGAAAATACTTCTATTCGGAATCCCTATTCGGAAAATTCTGGAAAAAATGTTTCCGAGACTTAAAAAGAAGCTTTTAACCCCGATTTTTGATCCAAAACCACAAAAAGTTTTATGATTTTTACCAAAATAAGCTAAACCCAATCCTTATCAATCAATCCCAATAACAAAAACACCAAAAACAACAAGATTCAAGATTGATTTTTTCTAAAGATCACTAATTGATTCAAAAACTAAAAAAGCAACACAATCCTTACCTTAAATCACCCCATAGCTCTTGATACCAAATGTAGAATATTGATAACCTATGAATCTATGAAGTGGGTTGATGTTTTCTAGTGAGAGAAACTAGAGAGAGAAAGTGAGAGAATATGTGAAAGATTTTATTAATATGAAAGTGTAAAATGGAACAACAACCAACCCCTTTCCATGGTGGAAAGGGGTATTTATACTCCAAGCCTAACATTGGGCTTGGGCCGGTCCATGACAAGCCCATGGACCGGTTCTTACTTAAGTTAATAAGCAACTAAAAACTAATTACTAACTACGAGCTATTACAACATAAATCATATTGTGGAGTGACCGATACTTCTAATATACGTTAAAACGTATTTCTAACACTATACTTAGTCTTTGTCTTGAGCTCGTAGTTGCTTTCTCTTTTCTTCTATCTTTTCTTTTGTGAATATGTTGATAATCATTGGGATTTGGCTGAGAGCATGTTATTTGGCCTTTCACGTGTAGTCTTTGCCTTCTTGTGATATTCGCCTCTTCGTGACTTCATGTCCCACATACCTATCCTTTGTTGAATTCTTGATAGTTTTAGAGTTGATACAGCGGAAGACTTTTAGGTCAGACTTTCTTGAATTTTGCTGAAGTATTTAATGCAGAAGGAATTAGTATGTGATGACGACTTCTTCTGGTACACCGCAACGCCACCGTCTTCAAATGCAGCAACATAATAAGACACGAATAAAATGGCTTTGACATTTTATTCTGATTCCGTAGCATTTTACCTCCGGTCGGTGAAGACCGTTGGACGATAATAAATTATCGTACTTGTGACAGGTAGCTCTAATTAAAGATCTCCTTGATAAGATTTCGCGGGTAAACCCGTTCTCTTTATTCGACCGTCCAAAGATGACTGCGAACATAAAGAGTGAATCATTTGGATTAAAATCCGCATGATTGAAGCCGTCAATTCATGAACCTGGAACAAGTGAATCTCAATTAATATTTTCACCATCGTTGCTTTCCAGTTGTCACGAGCCAAATTCTGATAGAATCTTGCTAGTCACCTACCGTAGTGCTGTTTGATGTTGACACTGGAAGGATTTCCACTCGTCACTGTGGACATTAAAGAATGCCACTCTGAGTGTTCTGGCAAGATCACTTGGATAATGCGTGGAGGCCCTGGAGCAAGTTTAATCTCATTTAAGAGTTAAACCATCATTTCTTTCCAGCTATCACAAGATTGGTTCTTAAGGAACCGCACATGTCACCTACCATGAGCTTGTTTGATGTTGGCTCAAACAGGATTTCCATCTTCATAGTAATACTTACGTATCACTCAGATGTTCTGGCAATAATACAAGACTATTGCGTAGGACTCATAAAATCTTTCTTACTTTTCACAGAATGTGAAAAAGCAAGGAACAAATGACAAGTGTCCTAATGAGATTTTTGATGATCTCGTGGCTCTAGACTCGATAGTGTGTTTTGTTTTGCTGGGCGAAGGCTGGAGAGGATTGCCACCTTTTCAATATCAATTCATTCGGAGTGAATGAACCGATAGATAACGTGTTGAACTCCGTGACATTAAAAAAAATATATTTTGAGAGATATTTGAGTTAGCTGGGAGGGGTTGTGCATCGCAATACTGGGTCCATGATACTTTAAAGTCTTCAAGATGTGTTGACCAGGTTTCTGCCTAAGTTTTAAGGAGGGATTCTTTCTTTACACCCTTTATCTTTACAATTCTTTTTCATTCTTCAACCCCTTCAATGCTTACCAATACGTCATAACTAGCACCTTGTTGTGATTGTTCCAGTGCTAGCTTAAGTATTTGGTCCGCATTCTGCTACGTTCACAATCTATTCCCCATCTTTCCTAAGGACTTCTATTTCTAACTATGGGATTATCCTTGGGAAGATTCCTCCGGTGCTGGAAGAATCATTGGACTTGTACCTAATCCTACCACCCTTTTGTCACCACAAACGTCGTGAATTAATAGTGTTTTGGTAAGTACATGTCGCCATGAAAATTCCTTTGAAAAACCTGCTAAGCTACTTGTGATATAAATATCAAAAGATTTTGTACCTTAGAGTTTTTATGCAACAAAACGCTCCCCCTTAACATGTGCAATACACATATTAAGTTGGAAATTTGTTAATTACTTTTCGATCTTTAGCCAAATATATTAACAAGTCTCCTTAATCCCATTTTCTCCCCTTATCCAAAATGTTAACCACTAATATTTTGGATATTAATGGATTAACTAGTCTTTGGGTAACAAAATGAAATTAGTTGATGGCCATAGAACATAGTAATGCTCCCCCTCAAATCAATGAGGGCCAGTTGTAGTGCTTGAGTATGATATATTTTGAAAGATTTAGAATCTCGTGAGAAATTCTTGAAAAATTATCATACTTTCACACTACAGCAAGCCACAAAAGCCTTTTATTAACATAGTAACATATTCACAATATTAAACATATGTAGTTGACCTGTTTGAAGATGATCCATAATTAAATATATCGTTCCGTGAGCCTGTGGTGTGCTCCATATGGTCGTCCACCGACGAATCGTTCCAAACTTCTTATCAACCTTCTCTTCCGCAGTGTTGCCTCGATCTTTTTGATGGCGTAATTAGCACTTCTTCGACATTGGTTTGTCCATGTGTACGTTACTTCTGGAAGTCGTTGGTTGGCATTGAGAACTTGTAGGTTATTAAGAACGTGTTTGAGTGTACCGTCACTGAACTTGTTTAGTTCATAAAACCCCATGTATTGCTTAACTCCTGTCGCGTTCTGATAAAACATTCCTGGTTCCGGGTTCATGGTCCCCATGTAAGGCAAATTGTCCTTGTCATATTGACTCTGTGGAGCTGTGTGAGGACGTTGTAGGTTTAGTTTATGTTGGTAACTCTCCACCCCAAGTTGGAAGTCTTCAACTCTGTTTATGATAACAATCCTTCGAGTGAATTGGCGAATATTCGAGCTTAAGGCAATGTTGATGGCGGAGTCAAGTGCGGGATCTTTTCTTGGACTAAGATCAGTAGAAGGTCTTCAATGTCTTCAAGGGGAAGGTACTGAAGATCACTCTCTTCGAATATGTATTCTTTCTCATCAGCGCGCTTGATCAATATGTGATTCAAATAATCATAGCCAAATACGTTCATCGTGGTGGCTTCTTGTATGCTCCTAATTCTAAGATCGGAAACGATGAGTGACTTGGACTTCTCACAATTTAAACAGTTATAGGCTAACTTCTTCTTTTTATTCCAGTGAGAAACACCAAGTGCAACATAGGGATCATAAAATGGAAGCAACTTTCTTCGCCATAAAGCCGCTGGCACTTTATCTTCTATCCAGGGTACATTCTCCAGGTTTATCGCCCTTAACATGGTTAGTGATGTAGCATATCTATTTGCACCGTTTTCGAGGTACTCTAGGTCATGAGATACGAAACATTCCATTGGAATAGTTGGCGACTGGAGAATCAGATTTGGTGTGAGAGGTTGTACCACTGGAGTTTGAATACCGGTAGCCGCTGCTTTCATTGCCTTGAGAAGCTCGTTGAAATGATATTCTGCCTCATTATTGGGGATCTTCATTGTATCGAAGAAATTCACAACGGCGACTAACATTTTGAGAAGTGCTGGGGTTAAGGTGGGTTGGCCGTGAGTGTACAGAAGGAAAGCCGAGAAATCGATAGGATTGTTGAGCATTTGTGTGAGCTCGATATCTGTAGCGGTAGAGAATGAATGTTGTGGTGCTGCTTCAATCATCCACTGTTGAGCTTGTACACTCTCATCAATGACTAAGGATTCAACAAAAGTCAGTTCTGGGGAATTAAGGTTGTCGACTTCCATGTCCTCAGAATGCTGCTGATCCATAGTTGGAGGTTTGGAGGTGTGGAGGTGTGTGTAGTGGGATTAGTTTCAGGCATAGACACTGGTGGTTCATCTTCATGTACAGAAGTCGTGGGTTCGTCTTCATACATAGTGATCGGGGGTTCGTCTTCAAGCATGGGTTCTATATGTTCTAAAATAGGAACAATAGTAGAAACCGGTGTAGTAGGTGTACCTGTGTCGATATTCTGAGATTCTGAAGCAGGAGCATCCACTGTCTGTGCTTTAGGTCCAGCACCACTTTCGTTTTCTTTCTCAACAACGTTCTTAGTTTCCATGTCACCTTCACCTGTATTGGTCTCAATACCACTTTTACCCGCGTTGTCGTTCTTATCATTGTTGCCAGTTCCATTCCCGTTGTTTTCATCATTGTTATCATCGTCATCCCCATCCGTATCCTCATCCTTATCCTCTACATCATCCTTATCGTCTTCATCCTCAACGTCATCATCTTCTTCGTCATCCTTATTCTCTGGTTCATCCTCATTGTTGTCCTCTTCTTCCTCCTCCTCCTCGTCATTATTATCATCATCTCCATCCTTATCTTCATTCCCATTATCTTCACTATATACTGTCTCGACGAGCTCGTCTTCGTCTTCATTCTCAGAAGCTTCAGCTTCTTTAGGTGTATCTTCACGAATCGTCTTGTTGAGATATTGTAGAACATTTCGCTTATTCTTTGATTTGTGAGCTCCCATATCTGTAAGACATGTCTGCAATAATTGCATAAGTTGAGAAGTAGATAAACCTGAGCTGAAGAGAGTTGGGAGCACTTGATCAACATATGACTTCACTTCACGTTGAATGATGTTGGTCATAGTGTTATCAATGGACCCGAGAAAAACAGCATTTTCGTTGTCACGAGCTTTCTTTTCTGCACGGAATTCCTTGTGCTGTCTTTTGAGACGTTTGACTTTGTCATAGAGCTTCTTCATTGTAGACTCTTCACTTTATTGTGCACTGACAGCTGGTGTGGCCGGCTTAGTAACCGAAGCATTAAGCCTCTCAATTTGTTTTTCTTGAACCTCCAGTTGTTTCAGAAGTGTCTGAATGACGTCATCATTGACCGTAAGATATGAGGTAGATGGTGCTGGTTGTTTGGATGGTGGTGGAGGTGTTGAAATAATTGATTGGGTGGTGGATGATACAGGTTGTGCTGTGGAAGGTGTAGGAGTAACCATGAGTGTTAGAGGGGTGGTGGATGATACAGGTTGTGGGATGGTGGTTGATACCGGGTGTTCGATGGTAGGATCAACCTGTGTAGCTAGGGTTGTGGATGATACAGATTGTGGGGTGGTGGTTGATACCTGTTGTACTATAGTCGGTTCAACCTGGGTAGCTGGGGTGGTGGGTGATACGGATTGTAGGACGGTGGTTAATACAGTTTGTACGAAAATAGGTTGAACCAGGGGAACAGTAGTCATGACAGTGTTGGTGACTTTTGGAGTGAGTGGAGCAGTAGTTACAACCGTGCTACTTACCGTTGGAGTGAGTGGTGGAATGACAGTCGATGTCGTTGATGTAATAGGAACATCCACCATGTTCTCATTTGTTGATGCATCAGTATTGGTGACTTCACCGCCGTCTCCTTCAAAGTTAAGATATTGCAGTATATCAGTAGAACTAGAAGTAGACTTACTTTGAGATAGAATGGTTGGAGTGAGAGTCGCATGAGCATCATCGGTGGTCAACGTGCACGTTGCAGGTGGTAATGTGGTGTTAATATTAACATCATCATACAGTGTGTCAATCATCGCGGTGTCACTACCACCACCTTCTTCACTGTGCTCCAGTGTCTCAAAAGAGAATGTGTCAATGTGTTCGTCATTTGGATCTTCATACAAATGGGTATCATCATCAGGATGACCTAATTCATCTAAATCATCAGCTTGTCCGGAACCTGAACCTCTGGATGTGGCGAAAGCCTCCTCTCTGCTCCGCTGAAGAGTGAGACGCAGCAGTTTTTCCTGAGAGATGGTTTCGTGAACCAGTTTCGGCTCAGGCACACTTGTTTCCTTCCCTTTGTGTTTCTCTGTTTGGCGTATAAGTTGTTGCTCTTCTTCATCAGTGTGAATCAACTCATCGTCATCCTCGTCATCTTCATCATGAAGTTGTTCCTTCCTTGTGCCTTTAGCTTTGGAGGAAGCAGTTGGTTGGCGCTTGGAAACTCTTTTCTTGCGTTTACCTTTTGGCTTCTTTGAAGGAAGTGAATTTGCTCTTCGAAACTGTGTGTCATTATCCAGGAGCATCTCTTGAAAATGATCACTTTCTTTGATTCCTTCATTGATCATTGTATCAGGTACGAGAGCTGGACGTAATGAATACTTTGTGGATTGGATATCCGGATTCATCTGTAGAATCACATAGTCATCATCTTATGTGTGGTAGAAGAAATTCCCGCGAGTATCGATGCTTGGGTCATTCTTCATAAAGTGATGGATAATGAGCTTGGTGAACCTTGGGAAGGGAAGATGCACGGATTTCTTCTTGGTTCCAGTAAACTAAAAACATAATTCTTCCCAGATAAGTAGTGCATAATCCACTTTAGATGTTGTGTAAAGTCCCCAAAATATGTGAGCCTGAGGTGGTCTTAGTACGTCCGAGCCCTGAGTCTTTGAAGTAAGACATTTGACGAGGATGGTGATTATTTCTTTCCAGGGTTGCCCAATGTGTGATGTGTTAAACTGGGATAGGTTGTGGATTTCACTGTCATAATTGAGAGCGTGAATGACTCGAAGCATTTCATCGGTGTCTGGGTTAGCCACAAAGTGTTCACCTTTTTCTAACTTAGGAAAGTTAAACAATTGCCTAAAGGTGATCAAGTCAAGTACCATTGGTGTTTTGTTGAGTTTGAATGATACAGTCTTTTTAGACAGTTGTCTCGATGAAAGCTTTGCAGTGGTCCAGAACTCGTCCATGTAGACTTCAGGAACCGAAGCAGTAAGTCTGATTGCATCTTTGATAGGTGAGATGTCAATGATATCCGTGGCTACTTTGAAAGCTGCTAAAGATGGATCAAAATCCTCTTGTAAGCGAGAGTTGTTCTCAGCGTATGGTAGCCTGATGTTGAGTGGAACAAGTTCGAGATCAAGTTGTCGCTGTTGTTCTTCTGTGATCGACATGTTCCTGCTTAGATGACACAAACACAAATGATATACACAAATATATATATCTTAAATATATGTCACGCTGTAGCATTTAGAGTAATATACAACAAACATTAGCACATTACGTTTATCGAACCACTTTGAGCATGATCTAGCCACATGTCTATAGGTGCCATCTAACGTAATACTAGCATGACAATCCTATCACACATCGCAATATTCAAGTTATTGGCATCACAATCCAAAATCCATCACAATACAACTATCCATCGCAATCCTATAATCATCGGAGTACTTAACCATCGCAATCCTATCACATTTCTATCGCACTCTCATCCTATCGCAATCTCATCCTATCGCAATGTCACATCCATCACAATATCTTTGTTTCTATCGCAATGTTAAAAAAACTATCGCAATATCTTCCCATCGCAATATCATTATGATGCCATCGCAATGATGCCTTGGAGTGCACCATCGCAATATGCCATCGCAATGTGTCATCGTAATGACCCATCGCAATGAGCCATCGCAATGAGCCATCGGAATGACCCATCGCAATAACCCATCGCAATGAGCCATCGGAATGACTCATCGCAATGACCATGCATCGCAATGTAGTTGTCGCAATAATCATCGCAATCCGAGACATGGATTCGATTTCAAGTTTGACTTTGCGATTACGAGACTTTGGCAATGTTTTAAGCAAAACTGGGCAAGACCTATGTTTATCTAGTCTATCTAAACAAATCCCACCAAGCAATTAACATGTTCATCACAAAAATTCAAAACCCTAATTTTGACTAAATCGTGAATTGGGGGTTTGTTTGTTATGTTTTAAGATAATAAACTTGATAAGAATATAGACATGTAATAATACCTAGATGGATGGACGGATTGCAAGCAGAAAAATCAAGGATGAAGGTTTGTTAATGGCGGTGGTGTTTGTGTTTGTGTTTTGTGATAGACAAGAAAGGACGGGGAAGAGGGGAGTAATATGGTTGACTTGGTCAATTATGTGCCAAAAATAACCCATTAGACCCCCTATTTGCAAGTTTTGCAAAATTAGTCCCCCAGTTAGTAAGGTTTGTTAAGAACACTTGGATTAACCAAATAACTTAACAAGGTACTAACCCGCACACAAACACGAACGCATACACTTAACGCTTAATTTCAAACAACCTATTCCGCAAACTATATTCCACACAAGGCACACTTAGCATGTTTTGATGACGATGATTGGTTTATATTTTCTGAAAAACCCTTTTTGAAGACCAATTTAAATTCGAAAACATTTTATATTTGATCCCCCTTAAACACGGACCCGTTTTCTATTTAAAGAGCTGTAGTCAATGTTTTTAAAGAAGCAAATATCCATGAAGATATTTTCTGTTCTAGTGATTGTTTGGAAACGATTCTGGTGGCAATAAGATTTCTCTTATTTTGATAAAATAAGTGCACTGACACGTACACTAATTTGTGTTAGACCAAGTTATAAAGTAAACTTGATCCCTTACAAGTTTTTAAAGTAAACCTTGCCTGAGAAAATTAATTCCCGTTGTGAGCCAACGTTTTCAAAAGAAATACGTGACTTTAATGCGAAAAGCAGGTTGCAGTCTAAAATTAACTAAAGCCGTGTGGGCATGTTTTAAAATAGGTACAACTTTTATACGGACTCTATTTATGGCGCCATGTCAATTTTAATCGACATTTCTAAGGCCGTAAATATTACCGTACTAAAAGACATGCCCGATTTTAAAAGGAAAATATTTATGGATTTTCTTGATTTTATATTTTTTATGGTTTTTGTAGGTTTTATATTTTTGTATTTTTCTTTTTGTGATTTATATATATAAGATAATATACAAGATCACGATCAAAGGATATGCTAGAATAGTTTACCACCACTATTCAGCAGATTCTTCTGCCAACTTCTGAAGAGTCGCTGGTGATAATGATTTCATGCCCAGTTTTTCGATCAAAAACTCGATGCGTCCTCGATCCAAGGCCTTTGTAAATATGTCTGCCAGCTGATATTTAATGTTGACAAAATATAGCTCGATGACTCCATTTTCCACTTTCTCTTTGATGAAGTGGTAGCGTATCTCAATGTGCTTTGCTCTGGAGTGTGTAGTTACAGCAAAGGGCAATGGCGCTTTTATTGTCGCAGTACATCGAAATTTTGGTGAATCCAAGACCGTAGTCTGTCAGTTGTGATCTCATCCAAAGAACTTGAGCATAGCATCTAGACATAGCAATGTATTCAGCCTCAGTACTTGAGATCGCAACGCTTTTCTGCCTTTTTGATGCCCAACTGATAAGTCTGTCTCCAAGAGGTTGCACACTGCCAGAAGTGCTACGTCTAGTATCTTGACAACCAGCATAATCCGCATCTGCATATGAAATTAGTGTAATAGAGGAATCCTTCGGATACCAGAGACCACGATTAAGTGTTCCTTTAAGGTACCGAAAGATCCTTTTCACAACATGTAAGTGCTTTTTGGTAGGCCGAGTCTGATACCGGGCACACATGCATATAGAAAATTGAAAATCAGGCCTGCTAGCAGTCAGATAGAGAAGGGTGCCGATCATTCCACGATAAAGTTTCGGATCGACAGCAATCCCATCCCTATCTTCATCTAACTTGGATCACTACACCATTGGAGTATCCACGGGATCACAGTTTTCAAACTTATACTTTTTCAAAGATTCAAGAGAATATTTGGATTGATTAATGAAGATGCCTCTGGTATTTTTTGAAATTTGTAATCCTAAGAAAAATGAAAATTTTCCCATCATCGACATCTTAAAACGTGTGGACATTATTTTCTCATAACGGTCAGACAGTCTTTGAGTAGTGGCAGCAAATATAATATCATCAATCTAAATTTGTACCAGTATCATGTCGTTGTCCTCCTTGAGAATGAACAATGTCGGGTCCACTTTGCCTTTGGAGAAGCCTTCTGAGATAAGATATGACGATAGAAGATCGTACCACGCGCGTGGAGCTTGTTTCAACCCATAAAGAGCCTTCTTTAGCTTGTACATATGGTTAGGATATTCCGAGTTGACAAATCCATTCGGTTGGCTTACATAGACATCTTCCCTTAATTCACCATTGAGAAATGTCGTCTTAACATCCATTTGGTAGACGATCATGTTCATGTGAGCAGCATAAGCAAGGAATAGTCTAATAGCCTCCAATCATGCAACAAGAGTAAAGGACTATTCGAAATCAATACCCAACTCTTGTTTGTAACCTCGAGCAACCAATCTTGCTTTGTTCTTTAACACTCCACCCATCTCATCAAGTTTAACCTTATAAACCCACAACAATGTAAGAATATTGACGTTGTTGGGTAAAGGAACTAATTCTCAAACTTCAAGACATTGAAATTCATTAAGTTCCTCTTGCATGGCTTTAATCCATGATGATTGTGTCATGGCTTGTTGCCAATTTTTGGGTTCAACTTCGGAGAGAAATGCATCAAAGTAGTAGTATAATGCACTCTCTTGTAACTGATGGCGTGTAATTACCAATAATATTCTAGATTGGGTGATCCTTTGTCCATTTTATGGTGTGGTTTTCAATCCTTGGGGGTCTGGAGTACACAGTTTTAGGAGCTTCCTCTGATGTTGACGCACCGTTAGGGTTGTCGGGTATGTGTGACCCAAAGAAAGGAAGCTCTTGAAAGTAAGCATATTCCAAATCGTGATCGTAGTGATCCTCTTCATCATCATTAGGAAAGAGTGGGGGTGAGGATGTGGGTGTAGTTTGAGAAGTACTTGGAGATGGTACATCCGATTCAATGGTGACAGTGGATGTATCGGATTGAGCTCCATTGTCTTCAGCAACAACTTCAGGAATTGGAGCTATCACTACAGGTATTGGAACTGCCTCACTTGGGGGATCAAATAATTCATCAAACATAGGTTGAAATAACTCATCCCACTCGGACCTTGTAGGTGGTGTAAATGATGATGAAGTAGGATTGTTGGGAGTTAATCCAAAACTAATAGTTCCGGTTCCCATCTCATGAAGCGCGTGTTCAGAGCTGCGTTGCTCAGAAGCCATCGCTGTCAGCTCATCAAAATCGACATCTAAAGTTTCTACTATCTTTCCAAGACGACGGTTATAGATTCGGTAAGCTTTCTTTGTGGGTGAATAACCAATGAAAATTCCGATATCAGCCTTCGGTTGAAGTTTACCCAAATTTTCACTGTTAGTATTTGGATAACACAAGGCACTAAACACATGAAAGAACGAAATATCGGGTTTACGTCCATGAAGAAGCTCATATGGTGTTTTTCCATGACGTTTTCGAATGATGGAACGATTTTGGGTATAACATGCTGTAGCCACTGCTTCAGCCCATAAGAATAAAGGAGCGTTGGCGTAGATAAGCATAGTTCTAGCAGCTTCCATAAGTGTATGGTTACGTCTTTCCACGACACCGTTTTGTTGGGGAGTGCGAGCAACTGATGTTTCATGTGATATACCAACCTCTTCATAATAAGCTTGTAATGTTTGGTTAACAAACTCTGTGCCGTTGTCAGTTCGAATGCGGCGAACAGTAGCATTAAGACGTACTTGGATCATCTTTAAGAATTTGATAATGAATTCCGGTACCTTATCCTTAGATGCCAAAAATTTTACCCATGTGAACCTCAAATAATCATCCACCATAACTAGCATATACTTTCTACCACTCACACTGGCAGTCCGCATTGGCCCACAAAGATCCATATGTATAAGATGTAGTGGTTCTTGGTTAGTATCTTCTGCTTTAGGTTTGTAAGATTTCTTAGTGCTTTTCCCCAATGAACACGCGGAACAGAAATAATCCTTGTTGAATTTAAACTTGGGAAGACCACGAACAAGTTCGTTTTTAGCCAAGTGGTTAATATCATCAAAATTAAGATGAGATAAACATCGATGCCATAACCATGACTTAGTCTTCGATGCTTTGGAGAGAAGCCATACGGGAGAGGCGGCCATCATGTTTTGAATAGACAATGTGTATAGATTATCCCCTCGATAACCTTTTAACAAATCATTTCCTGCCAAATTACGAATGAAGCAGGTATGTTGTTGAAAAGCGACTTCAAGGTTTGAATCGCAAAATTATCCTACTAAGATTAAATTATGACCGAGTCCTTCCACATAATACACCTGCGAAATCGTAACATTCCCAATCTGATATTCACCATACCCCATAATCTTAGCAATATGATCATTACCAAACTTAACCGTTCCTAGAAACTTGCTTACGAAGTTTTTAAGCATCGAGCGATCTCCGGTCATATACTTGGAGCACCCAGAGTCCAAGTACCAGAGGATGATTTGGACCACCTGAAAATATCACCAGACAAAGACGATGTATCAGAATCTAATTGTTCCTCAGAGTTAGTAGGTACAGATATAATTATCTTAGATTTGCTATCCTGAGGTTGCTTAGGTTTCCAAACTTGCTTCCTAGTTGTTGGTTTAGAGACAGATTGTCTAATTTCCTGAGGTACTGTCACACTGGTAGGCACAATAGTGGAGGCTGATCTAGTTAAAGGGCGCTGTTTCCCTACTTGAGTGCTAGGCTTCCTAGTTAAAGGACGCTAAGACATAACCTTAGTGGAAGTGATCCTAGTTAAAGGGCACTTAGTTCCATTAGCAGTAAAGGTCCTACCAGTGGGTTTCCATTTCCATCCAACTTGGATGAGTATTCTCCCAGTTGGTTTCCATTCAAGGTTGTTCCTAATAGCATTCATTTCATTAACGTGATCAATAAGGCATAAATCATGACGCTGTGAGAACATGCATTCATTACAATTCCAACAACGTAAATTAGAATTCACATTCGGCTTAGGCCGCTGCACAACCGTAGAGCTTTTAGTCTTAGCTACATGATTCTTTTTATTCAAATTCGAAATAACATTCCTAGGGTGAACTTCTACTTTCTTTTGCGTAGTGCTACTAGTGGAAGGCTTGATCCTATCTTTCTTGATGTGTGATCCTTTAGCCTTAGTAGACGCATTTACTCTTGTAGAAGGCAAGGGAACATTTGTGGCAGAATTTGATTTGGCCTTAGGTTTTGCATCTATCGTTAACAAAGGTTTAGCTCCGGGAGTCTTATTGAATGGAGTCATGGCAATGGGTTTTGTGGTAAGTGGTACAGAACCCGGTTGTCCTATGTATTGCAGGGTGCTAAGCAATATTGAACTCTCTTAATGTATGCATGAGCTGAGTAATAGTGACTAATTGAAGGATCTAACGCATAAAGATCATCTAAGATATCCCTAACAAGGTTCACGTGCTTAATGGCATTAGACATATACACAGCGTATGCATCCGGGTTATTCTTATGGGACGGGTTCTTATGAATTACCACTTGATGGGTTGGTGGAGCACTAGAGGATGGTGCAGAGATTGTAGCTGAGTTATCAACAACTTCTTGTCGGGTGAGTTGAAGTGTCTCCTTTAACTCAACCAAAACCATGTTTTTGTCAATGAGCTGGATGTTGAGGTTAGAGATTTCCTCACACTTTTGGTTCAGTTGGTCAACAAGTGATTGTTGCTGTGTCGCATTAAAAGCGAAGCGTTCTTCTATTGAACCATAAAGATTGGAAAATCCCTGCCTTGCGTTCCATCTCCCCTAGAATAGATGAGAGTCTAGTTTCTAAGGCATGGTTTTTTATCATTGCAGCCTCTAGTTCTTGTTTCAAAGGTTCTACAGATGACGACTCTCTCTTAAGTCTCATAATCTCTTCTTCTAATGCCTGAACCACCTGAATCATCTTGTCACTAGTCTCAACACAATCGTTTGGTTTTGAAAGATTTTTAGTTGCAGATTGTTGTTCTATTTCAAGAGAAATACAATGTTGTTGAAGATTTTCAAAACGTTTTGAAAGTGAATTAAAAGAATCTTGAAGCTTTAAAAATTCAGCGTTAGATTCGTGACAAGAATGATTATCTACGGTATCTACAGTCTCTATACTATTCACAGAAAGAGCAGGCACATCATCACAACTATTCACAGCAGAGGTCATCGCACTAGCACAATTAACCGTCATAATTTGCATCAGATCGAGAGACACCACTTGTTCCAAGAAACTATCATATTCGGACAAAATCTTTTCTTTCTCAACTAAATGTTGCTCATAAACATCATCCATTTCATGGAAAAATTTTTGAACTTCAGCCATTTCGAAATTAAGATTATCCCACAGATCTAGATAGCTCTCTTGAAGATTACGTACAAACGAAATGATCTCTCTCTCAAATACCGATTTCATGTGTTCGAAAGCCCATTCTCCAGCGGTTTTTTCAGTTCGAGTTGTACATTCTTTAATGACCTTTTCAAAATTAGTAAAGTGTCGGTTAATCACTCCCAAGGAGATCAAAACTATACTTACTGGTGGAAGAACCTTTGGAGACTCCTTAGGTTCAGCCAAATTAAAAAGTGTAGGAAATGTACTAGGAATTTCTTTATTAGACATGTAATTGGGTTTTGAGAATAAATCCCCATGTATGTTAAAGCGAGTTCTAAAGTCCGTTCTTGCATATTCTTCATTAAGCTTAGAATAGTCAAACTCAGGATATGTAGGAAGCAGTTTAGACCGTCTCTCTTCATAAGGTGACATAGGCTCAGAAGGTTCCTTAAAGACAATCGGATCTAAGACCAATCCTAACTTGGTTGCATCATAAAGTCGTGGGTTGTGGTGAAAAGCTTGCTTTGCATACCCCGGGTTAGGCTTAAGGTCTTTTTGACGCGAAAGATTGAATTCCTTAAAAGAAGCCTCGAATAAATGTACTAATTGTGACGCAGAGTATTGACATAATAGCAAATTATCAATCTTCTTAATTTTATTAGACGCATTAATTTCCACTTCAACCTTTTTAGACTCGAGAATTTCGAAATCCGTTTTAAGTTTTTGAAAATTGGTTACGACTAACAGTTTTTCTTTAATCTCTTTTGAAAGATTTGCCTTTTAACGTTTCAATCTCTGTTAAATGACCCATTTGAGCTAGTCGAAAATGATCAAATTCGGGGTTGGTCAGACTAGTGGACGAGGGAATTAATTCCAAGGTGTGCACCTTTTGTTTATACAAAGAAAGCTCGGCAGATAATTTCTTATTAGCATCTAGGGTTTCAAGGACTGCAGTATTCATTTGGCCAAGTAAAGACGCTGAAACCGTAACCAAATCTTGTTGAGCAGGACACGTCATATGAGAAATAGCAATCGGTTGTATTTCACTCAAAGTCTGGGGACTTGCATTGATATTGCTATCATTGCTCGTCTCCTCGTTTGAGTTACTCACCACCGAAGGCTCTTCCTGATACTAAGACCCTTGCCCAACTTGATAAGGTACAATACTAGTATCATTGTTAGAACTTGGTACCTCAGAGATTCGGTCAGACCCATAAAGTGAGATCTGTGCCATTAGATTTGCCTTGGCGGTGTTGAAGTCATCACAGTCGGAGTCATATGCATCAAGATCATCTGCTTGATATGTTGCATTCTGAGTGTAGGTTGTTGTGATTCCCTCATTTTCCGCAACTCCTGGATCCGCAAGAAATGCCAACTCCTCCTCATCTAATTCCTGACCCTGTGCTTGAGCATTAACCAGATATAGTTTCACTTGAAACCATGTACCATCTCTTTTACTTTTTGGTTGCTTACAATCCTTAGCCATATGTTCTTCTCCCTTGCAGTTGTAGCAGGTGATCATCTTCAATGTGCATGTAGCCTTTCCCTTTGAAGCAGCAGTGGTGTAAGTACGGACAGCAGGAATTGAAGAACTTGGGCGCCCCGGAATTGGTTGAACCATGGCCCTGCCATCTTGAATGGTAGCTTGTTTACGAGAGTTAGAAGAATTCCTCAATTGATTGTTTGTTGGAGATGGTCTTCTATACCCTTGTTTACTCAATGTTTGAGTGAGATAGGCAGACATCTTGGCTAACACTTCAACTGGATTATCTCCTTCTCTAAGTTCAGGGACTGGCACCTCATCGTCACAATATAAAACTAGAGCTGGAGGAACTTCATACACATGTGAAGGAGCACTGACGTGTTGTGAATAGCTTGACTGACCTACTTCAGGGTTTGGATAAGTGATTGCAGGAACCTGATGAGATTGGTAAGGTGAATACCCTTGCTGACCATAAGTTGATGGTTGTGGATCCCTTAGTGATGTTGATGCTGGATGCCGATATTGAGTTGGATAAGATGTGAGTGGTTGAGGTAAAATTGAGTACTATGAAAAGCTTGGAGTGCGATAAGCTGGCTGATTGTAAGCGTGTTGTCCCATAGCAAAAGATATGTTGTTATATGACAAACTTGGATGATTTTCCACTAACGCCAATGGTTCAGGAGAGTATCCTTGAGACATGTGTTTCATTATCACATGCCTTTCCTGTTGCTGCAAGAAAGAGTACAATTGATCTAAGTTTGATTTGTGCAAATCACAAATCAACTTAACATCAATGACATATTGGCTCCACTCCGCAGGTAGCGTGTTCAGAAACTTAGTGTTGATCTGAAACTGGGAAATGGAAAGATTATAGACATTCAACTCATTCATGAGTGTGGTGAATCGCCAATAATAGTCATGTAGACTCTCCCCTGGAATGTATGTGAAACGATCAAACAAATCATACAATTGACATTCTCGTTCTTGCTTAGAAAAGGAAGTTCCTTGTAGCAATACCTCCAACCGCTCTCATAATGCCTTTGCCACCGTCTGGTTACTTACCATTCGAAAAATATCTGGAGGAAGAGCTTGCCTGATAGTCTTAGTAGCGCGTTCATCTGCCTCAGCAATGAGTTTTTCTGCAGGTGTTAGCTCAACAAAGACTCTAGGTCTAGTCACATTATCGACCGTAACGGTTCCTTAATCAAGTGGTCCTTCTTGAATGGACTTGACCATAAGACGTCCATTTGGGAGATCCATTATATAGGATATCATGCGCTCTTGCCATGCTTCAAATAGATCTTTGATAAGCAACGGTGGACGGGTATCGGTACCCGAAATGATGGAAATATCCGTAAGTGAGGTGAACGTCGGCATCATCGGCATAAATGAATGTGGATTCATTTTTTATCACTTGAAGAAAAGGATTACCAAAAGTGATCGAGCAATGAAATAAGGTTATGTTTTTTAGTATTGTTGAATTAAAGATGTTCTTATCTTTTTGTTGTGTGTGGTTGTGAAAATTACCAAATTAATGCAAAGTAGAAAAGATCCTCTAAGCTATGCAAATATTATCCCAAAAAGCAACTTCTATCGGAATGGTACACCTATCGCAATAATTTGTGTATCACAATATCCCTGTGTCGCAATGGCACACCTATCGCAATACTACTGATCGCAATATCTTGGTATCACAATGTCTTGGCTATCGCGATGTCACACACTTATCGCAATAACACCTATCGCAATATGTCGTCTGTCGGAATATGTATCGCAATATGAGTCTATCGCAATATGGTTGTCGCAATGTGGGCAGAGTAACGTTTCAATAAGCCTTAATTCCGTCGCAATCCACGATCGCAATGAACGATCGCAATAAGCGTCGGAATAAGGGGTATCACGATAACGATCGCAATGTAAAACCTAGGGTTATTTCGATCAAACCGTTGTACTTACCTATACTTTCTGATGAAATGTATCGTAATGTGTAGATGAATTCGCAACTTTTAAGCAATGAAAATTTGCAACTTTGAGCCAAAACGTTTCGTGTTTTAACCAAACCAAAATACCCAAATCACTAAAACAACAATGATAAAGGTATACGAATACTTAGAAAACCAAATAAAACACGAAAAAGTTTTGAAGCTTTGGTAAAAGAAATCAAAAACCCACGTTTTGCTTAAACAAGCATGAACAACAATCAAAACAACCTTTATTTCATCCCATGGCTCTTGATATTGTAGAATATTGGTAATCTATAATTTCTCAAAAGGGTTGATGTTTTCTAGAGAGAGAAAGTAGAGAAAGAGAGGGAGAGAGAGAAAATGAAGTATCATTATGTGTAAAATAAAACAACCAACACCCTCTCCATCAAAGGAGAGGGCTTTTATACCCAAGCCTTGGTGGGCTTGGGCCTTCCAACCCATGGACATTTCCATGGGCTAGGCTTTTAAATGTTACAAAGTAAATAACTAACTACGAGCCTACAACGTTTAATAGTATTGTTGGAGTGACCGATACTTCTAATATACGTTAAAAACATATTTCCAACAATTTTGCTCCTCGATTTGTGGAAAGGCGATACAATCACGAGACTTGTGTACTCGTCGATTCATTCAATCTAAGTATGATGTTCTCTTACTCTTTTCCATTTGTTACTTTGATTATTATGATATGCTAAGTTATTTGTGAAGATAGGTATGTGACTATAATTAGTGATGATGATATGTATGATCCTTTATAACTCGATTTCAAGCTAATGTTGTAGAACCATTTTGCCACTTAGTTCTATCACCATATTTTATCAAAGTTGATTTGTTACGATAATTTGACATCGAGAGGGTCAAGTTATTATAATAAGTTTTTAAGAACTTGTCTATGGTTTTGAATATTTGGTTTGAGAGATCCGATTAGATATTTTGATAAAGTATTGAACTTGTTGGAAACTTGTTTTAAGCTTAATCGCTTAACAAAACGTAAGTCTTGAATCAAACAAAGTGAATTGTGAAAACACCATTTTGACAATTAAGGATTATCACACTTTACCTACCTAATCATATCTCGATCATTATTATCATCATCACGACATTATAGAAAATATCCCATATTAGTAATATTTTGTCATTATATAATTTGAATCAATTACTTCTACCTTCGATTATTATTTTGTTTACCGAAACGAAACAAAGTCCTCGCGAACGATCCTGGCTTACCACTACAAAACTATACTATAATCAAAAGGGTATACTTGCCCGTGTTTGTGTTTTTAGTCCCTTGTTTTGTCTAATCCTTAATATAAATTTAAGACTTGTGAAACAAACATCATTCATCAATGTGTACCTTATCAATTGGCTTGGTATCAAAGATAGGACCATTGTCATCTTCAGTGACTTTGAGGACCTCTTTAATCTTTGCTATGTACGAGTAATGTGCTACAAGTTCTTGGTCAGAGAGTTCATCATCATTGTCATCAAGCATCGCTCCTTCCTCAACTGACAATTTAATCCATGCATCTATCTTCTTGCATAGAAGCATCTTTTCCATATGGTATGCATAATCCCTAACCATTTTTGGATGCATGCATTCCTTTGCCATATGACCAAATATTTTTCAGTTAAATCACTGAATCCCACTTTTTTGCACAAATCGAGTACCAACCGTTTTTCTACTCCCAGCAACAGTATCAGCCCTCTGATTATCATACTTGGCAGTTTGTCTATCATACCTTGTAAAACCATCAACATGTGTTGGATTGCGTCAATCATACCTTGTAGGACTCTTAACACGCTTACGTGTGTCATACCTTAGAGGACTCTCAACAAATTTGTTCCTTGTGTTAGATGATGTTCTGAGGTTGTTGTTGGTGGGTTTGTAAATTTTCTTGTAGGATTTTATTATGAAAGCAATTTGTTGCTTCATTTCCCTATCCTTCTGAGCTTGTTCTTCGTCACTGTCTTCTTAAGATGATGGCTCAGATGTTGGTGATGGTTCTCTAGAAAGTTCTTTGCCTCTTGATCTTGTTGGAGCATATCACTTGGAGGTATTGGAAGATCGTGGTGATGATGATTGAGTAGAGCAGGACTTTGGAACACGAGAACGGTGATCTAGGTAATGTTGAGTAGTAGACACGAAAGCAAGTGGATTAGCAACCTTTGCTACCTGTTCAGCTCGTAGTTCATTTGCCTCATTCTAAAATTGTTTCAAATGTCGAAGAGCTTGTGATATGAGACCTCGTCTAAATTTTGTTGTTGTTTTACCAACGGGATAAATCATATCTACTCTGGTTGAAGTTGCTGTATAAATTGAAAATTAACTTGCATAGTGGAGACTTCCAATTTGTTTCTTGTCATATTGTTCATCATTTTGTAGAATCTGGAGTAGTATGCATCAATCGATTCCCTTTCCAATGAAGTAAACTTGCCAAATGTCCAAAATAGGTTTGTCTTCACATCTTGGTGATTGAGTGATTCTCCTTGTTGTAGTCGTTTAATAGCCGTCCACATCTCTTTTTCAGTAGGACATGCATCAACCATTGAGTAAATATCATCTCCAATACAACTTATAATCATGTAAATTGCTTCCTTCTCTGCATCAATCCAAGCACGGTTCTCACTTGTAGTGTTCTCATAGGTTTCTTGACGTGTTTGCTCTTCGACACGTGGTGTAGTGTCAGTTACTGGTGCTTCGGGGATTTTAATAGAAGTGCGAGTATAAGGACCATCAAAGATTCAATTTCTTAGAGCAACACCATTTGGTCTTGTATCAATATATCGATAAAAACGTGATTGCTATTGTGGATATTGACCAGACACAAGCATTGGTGGTCGTTCTTTGTTAACCACCACCATGATGTTGTTATTAGTCATACGATATTTTGTAGTAGAATCCATCTCGATAATTTCTGAAATGATGAAGTGAATTCGGATCTTAAGTAGATGAGTTGTGATTAGGTTGTGGTTAAAATTACAAAAATGCCGTTATTTTCAGTCTGATTTTAATTCGAATCGCGGCTCGAAATTTTTTCGAATTGCCAAAATTTGATATCGAAGCAGAAATAGCCTAAAACTAGTATGGGAAAAAATTTGAACTAACGTAACCTAAAATTTTTAACTCTCTTTTTTGGTAAACTATGCTTCGAAAACAAATGTAAGGGTGGCTAAGTCTAAAAACTTATAGAACAAAAAATTGGCATGATGTTATCTCGGTTTAAGCACTATTACGGTTCTTAGATAAACTTTAGTATCCCGGTACTAGAAAAATGACACTATCCCGGTACTAGAAGAATGACACTATCCCGTTACTAGAAAAATGACACTATCCTAGTACTAGAAGAATGACACTATTCCGGATGCAAAAAGATTGCACAATTTCGGTTCTAGCTAAGAAACACTATCCAGTTCTGGCTAAGAAACACTATTCCGGTACCAAAAAAAATCACCAATCCAGTACTAAGAAAAATCACCAATACGGTATTAAGAAAAGTCACCAATCCAGTTTAAGAAAATCACCAATCTGGTACTAAGAAAAATCACCAATCCCATACTAAGACAATCACCAATCCGGTACTAAGAAAAATCATCAATCCCATACTAAGAAAATACCAATCCGGTACCAACTTAGAAATTACTATTCCAGTATATTAGGGTTTCACTATTCTGGTAGTATGGACCAAAAACACAACTTTTGTGATCTTTCAAAAAACGAATTTTTGATCTTTTCCAATGAGACGAGTTGTACTTTCGGACGATCTAAGCCATAATAAGGCATAAAAATGAAAACTTTTTAATTTTTAAGGCGGAAAATTTTAAATCAAGAATAAGTACCAAAACTAATTTTCAAATAAAAAACCTCAAAAAGATGATGATTTTGAATGAAAATCAAATTGTTTCTTGTATAGCTTATTCAAAGATGAATATACTAGAAAGTATACAAAAATTCAAATCTAAAGCTTAAAAAAATTCGTATGTTTTATAGATGATGAAACCCACGAAAATCTATCTATAACCACAAGCAAATCACAATCCACCCTGTGGCGAACGATATCAAATGTTATCCCAATATCTTATCACAATATAAAATAGATAGAAAAGAGAAGAAAATAGATGAGGGTTTTAGAGAGAGAAAGTAGAGAGAAGTTAGAGATAATGGAAGAAAGAAAGAAATATTAAATTGAGAATCAAATGGCTAACCCTTCCGAACAATCTAGGAATGGGTTTATATAGTCCACCCTACATGTGGGATTTAGTGGGCTGTAACTTTAGGTCGGGCTTGACTAACATGCTTAGTACCTTAAAAGAGACCTTTTAAGCTAAACTTCATGTTGATCCTTTGTAATTCGTTATTACTTATTATCTTAAGTAATTACTCTTTACTTCGACTCAAGTGAGTTGTTTTAACAATAGATAAGACCCATGTAAGATTAAAACAACAATACCAATATACTTTTCAACGTATAGACTCTTATTAGAATCAAATAAAGAATCTATAACCCACATTTTTTTCGGAATAACAAAGTGGTTGAATGACAATGGGTTTTGATCTCCTCTACTTAAACGTCTAACCAAAGTTAAAGTCTAAGCTTCAATCTAAACGTTCATGTGCATCTTGGCTATATGGTTTAGTTGGTATCGAGAGAGAAAGGTTTTCCCGAGTTTAAGCTCTTGTATTGGTTAACCTTTTTCTTCTCAATGTACACTCCTTTTATAGGCAGTGTAAACTAGGGTTTGCATTTTGCATGTTTCAATGTAAGGGTTTATCTAGTGGGTGGTTGATGCCCATGCTGGATAAACAGTACAAAGTACATATTAATTTATTCTAGGAAAAGATAAAGGTTGTACTTATATCTAAGTCTACAAGAAACCTACTTTGACTTAAAGTAATCTTTTCCCGCCTAATGCAAACCATCAGAATACTGAAGAGTCTTCAGTATCCTAGAGGAGATCGACATCATTCAGTTTGGTATTGTCAAACCAAACTGAACTGAAAGCCCTTCTTCAGTCCTTGTTCTTCAGCAACTAGACCGCCTAGTATTTGAAGCGAAGACTCCTTTGTCTTCTAAGTTCACTGGAAGGGGAGTGCTGAACTTTCTTCAGCTATAAAGTCTTCTGTAGGAACTTTGTTCCTCTGGTCATCCTTCAGCAGACTGGACTTATTGATGAGCATAAAACACCTAGGGGGATTTTATATTCAAATCCTAGAGTTGCTTCATGGTCAGTAAATACTGACCCAACAATCTCCACCTATTTGGATATACAAATAGCCTAAGTCTAATGTCAGTAGTAAGTGAGCATAACAACTTCTTCTTACTTGCACTAAACAATTATTAACTTATAAACATTAGATAATCATTTATTCAAAATAATACAGCTTACAACAAAAAACAGTACAAATGATTATTCAGTTCTCCTTAGGCCTAAGTTTTTCAATTATGGAAGTCTGAGTTAATGGATCTGAGTTTCCGTGGTCCAATATAGCAAGCAAGCTCATGCTGAAGGTTTTTGCAGCATCAGTACGTCCTGGACCTTCATGCTGAGAGTAAAAAATCCTTTGAAAGAAGTTCATTGTTCATTTCACCAAGGTCACTTATACCCACAAAGTCTTGACGTTCTTGATGATTGAACATAATCATTCCTAGTTCTGGTTCGTCTAGTACATTGCCAGGGAAATGATTTTGAAACTGAACAGAGTCTTTGTATTTCTTTGTAGTGACAAAAATGTCAGCCACTCGTGGCTGTATCAGATTTGCCTTTTTGTTCAGCTCTAGCATAGGATCTTGATCCTCCAGAGAAGCTTGAGTGTTGATGTTCAGAATCACACCCAGTCTTTTATGATTACTCATAACGTGCTCAATTCTGGTGCGGACTTCATCCCATCTCTTGGATTTTCTTTCCTCAATCTTCACACTCATTTCAAACCACTCAGTGTAAGAAAGTTCTTTTCCTTGGAAGTTATTGATGATCTCATCAGTTCCATCACTCCTATAAATCTTGAGATTAATATCTCCTTTGCTTGTCAGCATATCAACATTGGTGATTGGTGATATATTCCTTTTGTTCAGCCTCATTATACAAAACGTTTCATATAACACTTTCTTCTTGAAAAGACTTTCAACTTCAGCTTTCCCTATTTGTTCATACAGGCTCAGCTTCAGATTTCTTATTTTTTCTTCTTGATGAAGCTTGTACAGTCTGTAAAGTTCTTCCTGAGTGACCACCCCAACTTTGATCAGTCGATCATTAAGAGCGAACTCACCTTTGTTTTGGGGTATTAAAGGAGGTGATCCACTATCAGTTGTATCCCCACTTGTGGTTAGCCCATCCATATGATCATTCTTTGCTAATGACTCCCCCTTACCCTTTGTTGGGCTCTTGTCAGTGATAGATGACTAAAAAACAACACGTTATTTCTGAGCTTTATTTTGGGCATGTTTTTTAAAGAGCAGTTGGATGGTGTTTTTCTCCCCCTCGGTAGAAGACTGCCCAACAGCTTCTGATGACCCACCATCAGGGAAGAGGCCACAAAGGTGATCAAGAGTGGCGTGAACCTTGGCCAGTATGGCTAGAGCAGTTTCAAGGGCTTGTAGCTTCTGCTGAACTTCATCAGAGATGGTCAGCTTTTGTTTTTCCATCAACGCCACTTTGTCTTTGATCTTTGACACAGAATCACACAAGGTATTAATTTGGCCAGGAATGTGTGTGAATTCTGGTGGAAACTCCATGGAAGCCCTTTTGAGGGAGTCCAGAAGAGAGGAAATCTCTTGCTTTAAGGAAGTGGTGGTGGCCACATCTTGGACCAAAGTCTTTAAAGTAGTAAGGAAGACATCCTTGATCTGTTCAACAGAAGGAGGACTTGGGCTTGCTTTGAGTGCTGAGATGTGAGTGTCAGTAAGTACCTTTTCTTCCTTCAGTCTGGCCACCTATGATTTAAGAATCAACACTTGATTTGTTAATTATTTTACCTGTGTAGTTGTGGGGGAAGGTGGCTTTTGTGTTATATCAGCATGTTCTTCTTCACTGTCATCCATATTGACTGGAATTCTTTCACTGAACCCGATTTCTTTTTCCAAATCATCACCAGACATGCTGACAACAAACGTAGGCAAGTGTCCCACCTTGGCGCCAGTGGTGAGATTCACTTCCTTGGTAATCTTCTCAGCAACATCTTTAGTGTGTGGATCAGTTTCAAGCTCTTCACCACCAGGGTTGGTTTAACCTGATGGATCCTAAGAAAGAGTCTCTAATAAGTTTAGATCAATGATAATGTTTTTGGTTCCTTCAGTAGAACCCTGTTGTGGGGGAGCTACATCATGAGAAACAGATAGGCCAGGGTCAGCATCAGTTGTTGGATTTGCTGACACATCATTCCCTGATGCAGACTCAGAGTGACAAGTGATAGGAATTGGTAATGAAATATGACTTCTATTCAGAATGAGAGAACTTACCAATGCTGACTCTACACTACTGAGCTGAGGGTCAGCTCTATCTTCACCCTTTCCTCCTAAAGAGGTTGAGGGAGGGGTTGCCTGCTGGGCCTCTTTATGCATGTCACCTCCAGCAGATACTGAAGGTGGCGGCTGGCTTGGGTTCTGGTGCTTGGCCGAAGACTTTAGTTTCTTCGAAGCTTGGCCTTTGGAATCATCATCAATCTTCTTTGAGGAAGATTGTGTGAGGGTTTTCCTCTATCTGGAGACACGTCTAACCTTCTTGGTATTAATTGACGTTTGCTTCTGACGAGGTCCAGATAAAGTACCAGGCTTTTTGCCTTTTAGATCCCCTTCTCTAGTTGGAGAAGTGTCTTTGGGAGCTTTATACACTGCAGGACCATCTGCTGAGCAGATGTCCAGCATGGGTTGTGTAAGAGGAGGATCAATGGAACTGACTGAAATGTTCCAGGGTGTGAGATCAAAGGCCTTATAGTTTAGTTTCTCTCCATTGATTTTTGAAAATTCATTTCCAAGATGGTCAACAAAAAGGAGAAATAGAAATCTGGTGTAAACAACATTTTTCTCTCTAGTCTTTTTCTCCAGTTTCCCATGGAGATCTTCAAAAATAAGCCTCCCCAAATCAGCTTTAACACCCTTGGCAAGACAGTATAAAATAGTAGCATCTTTTTGGTTGATCTGGTCAAGGCCTCCAGTTTTCCCCCCAAACATTCAATAAGAATGGACATCAGCAACTTCCACCTTGGTTGTAACACCCCCAAATTTATACAACTCAATACAGCGGAAGACTAGTTGGTGTTACGGGATAGCACATTACTCACATCATAGACAACGCATAAAAATCGCGTCGTTTAATAATAAATCATTTCCATTCATAAACATCAAAGTTACATCGGTCCCAAGTCATTATATATTTCATACAAAGTTTTACAAGGTATTTGAATGGAAAATATTGTTTAAGTGCGGGCCATGAATTCTTGTCGTCTTCCCGAGAATTACCTTCAAGTACCTGAGATAAGACATGTTAAAAGAAAAGGTCAGCGATAACGCCGAGTGAATTCATAGAGTTTCATAAAATCCATCAATATAACTTTGGTATAAAATTAGTACCAAAAATCAATTCGTACAAATCATTGTAATAGGCCATAAAATAGCCAAAATCATTTTATACAAATCTTTATCAAAATCATAATATAGGCGTTTGCCTTAAAAATCATTATACGAACCATTGTCGTTAAAAACATCATACAACACGTTTTATAACGTTGTATAGATTAAATAAAAACCGTTATATGAATATGGTTATGAAAACCAAAACACGAACATAATATCAATAGTATGACCCTGTATTGCTAGTCAGGCAATACGTCGTAATTCTGAGCGTCTAGTAGTATTTCGTTAGTCGGATTATTATAAGCCGCATGACATTGTTACCTTACTAAACCAACAACGGGTAGCTAACCCGATACAAATTTTTCCCATCTAAAGTAGCGTGTCGTCACAAAGGTCACGCTATGGAAATCTTCTCATACATAAATTCGCTTACCAATCAATGTGGCACGACGGGGATCAACCGTCAAGGCACGAACCGGGGTGATAGTCCCCAAATAGTACTATTATATGCATAAGCGTCTACCAACTCCCGGTAGTTCACAATTCATGCTAATGGGACTTTTAGTGACATAACCTAACTTTAATAATCCATTTTATTTCATCTATCGGGTCCTTTAATCATTTATCGGGTCATACAATCGGGTCATTCAATCATTCGGGTCCAAAATCAATAAACAAACAATCGGGACAACTGGTGTCCTATTTTATAAAACTAACATGTTATCTCCCTCGCGGGTTTTTAAAACATTTATAAAAACATTTAAAAGAGTGCGAGGCTATGAACTCACGTTGATGTGGGAAGGCGGGTTATCGGCAATTCGGACGTACAGTACGTGCTTCAATCACGGAAACCTAGACAAATAATAATCATCTTAGACTCATGTCCAATGACTTTATAAAATAACAATTATGTATACATATGATGATTATATATATATGATGATCAAGTGGGTTTACATATTCTCATTTACTCATTTTTGTGTTATGTGCCGACAACTTTTATATTAGTTTTCTCGTTTTACC
The DNA here is from genome assembly GCA_025667525.1 of Glebionis coronaria. Classification (NCBI taxonomy): domain Eukaryota; kingdom Viridiplantae; phylum Streptophyta; class Magnoliopsida; order Asterales; family Asteraceae; genus Glebionis; species Glebionis coronaria. Next base: position 294,565,937 of record CM046877.1, read on the forward strand.
TATTTACGTGTTTTAAGTTCAATAAACTTATTACAAGTTCTTTAACTTGTTTTAATCCATTTTGTACTTATATTATCAGTATTTAAACTTTACAAGTTGGGCCCAAATGGGTTAAGCCCAATAATAAGTTTATAAGTGTTTTAGTCCATTTTTGTTGTATTGTTAGTCCAATAACGTTAATTTAGTCCGTTAACGTCCGTATGTCCTATAGTTCGGGTTTTATCGGTTTTTTACTTGTTATACATGTCTATATATCAGTATATAAGTTTTATAAAGTTTTCATTAGACGGGTCCAACCATCTATGTTTTATTTAACAAAAACGTTAATTTTTACGCTATTAGCCGAAAAAGTCGTAAAAATCATGTTTATAGTTTTTATAACTTATAAAACATAACAAGTTACCATTTTTATAAAATGTCCACTTATTTATCATTGTACATATTTATATAAATAAAATCCAAGAGTTAGTGGGTTTTAACTTTACATTTTATACAATATAATTTTGAGTGCTTATATAATAGTATTATACTTTATTTTCCAAAATCTGATTTTTATTTTCATCTTCACCAAAACTGCCATATCTTGAGTTCTATATGGAGATAGAAGCTACAATTTGTATCACATAAACTACATGATATGTGCTACATTTAACTCTTCTATAGCTACTGTTGAATCATCGTTTAAGTATTTTCTAAAAATCTTCCAAAACAGTAACCTCAGATTTATACCCTAAACTTGTTTTGATCATATCTCACTCATTACTTTGATTCCATTGCATGGCCAACTCTCACATGTGTACAAGACTCATAGATTACTGTAAATCCATTCTACTTCATCATTTTATCAGTTTACCATATGGTTCTTTACTGTTTTATACAGCCATGTAAATTAATCAAGATTTTAACCTTGTTTCTTATAGTTTTTCACCTTTTTAATCATATTTATCAACATCAAATCCCCACATAACATTTTTATCATCATATAATCATCATATAAATATACAATAGGAAATAAAATACATGTTTACATAATCAAAACAATAAGAATATGAGGATGACAATCTTTATACCACCATGATGATGTAGGTTGATCAAAACATGGATTTTTGATGGAGAAACTTGTGGATATCCATGACCATCTTCAAGACCACCATGCTCCATGAATTACTTGTGGAAAATCAGCCCCAAGACACCATGAATACTCCTCCTTGGATGTTATAAGCACCACCAATCAATAGGGTTTCAAGAGGGCATCAACATGTATATGAATAACATGAGATTTTGTGGTGAAATTTGATCAATGATGGATGTTTTTGGTGAATATGGGACGGCCAAGAATGGGGAGGAAGAGAGAAAACAAGTTGTTCGCATGAGTGGTAAGTGAACAAATGGTTTTGGTAGCTAGTTTTTGTGGTGGTAAAGCTTAACTTGTAAGCTAAAGTGGACAAGTGTGTACTTGTTCATGAGGTTGTAACACCTCATGGTTTATGTATCTAAGTGTGGCCGGTTTTGATGAGGGTGGGACAAGTGTCCCACTTGTCTCATCCCCATTTAATTACGGGTACTCCTCGATTCTAGTTTCCTCGATTTGCGTGCCCTCGGGTCGTTTTACGAAAAACGTTTTTATAAATTATGAATCACCGTCACAAAACGAATCCAATAAAAATTGTCTCATCAAAAACGGAGTTCGAAAACGTAAATACGTAATCCTAGGGTTTCCGGTTTAGTCGTAAAGGACGTTAAAATAAAATCGTAAGTCCTAATCTCTTCTCGTAAATTTGTGAGTTTATGAACCAACACAAATTTAAAACTACAAAATAATATTCATGGAAAAATTTATTTTCTGAAATGTCGGACTGTCACCAAAGACGGTGTATGTAAACGTAAGCACGTAACGTTGAATCCTCCGGTTTAAACGTAGTCGATGCTACTTCAAGACGTAAATCCAAATTTCTTCCCAAAAATAAGTGAGTTCATATTGTAAATTGTTTTTAAATAATATTCGAGAATAAAATATCAACCATAAATTGACGGATTGTCACAGCATTTACCCTTAAACAGGATCTTTGTCCTCAAAGATCATCTTACCTTACTACTCGCTTCTTGTAGAGTTAAATCCATGTGGGTATTTCCTCCACATTCGGTCTTTTCTCACAAGTGCAATTCGTTACAATACGCGAGTTTCATCAAACATAACTACGGGGATAAGATCAGGCTTAATGTTGACTTACTTTCTCTATCCATGATGTTCACGGGTTTTTGATGAATGCAACTTTTCGCCGATCTAAGCTTTACTAAGAATAATCAGATTTTCACTTGATAGATATTCCATCAAGTTCGATTTACGAAACATAATTCACGCAGTCTTCGAAGTCCTAGGGTAGATCCAGCTTATATGCCTTTCAAACCAATCTTTTATATCATCTCAATGGTCCCATACAACGGGGACTTATATCCCATGATTTGTCAGATCATGAATTCATTTTTCCAAGTTTAAAAATTTTGGCATAACTTCGCTACCCATTTGGCACTTCAAGATCTACATTTCATATTCACATAACCTCCTACCCACTATCGGCAGTTAATAATCAAATCCTAATTTCAACAATCATTTCAGATCTCGCGGGTCGGGTATTTTGCAAGGTTAGGTTCGCCATCATAGGAAACCTTAAACCTAAAAGACATGTCCAACTCACAATGGGTGTATGTCGGGTGTCTTTATCTCAACTCCTGCTTACAGATGCTCAAATTTCTAAATCTTAACAAGATTCGATCTCGATCCTAACACGATGATTATCAAAGATAATCTCTCCAAAGGAAAACGATTATACGGTTTATTGCCAAAGGTCAATCATTCAAACATAGAACAACACTTATATTACTTTATATCGTTACTTTACCTCGTCCCTTCGATTGGGGTGGTACATAGTACTCTCATCAAGGTTCGTTCTCAATGATTTCTGAGCAAATCTCTAGAAATTCAATGCGAAGCGAGGATCTTGATAAAGATGTTTGATACAAGCACACTATGTTTACATAACTCTTTTGCATTTATCATTAACGAGAATGATATTAGCAGATTTGGTCAGTCTATCGACGATGACCCAAATCGAATTAAATTCAGATGACGACCTTTGCAATAGCTAGACGTTTACTAATGTATGAGGCGATGTATGCCTTCATAATTGTCATTAGTACAACTTATTCAGACAAGGATACTTTTAGTCAAAAATGACATACATATAATACTTATACTTACAAGATTTCCAATTTAACTACATCTCAAAATCTTCCATATTTAGACAATCACAAGTGGTCTTTAAAATATTTAACGCTATCGGCTTCTCAAATTTTAATGGTTAACATTAGCCGTGAAACCTTTCACTATTTATGTTATCCTTTTTACAAACATTGTTTATTTTTATATCGTTCAGCAATTTATTTTGCACGTTCATTATTAAGAAATATATCCTAATTGGTTCTTTATCCTTTTTATATAATACGTCAGTATCTATATTTACTTCTCATGATGATGTGATTATCATGTCCACAATTCACTCAGATATTCTTTCTATATTATGCGTCAGTAATTACGTTCACTTTCTCCTGATAAAATAAATATCATAACTGTATTTATTCAAAATTCTTTCTTCATATCTTTTATGTTTCAGTTTCGTCTCACTATCATTTTTATCCGTTTTTCTCAATCCGATGTTTAAAGCGTCGATAATTACTACAAGTAATTAAATAATAAATAGTTAATTTTTATGAAATGTAAACGCAAAAAGTTTTTAAATTTCTTAGTTCGACCAATTATATAAAATGTTCAAAATAATTGAATTAAATTAACACGATTTTTGTTGATTTATTGAAAATAATTAATAGGATTCGTAAATGTTCGAAAAATCTTCGGTTATATTTTGGTCAAAATTTTCTTAGTTGAAAAGCGAAAATTTTCGTTTCAAATTTCAAGTCATAAATTATATAGTTTCCTCAATTCTTCTTAAGTTGTCTAGAAGTATACACAAACATTTACCCCTAAACAGAAGTTTAGTTAAATGGTTTGTGTATAAGGGAATAATCCCTTAAAATCCTTTGTTAAAACATTTGTCAAAATATATTCGCACTTTCTTTTTAGTAAAACCCAAAGTCTTAAAAGGGCTCTTAATTTTTGAAGAGTCTATATGCATACATCTTACCATTATTAATCCGACGGTCATTTTATGTAAAGGATTAAGTTTTTAATCCCTAGGCGTTAATGGTTCTAATCTTTGAAAAGTCAATATAGCTTCCATTATCTATTAATCACACGGTTAAATCATGTAAAGAATTAAGTCTTAAGTCTTATGTTAAATATTTAAGGTACATGTTTTCATTGTTCGGCCAATTCAGGGCAATCTATAAATAATTATTAACTCATTCTTATTCTTATAAACAAACAAATGATCCTTAATGATCACAAGCATGAATTTATCAAATTACAGCCTACACACGTGATTCACCAATTTTATGAATGCTACATGTGTATTAGTCAATCCAAACGACATCACGTGAAACTCATAATGTTCATTACAAGTACCGGATGTAGTGATTGGAATAGATAATCTTTTTCGCAGATGCGAAGTTGATGATAACCATGCCGTGGATCAAAATTTTAAAACATATGCTAGAACCTTGTAAATGATCGAACAAATCTTCCATTTCGAGTTATGGATATCGTTTTCGATTGTCAATTTACTCAGTCACAGTAATCTATAAATATAAGGAATGATAACACCATAGCTCTTCATGATGACAGGCTTGGTAGAATAAAATCTTTCTCCGACAACTCTCTTAGTTGTACGGTAATTCCTTAAATTCAGATGGTGCTGACGTACAATGCACAAGCCACAAGTGCAGCACCGAAAATATAATCAATATTAATTTCAACTTTCCTTAATGGCGAAAGTCTAGGTAATTCATCAACAAATACTTACTAAAGTTTCAAATAACATAAACATCTTTTAATAAATTCATATTAGGTTCTCCTAGATTATAATATCTATAACTAGTTCACAACCATTCACGGTATAATTTTAAGTCTAAAAGCAGGATATGATCATCCATCAAGAATTATTTAGATCACTTTTGATAATCAACATCTTATCATTTAGGGGAATTCTACTCGAGTTCCCATCAATTAAGACAATGTCGTCATGTCATAATCAATCAATCCATTCTACTGGCACTATCAACTTTTCAGTTTCATTGCCGTCGATAAGATGTGAACTTCTCAAAAGACTAATAATAACTCACATTCCTTCACAAATCAAGGATATCTGGAGACACAACTACTATTATAAGAGTAAGGTCAACGCATAATCTATGCGAGAGAATTTCAAATCAGATACAGACGAAAACATTTAACGAATATGAATATATCCCATGTTTTCATAATTTGAGTACGCATTCGAAAGCTCCTCGGATCGTTACCCAGGTCATTCAAATGAAATCAAATCAAAAGAAATGATAGGAACGTCGATACATCCAGTCGGGTATCAACACTCAATAATCAGATACTTTTCCTAAGAATCTCACTACGGGAGAATTGGACAAGAAAGAATTGTCAATTGTCAAATAAGACAATTTCCAAAGATGAGTAAATTCGACTCAGAAGAATAGATGCTACAAGCACATATGTAGGTGTCCCTAACACTATGTCCTTATTTTTCACTTCTTGCAGATCTCATAAAATTTAATCCTTCACAATCTTCAAAGAAAATGTAGTGTTTATTCATTAGTTTTATGGTGACTACTAATCAGTCTTGTATAGTCCATTCCAAATTGTATGTAGGCGCGCAACTATATACAATTTCAAGATCAACGATGCAATACTCAGTTCGTCAAAATTTTATCATCATGTTTATAATAAAAACATTTACATGTTTAATTCTTAACTAAGAATCAAAATAAATTTACAAAGATTTTCCTTGTTATGAAAACAATTAGGTTTTCCAAAGTGTTTTATAAACAACTTCATTTCAATAACAATCACTTATAAATCTCACTATGAATAATCCTTATAGTGATGAAAATTCAATTTTTCTCAAGGCATACTGTTTTATCTTATAAAAACAATGAGTGATCTGCAAAAGAGTGATGAAAGCTTGTTCACCAAGAATTAACTACGATTTGATAGGAAATGAGATTTAGCCAAACAATCATGAGGTTCATGACCTCGATGGCGCTCAAAAAGAATAATCCACAACGTAACTCAAATCAAGATGAGTACTTGTTCAATGGTTGCATCACTAATGCGAACATTAGGATGAAGCAGGAAAAGATAGATAACATCGATACATGTAGGATTTAGCAATCAAAGGTAGTCTTTTTATTAATCACAAACAAGTCAAATTGTATCGTAACACATTACGTGTCGCTATGTCATACAATTCTCAAAACTCATCCTACCAACTGATGTCTCAGTTAAGTTAGGGATTTTTAAAAGATACCACAATGAATACTAATCTACAAGAGTCATTAGGTGTTCCATATGTCCCGGAAGATCCATCGGTCCCAATTTCAGAAGAAGATTTCTTCAATTTATTTCTTGGACACTGGGCATCCTCGTTAGTAGACAATGGCCTAGAAACAACCCTTAACACAAACTAACAATCAATTAAAACCTTATAATTCAATCAAAGGACTTAACGACTTCCTCTTATCAATCTCATATTTCATACGGGTTAAATTTTACTTTATTCAAGTTTCAACCAATTTTATACTCAATCCGATATCCTACCTCATTCTCCAATACTTTCAATCTTATTCATAAACCTTAATAGGGCAATAAAAGCTCAATATGATCAACACTTAATTTCAATCCTATAGCTCTTACAACAACAATTATCAAATGAGTCACTAGTATGAGATGACTCATACATTCAATTAGACTTCTCGGAAAGGTATTAGTGGCATGAGGCTTTTGGGTACTGGTTCCAATAACAGCCTCAAGTGCAACATTCACCCTTTCGATTATAATTTAAGAATTGGATGACAACGAATCAGATGACATCTTTCAAGGTGATAATGTTTTGTCAAACTCCACTCTATAAGAAAAGATCGTCATGACATCGATATCAGATTTAATCTCGCCAATTCTTTTTCAATATCACAATCAACTACTATTTACATTCCTACGAGTATCAACCATTTGTTGGGATCATAAATATCCACAACTTGGTTTAGATCTAGGATAGCTAAAATTCCTATGAGAATAGCTTCGATTAATTTACTAGGGGAATTTAGGGTTACTTGTGACAATCTACGTCGTATAAATACCTCGTATAAAAATCAAAATAATCATCAAACAATCATGTAATAAAATTACATCATATATATATAATCCAAGTTATATATATATTAAAATAACACTTCTCAGTCTTGGCCTTGTCGGTAACTCGGGAATTCTTCGGCACCGTTATAGTCAAAATATTTTTTTTAGACATTTTTAGAAAAATGTTTATAGTTAAAAGATTTTGAAAAGTTTTATTCAAAACTTTAGTTTTAAAAATCTTTCGTTCTCTATAACGAGAGCTCTGGTACCAAACTGTAACACCCCCAAATTTATACAACTCAATACAGCGGAAGACTAGTTGGTGTTACGGGATAGCACATTACTCACATCATAGACAACGCATAAAAATCGCGTCGTTTAATAATAAATCATTTCCATTCATAAACATCAAAGTTACATCGGTCCCAAGTCATTATATATTTCATACAAAGTTTTACAAGGTATTTGAATGGAAAATATTGTTTAAGTGCGGGCCATGAATTCTTGTCGTCTTCCCGAGAATTACCTTCAAGTACCTGAGATAAGACATGTTAAAAGAAAAGGTCAGCGATAACGCCGAGTGAATTCATAGAGTTTCATAAAATCCATCAATATAACTTTGGTATAAAATTAGTACCAAAAATCAATTCGTACAAATCATTGTAATAGGCCATAAAATAGCCAAAATCATTTTATACAAATCTTTATCAAAATCATAATATAGGCGTTTGCCTTAAAAATCATTATACGAACCATTGTCGTTAAAAACATCATACAACACGTTTTATAACGTTGTATAGATTAAATAAAAACCGTTATATGAATATGGTTATGAAAACCAAAACACGAACATAATATCAATAGTATGACCCTGTATTGCTAGTCAGGCAATACGTCGTAATTCTGAGCGTCTAGTAGTATTTCGTTAGTCGGATTATTATAAGCCGCATGACATTGTTACCTTACTAAACCAACAACGGGTAGCTAACCCGATACAAATTTTGCCCATCTAAAGTAGCGTGTCGTCACAAAGGTCATGCTATGGAAATCTTCTCATACATAAATTCGCTTACCAATCAATGTGGCACGACGGGGATCAACCGTCAAGGCGCGAACTGGGGTGATAGTCCCCAAATAGTACTATTATATGCATAAGCGTCTACCAACTCCCGGTAGTTCACAATTCATGCTAATGGGACTTTTATTGACATAACCTAACTTTAATAATCCATTTTATTTCATCTATCGGGTCCTTTAATCATTTATCGGGTCATACAATCGGGTCATTCAATCATTCGGGTCCAAAATCAATAAACAAACAATCGGGACAAATGGTGTCCTATTTTATAAAACTAACATGTTATCTCCCTCGCGGGTTTTTAAAACATTTATAAAAACATTTAAAAGAGTGCGAGGCTATGAACTCACGTTGATGTGGGAAGGCGGGTTATCGGCAATTCGGACGTACAGTACGTGCTTCAATCACGGAAACCTAGACAAATAATAATCGTCTTAGACTCATGTCCAATGACTTTATAAAATAACAATTATGTATACATATGATGATTATATATATATGATGATCAAGTGGGTTTACATATTCTCATTTACTCATTTTTGTGTTATGTGCCGACAACTTTTATACTAGTTTTCTCGTTTTACCTATTTACGTGTTTTAAGTTCAATAAACTTATTACAAGTTCTTTAACTTGTTTTAATCCATTTTGTACTTATATTATCAGTATTTAAACTTTACAAGTTGGGCCCAAATGGGTTAAGCCCAATAATAAGTTTATAAGTGTTTTAGTCCATTTTTGTTGTATTGTTAGTCCAATAACGTTAATTTAGTCCGTTAACGTCCGTATGTCCTATAGTTCGGGTTTTATCGGTTTTTTACTTGTTATACATGTCTATATATCATTATATAAGTTTTATAAAGTTTTCATTAGACGGGTCCAACCATCTATGTTTTATTTAACAAAAACGTTAATTTTTACGGTATTAGCCGAAAAAGTCGTAAAAATCATGTTTATAGTTTTTATAACTTATAAAACATAACAAGTTACCATTTTTATAAAATGTCCACTTATTTATCATTGTACATATTTATATAAATAAAATCCAAGAGTTAGTGGGTTTTAACTTTACATTTTATACAATATAATTTTGAGTGCTTATATAATAGTATTATACTTTATTTTCCAAAATCTGATTTTTATTTTCATCTTCACTAAAACTGCCATATCTTGAGTTCTATATGGAGATAGAAGCTCAAATTTTTATCACATAAACTAAATGATATGTGCTACATTTAACTCTTTTATAGCTACTGTTGAATCATCCTTTAAGTATTTTCTAAAAATCGTCCAAAACAGTAACCTCAGATTTATACCCTAAACTTGTTTTGGTCATATCTCACTCATTACTTTGATTCCATTGCATGACCAACTCTCACATATGTAAAAGACTCATAGCTTACTGTAAATCCATTCTACTTCATCATTTTATCAGTTTACCATATGGTTCTTTACTGTTTTATACAGCCATGTAAATTAATCAAGATTTTAACCTTGTTTCTTATAGTTTTTCACCTTTTTAATCATATTTATCAACACCAAATCCCCACATAACATTTTTATCATCATGTAATCATCATATAAATATACAATAGGAAATAAAATACATGTTTACATAATCAAAACAATAAGAAGATGAGGAGGACAATCTTTATACCACCATGATGATGTAGGTTGATCAAAACATGGATTTTTGATGGAGAAACTTGTGGATATCCATGACCATCTTCAAGACCACCATGCTCCATGAATTCCTTGTGGAAAATCAGCCCCAAGACACCATGAATACTCCTCCTTGGATGTTATAAGCACCACCAATCAATAGGGTTTCAAGAGGGCATCAACATGTATATGAATAACATGAGATTTTGTGGTGAAATTTGATCAATGATGGATGTTTTTGGAGAATATGGGACGGCCAAGAATGGGGAGGAAGAGAGAAAACAAGTTGTTTGCATGAGTGGTAAGTAAACAAATGGTTTTGGTAGCTAGTTTTTGTGGTGGTAAAGCTTAACTTGTAAGCTAAAGTGGACAAGTGTGTACTTGTTCATGAGGTTGTAACACCTCATGGTTTATGTAGCTAAGTGTGGCCGGTTTTGATGGGGGTGGGACAAGTGTCCCACTTGTCTCATCCCCATTTAATTACGGGTACTCCTCGATTCTAGTTTCCTCGATTTGCGTGCCCTCGGGTCGTTTTACGAAAAACGTTTTTATAAATTATGAATCACCGTCACAAAACGAATCCAATAAAAATTGTCTCATCAAAAACGGAGTTCGAAAACGTAAATACGTAATCCTAGGGTTTTCGATTTAGTCGTAAAGGACGTTAAAATAAAATCGTAAGTCCTAATCTCTTCTCGTTAATTTGTGAGTTTATGAACGAACACAAATTTAAAACTCCAAAATAATATTCATGGACAAATTTATTTTCTGAAATGTCGGACTGTCACCAAAGACGGTGTATGTAAACGTAAGCACGTAACGTTGAATCCTCCGGTTTAAACGTAGTCGATGCTACTTCAAGACGTAAATCCAAATTTCTTCCCAAAAATAAGTGAGTTCATATTGTAAATTGTTTTTAAATAATATTCGAGAATAAAATATCAACCATAAATTGACGGATTGTCACATTGGTGGTAAACAACTTCTTTTTAAACCCCCTTTTTCAGTAATCTCTTCAGTATACCCAATCTCTTTAAAGAAATTTTTGACAACCTTAAAATCATCAGGTATAGTTTCATAGTCACTAGCGTTTTCCAAATAATCTAAACCCAAAACTTTTCTAAATACCTTTAACCCAAATCTACCATGAATCCCAACCGTGGTAGAATCAAACTCAATGGACTTCTTGTTGTTAGAAGCCTCTGCTATAAACAAAAATTCTTTTAGCACATTTTGAAACATCATACCAGGATCCTCAAATAAAGCATACCTTAAAACACTTTTGGATCGATAAGTCAAAACTTGTTCCCCTGGAACAGACTTAATGGATCCGGGTTTGAGTAAGGTGATGTTGTTGGGTTTGAAAAAGATATCATCAATGGGATAGTTAACATGAGTTGATGGGTTGAGAGTGATCTTAGCAGTCTTTGGTGTAGAAGATGATTCAACCATTGATGTTTATGTGTGTGTGTTTTGAAAGAGAGAAAGTTTGTGTGTGTTTTTAATGAAAGATTTGTAAGCATGGAATGAGATCCAATTTTTAGGGATTATATAAAAACTTGAACTGATTTGTAAAAAGTTTTTAAAACCATCTATAGTTATAAATCTTTTAGGGTTTCTTTTGAACATTTGGCACAAACTTTCTCATTAATGTTCTGCAAAAATGTATGGTTTTCTGTTGCTTTGAACAATGAAACGCCCCTATGTGTCAGGGAGTTGTTGAGTGTGGATGGAGACGTTTGAAATTTCCTTAATTAACAAATCACACCTTTTGAAAGAATGTTTGTTTTATTCACAAGAAAATTTAATGTCATTTACTCCTTTGAATCACATGATTGATTTGTATTAAATGTTGTTGCTCAGATATGCTGAAGCTGATGGCAATACTTGTGACAATCCGTCAATTTATGGTTTATATTTTATTCTCAAATATTATTTAAAAACATTATTTTAATGTTATATTATGAACTCACTTATTTCTGGGAAGAAATTTGGATTTACGTCTTGAAGTAGCATCGACTACGTCTAAACCGGAGGATTCTACGTTACGTGCTTACGTTTACATACACCGTTTTGGTGACAGTCCGACATTTCAAGAAATAAATTTATACGTGAATATTATTTTAGGATTTTAATTTTGAGTTGGTTCATAAACTCACAAATTTACGAGAAGAGATTAGGACTTACGATTTTAATTTAACGTACTTTACGACTAAACCGGAAACCTTAGGATTACGTATTTACATTTTCGAACTCCGTTTTTGATGAGACAATTTTTATTAGATTCGTTTTGTGCCGTTGATTCATTATTTAAAAAAATGTTTTTCGTAAAACGACCCGAGGGCACGCAAATCGAGGAAACTAGAATCGAAGAATACCCGTAAATTAGTGGGATGGGACAAAACAAGTTTATTCCACCCCACTCAAAAGAGATGGCCAAAAGAGGATACCACATCATAAGATGTGGCACCCTTTTAGCTAGAAAGCTAACACATGTTAGCATAAGCTTAACATGTAAGCTAACTTAGCACAAAACCACCAAAACCACTTCCTTCATACCATTTACACTTAGCAACTCACGCAAACCACTCACCAAACTCTCTCATCTCTCTAAAATTCGTCCAACCATCATCAAAAATAACCCTTATTTGATCTATGTTAGCCATAAAATCATGTGTTACTCATACACATGATGATGCTACTTTGAAGCTTTGAAGATTGGAGGTGATTCTAACATCCAAGGAGAAGATTTGTTGGTGTCATAGGGCTGATTTTCCATGAGAAGTTTATAAAGGTTGGTAGACTTGAAGATGATATTGGTTTATCACAAGTTTTGCCATCAAAATGCAAGCCTTGTTCATCTAAGACTCATCTTTTCATCACTAATGGTGGTATAGAGATTGTTCTTCCTATCCTCTTGTTATTTTGATTATGTAATATTGTATTTTCTTTATTTATGTATATGTATATTATGATGAATGATGATTAAAAATATTATGTGGGGATTTGGTGTTGATAGATTTGATAAACATGGGTAAAAAGATGGAAAACCACATGTAAATGGTTAAAATCTTGCTAAATATGATGGCTGTATAAAAACAGTAAGTAACCAAAGGTTAAACTGATAAAATGATAAAGTTGAATCCATTTACAGTAAGTGTTAGATGTCATACACATGTGGGAGTTGGCCATGCAATGGAATCATCAAAATGAGTGAGATATGATCAAAACAAAATGAGTGTACCAATCTGAATAGTCTGTTTTTTAGGGACTATTAAGGATAGTTAAACATAGAATGCGCAATAGCTATAACTAACTTCTTTGTAGCACATAATATGAAGTTTATGCCATCCAAAAATGAGCTTCTATCTCCTTATAGAACTTAAGATATGATAAAAATGGTGAAGATGAAACTAAAAATCAGATTTTGAAGAATTAATGTTTAATAGTATTATATAAGCACTCAAACTAATATAGTATAAAACGTGAATTAAAACCCACTAACTTATAAATTTCATTTATATAAATATGTATAAGGTTAAATAAATGGACACCTTATAAAAAATGGTAGTTGAATAAGATTTATAAGTTATAAAAACTATAAACATGATTTTTACGACTTTTTCGGCTATTACCGTAAAATTAACGTTTTTCGCCAATTAAAACTTAGACGATCAAACCCGTCTAATGTAAAGTTTTTAAAGTCATATACTGATGTATAATTACCTAATACAAGTAAAAACCGATAAAACCCGAACTATATGACATACGGACATTAACGAGCTAAGTTAGCATAATTGGACTAATAATTTAACTAAATAAGTTAAACACTTATAAAAATTACTTATTGGGCTTAACCCATTTGGGCTCAACATGTAAAGTATAAATACTGATAATACAAGTATAAAATGGATTAATACAAGTTAATGAACTTATAATAGGCTTATTGGACCTAAAACACGTAAATAGGTAAAACTAAAAAGTTACCAATACATAAACACTAAAATGAGTAAATAAGAATATATAAACTCACTTGATCATCATCATATGTACAAAATCATCATATGTATACATAATTGTTATTTTTATAAAGTCATTGGACAAGAGTCTAAGACGAGTATTATTTGTCTAGGTTTCCGTGATTGAAGCACGTACCGTACATCCAAATCGCCGATAACCGCCTTCCCACATCAACGTGAGTTCATAGCCTCGCACTCTTTTAAATGTTTTTATAAAATATTTTATAAACCCGCGAGGGAGATAACATGTTAGTTTTGATAAAATAGGACACCATTTGTCCCGATTGTTTGTTTATTGATTTGGACCCGAATGATTGTATGACCCGATGAATGATTAAATGACCCGATAGATGAAATGAAATGGATTATTAAAGTTAGGTTATGTCAATAAAAGTCCCATTAGCATGAATTGTGAACTACCGGGATTTGGTAGACGCTTATGCATATAATAGTACTATTTGGGGACGATCACCCCAGTTCGCGCCTTGACGGTTGATCCCCGTCGTGCCACATTGATTGGTAAGCGAATTTATGTATGAGAAGATTTACACAAGCGTGATTATTGTGACGACACGCTAATTTAGATGGGCAAATGAGTTTCGGGCTAGCTACCCGTTGTTTATTGTAGTAAGATAACAATGTCATGCGGCTTATAATTATCCAAAATAAAGAAATACTGCTATACGCACTAAATTACGATATATTGCCTGACTAGCAATACGGGGTCTTACTATTGATATTATGTTCGTGTTTTGGTTTTTCGTAACCATATTCATATAACGGTTTTTATTTCTATACAACGTTATAAAACGTATTGTATGATATTTTTACGACATTAGTTCGTATAATGGTTTTGAAGGCGAAAGCCTATATTATGATTTTGATAAGGGTTTGTATAAAATGACTTTGGCTATTTTGTGGCCTATTACAAAGATTTGTACAAAATGATTTTCGGTAATAATTTTATACCGATGTTATATTGATGGAATTTATTAAACTCTATGAATTCACTCGGCGTTATCGCTGACCTTTTCGTTTAACATGTTTTATCTCAGGTACTTGAAGGTAATTATCGGGAAGACAACAAGAATTCATGGCCCGCACTTAAACAACAATTTCCATTCAAATGCTTTGTAAAAATTGTATGAAATATTATGACTTGGGACCTAATTAACTTTGATATTTATGAATGGAAATGCTTTATTATTAAACGACGCGATTTTAAGCGTTGTCTATGATGTGAGTAATGTGCTATCCCGTAACACCAACGAGTCTTCCGCTGTATTGAATTGTTTAAATTTGGGGGTGTTACAGTTTGGTACCAGAGCTCTCGTTATTGAGAACGAAAGATTTTTAAAACCAAGGTTTTGAATAAAATATTTCAAAATATTTTAACTATAAACATTTTTATAAAAATGTCTAAAAATCTTTTGACTATAACGGTGCCGAAGAATTCCCGAGTTACCGACAAGGCCAGACTGAGAAGTGTTATTTTAATATATATATATATATATATACATATATATATATATAACTTGGATTATATATATATATATATATATATATATATATATATATATATATATATATATATATATATGATGTAATTTTATTACATGATTGTTTGATAATTATTTTGATATATATACGAGGTATTTTATACGACGTAGATTGTCACAAGAAACCGTAAATCCCCTAGTAAATTAATCGAAGCTATTCTCGTAGGAATTCTAGCTATCCTAGATCTAAACCAAGTTGTGGATATTTATGATCCCAACAAATGGTTGATACTCGTAGGAATGTAGATATTAGTTGATTGTGATATTGAAAAAGAATTGGCGAGATTAAATCTGATATCGATGTCATGACGATCTTTCCTTATAGAGTGGAGTTTGACAAAACGTTATCACCTGGAAAGATGTCATCTGATTCGTTGTCATCCAATTCTTAAATTTGAAATCGAAAGGGTGAATGTTGCACTTGAGGCTGTCATTGGAATCATTACCCAAAAGCCTCATGCCACTAATACCTTTCCGAGAAGTCTAATTGACTGATCGAGTCATTTCATACCAGTGACTCATTTGATAATTGTTGTTGTAAGAGCTATAGGATTGGAAATTAAGTGTTGATCATATCGAGCTTTTGTTGCCCTATTAAGGTGTAAGAATAAGGATGAAAGTATTGGAGAATGAGGTAGGATATCGAATGGAGTATAAAATTGGTTGAAACTTGAATAAAGTAAAATTTAACTTTTATGGAATATGAGTTGATAAGAGGAAGTCGTTAAGTTCTGTGATTGAATTATAAGGTTTTAAATGATTGTTAGATCGTGTTAAGGATTGTTCCTAGGCCATTGTCCACTAATGAGGATGCCCAGTGTCCAAGAAATAAATTGAAGAAGTCTTCTTCTGAATTGGGACCGATGGATCTCTCGGGATAGATGGAACACCTAATGACTCTTGTAGATTAGTATTAATTGTGGTATCTTTTAAAAATCCCTAACTTAACTGAGACATCAGTTGGTAGGGTGAGTTCTTGGAATTGTATGACATAGTGACACACAATGTGTTACGGTACAATTCTGACTTGTTTGTGATTAATGAAAAGACTACCTTTGATTGCTGAATCCTACATGTATCAATGTTATCTATCTTTTATTGCTTCATCCTAATGATTGAATTAGTGATGCAACCATTGAACAAGTACTCATCTCGATTTGAGTTACGTTGTGGATTATTCTCTTTTTATTCCTGAGTACCATCGAGGTCATGAACGTCATGATTATTTGGCTAAAGCTCATTTCCTATCATATTGTAGTTAGTCCTTGGTGAACAAGCTTTCATCACTCTTTTGCAGATCACTCATTGTTTTTATAAGATAAAACAGTATCCCTTGAGAAAAATTGAATTTTCATCACCATATGGATTATTTAAAGTGAGACTTATAAATAATCGTTATCGAAATGAAGTTGTTTATAAAACACCTTGGAAAACTTAATTGTTTTCATAACAAAGAAATCTTTATAAATTTATTTTTGATTCTTATCTAAGAATTAAGCATGAAAATGTTTTTATTATAAACATGATGATAAAACTTTGACGAACTGAGTATTGCATCGTTAATCTTGAAATTGTATATAGTTGCGCGCCTACATACAATTTGGAATGGACCATGCAAGACTGATTAGTAGTCACCATAAAACTAATGAATAAACACTACATTTTCTTTAAAGATTGTGAAAGATTAAATTTTATGAGATCTCCAAGAAGTGAAAAATAGGGACATAGTGTTAGGGATACCTACATATGTGCCCGTACCATTTATTCTTCTGAACCGAATTTACTCATCTGTGGAACTTGTCTTATTTGACAATTGATATTCCCTTCTTGTCCAATTCTCCCGTAGTAAGATTCTTAGGAAAAGTATCTGATTACCGAGTATTGATACCCGACTGGATGTATCGACGTTCCTATCATTTCTTTTGATTTGATTTCATTTGAATGACCTGGGTAACGATCCGAGGAGCTTTCGAATGCGTACTCAAATTATGAAAACATGGGATATATTCATATTCGTTAAATGTTTTCGTCTGTATCTGATTTGAAATTATCTCGCATAGATTATGCGTTGACCTTACTCTTTTAATGGTAGTTATGTCTCCTGATATCCTTGAATATGTGAAGGATTATGAGTTATTATTAGTCTTTTGAGAAGTTCACATCTTATCGACGACAATAAAACTGGAAAGTTGATAGTGCCAGTAGAATGTATTGATTGATTATGACATGACGACATTGTCTTAATTGATGGGAACTCGAGTAGAATTCCCCTAAATGATAAGATGTTGATTATCAAAAGTGATCTAAATAATTCTTGATGGGTGACCATATTCTTGCATTTAGACTTGAAATTATACCGTGAATGGTTATGAACTAGTCATAGATATTATAATCTAGAATGAACTTAAAGTAAATGTAAAAAAAAATGTTCATGTTATTTGAGACTTTAGGAGGTATTTGCTGGTGAATTATCTAGACTTTTGCCATTAAGGCAGATTGAAATAGGTATTGATTATATTCCCGGTGCTGCACCTGTGGCTTGTGCACTGTACGTCAGCACCATCTGAATTAAAGGAATTACCGTACAACTGAAAGAGTGGTCGGAGAAAGATTTTATTCTACCGAGCTCGTCATCATGAAGAGCTATGGTATTATCATTCCTTATATTTATAGATTACTGTGAACTGAGTAAATTGACGATCGAAAACGATATCCATAACTCGAAATGGAAGATTTGTTCGATCATTTACAAGGTTATAGCGTATGTTCTAAAGATTTGATCCTCGGCATGGTTATCATCAACTTCGCATCTGCGAAAAAGATTATCTATTCCAATCACTACATTCAGAACTTGTAATGAACATTATGAGTTTCACGTGATGTTGTTTGGATTGGCCAATGCACATGAAGCATTCATAAATTTGGTGAATCTCGTGTGTAGGCTGTAATTTGATAAATTCATGCTTGTGATCATTAAGGACCATCTGTTTGTTTGTAAGAATAGGAAGGAGTTAATAATTATTTATAGACTGCCCTGAATTGGCCGAGTAGTGAAAACCTGTACCTTAAATATTTAACATGTGATTAAAGACTAAATCCTTTACATTATTTGACCGTGTGATTAATAAATAATGGAATCTATATTGACTCTTTAAAAATTTGAGCCATTTGAGACTTTGGGTTTTATCAAAAAGAAAATGCAAATATGTTTTGACAAATGTTTTATCAAAAAGAACTTTTAAGGGATTATTCCCTTATACCCAGAACATTTAACTAAACTCCTATTTAGGGGTATATGTTTGTGTATGCCTCAAGACAACCTAAGAGGGATTAAGGAAACCATGACTTGAAATTTAAAACGATAATTTTTGCTTGTCAAATAAGAAAATTGTGACCAGAGTATAAACAAAGATTTTTCGAACATTTACGAATCTCACTAATTATTTTCAGTAAATCAACAAAACCTCGTGTTAATTAAATTCAAATTTATTCTTTTGAACATTTTCCTATAATTGGACGAACCGAGAAATTTAAAACTTTTTACGTTTACGTTTCATAAAATTAAATATCTATTATTTAATTACTAGCAATAGTTATCGACGCTTTAGACGTCGGATTGAGTATAACGGATAAAAATGATAGTTGAGAAGAAACTAAAACTCAGAAAATGTTAAGAAATAATTTTTGAATAAATACGGACATGATAATTATTTCATCAGGGAAGATGAATGTAGATACTGACACATAATATAGAGAGGATAAAGAATCAATTAGGATTGTGTTCCTTAATAATGACGGTGCAAAGTAATTTGCCCGAACATTTAGAAATAATTGATGCCTGTAAGGAGGATAATATAAATAATAAAAGGGGGTTCGCGGCTAATGTGAACCATTAGAATTGAGAAGCCGATGGCTCTAAATGATTAAAAGGTCACTTGTGATTGTCTAAATATGGAGGATTGTGAGATATAGTTATGTTGGAATCTTGTAAGTATAAGTATTTTATTCATGACATTTATGATTTAATGTATTTTTATCTGAAGAAGTTGTACTAATGGCAAATTATGAAGGCAGACATCGCCTCATACATTAGTAAACGCCTAACTATTGCAAAGGTCATCATCTGAATTTGATTTGATTTGGGTCATCGTCGACAGACTGACCAAATATGCTAATATCATTCCTGTTAATGATAGATTCTTGATGACAAAATTGACTCTTTTGTATTTAAAGGAGTTATATAAGCATGGTGTGCCTGTATCGATAATCTCTATCAAGATCCTCGCTTCACATCGAATTTCTAGAGGTTTGCTCAGAAGTCATTGGGAACGAACCTTGATGAGAGAGTATTGTGTACCACCCCAATCGAAGGGACGAGGTAAAGTAACGATACAAAATACTATAAATGTTGTTTTATGTTTGAATGATTGACCTTTGGTAATAAACTGTGAACTCGTTTTCCTTTGGAGAGATTATCATTGATAATTATCGTATTAGGATCAAGATCGAATCTTGTGAGGATATATATTAGAGCATCTGTAAGCAGGAGTTGGGATGAAGACACCCGACATACACCCATTGTGAGTTGGACATGTCTTTTAGGTTTCAGGTTTCCTATGATGGCGAACCTAACCTTCCAAAAATACTCGACCCGCGAGACCTGAAATGATTGTTGAAATTAGGATCCGATTATTGACTGCCGGTAGTGGACAGGAGGTTATGTGAATATGAAATGTAGATCTTGAAGTGCCAGATGGGTAGCGAAGTTATGCCAAAAATTTTAACCATGGAAATATGAATTGATGATCTGAAAGATCATGGGATATAAGTCCCCGTTGTATGGGACCATTGAGATGATGTAAAAGATTGGATTGAAAGGCATATAAGCAGGATCTACCCTAGGACTTCAAGAGCTACGTGAATTATGTTTCGTATATCTAACTTGATAAAATGTCAATCAAGTGAAAATCTGATTACTTCTTGATAAAGTTTAGATAGGCGAAAAGTTGCATTCATCAAAAATCCGTGAACATCATGGATAGAGAAAGTAAGTCAACATTAAGCCTGATCTTATTCCCATAGTTGTGTTTGATGAAACTCGCATATCGTAATGGATTACACTTATGAGAAAAGATCGGATGTGGAGCAAATACCCACATGGCTTTAACTCTATAAGAAGCGAGTAGTAATATAAGATGATCTTTGAGGACAAAGATCCTGTTTAGGGGTAAATGCTGTGACAATCCGTCAATTTATGGTTTATATTTTATTCTCAAATACTATTTAAAAACATTATTTTAATGTTATATTATGAACTCACTTATTTCTGGGAAGAAATTTGGATTTACGTCTTGAAGTAGCATCGACTACGTCTAAACCGGAGGATTCTACGTTACGTGCTTACGTTTACATACACCGTTTTGGTGACAGTCCGACATTTCAGGAAATAAATTTATCCGTGAATATTATTTTAGGATTTTAAATTTGAGTTGGTTCATAAACTCACAAATTTACGAGAAGAGATTAGGACTTACGATTTTAATTTAACGTCCTCTACGACTAAACCGGAATCCTTAGGATTACGTATTTACGTTTTTGAACTCCGTTTTTGATGAGACAATTTTTATTAGATTCGTTTTGTGCCGTTGATTCATTATTTATAAAAATGTTTTTCGTAAAACGACCCGAGGGCACGCAAATCGAGGAAACTAGAATCGAAGAATACCCGTAAATTAGTGGGATGGGACAAAACAAGTTTATTCCACCCCACTCAAAAGAGATGGCCAAAAGAGGATACGACATCATAAGATGTGGCACCCTTTTAGCTAGAAAGCTAACACATGTTAGCATAAGCTTAACATGTAAGCTAACTTAGCACAAAACCACCAAAACCACTTCATTCATACCATTTACACTTAGCAACTCACACAAACCACTCACCAAACTCTCTCATCTCTCTAAAATTCGTCCAACCATCATAAAAAACAACCCTTATTTGATCTATGTTAGCCATAAAATCATGTGTTACTCATACACATGATGATGCTACTTTGAAGCTTTGAAGATTGGAGGTGATTCTAACATCCAAAGAGAAGATTTGTTGGTGTCATAGGGCTGATTTTCCATGAGAAGTTTATAAAGGTTGGTAGACTTGAAGATGATATTGGTTTATCACAAGTTTGCCATCAAAATCCAAGCCTTGTTCATCTAAGACTCATCTTTTCATCACTAATGGTGGTATAGAGATTGTTCTTCCTATCCTCTTGTTATTTTGATTATGTAATATTGTATTTTCTTTATTTACGTATATGTATATTATGATGAATGATGATTAAAAATATTATGTGGGAATTTGGTGTTGATAGATTTGATAAACATGGGTAAAAAGATGGAAAACCACATGTAAATGGTTAAAATCTTGCTAAATATGATGACTGTATAAAAACAGTAAGTAACCAAAGGTTAAACTGATAAAATGATAAAGTTGAATCCATTTACAGTAAGTGTTAGATGTCATAGACATGTGGGAGTTGGCCATGCAATGGAATCATCAAAATGAGTGAGATATGATCAAAACAAAATGAGTGTACCAATCTGAATAGTCTGTTTTGTAGGGACTGTTAAGGATAGTTAAACATAGAATGAGCAATAGCTATAACTAACTTATTTGTAGCACATAATATTAAGTTTATGCCATCCAAAAATGAGCTTCTATCTCCTTATATAACTCAAGATATGATAAAAATGGTGAAGATGAAACTAAAATCAGATTTTGAAGAATTAATGTTTAATAGTATTATATAAGCACTCAAACTAATATAGTATAAAATGTGAATTAAAACCCACTAACTTATAAATTTCATTTATATAAATATGTATAAGGTTAAATAAATGGACACCTTATAAAAAATGGTAGTTGAATAAGATTTATAAGTTATAAAAACTATCAACATGGTTTTTACGACTTTTTCGGCTATTACCGTAAAATTAACGTTTTTCGCCAATTAAAACTTAGACGATCAAACCCGTCTAATGTAAAGTTTTTAAAAGTCATATACTGATGTATAAGTACTTAATACAAGTAAAAACCGATAAAACCCGAACTATATGACATACGGACATTAACGAGCTAAGTTAGCATAATTGGACTAATAATTTTACTAAATAAGTTAAACACTTATAAAAATTACTTATTGGGCTTAACCCATTTGGGCTCAACATGTAAAGTATAAATACTGATAATACAAGTATAAAATGGATTAATACAAGTTAATGAACTTATAATAGGCTTATTGGACCTAAAACACGTAAATAGGTAAAACTAGTAAACTAGTAAAAAGTTACCAATACATAAACACTAAAATGAGTAAATAAGAATATATAAACCCACTTGATCATCATCATATGTACAAAATCATCATATGTATACATAATTGTTATTTTTATAAAGTCATTGGACAAGAGTCTAAGACGAGTATTATTTGTCTAGGTTTCCGTGATTGAAGCACGTACCGTACATCCAAATCGCCGATAACCGCCTTCCCACATCAACGTGAGTTCATAGCCTCGCACTCTTTTAAATGTTTTTATAAAATGTTTTATAAATCCGCGAGGGAGATAACATGTTAGTTTTGATAAAATAGGACACCATTTGTCCCGATTGTTTGTTTATTGATTTGGACCCGAATGATTGTATGACCCGATGAATGATTAAATGACCCGATAGATGAAATGAAATGGATTATTAAAGTTAGGTTATGTCAAATAAAGTCACATTATCATGAATTGTGAACTACCGGGATTTGGTAGACGCTTATGCATATAATAGTACTATTTGGGGACGATCACCCCAGTTCGCGCCTTGACGGTTGATCCCCGTCGTGCCACATTGATTGGTAAGCGAATTTATGTATGAGAAGATTTACACAAGCGTGATTATTGTGACGACACGCTAATTTAGATGGGAAAATGAGTTTCGGGCTAGCTACCCATTGTTTGTTGTAGTAAGGTAACAATGTCATGCGGCTTATAATTATCCAAAATAACGAAATACTGCTATACGCACTAAATTACGATATATTGCCTGACTAGCAATACGGGGTCTTACTATTGATATTATGTTCGTGTTTTGGTTTTTCGTAACCATATTCATATAACGGTTTTTATTTCTATACAACGTTATAAAACGTATTGTATGATATTTTTACGACATTAGTTCGTATAATGGTTTTGAAGGCGAAAGCCTATATTATGATTTTGATAAGGATTTGTATAAAATGACTTTGGCTATTTTGTGGCCTATTACAAAGATTTGTACAAAATGATTTTTGGTAATAATTTTATACCGATGTTATATTGATGGAATTTATTAAACTCTATGAATTCACTCGGCGTTATCGCTGACCTTTTCTTTTAACATGTTTTATCTCAGGTACTTGAAGGTAATTCTCGGAAGACAACAAGAATTCATGGCCCGCACTTAAACAACAATTTCCATTCAAATGCTTTGTAAAAATTGTATGAAATATTATGACTTGGGACCTAATTAAATTTGATATTTATGAATGGAAATGCTTTATTATTAAACGGCGCGATTTTTAAGCGTTGTCTATGATGTGAGTAATGTGCTATCCCGTAACACCAACGAGTCTTCCGCTGTATTGAATTGTTTAAATTTGGGGGTGTTACAATACTTGTGAGCTTCAGTGCGTCAGATGAGGTGACAAAACCCCATATACATGTTCACATAAGTGAACAAGACACATGACGTTGCACGCTCCTCTACTCAGGCCTAGCTGCTCAGTTGTATTAAAATTTGTTCAGCATTTGCTGAGGAAACCTTTTGATGACTCGTGATCATTTGTTCAGCTTCAGTGAATCAGATAAGGCGACAAAACATCATATACACAATCACATTTGTAATATAGACACATGACATTGCACACTCCTTTACTCAGACACTGCTACTTATAATTGATCGAAAAAACTTTTCAGAATTGATGAACCTTCAAGCTTCTTCAGTAAATGCTGAAGGTTCAGGTTTTGTATCATCAATGTTCAGCATACCAAGCTCCATTATCAATCTTTTGAAATTTGGTTCATCCAGTGGTTTGGTGAAGATATCAGTCAATTGGTATTGAATGGGGATGAAATGTAATTCAATGTCCCCTTTCACAATGTGATCTCTGATAAAGTGATATCTGATATCAATGTGTTTTGTTCTTGAGTGGAGGACTGGATTATTGGATATTGCAATAGCACTAGTGTTATCACAAAAGATTGGTACCTTTTCATATTCTATGTCATAATCAGCCAGTTGGCTTTTCATCCAAAAAACATTGGCACAACATCCAGCAGCTGCCACGTATTCAGCTTCTGCTGACGACATGGCAACTGTTTGTTGCTTTTTAGCACTCCAACACACAAGTTTGCCACCTAGCAATTGGCAAACACCAGAAGTGCTTTTTCTGTCCAAATTGCAACCAGCATAGTGAGAATCTGAATACCCTTTTAGGTCAAAACCTGAGGATTTGGGGTACCAAAGACCTAAACTTGGTGTACCTTTTAGGTATCTGAAGATTCTCTTTACAGAAGTAAGGTTTGATTCCTTTGGATCTGCTTGGTATCTTGCACAAAGGAAAGTAGAGAATTGAATGTCAGGTCTGCTTGCAGTCAAGTACATGAGTGATCCAATCATACCTCTATACTGAGTCTCATTGACTGATTGTCCATTGAGATCAGGTCCTAAGTTGTTAGGGGGTACCATTGGAGTCTTCACTAAAGCACAATTGATATCATACTTCTTCAGCAGATCTTTGACATATTTTTCTTGATTGATGGAGATACCTTGGTCAGATTGTTTAATCTGAAGACCAAGGAAGTATGTGAGTTCTCCTATCATACTCATCTCAAACTTGTTGGTCATAAGCTTGGCAAATTGTTTGCAAAGTTTCAAGCTTGTAGAACCAAAGATTATGTCATCCACATAAATTTGTACCAGAATGGTGTCAGTTTTAGATTTATAGATAAACAAGGTGCTATCTATTTTTCCTCTGACAAATTTATGTTCAATGAGAAATGTTGAGAGAGTTTCATACCATGCTCTTGGAGCTTGCTTCAGTCCATACAAAGCTTTGTAAAGCTTGTAGACATGATTTAGGTATTTACTACTCTCAAAGCGAGGAGGCTGAGTAACATAAACTTCTTCTTTTAGGTCACCATTTAGGAATGCACTTTTGACAACCATTTGGTAGACCATGAAGTTCATGTATGTGGCATAAGCAAGGAAGATACGTATGGATTCCATACGTGCAACTGGAGCAAAGGTTTGATCAAAATCAACACCAGGCTCCTGATTGAATCCTTGGGCTACCAGCCTAGCTTTATTTTTGGTCACTGCAATGGTTTCATCTCTTTTGAGCTTGTAAACCCATCTGGTGCCAGTGGTTGATTTACCATATGGAAGAGGAACCAATTTCCAGACTTTGTTTCTTTCAAATTGATTGCGTTCCTCTTGCATGGCATCCACCCATCTAGGGTGTGTGAGTGCTTCAGAAACCTTTGTAGGTTCAATTTCTGAGAGAAAATTTGCATAGAGACATTCTCCAGATGAAGCAGCACTCAGTTTCTTTGCCATAGATCTAGTGACTCTACCTTCACTAGGATTACCTATTATGTTCACCAGCTATATTTGACTAATTTAAGTCCAAGATTTTTGTGGAGATGGAGAATAGGTACTGGTATCATGATTAAAGCTAGAGCTTGGAAGTCCATACATGAATTTGGACTTGGAATGTCTCTAGTGTCTAATGAAGGATATTCAGTGGACAAGGGTTCAATCAATGGAGGGCTTCCTTCTTGATCAGAAGCAACATATCCAAGACCTAATTCTCTAGAGATGGTAGGAGAGTTTTGAGCAAGGGGCTCAGATTTTTCATCAGCAGCTGCATATGATTGATCATTTTGATCATGTGTGTCAGCATGCTGATTGTTTTGAGACTGACCATTTTGGTCATTTGTTTGTTCATCAGCATCTGCATTTGATTGATCATTTTGATCATGTGTGTCAGCATGCTGATTGTTTTGGGACTGATCATTATTTGATTGACAGCCATCAGTATGTGATACTGAAGGATTTACTTTTGTAGGACATGTCATATCTTCAAATGGATCAATATGAGGGACTAAATTTGTTTGATATTTTGGAGAAGGCTCATAATGTTGAAATTCATCAGATGGATAATTGTGAGATTCATGAATATGAAGTTCATCATCTGATAGATTTGTAAAAGTGAGATCTTCAGAACTTTCATTGAACGTGATGTGATAGGTTTCTTCAATACACTGTCTTCTTGTGTTAAAGACTCTGTATGCTTTAGATACTAGAGAGTATCCAAGAAAGTAACCATCGTCAGATTTTTCATCAAAATTTCCAAGGTGATCCTTGTGATTGTGAATGAATATTGGACACCCAAACACATGTAAGAATGAAATGTTTGGAATTCTCCCCCTGCAGACTTCATAGGCAGTCTTCATGTGTCTCTTCACAATGATGGATCTATTTTGAGTGTAGCAGGCAGTGGCTACAGCATCAGTCCAAAAATGCTTAGAGAGAGCATATCCAGCAAGCATTGTCCTTGCTGCTTCAATCAAAGTTATGTTCCTTCTTTCAGCCACACCATTTTGTTCAGGTGTGTAAGGAGATGAGAAATTTTGAGAAATTCCTTTATCATCACAGAATTTGATCAGTGGGTGATTTCTGAATTCAGTGCCATTGTTAGTTCTGAGTTTTTTTGACATGTGTGTCATTTTGATTTTCAACTCTTTTGATGAAAGACATAATGGCATCTGGTGCATGGATTTTCTTTGTCAGAAAATATACCCAAGTGTACCTAAGTACTCATCAACAATGACAAATGTATATTTTTCATGACAAATGGCCCTATGTGATACTGGGCCAAATAAGTCCATGTGAAGCATATGAAGACTTTCTTTGATTGAGAAAGTTTGCTTTGTTTTGAAACTGACCCTATGGTGCTTCCCTTTTTCACATGTTGAGCATGGTTTGTCCTTGGAATAGACAAGTGAAGGAAGACCAATAACAAGATTTTGTTTTGCCATCATAGTTATTGTTTTGAAGCTGAGATGTGAGAGCTTCTTATGCCAAAGCCAATTGGTAATATTGGAGGCTTTAGCAAAGAAGCACGTCTCCTGAGTAGAATTCATGTTCATGACATAAACATCTTTAACTCGTGGAACAATCATCACAATTTCATGATTGGAGTTGAATATTGTACCTTTTTTGTCATCAAACAGCACAAGATACTTTGCATCACAAAGTTGACTTATGCTGATGAGGTTATGCTTCAATCCATTGACATATGATACCCTTGAGAAAACTATACCATTGCAGTTCACTGAACCAAATCCTTCAGTAGTGGCTGATGAGTTATCACCAAAAACAACTTTAGGACCTTGTTCCTCCTTATACTTGTGAAGATAACTTTTGGTGCATGTCATATGCCTTAAGCAGCCACTATCTAGGTACCAAATAGGCTTCCTAAGATCACACTTTTTGATTGTGATGTTGACTCATTCACCATTTCTAGCACTTTCTCTGGCCACAACATCTGAGTTAGCCCCTTCATCATCAGCAAGTGCCATCAGTACTTTCACATTAACCATTTCATCATCATCTAAAGAGACATCTTCTTCATCCCATTCACCAGCAAGTGCCATCAGTACTTTCACATTAACACTTTTTGATTGTGATGTTGACTCATTCACCATTGTACTTCAGGTTTTTTACTGTCCCCAACCATAGGAACAAAGGGACCATTTTCAATGATTCCAAGGAATTGAGGTTCAATTCCAACCATGTGGATAAGAAACCTCTTCTTCCAATTTTTAAAATTGGCTACCTATAGTACAAGAGGAACATGGAGTTGGACACCCCTATATTCTAGGGTTTGTGGTATAACTTGAGCCATTCTTGGATCTTGATTTGAAAACTTTTAAATGATCAGTTTAATAAAATAAGAGTTTAACTAATCAAACTGCTCTGATACCACTTGTTGGTCCCTTGTAATTCGTTATTACTTATTATCTTAAGTAATAACTCTTTACTTCGACTCAAGTGAGTTGTTTTAACAATAGATAAGAACTATGTAAGATTAAAACAACAATACCAATATACTTTTCAACGTATAGACTTTTAACAGAATCAAATAAAGAATCTATAACCCACTTTGTTTGCGGAATAACAAAGTGGTTGAATGACAATGTGTTTTGATCTCCTCTACTTAAACGTCTAACCAAAGTTAAAGTCTAAGCTCCAATCTAAACGTTCATATGCATCTTGGCTATATGGTTTATTTGGTATCGAGAGAGAAAGGTTTTCCAGAGTTTAAGCTCTTGTATTGGTTAACCTTTTTCTTCTCAATGTACACTCCTTTTATAGGCAGTGTAAACCAGGGTTTGCATTTTGCATGTTTCAATGTAAGGGTTTATCCAGTGGGTGGTTGATGCCCATGCTGGATAAATAGTACAAAGTACATATTATTTTATTCTAGGAAAAGATAAAGGTTGTAATTATATCTAAGTCTACAAGCAACCTACTTTGACTTAAAGTAACCTTTTCCCGCCTAATGCAAACCATCAGAATACTGAAGAGTCTTCAGTATCCTAGAGGAGATCGACATCATTCAGTTTGGTATTGTCAAACCAAACTGAACTGAAACCCTTCTTCAGTCCTTGTTCTTCAACAACTAGATCGCCTAGTATTTGAAGTGAAAACTCCTTTGTCTTCTAAGTTTACTGGAAAGGGAGTGCTGAACTTTCTTCAGCTAAAAAGTCTTCAGTAAGAACTTTGTTCCTCTGGTCATCCTTCAGCAGACTGTCCTTACTGCTGAGCATAAAACACTTAGGGGGATTTTATATTCAAATCCTAGAGTTTCTTCATGGTCAGTAAATACTGACCCAACACGTCAAGCCCGTATTTCTCGACTATCCTAGTACATATTACAACGTTCCTATGACCAATACATAATAAACCGATGGCCGACGCATTCTTGTTCGACTCAATATTTTGATGCTAACAATTTCCCCCTATGAGAGGTCATTCCTCTACAACGTTTGGAGATTTATACAGATTGCTTATCTCACCATTTATGAGACTTGAACGTGTAATAGTAGACTTGTTCCTTAATGCTGCGAGCTTTGAGCCTTTATTGTTGTCTTTTGACTTAGTCTTTTATCTTGAGATCTTTGAGACTTTATTGTTAATATGAACTAAGTTCGAATCCTAGTAAGACGTTAACCTCTCACTGATAGGTGTGAAAACACCCATCCTTTTACCACTTAATTATAATGAAAACAAGACCATAACGTGTATTTTATGTCGTAAATGTTGGAATTATGCGTGGTTTGTGTTTTTGTTGTGTTTTAGGACCAAAAGATGAAAAAGGAAGAAAACACGGGATTTCACGGGCTTTTATCGAAGAAAAAGACAAAAGACGAAGTCAAGAAACCAAGAGTGCAAAAAGAACGGAAGTCCAAGGCTTGTTTTGAAGATTTATCGAAGAAAAAGTCTAAAGACGGAAGTTTAATAAAGCCGAAGAACTCAAGTCTAATTTATGAAGAAAATATAAGACGAGTTCAAGTCATTCATCAACAAATCCCGAGACAAAAAGTCTAAAAAAATAATAAAAGTCGAAGAGTTAGAAGACTAAGGACTAAAAGAGAAAGAAAGAAAGAGGGAGGAAGCTTCCACTCTACTCCTCCTCTCCTATAAATAGACCATTAGATTCATTTTTCTTCTTGTTAACTAATTTGACAACTTAGATCTCCACCCTTTCATTACTTGCACCTTTAATTTCATGTCATTTACTTAATTGTCATTTAATTACTTGTCTTGCACCTTAAATTTCTTGTCTTTAATTTCAAGTAAGTGTTTTAATTTTGTTATTGAATCTTTTCTTTTTAATCATGTTCTTATTTTTAAATCTCTCCTTCTACCTTTCTTGTTTTACTTAATCTTTATGTTTATGAGCTTATTGTTATGCTTATTTGATTACTTGTGACGTTTTTATGTTATTGATTTTTATAGCTTATTTGTGTTTTTCTTAAAGTTTCTTAAGTTTTTATAAAAGTTATTTTTATATAAAAGTTGTTTTCGTATATCTTTTTCATTTAGTGTTTTCAAAAGTCTTTAAATTCTAGCTTATTAGCTTTTACTTATACGTGTTATTATTGAGTTTTTGGTTGTGTGCTTATTTGAGTAATAGCTTATAGATTTATCTTATTTGCCTTTTTCCTTACTGTATTCCGATCACCTCTGATCGGAAAAGGGTTTTGCATTCCTTTTACATTCCTTGTACATTCCTTTTGCACTCCGACCAGCATTCCAATTGCTTGGTCGGAAAAGGGTTTTACATTCCTTTCTCATTCCCTTTACATTCCTTTTACATTCCTTTCGCATTCCTTTTACATTCCTTTTTCATTCCTTTTACATTCCTTTTACATTCATTTTGCATACCTTTTACATTCCTTTTGCATTCCTTTTACATTCCTTTTGCATTCCTTTTACATTCCTTTTGCATTCCTTTTACATTCCTTTTTCATTCCTTTTACATTCCTTTTGTATTCCTTTTACATTCCTTTTACATTCCTTTTACATTCCTTTTGCATTCCTTTCACATTCCTTTTGCATTCCGACCAGCATTCCAATTAGCTTTGTTTTTAATATTTTGTTTTAATTTTATTTTTTTTAATTTTACATTGTTTCAAGTTTACATTTCTATTACATTCTCAAATTAAATTCTCGCCACGCTTTAATTTTACGTCATTTAATTTCTCGTCAATCGCTTTTAAAGTTTTTAATATTGCACCATTTATTTTTTAATTAGTTTTAGTTTTAATTACTGTCATTTACTTTATCGTTTCGCAATTTAATTATACTACAACGACCAATTTATTGTTTCCCACCAAAAGACGACTGAGTCGCACTTAAACCAATAATCAATTCGAAGAGACTGGTTCAACGAACTTTCATACTTAGTAAAAATCCTAGTTATTAAATGGCGTCGCTGCCGGCTCTTTTCGTTAAGATTAACGGTTTTTAGTGAGAGACGCGTTGGATTTTGGGATCCGTTCTTTTAGGAACGTTATTTTCAAGCACTAAAAATTTTCAAAAATCCATAAAAATTAAAAAAAATTTCAAAAAAATACAAAAACATTAAAAATTCATAAAAAGCATTTCTTTTTCAAAGTTTTGCACCAAAAAGATTTTATTTTTCTAAGTGTATATATATATTCTCTATTTTTGTGGCATCTTTTTCTTTTGCTTTTGCAGGTGCATGCGTACTAGATCTTCAACTTATTCAGAGCCCGAGACTCGTGAAGATTTAGATATGGCTGGTGTACCCCCCAACATCAATAACAACAATGTTCCCCCACCCGACCTTAGAACAATGGAGGAGCTTTGTCAACCCACAATGTATGGACGAGGAGGACCGATTGCGCCAATGCAAATCACGGCTCCGGAGTTTTCGTTGAAGCATCACATGATCTAACAAGTGCAAACTAATCCATTTCGCGGATTGCCTGATGATGATGCCAACAAGCACCTCGACAAATTTATTACTATTACTCAAAGCATGAAGTTGCCTGGTATTACTATGGATGTCCTTCGCCTACAGCTCTTCCCACATACTTTATCCCACCATGCCGAAAAATGGTTTGATCGTCTCCCGAAGAATTCCATTCATACTTGGGACGACATGACTCAACGATTTTTGTCGCGCTACTTTCCACCATCCATGGTCACGAGCCTTCGAAATCAAATCAGCGGTTTCATGCAAGAACCCGATGAATCTCTCTTTGATGCTTGGGAAAGATATAATGTTTTGATCGATCGATGTCCAAACCACAACATGCTCCCCGTTACCTTAATTGATACTTTCTACAATGGTTGAACTTTTCGTGATCGTGATACTATTAATGCAGCTGCCGGTGCCACATTTATGAAAAGAAGACCCGAGGAGTGTAGAGAGCTTATTGAGAACATGAGTACTCATCACAAAAATTGGGATTCCTCCGCATCTTCAAGGAATAACCCGAGAGTCAATGTTTCTTCTACTTCAGCAAACCCCGATATGACCAAATTCACCCGCATGATGGCCGAAATGAACAAAAATATCTTGCTCATCGCTACAAACCAACAACAACAAGTTAAAGCTGTAGAAATTTCTTGCGAGACTTGCGGCGGTCCTCATTCATACACCGATTGTCCTTCTACTCAAGGCAATCCGGAAAACGTGTATGCGGCTTATGGTAACTATTCACCAAAAATTACCAAGCCCGACCTCAAGGTAATCGAAATTTGCTAAGTTACAGGTCGAACAACTATCTTTCACCCGGTTTTTCTCCTCAAAACCACAACCCCAACAACTACAATAGAAGCACTCAAAACCCACATCGAGCTTCTACTCCATATCACCTACCCGCCCCAACCTCCACCGGTAAATCAATATGTTGAAACTTTCATGAGAACCCAAAGAGAGCTAGTTAACAATCTCCAAAGCCAAATCATCACCTTGAAAAGTGACATTACTAAACAAGGAAATGATATTAGAACCGAGCTTCGTCAAGATATGAAAACTTCTATCAGCACTCAGACGAATGATTTGAAGAACATGATGGCTAGTTTCTTTCAAGGTAATCAACCATCTACTTCGGGCTCACTTCCTTCAAATACTGTTACCAACCCGAGAGCGAATGTAAGTGCTATTACTACCCGTAGTGGAGCAACTTTAGTAGGACCATCTATCCCACCCCCAGTTACTCCATCTACACCTCCTCCACCACCATTTATCCCTCCTACTCCCACGCCTAGTATTAGTTCACCATTATCGTCTCCGCTTCGTCATGAAGAAGTACCCAAGAAGAATCCTCCACCAACCCCACCTTCCACCTTTAAACCTTCACCATCTCAACCTACACCCACACCACCTAAACCCAACATTCCTTACCCTTCACGGCTGGAAAAAGGTAGATTTCTTACTAAGGATGACGTTCAAGTCTCCAACTTTTTGAAGAAGATTGCCGGCATAAACATCACCTTTAGCCTTGTTGAAGCTCTTGCACAAATGCCTAAA
Source organism: Glebionis coronaria (assembly GCA_025667525.1). Classification (NCBI taxonomy): domain Eukaryota; kingdom Viridiplantae; phylum Streptophyta; class Magnoliopsida; order Asterales; family Asteraceae; genus Glebionis; species Glebionis coronaria. Next base: position 294,599,723 of record CM046877.1, read on the forward strand.
TTTGTCAAGATGTTTAAGGACTTGCTTAGCAAGAAGGAGAATATGGCCGAGTTTGTTAATACACGATTGAATGAAAATTTTTCTGCCGTCCATCTTAAAGAACTTCCAGAGAAACTTGGAGATCCCGGTCGTTTTGTGCTACCATGTACTTTTCACCAAACCGAAGAATTTACTGCCTTAGCCGATCTCGGGGCAAGTATAAATCTAATGCCTTTAAGTGTTTGGAAAAAGTTATCATTACTCTATCTTACACCAACGAAGATGACTCTTGAGCTTGCAAATCGCACTCTCACTTACCCTCTTGGTATTGCCGAAGATGTGTTTATTAAAGTGGGCACCTTCACTTTTCCGATCAACTTTGTTGTTGTTGATTATGAAATGGACCCTCGTATTCCTTTAATACTTGGTCGGCCATTCTTGAGAACCGGAAAAGCTTTAGTCGATGTTGCCGAAGGTGATTTAATTTTAAGGGTCCGGAATGATGCACAAGTGTTCAAAATGGGTAAGATCACAACCAAATCTACTGGAAGAGAATCAGCGAATATGATTAATGTGCTTGATGATTTTGTCGTCTACAACAATCCTCTATTTGATTCTTGCTATGATAATTCACTATTCCAAGATGATGTGGATGATTCTCTATCCAATTCTGATCCTCCACCAATTTATGATTCTCCACCGATCTTTGATGCTTATGATGACGATTCTAGTTCCGATGGAGATGATTATAAAGATTTTACTTCTGAGTATCCAGACAGGCCCACTTATTATGATTTTGATGAGGCTGATACTCTCTCGATTGATTCTTCACATGATGAAGATCCTCCGCCAACAACACTTGATCCTACTTTGGATGACTACTCATTTGAGGAAGACTTTGCTACTTTTCTCAACACATACTTCCCAAATGAGAGTGATGCTCCTCCTTTGGACTTTGATGATTATGGTCTTTATCCTACTTTGGATATGAAGAAACCCGCTTCAAAGGAGAAGAAGCCGGCCGACACCGATATCAGCAGCACTTATGTATTAACTCCTCTTTACCCTCCGTCTGAGGATGAGATTGCAAGATTTATGATCGGATCTTCTTCAAGATCTGCTGAGCCTGAGTGTTATTTTCCCCTAAAGGAAAAGGTGTTCGATCCCGGTATTGCATTTTTTAAGCTATCTCAGTATCCATCTGATGAAATAAAAGGAAAGATCTTTGGAACTTATGGATATATGCTTGCACTTCAACCTTTCTACCACCGTGCGGCTTAAGGGAACCTTGCCTACTCTTCTTTGGCTTGCCTTGTTCGCCTTAAGCTTGTGCTACTTGCTGGATGAAAACCATGTGTCTGATCCCAGTGGATTTGTTTCAAGCTTCTTCCTATGCTAATCAAGGTCGAGTCAGGCTTACGACTCGGTTAACAAAAACAAGCGCTTCTCAGGAGGCAACCCGCAATATCTATCCTTTTCTCTTGTTTTTATAATAAGTGTAGGGGGAGACCCTAGTATGTGTTTGTTGTTTTCTTTCTTATCAGGTGCAGGGATTCGAGCTTTCAAAGATCCATTCTTGATGACTTTTGACGACCCGTGATTCCGTGTACCCGTCTTCCCGGTTCTATCCTAAACTCTTTTGATTCACTATTTTATATTTTTCAATATTAAAATAGGAATCACTTTAGTTGTCTCTTCCTTAGCAAGATTTAAACAACGTGCACAATGTCCTAAGTGTAGGGGAGTTAACTCCCACATGCTTAAACATTGAGGACAATGTTTATATCAAGTGTAGGGGGACTTCTATCGAAGTAAGTGGGCTTTTCCATTAATTTGTCCTTATTTTAACCGGAAATTCGATTTTTCGATATTTTTCAAAATTTTTAATCTATTTTGGCCTAGTTGTAGTTTCCTTTATCTTTTGTTATTTTCTCTTATTAAAATAAAATGGTTTTAGCGAGTTTAGATATCTTAGATATATTAGGCCCGTCGTGAATATTTTGACTCAACCCGAGTTTACTTATCCAAGTTTACTCTAGCTAGTATCCTAAACTATGTAGACCTTAATTGGTTTATTAGGCTAAGCATCCACGAGTCTCATTCCTTGAGATTTTAGATTGTGGAGAACGAGAAATGATAGAGTTAGTTATAAGTTTGGTATTCTTTCATTAACTTATGTGAGTTAATTATGATCTTTTTCTCCGATCGCTTGTAAATAAATAAATGCAATAAGTAAGGTCGTATGGTCTAAAAAATTACTTAGCTTCTAGCCCAAGATCGTTTAAAAGTTGCTCGGTATTAATTAGAGTTCATAGCCAAGGCATAACTTATTGAAACGGGACGCGAAGATTGGCTAGTCCAAAAAGGCCCTAACAAGGCATGAGGATTACATTTTGTTGCTAAAGATCCAAGATGATGTGAAAAGCATTATTCCAAAATCAATATGAAGGATCAAGACACACGGCGAAAAGCAATTACTCCCATAAAGATCATGGAGAAATCTATCCGAAAAGACCCTAACAAGGTATGAGGATAAATAGATCCAAGTCCGAAAAGGAGGCGGATCATTGTATATCGAAATCCCAAATAAGGATTGAAGAAATAATGAAGAAGTCGGGGTCAACATTTGAAGAAAATATCTCAACTACCCCAAGTGAAGATATACACTATATATAAAGAGAAGACGATAATTTCAAGATCGTCTTCTCAAGATTTGAAGTATGAAGTAAATGCCAAATATCGGTCCGAGAAAGGTCTCAAATCGTGAAACGAGTTATGCCAAGATATGAACTTTATGAGGTTTCGTTAAGCAGTTTTAAAAGATTTTGTCCTTTAGCTAACTATGGATTAGATCGTCCTACTTTATTTTCAGCCTTAATAAACTATCAAAGTAAGTCAACAATGCATCCTCGTGATTTTTCAAGACATCAATAAAATATAAGAGTTACCCCTAGGAATAAGGGAGTCTAAGTGATTAATTGAACCGCATGAGTAAGTGTTAGTTTTGCTAACTTGTACTAACAATGATCTCGTTTTTAAGCTTGGCATGGGGAACGTGAAACTTGAGGGTGATAAAAATTCATGACACCAAAGCCCTAATGTAAGTCTTAGATTTCTTTATAAGTTTCTTCCTTCTAGAATTATGTTATTTTCTATCTTTTAAATTTTCCTTAGTTTCTATTGTTTAATAAAGGCCAAGGTAGGTTGATTATGATGGAGAATGTAAATCTTGCTTTGTCACTAAGCATTGCATGAGGTCATTGAAATGGTCAAGTGTAAGGGATTTGATAGGTGTGAAAACACCCATCCTTTTACCACTTAATTATAATGAAAACAAGACCATAACGTGTATTTTATGTCGTAAATGTCGGAATTATGCGTGGTTTGTGTTTTTGTTGTGTTTTAGGACCAAAAGATGAAAAAGGAAGAAAACACGGGCTTTCACGGGCTTTTATCGAAGAAAAAGACAAAAGACGAAGTAAAGAAATCAAGAGTGCAAAAAGAACGGAAGTCCAAGGCTTGTTCTGAAGATTTATCAAAGAAAAAGTCGAAAGACGGAAGTTTAATAAAGCCGAAGAACTCAAGTCTAATTTATGAAGAAAATATAAGACGAGTTCAAGTCATTCATCAACAAATCCCGAGACAAAGTCTAAAAAAATAATAAAAGTCGAAGAGTTAGAAGACTAAGGACTAAAAGAGAAAGAAAGAAAGAGAGAGGAAGCTTCCACTCTACTCCTCCTCTCCTATAAATAGACCATTAGATTCATTTTTCTTCTTGTTAGCTAATTGGACAACTTAGCTCTCCACCCTTTTATTACATGCACCTTTAATTTCATGTCATTTACTTAATTGTCATTTAATTACTTGTCTTGCACCTTAAATTTCTTGCCTTTAATTTCAAGTAAGTGTTTTAATTTTGTTATTGAATCTTTTCTTTTTAATCAAGTTCTTATTTTTAAATCTCTCCTTCTACCTTTCTTGTTTTACTTAATCTTTATGTTTATGAGCTTATTGTTATGCTTATTTGGTTACTTGTGATGTTTTTATGTTATTGATTTTTATAACTTATTTGTGTTTTTCTTAAAGTTTCTTAAGTTTTTATAAAAGTTATTTTTATATAAAAGTTGTTTTCGTATATCTTTTTCATTTAGTGTTTTCAAAAGTCTTTAAATTCTAACTTATTAGCTTTTACTTATACGTGTTATTATTGAGTTTTTGGTTGTGTGCTTATTTGAGTAATAGCTTATAGATTTAGCTTATTTGCCTTTTTCCTTACTGTATTCCGACCGGCTCTGATCGGAAAAGGGTTTTGCATTCCTTTTACATTCCTTTTGCATTCCGACCAGCATTCCAATTGCTTGGTCGGAAAAGGGTTTTACATTCCTTTTTCATTCCTTTTACATTCCTTTTACATTCCTTTCGCATTCCTTTTACATTCCTTTTGCATTCCTTTTACATTCCTTTTACATTCCTTTTGCATACCTTTTACATTCCTTTTGCATTCCTTTTACATTCCTTTTGCATTCATTTTACATTCCTTTTGAATTCCTTTTACATTCCTTTTGCATTCCTTTTTCATTCCTTTTACATTCCTTTTGCATTCCTTTCACATTCCTTTTGCATTCCGACCAGCATTCCAATTAGCTTTGTTTTTAATATTTTGTTTTAGTTTTATTTTTTTAAGTTTACATTGTTTCAAGTTTACATTTCTATTACATTGTCAAATTAAATTCTCGCCACGCTTTAATTTTACGTCATTTAATTTCTCGTCAATCGCTTTTAAAGTTTTTAATATTGCACCATTACTTTTTAATTAGTTTTAGTTTTAATTACCGTCATTTACTTTATCGTTTCGCAATTTAATTATACTACAACGACCAATTTATTGTTTCCCACCAAAAGACGATTGAGTCGCACTTAAACCAATAATCAATTCGAAGAGACTGGTTCAACGAACTTTCATACTTAGTGAAAATCCTAGTTATTACTCACGTTCAAACTTGGTAGACTACTAAAAAGAGTGAAAATAATAAGTCTGAGTATGTTTGAAAAGTTATTGTAGGTTTGGAATCACCAGAATAAGCCAATAAACTCGACACAACTTATTAATAGAAAAATAGAAAATAAAATGAGGTTAAATAAAAAACAAGGGAGTCTATATGGAAAAAGACCCAAGCGCAAATGGTAAGAGTGTTGGCGTGTGAGTGTGTAGACTCTGAGTCCCCAATTTTGCAAAATTTTTTCTTAATTTTCTTTTGGCTCTTTGGAACAAATAAGCTCTCAAGAATTGACTGATGAACTTTTTACAACAATAATAAGCAGATAATCAACCACAGCAACACAATTAACCAGAAATTAATCAAAATTAAATAGCTCACTTATTATGACCATACACTAGATTCAAACTGTACAAAGAGAGTTCAAAAGCCAACTATTGCTTATCACAACTTCCTGAATGTCGATCCCTTATGATCTTGTTAGTCTTGTTTGTAAAAAAATGGTATTTGGCGGAACCATCTTAAGTCCGTGTACCTTTCTGGTACCGAGCCTCTCACCCAACAAAGAAGGCATATCCCGGTAAATTACCTAGGAAACACTGGCTGACCAAGACGGGGCCCAGATTCGAACCCCTGCCCTTTCGCTTGACTTGGTAAAATGTGTGCTTTTGCGGTAGTTGGTGGCCAACTGCCCTAAGGCATTTACTACATAGGATAAATCCGATATAGACTTAGTAGAAACTTTGAATGATACCAAAGAGTATGCGACGTCTACTCTTTGATATTATGAAGATTATGTGAATTGTATGAACAAAAGGTGTAAACCAAATAATTCATTGTTATTAATACTAATACCCTTAACACAGAGTACTGGGGCTACAACCTTGAAGTAAAATTACAATGCATAGAGATAGAAGTTAATCGTATCTAAAACCTAGACCTAAGACCTCCTTTTATATTGCAAGGAGTCCTTTACAAGACAAAGATATGAACAAATAAATTTACACACTTAGAAGATATACAAAATATCTTCTATCTATATGCAACACATCTTTAGTCTTTATCTTCAACCCAACCCTAATATCTTTACCAGCATAAAGGTTTAACCGCATCCAATCCATTATTACTAAAACCAGTACTAAGAATACTACTACCAGTATTAATATAATTAATGTTGTTAATGTAATATATACCAGTACTAAATTTATTCCCAATAATCCTCGCGTAAACTTGTGATTTATCTTCATAAACGCACAAGTTTCTGAAATAAGAATTAAGAACACCAAATTTATGAACTACTTTTGAATCTAACTATGAATAAACTTGAGAAAATCAATAACAACCTGGTCTTCAATATCTACCTTTAACTAACAGCTTACCATCTTCTTAAAATGGATACACTCTGTCTCCAAGTAGAAATGTGGAAATATTTGTCATGGCCAACTGATATACTCCAGAAGAATTATATAAGTGTCAATGCTTCATTTCTGTTGTGTTAAGCCTTTCCTACATGCTATTGTTCTTATCAACCTCATACATATTTCTCATGGTTTCCCATAAGTAGATTTCTATCATATCTTAACTAGCTGAATTTTTCTTAGTTCCTAATCTCTTTTTTCAATATTCCCTAAAGATCATTCACATCTTCTCTGTCTAAGACTCAAAACATATTTCCCAAAAACTGATGTTGCTCTACTCCTCCTCCAGCTCTGTACATTTTCCACCATCTTTCTTTGTCTCCATAGAAAATTTCATAGTCGATGATTGGAAATTTTGAATTTAAATGAATGACTTGAGTATCTAAAACTACTCATTGTAAACATTTTTAAGTTATGGACTAGAAGGAACATCGCCTTTTGCTATGAATCTTCCAATTGGAATCATCTTCTTTTGTCTTTTTGTTGATCCTTGTTCACCCAAGCCAATTGTAGATGTTGATAAAGTACCAATCTTTGTATCTCTTCATCTCTTTGTTATGCATTTTTCTAGAAATCTCTCTTGATCCTCATGATAGTTTTTCTCTATTTCAGAACCAGGATCTAGAAATTTCTTTGCAAATCTAATACCCAGAAAATCTCTACTCTCAAGCTCTTCAAAGGAAAATCCTATAAAATCACTTTTCTTGTAACATTTGTGACCTTTTAGTATAGCTTTATAATAGACCCTTCTTCCACATAAGACATATACTGTTCCCTCTTCCCATGATTTTCTTTAAGCCTAGTGATATCCTTATGACGCTTTAGAGTCATTGAGACTAGTTCATACCTGAACATAATGGGTTCATACCTATTATCTGTAATCTTTTAAAAACCTAGCCACAAGAGGCCTACCCTAGTCCAATTGACTGAGCATTTCTTGAATTTTATATTCAGTAATTTGTAGCTGATCAGCAACTTCCTCATCATTATCAACATCAGATCAGCAACCTGTTCTTGAAGACCAGTACTAACACCAACATTAATCTTTTCACGACCATCATTAAAGTCTTCATTACCAACACTAGCCTCCCTTGAAACCTGTATTAACCCTCGCTCATTTGTAGGTTTTAAACCTAATACTGTTGATAGGTGTGAAAACACCCATCCTTTTTACCACTTAATTACAATAATAACCGAGCCAAAACGTGTATCTTATGTCATTTATGTCGGAATTATGCGTGGTTTGTGTTTTTGTTGTGATTTAGGACGAAAAAGTGAAAAGTGGAGAAAACACGGCATTCAAGGGCTTTTATCGAAGAAAAAGACGAAAGATGAAGTCGAAAGATCAAGAGTGGAAAAAGAACGGAAGTCCAAGACCAATTCTGAAGATTTATCGAAGAATAAGTCTAAAGACAGAAGTTTACTAAAAGCCGAAGAACTCAAGTCTTATTTATGAAGAAATGTCGAGACGGGTTCAAAGAAATCCCGAGACAAAGTCATTAAGTCCAAGATTAACAAAAGATTGAGAAGAAAAGGACTTAAGTGTGCAATTAAGGAAAAGAGGAAAGAGGGAGGAAGCTTCCTAAGCTCCTCCCTAATCACCCCTATATATAGTTTGATCCCATTTCATTTTCATGTTGTTGGGTGGTTTGACAAACCACCACTTCCACCATTTTCATACTTGTTATTTCATTTCTTGCACTTTAATTAATTGTTATGCACTTCTAATCATTTAATTTTCAAGTAAGTTTTTATTTATTGTTCTTGATTCTTTACTTTTCTTGTTTAATCTCTCATCTTCCTTTCTTGATTCTAGTTTACTTTTGGTGCGAATTACATATGATCCGTGTTGTTCATTAATGTTTTCGTGCTTAAAAAGTTCATCTTTTTATGGTTTGATCTGAAAGTTTGTTTATTTTAAGTTTGGAAAAGTTGTTATTTGAGCTTATTGGTTCCGTTTCATTATTGTTTTCATTCTAGTTTTGGTGTGAGCTTATTACCATAGCTTATTTCCCTTTACTTAAGTTTCGGATCATCATTGTAATCGGAAAGGGTATTAAACCCTTTTCCGATTTGATATTCTGACGACACCCCCCTTATTCCGATCTATAGATCGGAAAAGGGTTTCATAAGATTCCGATATTGGGCATTTTTGGCTTATTCCGATTAGCATGCATTTTCCATTATTCTGATTTGAAGGTTTCCAAACATTCCGATCGGAATCAATTTAAGTGTATTCCGATTTGCTTCAATTCTCATATTCCGATCATGTCCATTTCTTAATATTCCGATCGCAACATTCCGATCGGAATACATTCCGATCGGATCCTTATGGATTCTGATCAAGTGTATTCCGATGGAATGTTTTGTTTTGTTTTAGTGTTATGCTTGTTTGTTTTTCCGCCACTTCACTTGTTTTGTCTTTAGTCTACTTTAATTACGTCTTGCAATTTTATTTAATTGTCAATTTACTTTTCATTAAGCTTTAATTTTACGTTAATTAAATTCTCGTCATTTACTTTTAAAGTTTTAAATATTGCACCGTTTACGTTTTAACTAGTTGTAGTTTTAATTACCCGTCATTTATTTTTAAGTCTTGCACATTTATTTTACCAAAACCAAAAATATTCGTTCCACCAAGAACAACTGAGTCGCACTTCGAACCGTGATCAATTCGAAAAGATACCGAGAACGAACTTTTTCAACTAGTAAAATAAATTACATTAAAATGGCGCCGCTGCCGGCTCTTTTCGTGAAGATTAACGGTTTTTTGTGAGAGACGCGTTGGCTTTTGGGATCCGTTCACTTGTGAACGTTATTTTTCGTGTCAAAAATTTTCAAAAAATCCCAAAAACATTTGAAAAATCATAAAAAGCATTTCTTTTCAAAGTTTTGCACCAAAAATATTCTTCTTGCTTATCTATCTTTCTTTATGGATTTTTATGTCCATTGCGTCAGGTGTGGGAAACAATTATCTGGGAACAACTCTTGTCAAAGGTGTACATGTGAGCGGTGCGGTAACGATATCGACAATACGCAATTCCTATTCGGATTTTGTCCTTTGTGCAACTCGATTAATTCGTCCTTTTTGAACCCACCTCCTCCTGTTCCCCCGTGCATCTATTGTGGAAGCGATTCTCATTGGCATGTTTCGTGCCCGGTTCAATAACCGTATGGACACGGGCAAGAACCGGGGTACAATTATGACAATGATAATAGCTATCCACAAGACGCACCTGATTTTTCTCCATACTCGTTTTGCAACAACTGTAGGGGCCCTCACGATACCTATTATTGTCAACCAATGAATTATTATGAGCAAAATTCGGGTCCTCAGTTTTCTTCACCTATGGATTATTATGAACCAAACCCGGTTTCTAATTCTTCTCAACCGATGAACAACTATGAGCCACAACCTTGCTATAATTCAGGTTTTCAACACTTTGAGCCCCCACATCACAACCCCAATCATCAATCCTCTCAGAGAAATCAACAACTCACTACTTTGAATGAAGAAACACACTCCATTGTTTTGCAACTTCAAGAAGCCGTTGTTCTACTTAAAGAAATTAGGGACGAGGAGAAGCGACAACGACAAGAGCAAGTTTCTAATCTTAGTGATTCTACCCCTCCTCTTGTGCGTCAATACCATTATGATGATGATGACGATGAGAATACTATTTCTTGGTATGATCTAGTTGCTCAATGTCCTAGTGCAATTGTACTTCCCTCTCTTAATTTCCCCAACGCCTCTAAGGATTGTGATACTTCGAGTGAGATTAGTGATTTCGGTCTTGATAAATTATTTGATGAGGTTTGTGATGTGCTAACTTTTGAGGAGCTTATGGATGAGGTCGCTCTTAATGATGATGTTCCTTCCACCAACACTTTGGGAGATGATTCTTTGGCTTTCTCTAATCCTCTTTTCGATCAAGATGATGATTTTACTTCTAGTGATGACGAGTCACTATCCGATGAAGACGTTCTGCATGAAACTTTCAAGATTTATTCGAGCCCTTTATTTGATTTTGATGACGCTTACATATCTAGTGAGGTGAATCCGCTCTTTGACGAAGGGATTGAGGACATTGATAGCGCTGCTTCTCTTGCTATTAATGAGAAAACTTTGTTAGCCATACCTCCTTCTATCCCAGAGGTGGAAAGACGTGAATCTACTGAAAAAGGGACGCAGGTGGAAGGTAATTGTTCTCATACTTCTCATAATATATTGCCACATCATCCTATCACGTGCACACCCAAGCGGGTGATGTATCACTTTTACTCTCCTCGTTTCATACCGGGAAATGAGGATGAGTGCTTTGACCCGGGAGGTGACAATGACAATTCTATAATTGATACCCTCACGGTTTGCCGAGTGCTCAACATCCATTGTCTTTGGCGGATGACAATGTGCTTACTTTACCCACCCCACCTCCCGTGGATCTTGAATTCACATACTTCTCGTATGTCGAAAGGGTTTTTCTCCCATTCAAGACTTATCCCCCGCCTCTCCTTTGTTGATGTCCTCCGGGAACGAGGACAATGTCTTTGATCCCGGTATTACATTCTAGGCTTCCCCATGGACCATTTAATTCGGGGACGAGTCAGGCTCGCGACTCAGTTAACAAAAACAAGCGCTTTTCGGGAGGCAACCCGATTATCTATCTTTATCTGTTTTCACCATAAGTGTAGGGGGAGCCCCGTGGTGTTTCTTGTTCTCTTTCTTATCATATGCAGGGATTAGAGCTTCAAAGACACACTCTTGATGACTTTTGACGAATCGTGATTCCGTGTTCCCTTCTTCTCGGTTCTATCCTAAACTCTTTTCGATTCACTATTTTATATTTCTCAATATTAAAATAGGAATCTCTTTAGTTGTCTCTTCCTTAGCAAGATTTAAACAAAATGCACAATGTCCTAAGTGTAGTGGAGTTTACTCCCACATGCTTAAACATTGAGGATAATGTTTATATTAAGTGTAGGGGGGACTTCTATCGAAGTTAAGTGACCTTTTCCTTGTATTTGTCCTCATTTTAACCGGAAAATCGATTTTTCGACATTTTTCAAAATTTTTAATCTATTTTGGCCTAGTTGTAGTTCCCTTTATTTTCGCTATTTTTCTCTTATTTTAATAAAATGGTTTTAACAAGTTTAGTTATCTTAGATAAATTAGGCCCGTTGTGAGTTTTTTGACTCAACCCGAGTTTACTTATCCAAGTTCACTCTAGCTAGTATCCTTAACCGTGTAGACCTTAATTGGTTTATTGGGCTAAGCATCCACGAGTCTCATTCCTTGAGATTTTAAATTGTGGAGAACGAGAAATGATAGAGTTGGTTACAAGTTTGGTATTCTTTCATTAACTTATGTGAGTTAATTATGATCTTTTTCTCCCTCGCTTGTAAATAAATAAATGCAATAAGTAAGGTCGTACGATTTGAAAAGTTACTTAGCTTCTAGCCCAAGATCGTTTAAAAGTTGCTCGGTAATGATAAGAGTTCATAGCCAAGGCATAACTTATGAAGCGGGGCGCGAAGATTGGCGAGTCCGAAAAGGCCCTAACAATGCATGAGGATTCACTTTTATTGCTGAAGATCCAAAGTGATGTGAAAAGCATTATTCCCAAAATCAATATGAAGGATCAAGACTCACGACGAAAAGCAATCAAATCCCATAAAGATCATGGAGAAGTCTATCCGAAAAGACCCTAACAAGGTATGAGGATAAATAGATCCAAGTCCGAATAGGAGGCGGATCGTTGTATCTCAAAATCCCAATTAGAGATTGAAGAAATAATCATGAAGTCGTGATCAACAAAGCTGGAGTACCCCTCAAAAGTCTCCAAGTGAAGAAACTCTATAACGAAGAGAAGACCATTATCTCAAAAACGTCTCTCGAAGATATGAAGTATGAAGTACATGCCAAATATCGGCCCGAGAAAGGTCTCAAATCGTGAACCAAGTTATGCCAAGATATGAACTTTTTGATATCCCGAGAAGCAGTTTTAAGAGATTTTGTCCTTTAGCTAACTATTGATCAAATCGTCCTACTTTGCTTTCAGCCTAAATAAATTATCGAAATAAGTAAACAATGCATCCTCGTGATCATTCAAGACATCAATAAAATATAAGAGATACTCGTAGGAATAAGGGAGTTTAAGTGATTAATTGAACCACATGAGTAAATGTTTGTTATGCTAACTTGTACTAACAATGATCTTGTTTTTAAGCTTGGCATGGGGAACGTGAAACTTGAGGGTGATGAACATTCATGACACACAAGCCCTAATGTAAGTCTTAGATTTCTTTACATGTTTCTTCCTTGTTGCATCTTGTTATTTTCTATCTTTTTTATTTTACTTAGTTGTTTAATAAAGGCCAAGGTAGGTTGATTATGATGGAAAATGTAAAACGTGCTTTGTAACTAATGCATTGCATGAGGACATTGCAATGGTTAAGTGTAGGGGATTTGATAGGTGTGAAAACACCCATCCTTTTTACCACTTAATTACAATAATAACCGAGCCAAAACGTGTATCTTATGTCATTTATGTCGGAATTATGTGTGGTTGTGTTTTTGTTGTGATTTAGGACGAAAAAGTGAAAAGTGGAGAAAACACGGCATTCAAGGGCTTTTATCGAAGAAAAAGACGAAAGATGAAGTCGAAAGATCAAGAGTGGAAAAAGAACGGAAGTCCAAGACCAATTCTGAAGATTTATCAAAGAATAAGTCAAAAGACGGAAGTTTACTAAAAGCCGAAGAACTCAAGTCTTATTTATGAAGATATGTCGAGACGAGTTCAAAGAAATCCCGAGACAAAGTCATTAAGTCCAAGATTAACAAAAGATTGAGAAGAAAAGGACTTAAGTGTGCAATTAAGGAAAAGAGGAAAGAAGGAGGAAGCTTCCTAAGCTCCTCCCTAATCACCCCTATATATAGTTTGATCCCATTTCATTTTCATGTTGTTGGGTGGTTTGACAAACCACCACTTCCACAATTTTCATACTTGTTATTTCATTTCTTGCACTTTAATTAATTTTTATGCACTTCTAATCATTTAATTTTCAAGTAAGTTTTTATTTATTGTTCTTGATTCTTTACGTTTCTTATTTAATCTCTCATCTTCCTTTCTTGATTCTAGATTACTTTTGGTGCGAATTACATATGATCCGTGTTGTTCGTTAATGTTTTCGTGCTTAAAAAGTTCATCTTTTTATGGTTTGATCTGAAAGTTTGTTTATTTTAAGTTTGGAAAAGTTGTTATTTGAGCTTATTGGTTCCGTTTCATTATTGTTTTCATTCTAGTTTTGGTGTGAGCTTATTACCATAGCTTATTTCCCTTTGCTTAAGTTTCGGATCATCATTGTAATCGGAAAGGGTATTAAACCCTTTTCCGATTTGATATTCCGACGACACCCCCTTATTCCGATCTATAGATCGGAAAAGGGTTTCATAAGATTCCGATTTTGGGCATTTTTGGCTTATTCCGATTAGCATGCATTTTCCATTATTCTGATTTGAAGGTTTCCAAACATTCCGATCGGAATCAATTTAAGTGTATTCTGATTTGCTTCAATTCCCATATTCCGATCATGTCCATTTCTTAATATTCCGATTGCAACATTCCGATCGGAATACATTCCGATCGGATCCTTATGGATTCCGATCAGGTGTATTCCGATGGAATGTTTTGTTTTGTTTTAGTGTTATGCTTGTTTGTTTTTCCGCCACTTCACTTGTTTTGTCTTTAGTCTACTTTAATTACGTCTTGCAATTTTATTTAATTGTCAATTTACTTTTCGTTAAGCTTTAATTTTACGTTAATTAAATTCTCGTCATTTACTTTTAAAGTTTTAAATATTGCACCGTTTACGTTTTAACTAGTTGTAGTTTTAATTACCCGTCATTTATTTTTAAGTCTTGCACATTTATTTTACCAAAACCAAAAATATTCGTTCCACCAAGAACAACTGAGTCTCACTTCGAACCGTGATCAATTCGAAAAGATACCGAGAACGAACTTTTTCAACTAGTAAAATAAATAAATTACATTAACTGTCTTAGCTACATCCATCATCTCCTTTTCTTGTACCTCTTTATCAGTCATATCCACCTCCAATTCCTCCCCTTGATTGATGAGGAGGTAATTAAAGGCAGATTAAGGAGAAAAATCATTTGAGAATGTCACATAAACCATGTTTCTTTTCTGTTCTTCTTGGAGTTTTTGAACACTTCTTCTTAAAGTAATTAGTTCTTGAGCATGAGCAGCAAGAATACTAGCTTGATCGTCCCTTGCCTGCTCTAATGAAGAAACTTTGGTACAAAGATTTGAAACCATCAATTCAAGTTGTGACAATCTATCCTCATCACCACCAAGAGAAGTATCCCGTGTTGTTGAATCATTGGATATAGTAGAGGTCTTATGAATAGTACTCCTCCCCTATGATACACCAGCCACCATAGGAGTAGCGTCACCAGTTATACTAGGCTCACCAGCACTAGAAGTCTCATCTACTACAAGGCAAAAAGCAGATGCCTCAAGTTGAGAAACCTGAGGTATCTCTCTGTGTCTAAGCCTAGATATTGAGGATAAATATTGTGAAGTTGAAGGCGCATCCTTAATAATGGGGGATGTGGGTTGGGACACTGCCTGGCTTGCTGTTCCCTCATCAACACCAGCTTGTAGTATAGAATATATTAATGGAACTCTACACATATCTATTTTTCTATGCTTCTTCTCATTTGACCAAAAACTCTACTTGTTAAAGTTGGAGCTTTATACACCCTTTGATGATTACACAATGAATGTCCCAAGCCATTGATAATGGTCATGAGAAACCTTGGATACATTAAAAATTTGTAGGGACTTCCAACATTCTTGAGCATATGGACAAACATTAAATGACTAAAACTGAAAGTTCTTTTAGTAGATAGACAAACCAAAGCAGTTGCAAGATGGATGTCAAATTGATCCCAAGATGACTTCTTCAGACTCATACAATGTATAAGACAATGAATCAAGAACCTCCACTATGTTGAGAATTATCCTTTATAAAAGGTAAATAACCTATCTCCCACACAGTCAAGTGCTTCCATTCCATCCAAAATTTCAGTATTCAGCAATGTAGAAACTCCATGTGCATCATTCAGCTTTAAATGTTCTTAGACATGAGCCTCTATAATGTACAACTCTTCCTTGTTGACAGTGGCCTTAATCACTTCTTTTCTATTGACTTTCTCAACAACAGTAGTACCCTAAATTTGATGAATCATAGTTTTAAGTACCTTGGGGTGAACTGTAAGAGCATAAGATATGTGGCTGTTTCTAAAAAAATATAGAATCTCAAAGAAAGAGTCCTTATCAACATCCTTTTTTTTAGATATACAACTTGGTTATGCTTCTCACAGAAAGAAAGAGTCTACATGGTTGTTTGTAAGGATCAAAGGGATAAATATCAACAAAGTTGTTTGGGTTAAGTTTGTAAAGGTAAAAGTAAGATTATGGAAAAAGGAGTTGGTTTATATATATGAGGTGCAAAAATTTGATTGGGCCGTGAGATTCAACTTACTAAATTATAGGATAAAGCTAGGTAATGATGAGATCTTTGAAAAGAATAAGTAAATATCTTCCAAAAGGTTACATATGGTTTAATTAATTAGCATAAAACCACCATGACTAATTTACACACCAGCATTAACGCTAATGCTACCAGCATAAATCCTCAAACCAATATTAAACCTATTTGTTCCAAAAGCAAAACCCATACAGCTATCCATAAACATGAACATGTACATAAATTAGTACAAAACAATACACAACACTTTTTTTTAAACACACACGCTAGTAGGAACTCACTTACAAAGAGAGATACGATAACGTTAAAATCTAATCAAGTCATCAAAGTGCTCAAAGCACACTCAAATATATGAGATAGTCATTGAGTCATGTATGGTTCCTTGTTCAAAGATTTACATTAGAACAAAATCTTCCCTATCTGATCAACCAAAGTCCTACTAAACACTTCACACTTGTAGGTTGCTTTTAACCTCTAGTTTGTAAAAACCATTTCAGTACAAGAATACTGCATATGATCAGATAGACTTGTGTAATAAGTCTTCTTGTCAGGATTTCCAGCATAAAGTTGTTTTCTATGACATATCATTAATGAGATATCAAAGAGTGAGTCATCCCGAAAGAACCAAATGACAAAGATTTACCAACATCCCACAAGTAGTATACAACATGAAAATTCCTTCATGCTCCTTTGCTCTTCCTACAAATGTTAGTCCAAAACCAAGAAAATATGTGCCCAAACATATTTCCTTTATATTTGAAAACCATGACTAATAAAATTAAAAATTTGCCAACCATAATTGAAGAAAAACACTAACAGAATTAATATTTTACAAAAAAAATTACAAAACACTTTATAGTTCTCTTTTGATGAAAGTGTTTTTGATGAGTTCCCAAGACACATTCAGATTCTCTTTTGTTAGCCCAACAAACTTATATACCTTGTAATATGGATCTCCGTGTAAATCTCTGAACTTATAAGTTCAAATGTTGGTTGCATGATCCCATGTAGAGTCTGATTTTGTTTCTTGATACTTTAACTTCATCATAGCTTCATATTGCTTGAACATCCTAATTACATGCTCATTAACCACTTCTTCTTAACTAACAGCACATGCTTTCTCACTCTCAATGTTGCGAGTGCTTTCTGTTGGTTGAACCTTTTTAGGTCTCTAAACCATGTTCTTAGGAGTTAGACCACTGTGAAACTTGTTTGCAGCTTGTCTTACTTTCTCTATGTGCTTAGACTCACTTTTGGAGATTCTAGAATTTACAGCTTTGTTCTTTTGATATGAACCTTGTTGTCCTAAAGTTGTTTTCTTTTGAGGGGGGACTTTGGAATCTGGGGTGTGCAACTAAAGGTTTTGGTTCGTAGTTAGCAAAGTGTTGCCTTGTGGTGAAGAGTTAACAGACCTTGGAGTATTACTACAAGTATAACACCTTGGGTGACCAGAATTAAACGACTTGCTAGAATTAAATGTTCTACTAGACTTAACTGGTGAAGATCTGTCGAAATTAAAATGACTAACATTATTAATTGGTTTAAGACCATCCCTAGGAAGTACTGACCTAGGGATCATTATGGTGTTGTTATGATAATTCTTTTTGGGGGCCTTGTTCTTATTCTTTTCTCCCCTTAAGTGATTGCTTTGACAATGTGCCTGCAAATGGTCAAAACTACCACATATATAGCAAGATTTATTCCCATTTTTATAAATATGTTGGTTGTTTATGTTCCTTTTATTTCCTTATGTGTATTGGCCATGTACATATCATCATACTTGACAGGTTTCATAATAGGTTGGTATTTAGGGGCATTACGGTTCAACTTACTATCTTTCTTGACAACAACTTTCTCTTTGAAAGTTTGTGCTCTCTGAACTCCATCGCTCAAAGATAAACTCATCAATCTGACTACCAACACTAGTAGATGGTTTATCTCGTGGAGTGTAAACACAAGATGCACTAGAGGAGGCAACACCTTCTTTTTCAAACTTAATAGGAACAAACTCTGGTTCCTCCTTATGTTGAAACTCAGGTAACCTAGTATATGACTTATTTGACATAGTAGGAAAATATACAAGAGGGGGCTCAACGGCGTGATAATTGCCAAGCATTTTCTCTATGCTTTTAGTGGCATTACTAAGACTTTTGAATTTTAATTCATTCTCAAGCTTATGAATTTCACTAGTCTCTAACTTAGAATTAAGATCAGTGATTACTCGGGTTTGAGCAGCTATTTCTCTTTTCAAACGAATGATAGAGTCTTTAAAGGTATTTCGTGTTCCATATAACACACTATATATTCTTTTAAAACTTTCAGACCTCTTTGATAAGCAGTTAAATCGCGAGTAGATCTATCATACTTCAGCTTAATACCATCATAATAGGTTTCAAGTTCCTTATAAGTTTTCAGACATTTAGTAGTGCAAATTTTCTTATGAATTGCCTCAGAGTCTGAAAGTTCCACGAGTGTCATGTTTGTGATAGGTTCCTCATCTTCCATGTAGATCCAGTCCCTTCCAACTCCATCAATAACTATCAAGGCCTTTGTAGAAGGCTCTTTAGCAGTTACCTAATTTCTTAGACTCATGCATTCCCTTGCAAAGTGTCCTTCCTATGACAATTGTAGCATTCCACTTTAGACTTGTCAAATCTTTCCTTGTCACCAGCATTATGGATGATTTTATTTCCAGTTCTTCTAAGAAACCTTCTTGCTCTCATACTGAGAAAATCAAGTTGAATTTTTTATTTCTAGCTATTCTAGATCATCATCACTTAATTGTTGGAAATCATTAGCAACAATTTCTACTACATTCCCATAGTTTGATAAAATGCATAAACGGTTCCATCACTTAAACTAGCAGCACTAGTAGTTGCTTCATTGGAATAAGAAAATGTACTACCAACATTAAGAGTTGCACTACCAGCATTAAGAGCACCTTTTGAGTTTTCTTTACTGGTATGACTAGAACTTGATATAAATGTCAAGTTAGTATCATTGGAATCTGATCAAGTTTTTTCCTTGAGTTTCTGCTCAACTACTTTGAAGTGATTATACAAGTCATCAATATTGACTTGATCAATATCCTCCTTGTTTTCCCAGATGGATACCTCTGTAGCCATTTATGCAGGCATACTTCTTAGTAACTTTGCATTTACGTCTTCATGTTCAACCTTTCCTCTTTGAGTAATGAGTTTTCTCAAAACCCTTGAAGTCTATTATAAATAGAATTGAGAGATTTTGATCTCTCAGCATTGAAATTCTCAAACATTGATTTTAACAATGCTTTCTTAGCCTTTTTGGTAGAGTCATTGCCACCAATTCTTAGAACAAAAGCATTAAACACAGATTTAGCATCTTCATATTGCTGAAAAGCAAGAATATGCTCATTTGGTATTGCTAGCATAACAATACTTCTGTTGGTCCCGTTTAACTCGTTACTACTTATCAACCTTAAGTAGTAACTCGTTAATAAGATTCAAGTGATTTGTTTTATCAAATTAATAAGAATTAAGAACAAATAAAACAACAATACCAATTAACTTTTCAACGTATAGACTTTTATTAAAACTCAATAGAGAATCTATAACCCACTTTGTTTGCGGAATAACAAAGTGGCTGAATGACAATGTGGGTGATCTCCTCTACTTAAACATTCAACCAAAGTCAAGAGTTTAAGTTCCAACCTAAACGTTCATATGCACTTTGGCTATATGGTTTGGTTGGTATTAGGAGAGAAGGGTTAATTAAAGATTCTTTCTCTTGTAAGTGTTAATCGTTTCTCTCCCAATTGCACTCCCTATATAGGCAGTGCAAAATTAGGGTTTACATTCACATGTTCCCATGCAAGAGTTTATCCAGTGGGTGGTTGATGCCCATGCTAGATAAACAGTACAAAGAATTAATAAACTATTCTAAGAAATGATAAAGGTTGTACTTATAGCTAACTATACAAGCAACCAAATTTGACTTAAAGTAATCTTTTCCTGCCTAATGTAAACCTTCAGAATACTGAAGTCTCTTCAACATTCTAGAGGAGGTTGACATCATTCTGTTTGGTATTGTCAAGCCAAACCAAACTGAAAGATCTTCTTCAGGACTTGTTCTTCAGCAACTAGACCGCCCAGTCTTTGAAGTAAAGACTCATTTGTCTTCTAAGTTCACTGGAAGAGGAAAGCTGAACATCCTTCAGCAAAACATTCTTTAGTATGAATCTTTGTTCCTCTGGTCATGCTTCAGCAGGGTCATCTTTCTGCTGAACATGAAACACTTAGGAGGATTTTATATTCAAATCTTAGAGTTGCTTCAGATCATAAAATGCTGACCCAACAATCCCCCCTATTTGGATATACAAATAGCCTAAGTCTAAGGTCAGTAGTAAGTGAGCATAACAATTTCTTCTTACTTGGACTGAACAATAAAATACTTATAAACATCAGATAATCATTCATTAAAAACATTACAAATTACAAATTGAAAATTACAAATGATTATTTAATTCTTCTGAGGCCTAAGTCCTTCTATGATAGGAGTCTGAACTAGTGGATCCAAGTGTCTGTTGTCCAGTATTTCTAGTAAGCACATGCTGAAGGTTCTTGTAGCTTCAGTACGCTCTGGACCTCTATGGTGAGAGTAGAAGATCCTCTGAACATTTCCAAGTCGTTCATTGTTCATCTCATCAAGTTCACTAATACCAACATTGTCTTGACGTTCATGATGATTGAACATTATCATTCCCAATCCTGGTTCGTCAAGTACATGCCCAGGGAGATTATTCAGAAACTGAACAAAGCCTTTGTATTTCTTTGTGGTGACAAAGATGTCACCCACACCAGGTTTAATCATATTGGCTCTTTTTTTTAGCTCCAGTATAGGATCTTGATCCTCCAGTATAGGATCTTGATCCTCTGCTGAAACATCAGCACTAATGTTGAGGATCTCACCCAACCTTTCATGATTTCTCATTGAGTGGTCAATTTTGATGTGGACTTCTTCCCATCTCTTAGACTTCCTTTTTACAAGATTTTATTTCATTTCTACCATTCAGTATAAGAGAGTTCCTTAGCTTGGAAGTCCTCCAGGATTTCATCAGTCCGATCACCCCTGTAGAACTTTAGATGAATATCACCTCTGGTAGTAATCATGTCAATGTTTGTGATTTCAAATGGATTTCTTCTGATCAACCTTGTTATACAAAAATTTTCATATAAAATTTTTATTTTGAAGAGGTTTTTAACCTCAGGCTTCCCAATTGCTTCATACAAACTCAGTTTCAAGTTTCTCAGCTTCTGTTCTTCATTCAGTCTGTATAAAATATCAATCTCTTCTTGGGAGGCCACTCTAGCTTTGATCAGTTTCTCATTTAGAGTAAACTCACCTTTGTTCTTGGGGTTGGATGGGAGGTGAACCATCATTAGTAGCATCATCACTTGTTGTAAGACCTTCAATATGGCTATCTTTAGCTGAAGACTCCCCCTTAGTGTTAGTTGGGCTCTTATCAGCAAATGGTGACTCATAAAAATTTGTTGCTTCTGAGCCTTCTTTTGTGCATGTTTTTGAAATAGCTGCTGAATGGTGTTTTTATCCCCCTCAGCAGAAGATTGCCCAATAACTTCTGGTGACCCACCAGTAGGTAAGAAGGCACAAATAGAATCTAAAGTGGAGGATACCTTGGCAAGCACTACTGGAACATGTTCAAGAGCATCCACTTTCTGTTGAACCTCATCAGATAATTTCAACTTTTGTTGCTCCAGCAATGCTACACTATCCTTTATCTTGGGCACAAAGTCACACAATTTATTCTACTGACCAGGAATAGGTT
Organism: Glebionis coronaria; assembly: GCA_025667525.1. Classification (NCBI taxonomy): domain Eukaryota; kingdom Viridiplantae; phylum Streptophyta; class Magnoliopsida; order Asterales; family Asteraceae; genus Glebionis; species Glebionis coronaria. The sequence goes on from CM046877.1 coordinate 294,621,514, forward strand.
TGAACTCTGGTGGAAACTCCAGTGAAGCACTATTGATGGAGTCCATCATTTCTTGCTTAAGAGAAGTGGTGGTGACCACATCTTTTACCATAGGCTTCAGAGCAGCAAGTATAACATCTTTGATCTGTTCAGCAGTGGGGGAATTGTTCTTTCTTTAAGTGTGGCAATTTCAGCATAAGTAATGACCCTTTCTTCTTTGAGTTTACCCACCTGTGACTGAAGAACCAACACTTGATTGGTCAGTTCTTTTACCTGAAGATCCCTGGGAGATGGTGGTTTTGGACTCTGAGCAACAGTATCATCCTCAGGCTCACTGTCATCCAGATTAATTAGAGCTCTTTCATCAAACCCAAGATCCTTTTCCAAGTCTGTAGAAGACATATTGAACACGAAAGAAGGCAAGTGTCCTACCTTGGCTCCAATGGTGAGAGGCACTTCCTTTGTTGTCTTCTCAGCATCATCACCTCCAGTGTGAGGATCAGTTTCAACTTCTTCACCACCAGGCTTAGTTTTACCTGATGGATCCTGAGAAAAAGTCATTGATAAGTTAATATCAATAATTATGTTTTTGGTCTCTTTATTAGGACCCTGTTGTTGGGGTACTACATCATTAGAAACAGATTGGCCAAGGTCAACGTCAGTAGTTGTATTTGCTGATGCCTCATGCCCTGATGCTGACTCAGAGTGACAAATGATAGAATATGGTAAGGAAATTTGAAATGTATTTAAATTTAAATTGCTTACCAATGCTGACTCCACACTACTGAGCTGAGGGTGAGCTTTATCTTCACCCTTATCCCCTAAAGAAGTTGGGATAGTGGTTGCTTGCAGGGACTCTTTATGCATGCCACTTCCAGCAGGAGCTGGAGATGGCGTTTGGATTTGGTTCGTGTCCTTGGCCGAGGACTTAACTCTCTTTGAAGCTTGGCCTTACGTGGTCTAGAGGAAGCTCCGGGCTTTCTGCTTTTTAGATCCCCTTCTCAAGTTGGAGAAGTGTCTTTTGGAGCTTTGTACACTACTGGACCAGCTTCTGAGAAGATGTCCATCATGGGTTGTGTGAAAGGAGGATCGATGGTACTAACTAGAGTATTCCAGCGCTTAAGCTCAAAGTGTTAAAAACCAGTTTTTCTCTTTGGATTTGAGTAAATGAATCTCCAAGATGGTCAGCAAAAATGAGGGACAAGAATCTGGTGTAAACCACATTCTTTTCCCTACTTATCTTCTCTAGTTTCCCATGAAGATCTTCAATTATTAACCTCCCAAAATCAGCCTTGACCCCCTTGGCCAGACAGTATAAAATGATTGCATCCTTTTAGTTTATCTGATCAAGCCCACCCATTTTCCCCCAAACATTCTATCAAAATGGTCATCAGTAGTTTCCACTTAGGTGGTAAACAACTTCTCTTCAGCCAACCCTTTTCAGTGATTTCTTCAGTATACCCAAACTCTTTAAAACAATTTTTAACAATAGAAAAATCATCAGGTATAGCCTCATAATCACTAAGGTTTTCCAAATAGTTTAAGCCCAGAACCCTTCTAAATAATTTTAAACCAATTTTACCATGTATTCCAGCAGTTGTAGAATCAAACTCGATTGATTTCATGTTCTGTGACTGCTGTGAACCAAAACTCCTTTAAAACATTTTGAAACATCATTCCTGGATTTGTAAACAATGCTTCACGAAGCACACATTTTGACAAAAAGTTCATGACTTCATTTCCAGGAGAAGATTTAATGATGTCTGGTTTGATCAACGTAAGGTTATTGGTTTTAAAGATGATATCCTCCATAGGATAGTTAACATGAATGGATGGGTTTAGGGTTATCTCAACATCTTGTTGTGAAGATGATTCCGCCATTGATGTTTGTGTGTGTTTTTCTTGAAGAAAGAGAGAGTTTGTGTGTGTTTTGAGATGAGAGATTTCTAAGCGTGATATGAAATCCAACTCCACAGGATTTATATAAAAACTTAGACTAATTTTATGAAATTTTTTGAAACCATTTTGAAAAAGTTATAAATCTTTTAGGGTTTCTTTTGAACATTTGGCACAAACTCTCTGATAGTTGTGTATTTACCCCTTTAGGAAAAGGAAGTAATTAGGACAAGTATTAAGTACGTTGATTTGGGAAAATCGTGCACTAAAAATGATCCAAGTGTGAGTTTGTTCTCAAGGAGGCTAGTGTGTTAAGCGTGCTAAGATTTGAATTAATTATTTGTGATTAATATTATGAGGAAAGAAAAGAAAAATGAAGACGGATGTGAGAAAAGTACACTAAGACGTAAAAGACGTAAAACCGTAAAATGGGGTAAAATAAAAATTTATTCTAAAAAATTACTAAAAATCAACTAAAATATTCTAAGGGTTTACAAAAAATCAAAACTTGCTAAAACCTTTTATTTAATAAAATATTAATTTTTAAATGCTAATTAAAGCCCTAAAAATCAAAATTAACCAATAAAAAGCCTAAATCAAGGTTTTAAAGTTTTTAAACCTCTAAAATAACCTAATTAAACTAAAAAGTATTTTTCTAAATTTTAAAACCTCTAAAAACTATTTTTAAATGCTTAAAAACTATAAGAATCTTAAAATAATCCTAGAAAATAATTAAAAGATGCTAAAAATATTTGGAAAGTTGTAAGAATCTTAACTTAATGTATAAAACCTAGGAAAAATATAAAAAGTGAAAAATCTTAATTAAAAATAAAAATGATTATTTTTATAATAAAATAATAATAAAAAATTCAAAGTTTATAAAAAATTCTAAAAACTTGCAAACCTACTTAATTTTACCTAAGTAAACAGAAAATGCACTTAGAATTCCTAAAATACCCCTATTGGGCCTCCAAATGGGCAAAAAGACCAAACAGTGCCTTAATGGGCTTGGAATTTGGTCCAATAAGAAAAGTCCACCAAATAAGCCCAAAAACTCCAATTAAGCTTAAAATTAGATTCTAAACACAATTTTCCAAAGGCCCAAAAGCTGAAAATAAGCTTAAGATATCTTATTTCAAAACAGCTTATTCTTAATGGGCTTTTTGGTCCATTAAACTATAAGCTGATGCCATAAACTAAAATTCAACACACGTCCTTCTCTTGGCCTAAATAAGCTATTTGCAAAAAGAAACTTGAAATAAGTCCAAGAAATAAGCCTGAAATAAGCAAAAGCGCTCTACACAAAACGACAAAATAGTCGTTTTCGAGTTCTAGGCTATTTAAAGAGCTGATTCAAGTTGCAATAAGTTACAAATAGCTTAACAAAGCTTAAGAATCAAAATGCTTTTAGAAAGAACCACTAAAAAAGCTGGAATAAGCAATAAGCTATTTTGCAAAAGTCAACTAAGTTCGTTTTCTAGTCAAACCTAAAAGTCAAAGTCCACAAAGCTCCAGATCTCTTAAATGGGTCAAATAAGGAAGATTGATTACAAAAACAAAGTTGTTACAAGTATCAGTAAGCTAGAATGGCTTATTAATAAGCTGTTTGATTTTTAACACTAGCAGTGGAAACTTTTTGCCTTTTTCAGTGGGAAAAGTATCCCTTGCTAGACCAATTTTACTTTTTGTCTTTTGTGACTTTTTTGTGGATTCAGGTTAAGCAAAGGCACCCAAGTGATCAGTTAATCACAAGGAGTCAATATCAACAACAAAAACACAAATTTAATCAGCCAATCAATACAGTTAATTCAAAAGATCCACAGACATGCACCAGATATGAACAATAAGCAGTTTTCACTCAATAAGCACTTTTAGCAAGATTAAGCCAGCCAAACTTCACCAAATGCATACACAAGCTATAAATAATTCAAATGAACAAATATAAACTGGTTTCATGCATTGATTCAAAGTCTAGATTCAGATTCAAGCAGATCAAAGTTACTGATGAACAAGAACAAGCAGTTATGATACTTTGCTGATATACTTGACCACAAATCCAATTTCCAACACTCAAATCTTCTTAACAGGTTACACAAACTTTGATTAAACACTTTTTAAACCTAAACATGCATACACTCTAGGTGTTTCCAAAATCTCAGGTCAAAATAAGCAAAATCAAGTGAGTTATAGCACAATCATAGATTTGATGTTTTAAAGCCGAAAACTTGCAGATATGAGCACACAACCAAGTATTAAGCATATACAAACATTAAACAACACCTTCCAACAACTCAATAACAACTTATGCACTTAAATAGGTTAACCCAAACACCTCTTATCTTTTTCAAATCCAAATTTAACAAAGTATAAGTGTGATTTAGTGTTACCTAATCCCAATCAAACACAATAACAAGTATATTATGCAGTATCAAGCAAGATTAAGCCACAAAAACAACAAGAACAATAGCAGAACTCAAAATCACAAAATTCAAGTATTTTGACAGATTTTTGGGTTCAAGAACTCAAACCTCATGAATGTACATCCACACTTACGAATTTTTGAGCTTTTGTGTCTAGCCCAACAAGACACAAGCTTCCAATATCAGGCTGCTAAGATTGAACAAGGCTATAGCACAAATATTATCCAAAACAGAAAACTGAAAAAAGGAAAAAGCTTGATTAATGCAACCTTGTTTCCCACACTTGAATATCCCCAAACCACAAGCTCACAACACCTTGATAAGCTTCTTATCAGGGTGTATAGACCACTTATAGCCCAAAAATTTCAAGGTTTGAACCAAGAACTTAGCAAAATATCAAGATTTGGAAAATTATGCAATTTCTTGCATAATCTTTAAAAACGGGTTTTAGGATTCAAGATTCATAAACATTAAACATAAACAAGCATAGATTAAAATGGCACTTGGAATTCGTCACACAATTCAAACACAATTCATTGATAATGAAGAGGGATTTATAGATTGTTGACCAATAAGAAAACCAAGAGCAAGCCTCAATGTATGAGGTCCTATGCCTTAGATAGGCTACAAGTGTTCTAGAAATGCAAAGAAAAAACGTAAACCCTAAGCTACGAAGTCCCAATATGTAAGACCCCCAAAATATGATAACGGGACAGGTAGGCACTGAGGGGTCCCACATCATGGTAAGAGCATACATGACAATAAGGTAATAAAAGATAGAGTAAATAATATGACACTATTTAACAATTTACTTCAAAAGCTGTGGAATAAAGTTTTCATAGATACGGTCCCAGTCTGTGCATAAATAAGACACCAAACAAAGTCACCTATTTTACCAACATTTGATAATAGTCTTAGTGCATGAAAGTAAATTTATTTAACATGATTGAAATGGCTTAAGCAGTTTTTCCCAAAAGATTTGATCAAAAGAGTCATGTAATCTTCTAGTTGCCGGATCCTGTGGACTCCCATCCATAAAATCAAGCGTTTGCATTACCTGAGAAATAACATGTAAACGGGTCAACATAAAGTTGAGTGGCATTCATAGGTTTAATAGAAGAAGTTGTGGAATACAAGCAATGTTTTCCATTATGTAATATTAAAGAAATGAAAGTTGCACCAATGTGCAATTTAAATGTACTTCACATAATGCAATAGCTCATGACACCGAAGCGTTAACATATGTATTACTGGGGACCTCTAATAAGTATCTAGTCAAAATACTTGTATAAACGAATGTATATGCGTCGGTACTCATGACGGGGATTGTTAATCCCCATGGATCCATCCACAACAGTCGCGCTTGCGATATGTGAATTAACGGTTCATGATATAGAGGATTTTTGACTAAGGTAATAAGGCATTAAGTAAATCATGAAACTGTAAAAGCAATATTTAATACTTGATTGAATACTAGTAAAAGTAATACTGTAAAAAGTCTACTGCACGTATTCCACGCATGTATTTCTCACCCCGCATTTGTAAAACATGAATAAAGTAGTAAAAGGGGCTATGAACTCATCTTTAGCAAGTAATCACAAAGAAAAGGGGCTGAGCAAAAAGGAGTCTTCACGGACCTATGCAACGGTGACGCGTAATAAGAATGTGTTCAATGTAGCAATTAACGTTTTAGAAATAACGTGACATAATATGACCAAGTAACTTGCGTGCGATGACGAGACCTAAGCTTAAGATGAAATTTGACCAAAATGCCTTGAACCTAATGTAATAACATTATATTAACCTTATATGATGGTCCAAGCATTTTTGTGCGGGTTTCAAATACGTTTTAGGCTTGGTTCATGATGTTGAAATACTTAGCTGAATTCAGATTTCTGAAAATGACTGTGAAGATTGGGTCATAACTCAAAATCTATCATTGTACAGGGGATGAGACTTTTTGACATGTAAAGGTATTTCTCCTAACTTTAAAAGTTGGGGAAAAACAGACTTAGAACTATTTTCAATCAACGGGAATTCTATTTTTAGTGACAGGCTATCAAAACAGAAAGTTGTAAACGTCCTACGAAGCCTACGGTATTTTGGGCATAAATCCTAAATGGTATAAGATTTTGACACCAAACCAAAAAGAGAAGTTGCCTTATGATTTTACCTACTGTAAAAAGTTATAAAATACTATATTCATCCTTTTTACCCAAGACAATTTACCCACGTTTTAAGCATACCACTCAGATTTGACATAGTTTAGTAAAACGACCGTTCCGGGCTCATCCGGACACTTCCCGTTCCCAACCAACTCACCACTTGTTAAGGACATCAGTGGGTATCTATTTTTCAAATAAAAACATGGTCATATTTTTAAGAAAATTTTGCCATGACCTGTTTGTTTCTGTGGTGATTTCCATACTATCAAAACGACCCCAATTAGCAACCTAACCGCGAACAAGCAACTCTTAAACTATACCAAATCGCCACGCAAGTGTCCTAAGTCCTAATATGCCCTAAGTATTCATAATCTCAGTGGGTTTCACCCATGAGTTCAAAATCCATGAATCAATGAAATCAAAGTACTAGTAACATCAAAATCAAAATGTTAAGAGCGATTATACCTTCACACAAGTATGAATTCAATCCAAACGCGCAAATTAAAAAAATTCCTCCTCCTTGATTCTTAAAAATTTCGTGGCCCTAGGTCATAATAACATCCCCAAATGAAACTTTTATCCAACAAAATAAGGTTCTATGCATTGGAACAACAAAAACAAACATAGGATTTTACAAAAAGATCATCAAATCATAAGATTTGATGATTTTTGACCTCAAGCAAATACTTGATGCATGCTGTAATTAACACATGGGTATGAATAAGAATCATATATTAAACATGGAATTAGTATTAATTTACCTCAAAAAAAAAAATCAAAGGCTTTGGGTGTGTTTTGTGTTTCTCAGCCTAAGGGAGAAGGAAGGAGCAGAGAGATTTTTTTTTTGAAAAGTTACTGTGAGTTTATTTTGCAAGTATAGGGCCAAAATGGGTCAAACAAAGTCAAGTTTGGGCTCCATTGAGCCTAGTCCAGCCTAGTAACCCAAGAAAAGGCTCAAGGTTTTTGGTGTAAACTTTAGAAATTTTACGGGTTTAAATAACGAGTCGTTTCCGACGAAAACCGCGACTCGTTTATTTTTAAAACGAAATTTCTTTATAATTACTCGTAAACACTAGTTTGGCCCGGATTTCACTAAGTTGGATCAAAGAATCAAGAATAACTAGAAATCACATAAAAATAAATTTTATCGCGACGTTCGGACCCGAAAACTCAGTCCGACAGTCGGGAAACGCAAAAAAATGCAAAAGTTTACCACTGCGTCCGTAATTGTTCAAGATGTCGTTTTTCATTATTTTTGAGGCCAAGAGCCAATAATAAGTCATATAGAATGTGATAAAACCTCGTAGAAATTACAAAGATGAAGTTTGGACATCTTGCTAAATAATATCATAAATTAGCAAAATCCTTAGAATTTTATATTTAACTAAATTCCGAGGATGACACGTAATCACTTTAAAATAATTGGGAAATATGGTAAAAGTGTGAATAAGCACGCGTAACAAGTAAAAGAAAATTACTGAAAATCCGCGTTCTCACAGTCTTCCCCCCTAAAGGAACTCTGGTCCCTCAGAGTTTAACTGGAGGCAGTAGGTGACGGAAAAAGATGGGGATAATGGACTTTAAATTGCTCTTCGCTTTCCCAAGTGAATTCGGCGCCACGACGTGAGTCCCAGCGGACTTTAACGATCGGAAACCAACTGCGCCTTAGCTTCTTGACTTGTCGATCAACAATTTCGATTGGCTCTTCAACGAAATACATTTTGTCGTCGACTTTGATCTCCTCTCACGGAATCTGAACGTCTGAATCGGACAAACATTTCTTAAGGTTGGAAATGTGAAAAACGTTATGGATGCAACTTAGCTCTTGCGGTAAGTTCAAACGATAAACCACCGGGCCAATACGTTCGATAATTTCAAATGGTCCCACGAAACGAGGGGCTAACTTACCTATCTTACCAAACCTAACTAGTCCCTTCCAGGGAGATACCCTTAAAAGTACTAGGTCACCAACTTGAAATTCTAGAGGTCTACGCCTGATGTCCGCATAACTCTTTTGTCGGCTTCTGGCAGTTTTCAGTCTCTCCCTGATTTGAACAATCTTATCCGTAGTTTCCTGGACTAACTCAGGTCCTATTAACTGTCTGTCACCCACTTCGTTCCAAATCACACGAGATCTACATTTCCGTCCGTATAGTGCCTCGAAAGGTGAACACTTGACACTCTTGTGGTAACTGTTATTATAGGAGAATTCGATCAAGGGAAGGTGAGTGTCCCAACTCCCTGCAAAATCCATGACACATGCTCGTAACATGTCTTATAGGGTCTGAATTGTACGTTCACTTTGATCGTCGGTTTTCGGGTGATAAGCTGTACTCATCAATAATTGTGTACCCAATGCCTTCTGGAGAGCTCGCCAGAAGTGAGAAGCAAAGCGACTATCCCGGTTAGAGATAATCGTCACGGGTACTCCATGTTTCGCAACAACCTCCTTTATATAAATTTAGGCCAACTTCTTAGTCTTATAATCTTCGCGGATAGGAATAAAATGGGCAGACTTGGTTAGCCTATCCACGATGACCTAAATTGCATCGTATCCACCACTGCTTCTAGGTAATTTCGTAACAAGATCCATGGCAATTCCTTCCCATTTCCATTCCGGGACTTCGGGTTGTTGCAAGAGACCTGAAGGTTTTTGATGCACTGCTTTGACTTTTGAACAGGTTAAACACTTGTTGACATATTCTGCAATATCTGACTTCATCCCAGGCCACCAATACACATCTCTTAAATCGTAGTACATTTTATCTGCGCCCGGATGAACTGAAAACCTCGAAGCATGAGCTTCATCCATTATCACTTTTCTGACCCCTCCAACCAATGGGATCCATATTCTGCCAACGAACATGATGGTTCCGTCGCCTTTTCTTACAAACTAGGCCTCTAAACCTCGTAGCCTTTCAGATGGGGCTTTAAGGTCCTTAGCGGCTTCACCCTGCGCCTCCAAAATTCTAGTCTTAAGGTCCGACTGGATAGGTATACTCATGGCACGTGCTTTCCTGGGTTTGAGTCTTTCCTTCCTACTTAAAGCATCAGCCACTACGTTGGCCTTGCCTGGGTGGTATTTAATTTCGCGTTCGTAATCAACGAGTAGCTCCAACCATCGCCTTTGACGCATATTTAAATCCTTTTGATTGAAGATATACTGTAGACTCCTATGATCTGTATAAATCACACTCTTTGTTCCATAGAGATAATGCCTCCATATTTTTAATGCAAAGATCACCGCACCTAATTCCAGGTCATGAGTGGTGTAATTCTTTTCATGGATTTTAAGCTGTCGGGAGGCATAAGCAATCACTTTACCCCTTTGCATAAGTACACACCCAAACCCTTGGTGGGATGCGTCGCAATACACTACGAAATCTTCCGGTCCATCAGGAAGTGCTAACACTGGGGCGTTACATAATTTCTCCTTTAGCAAGCAGAAGGCTTGCTCCTGATCCTCTCCCCAAATGAAAGCTTTATTTTTCTGAGTTAACAAGGTTAACGGCTTGGCGATTTTGGAGAAATCTTCAATAAATCGACGATAGTATCCAGCCAACCCAAGAAATGAATGGATCTCGGTAGGCGTCTCAGGGGTTTTCCAACTTTTAACTACTTCGATCTTGCTAGGATCCACATGTATGCCATCCTGATTAACCACGTGGCCCAAAATTGTACTTCCTTCAGCCAAAATTCACACTTAGAGAATTTGGCGAATAATTTCTCTTCTTTAAGGAGGTTTAGGATTGTTCTAAGATGATGCTCATGTTCTTCTTCTGATTTGGAGTAGATGAGGATATCGTCGATAAAGACTATGACAAATTTATCGAGATAGGGTCTGCAAACACGGTTCATTAAATCCATAAAGACGGTCAGGGCATTAGTAAGACCAAATGGCATGACCGTAAATTCAAAGTGACCATAACGGGTTCTAAAGGCGGTTTTCGGTATGTCGCTGTCGTGAACTCTTAATTGATGGTAACCGGATCGGAGATCTATCTTGAAAAAACAGCAGGCACCCTGTAACTGATCGAATAGGTCATCAGTCTGAGGGAGTGGGTAACGGTTCTTAATAGTTAGCTTGTTCAGTTCCCGATAATCGATGCACATTCTCAAGGTATTGTCCTTTTTCTTTACGAAGAGTACTGGAGCTCCCCACGGCGAATGGCTGGGTCTAATGAAACCTTTCTCTTGTAATTCCTTAAGCTGATTTGCCAACTCATTCAATTCGGAGGGGGCTAAACGGTAGGGTGACTTGGCAACTGGTAACGCACCTGGAACAAGGTCGATACGAAACTCTACTTCTCGAACGGGAGGTAGTCCGGGCAATTCTTCTGGAAATACCTCCGGGAATTCGCGAACAACGAAGATATCAACAATATTCTTCTCATCCGCCTTAATACTAGAGAGGGGTTTAAGATTGTCGGCAGGGTCTTCGCCATGAATTTCTAGAGTTTTACCGGATGGAAGGGGGATACGCACAACCCTTTTAGAACAAACAATAACAGCTCGATGGGTGGATAACCAGTCCATACCTACTATGACATCAAAACTGCCTAGACGCGTTGGTAAAATGTAGATTTTAAATATGTGGCCTAATAAATCAAGAGTGCAACCACGAAAGACTGTGCTGGTGCTAAGAATGGTACCGTCGGCCAGTTCTACCTCAAAACTAACGCATAAGGCCGAAGGAGTGATATCAAGGAAAGGAGCAAAAGAAGTGGATACGAAACTTCTCTCAGCACCGAGTCGAATAATACTGCAACATAGTGGTCGTTAAGAAGAAACGTACCTGCAACCACTTGGAAGTTCTGCTGGGGGTTTTCGACCAACTGGTATACTTGTCCCCTGTTTCCGTCGTTTCTCTGGTTCCCGGCTAGAGGACATTGGCTCCTAAAATGTCCCTTTTCGTTGCATCCAAAGCAGACTAGTTTACACCCAGCTTCATCATGGCCAATTCGGTTACACAACCTACATCTTGGGGGGCACGGGCCCACTAGGTGATGCCAATTGCATCGTTCACACTTCGGAAGATTTCCCGCATACCTTGGCCTCGCAACTGGAGCAGCAGGGATAGGGGCTGGAAGGGCATGAGCTGGAGCTGGAGCTGGAGCTGGAGCTGCTAGAGGGACAACTGCATAGAGGGCAGTTGTTTCTGCATTTCTGTTGCCCTGCTTAAACTTATTTTTGATCCTATTCTTATTTCCCTTGAACCCCGTACTGTTGTTACCGGTGTTTCCTAACGGTTCTCCATCACTCTTCCTTTTCTTGTCTTTGGACCTTGTAGCCTTATCCGCCTTGCTTTCTGCAGACGGTTCCACTAGTTCACGTGCCATACTTACCGCTTCTTGCAAGGTGTTGGGCTTCGAAGCAGTGATGTGTCCCTTGATTGACCTGGGAAAACCCTTTGCATACCTCTTGATCTTTTTCTGTTCAGTCGGAACCAATTCTGGGCACATCAAGATCAGTTCATGAAATCTGTTGTTGTAGGCCTCAATGTCATAATCCTTCATTTGAAGGTTCCACAGTTCTTGTTCCATTCTTTCAATGGCCACTTCGGGGCAGTACTCGGAGTTCATTAATGACTTGAAATCGTTCCAAGACATCCCGTTAGCGTTGTTTATTCCTAACCTCTGGATATTTCCATTCCACCAGGTGAGGGAACCTCCTTCTAGAGTGCTAGCAGCAAACATGACCTTGTCTTCTTCCGCACATTTGCAGGTTCCAAATACCTGCTCCATCTTTTCATACCACTTGGTCAAACCCACCATACCTTCTGTACCCTTGAAGGCGTGAGGTTTCCCTGACATGAATGTTTTGTGTGAACACCCTTGTGAAACTGATGAACTTTCTGCCTGGGTCTGAGCATTTCGCCTCTGCTCATAATTTGCTACGGCCCTCTCCACTCTCCTAGAGATAATTTTGTCCATCCTTTCTTTTCGGGCTTGCCTATTACTCAAAGTTCTGCGGAGTGGAGGCATGCTTCTGTCAACAGCACAATACAAATTCGATGAGAATCAGTATGAGTATTTTATTTCCAAAAATTCATGCAGAATAAATGAGAAACAAGATAGAAGTTTTATGAATACATCACTGAATGTCAACACGTATCGCAACACTGACTATAATAGAGTTTCATACAAGGATCGCGATAGATTAAGTGTCTAAGGAATAACGACAGGAATAGCAGTAGTCTTAAAGTATCGAATGACAAGTAAATCTTGAATTGTGGAAAAAGAAAATACAATGTGTATAACCATGCAATATGCTTAAGCCCATCTAGTAATAAATTGTCACATCCATGGACCGATCAAATCCATACATATAAGATTCAAAAACAGATGGTTTGCAGTGTATAACTATCTTGTTCAAGTGAATGGCTAGTTCCCTTGCACAAGACAGTCATAAACTACTTTATTCAAACATTTAAAACAAAGGTGCAAAACAAGATCAAATGAAAGGAAATACTAGAAGTTCATTAATCAAAGGTTTCCATGTGTACTGTATCAGTACATAGTTTGGTTACAAAGGTGTATATACAAAAGATACAAAACTACACCCAAACCATAAGTGACACTAACTGCTCAGCAGTTTAGTGGAAAAGTACTAAAGTTACATCATAAATAAAAACACCCAAAGAGTAAAAGATACATGATAAAGGGTGTATGGAACTAAATACTGAATAGAACTACTAATGGTCACTGGATGACTTCGCGGGTGATGCTGCCGACTGAGTCTGAGAAGGACCTGCATCCTCTGAATCTGACGAATAATCTGAGCTAACTGAGACCTCATTCATCTTGACGCCCAACTTTTCCTTCAGAAGGGCCTGTACCAACTCGAGGGTCTTGAGTAGCCGCTTAATTTCCTTATTCATCTTCTTATTGTCCACTTGGAGGTCCAGAATTCTGTCATGAAAACTTGTCATAATCAGTCCATCCGCTTGACAGTTCTCCTCAAACTTCTCCTTGTGAGCCTTAAATTCCCTTTTTAGTTTGTTTGCTTTGGTTTCCAACTCTCTGTGAGAAGTGAAGATGTAGTCCATTCCCATGTTAAGATCGCTAACCTGACGGGTAAGTGAAGGGAGGTCCTCGTCGGTAGAGACGGTAGGAGCAACAGAGTCAGCTTCAGAAGATTCTTCTATCTCCTGGTCGTTATCTTGGTTGGGCTGATCGATGGCATTCTCCTCGATTGGGTCCTCCTCGGGATCTTCCTCAGGATCTTCCTCAGAATCTTCCTCAGGATCTTCATCAGGATCTTCTTCTTTAGAAGTTTGCTGAAGAATTTCCTGATTCACCTCCTCAGGATCTTCCTCCATAAATTGAGAATCATCCTGGGAGTCGTCTTCAGTATGAATGGTGCCTTCTGAAAAGTGTAGAACGGTGGACGGTGATTGAGGTGGAGAATCCATCTACATAAGGAGGAAAGTGCGGATATATTGTATAAGTGTGATGAAACTGAAAGAAACACGATAATGAAAACTGTGTAACACTTTCAAATATACTTAATCGAATATTATAAGGATAATGAAAGTAAGTAATGAGGATTAGAGAGTTACCCGCGTGGATACCGAACATCTTGGCAGATTCCATGTTTGACACTAAGACTCATAGGATTTTCTTGAAAAATATGGGTCATAGACTAAGCTTAAAACGACTCGATTCACTATGACCATGGCTCTGGTACCAATCTGTAAGACCCCCAAAATCTGATAACGGGACAGGTAGGCACTGAGGGGGCCCACATCATGGTAAGAGCATACATGACAATAAGGTAATAAAAGATAGAGTAAATAATATGACACTATTTAACAATTTACTTCAAAAGCTGCGGAATAAAGTTTTCATAGATACGGTCCCAGCCTGTGCATAAATAAGACACCAAACAAAGTCACCTAGTTTACCAACATTTGATAATAGTCTTAGTGCAGGAAAGTAAGTTTATTTAACATGATTGAAATGGGTTAAGCAGTTTTCCCCAAAAGATATGATCAAAAGATTCATGAAATCTTCCAGTTGCCGGATCCTGCGGACTCCCATCCATAAAATCAAGCGTTTGCATTACCTGAGAAATAACATGTAAACGGGTCAACATAAAGTTGAGTGGCATTCATAGGTTTAATAGAAGAAGTTGTGGAATACAAGAAATGTTTTCCATTATGTAATATTAAAGAAATGAAAGTTGCACCAATGTGCAATTTAAATGTACTTCACTTAATTCAATAGCTCATGACACCGAAGCCTTAACATATGTATTACTGGGGACCTCTAATAAGTATCTAGTCAAAATACTTGTATAAACGAATGTATATGCGTCGGTACTCATGACGGGGATTGTTAATCCCGATGGATCCATCCACAACAGTCGCGCTTTCGATATGTGAATTAACGGTTCATGATATAGAGGATTTTTGACTAAGGTACTAAGGCATTAAGTAAATCATGAAACTGTAAAAGCAATACTGAATACTTGATTGAATACTAGTAAAAGTAATACTGTAAAAAGTCTACTGCACGTATTCCACGCATGTATTTCTCACCCCGCATTTGTAAAACATGAATAAAGTAGTAAAAGGGGCTATGAACTCACCTTTAGCAAGTAATCACAAAGAAAAGGGGCTGAGCAAAAAGGAGTCTTCACGGACCTATGCAATCGTGACGCGTAATAAGAATGTGTTCAATGTAGCAATTAACGTTTTAGAAATAACGTGACATAATATGACCAAATAACTTGCGTGCGATGACGAAACCTAAGCTTAAGATGAAATTTGACCAAAATGCCTTGAACATAACCTTATATGATGGTCCAAGCATTTTTGTGCGGGTTTCAAATACGTTTTAGGCTTGGTTCATGATGTTGAAATACTTGGCTGAATTCAGATTTCTAAAAATGACTGTGAAGATTGGGTCATAACTCAAAATCTATAATTGTACAGGGGATGAGACTTTTTGACATGTAAAGGTATTTCTCCTACCTTTAAAAGTTGGGAAAAAACAGACCTAGAACTATTTTCAATCAACGGGAATTCCATTATTAGTGACAGGCTATCAAAAACAGAAAGTTGTAAACGTCCTACGAAGCCTACGGTATTTTGGGCATAAATCCTAAATGGTATAAGATTTTGACACCAAACCAAAAAGAGAAGTTGTCTTATGATTTTACCTACTGTAAAAAGTCATAAAATACTATATTCATCCTTTTTACCCAAGACAATTTACCCACGTTTTAAGCATACCACTCAGATTTGACCTAGTTTAGTAAAACGACCGTTCCGGGCTCATCCGGACACTTCCCGTTCCCAACCAACTCACCACTTGTTAAGGACATCAGTGGGTATCTATTTTTCAAATAAAAAAATGGTCATATTATTAAGAAAATTTTGCCATGACCTGTTTGTTTCTGTGGTGATTTTCATACTATCAAAACGACCCCAATTAACAACCTAGCCGCGAACAAGCAACTCTTAAACTATACCAAATCGCCACGAAAGTGTCCTATGTCCTAATATGCCCTAAGTATTCATAATCTCAGTGGGTTTCATCCATGAGTTCAAAATCCATGAATCAATGAAATCAAAGTACTAGTAACATCAAAATCAAAATGTTAAGAGCGATTATACCTTCACACAAGTATGAATTCAATCCAAACACGCAAATTAAAAAAATTCCTCCTCCTTGATCCTTAAAAATTTTGTGGCCCTAGGTCATAATAACATCCCCAAATGAAACTTTTATCCAACAAAATAAGGTTCTATGTATTGGAACAACAAAAACAAACATAGGATTTTACAAAAACATCATCAAATCATAAGATTTGATCATTTTTTACCTCAAGCAAATACTTGATGCATGCTGTAATTAACACATGGGTATGAATAAGAATCAAAAATTAAACATGGAATTAGTATTAATTTACCTCAAAAAAAAAAAATCAAAGGCTTTGGGTGTGTTTTGTGTTTCTCAGCCTAAGGGAGAAGGAAGGAGCAGAGAGATTTTTTTTTTGAAAAGTTACTATGAGTTTATTTCGCAAGTATAGGGCCAAAATGGGTCAAACAAAGTCAAGTTTGGGCTCCATTGAGCCTAGTCCAGCCTAGTAACCCAAGAAAAGGCCCAAGGTTTTTGGTGTAAACTTTCAAAATTTTACGGGTTTAAATAACGTGTCGTTTCCGATGAAAACCGCGACTCGTTTATTTTTAAAACGAAATTTCTTTATAATTACTCGTAAACACTAGATTGGCCCGGATTTCACTAAGTTGGATCAAGGAATCAAGAATAACTAGAAATCACATAAAAATAAATTTTATCGCGACGTTCGGACCCGAAAACTCATTCCGACAGCCGGAAAACGCAAAAAAATGCAAAAGTTTACCACTGCGTCCGTAATTGTTCAAGATGTCGTTTTTCATTATTTTTTAGGCCAAGAGCCAATAATAAGTCATATAGAATGTGATAAAACCTCGCAGAAATTACAAATATGAAGTTTGGACATCTTGCTAAATAATATCGTAAATTAGCAAAATCCTTAGAATTTTATATTTAACTAAATTCCGAGGATGACACGTAATCACTGTAAAATAATTGGGAAATATGGTAAAAGTGTGAATAAGCACGCGTAAAAAGTAAAAGATAATTACCGAAAATCCGCGTTCTCACACAATATTGCCCTTTCTAGATTTTGAAAATTCTTGAACATGTGAACTCTTTTGGCAGTTAGTTGAGGTGTCAAAGGTGGAATTGTGATCAATGGCTTATAAGAAAGCTTAGGATTGAAGCTGAATGTGGATGGTTGGATGGTTGTCACCTTTTGGTAGTTTCTTCAACCTTTGTAGCAGGGGAATCATGTGTGGGGATTTTGGTTGAGGAGGTGTCAAGTTTAGGAGTTGGGTTAGGGTTAGGGGACCCTTAATCAATATTCTGGAGGTGATGGAGGTTTATTTTTTGCTTAATCAATAAACCCCAATTCGTGTTCTTGAGTAAATAGTAACACGTTTAATCTGATTTGGGTTTTAAAACTTGTGTTGAGGGCCAAAAATTAACTAATCAGAGATTAGTTAATTTTGTTGTGAGTGGAAGGCTGAGGTGGAGGAAGGCTGGGTGGTGATTGGTTCAATTAGGTTAGTGGGACACATGGAGGATGGTGGTTGGTCTAGGTTATTTTCCTTGTCTGCCATCTTTAGCCCTCAATCTTTCTATTTCCTTTCACTTGTTTTTTTAATAAACACAATCCGAATTCCCTTTGTATTATAAGTTTTCTTTTTCACACTTTTGCCCCAAATACTTTTCCAAAGTATTTTCAGGGGTATTTCTTGCCATTTGATGATTCTTGAAGGGCTGTTTTGGCATTTTATTCAAAGATTATGGTCTTGACTTGTATGATTGACTTCTTGGAGGACTAATATTGACAAGTCTTGATTTATGAGGGACCATTCTTGCCAATTCTTCAAATTGAAGGGCCCTTTTTGTAAATTTAACAAACGTTAAGGACCAAACTTGTAATTATGAATATACAAGGGTTTAAAGTATCAATTCTTCAATATTGGAGGACCCTTCTTGTACAATCTTCAAATCTTCAAGGGTTATTCTTGGAAAATCTTCATTTGGGCTTGGTTCTTTGTGCGGCTTCGTTTCCCGTGTTCGTTTTTACTTGTTCTTTGTGATCTTTTGTCATTTTCTCAATATCCGTACCTAGAATACACATTGAAAAAATACAAGCATATATATGGTCTTTTTGATGATGTTTTGTATATTTAAAGCCCAAAAATAACGATGAGATCATGTATAAAAGTCATCTCATCACTCCCCCTGATGTTGGAGTTTTTATCACTCTATAGGAAAAGAGGGCAATTAGGGTAAGTATGACGATTTAGGAAAATCGTGCACAAATGACCCAAAGTGGGGATCTTTCTCAAGGAGGCTTGGTGTGTGTGTAATGAAATGATTAACTTTGTGATTATATTGTTATGAGAAAGAAAATAGAAATGGGATAAGAAGAGAATGACGGTTACGATGACGATTTACACTAAGACGGAAAAGTCGTACACGTAAAACCGTAAAAGGCACCAAAATTAAAATTTTACTCTAAAAATTCCTAAAAATCACTAAAAATACACTAAAATATTCTAAGGGTTCACAAAAAATCCAAACTTGTGAAAACCTTTTAATTAAATAATTATTAATTTTTTTAATGCTAATTAAAGGCCTAAAAATCAAAATTAACTAATAAAAAGTCCAAATCAAGATCTTAAAGTCTGCAAACCTTTAAAGTAACCTAATTAAGCTAAAAAGTATTTTTCAAAACTTTTAAAACCACTAAAAACTATTTTTAAACAATTAAAAACTATAAAAATTATAAAAACTTAAAATAATTCTAGAAAATAACTGAAAGACCCTAAAAATATTTGGAAAGTTGTAAAATTCCTAATTAAGAGTCTAGAACCTAGGAAAAATATAAAAACTTAGAAAATCAGACTTTTAATTTTTAATAATAAAATAATATTAAAATATTAATAAAAATCCAAAAATCCTAAAAATTCTAAAAAGTTGCAACCTAGCTAATTTTAACCTAAATAACTCAGAAATGAAGTTGAAATTACCTAAATACACTTAATGGGCCTAGAAAATGGGCTAAACCCAAAACAGTCACCTTAATGGGCCAAATTGAGCCCAATAAGAAAACGTTTGTAAAAATGGCCCAAAAAGCACTACTTGACTCAAAATTTGATTTTGAACAACTTTTTCTAAAGGCCCAAAAGCTGAAAATGTGAAATAAGCAAGCTTATACCAAACAGCTTATTCTTAATGGGCTTTTTGGCCCATTAAGCTATAAGCTAATGCCATAAGCTCAAATTAGACACACAGGCTTCTTTTGAGCTAAATAAGACTTCTGTAAAAAGAAATTTGAAATAAGCCAAAGGAATAAGCCTGAAAATGCAAAAAGCAATCTACAGAAAACGACAAAATAGTCGTTTTTGAGTTCTAGGCCACCCCAAGAGCTGATTCAAGTTTCTAAAGCTTTTAAATGACTTAAATAATCTAAATCAGCAAAAAGTTTTCAAATAAGCTGAATCAATAAGCTGGAAAAAGCAAATAAGCACTTATGAAAAAGTCCAATAAGTTAGTTTTCTAGCAAAAGTCAAAGTCAAAGTCCAATAAGCTCCAGTCTAATCAAATGGGTCAAATAATGAAGATCTATCACAAAAAATAAGTTGTTGCAGGTCTGGATAAGCCAAAATGGCTTATTGATAAGCTGGAAGCAAATTAACACTAGCATGGGCTAGTTTTGGGTGTTGAGCAGTGGGAACTTTTCCCACTACTTGACTTGTTTGACTTTTTTGTCTTTAGTGACTTTTTTGGAGATTCAAGTTACAAAAAGGCACCCAATTGATCAGTGGATCAAGAGGAGTCAATCACAACAAAGATATCACAATCACAATCACCCAATTTGTACAGTTAATTCAAAACATCACCAGATCACTCACAGACATGAACAAATAAGCAGTTGAGGTTCAATAAGCACTTTTAGCACAATTCAGCCAGCCAAACTTAACCAAATGCATACACAAGCAGTATTAAACTTAAATAAGCAAGTCTAAATAGGTTTCATGCACTGATTCAAAGTATTAAGCAAGATTGAAGCACTTAAAGTTACTGATGAACACAAGAACATGCAGTTTTCACTTTTGCTGATGCAATTGACCAACAAGCCAGATTCAACCACTCAAATCTATCACATATGTTATATAAATAATGTTTAAACAACTTTTAACCCTAAGCATGCATAAAATCTAGGTTTTACCAAAATATTTGGTCAAAAACAGTTAAAATCAACAAGTTATAGCACAATGTATGATTCAAGGTTTCAAACTAAAAAACTTGCAGCAAACAACTCTTAACCAAGCATATATCATATACAAAGCACAAACACAAACTTCCATCCACAAAATAACAAGTTATGATTTAAAGCAGGTAATCCCAAACACCCCTTTATCTTTTTAATCCAAAAATTAAACAAGTATAAGTGTGATTCAGTTTACCAAATGACTAATCTAGCATACTAACAACATTAACATGCAAGATTAAGCAGATTCAGGCCAAGAAAACAACAAGAACACAAGTAGAGCACAAATTCACCCAAAATCTAAAATTTATCAGATTTTCAAGGTTTTAAGACAAACCTCATGGATGTACATCCACACCCACGAATTTTAGAGCTTATGTACTAGCAAGAACAAGTACAAGCTTCCACAAACAACCCTGCTAAGAATCAACAAGGTTAAGAGCACAATATGAAAATCAGAAAAAGTAAAAATCCTTGGTTAATGCAACCTTGTTACCCCACACTTGATTATCCCCAAGTTATAAGCTTCACCATACCTTGATAACACAATATCAGGATGCTATGATCAGCCCTATAGCCCAAGAATTCCAAGGTTTGAACAAGAACTTAGCAAAATATCAAGAAAAGTGGAAATGTGCAAACTTTTGCACACTCCTTTTGAAAACAGGTTTTTGATTCAAGAATAATGAACAAAGAACAATAACAAACAGATTATAAGAGTGGCACTTGAGCTTTCTTCAACAAATTCCAACACATTTCATTGATATGAATATGAGATTTACAGAAAAGTGAACAACTGAAAATTCAAGAGCAAAATGCAAATGTTGCACCCTAATGCCTTTATATAGGCTACAAGTTATCTAGGAAAGCTGAGAAAAACGTAAACCCTAGCTAAATGAAGTTCCAAATTTGCCCTTGTCTTGTTTGAACTTTTGAAGGATCATGTGACTGATTTTGTTGTCTTGTGGTAGCTGGCAAGGAGAAAGTTGATCAAAGGGCTTGTAACAAGCTTAGGATGTAAGCTGAATTCTCAAACGTTGGATGGCTGTCACAATTTTGGCACTATGCATAAGCTTGTAGCAGGGGAATCTTGTGTGGGACAAGGGAGTAAGGTGGAAAGCATTTTTGAGGTTGGGAAGTGATTAAGGGGTCATCAATCACTAATCTGGAGGGTTTTGTGGTTTAATTGTTACTTAATCAAAAACTCCCAGTTTTGTGTATGAACATGAAGAACAGCTCATTTGATCTTTGTTGTGGGTTTAAGAGGTGTTTAGCGCCGGTTAATTGTTAATTAACCATTTGGAAAGTTATTTAACAACAAACAGTGAGTGGGATATGATGTGGAGCTTTGGTGGGTTTTGAGTGGTTGTGGAGTGGTAGTGGGGCACGTGTCACCCCACTACTGGTCTAGGTAAGAATTGTGTCTGGCCAACTTAAGCCCCTCTCCTTTCTTCTTTCTTCCATATTGTAAATAATCCAACACAATCCGTTTTCCTTTGTAATCCAACTTTTCATTTTCACACTTTTGCCCCAAATAGTTTTGTAAAGTGAATTCAAGGGTAATTCTTGCCATTTTGTGATTCTTGAGGGACTGATTTGGCATTTTCTTGATTGATAATGGTCTTGACTTGTATGATTGACCTTTTGGAGGACTAAAGTTGCCAAGTCTAGCTTGATGAGGGACCATTTTTGCCAAGTCTTCAAAGTCAAGGGTCCTTTTGGTAATTTTGATATTTTCAAAGGACCAAATTTGTAATTCTTGTATCTTGGAGTTCTTCATGGTGTATTTGACTTTACGAAGGACTAATATTGACATTTTAGCTTTGTTGAGGGGCTAAAATTGCCAATTCTTCAAAGTTGAGGGCCCTTTTGGTAATTTTGACAAACTTTAGGGACCAATCTTGTAATTATGAAGATACAAGGGTATAAAGTGTCAATTCTTCCATATTGGAGGACCCTTCCTCACAATTCTTCAAATCTTCAAGGGTTTTCTTGGAAAATTCTTCATTAGGGCTTGATTCAATGTGCGACTTCGTTTCCCGTGTTCGTTTTTGCATGATTCTTGTGATCTTTTGTCATTTTCTCAATATCCTTACCTAAAATACACAAGCAACAAACACAAGCATATTTATGGGTATTTTGATGATATTTAATGCATTTTAAGCCCTTTTTGGACGATGAGACTATGTATAAAAGCAGTCTCATCACTCCCCCATACTAAAATAAAGTATCGTAGCATCTCCAAAATTCATTTTTATTCACTTTTATTGAACGATAAACTAGCTACACTACTAATATTACTACTACTACTTGCGTTTTAGACATAATGTATGATTTTCATCGCAAAATGGGACGTTTAGGTTCATAGAATAAGAACACGTGAATGCTTTGTTAGAAATAATTTCGTCGTCCTCGATTTTCACCCCAATTCCATGCCAAGCGTGCAACTAGATCATTGTCATTATAAGTTAGTAATGCTAACACTACTCATATGCCCTAATCACGTACTTATCCTCCCAATTTCCTAAGTTGTATCTCTTATATTTTATTTTGGCTTGAATGTTTCACGAGGATACATTGTTTGACTTATGCGATAATAGAGATTTAGGTCTAAAAATAGAGTTCTAACGATGTAACCAAGACCATCAAATCAATAACCCTCCCTAATATACAACGATGTCAAAAAATTAAGTCAACAAGAAGGATCGATAAACACGGTTTTATAACGGTTTTGAACATGAGACTTATTACCAAGACTTTTATACGCCCCCAAACGGAAAGGCCTTATTATCTTTGGTTTACCTCCATCTTTTATTCAACTTCACCATGAAGCTTTTATTATGACTTCGGTCTTGCCTTGCCTTTTATTATCCGCCTCATCGGTAGTTTTATTAGCCAAAGACGTATATCCTCATGCTAAGGCGAATTTTGGACCTTTAAAGCTTCAAAGATTAAGGCTTGATTCACTTTCAATTTTGCATAGATTTTTCGGCCTTGTGGGGCTTCAAATTGTTTGCTTGATTTAGGTGAGCACTTGAAATCTTATTATTGGGTGAAGCTTTTGATTATTCGGGTGCCAATACTTCAAAACCGTGATGCTGGCGATACCTTAATGTCTTCCCAATTTAATTACATGAAAGCTACTAGAAAAGACTAGAAACCCAACAATCAAGACTAAACCGCTAAGTCAGTATTTATTAAGCAAAAAATATTTACATGCGAAGGGAGAATAAGCAAACAACGAGAACACATGAGTTTTTGAAAGAATACGAGTACTCTACGTTTAGCATAGTAACTTATAATTAACCATATCATTTCTCATCCTCATTTAAGAGACTTAGCCTAATGTGAAGTTAAGGAATCGAAGCTAAGTGCTCAACACGCACGGTCGAGTCAAAAATTACTTTTATTCTCGCCATCAGAAAACCTACATTCGTATCTTCAGACACTTATAAAACATGAGAAAATTTTTAAAATTTGGCCATTTTTAGCCTTATTTTGCAACAAAACGATAAACAAAAAGATAAACTTAAGAAAGCGTGAAGGTTTGGCAAGGCAAGTATCTATTCACCTCGCCATACTAAAGTTAAACATTGTCCTCAATGTTTCGAATCTAGGGGTGCAAACACCCCCATACTAGAGACGTAGTCGAATGCCTAATCTAGCATGGAAAGGGTGTAACCGTTAAATTTAAAGCAGTTTATGAAGTGTGCTAAAAACCCAAGGTTAGAACAACAAAGGATATATCATATGGATATTGAGAAAGTCTTCAAAGCAAACGATCGAGTGCTCTCATAAAACGAACACGAGAGGCTCCAATCGTGAAGATAATGATCATCTAAAATCCACAATTCACAAACAACCACGGAACAAAGGTTGGAAGGGCACAAATCCCCACACGTTACTACATTAGAAAGCGATAATATGTACGTAGGAAAAGCATGGGACTCCCCCACGAGGCACCTCGTTTTTTATTACCGAGTCATGAGCTCGACTCGATCCCCTCAATACTAATTATCATTGGGGAAAGTGATTTGGTCGAGGTAGTTCAAGGATGGAACTTCCCCGCCAAAGTAGTGCTTCAACCTATGTCCATTCACCTTGAAATTGGGGCCATCATTTTGAGCTAGCTCGATGGTCCCATATGGAAATACTTGATTCACGGTGAATGGACCGGACCAACGGGATTTCAACTTACCGGAAAAGATTTTCAATCAAGAATTAAAAAGCAAAACTTGATCCCCAATGTTAAAAACCCGGTTTTTAATTTTAGAATCATGCAACTTTTTAGTTTTTTCTTTATAAATCAATGAATTTTCATAAGCAATATCCCTTAATTCATTCAATTTATTTAATTGCATTTTCTGGTGTTTTCCCGCGGTCTCCATGTCATCATTACAATGCTTTAGGGCCCAATAAGCCTTGTGTTCCAATTCAATTGGCAAGTGACAATTTTTCCCATACACAAGCTTATAGGGAGTGCACCCAATAAAAGGGTTTGGTTTTCTAATCTAATAAAAAGTGGAAATGAAAATTTAAATTAAAGATAATTAATTTAATGACGATTAATAAAAACTTGAATTGAAATTAGAATTAAGATTAAAATAAAATTAAAAATAAAAATAAACAAACAATAAAGAAACAGTAAAGTAACAGTAAACCTTTAAAATACCCAAAAGATAACTGATTCGGAACTCTAAACTTTGCCTTTGGTTCGGAAGTTTCTGAAGCCCCTTGATTCGGAAGTATCCGAATGAAGACCCTTGGTTCGGAAGTTTAGAACTTCCGAATGAAACACCTTGATTCGGAACTTTGGACTTCCGAATGAAGCTCCTTGTTTCGGAAGTTTGGCTTCGTTCGGAACTTTCTGGCTTGATTCGGAAGTTTTACATTCATCCGGAACTTACTGATTCGGAAGTTCTCTATGTTCCGATTCGGAACTTTTGGTAAAAAATCGGTTCGGAACTTATGCCTTGGTTCGGAAGTTACTGATTCGGAAGTGATTGGTTCGGAAGTTTCTGGCTTCGTTCGGAACTTTTTAAACTGATTCGGAACTTAATACTTCATTCGGAACTTTGGCTTGGTTCGGAAGTTTTAACTTGGTTCGGAACTTTTTAAAGGTAAACTCACTCGGAACTTTTGAGTGACTCGGAACTTTTGAAAACAAAACTCATTCGGAAGTTACTGTTCACTCATTCGGAAGTTCTGGGAAACCCAGATACAGAAACTATCCCGAAGAACAAGGAAACACGATTTTGATCCAAAAATTACCAAGTTTTTCACCAAAAACTTAAATAAATCAATCACAAAGCATCTACTAACCATAAACTACTAATCCCATCAACAAAAACACAAATCCCAACAACTTTTAAAGATCAAATCAAGAAAATAAAAACTTAAAAACTTGAAGATAAAGATGATGATGAACAAGATAAAATTGAAAGATTAAACAAGAACTTAGTATTGAATGATTAATGTTTTGACAAGATAAATCAAAGATTAAAATTACAAGATGAGAAAATTAAAGTTTAAAATCACCAATCACCCTAATGGTGATGGTGATGAAACGGAACAGAGAGAAAAAGCGGGGAAGAAGAAACTAAAAAAACTTGTCTAAATGTGTGAGGGGAGGGCTATTTATAGCCTTGTCTTTTGGTTGGTGAGTGGGCTTTCTCCCGTTCTTCTTGTCTTTTCGTCTTTTCAGAAAAGTTTCCGTTTTCGATTCTGATTCGGGATTTGTCGTCGATTAAATTCAACTCGTCTTTTAATTTCTTCGTTTAATAGACTTGAGTTTCTTCGACTTATATAAATCTTCCATCTTTGGTCCTTTTCTTCGATAAATCTTCGAATAGGCCCAGTGACTTCAAATCTTTTGCATCTCTTGGACAATAGACTTTATCTTGAGTCTTTTTCTTCAGTAAAACCCGTGCAATCCCATGTTTTCTTCAATATTCATCCGGTTGGCTCTGAAAACACAATAAACACAAAAACCACACATAATTCCAAACAAATGATATTAAATACGTGTTTTGGTCTCGTTTTAGCCCGAATTAAGTGGTAAAAGGATGGGTGTTTACACACCTATCAAATCCCCTACACTTAACCATTGCCATGCCCTCATGCAATGCTTAGTGATAAAGCAAGTTTACACTTTTTCTCATAATTAATCAACCTTCGCCTTATTTAAATTCTAGTCAACAAGAATTTAAGAAATAAAACTTCAAAGGTAACAAAGGGATAGAAAACCATTTTCACTTGAAAATAGCTACATGGAATAACTTGCAAAGAAATCAATGACTTACATTAGGGCTTTTGTGCTGCGAAGATTTATCACCCTCAAGTTTCACGTTCCCCAAACTAAGCTTAAAAACGAGATCATTGTTATTATAAGTTAGCAATTCAAACACTTACACACATGGCTTAATTAAATGCTTAAACTCCCTTATTCCTAGGTGTATCTCTTATATTTTATTTTTGTCTTAGAATGATCATGAAGATGCATTTTTGGACTTATTTCGATAGTTTATTTAGGCTGAAAGCAAAGTAGGACGATTTGATCAATAGTTAGCTAAAGGACAAAATCTTTTAAAACTGCTTCTCGGGATATCAAAAAGTTCATATCTTGGCATAACTTGGTTCACGATTTGAGACCTTTCTCGGGCCGATATTTGGCATGTACTTCATACTTCATATCTTTGAGAGACGTTCTTGAGATAATGGTCTTCTCATCATAATAGAGTTTCTTCACTTGGAGACTTTTGAGGGGTACTCCAACTTTGTTGACCACAACTTCATGATTATTTCTTCAATCTCTAATTGGGATTTTGAGATACAACGATCCGCCTCCTTTTTGGACTTGGATCTATTTATCCTCATACCTTGTTAGGGTCTTTTCGGATAGACTTCTCCATGATCTTTATGGGAGTTGATTGCTTTTCGTCGTGAGTCTTGATCCTTCATATTGACTTTGGGAATAATGCTTTTCACATCACTTTGGATCTTCAGCAATAAAATTGAATCCTCATGCCTTGTTAGGGCCTTTTCGGACTCGCCAATCTTCGCGCCCCGCTTCATAAGTTATGCCTTGGCTATGAACTCTTATCATTACCGAGCAACTTTTAAACGATCTTGGGCTAGAAGCTAAGTAACTTTTCAAATCGTACGACCTTACTTATTGCAGATAAATTATTAGCAAGTGATGGGAGAATAGGCAAATACTTACACCAAGTGAGCTTGTGCAAGAATACCGACTTATAATTGACTCTATCATTTCTCGTCCTCCACAATTTAAAATCTCAAGTAATGAGACTCGTGGACACTTAGCCTAATAAACCAATTAAGGTCTACATGGTTAAGGATACTAGCTAGAATAACTTAGATAAGTCTATTCGGGTTGAGTCAAAATAAACGCAACGGGCCTAATATGTCAAAGATTTCTAAACTAGCTACACCATTTTATTAATATTTTTGACTTTATTGCGGGATATATACATATGAAAGCAACGATAAAAATTTAAAAATTACAACTAAATGGCCAAAGTTAATAAAAAATTTGAAAATTGTTGAAAAATATGATTTTCCGGTTAATTGAAGGCATTTTTATGGAAAAGTCCACTTAAAACTTCGATAGAAGTCCCCCCTACACTTAAGATAAACATTTTCCTCAATGTTTAAGCATGTGGGAAAAATCTCCCCTACACTTATGACATTGTGCACGTTGGTTAACTCAAGTTAAGGAAGAGACGACTAAAGTGATCAATTTCAAATGTGAGTATGAAGAAAATTGAATCACGATAGTTGAGAGATAGAACCGGATTTTGGATAACACGGGAGCACGGTTCTTCAAAGATTCCAAGAGTGCACTTATCCCTGTAATCACACCACACAAAGACAAACACGTATAGGAGTCCCCCTACACTTAGGGGATTAAAACATAAAAGGATAGATACTCGGGCTGCCTCCCGAGGAGCGCTTGTTTTTGATAACCGAGTCACGAGCCTGACTCGACCCAAAATTAGTTCATGGGGAACGTGGTGAGGGATGGAATCACCTCCTGAGAGGTGTCCTCACCAAAGTACAACTTCACTCGTTGGCCATTCACCTTAAAATTTGGTCCATTAGGTTGAGCGAGCTCGAGAGTACCATATGGAAAAATTTGGGCACTGGTGAATGGGCCGGACCAACGAGATTTGAGCTTTCCCGAAAAGATTTTCAACCGAGAGTTAAAAAGTAAGACTTTGTCTCCAACATGGAACTCTCGGTTTTTGATCTTGGAGTCGTGAATGAGCTTAGTTCTTTCCTTATAGATCAAAGAATTTTCATAAGCCTCATTCCGAAGTTCATTGAGCTCATTGAGTTGGATCTTGCGTAGGTCACCGGCTTTGTTTATATCAAAATTAGCCCACTTCAAGGCCCAATAAGCCTTGTGCTCCAACTCAATGGGGAGGTGGCACGCTTTCCCGTACACAAGACGATAAGGCGTACAGCCGATCGGGGTCTTGTAAGCAGTACGGAAAGCCCACAAAGCATCATCAAGTTTATCAGCCCATGAGGCACGATGCTCTCCCACGGTCCTTTCAAGAATTCGCTTCAGTCCTCGGTTGGATATTTCAGCCTGGCCATTAGTTTGTGGGTGGTAGGCTGTGGAAAGACGATGGTTTACACCGTACTTAGCCATGACTCTAGCAAATTGGTCATTGCAGAAATGAGTCCCACGGTCACTAATAATGGAGCGAGGCACACCGAATCTAGCGAAAAGAGCTTTCAAAAAGTTACAAACCACCCTTGCGTCATTAGTGGGTAAAGCTTTGGCTTCAACCCATTTGGAGACGTAGTCAACGGCTACAAGGATGTATTTGTTTCCTTTAGAAGAAGGGAATGGCCCCATAAAGTCGATACCCCAAACATCAAAGATTTCACACTCTTGAATGAAATTCTGAGGCATCTCGTCTTTATGTGTGATTTTGCCTTGTTTTTGGCAAACATCACATCTTTTAACCATATCGTGAGCGTCACGATATATGGAGGGCCAATAAAATCCCGAATCAAACACTTTTTTAGCGGTGTAGTTGGGACCAAAGTGACCACCTGTGGGTCCTTTGTGGCAAGCATCAAGGATTTCAGACGCTGCCGGTCCATCAACACATCGACGAATAATCAGGTCGGCACATTGTTTGAATAGGTAAGGGTCGTCCCAAAAGTAAGTCTTGATGTCGGTGAAGAACTTCTTCTTTTGTTGGGACGTCAACCCTTCCTTGAGAATTCTACCCGCCAAGTAGTTTGCAAAGTCCGCAAACCACGTGGTTTCATTCGGCTTCGAGTTTATAGACATTAAGGTCTCCAAGGGAAAAGAATCATTGATTTCTTTGGTCGGATGATCCCCTTGGTAAGGATCCTCAAGTCTGCTGAGATGATCCGCGGCTAGGTTTTCTGCTCCTTTTTTATCGCGAATTTCGATTTTAAATTCCTGGAGAAGCAAAACCCAGCGAAGAAGCCTTGGTTTGGAGTCTTGCTTTGTCAACAAGTACTTCAGCGCGGAATGATCGGTGTACACAATGGTGGTAGAAAGGACAAGATAGGGGCAGAATTTTTCAAAAGCATAGACAACAGCTAAAAGCTCTTTTTCGGTTGTCGTATAATGCAATTGTGCCCCTGTCATTGTCTTGCTAGCGTAATGGATCGGTTGGAAGTGTTTGTTTACTCTTTGTCCAAGAACCGCTCCAATAGCAAAAACACTAGCATCGCACATCAACTCAAAGGGTAGCTCCCAATTAGGGGTAACCAAGACGGGTGCCTTAGTTAGCTTATCCTTAAGCGAGTTGAAGGCTTCAAGGCACTCTTTGGAGAAGATAAAAGGGGTATCTTTTTCCAAGAGGTGGGTCATCGGGCGAGCGATGTGCGAAAAATCTTTGATGAATCGACGGTAGAAGCCCGCATGACCCAGAAAACTTCTCACACCCTTCACGGTTGAAGGTGGAGGCAACTGTGCGATAACATCGACTTTAGCACGGTCTACTTCAAGACCGGCTTTCGAGATCTTATGTCCAAGCACGACGCCTTCTTTTACCATAAAATGGCATTTTTCCCAATTCAGAACTAGGCGAGTGTCTTCGCACCGCTTTAGCATACGTTCTAAATTGGCAAGGCAAGAAGAGAAGGAATCCCCGAAGACCGAGAAATCATCCATGAAGACTTCCATGGTTTGTTCAACCATGTCATGGAAGATAGCTAACATGCACCTTTGGAAAGTCCCGGGCGCATTACATAAGCCAAAAGGCATTCTTTTGTAAGCAAAAGTGCCATAGGGACAAGTGAATGTAGTCTTCTCTTGATCTTGGGGATCGATGGGTATTTGAAAATAACCCGAGAAACCATCAAGAAAGCAGTAATATTCATTTCCTGCTAATCGTTCAAGCATTTGGTCCATAAAAGGTAGAGGGAAATGATCCTTTCTCGTGGCATCATTGAGTTTGCGGTAGTCTATACAAACTCTCCACCCAGTAACGAGACGAGTGGGAATCAACTCGTTGTGTTCATTGGGAACAACGGTTATTCCGCCCTTCTTGGGCACACAATGGATTGGACTAACCCATGGTGAATCCGAAATAGGGTAAATCATACCCGCATCAAGAAGTTTGATAACCTCTGTTTTGATGACTTCATGGATTTTTGGATTCACCCTTCGTTGGCTTTGAATTGTGGGCTTAAAGTCGTCCTCCATGAGAATTTTGTGTGTGCAGAAGTGAGGATCAATTCCACGAATATCCGAAATCTTCCAAGCAATAGCCTTCTTATGATCTTTCAATACAGCGACAAGTCGGGCTTTCTCTTCATCCTTCAAATCCTTAGCAATGATGACTGGCGACTTCTTCTCTTCTTCGAGGAATACATACTCAAGATGGGGCGGCAACTCCTTAAGTTCTAGATCCGGAGGATTGTCGACGGGAGGCGTATTCGAAGTCGGAGTATCGATAGCAATGACAGTGGGAGATGGAGGGGAAGGATTGTCTTCTTTAAGAAGGTTAGCAATAAAGCTGAGATCTTCATCCCAATTGGTAGAAGAATCGTCATTGTGTAAATTCACATCTCCCAGGGTGGCTTCCAAATCTTTCCAAAGGAAATCACTTTCTCCAAATAGAGATAGTGATGAGTCGATAGAGGAAACGGTCTCAACATTGGGAAGAGAGGTAGGAATATTTTTACAAGCATCCTTGAAGTGTTCTTCACAATCCTCATCAAGAACGTCAATACAATTAACACCCTCGTAAGAATAAGGCTGTTTAGAAAGCTTTCCCATGTTGAAGACTACTTTATCGTCACCCACTCTCATGATAAGCTCACCAGCTTCAACATCGATGAGAGTGCGACCGGTCCTCAAGAATGGACGACCAACAATGAGTGGCACACGGGGGTCCATCTCGTAGTCGACGACAACAAAATCAGCAGGGAAGGTGAATTTGTCGACTCCTACAATGACGTCTTCGGCTATCCCCACTGGATAAGCAACCGTACGGTTAGCTAATTCCAAAGTCATTTTGGTGGGGACTAGCTCTGGGAGAGATAATTGCTTCCAAACACTTAGAGGCATTAGATTAATACTGGCACCTAGATCGGCTAGGGCCATGCAATTCTCTACTCCCGGGAAATTGCAAGGGATAAGAAAACGACCCGGATCACCAAGCTTGGTTGGCAATTTCCTTAAGAGTACTGCAGAGCAGTTCTCATTAAGTTGGGTGTTGGCAATGTCGAGGAGCTTTTCCTTGTCGCTCAGAAGATCTTTAAACATTTTTGCATACTTGGGCATGTGAGCGAGGGCCTCAGCGAAGGAGATATTGAAATTCAGTTTTTTGAACATTTTTAGGAAGTTCGAAACTTGAATATCATCCTTGCTCTTTTGCTTCTCTTTCCTCAACCTAGAGGGATAAGGTATATTGGAAGAAGAGGAAGGCTTTAGGGGAATAGGATCACTTACAAGCACGGGTGGAGGAGGGGTAGAAAGAAGAGGTGGAGAAATTGGGGAAGGAGAAGGAGGAGGAATAGGAGCAGGCGACTCGTTCTCCTTAGTCACAACCACCGGTGGAGGTATAGGAAGCTCGGGTTCCTTGGTACCTTTACCACTTCGAGTGGTGATTGCTTTCATCTCCCCTCTTGGGTTCGCAACGGTGTTACTCGGAAGAGTACCCGAAGAAGAGGGTTGATTACCATTGAAGAAACTAGCCATCATATTCCTCAGATCATTAGTTTGGGTATCCAACGTATTTCTCATGTCGGCTCTCAAATCATTTCCTTGCTTGACCAAGTCTGCTTTCAAATTGCGCACTTCCTCTTGGAGATTTCCCACTATCACATCATTGGTTCTCATGTAGGTTGCAACCTCTTGGTGTAATGCAGTGGTGGCTTGGTTGGGAGGAGCATTGTATGCAGGTGGTTGGTAAGCAGGTTGTTGGTAGACTTGATTGTTACGTTGAGGTGGTTGTTGTTGCTTGTGAGGAGGGATGTATGGTTGTCGAGGTTGTTGTTGAGGTTGAGGAGGGCGGTTAAGGTTTTGTTGTTGGTTTGGGTTGTTTGGAGGAAAGCCAGGTGGGGAAAGATAGTTGTTGGATCGATAGCTAAGCAAGTTACGGTCACCTTGAGGTCTGGCTTGATAATTTGGTTGAGGATAGGTGCCATATGCCGCATTCACATTCTCAGCAGGGTAATCTTGGGTGGCGGTACAAGTTGTGTAAGAGTGAGGACCACCGCATATCTCACAAGGTTGGCTGACAGCCTTCACTTGAGCGTTTTTGGCGTTGTTGCTGTTGTTGTTGCTGACGGTGTGGGTGACAAGCGATTCAAGAAGCGTAGTGATTTTGTCTAATCGCTTGTCGCTGTCATTAGTGCTAGCACTAGCGACATTGGTCCGAACACTCTTGGTTTGCACACGAGATTTGTTCTCGATGATATCCCAAGCAGCATTGGAAGTCTTAGCCAATAGATTACCCCCCGAGGCACTGTTCAGTGAATCTTGGTCACTCATGCTTAAACCATTGTAAAAAGTATTGATTTGATGTACTTTGGTAAAACCATGTTGTGGGCATTTTCTTAAAAGATCTTTAAAACGATCCCAAGATTCACTGAATGACTCATCGTACTTTTGTTCAAAATTTATGATCTCATTCCGCAAAGCGGTAGTACGAGAGGGTGGAAAAAAGTAGTTGATAAACTTTGTTTCCAAATCCGTCCACGAGAGAATACTCTGTGGCGGTTCCTTAGCAAGCCAATGCCGGGCTTGTCCCTCTAAAGAAAAGGGAAAAAGTTGTAACCTTATAACCTCTTGTGGAACACCATTGAATTTGACCGTGTTGGTGAGTTGTAGAAATCTCTTGATGTGGTCGTGTGGATCATCAATGGTACGTCCCAAGAATGGTTGAGCGGAGACCATCTGGATAAAGCCTGATTTTAGCTCGAAATTGTTGGCGGCAATTGGTGGTATAACAATTGGATCCGTGTTGCCATCGACATGGGCTTGCAGCAATTCAATCATTGGGCGATTATCCGGAAGGGGCTCATTGTTGTTGTTATTGTTCATGTTGTTGTTGTTATTATTGTTTGGAGGTGGTACACCGGCCATGTATAAGTGATCGAGAGGCTCGGGCTCTTGATATGACGTGGATCGAGTGCGCATACACCTGCAAAAGAACTAACAAGGCAAAAACAATACAAAAATATTTTTTTGGTTTTTAATTTTTTAAATTTTTTTGTATTTTTGAAAATTTTATATTTTTTAGGATTTTTTTGAAAATTTTTGATGAAAAAGTAACGTTCACAGGGAACGGATCCCAAAATCCAAGTTCTCACAAAAAACTTTTGATCTTAACGAGAGGAGCCGGCAGCGGCGCCATTTGATACAAAGATTTTATGTGGGTTCAGATTAAAATCTCGGAATCCTCTCGAATTGATCTCGGTCTTTAGTGGAATGATTGTTCTTGGTTACTAAATAAAAGGGTTTGGTTTTCTAATCTAATAAAAAGTGGAAATGAAAATTTAAATTAAAGATAATTAATTTAATGACGATTAATAAAAACTTGAATTGAAATTAGAATTAAGATTAAAATAAAATTAAAATTAAAAATAAACAAACAATAAAGAAACAGTAAAGTAACAGTAAACCTTTAAAATACCCAAAAGATAACTGATTCGGAACTCTAAACTTT
The DNA here is from genome assembly GCA_025667525.1 of Glebionis coronaria. NCBI lineage: Eukaryota > Viridiplantae > Streptophyta > Magnoliopsida > Asterales > Asteraceae > Glebionis > Glebionis coronaria. Next base: position 294,656,005 of record CM046877.1, read on the forward strand.
GCCTTTGGTTCGGAAGTTTCTAAAGCCCCTTGATTCGGAAGTATCCGAATGAAGACCCTTGGTTCGGAAGTTTAGAACTTCCGAATGAAACACCTTGATTCGGAACTTTGGACTTCCGAATGAAGCTCCTTGGTTCGGAAGTTTGGCTTCGTTCGGAACTTTCTGGCTTGATTCGGAAGTTTTACATTCATCCGGAACTTACTGATTCGGAAGTTCTCTATGTTCCGATTCGGAACTTTTGGTAAAAAATCGGTTCGGAACTTATGCCTTGGTTCGGAAGTTACTGATTCGGAAGTGATTGGTTCGGAAGTTTCTGGCTTCGTTCGGAACTTTTTAAACTGATTCAGAACTTAATACTTCATTCGGAACTTTGGCTTGGTTCGGAAGTTTTAACTTGGTTCGGAACTTTTTAAAGGTAAACTCACTCGGAACTTTTGACTGACTCGGAACTTTTGAACACAAAACTCATTCGGAAGTTACTATTCACTCATTCGGAAGTTCTGGGAAACCCAGATACAGAAACTATCCCGAAGAACAAGGAAACACGATTTTGATCCAAAAATTACCAAGTTTTTCACCAAAAACTTAAATAAATCAATCACAAAGCATCTACTAACCATAAACTACTAATCCCATCAACAAAAACACAAATCCCAACAACTTTTAAAGATCAAATCAAGAAAATAAAAACTTAAAAACTTGAAGATAAAGATGATGATGAACAAGATAAAATTGAAAGATTAAACAAGAACTTAGTATTGAATGATTAATGTTTTGACAAGATAAATCAAAGATTAAAATTACAAGATGAGAAAATTAAAGTTTAAAATCACCAATCACCCTAATGGTGATGGTGATGAAACGGAACAGAGAGAAAAAGTGGGGAAGAAGAAACTAAAAAAACTTGTCTAAATGTGTGAGGGGAGGGCTATTTATAGCCTTGTCTTTTGGTTGGTGAGTGGGCTTTCTCCCGTTCTTCTTGTCTTTTCGTCTTTTCAGAAAAGTTTCCGTTTTCGATTCTGATTCGGGATTTGTCGTCGATTAAATTCAACTCGTCTTTTAATTTCTTCGTTTAATAGACTTGAGTTTCTTCGACTTATATAAATCTTCCATCTTTGGTCCTTTTCTTCGATAAATCTTCGAATAGGCCCAGTGACTTCAAATCTTTTGCATCTCTTGGACAATAGACTTTATCTTGAGTCTTTTTCTTCAGTAAAACCCGTGCAATCCCGTGTTTTCTTCAATATTCATCCGGTTGGCTCTGAAAACACAATAAACACAAAAACCACGCATAATTCCAAACAAATGATATTAAATACGTGTTTTGGTCTCGTTTTAGCCCGAATTAAGTGGTAAAAGGATGGGTGTTTACACACCTATCAGGGCGTCTTATGAGCGGTCCTAAAAGCCCATAAAGCATCGTCCAACTTATCCGACCAAGATTGTCGGTTTTCCCCAACGGATCTCTCCAAGATACTCTTCAACGCTTGGTTTGAAACCTCGACTTGCCCACTCATTTGTGGGTGATAAGCCGTAGAAAGCTGATGTGTAACCCCATATTTCTTTAGGACCCTTTCGAATTGGTCATTACAAAAATGGGTTCCACGATCGCTTATGATCGCACGAGGGGTTCCAAACCGAGAAAAGAAGCTTTTCAAAAACTTGACTACCATATGAGCATCATTGGTGGGCAAAGCCTTAGCTTCCACCCACTTAGATAGGTAGTCAACCGTGACAAGGATGTACTTATTACCACGAGATGATAGGAACGGCCCCATAAAGTCGATTCCCCAAACGTCAAAGATCTCACACACTTGGATGATATTTTGTGGCATTTCATCTTTTGTGAGGCTTTTCCTTGTCGTTGGCATGAGTCACACGACTTCACAAGATCTTGTGCATCTCGGTAAATAGTAGGCCAAAAGAAGCCGGCATCAAACACCTTCTTAGCCGTGAGATTAGCACCATGGTGACCACCCGTGGGTCCCTCGTGACAAGCTCTAAGGATATTAGAAGCTTCGGTGCCAAATACACAACGTCGGATGATTTGATCCGCACAAGTTCGAAACAAGTAAGGGTCGCTCCAAAAGTAGAACTTGACGTCACGAAAGAATTTTCGTTTTTCTTGAGTCGTCATACCCTTGATGATGAAGTTACCCGCATGGTAATTTGCAAAATCCGCAAACCATGGGGTGGAAGAATCAAGCTTAGAATTCACTACACCAAGTGTCTCGAGCGGCAATGTTTCGGTGATTTCCTTGGGCTCGTAAACACTTTGGTGAGGATCTTCCAAACGAGAAAGGTGATCGACCGCTAGATTCTCGGCTCCTTTTTTGTCAACAGTTTTGTGATCAAATTCTTGAAGGAGGAGAATCCAACGAAGTAATCTCGGCTTTGCATCTTGTTTAGCCATAAGATACTTGATAGCCGAATGATCCGTATACACTATGCATTTCGTCAAGACGAGATAAGGTAGGAATTTATCAAATGCATACACCACGGCAAGGAACTCCTTCTCCGTTGTAGTGTATTTAAGTTGAGCCTCGGTCATCGTCTTGCTAGCATAGTGAATAGGAAAGAAGTGATTTTCATGACGTTGCCCCAATACGGCCCCAATAGCGTAATCACTAGAATCACACATGAGCTCAAAGGGGAGGTTCCAATTGGGAGCAACAAGAATGGGAGCTTCGGTAAGTTTCCTCTTAAGGATTTCAAAAGCTCGTACACAATCTTCGTCAAAGACAAAACGTGCCTCTTTTTCAAGAATATGTGTAATAGGTCGATAAATCTTTGAAAAAATCCTTGATGAATCGACGATAAAAGCCCGCGTGGCCTAGGAAAGTCCTAACTCCCTTAACGGTTTTGGGATGAGGTAATTTGGCGATGACGTCTACCTTAGCTTGATCTACCTCAATCCCCGCTTTCGAGACCTTGTGCCCTAAGACGATCCCACTTTTAACCATAAAATGACATTTTTCCCAATTGTGTACAAGGTTGGTTTCCTCACAACGTTTCAAAATTCTCCTAAGATTCGACAAACACGAAGTGAACGAATTACCAAACACAGAAAAGTCATCCATGAAGACTTCCATCGTCTTCTCGATCATATCATGAAAAATAGCCATCATGCACCTTTCAAAGGTTCCCGGTGCATTACAAAGTCCGAATGGCATTCTACGATAGGCAAACGTACCATATGGACACGTAAACGTAGTTTTTTCTTGATCACGAGGATCGATGGGAATTTGGAAGTAACCGGAAAAACCATCTAAAAAGCAATAGAAATCATTTCCCGCAAGACGCTCCAACATTTGGTCCATGAAGGGCAAGGGAAAATGGTCTTTTCGAGTGGCTTCATTCAACTTACGATAGTCAATGCACACTCTCCATCCGGTCACGAGTCTAGTGGGAATTAACTCGTTGGCATCGTTTGGCACAACGGTCATTCCTCCCTTTTTAGGGACACAATGAACAGGACTCACCCAAGGGCTATCAGAAATAGGGTAAATCATTCCCGCGTTAAGGAGTTTTAGGAGTTCCTTTTTGATGACGTCGTGAATTTTGGGGTTCACCCTCCTTTGACATTGGATTGCGGGCTTGTAATCCTCATCCATTAAGATTTTGTGGGTAGAAAATTTGGGATCGATCCCCTTAATGTCGGATAACTTCCATGCAATTTCCCTTTTGTGGTCCTTTAGAACATCGATAAGTGCGGTTTTTTCATCATTCGAAAGTTCCTTCGCAATAATAACTGGCAACTTGTCGCCCTCCTCCAAATAGACATATTCGAGATGAGGAGGTAAATCTTTCAACTCGAGGATAGGTGGTTCCTCAATTGAAGATTTGGGCTCGATACTCATAACCTCCTCGGGTGGAGGAAATGGGAAATCGTTAAGAAAATCCTTGATAATCGAGAAGTCCTCATCGTTGTCGAGGTCTTCGTTACAAGTACGTGGAACATCGAATTATTCCAACGTAAAACCACCACCTTCAAATGGAGTGAAGGTTGGTGTCGAATTATCAAGAATGGGATCTAACATAGTGGGATTTCCACTATTTTCATCATCACCAAAACCTAGAACTTCTTGTGAAAATTCCTCGCAAACCGCGTCAATCATATCAACGAGGTTTATGGTTGCAACGGAATAAACATGAGAAATTTGAGAGTTTTGAGTTGCGTTTACAACAAGTTCCTCGTCGTTGAAATGTAAGGTGATCTTTCTAGCATGAAATCGATAAAAGCCATAGACGTATCTAAAAACGAACGACCTAAAATGAGAGGAACTTGAGGATCCGTGGGAATATCGACAACGATAAAGTCTACGGGATAGTAGAACTTCCCCACTTTCACAAAAACGTCTTCCGCCAATCCACATGCGGGAATTGTGGAATGGTCGGATACTCGATAGACATTAGTGAAGGAGTAAGATTAGGAAGATTGAGCGACTTGAAGATCGCAAGTGGCATCAAGTTAATGCTAGCACCAAGATCGGCCAAGGCAAAGCATTCTTCCATATCTTGGATTGCACAAGGGATCTAAAATTTACCGGGATCACCGACTTTTTGAGGTATGCGATTAAGATAAACCGACGAACAACTAGACAATTGATGCAATTTCTCCTAGTTGTTCAACATACTCTTAAAGTTAGCGGCATATCGAGGCATCATGACCAAAGCATCAGCGAAACTCACATTAAAGTGCAAATCACGAAACATTTTTATAAAAAGATCAAATTGGTAATTCTCGCGCTCTTGGCGTTTCTCCTTTCTAAGTCTCGATGGACAGGGCAAAGGTGGTGTGGATTGAGGCATAGGCATAGCCTTTGGAATCTCGGGTTCCAATGTTGGTAATGGGTCAACCGTAGGTGTGGCATGAGCGGTACTTCGTGGGATTAGGACATGCTCCTTTTGGACCACCACCTCGGGTTCTTCCTCAATTGCTTCCTCCGTAGGAGCAATTGGTTGAGGAGTCGGTTCCTTAAGTGTCTTACCACTACGTGTGGTAATCACTTTCATCTCACCCTTAGGGTTCGATACGGTGTTTCTAGGAAGACTACTCGAAGACGGTTTGCACATAATTGCCTCAAACATAGATGAGATTTTATCTTCAAACATGGATTGCCTCTTCTCGGCCTTAATCATCTCTTGTTTAATCTCATGTTGCCCTTGTTCCATTTTTTGTTGGTTTTGTTGTAACCTTGTTACATTTCCTTCCATCTTGTTGGTATGGATTTTAAGCTCATTTGCTAACTCATTTTTCAACTCTTTCTTCAAGTCGGTTTTAAACTTGGATCTTAGGCTAATGATTTCTCTTTGAATATTGTCAAACCTAGCATCGTTCCCATTAGCATATTCAACAAATTCATTTGGAAGATCCTTCAAAGTTTGCAAAATTTTGTTGTTGTTTTGAAAATCATTTTGATTTTTGTGTGAAACTTGATTATTAGCACCTTGATTTCCATAGTTTCCTTTGTTGTAATTGTTTTTGAAACCAACTTGATTGTTGCAATAGTTGTTGTTAGCACTTTGATTTGAACCAAAACCCGGTGGAGTCAATTGATTAGAGCGGGTAACTTGACCGTTTTGGTTGTAAGTTCCCGTGGCCGCGTAGGCACTCGAAGTGTTACCACCGTTGGTCATGCACTCGGAGAAATCATGACCTCCACCACAATACATGCATGAAACCTCAACCGCTTTAGCCGTAGCGGGAGCACTTGGTTCTCCAACTTTAAATTCAATCAAAAGACCTTTAAGCTTATCAAAGATTTTGTTTTCCAAGTTCGCCTCAATTTGGCAAGCATCGATGGTAGTAGACAAAGAAGGTGAAGCCGAAGACGAAGCCTTACGAACACTAGACGTGGTACGAGGACTATACACCTTAGATCTATTCTCAATTATCACCAAAGCTTCTTCAACCGTTTTACACAAAAAATTACCACCCGCGGCGGCATTAAGATAATCCCTTTCATGATCATTAAGTCCATTGTAAAACGTGTCAATCTGATGCAAGTCGGAAAAACCGCGATGAGGACATTCATGTAACATTTCCTTAAACCTATTCCAAGCCGTTGAAAAACTTTCATTAAACGCTTGTGAAAATTTTGAAATCTCGTTTTTCAAATGCGTAGTCTTAAAGGGCGGAAAAAATTGGTTCACAAACTTAGACACGAGATCCTTCCACGTCAATATAGAATTGGGTGGCTCTTTCTCCAACCAAATTTTAGCGGGACCCGCTAAGGAATACGAAAAAAGCATCATCTTAATCGAGTCATTAGAGACATCCTTAAACTTGCAAGTGGCGGTAAGACGATTGAATTGGCGGATATGGTTGTGTGGATTGTCCTTCTCATCACCACGGAATTTGTTGTTTTGGATTATCGACAACAAACCCGTTTTCACTTCAAAATTCTCCGCAAGGATAGCGGGGATCACAATAGCCTCTCCATAACCCTCGGTGGGTGCTTGAAGTAACTCCATCATAGTTTGATTCGCCATGGTTGGTGCTTCTCTTACAATGGGTTCGTCAATAAGAGACTCCTCACTAGAAAGATTAGGAGTAGGAATTTTGTTCTTTCGTTTACGTGCACATCTTGCTTGATTACGAGTAAGCATAAACGTCACGTACAACGTGGGGGTGAGCAAAGAAGATTCTTTTTGGTGTTTTGTATTTTTCAATTTTTTTGTCGTTTTTGATTGTATTAACCTTTTTTTGGTTTTTGGTGAATGTATTAAGTAGACAAAAATCTACAAATCTCCTCCTTAATCAAATCTCTTGATTAAAGAAGCCTCAACGAATGAAAACGATCACGTGAAGTGAACGCCTTCGATGACTTTAGAACGTTAGTGGAACACCAAAACGTTCAAGAGGGTTTAATCAAATGAAACCAAGAAAGTATATATGATACTTAATAATACTTTGGGCGGCAAAACCCTCGATTAGCTCTCAAAATCAAATACTCACAAGCAAGAGGGGAAACGAGGAGGCGTGAAGCACTTAAGAGCCTTTTTCCTTAGGATATATTTTATAATATCCGCCTTATACCCACCTTATAGTTTGTATTTTTCAAGATTGAGCTTCACGAAAGTATTTATCTATTTTTGCCTTTTTCTTTGGTTTGAGATTTGAATACAATGATTGGGTAATGACCTCCCAAGTCAAGGTTGTGATTTCTCACTTTTGGAGTACTTGTGTATTTATTGTTCTACGTATACAATATAGTAATAGTATTCACACAAAAAACGAAAACCGATAATACGTATTAGTAGAGTGCTACTAATACAATTAGCTATTTATGGCTATATAAAAACAACAATTTCCAAATCAAAACACAACACGCCTCCTCGGCAATGGCGCCAAAATGATGTTGGAGTTTTTACCACTCTTTAGGAAAAGAGGGCAATTAGGGTAAGTACGATGATTTAGGAAAATCGTGCACAAATGACCCAAAGTGAGGATCGTTCTCAAGGAGGCTTGGTGTGTATGTAATGAAATGATTAACTTTGTGATTATATTGTTATGAGAAAGAAAATAGAAATGGGATAAGAAGAGAATGACGATTACGATGACGATTTACACTAAGACGGAAAGGTCGTACACGTAAAACCGTAAAAAGCATTTACTCTAAAAATCACTTAAAATCCACTAAAATATTCTAAGGGTTTACAAAAAATCCAAACTTGCTAAAATCTTTTAATTAATTAATTATTAATTCCTAAAAATCAAAACTAACTAATAAAAAGTCCAAATCAAGATCTTAAAGTTTGTAAACCTTTAAATTAACCTAATTAAGCTAAAAAGTATTTTTCAAAACTTTTAAAACCACTAAAAACTATTTTTAAACAATCAAAAACTATAATAAACTATAAAAACTTAAAATAATTCTAGAAAATAATTGAAAGACCCAAAGAATATTTGGAAAGTTGTAAAATTCCTAATTAAGAGTTTAGAACCTAGGAAAAATATAAAAACTTAGAAAATCAAACTTTTAATTTTTAATAATAAAATAATATTAAAATATTAATAAAAATCCAAAAATCCTAAAAAATTCTAAAAAGTTGCAAACTAGCTAATTTTAACCTAAATAACTCAGAAATGAAGTTGAAATTACCTAAATACCCTTAATGGGCCTAGAAAATGGGCTAAACCCAAAACAGTCACCTTAATGGGCCAAATTGAGCCCAATAAGAAAAAGTTTGTAAAAATGGCCCAAAAAGCACTACTTTAATCAAAATTTGATTCTGAACAAATTTTTCTAAAGGCCCAAAAGCTGAAAATGTGAAATAAGCAAGCTTATACCGAACAGCTTATTCTTAATGGGCTTTTTGGCCCATTAAGCTATAAACTAATGCCATAAGCTCAAATTAGACACATAAGCTCAAATTAGACACACAAGCTTCTTTTGAGCTAAATAAGACTTTTGTAAAAAGAAATTTGAAATAAGCCAAAGGAATAAGCCTGAAAATGCAAAAAGCAATCTACAAAAAACGACAAAATAGTCGTTTTTTAGTTCTAGGCCACCCCTAAGAGCTGATTCAAGTTTCTAAAGCTTTTAAATGACTTAAATAAGCTAAATCAACAAAAAGGTTTTCAAGTAAGCTGACTCAATAAGCTGGAAAAAGAAAATAAGCACTTATGAAAAAGTCAAATAAGTTGGTTTTCTAGCAAAAAGTCAAAGTCAAAGTCCAATAAGCTCTAGTCTAATCAAATGGGTCAAATAATGAAGATCTATCACAAAAAATATGTTGTTGCAGGTCTGGATAAGCCAAAATGGCTTATTGATAAGCTGAAAGCAAATTAACACTAGCAGGGCTAGTTTTGGGTGTTGAGCAGTGGGAACTTTTCCCACTGCTTGACTTGTTTGACTTTTTTTGTCTTTAGTGACTTTTTTGGAGATTCAAGTTACAAAAAGGCACCCAATTGATCAGTGGATCAAGAGGAGTCAATCACAACAAAGATATCACAATCACAATCACCCAATTTGTACATTTAATTCAAAACATCACCAGATCAGTCATAGACATGAACAAATAAGCAGTTGAGGTTCAATAAGCACTTTTAGCACAATTCAGCCAGCCAAACTTAACGAAATGCATACACAAGCAATATTAAACTTAAATAAGCAAGTCTAAACAGGTTTCATGCACTGATTCAAAGTATTAAGCAAGATTCAAGCACTTAAAGTTACTGATGAACACAAGAACATGCAGTTTTCACTTTTGCTGATGCAATTGACCAACAAGCCAGATTCAACCACTCAAATCTATCACATATGTTATATAAATAATGTTTAAACAACTTTTATCCCTAAGCATGCATAAACTCTAGGTTTTACCAAAATCTTAGGTCAAAAACAGTTAAAATCAACAAGTTATAGCACAATGTATGATTCAAGGTTTCAAACTCAAAAACTTGTAGAAAAAAACTCTCAACCAAGCATATATCAGATACAAAGCACAAACACAAACTTCCATCCAAAAAATAACAAGTTATGATTCAAAGCAGGTAATCCCAAACACCCCTTTATCTTTTTAATCCAAAAATTAAACAAGTATAAGTGTGATTCAGTTTACCAAATGACTAATCTAGCACACTAACAACATTAACATGCAAGATTAAGCAGATTCAGGCCATGAAAACAACAAGAACACAAGTAGAGCACAAATTCACCCAAAATCCAAAATTTATCAGATTTTCAAGGTTTTAAGACAAACCTCATGGATGTACATCCACACCCACGAATTTTAGAGCTTATGTACTAGCAAGAACAAGTACAAGCTTCCACAAACAACCCTGCTAAGAAGCAACAAGGTTAAGAGCACAATATGAAAATCAGAAAAAGTAAAAATCCTTGATTAATGCAACCTTGTTACCCCACACTTGATTATCCCCAAGTTATAAGCTTCACCACACCTTGATAACACAATATCAGGATGCTATGATCAGCCCTATAGCCCAAGAATTCCAAGGTTTGAACAAGAACTTAGCAAAATATCAAGAAAAGTGGAAATGTGCAAACTTTTGCACACTCCTTTTGAAAACAGGTTTTTTATTCAAGAATAATGAACAAAGAACAATAACAAACAGTTTATAAGAGTGTCACTTGAGCTTTCTTCAACAATTTCCAACACATTTCATTGATATGAATATGAGATTTACAGAAAAGTGAACAACTGAAATTTCAAGAGCAAAATGCAAATGTTGCACCCTAATGCCTTTATATAGGCTACAAGTTATCTAGGAAAGCTGAGAAAAACGTAAACCCTAGCTAAATGAAGTTCCAATTTTGCCCTTATCTTGTTTGAACTTTTGAAGGATCATGTGACTGATTTTGTTGTCTTGTGGTAGCTGGCAAGGAGAAAGTTGATCAAAGGGCTTGTAACAAGCTTAGGATGTAAGCTGAATTCTCAAACGTTGGATGGCTGTCACAATTTTGGCAGTATGCATGAGCTTGTAGCAGGGGAATCTTGTGTGGGACAAGGGAGTGAGGTGGCAAGCATTTTTGAGGTTGGGAAGTGATTAAGGGTTCATCAATCACTAATCTGGAGGGTTTTGTGGTTTAATTGTTACTTAATCAAAAACTCCCAATTTTGTGTATGAACATGAAGAACGGCTCATTTGATCTTTGTTGTGAGTTTAAGAGGTGTTTAACGCCTGATTTTATTATTAATTAACCATTTGAAAAGTTAGTTAACAACAAACGGTGAGTGGGATATGATGTGGAGCTTTGGTGGGTTTTGATTGGTTGTGGAGTGGTAGTGGGGCACGTGTCACCCCACTACTGGTCTAGGTAAGAATTGTGTCTGGCCAGCTTAAGCCCCTCTACTTTCTTCTTTCTTCCATATTGTAAATAATCCAACACAATCCGTTTTCCTTTGTAATCCAACTTTTCATTTTCACACTTTTGCCCAAAAAGTTTTGTAAAGTGAATTCAGGGGTAATTCTTGCCATTTTGTGATTCTTGAGGGACTGATTTGGCATTTTCTTGATTGATAATGGTCTTGACTTGTATGATTGACCTTTTGGAGGACTAAAGTTGCCAAGTCATGATTGATGAGGGACCATTTTTGCCAAGTCTTCAAAGTCAAGGGTCCTTTTGGTAATTTTGATATTTTCAAAGGACCAAATTTGTAATTCTTGTATCTTGGAGTTCTTCATGGTGTATTTGACTTTGAGAAGGACTAATATTGACATTTTAGCTTTGTTGAGGGGCTAAAATTGCCAATTCTTCAAAGTAGAGGTCCCTTTTGGTAATTTTGACAAACTTTAGGGACCAATCTTGTAATTATGAATATACAAGGGTATAAAGTGTCAATTATTCCATATTGGAGGACCCTTCTTCACAATTCTTCAAATCTTCAAGGGTTTTCTTGGAAAATTCTTCATTAGGGCTTGGTTCAATGTGCGGCTTCGTTTCCCGTGTTCGTTTTTGCATGATTCTTGTGATCTTTTGTCATTTTCTCAATATTCGTACCTAAAATACACAAGAAACAAACACAAGCATATTTATGGGTTTTTTGATGATATTTAATATATTTTAAGCCCTTTTTGGACGATGAGAATATGTATAAAAGCAGTCTCATCACCCCCATACTAGACCATTGTCGTGCCCCCACGCAATGCTAGAATAAAGTATCTAAGCATCTCCAAAATTCATTTTTATGCACTTTTATTTAAAGGTAAACTTGCTACACTAATACTACTTTGTGTTTTAGACATAATGTATGATTTTCATTGCAAAATGGGACGTTTAGGTTCATAGAACAAGAACATGTGAGTGCCTCATAAATATAAATTGATCGTCCTCAATTTTCACCCAATTCCATGCTAAGCGTGTAACGTGATCATTGTCATTATAAGTTAGTAATGCTAACACTACTCATATGCTCTAATCACGTACTTAGACTCCCATTATTCCCAATTTGTATCTCTTATATTTTATTTTGTCTTTGAATGATCATGATGATACATTGTTTGACTTATGCGATGATATAGATTAAGGTCCAAAAATAGAAACGAAATGGTGCAATCAAAACCATCAAATTAATAACCTCCCCTAATAGACAACGATGTCAAAAGATTAAGTTAACACGTGAGATTCGATAAACACGGTTTTTGAACGGTTTTGAACATGAGACTTATTACCAAGACTTCTATACGCCCCCTACCGGATGGGCCTTATTATCATAGGTTTACCTTCACCTTTTGGGATCGGTCCTGCCTTGCCTTTTATTGAACCTCGCCATGAGGTGTTTATTATGGCCAAAGACGTATATCCTCACGCTAAAAGCGAATTTTAGATCTTTAAAGCTTCAAAGATTAAGGTTTGATTCACTTTCAATTTTTTGCATAAATTTTTTGGCCTTGTGAGCTTCAAATTGTTTGCTTGATTTAGGTGAGCACTTGAAATCTTGTTATTGGGTAGAAGCTTTCGATTATTCGGTTTTCCAATACTTCAAAACCGTGACGCTGGCGATTCTCAAATGTTTTCCCAATTTAATTACATGGAAGCTACTAGAAAAAGCTAGAAACCAACAATTAAGACTAAATCGCTAAGTTAATACTTATTAGCAAAATTTATATGCAAGCGAAGGGAGAATAAGCAAATAATTAGGACACATGAGTTTTTGAAAGAATACGAATAGCAGCCAAAATAGGGCAAGAGCACTGGAAGTCACAGTAGCAGGCATCATATTCAGTTTGACGCTAACGGAATCCATTTCGAGCAAAGGTATTCTCATATAACGGACAAGCCGGATCATGAAGAAGGGGTAAGTGGGCGGGCAAAAAAGGGTTAGTTCAGTTTTAAATCGACGATTCGTTCCGTTTTTTAAAAGAAAAAGGGGTAGTTAACTCTACGTTTAGCATAGTAACTTATAATTAACGCTATATATTCTCGTCCTCATTTAAGAGACTTAGTCTAATGTAAGTTAAGGAATCGAAGCTAAGTGCTCTACACGCACGGTCGAGTCAAAAACTACTCTTATTCTCACCATCGGAAAATCTACATTCGTTTCTCCAAACACTTATAAAAACATGAGAAAAATTAAAATTTGGCCATTTTAGCCTTATTTTGCAACAAAAAGAGAGACAAAAACAAAAATTTTGGAGTGCATGAAGGCGTAAGCAAGGCAAGTATCTATTCACCCCCCTATACCAAAGTTAAACATTGTCCTCAATGTTTCGAGTCTAAGGGTAGGATACCCCCGTACTAGAGACGTAGTCGAATGCTTAATCTAGCATGGAAAGGGTGGAACCATTAAATTAATAGCCGTTTATGAAGTGTGCTAAAAACCTAAGGTTAGAACGATAAAGGATACATCATGTATTGAGAATTCTTCCAAGCAAACGATCAAGGCTCACGTAAAATGAACACGAGAGGCTTGAATCGTGAAGATGATGATGACCTAATAGCCACAAGTCACAAACAACCACGAAGCAAAGGTTGGAAGGGCACAAATCCCCTCACGTTACTACATTAGAAAGCGATAATATGTACATAGATAAACATGGGATCTCCCCCACGAGGCACCTTGTTTTTTATTACCGAGTCATGAGCTCGACTCGATCCCCTTAATACTAATTATTATTGGGGAAGGTGACTTGGCCGAGGTCGTCCAAAGAAGGGACTTCCCCACCAAAGTAGTGCTTCAACCTATGTCCATTCACCTTGAAGTTAGGACCATCATTTTGAGCTAGCTCGATGGTCCCATAAGGAAAAACTTATGAGACGGTGAACGGACCAGACTAACGGGATTTCAATTTTCCGGAAAATATTTTCAAACGAGAGTTAAAAAGCAACACTTGATCACCAATGTTAAAAACCCGGTTTTTTATTTTAGAATCGTGAAACTTTTTAGTCTTTTCTTTGTAAATCAATGAATTTTCATAAGCAATATCTCTCAATTAATCAAATTCATTCAATTGTATTTTCCTATGATCCCCCACGGTCCTCAAATCAAAGTTAGCATGCTTTAAGGCCCAATTAGCTTTGTGCCCGAGTTCAATTGGTAGATGGCAATTCTTCCCATACGCAAGCTTGTAAAGAGTGCACCCAATGGGTGTCTTGTAAGCAGTATGAAAGGCCCATAAAGCATCGTCTAACTTATCCGACCAAGATTGTCGGTTTTCTCCAATGGATCTTTCCAAGATCCTTTTCAATGCTCGGTTTTAAACCTCGACTTTCCCACTCGTTTGTGGGTGATAAGCCGTAGAAAGACGATGTGTAACCCCATATTTCTTAAGAGCCTTTTCAAATTGGTCATTACAAAAATGGGTTCCACGATCGCTTATGATAGCACGAGGGGTTCCAAACCGAGAGAATAGTTGCTTCAAGAACTTGACTACCACACGAGCATCGTTCGTGGGCAAAGCCTTAGCTTCAACCCACTTAGATTGGTAGTCAACGGCCACAAGGATGTATTTATTTTCGCGAGACGATGGGAACGACCCCATAGAGTCAATGCCCCACACGTCAAAGATCTCACAAACTTGAATTATATTTTGAGACATTTCATCCTTTTGTGAGGACTTTCCTTGACGTTGGCATGCGTCACACGCCTTGATAAGTTCGTGCGCGTCTCGGTAAATAGCGGGCCAAAAGAAGCCGGCATCAAAAACTTTCTTAGCCGTGAGATTAGCACCATGGTGACCACCCGTGGATCCCTCGTGACAAGCTCTAAGGATATTAGAAGCTTCGGTGCCAAATACACAACGTCGAATGATTTGATCCACACAAGTCTGAAATAGATAAGGGTCGTCCCAAAAGTAGAACTTGGCGTCACGAAAGAATTTTCGCTTTTATTGTGTCGTCATACCCTTAATGATGAAATTACCCGCATGGTAATTTGCGATGTCCGTAAACCATGGGGTGGACAAGTCTTTCGTAGAATTCACTACACCAAGTGTTTCGAGAGGGAATGATTCATTGATTTCCTTATTCTCTAGAACACTTTGGTGAGGGTCTTCCAAACGAGAGAGATGATCGGCCGCTAGATTCTCGGCTCCTTTTTGTCAAGAATTATGACATCAAATTCTTGTAGGAGGAGCAACCAACGAAGTAATCTCGGCTTTGCATCTTGTTTAGCCATGAGATAATTGATAGCCGAGTGATCCGTATACACTATGCTTTTAGTCAAGACGAGATAAGGTCGAAATTTCTCAAATGCATAAACCACGGCAAGGAATTCCTTTTCCATTGTGGTATACTTAAGTTGAGCCTCGGTCATCGTCTTGCTAGCATAGTGGTCCTTCATCTTTGGCCAATTGTCAAGATAGGTCCTTTGTCTTCAAAGTCTTGTCACTTTTGATCCTTCTTTGTCTTTTTCATCAAATTAAGCTTGATGTTCCTTTGTTTGCTTGAAAATGTATCCTTCTTACCTATTTGAGCACAAACACAAAACATACCACATAATTCCGCTTTATAGCACAAAGTTTAGGTATTTTTATTGTGTTTTAGGGTGATTTGTTTATAAATTGATATGAGTTTTTGCTCATATCACATAGTGAATAGGCAAGAAATGTTTTTCATGACGTTGCCCCAAAACGGCCTATATAGCGTAGTCACTAGCATCACACATGAGCTCAAAGGGGAGGTCCCAATTTGGAGCAACAAGAATGGGAGCTTCGGTGAGTTTCCTCTTAAGGATTTCAAAGACTCATACACAATCTTCGCTAAAAACAAAATGAGCATCTTTTTCAAGAAGATGTGTAATGGGTCGAGAAATCTTTGAAAAATTCTTGATGAATCGTCGATAAAAGCCCGTGTGGCCTAGGAAACTCCTAACTCCCTTGACGGTTTTGGGATGAGGTAATTTGGCGATGACGTCTATCTTAGCTTTATCTACCTCAATCCCCGCTTTAGAAACTTTGTGCCCTAGGACAATCCCCTCTCTAACCATAAAATGACATTTTTCCCAATTAAGCACTAAGTTGGTCTCCTCACAACGTCTTAACATTCTCTCAAGGTTTCCTAAGCACGAGGTGAACGAATTACCAAACACGGAAAAGTCATCCATGAAGACTTCCATCGTCTTCTTGATCATGTCATGAAAAATAGCCATCATGCACCGTTGGAAAGTTCCCGGTGCATTACAAAGTCCGAATGGCATTCTGCGATAGGCAAACGTCCCATATGGACATGTAAACATAGTTTTTTCTTGATCACGAGGATCAATGGGGATTTGGAAGTAACCGGAAAAAACATCTAAAAAGCAATAGAAGTCATTTCCCGTAAGACGCTCCAACATTTGATCCATGAAGGGCAAGGGAAAGTGGTCTTTTTGAGTGGCGTCATTCAACTTACGATAGTCAATGCACACCCTCCAACCAGTCACGAGTCTAGTGGGGATTAACTCGTTGTCATCGTTTGGCACAACGGTCATCCCTCCCTTTTTAGGGACACAATGAATGGGACTCACCCAAGGGCTATCGGATATAGGGTAAATCATTTCCGCGTCTAGTAGTTTTAAAACTTCCTTTTTGATGACGTCGTGAATTTTGGGGTTTACCCTACGTTGGCATTGAATTGCGGGCTTGTAGTCCTCCTCCATTAAGATTTTGTGTGTACAAAACTTGGGATCGATCCCCTTAATGTCGGATAATTTCCACGTAATTGCTCCCTTGTGAGTCTTTAGAACATCGATAAGTGCGGTTTTTTCATCATCGGAAAGGTCCTTTGCAATAATAATCGGCAACTTATCGTCTCCTTCCAAGAATACGTATTCAAGGTGGGGAGGAAGATCTTTCAATTCGAGGGTTGGTGGTTCCTCGATTGAAGATGTAGGCTCAATACTCATAACCTCCATCGGCGAAGGAAATGGGAAATCGTTTAGAAAATCCTTGATAATCGAGAAGTCCTCATCGTCATCGAGGTCTTCATCACAAGTACGTGGAACATCGTATTTTTCCAACGTAAAACCACCTCCTTCAAATGGAGTGAACGAGTGTGTCGAATTATCAAGAATGGGATCAAGCATTGTGGGATTGCCACAACTAGCTTCGTCAACAAAACCTAAAATTTCTTGTGAGTATTCCTCGCAAACGACATCAATCATATCAATATCAATATCGTTCATGGACGCGATGGAATAAACATGAGAAAGTGTAGAGTTTTGTGTTGCGTTTATAGCAAGTTCCTCATCGTTGAATCGTAAAGTGATTCTTCGAGCACGGACGTCGATAATCGCTTTCGATGTGTCTAAAAACGAACGTCCCAAGATGATAGGAACTTGAGGATCCGTGGTAATATCGACAACGATAAAGTGTATGGGATAGTAGAATTTTCCCACTTTCACAAAAACGTCTTCGGCCACCCCACATGCGGGAATCATAGAATGATCGGCCATTTCGATAGACATTTGTGATGGAGTAAGATTATGAAGATTGAGCGACTTAAAGATTTCAAGAGGCATCAAATTAATGCTAGCACCAAGATCGTCCAAGGCATAACACTCTTCCATATCTTGGATGGCACATGGAATCAAAAATTTACCGGGATCGCCGACTTTTTGAGGTATGCGGTTAAGATAAACCGATGAACAACTAGATAATTTTTGCAATTTCTCCTTGTCGTTCAACATACTCTTAAAGTTGGCGGCAAATCTAGGCATCATGATTAGTGCGTCGGAGACACTTATGTTAAAGTGCAAGTCACGAAACATTTTGATAAAGAGCTCAAATTGGTAATTGCTTCGTTCTTGCATCTTTTCCTTTCGAAGTCTCGAAGGGTAAGGCAAAGGAGGTGTGGGTAAAGATGATGATGGTTTAAAGGAAGAGGGTGGTGTTGGGTGGGGCATAGGCATAGCCTTAGGAATCTCGGGTTCCAATGATGGTAAAGGGTCGATCGTAGGTGTGGTATGAACGGTACATCGTGGGATTGAGACATGCTCCTTTTCAACCATAACCTCGGGTTCTTCCTCAATTGGCTCCTCCGTAGGAGAAATTGGTTGAGGAATCGGCTCTTTGAAAGTCTTACCACTACGAGTAGTAATTACTTTCATCTCTCCCTTAGGATTTGACACGGTGTTACTAGGTAGACCACTCGTAGACAGCTTACACATTATAGCTTCAAACATGGATGAAATTTTATCCTCAAACATAGATTGCCTCTTATCGGCCTTAAGCATCTCTTGTTTTATCTCATGTTGACCTTGTTCCATATTTTGTTGGTTTTGTTGTAACCTAGTGACATTGCTCTCCATTTTATTGGCGTGAATCTTAAGTTCATTAGCAAGCTCGTTTTTCAACTCCTTTTTCAAGTCATTCTTAAACTCGGATCTTAAGCTAATTATCTCCTTTTGAATATTATCAAACCTAGCATCATTCCCATTAGCGTATTCAACAAATTCATTTGGAAGATCTTTCAAGTTTTGCAAACTCTTGTTGTTGTTTTGAAAATCCTTGTTTTGCACTTGATTGTTAGCCCCTTGATTCCCATAGTTGTTACCCTTGTAATTGTTCCTTTGATAGCCTACTTGATTGTTTCGATAGGTGTTATTAGCATTTTGATTTGGTGAAAAACCCGGTGGAGTCAATTGATTAGTGCGGGTAACTTGACCGTTTTGGTTATAAGTCCCTGTGGCCGCGTAGGCACTCGAAGTGTTACCACCGTTGGTAATGCAATCGGAGAAATCGTGAGCTCCACCACAATACATGCATGAAACCTCAATCGCTTTAATCGTAGCGAGAGCGGGTTGTTCACCAACCTTAAACTCAACTAACAAACCCTTAAGCTTATCAAAAATCTTATTCTCCAAATTTGCCTCTATATGCATAGCAACAATGGTACGTGACGAAGATGAGGATGGTGAAAACGAAGCCTTGTTAACACTCGATGTGTTACGAGGACTATAGACCTTAGACCTATTCTCAATTATCGTCATGCTTCTTCAACCGTTTTACACAAGAAATTACCACCCGCGGCGGCATTAAGATAGTCACGCTCATGATCATTTAACCCATTGTAAAACGTGTCAATTTGATGCAAGTCGGAAAAACCATGATGAGGACACTCATGCAACATTTATTTAAACCGATTCCAAGCCGTTGAAAAACTCTCATTAAATTCTTGTGAAAATTTTGAAATCTCGTTTTTCAAATGCGTAGTCTTAGAAGGCGGGAAAAATTGTTTCACAAATTTTGAAACGAGATCCTTCCACATCAATATAGAATTGGGTGGATCTTTCTCTAACCAAATTTTAGCGGGCCCCGCTAAGGAATACGGAAAAAGCATCATCTTTATCGAGTCGTCCTTGAATTTGCAAGTGGCGGTAAGACGATTGAATTGACGGATGTGGTTATGGGGGTTGTCCTTTTCGTCACCATGAAACTTGTTGGCTTGGATCATGGACAACAAACCCCTCTTAACCTAGAAATTCTCCGCAAGGATTGCGGGAATCACAATAGCCTCTCCATAACCCTCGATGGGTGCTTGAAGTAACTCCATCATAGTACGATTAGCCATGGTGACTTCTTGTTCTACAATGGGTTCGTCAATGGGAGAGTCTTCGCTAGAAAACGTTGGTGTTGTTTCCTTACGGTTTCGACGTTTACGTGAACGTTTTGCTTTAGAGCGAGTTTGCATAAACGTAACGTACAACGTGGTGATGAGCAAAAAAGATTCTTTTGGGTGTTTTTACTTTTTCAATTTTTTATTTTGTGTTTTTGATTGTTTTTATATTTTTTTGGATTTTTGTGATGTATTACGTAGACCAAAATCTACAAATCTCTCCTCAAATCAAATCTCGTGATTAAAGGAGCCTCAAGGAATGAAAACGATCACGTGAAGTGAACGCCTTCGATGACTTTAGAACGTTGGTGGAACACCAAAACGTTCAAGAGGGTTTAATCAATTGAAACCAAGAAAATATATATGATACGTAATAATACTTTGGGAGACAAAACCCTCGTTTAGCTTTCAAAATCAAATACTCACAAGTGAACGGGGGGAATGAGGTGGCGCGAAGCACTTACCTAGCTTCCCTTTAACGGCCTTTTATAGCATGTTGCCTATCTATTCACCTTAAAGTTCGTATTTTTCAAAATCGAGCTTCACGAAAGTATTTATCTATTTTTGCCTTTTTCTTTTGATTTGAGATTCGAATACAATGATCGAGTGATAAAATCCCGAATCAAGGTTGTGTTTTCTCACTTTTGGAGTACTTGTGAATTTATTGTTCTACGTATACAATATAGTAATATTCACACAAAAAACGAAAACCGATAATACGTATTAGTAGAGTGCTACTAATACAAATAGTTATTATAGATAATATAAAAACAACAATTGTTCAAATCAAAACACAACACGCCTCCCCGGCAGCGGCACCAAAAATGATAGTTGTGTATTTACCCCTTTAGGAAAAGGAAGTAATTAGGGCAAGTATTAAGTACGTTGATTTAGGAAAATCGTGCACTAAAAATGACCCAAGTGTGAGTTCATTCTCAAGGAGGATAGTGTGTTAAGCGTGTTAAGATTTGAATTAATTATTTGTGATTAATATTGTGAGGAAAGAAAAGAAAAATGAAGACGGATGCGAGAAAAGTACACTAAGACGTAAAAGACGTAAAACCGTAAAACGGGGTAAAATAAAAATTTATTCTAAAAAATTCCAAAAAATTACTAAAAATCCACTAAAATATTCCAAGGGTTTACAAAAAATTAAAACTTGCTAAAACCTTTTATTTAATTAAATATTAATTTTTAAATGCTAATTAAAGCCCTAAAAATCAAAATGAACCAATAAAAAGCCCAAATCAAGGTTTTAAAGTTTGTAAACCTCTAAAATAACCTAATTAAACTAAAAAGTATTTATCCAAATTCTAAAACCACTAAAAACTATTTTTAAATGCTTAAAAACTATAAAAATCTTAAAATAATCCTAGAAAATAATTAATAGATGCTAAAAATATTTGGAAAGTTGTAAAAATCTTAACTTAATGTATAAAAGCTATGAAAAATATAAAAAGTGAAAAATCTAAATTAAAAATAAAAATGATTATTTTAATAATAAAATAATAATAAAAAATTCAAAGTTTATAAAAAATTCTAAAAACTTGCAAACCTACTTAATTTTACCTAAATAAACAAAAAATGCACATAGAATTACTAAAATACCCCTATTGGGCCTCCAAATGGGCAAAAAGGCCAAACAGTGCCATAATGGGTTTGGAATTTGGCCCAATAAGAAAAAGTCCACCAAATAAGCCCAAAAACTCCAGTTAAGCTTAAAATTGGATTCTAAACACAATTTTCTAAAGGCCCAAAAGCTGAAAATGAGCTTAAGATAGCTTATTTCAAAACAACTTATTTTTAATGGGCATTTTGGCCCATTAAGCTATAAACTGATGCCATAAGCTAAAATTCAACACACGTCCTTCTCTTGGCCTAAATAAGCTATTTGCAAAAAGAAACCTGAAATAAGTCCAAGAAATAAGCAAAAGCTCTCTACACAAAATGACAAAATAGTCGTTTTCGAGTTCTAGGCTATTTCAAAAGCTGATTCAAGTTGCAATAAGTTACAAATAGCTTAACTAAGCTTAAGAATAAAAAATCTTTCAAAAAGCACCACCCAATAAGCTGGAATAAGCAATAAGCTATTTTGCAAAAGTCAACTAAGTTCGTTTTCTAGTCAAACCTAAAAGTCAAAGTCCACAAAGCTCCATATCTCTTAAATGGGTCAAATAAGGAAGATTGATTAAAAAAACAAAGTTGTTCCAAGTCTCAATAAGATAGAATGGATTATTAATAAGCTGTTTGATTTTTAACACTAGTAGTGGAAACTTTTTGCCTTTTTCAGTGGGAAAAGTTCCCCTGCTTGACCAATTTGACTTTTTGTCTTTTGTGACTTTTTTTGTGGATTCAGCTTAAGCAAAGTCACCCAAGTGATCAGTTAATCACAAGGAGTCAATATCAACAACAAAAACACAAATTCAATCAGCCAGTCAATACAGTTAATTCAAAAGATCCACAGACATGCACCAGATATGAATAATAAGCAGTTTTCACTCAATAAGCACTTTTAGCAAGATTAAGCCAGCCAAACTTCACCAAATGCATACACAAGCTATAAATAATTCAAATGAACAAATATAAACAGGTTTCATGCATTGATTCAAAGTCTAGATTCAGATTTAAGCAGATCAAAGTTACTGATGAACAAGAACAAGAAGTTATGATACTTTGCTGATATACTTGACCACAAATCCAATTTCCAATACTCAAATCTTCTTAACAGGTTACACAAACTTTGATTAAACACTTTTTAGCCCTAAAGATGCATACACTCTAGGTGTTTCCAAAATCTCAGGTCAAAATAAGCAAAATCAAGTGAGTTATAGCACAATCTTAGATTTGATGTTTTAAAGCTGAAAACTTGCAGATATGAGCACACAACCAAGTATTAAGCAGATACAAACATTAAACAACACCTTCCAACAACTCAATAACAACGTATGCACTTAAACAGGTTAACCCAAACACCCCTTATCTTTTTCAAATCCAAATTTAACAAAGTATAAGTGTGATTTAGTGTTACCCAAGCCCAATCAAACACAATAACAAGTATATTATGCAGTATCAAGCAAGATTAAGCCACAAAAACAATAAGAACAATAGTAGAACTCAAAATCACAAATTCAAGTATTTTGACAGATTTTTGGGTTCAAGAACTCAAACCTCATGAATGTACATCCACACTCAAGAATTTTTGAGCTTTTGTGTCTAGCCCAACAAGACACAAGCTTCCAATATCAGCCCGCTAAGATTGAACAAGGTTATAGCACAAATATTATCCAAAACAGAAAAATGAAAAAAGGAAAAAGCTTGATTAATGCAACCTTGTTTCCCACACTTGAATATCCCCAAACCACAAGCTCACAACACCTTGATAAGGTTCTTATCAGGGTGTATAGACCACTTATACCCCAAAAATTTCAAGGTTTGAACCAAGAACTTAGCAAAATATCAAGATTTGGATAATTATGCAATTTCTTGCACAATCTTTAAAAACAGGTTTTAGGATTCAAGATTCATAAACATTAAACATAAACAAGCATAGATTAAAATGGCACTTGGAATTCGTCACACAATTCAAACACATTTCATTGATAATGAAGAGGGATTTACAGATTGTTGACCAATAAGAAAACCAAGAGCAAGCCTCAATGTATGAGGTCCTATGCCTTATATAGGCTACAAGTGTTTTAGAAATGGAAAGAAAAAACGTAAACCCTAAGTTGTGAAGTCCCAATATTGCCCTTTGCAGATTTTGTAAATTCTTGAACATGTGAACTTTTTGGCAGTTTGTTGAGGTGTCAAAGGTGGAATTGTGATCAATGGCTTATAAGAAAGCTTAGGATTGAAGCTGAATGTGGATGGTTGGATGGCTGTCACCTTTTGGCAGTTTCTTCAACCTTTGTAGCAGGGGAATCATGTGTGGGGCTTTTGGTTGATGAGGTGTCAAGTTTAGGAGTTGGGTTAGGGTTAGGGGACCCTTAATCAATATTCTGGAGGTGATGGAGGTTTAATTTTTGCTTAATCAGTAAACCCCAATTCGTGTTCTTGAGTAAATAGTAACAAGTTTAATCTGATTTGGGTTTTAAAACTTGTGTTAAGCGCCAAAAATTAACTAATCAGAGATTAGTTAATTTTGTTGTGAATGGAAGGCTGAGGTGGAGGAAGGCTGGGTGGTGATTGGTTTAATTAGGTTAGTGGGACACGTGGAGGATGGTGGTTGGTCTAGGTTATTTTCCTTGTCTGTCATCTTTAGCCCTCAATCTTTCTATTTCCTTTCACTTGTTGTTTTAATAAACACAATCCGAATTCCCTTTGTATGAGAAGTTTTCTTTTTCACACTTTTGCCCCAAATACTTTTCCAAAGTATTTTCAGGGGTATTTCTTGCCATTTGATGATTCTTGAAGGGCTGTTTTGGCATTTTCTTCAAAGATTATGGTCTTGACTTGTATGATTGACTTCTTAGAGGACTAATATTGACAAGTATTGATTTATGAGGGACCATTCTTGCCAATTCTTCAAAGTGGAGGGCCCTTTTGTAAATTTGAGAAACTTTAAGGACCAAACTTGTAATTATGAATATACAAGGGTTTAAAGTATCAATTCTTCGATATTGGAGGACCCTTCTTGTACAACCTTCAAATATTCAAGGGTTATTCTTGGAAAATCTTCATTAGGGCTTGGTTCTTTGTGCGGCTTCGTTTCCTGTGTTCGTTTTTGCTTGTTCTTTGAGATCTTTTGTCATTTTCTCAATATCCCTACCTAGAACACACATTGAACAAATACAAGCATATATATGGTCTCTTTGATGATGTTTTGTATATTTAAAGCCCAAAAAGAACGATGAGATCATGTATAAAAGCCATCTCATCACTCTCTCATTAATGTTATGGAAAAGGGTATGATTTTCTGTTGCTTTGAACAGTGAAACGCCTCATGTGTCAGAGGGTTGTTGACTGTGGATGTGGACTTTTGAAATTTCCTTAATAAATTATTGACACCTTTTGAAAGAATGTTTTGTATTTATTCCCCAAGAAAATTCAATGCCATGTAATTCTTTTAATCACATGATTGATTTCTTTTAAAGGCTGTTGGCCAGATATGCTGAACCTGATGGGAATACTTGTGAGCTTCAATGCGTCAGATGAGGCGACAAAATCCCATATACATGTTCACATAAGTGAACAAGACATATGACATTGCACACTCCTCTACTCAGGCCTAGCTACTCATTTGTATTGAAACTTTGTTTAGAAATTCTGAAGAGAAACTTTGATGACTTGTGATTGTTTGTTCAGCTTTAGTGCATCAGATAAGGAGACAAAACATCATGTACACAATCACATATTATGAAATAGACACATGACATTGCACACTCCTTTACTCAGACACTGTTGCTTTACATAAATCAAAAATTTTACGAAATGATGAACCTTAGGACTCTTCAGTAAATTCTGAAGGTTCAAGTTTTGTATCATCAATGTTCAGCATACCAAGCTCCATTATCAATCTTTTGAAAGTTGGTTCATCCAGTGGTTTGGTGAAGATATCAGCCAATTGGTATTTAGTGAGGATGAAATGTAATTCAATGTCCCCTTTCACAATGTGATCTCTGATAAAATGATATATGATATCAATGTGTTTTGTTCTTGAGTGAAGGATTGGGTTATTGGATATTGTAATAGCACTAGTGTTATCACAAAAAATTGGTACCTTAACATATTATATGTCATAATCAGCTAGTTGAATTTTCATCTATAAAACATTGGCATAATATCCAACAACTGCCACATATTCAGCTTTTGTTGAAGACATGGTAACTGATTGTTGCTTTTTTAGCACTCTAACATACAAGTTTGCCACCCAACAATTAGTAAGCACCAGAAGTACTTTTTCTATCCAAATTGCATCCAGCATAATCTGAGCCTGAATACCCTTTTAGATCAAACCCTAAGGACTTGGGGTACTAGAGACCTAGACTTGGTGTAACTTTTAGGTATCTGAAGATACTCTTTACAGCGGTAAGGTGTGATTCCTTTAGGTCTGCTTGGTATCTTGCACAAAGGCAGGTAGAGAATTGAATGGAATGTCTGCTTGTTGTTAAATACATGAGTGAACCAATCATACCTCTATAATGAGTCTCATTGACAGATTGTCCATTGAGATCAGGTCCTAAATTTTTAGGGGGTACCATTGGTGTTTTTATTGAAGCACAATTGATATCATACTTCTTCAGTAGATCCTTGACATGTTTTTCTTGATTGATAGAGATGCCTTGGTCAGATTGTTCTATCTAAGGACCAAGGAAGTATGTGAGTTCTACCATCATACTCATCTCAAACTTGCTGGTCATAAGCTTGGAAAATTGTTTGCAAAGTTTCAAGCTTGTTGAACCAAAGATGATGTCATCCACATAAAATTGTACCAGAATGGTGTCAGTTTTAGATTTATAGATAAACAAGGTGCAATCTATCTTTCCTCTGACAAATTTATGTTCAATGTGGAATGTTGAGAGAGTTTCATACCATGTCCTTGGGGCATGTTTTAGTCCATACAAAGCGTTGTGAAGATTGTAGACATGATTTGGGTATTTACTACTCTCAAATCCAGGAGGTTGTTTAACATAAACTTCTTCTTTTAGGTCACCATTTAGGAATGCACTTTTGACATCCATTTGGTAGATGGTGAAGTTCATGTAAGTGGCATATGTAAGGAAGATTCGTATGGCTTCCATACCTGCAACTAGAGAAAAGGTCTGATCAAAGTCAACACCAGGCTATTGATTAAATCCTTGAGCCACCAGCCTAGCTTTATTTTTGGTCACCACATTGGTTTCATCTCTTTTGAGTTTGTAAACCCATCTGGTGCCAGTGGTTGATTTTCCATATGGAAGAGGAACCAATTTCCAGACTTTATTTCTTTCAAATTAATTTAGTTCCTCTTGCATGGCATCCACCCATCCAGGGTGAGTAAGTGCTTCGGAAATCTTTATAGGTTCAATTTCTGAGAGAAAATCCGCATAGAGACATTCTCCAGGTGAAGTATCACTTAGTCTCTTTGCTATAGATCTAGTGACTCTACCTTCTCCAGGATTGCCTATTATGTTTACCAGTTGAATGTGACTATCTTGAGTCCAATACTTTTGTGAAGCTGGTGAATAAGCACTAGAGACATGATTAGAGCTAGAGCATGGAAGTCCATGATATGGAACTGGAGTTAGACTGTCTTTAGTGTCTACTGAAGGATATTCCATAGATAAAGGTTCAATCAATGCAGGACTTTCTTCTTTGTTATAAGAAACATTTCCAAGACCTAGTTCTCTAGAGACAACATGTGAGTTTTGCACACAAGGCTCAGGTTGTTCATTAGCAACTTCATTTGACTGATCATTTTGATCATGTGTGTGAGCTTGCTAATCATTTTGGTCATTTTGAGACTAATCATTTGATCATTTGTGTAAGCTTGCTGATCATTTCGGTCATTTTGAGACTGATCATTTTGAACATTTTGATCCCTTGATTGAAAGCCATCAGTATTTGATATTGAATGATTTCCTTTTGTAGGACTTTTCATATCTTCAAATGGGTCAATCTGAGGAATCATATTGTTTGTTTGATATTTCTGAGAGGGTTCATAGTGTTGAAATTGATCAGATGGATATTTGTGGGATTCAAGAATATGAAGTTCTTCCACCTGATGGATTTGCAAACTTGAGAGCTTCAGAACTTTCATTGAAAGTGATGTGATAGGTTTCTTTAATACATTGTCTTCTTGTGTTGAATACTCTATATGCTTTATATACTAGTGAGTATCCCAGGAAGTAACCATCATCAGATTGTTCATCAAACTTACTAAGGTGATCCTTATGATTGTGAATGAATACTGGCACCCAAACACATGGAAGAATGGGATGTTTGGAATTATCCCCCTGAAGACTTTATAGGGAGTCTTCATGTGTCTCTTCACGATAATGGATCTATTTTGAGTGTAGCAAGCAGTGGCTACAACATCAGTCCAAAAATGTTTAGAGACAGCTGATCCAGCAAGCATTGTCCTTGCTGCTTCATTCAAAGTTGTGTTCTTTCTTTCAGCCACGCTATTTTGTTCCGGTGTGTATGGAGATGAGAAATTTTGTGAAATTCCTTTATCATCACAGAACTTGATAAGTGTTTTCTGAATTCAGTGCCATTGTCATTTCTGAGTTGCTTGACATGATTGTTATTTTGATTTTCAACTATTTTGATGAAGGACATGATGGCATCTGGTGCATGGCTTTTCTTTTTACCTAGAGTACTCATCAACAATGACAAGTGTATATTTTTCATGACAAATGGCCCTAGGTGATACTGGGCCAAATAAGTCCATGTGATGTAGATGAAGACTTTCTTTGATTGAGAAAGTTTGTTTTGTTTTGAAAATGGCCCTATGATGCTTCCCTTTTCACATCTGAGCATGGTTTGTCCTTGGAGTAGACAAGTGAAGGAAGACCAATAACAAGATTTTGTTTTGCCAGCAGAGTGATTGTTTTGAAATTTAGATGTGAGAGCCTCTTATGCCAAAGACAGTTAATGATATTTGAAGATCTAGCAAAGAAACATGTCTCCTGAGTAGAGTTCATGTTCATGACATAAACATCTTTGACTCTAGGAGAAATCATCACAATTTCATGATTGGAGTTGAAGATTGTACCTTTTTTGTCATCCAATAAGACCAGGTATTTTGCATCACAAAGTTGACTAATGCTGATGAGGTTATGTTTCAATCCATTTACATATGCTACCCTTGAGAAAACTATACCATTGCATTGCACTGAACAAAATCCTTCAGTATTGGCTGATGAATTATCACCAAACACTACTTTATGAACTGGTTCCTCCTTATACTTGTGCATATGACTTTTGGTTCCAGTCATATTCCTTGAGCAGCCACTATCCAGGTGCCAAATAGGCTTCCTGAGATCACACTACACAAGTTAAGGAAATGGTCAGTTTTGTTTTGAAACCTACCTTTGATAGGTGGGTGTTTTAAATCTGGAAGGAGTTCTAGATCTGATGGGTCCTTTTGATTAGGATGATGAGTGGAATTGCTCAGAAGAAGAAGGAGATGTTTGTACAGCATTTTCCTTTTTATCCTGAACGTCTTCACCTCTTTTGAACCACTCTATATGATTGTGATCAGATGTAGTGTGTACATTGCTTCCACATGTTTCACAACTTTTGGTAATAGAGTTTGGGTTCCTAGCTTTAATACCTCTTCTAAGAGAGATCACTCGAATATGTCCATGAGTGTCATGGTCATAACTTCCACAAATGTTACAAACAGGGTAATAATGACTGTAAAACCCAAAAGTTTGGTTTGTATTTTATTTCTTTTGTTGAATATAACATAAAGTTTAAATAATAAGTATTTACTATTAAAACCTTCAGTTAAAATTGTTAGTTTATTATAAATATTTAACCTAAAATAATAGTATTATAATTTTAGAAGCTGAGATAATCATTTCGATTTTTGAAAAAAATCAGAAAAACATACCGTATCATTTTTAAAACTAGACAAATCTCACATAAAAATTAGAAGATTTGAAGGTCATAAAACACGGTCCAGTGAAATCTACTCAATCTTTCTTTTGCTTAAACTCAGTTTATTCCGAATGGTATACTAAGACAACCCATTTATATAAACACAACTCTTGACGTATATCAACCAAAATAGATACAAACTTGCAATCACTCTTAAGTCATGTCATTTAATCAATATTCGGTTACAAATTTTCTAAAATGACAATCCGCTTATTACGCCATGATTTATGAAATAATTATCTATATACACACATCTCTCTTTCTTATATATATATACACGCTTAATGCTTATCTCTTTATGCAATTCACAATCAAGTTCTAAATAAACCACCAAAACCTGTCTACACCATTAGTTGCGGTTCTCGTTTAGGTTTCACTTCGTTTGAAAGTTAGAGGTATCACGAAGTGGCATGGGTATACGAGGTTGATTTCGGTGCGACTACTCATACTCATTATTTGTATCAAACTATTGTCTTCCATGGAGGTAAACTTTATCATCAGATTCATGTTCTAATCCATCATATTGTTTAGTTATTCATGGACCAAAAAATATATGTCATTGACCGGATATAAACACTTAATGTTAAAAATCCAAGTCGGATATTTTCTTATACTTAATAATATGTTTAAGTAGCTAACTATATGAAAACATTCTTGATGTAATATTTTTACAGTTAGATAATGATCGGTGAATTGGGTTTTTGCGGCTTAAGGTAATTCGTTTGTTACACATTATTGATACAAGGTCACTATATCTCTTTTATATCCTCATATAACAACATTTTACACTTTCAAATGGAATAGTCATATAACGACATGATCAAGCTCGGATTCATAGTCTGTATGTACATAAAATATGCATAAACAAGATGACACACTTCATAGTTATTATTATTTAGTCTTTGTACTTTTAGTGTGGTTACCAAGTTAGCCTTTACCTTGTTAAAGTTACTTTTGTCAATAATTAGCTTTTCAAAACAAGTCTTTTGTATTTGGTTTCTTTACTGAGTATTTGCATTTCCTTTTCAAATGTAAACCGAGCCACAACTCCTTGTAAAGATAAATCAGTTTATAAAACAAAAATGGCTCTTAAAGATATACATACTTAACGGTACATTTAATAAATAATACATTTAACAAGTAACAAGTTGTGATAATAATAGTATTAATAATTTGTCCAAAAATATTGTAGATTATTTGAAGGAAAGATTGATCATTATTACCGAGTGTGCGTTTGATTGGCTAAGGTACGGATATTCTGTCCTTCAGTATAGACTTTCCTTTCTATGCATGATTAGGATTCCCCGTTTGCAGCCATCTGTTTTCCCCAGTTATATGTTATAAAACTTTACATGATTTGCCATGATCACCATGTTTAATTGCCTGAGCTTTATATACACGCATGACCAGTTTCACCTAGTTACGGAGGTACCGTAACCATGACACTTGAGGCACCAGTGTCATGACTCCTCTACGAGGGAGTGATCTCTCGTGGCGTCACTTTTAGTTTTAGTTGGCCATTAATCAGTATTTATCAGTGGGGCGTATGGTTGCATCCTAGTTTATCAGTTTATAGTTTATCAAGTGAATATGGTGTGTGGTCTACATCCTTCATATTGGAGTTGATCCCTCCAGCCAGTTTATTATTTAGAGGTCACCCCTCTAACAGCATGACGAGGTCATCCCTCAATGTATTCATGCACACGATGATATATTACATGAACTATATAAGCTCTTGGCACTTAAAATACATTAGATGCATGATTTCACATTTATCAGTTATCAGTTCAGTTTACAAGTTATATACCAGGTTTTCCAGAACATTCACAGTTTCTGCTGCAAGTTACATATCAGTTTATCAACTTCAGTACTTTTATCGGTTTCAGCTTAGTATTTCAGATCTTTCATTTATATTCTAAATATTCTTATCATGTCATTATATCCGTTCACTGAGCGTATTGCTCAGCCGTATTTTCTTTCCATGACTTATACGGCAGGTACCCAAGGACAGACTTGAGCATTTAGCGGACGTGCATAGGATGGGAGCTACCTGACACTTCTATTCCTTTTGCATTTCATTTACTTTATGCATATGTTGGGTTCATGTTTGGGAACCAATGTCTGATTCTGGTTTTTCCTTTATGGTCATGTATGTTTCCATTACATATTTACCTTGCATGCTTTGATGACACGCCATAATTATCATGTAACGGTCTAATTATCAAAGTGGGATTTTACAATTATTGTATCAGAGCCAGGTTTCGACCCGTAGGCTCTAAAACTTAACATGTGACTAGTGGTAGCCACCAGGATTTTCCCAAAACGATGTTATTTCATTTCATGTCACAATATTGAGTATTGTTGATCCTTACTCACGATGTTTTCATTGAAGTTTTGACTAGTATGAGCTGGACTACAGCCATCCATATTTAGTCCCATGTTGTTAACTTCTATACATGACATGTCTCTTGAAATTTTGACAAGTATGGCTTGAACCAGAATCGTCCATACTTAGTCACATGTCTTTTCTTCAAAATTTTGTGGATGGAACCATAGCCGTCCACACCAGTCAATACTAAACCACGTTTGATTATGTATTTATGTTCTTTATGACAACTAGGTTGCCATGCTCTCATGTTGATTTAGTTTTCATGCTGATTATATTTTCATGTCTCCTTGTGATGATTATGTATTCACCATGTTGATCATGCCGTCATATTAGATATTGATGGATTTTATTTAAACCTGCTTTCATGATAATCACGGTTGGTTTTCATTAATCATGTTGTCATTCTGATTATCGTTAAATTTTGTTTAATCATACTTTTGGTGTTTCTCTATACAACCAGAATTAAGTCTACGCAGGAATTGCTAGGCTATCATGTTGCTTGCTTCAGTTCAGTTTGCTAACGGTTAAAATCAATTAATTCCCTTATGACCATGTCAGATGGTTAACACTTATACCCACCACCTCAGGTATATTCCATGTATACTCCATGTACCGTATTCCATGTGTAATCCACGTACCATATTCCAAGTGCATCCCATTTACTATATGCCATGTGTATTACTCATAATTCGGAGATTTTATGAGATACTGATGCTGCTCATAATTCGGAGACTTTACAAGATGCTGATGGTGCTCATACTTTGGAGATTCCACAAGATGCTGATGTTGTTCACAATAGGAAGATTTTACAGAGCAAAGACGAAGAATATAGATTAGAATTTCCAGACAATAATATACTTCACCCACCAGACGATACCATCCCATTCCATGTCTTTACCTTCTCAGTTAAATGTCACACGTCACTCAGTTGTCCTTTCAGGCATAAGAGTGGGAACCGGTACCCAGCCGGCCACCCAGCAAAATAGTCACAAGAATCACGGTCATAATGATGACCATCAGGAAACTCTGGTAACGAACGTGACCAAAAGTACGAAGGTCAGCAGCCCAACCGATCCACCAATTCTGATATTATGACCAAGATTTTTTTTAACTTTATTCAGTTTCACATCTGAAGACACATGTCAAGACATCAGTCAAGACACATGTTTCACGTATATTTTCTGAAGACACATGTCAAGACGCCAATCAAGACACATGTCCCACGTATATTTTCTAAAGACACACGTCAAGGCACCAGTCAAGACACATGTCATACGAATATTTTCTTAAGACACGAGTCAGGACACATGACTCGCGTATATCTTCTGCATCAGGCCCTCAGTAATTATGGGTACCTCCAAGGGGGTTGTGAGACCCCCAAAATCTGACATGGAACAACTAGGCAACGAGGGGGTAACACGTCATAGTACAAGAAACAATGAATTACAGTTCATACAAAGTTGACGAAATAAATACTTGTACATTACATCATAAAAGGTCAGAGTTTTTAAGCATAGGTCCCAGAGTTTTAGAAGCGGAAAATTATATTATTTCGTCTTGATTTATAACATATAAGTTGCCCAAAAGATTGAATAAACTTCTGATAGTTTATATAAAACAAATCTTTCAAAAGCATCACAAAAATCTCCAAGCTGCGATAATATCCTACGGGTTCCCATCCAAGCAAAGCTAAGTAATAATACCTGAGATTAAACATGTAAAATCGTCAACACAAAGTTGAGTGATATTCATAGGTTTAGCAGTAAACGTGTGGAACACAATAGAATTTGTAAAACACGTAATGGGGGGATAACTATGTACGTCCATAGTCACGATGCATATTATTGCTGTTTAGTCTCATGAACCGAAGCTTAACTCAAATGTAAGTTCCTCTAGGGAGTAGTCAGCCTAAATACTCAAGTATAAACGAATATTAATGCGTCAAAGTAATTAGGACGGGGATTGTTAATCCCGATGGATCCACCCATAATATTCGCGCTTAACGCAAAGCATACGAGACAATTAACGGTTCATGATAGGAGAGGAAACTCAAGGCTAACGTCTAAAAGC
Organism: Glebionis coronaria; assembly: GCA_025667525.1. NCBI lineage: Eukaryota > Viridiplantae > Streptophyta > Magnoliopsida > Asterales > Asteraceae > Glebionis > Glebionis coronaria. The sequence goes on from CM046877.1 coordinate 294,689,554, forward strand.
AATAATACCATTGAAATCATCTGTAAAGCATACACGTTCTGGATAACATACAAGTTATGGATAGCAATATAGTTTTTAATTTGGTTGTGTTCCACCATGTAAAATCTCACCCCGTTTTTAAAAACCATGTACAAGTAAAAAGGGGCTATGAACTCACCTTAGCCACGAGGTAAGTCAATCATGGTACTCAGCAACTGAGTAGAAACAATGGTAGTGAGACGATCACCGACGATATGGATGCCCGGGAAACACGAAAACCGCAACCTATCAAAATAAGGCACGCGTTAAGACTCGAACTCAAATATCGATATATACCAAATATAGTAAGTCTAAAATGTTTTCAAAGTATTCATGTTTCAAAACCATTGACATGAATCAAATGAATTCACACTAACCCATTTATTCCAACACTACACGATAAAACACTTGAACACTTGAAAATGACCCGTCATACGACGCCAAGTCAACGCAAGTCAAAATATTCTTTAACCTTATTTGGACCAGTGGCTAAGTCATTTATGTAATGACTAAGCACTTGAATAAGTCATCATGTCCGATAATGAATACGCAAACTCACGCAACACAAACATTGAATTACGTGTCCAAAATCAAATCAACAAGTACACCCCGAATGTACACACCGATCTACCCTATATAGACTTGTCCGTTTTACATGAAAACTGGTGTCAAGGTCACTTATAACCTGTATAAGACTTCACCAAAATTTGAGCCAAAGTTTACACATTAAAATCCATCAGCTCGACACTAAACTCGACTTCAAATTTGGGACAGATTTGTGCACTTGTTTTGTAAAATCGTTTAGACCACTTTAAAAGTACTAACTCGACAATCCGTCTTTTGAAAACACTACTAGACTCATCAAACTAAGTTTGTAAACTTTGAAAACCAGTAGATACATTTATCTAACCAAGCCTAAAGTCCCCGAGAGTCGACCCAAAATCAGCCACAATTTCGGATTGTGCCGACTTGCGTCTCCCGGTACACGAAAACTAAAACTAGCATAACTTTTGACTCGTAATGACTTAGAAGCTCTATCTTATACCAAAACGACCGTCTCAGAAAACTCTACAATAAAATCAAATACTCTCAGTCTTTCACAGACCTTAAACCCACGAAAAATCAGTTAAAGACCTGCTGTCCCAAATTATACTTTTAGAAAACATGACAAATCAAATTTCCAAGCAAAACCACTCATTCCAATACCTCTAGGATTCTTATACTATCATTCCCATCAACCAAACACTCCTAGAAACACTTGCATGCAAAATCTAACAAAAAACCTAAGATCGAAATACAACTTTTTATGATCAAAATAAGATGATCTTACCAAAAATGACACATGCATGATGTTTAAAACATCATACAACCATGAAATTCAAATAATTTAGGAAACATGATGCATGTGCTTGAATTTGATATCAAAAGTACCACAAGATCATTTGGAACAAGGGACATAGCTTGGTTTTTCTTGAATCACACTAGAAAAAATGTGATGAAGGTTTTATGGTGTGTAGGGGTGGCGGTTCAAGAGAGAAAGAAAAGAGGGAGAGAAAGATTTTGAGGTGTGTGTGTTTTTAGTTGTAAGAAATGAAAGTAGTGTAAGAAAAAATGGTTTAAATAGTAAGGTTAGGGTAAATTTTGCAATTATTGGATAGTTTTGGACCTAAAATAAACTTAATAATTTAAAGGGTCCAAAATGACTATTAGTAAATTTTGAAAATATTTACGGGGCTCGGTTTTCGTAAAAATACTTTTCAAAAGTTACAATGGATCATAAAAATGATTATATGATTTCTCGACACGACTTAATACGTAATTAAAACGACATCATCGAAAATATTAATTATCGAAACAATCGAAAATAAAACGTTAAATTTTTGGGCATCCGTCGGTATTGCGATCACTAGGAATTCTCGTTGTACATTGATTTCGAATAAACTCGTTGTAAAACGCACGCGGGTGATTTTAAATCAAAAACTTTGATTTAAATTAAATATGGAAAAATAAAATAAATTTTTTATAATTCCATACAAACTATTTATCGATGATCAGAAAAATACTTCAAAAGTATAATTTAAAAATCTCAGGATTTACATATAGCAATACAAGAAAACGTAATACGTTGGAAAAATTCAAGAAGCACGAATAAAAAGAATAAAATAATGATGGGAAAGTACGGGTTCTCACAGTCTTCCCCCCTAAAGGAACTCTGGTCCCCAGAGTTCTCTTGAAAACAGTAGAAGATGCAAACAAGAGGAGATACAAAGTGTAGAAAAAAATTCATTGCTTCCCAGGTAAATTTCCATACCACGGCGAATCTTAACGGTTAGAATTCACTATGCTTCAGTTTCTTAACTCATTTTCGTATAACTTTTCAGTCTCGGATTAGAATAACGATCTTTCAATACGGGGATACATCAAGAGATAGAGTTGTTGGAAATACGTGTGATAAACTATCGAGAATGAACACAAGAATCGCTTAAACAGGAAAATTACGACAAAATGAACCAAGATTGTAAATCAACAAGGGGTCACAAATCGTGCAACTGTAAAACGTGAAAATCTTAAAATGTAAGAATCTAGTCAAAAGCGAAATAGAAGGGAAAAAATAAATAACATATGATCATTTAAAATACAAGCTGTCAAAATCAGTTGTCTAGAGTTTTGGTATTACTTTAAAACTTAGTATTAGATATTTTCTTTATTAAAAGAAAATTTTACAAGGTGTAGTGATTTAAAAATCAAACTCTATATAAAATGAATGGGTAAACAGTTGTCAAATCTTTCTCTTGATCAGGACTTCACGGTAAAAGTAACTCAGTTCAAATAGTTATTTTGATTAGCTTAAGAGCTTTTCGGGTGACTACATGAAATTTTCGTTGAAAATTCAGGTTTATCGTTACCATTAGGAAAAATCAGATTTCCAAGTTATTTAGAATCATTGCTAGAAATTATCAATTAATTTAATAATTTCATTAGGTTAACAGTAAAGTATGATAAAATCAATTACTTTAAAAGATACAACTTGACACTGTTTAAACATAAGTTATAAATTTACCCAAGAGGATGTACAGATTCGATATTAAATTTGAAATGGGTATTTTGACAATTTAAACATTTGGTAAGATGTATAAAACGTTCTTAAGAATTAATAATAATTTTTAGAAATTCAAGAAAGTGTTTAAGATATCAAACGATAAACACGTAACAGTTTCTGGTTTTCAGATAGTGACAAAATAGCAAACGATTATGAAACGAATATCGATCAACAATTAGTATACAAGCAATAGCACGAGGGATTAAAACGGAAGTCGTTTCAACTCTTAACGAACATGATAGAATAGATGCATCGATGATAAGGACAATAAGAAACAAGGATTATAGCAAGATTAATTCACGAGTGCGATTGGCGTCACCAATAACAGCTTATTAAGTTCTCGGTGGTCGAAATACGATCGAAAGGGAAAAGCCACACAATGAATTTTCGAATCAAAGAAAATTCTTAAGAAGTCAATTGAGAGTAAATTCGGTAAAATGAAAACATTAGCAATGAAAGGCGAAATCAACACATGATTCACACGAATGAATTTCAAGACGACAAAGTCTAACACACATCATGACAATTACACGAAATTATCGTTCACGTCCAATCATAAATCATTAATCGCGTCCAGAGGCGTTTCATAGGTCTACCAAGATAGATAAAGAAGATCGATCGATGAAGAGGCATAATAACATTGAAACTTTCAAGTCGGGTATCAATAGTAAGAATTTAGGCAAATGGTAACGAAAATTGTATCATGAGGATGATGAGGTAACAAGTAAAGCAAAGATCGTTGAGTAATGAAATATGTGCTTGAGGCATGTACTTTGTTCAAGAAAAGATATGGGTTCATATATGTAAGTCGCGAACTATTGTTACTCGCATAAGATGTAAAAGTTTTCAAAATTTTCATTTATCTAACTTTTTAAGAAACATAATTAAAAGTTGGTTATTGGCCAAATATTTAAGGTGACTACTATTCGGCCTCACATGGCTCCTTCTAAATTAGGCATAGGTGATCAGGCCATGCATAATTTAGGACTAGCAATGCGATGCTCAGCTTCGCCAAACCAGTATTACATATCATATGATTTAAAATATGTATATAATAGCATTTGTAAAAACAGGAATCAAAATAACATCTGAAACTTGTCGCCACCAAGTTATTGGCTACATATTTAAATCAACCATTTTATTTTACCAGAATTCTTAACAAGACCAATGTAGAACAAATGGTGAGAATAAATTGTAAAATTAATATAAATTAATTTTATAAGATAGCATTCAATTATTTAAGAAAGCCCAAATGAAACCTTTTGTAAAATGATTCACAAACAAGACCAGTTTGAGTTTATTTGTTAACATGACAATAGTTTATAAAGTAGCGAGTGGGTTACAAGAGGGAAATAAGGAGTAGTTCAAGACAGTCAACGAAATGGTTACAATGTGATAAGGTTTCAAGAGGTTTAGCCGAAATCGTCAAGAGACACGTGTCTAGATGGTAACGAACGATACGAAAGCAAGAACTTCAAACCTCGGCCAGAATCAGTGGTACGATAGAAGCAGAGAAAGAAAATAGAATGACAAATAAGTCATAAAAAAGAAAGGATAAAGGAATCTGTATGTGTGCACATCGTGATTAATTTGAAAATAATATACCTTTAAGAAAGTAGGGTATCAGTTAACAAATAGTACAATCACACCAAAAAGTTTCTATATTAGGAAGTTACCGAATTTCAAAAGTTCAAGATCTATGTACATGTATGACCGAACTCAAAGTTACTATTTTATACTTGTTCCAACGCAATCCTTGTTTTTAGTTTGCAAAATATCATTAATTAAAGTTTTATGAGCTCAACGAACTCAAAAACGCTTGAAATCATATTTTTAAAGTCTATCAGTTTTGACTTTTGGGTTTGACTAGACCAATTAACTCACTAAACGATATTTTAAGACTCAAAGTCTAATGCATTTCGATGTAAAACATTGTTTTGAACAACTTTTTAGTTTTACCCGAGACTTGAAACGGAAAAAAAATGGACGAAAATGCCCTTGCATTAAATCTATCAACAAAATGATATTTTAGCATTATTTAGAAAATAACTTCTTAGATTTTACAATCTCAAATGAGCGTAACTTGCTCGATTTTAAAGTTTACTGGTCAAATTTTATGTCCTAAACGGACGTCTCAATAAGTAGAAATATATATTTTTATGTCTAAAGTTATAAAAATATTTTCTCGACACTATTAAACTTCCCATAAAGTTTCTATACAAAGTATATTTTTCGACACATCTTGAAATTAAATCTAAATTTCATGATAACTCAAAATTAATGTACACACAAAATTAGTGGATTCCATAAAGACGAAAGAAAATAAATTGTATAATTAATCATGTAAAGAAAACACAATATAGAAATGATTCAAGAATACCAACGATAATCTGAGAGATAAAAACGACGCATGTCATCCGTGTCTTCGGCTGCAAGATGCAATGCAGGAAGGTCTCCTGGCGGCGTGATTGTCCAAAATCACAAGACATACCGAGAAAGAAACATAATATTAACAAGTCACACTCCTGAGGCGAGGAGGTTAAATGAGAAAGGGAGGATACAAGTTTATAGGTATAAAATTGCATTCTAACATTCGCTACACGATAAAGGATGAATCTCAAGATGACAATGATGGTTTCAAGGTATAAACAGACGTTGTAATTCGAAGTCGAAACGTAGAATGGTCAATGAAATAAGATGTAATCCATGTACAATTGTCGTGTAAAACGGTGGCGTAAAGGTAAATCAAGATTACGAAAACTCACGATATTATTCAACACGGATTTCAATGAATGCTTCGAGATGTGTGACTCACATGGTGTCCTTTAGTCTTTTTCGGAGACACGTTGAGCTACACAATGGTCTAAAGACTAGACATTCAATTACGAATGGTCGGTAAACAATCTGGGTATCTAAATAGATATTTTAAAGGAAATAAACAATGAAAGCAACATGCACGGTAGTAAGAATGAAAATCAGAAGTTTCATCGTAAACAACACTTCTTAATCCCGAACAATGGTATCTCGAGAGTATGCACAACACGTATCAGCGAATCGAGAAAAACAGATGATTCAAAACGAACGAGTATATGAAGTCAGTCGTGTCACGCATAAATGAAATAACAATAGTACTCAGAAAAGTGAGTATGAAAAGTCGGCAGCATACGCGCTCTGAATACAAGTAGGTAACGTCATAACAATATAAAATCATCGTAACAAGATCAGTTCACAAGAACAAGAATTCAAGAAATACAGTAAGAGCAGATGTAATCACGGTAACATTCAATAATAATTCATGAAACACAAAGGCTTTGAAAAGACACAGTAATTATCGTCATCAGGGTAACGTAATATTTCAACATGTAATCAAGAGATGCAATACTATAATGATAATTAAACGTAAGTAATAAGGATTAGAGAGTTACCCGCGCAGATATCGAACAACGTTGGCAGATTCTGTGATTGACACTTAAAACATGAAATATTTGAACTTTCGGTTATAGACTAAGTTTTTTTTTTGAAAAATGACTCAGTTCCCTATAACCATCGCTCTGATACCACTCTGTGAGACCCCCAAAATCTGAAATGGAACAACTAGGCAACGAGGGGGTAACACGTCATAGTACAAGAAACAATAAATTACAGTTCATACAAAGCTGACGAAATAAATACTTGTACATTATATCATAAAAGGTCAGAGTTTTTAAACATAGGTCCCATAGTTTTAGAAGCGGAAAATTATATTATTTCGTCTCGATTTATAACATATAAGTTGCCCAAAAGATTGAATAAACTTCTGATAGTTTATATAAAACAAATCTTTCAAAAGCATCACAAAAATCTCCAAGCTGCGATAATATCCTACGGGTTCCCATCCAAGCAAAGCTAAGTAATAATACCTGAGATTAAACATGTAAAATCGTCAACACAAAGTTGAGTGATATTCATAGGTTTAGCAGTAAACGTGTGGAACACAATAGAATATGTAAAACACGTAATGGGGGGATAACTATGTACGTCCATAGTCACGATGCATATTATTGCTGTTTAGTCTCATGAACCGAAGCTTAACTCAAATGTAAGTTCCTCTAGGGAGTATTCAGCCTAAATACTCAAGTATAAATGAATATTAGTGCGTCAAAGTAATCGGGACGGGGATTGTCAATCCCGATGGATCCACCGACAACATTCGCGCTTAGCGCAAAGCATACGGGACAATTAACGGTTCATGATAGGAGAGGAAACTCAAGGCTAACGTCTAAAAGCAAATATACCATTGAAATCATCTGTAAAGCATACACGTTCTGGATAACATACAAGTTATGGATAGCAATACAGTTTTTAATTTGGTTGTGTTCCACCATGTAAAATCTCACCCTGTTTTTAGAAACCATGTACAAGTAAAAAGGGGCTATGAACTCACCTTAGCCACGAGGTAAGTCAATCACGGTACTCAGCAACTGAGTAGAAACAATGGTAGTGAGACGATCACCGACGATATGGATGCCCGGGAAACACGAAAACCGCAACCTATCAAAATAAGGCGCGCGTTAAGACTCGAACTCAAATATCGATATATACCAAATATAATAAGTGTCAAATATTTTCAAAGTATTCATGTTTCAAAACCATTGACACGAATCAAATGAGTTCATACTAACCCATTTATTCCAACACTACACGATAAAACACTTGAACACTTGAAAATGACCCGTCATACGACGCCAAGTCAACGCAAGTCAAAATATTTTTTAACCTTATTTGGACCAGTGGCTAAGTCATTATGTAATGACTAAGCACTTGAATAAGTCATCATGTCCGATGATGAATACTCAAACTCACGCAACACAAACATTGAACTACGTGTCCAAAATCAAATCAGCAAGTACACCCCGAATGTACATACAGATCTACCCAATCTAGACTTGTCCGTTTTACATGAAAATTGGTGTCAAGGTCACTTATAACCTGTATAAGACCTCACCAAAATTTGAGCCAAAGTTTACACTTTAAAATCCATCAGCTCGACACTAAACTCGACTTCAAATTTGGGACAGATTTGTTCACTTGTTTTGTAAAACCGTTTAGACCACTTTAAAAGTACTAACTCGACAATCCGTCTTTTGAAAACACTACTAGACCATCAAAATAAGTTTGTAAACTTTGAAAACCAGTAGATACATTTATCTAACCAAGCCTAAAGTCCCCAAGAGTCGACCCAAAATCAGCCACAATTTCGGATTGTGCCGACTTGCGTCTCCCGGTACACGAAAACTAAAACTAGCATAACTTTTGACTCATAATGACTTAGAAGCTCTATCTAATACCAAAACGACCGTCTCGAAAAATTCTACAATAAAATCAAATAATATCAGTCTTTCACAGACCTTAAACCCACGAGAAATCAGTTAAAGACCTGGTGTCCCAAATTATACTTTTAGAAAACATGACAAATCAAATTTCCAAGCAAAATCACTCATGCCCATACCTCTAGGATCCCTATACTATCATTCCCATCAACCAAACACTCCTAGAAATACTTGCATGGAAAATCTAACAAAAAACCCAAGATCAAAATACAACTTTTTGTGATCAAAATAAGATGATCTTACCAAAAATGACACATGCATGATGAATAAAACATCATACAACCATGAAATTCATAAAATTTAGGAAACATGATGCATGTGCTTGAATTTGATATCAAAAGAACCACAAGATCATTTGGAACAAGGGACATAGCTTGGTTTTTCTTGAATCACACTAGAAAAAATGTGATGAAGGTTCTATGGTGTGTGAGGGTGGCGGTTCAAGAGAGAAAGAAAAGAGGGAGAAAGATTTTGAGGTGTGTGTATTTTTGGTTGTAAGAAATGAAAGTAGTGTAAGAAAAAATTGTTTAAATAGTAAGGTTAGGGTAAATTTTGCAATTATTGGATAGATTTGGACCTAAAAGAAATTTAATAGTTTAAAGGGTCCAAAATGACTATTAGTAAATTTTGAAAATATTTACGGGGCTCGGGTTTCGTAAAAATACTTTTCAAAAGTTACAATGCATCATAAAAATGATTATATGATTTCTCGACACGACTTAATACGTAATTAAAACGACATCATCGAAAATATTAATTATCGAAACAATAAAAAATAAAACGTTAAATTTTTGGGCATCCGTCGGTATTGCGATCACTAGGAATTCTCGTTGTACATTGCTTTCGAATAAACTCGTTGTAAAACGCACGCGGGTGATTTTAAATCAAAAACTTTGATTTAAATTAAATATGGAAAAATAAAATAAAAATTTTATAATTCCATACAAAGTATTTATCGATGATCAGAAAAATACTTCAAAAGTATAATTTAAAAATCTCAGGATTTACATATAGCAATACAAGAAGACGTAATACGTTAGAAAAATTCAAGAAGCACGAATAAAAAGAATAAAATAATGCTGGGAAAGTACGGGTTCTCACAGGGGTATACCCGTCCTGTTAAGCCATGTATAGATCAGACCATTAAAACTCAGGTACCACCACTGAAGTATTGTCATGTTGGACACACGGTGTTCGTTTTGTGTGGATACAGACGAAACACATTTAGTGAGATTTTCCACGTTTACTTCACGTATTCATAGGTCAGATTTATTTTAGATCATGTATTACCTACCTCTCAGCCCAGAAAAGACTCCATTGTATCACCTATGTATATAAAGGTTTTCCTTCCAGTTGACGACAAGGTCCGTCTTACTAACTCCTAAATACATTCATTATGTTTCCTGCCAGTAAAATCAGTACAAATTGTTTCTGCTTTACAAGCACGTGACTTTTTATCTAATAGCTGCGAAGTATTTCTAGCGACCATTTATGACGCGATTTCTGAAGTTTTCTTAAACCATGATCACCAGATTGTTTTAGAATTTCCAGATGTATAGAAGAACTTCCGAATATATCTCTCCAATTGAAAGGTGGAGATTAACAACAAGCATGTTTTGGAAGCAGAACCAGTCTCCTAGACTCTTTATCACGTAGCTTCTTTGAGCTAAAAGAGTTGAAGGATTAGCTGCAAGAATTGCTCGATCAAGATATTATTCGTCCGAGTGCATCACCACGGCGTGCACCGATTCTGATTATCAAGAAGAAGGACGTAGCATGATATTATGTAACGACTAGCGTAAATTGAACAAGATCACCATTCGTCATCGTTATCCCCGTTCACGTCTTGATAGCATGTTTAAATCAACTTCAGGGTGCTAAGCACTTTTATAATAATGGGTTACAAACAAGATACCATCAGTTACGAGTGACAGAGCAGGACATTTCCAAGACTGCTTTCGCACATGTTATGATCATTTCAAATTCATGGTTATGTCTTTTGGTCTCATGAATGCTCCAACAGTATTTATGGAGTTAATGAATCAAATTTTCCATGAATTTCTAGACAAGTTCATCAGTATGTTCATTGATAACATTCATATCTTCTCAAGGCTATAGAAGAACACGAGAATCATCTTCTCACGGTCCTGTAGATTCTACGATAGAAGGAATTGGATACGTAGCTTTTCAGATGTGAGTTACAGTTGAACAAGTGGCATTTGTGGGCCACATTGTTTCAGCAGAAGGAATTACCATGGATCCGGCGAAGGTGAAGGCTATCACCAGATGGTCAAGACCGACGTTTGTGACTAAAGTACGAAGTTTTCTGTAATTCAGCTGGTTACTACCGCAAAAATTGTTGACAGTTCTCATGATTAGCTTTACCATGACTAAGCTTACACGTAGAGGAGAGAACCTACACTAAATTATGTGTTTCAGAATACCCTATTCTAGGAGAGGTCTAATTGACCGAGACTCATAGTTCGCCATTAGCTATTCATCCTGATTCCACACAAAAATGTATCATGATCCTAGACAATATTTTTGTGGAAGCGGTATGAAACAAGACGTAGCTAATTTCAGATCTAAGCGCCTAACCTGCCAGCAGGTTAAGATAAAACAACAGCGTGCTAGTGGTTTATTACAACAATCAGAAATTTCTGAATGGAAGTGGGACAAGATCTCCATGGATTTTGTTACTAGACTACCACAGACTCAGAGGAAGCATGATGCTATCTGGATCGTTGTCAACTTTTTGACCTAGTCTGCACGTTTTCTTTCATCCGAAAGGATTACACAGTTAGCATATTAGAAGAAATTTTCAGCAGGCGATCGTACGACTACACGGTGCTTCATCAGCAATCAATTCAGACATATTTACGTTCACGTTCACATCTCTGTTCACGTTCACGTTCATGACTTTGTTCACGATTCACGTCTAATGTTCGTGTTCACGACCTTATTCGCATTCATGTTCTCGTTTCATCTCACGATCCATGTTAATGTATCGTTCTAGAAAGGGTTGCCGAAAGCTTGGGAAACCAGACTCAAGTTTAACATAGCTTACCATCCTCAGACAGACGTTTCACGTCACCTTTCACGTCTCGTCTCGTATCGGCTGGCGTTACCCCCTCGGTTATCACACATTCACGAATCATGATATGTTTCACGTATCACGTTCACAATATGTTTCACGTATCATGTTCACGATATGTTTCACATATCACGTTCCCATATGTTCATGTATCATGTTCACAATTGTTCACGTATCTCGTTCATAATACGGCTCTTGTATCATTGCTTAGAGGGTACAAGTACCATCCTTTTCACGTTATTTCTCATCTACTCGATCAGATTCATGCGGATCTATTTTACGTTGAGGAACCAGAAGCCATTCTAGATCTTCAAGAGCGGGTCATGAGAAAAAGACTATTTTTTCGTCAAATCCTTTGGAGGAACCATCTCGAGCGGGAAGCCAATTGGGAAACTGAAGAGTCCATCCGGACTTCTTATCCTCATTTTCTCCCATGATCCAGGTATGTTCTTATCAACCATATCATGTTTCTAATTCGAGGACGATTATTCTTTTTAGAGGGGAAAAGTTGTAAAACCTAAAAATTTGATTTGTATTTTATTTCATTTTTTGGATATAACAAAAAGTTTAAATAGTATTTACTATTAAAACCTTCGGTTAAAATTGTTAGTTTATTATAAATATTTAACCTACAATAATAGTATTGTAATTTTAGAAGATGAGATTCCAACTCCCCCAAATTACATGCGCAGCGGAAATACATAATTTGGGTGCTAGGCAGTTATCATCACACACTAGTCATACAGAATGACTCAAAAGAGACGTTGAAAAGTTTACATTTATAAAAATGTAAAACAACAAAGTCTAATTAGTTTTTCCAACCCAAAAGTTACAACAGAGTGTGTTTAGGTCCCCACCGAATCTCAACAAATTTCCAAATTCATACACTTTAAACAACAAAAGATTTAAGTGTTTAGATAAAAAGGGAGGAAAACATAATAGACCACAAAAGCCACACCAACTTTCCATAGCATGCTCCGCCACATCCTACCCTTGATTACCTGAAACACATGCTTAAAAGGGTCAACAAAAAATGTTGAGCGAAGTCTATAGGTTTTACAATCACATTTGAAACATATGGGTATAAAATTCATTCACGATCATTCATAGAATTGTCGATCAAACAATCTATTATTCAAGGTTGTTATCTTTAGCATTAGCTAATAATTGTGTTTGAGCTCATCACACCGAGCCATTAACTAATTAGTCACTCGCGCCAAATGCCGGCGTAACTTATATGAAACCATTGCCCCTCTAAAGGCATTAGTTGCAATTAATCCTTATTTCTCATACAAAATATCTGAACGCAGAGGGTACTCAACGTACAACTCTCGTCTCAAATTGGGTCGTCAATCCCGTAGTACCAAAAATTGTATAAGCGGATATTTCCAATTCACACAAGAATTAGACAATAAATAACTGTTCATGAAATTATGGACTTTTTGCAACTAGGTACTCAACACAATTCAAGGCATCATTCGGGTCCAACAATCATTCATGACTTATGTTCATTTTCATTTAAATAGCATGTATCCCCCTCGCGGGTAAAAACCTTTAAAATAAGTAAAGAGCGAGGCTATAGACTCACACCTTATGTAGAAGTAGTCGAATTAACGGATGACGATCAACGACGATGAGGATGCCCAGGAAATTTGATCACAACACCTAGCGAACAAACGCGTAATGACTCAACTCATTTATATCATATTAGGTACTGAATAATATTTAAATAAAATCAGTTGTGATTATTACAAACTCACGCCAAATCCAAACAAGTGATAATTACTAGATGCACATCATTTATCTACGTAACTAAAAGTATTGCTCGTTTTACAATTCTGCCGGTACATGCCAAATGTACAGGCTGTTTTCCTATACTTAGACATCACCAAAAATTATGAAAAAATTTGTAAAATTCATTTACAACCTGTAGATAACCCATATTAAATTTCATAAAAAGTTCTCACTTTTAAGACCTACTGCTCGTCACATTACTAAACTTTAATTTTCGGACAGTTTTGTACCTTCACATTGTATGACCTCTTTGACTCATTTAAAATATACCATTTGCAAATTTGACTCATAAGTCTAAAAATAGACTCAAAAACCCAGGTTTATAGCTAAAGAACAACTCTCAATCATTTTTAAAACTCTAGTTATAGTCCCCGAGATATGACCTTAAATCGAACAAAATTTCGGATTATGTCGACTTTCATCTCCCGGTACACGAAATTTCAAAGTAGCATAACTTTTGACTCGTTTGGAGTTAAAAGCTCTATCTTATACCGAAACGAAGGTAAAAAGAAGCTCTACAACTATATCTAATCCTTAAGACCTGGACTTAGACTTAAGACTAAGAAAACCTGCCTTAACAATCTGTTTAAAATGACTCTTTAAAACTCCTATCAATCACCATTTCAATCACTTCTAACCATTCATAGACCTATTCAATCATTACATGAACAATCTAAAACACACTAATCATCTTATATCACTTGGATGAACAATCTTTCACAAAAACCCATTTCAAAAACTTCACATGCAACATGTTTTAATCATTCAAAAACATCAAAAACATCATAATAAACATGTATCCATAACAAATTAGGATCAAAACCAAAATCAAACACCACCCCCTTTTGGGCCGTGGGTTTTGGAGAACAAAAACACCAAGGAAAACATTTTTCCAACTTGTTTTTATGATCAATTATCATTACAAACATGTAATCTAAACATGCATAAAGCTTAATTAAATCAAAACCCCATTTTTAAAAATCTTCAATTTTCGGAAAAATCATATGAATGCATGTATGATTTGAGTGGTTAAAAATACTTACAAAGGGATTACAAGACGTGGTCTTTGATTTGTTTCTTCAAAAACACAAGAAAAATCAAGTGGTGGTGGTGGTTTGGTGATGGGTGGCCGGCGGCTCAAAGAGAGAAAGAAAGAGAAAAAAATTGAAATAAAATGTGATGTGTGTTTTTCCTTTTCTTCCTTTTTGTAAAAATTGGAGGGACCACTCTTGTCAACTTAGCTATATTTTGGCCTTAAATTTAAACGACACATTTTCAAATGCGAGAATCGACTCACTAGCCGATTTCGAATTTTTGCGGGAGTCGGGATTCATCCCGGCTTTCTAAAATATATTTATAAGCCTATACTCACACAAAATAAAGTAAAAATGGTTCCGATCCGACTTAACACGTAAGTAAAATAAAAATCCCGAAAATTCGAATATCGATCTATCGATAATAAAATATAAATTTTGGGCATCCGTCTGTGTCGCGATCACTATCGATTCTTCTTAATTCGTCGAATGTAAAAATTTAACCTCGTTTATCGGTTTCAACTTAAACCGTCAAATAATCACACGATAAAAATTCTCAAAAATTTCAAAAATATGCATAAAATAGGATAAAATAATGACCTCGGTTTTTGGGGTGTTACATCCTCCCCTCCTAAAGAGAACGATATCCCGACGTTCGCCTTCTCTTATACTCACATTTTGTACCACTAGAACAAATGAAGGTACTTCTATTTGAAGAAATCCTCACTCTCCCACATGAATTCCGGTCCACGTCTAGAATTCCATCGTACCTTCACAATCGGAATCCTACTATGCTTCAGCTTCTTAACCTCTCGGTCTATAATCTCCATTGGTTCCTCAATAAAATGGAACTTATCTTCAAGTTGTATCTCATCCAAAGGAATCACCAAATCTGGGTCCGCTAAGCACTTCTTCAAGTTCGACACGTGAAACGTGTTATGAATAGCACTAAGCTCAACTGGCAACTCCAATTTGTAAGCAACCGGTCCAATTCGTTTTTTAATCTTGAAAGGTCCAATATACCTCGGACTCAACTTTCCTCTCTTCCTAAAATGAATCACACCTTTCCATGGCGATACCTTAAGCATAACCATGTCTCTAATCTCAAATTCTAGTTGCTTTCTATGATTATCGGCATAACTCTTCTGTCGGCTTCTCGCAGATAATAATCGATTCTTTATTTGCACAATCTTCTCGGTCATCTCAAAAATCATTTTAGGTCCAGTCAGTTGACTTTCCCCTACTTCGCTCCAACACACTAGAGATCTACACTTACGTCCATACAACGCTTCAAACGGTGCAGCCTTAATACTTGCATGATAACTGTTGTTATATGAAAATTCTACTAAAGGCAAATGACGTTCCCAACTACCACCAAAGTCTATCACGCACGCTCGGAGCATGTCCTCCAACGTTTGTATAGTCATTTCACTTTGGCCATCGGTTTCGGGATGATAAGCAGTACTCAGACTCAACTCAGTGCCCATAGTACGTTGAAGAGATCTCCAAAATTCCGACGTAAACCGTCTGTCACGATCCAAAATAATCGAAAACGGCACTCCATGACGACAAAAAATCTCTTTCACATACACCTCAGCGAACTTCCCCATACTATCTGTCTTCTTCATAGGCAAAAAGTGTGCAGATTTAGTCAATCTGTCCACAATCACCCATATCATATCATAACCACTAGGAGTTCTCGGTAAACCCGTGACGAAATCCATAGCGATCTTCTCCCACTTCCATTCAGGAATCTCAGGTTGAACCAATAATCCGGACGGTCTCTTGTGTTTAGCCTTAACCTTCGCACAAGTCAAACACTTACTAACGTAGCACGCAATATCTGCCTTCATATTCGGCGACCAATACACCTTCTTCAAATATCTTATCCGATACAGGATGTATCGAATACTTCGTCTTATGGGATTCATTCATCACCAAATCTCGCACTCCTTGTGCTCCTTTCTTAGGTGGACACAAAGGTAACCAGATTCTATTGTCAAAATATCTCATCCCACTCAACCTTAATTTAAACAACGGATTTATCATCCTTCCTAAATTCTCTTTCTTAACATGCTTCCTCAACAAACCATTGGCTTGAGCTTTCAATATCAACTCAGTCAAGTCAACATTTTCAGCCATCACCAAAGCCCTAACTCTCGGCGGCTTTTCCCTTTCCTTCCTACTAAGTGCATCAGCCATAACATTCGCTTTACCAAGATGGTAACGAATCACGCAGTCATAATCACTCAATAGCTCAACCCATCTCCTTTGTAGCATGTTCAACTCTTTCTGATCCAATATGCGTTGTAAACTCTTGTGGTCAGTAAACACCACACACACCTGGTTCCATACAAATAATGTCTCCACAACTTTAAATCAAAAACAACAGCTCCAAGTTCCAAGTCATGAGTCGTATAGTTTTCTTCATGCTTTCTCAGTTGTCTTGACGCATAAGCGATCACCTTCTCATGCTGCATCAATACCGTTCCATAGCCCTTGTGAGACGCATCACAATAGACCATGAAATCTTCAGTTCCTTCAGGTAACGACAAAATCGGTGCAGAACACAGCTTTTCTTTAATATTTTAGAAAGCGGTCTCTTCATCTTGTCCCTACACAAACTCTCTATTCTTCTTAGTCAACTTAGTCAAAGACTTAGCGATCAACAAAAATCCTTCGATAAATCTTCGATAATATCCCGCTAATTGATGGACTTCAGTCGGCATTGTTGGTACCGACCAATCCTTGATAGCTTCAATCTTGGCAGGATCTACACAAACACCTTTGTTTTCAATCACATGCCCAAGAAACTGCACAGATTCCAACCAAAATTTACACTTCGGAAACTTGGCATAAAGCTCCTCCTTCTTCAACAAATCCAAAATCGTCCTCAAGTGCTTCTCATGCTCCCTCTTGCTTTTGGAGTAGATAAGGATATCATCAATGAACACTATGACAAACTTATCCAAATACGGCTTACACGCACGATTCATAAGATCCATGAATACGGCAGGCGCATTCGTTAAACCAAAAGGCATCACTTGGAATTCAAAATGTTCATATCGAGTACGGAAAGCAGTTATAGGAACATCTTCTTCTCTATGTAACACCCCACTTGGATAAGTGTACCGTTACGTGTATTTATGACGTGTCATCAAAGCATAAGGTAAATGTCCTAAAACATTAAGTGACCATAACGGAAATACCGGAATCAAACATCGGTAATCCAACATAAACTCAGAACATGAAAAGTAAAATACTGAAAGAAAGGACTGAACAATGTCCAACGGCAATATAAAAATGAAGTGCATAAAGTAAAGAAGTCTGAACGGCTTCCATCCAATGCACATGCTCTCAGAATCTTAAGAGTGTCTTGGGATACCTGCCGTTAGGACATGAAGAACTACGGCTGAGCATAACACTCAGTGAACGGATATAATGCATGATAAGAATATACTGAAATGAAACAGATGATAGGATACTGAAGCTGTAAGACTGATAAGTAAAGTTGCAGCGGAAATCTGTATATAATCTGTAAAGTCTGATTTATCAATAATGATGCTGAACTGTTATCTGTTAAATCTGTAGAACATGCATTTACTGTATTTTAATTTCCAAGAGTTTATATAGGTCATGAGCTGTAACAACTGTTGCATGAATACATAGTGGGGTGTCCTCGTCATGCTGTAGAGGGGTGACCTCTAAATAACTATAGAGGGGTGACCTCTAAATACTGTGTTGGGTGGAGGGATCAACTCCAATGTGAAGGATGTAGAGCACACACCACATTCACCCTGATAACTTGTATACTGATAAGCCTAGGAAGCATCCATACGCCCCACCTATAATACTGATAAAATGGTCAAGCTGAGCAGCGTGGGACGATGCAGGATATCACTCTCCTACATGTGAGTCACGACACTGGTGCCTCAAGTGTCATGGTTACGGTACCTCCGTAACTAGTACATAAACTGATCATGCTTGTATATAAAGCTCAGGCAATTTATTTAGTTATTAATATGATTACTGATAAGCTTAAGACATATACTGGGGAAAACATTTGGCTGCATACTGGGAATCCTAATCATGCATAGAAAGGAAGTCCTTACTGAAGGACGGAAAATCCGTACGATCAATTAAAATGAAAGAGACAAATACTAGTAGAGATATAAGAGTATCCGTACCTTACTTAACGACGAAGCTAACAAAACAGTGAATATTCGAAGCTACTTCATATTCAAAAGTTCTACAATAATGTGTAAACCAATAATTATTATTTGTGGAAAAACTAATTATTAACAATGTTTGACCTTGTTTGATTATTAAATTCCTATCATCAGTTAGCAAGAAGTATTATATGACAATGGTATACATGCGCGTTTCTCTCATAACCGATACGTCGTCTTCCGAGTTGCGGATAAAACATTTTACAAGTACAAGACAATGGTCTCTTCCTTTTGTTTACAACATACTAAATTTTTATAATGAAATGAAGACATCATTCAAAGGATGAATAACGATTGACAAATAATAAGAGCTAAATATTAATATCGCATTTTTTTAGTATATCGTTCTCCTCGACTCGACTCGAATTGATTTCCAATTTTAACACAAGATTAATTGTTTTTGGTTAATAATACTTGATTGGTAATCTATGTCTATTTAAGCTAAAAATGGTAAAAATATGTAGGCTAAGGACTATATAAAAATAAAATCGTAATTAATTCACGTAAATATTACTCTAAAATGTAATGTAAAATTAAACTACAAATATAGATCTAGATGCAACAAAAATAAACTATAATTAAAAATAAAATCTAAATGTGAAATTAATCTAAATGCAAGCACGTAATAGCAAATAAAAGTGACGAAAAATGAAATCACAAAGATAAACTTAAAAATTAAGCATAAAGTTTCAACCTTTTAAGCTTACTAATCTTTTTAGACGATAAAGCTACAAGCTTTATGTACTACTAAGCTTAATAATCACAAAAAGGTGTAAACTTTATACTAATAATGAGCTTATCTAAATGAAATCTACTTTTAAAAACTTTTAAACTATTTTTTAAACACAAATAATAATAACTAAAACTAATTAAACCGATTTTTATAAAAAATATAACTTTTATTAAAAACAATTTAAACTAAAACGATCTAATTAAAACAAAAGCGATTAAACTAGAAAAATGAAAAGGAGAGCTTTAGTACCCGTGGTCCGTAGAAAACCGCTCTAAAACAAATAACATCAGCAACATCAACAAAATACGGCCCGTAAAGTACACGGCCTCCCAATACCAAAAACTATCAAAAGCTAAACCCGAATTTAGCCCGTAAAGTACACAGCCTCCCAAATCAATATCTAACCAAATTAATCAACCATATCAAACTTGAACCAATTCAATCAACCATAAGCTCTCTACAAAACTTGATGAATCGATTCGCCAATATCACAAAAACACAAGAGGTTAGAACAATAATAAGCAACAACTGATATTCTATAAAGAGATTTAATTAAAACTAATAGATCTAAAATATTTTTTATGTTTTATAAAAGTATTTTAAATTTTATTGCTAAAAATTATAGATCTACTTAATCTATTTAAAAACCTAATAGATCTAACTATTTTTTAAGGTTTTATAAAAATACTTTAAATTTTAAACAATAAACTTATATATCTAAACTTTTTAATACGAAAAACTAATAGATCTAAACTAATTTTTTTGGTTTTATAAAAGTATTTTGAATTATTAAAGCTAAAACTAATAGATCTAAATAACTAATTAATAAAAACTAAAAGTATTAAAATAAACGCTAGCTTATTAATAAGTAGTAAGCCTAAGCTTAAAACTTATGTGATTCAAAAAGCTTGAAAGCTAAATGAACAAATCACCCACAATAAGCTAGATCTAGGAACATTAGGCAACAATAAGCTTCAAATAAGCTTGTATATAAATCTAACTTATTAGGAAAAAGTTATAAAAACTTATCCCAAATAATAAGCTAGATTATAAATTAAAGTAAAAAGAAAGGAAGAATCAGAATTAACTAAAGAGATTAAGCTAAAAGTTTATTTTATTAATTATGAAAAATCTTGAAAAGCTTGTACAAAACATGAAAGGAGAAATACAAATTTAACTATGTGTAAAAACTATATAATGAAAAAAACTTGATAAAATGAAGGGGAAGGGGGCTTTATATAGGCAGCCAACATGGGGGTATTTTTGTAATTTACTAGCTATTTTTTTCTTGGAGAGTAAGCTGTTGGAGGCCAGCTGGCCATTTTGAATGGCTGAAATCGTTCCTTCTAGAAGACTTTTGGGGACAGCTAATAACATGTGCAATCATGAGCCTGGCACACGCATTCCCTTCATTGTTTTCATCACCACTGCCACGTGGGGGACTGTGATTGGTCAACTCTGCAGTTCTCTGAACCTGGGACTGACGTATCAGCTGACATGTCAGTCTGCCACCTGCCAGCTCTAACCTTGGACTGACGCCGCCTCTGCAATGCCACGTGTCGAGCTCCCAATGGTCAGCCGCCGCCATCTCATCCTAATACCTGCACATGAATAGTATATTGTCAGTGCCACGTGGCGCGCTGGCATTGGCCAGCCGCCGCCACGTGGTGCTGACGTCATTACTGACGTCAGCCGGTTTAGACCGGCTGGTTCGGGTCGGCCACGTGGACCACTCAGAGAGTGCCACGTGGCAGCTGGAAAATTATCCCAGCATTTTGCCTCAACCAGGATTCGAACCCTGGTCTTGGCTGCCAAAGGTGAAGTTGCTAGCCACTGGGCCAAGCAGACCTTCATGTTTATATATACAAAACAAAGTACTTGACCCCTTTGTGGCTTGGTTTGACTGAGGGTTGACCTGTTTGACTAGTTGACTAACTTTATTAATTATAAATAATAATAATAATAATAATAAGTAATATTACGAAAAACTAATTTATTTTTAGTAAAAATTTATTTTATTTATTCTATTTTATTTTTTTTCGGAAATTAATTTATTTATATTATTTATATTATTAAATTATTAAAAACTATTTATTTAATTTTAAAACTTAATACACTTTAAAAATTCAAAGAAAACAAACCGTAAAGAGTTACGACGCGAGGTCGGGACCGTTGGCTTCGTAACTTTGTGCTCTTCAATGTTGTTTAATAGTGGATGACTTTAGAGATTGGCAAAAATGGTCCTTGTTGTACAATCTTCATCAAATCTTCATCCTTAGCCTTCCAAACTTCATTCTTTTGGCACTTTTTGGTCCTTTGACTTTATCTTTGGTTTTTTCTTCGATAAAGGACCGTGAAATCCCGTGTTTTCTTTCTTTTTGATATTTTGTACCTATTTCACAAGAAAAACACAAACCACGCTTAATTCCGACATTTACGCTATTAATTACACGTTTTGGTCTTGATTTTCATTGTTTTAAGTGGTAAAAGGATAAGTGTTTACACACTTATTAAATCCCCTACACTTATCCATTGCAATGTCCGCATGCAATGCACAATTTTAAAGCACAAATTTACATTTTTTTATCATAACTAACCCACCTCGGCCTTTATTACGATATACTACTACTACTATAATAAAAGAAACTAAAGAACGATGAAAAACTTTATTCAAGGAAGCAAAAGGTAAAACAATTTCCATTTTATTTATTTACTTGAAATTGTTTGATGGAATAAACTCGTAAAGAAATCTAAGAATTAAATTAGAGCTTTGGTGTCATGAATATTAATCACCCTCAAGTTTCACGTTCCCCATACCAAGCGTAAAAACGAGATCATTGTAATTAAAAGTTAGTAAAGCTAACACTTACTCATGTGGTTTAATTATTCACTTAGACCCCCTTATTCCTACCGTGTATCTCTTATATTTTATTGTTGTCTTGAATGATCACGAGGATGCATTGTTGACTTATTTTGATAGTTTATTTAGGCCGAAAATAAAGTAGGAAGAATTAATCCATAGTTAGCTAAAGGACAAAATCTTTTAAAACTGCTTCTCGAAACCTCAAAAAGTTCATATTTTGGCATAATTCGTTTCACGATTTGAGACCTTTCTCGGACCGATATTTGGCATGTACTTCAAACTTAAAATCTTGAGAGACGATCTTGAAATTATGGTCTTCTCTTCATTTTGGTATACATCTTCATTAGGGGTGAGAGATGCTTCAAACGTTGACCACGACTTCTTCATTTATCATCTTCTTTATTTAGGATTTTTGATATACAATGATCCACCTCCTTTTCGGATTTGGATCTATTTATCCTCATACCTTGTTAGGGTCTTTTTGGATAGACTTCTCCATGATCTTTAGGGGAGTAATTGCTTCTCGTTGTGTGTCTTGATCCATCATATTGATTTGGATTAATGATCTTCACATCATCTTTGGATCTTTAGCAAAAAAGTAAATCCTCGTGCCTTGTGAGGGCCTTTTTGGACTCGGATATCCTCATGCCTTGTTAGGGCCTTTTTGGATATGCCAATCTTCGCGTCCCACTTCAATAAGTTATGCCTTGGCTATGAACTCTAATTAATCCCGAGCAACTTTTAAACGATTTTGGGCTAGAAGCTAAGTAATTTTTCAAATCGTACGACCTTATTTATTGCATTTATTTATTTACAAGTGATGGGAGAAAAAGCTTATAATTAACTCTCATAAGTTCATGAAAGAATACAAAACTTATAATTGACTCTATCATCTCTCGTTCTCCATAATTTAAAATCTCAAGTAATGAGACTCGTGGATGCTTAGCCTAATAAACCAATTAAGGTCTACATGGTTAAGGATACTAGCTAGAGTAAACTCGGATAAGTAAAATTGGGTTGAGTCAAAATATTCACGACGGGCCTAATATACCAAAGACGTCTAAACTCGTTAAAACCATTTTATTTATTCATTTTTTTATTGTTTTTTTTTTGTTACTTTATTATGGAAAATATACGTATAATGGTGATGACAAAAGGAAAGTAGATAAAAGAAAATACTAATAGGCCAAAATAGATCAAAATTTTTGAAAAAAGACGAAAAATATTAATTTCCCGGTTAAAATGAGGACAAATTAATGGAAAAGCCCACTTAACTTCGATAGAAGTCTCCCCCTAAATTTAATATAAACGTTGTCCTCAATGTTTAAGCATGTGGAAGTAAACTCCCCTACACTTAGGACATTGTGCACGTTGTTTAAATCTTGCTAAGGAAGAGACAACTAAAGTGATCAATTTTTCGTTTTATTTATATACAAAAAACAATAGCAAAAACGAATCGAAGAAACCGGGTACACGGGATCACGGGTCGCGCCAAAAGCACCAAATGTGGATCATTAAAGCACATGTCCCTGCACAACATCACAAAACACAACCTACTTGGCTCCCCTTACACTTATTGGTGGAAATGGGTGAAGGTGAAAAAGGTGGAAAGGGTGGAAATGTAAAAATCTAAACTAGTTAAACGATGCTTGATTTTTTCTTCACGGATCTCTAGCTTGACTCGATTTCCCGAATTAATTCAAGGAAAAAGTGGAGAGGGATGGAATCATCTCATGAGAGATGTCCTCTCCAAAGTACAACTTAACCCGTTGGCCATTCACTTTGAAATTGGGCCCATTTGGTTGAGCTAGCTCAATAGTACTATATGGGAAAATTTGTGCAACGGTGAATGGACCGGACCAACGCGATTTAAGTTTTCCGGAAAAGATTTTCAACCGAGAGTTAAAGAGTAAAACTTGATCACCAATTTTGAACTCTCGGTTCTTAATCTTAGAATCATGAATGAGCTTAGTTTTCTCTTTATAGATCAAAGAATTTTCATAAGCCTCATTCCTAATTTCATTGAGTTCATTGAGTTGGATTTTCCTATGATCACCGGCCTTATTTATATCAAAATTAGCCCATTTCAAAGCCCAATAAGCCTTATGTTCCAACTCAATGGGGAGGTGGCATGCCTTTCCGTACACGAGGCGATAAGGAGTACAACCTATAGGTGTCTTATAAGCGGTACGAAAAGCCCACAAAGCACCATCTAATTTATCGGACCAAGAAGGACGATGCTCTCCCACGGTACGCTCTAAGATTCGCTTAAATCCACGGTTGGACACCTCGGCTTGACCGTTGGTTTGTGGATGATACGCGGTGGAAAGTCGGTGATTGACACCATACTTAGCCATGACTCGTGCGAATTGATCATTGCAAAAATGAGTACCGCGATCACTAATGATAGCACGAGGAACGGCGAATCTAGCAAACAATTGCTTCAAAAAGATCACAACAACTCTCCCATCGTTATTAGGTAAAGCCTTTGCTTCTACCCATTTGGAAACGTAGTCAACGGCTAGAGGATGTATTTGTTCCCTTTGGATGATGGAAATGGCCCCATAAAGTCGATGCCCCATACGTCAAAGATTTCACACTCTTGAATGAAATTTTGAGGCATCTCGTCTTTATGTGTGATCTTGGCTTGTCGTTGGCAAGCATCACAATGCTTAACCATCTCATGAGCATCATGATGGATGGTGGGCCAATAGAATCCGGAGTCGAAAACTTTCTTAGCGGTGTAGTTAGGACCAAAATGACCATCGGTGGGTCCTTTGTGGCAAGCTTCAAGGATTTGTAATGCCGCCGGCCCATCAACACACCTACGAATGATAAGATCCGAAAATTTCTTGAAAAGATAAGGGTCGTCCCAATAATAGTGCTTAACATCCTTAAAGAATTTTTTATTTTGTTGGGACGTTAACCCTTCGATAAGAACACCACCCGCCAAATAGTTTGCAATGTCCGCAAACCATGGGGTATCATCAAGATTGGAATTGATAGACATTAGGGTCTCAAGGGGAAAGATTCATTAATCTCTTGATTTGGAAGTTCCCCTCGATAAGGATCCTCGAGTCTACTTAAGTGATCCGCGGCTAGGTTTTCGGCTCCCTTTTTAGCACGAATTTCGATTTTAAATTCTTGTAGGAGCAAAACCCAGCGGAGGAGTCTTGGTTTAGCATCTTTCTTGGTCAACAAGTATTTCAAGGCGGAATGGTCGGTGTAAACGATGGTGGTAGAAAGCACAAGATAGGGGCGGAATTTCTCAAAAGCATACACTATGGCTAAAAGCTCTTTTTCGGTAGTGGTATAATGCAATTGAGCCCGAGTCATTGTCTTACTAGCATAATGGATCAGTTGGAAGTGTTTGTTAACTCGTTGACCTAAAACCGCTCCTACCGTGAAAGCACTAGCATCACACATTAACTCGAAAGGTAGCTCCCAATTAGGAGTGACTAAGACCGGTTCCTTAGATAATTTACCTTTAAGAGTTTCGAAAGAATCGAGACAATCTTGAGAAAAGATGAAAGGAGCATCTTTCTCTAAGAGATGAGTCATTGGTCGAGCTATCTTAGAAAAATCTTGAATGAAACGTCGATAAAATCCCGCATGACCTAGAAAACTTCTAACTCCTTTGACGGTGGTAGGTGGAGGCAACTTAGAAATGACGTCAACTTTAGCACGGTCGACTTCGATACCGGCTTTTGAAATTTTGTGACCGAGGACGATGCCTTCTTTTACCATGAAATGGCATTTTTCCCAATTAAGAACGAGACAAGTGTCTTCACACCGTTTAAGCATACGTTCTAAATTGGCAAGGCAAGAAGAGAAAGAATTACCATAGACCGAGAATCGTCCATAAAGACTTCCATAGTTTCTTCAACCATGTCATGAAATATAGCCATCATACACTTTGGAAAGTCCCGGGAGCATTGAATAAACCGAAAGGCATTCGTTTGTAAGCAAATGTTCCATAAGGACAAGTGAATGTGGTTTTCTCTTGGTCTTTTGGATCAATAAGAATTTGAAAATATCCCGAAAAACCGTCTAAGAAGCAATAATAATCATTACCCGCTAAACGCTCGAGCATTTGATCCATGAAAGGAAGAGGAAAATGATCCTTACGAGTGGCATCATTGAGTTTACGATAGTCTATGCAAACTCGCCAACCCGTAACAAGTCGAGTAGGAATTAACTCGTTGTTTTCATTGGGAACAACGGTTATTCCGCCTTTCTTAGGCACACAATGGACGGGACTAACCCATGGCGAATCCGAAATAGGGTAAATCATGCTGGCATCTAGAAGTTTGATAACTTCTTTCTTAATGACTTCATGAATTTAGGATTTACCCTTCTTTGACTTTGGATTGCGGGTTGTCATCTTTCATGAGAATTTTATGAGTGCAAAAGTTAGGATCAATTCCGCGGATGTCGGATATTTTCCAAGCAATTGCTTTCTTATGAGTTTTAAGCACATCGATAAGTCAAGATTTTTCATCCTCTTTTAAGTCCTTAGCAATTATGACGGGTAACTTATCATCCTTTTCTAAGAAAACGTATTCTAAATGAGACTGTAAATCCTTAAGCTCTAAATCCGGTGGATTATCGGTGGAAGGCTTAGTCAAATTCGGACCATCGTTTGTAACTTCCTTATGAGTAGGTGGAGAAATATGATCCTCATTGAGAATTCTCTCAATGGTACGAATGTCTTCTTCCCAATCGGTGGGAGAATCGTCATATTTAAGATCCACGTCCCCTAAACTTGCTTCAAATTCTTTTAAGAGAAAATCACTTTCTCCAAATGGAGTTAATGAAGGAGAAATAGAAGCTACGGTCTCAACATGAGGTAAATGAGAAATTCCGCTCTTACAAGCCTCGATAAAATGTTCTTCACATGCTTCGTCGAGCACATCGATGAAATTCACGGATTCGGGCTCATTGGGAAGTTTGGAAAGTTTACCCATGTTAAAAATGATTTTGTCATCCCCTACCCTCATAATTAGTTCACCCGCGGCTACATCAATCAATGTACGCCCGGTCCTCAAGAAGGGTCGTCCCACAATTAAGGGAACACGGGGATCCATCTCATAGTCGACTACAACGAAATCGGCGGGGAAAGTAAATTTGTCGACTCCAACGAAAACATCCTCGGCTATCCCCACCGGATAAGCAACCGATCGGTTAGCTAATTCCAAAGTCATACGAGTGGGGACTAGCTCGGGTAGAGATAATTGCTTCCATACGGACAATGGCATAAGATTGATACTCGCTCCTAAGTCCGCCAAAGCCATACAATTTTCAACACCCGGAAAATTGCAAGGAATAAGGAATCGACCGGGATCACCGAGCTTAACCGGTAATTTTCTTAAGAGAACCGCGGAGCAATTCTCATTAAGTTGGGTTTGAGCTATGTCGGGAAGTTTTTCCTTATCACTTAAAAGATCCTTAAACATCTTATCATATTTAGGCATGTGAGCGAGAGCCTCGTCAAAGGTGATATTAAAATTCAATTGTTTGAACATTTTTAGGAAGTTCGAAACTTGAATATCATCCTTATTCTTCAATTTCTCTTTCCTCAACCTTGATGGATAAGGTATATTGGGTTGAGATGAAGGCTTTGGAGTGGATTGTTCACTCACATCCTTTGGTGGTGGGGTGGGGGTGGAAGGTGAAGGAATTGAAGTGGGAATCGAAGGGATAGGGTCACTTAATAGAGGAATGTCACAATAAGTGGGTGAGGGAGTGATCACCGAAGGGGGAGTAGGATTACTCATTATGACCTTCGGGCCTTGTCTCTCCTTTATGGGCGAAGAGATGGAAGGTCCCTAATAACTAGGTTTTGCCTAGTAAGAAAATTATCGTTCTAGTGGTCTTATCGAATTGATCTGGTTTAACTATGCGACTCAGTCGTTCTTTGGTGGAACAAAAGTTGTGTCGTTGTAAAATATTAAAAGTGCAAGACTTAAAAGTAAATGACCGTGAATTTAAATCTAAATCTAATTAAAACGTGAATTGTGAAATATTAAAACTTTGAAAAGTAAAATAATTAAATGACTTAATGTTAAAGTGTGACGAAAATTAAAATTTGAAAAAGTATTAAAACGTAAACTTAAAAATTAAACAAGACAAAATATGAAAACAAACCTACCGTCGGAATACATTCTGATCGGAATCCCAATCGGAATGTACCTTACCTTTCTGATCGGAATGTGGCCCCGTCGGAATAACCCTTACCTTCCTGATCGGAATATGATCGGAAAGAGGTCTCGTCGGAATACAACTCGCCAATCGGAATGAAGTTATAAACACCCCTATCGGAATGTGTATCGGAATCCACTATCGGAATGTATCCAAGGAGATCTCATCGGAATGTGGTACTAGGTCCCGTCGGAATATCACTCAAAAACACCCCTGTCGGAATGCAAATCGGAATTCTTGTTGAATCTTGAAACCCTTTTCCGATGGTAGATCAGAATCCCCGTCGGAATACAAAACCATTTTCCGACGGGTAGTAATCGGAATATAGTAAAGATAACACGAAATAAGCACAACTAATAAGCTATAAATCAAATAAGCACACAACGAAAAACTTAATGAAAACCGTATAAGAAGAAGCTAATAAGCTACAATTTAAAGACTTTTAAAAACACGAAAAGAAAAAGGTTTACGAAAAACAAACTTTTATATAAAAATAACTTTTATAAAAAAAACTTAAGAAACTTGAAGATAAACACAAATAAGCTATAAAAATCAATGATCCAAAAACAATCAAAAGCATAAAAACATAACCTTTAATCAAATAAGCAACACAATAAGCATATAACCATAAGATTAAAGCATGGAAAGAAAGGTAGATGAGAGATTAAAACAAGAAAATTAAAGAACACTTACTTGGAATTAAAAGGTATTAAAAGTGCAAGACAATGTATTTAAATTGACATGAAAAGTAAATGTGCAAAAATTAAAGGTGGAAGAACTAGTGTCACTCTAGCCAACAAGAGTAAAAATGAAATGATAATGGCCTATTTATAGGAGAGATTAGGGAGGTGCTTAGGAAGCTTCCTCCCCTCCTTCCTTTCTTCTTAATTTCAAGCTTAGGTCCTTCTCTTCTTAATCTTTTGTTAATTGCACCATTAGTCCTTAAGCCTTTTGATCTTCTTAAATATTGGACTTTAATGACTTTTGGCTCGGGATTTCTTTGGACTCGTCTTTTAATTCTTCGATAAATAAGACTTGAGTTCTTCGGCTTTTAGTAAACTTCCGTCTTTTGACTTTTTCTTCGATAAATCTTCAGAATTGGTCTTGGACTTCCGTTCTTCTTGCACTCTTGACTTCTTGACTTCGTCTTTCGTCTTTTTCTTCGATAAAAGCCCGTGAATGCCCGTGAATGCCCGTGAATGCCCGTGTTTTCTCCACTTTTCACCTTTTCGTCCTAAATCACAACAAAAACACAAACGACGCATAATTCCGACATAAAAGACATAAAATACACGTTTTGGCTCGGTTATTATTGTAATTAAGTGGTAAAAAGGATGGGTGTTTACACACCTATCAAATCCCCTACACTTGACCATAGCAATGTCCTCATGCAATGCATTAGTTACAAAGCACGTTTACACTTTTCATCATAATCAACCACGTTGGCCTTTATTAAAGAGATAGAAAACTATGAACATTCAAAGTAAAGAAATCAAAAGCATAACTTGGGTTTTGGAAATGTCATGAATAATCATCATCCTCAAGTTTTCACTTTCTCCAAACCAAGCTTAAAAACGAGATCATTGTTATTATAAGATAGCAAACTAACACGAACTCATGTGGGCCAATTATTCACTTAGACTCCCTTATTCCTAGGGGTATCTCTTATATTTTATTGTTGTCTTTAATGATCACGAGGATGCATTTTTGACTTATTTCGATAGTTTATTAGGCCAAAAATAAAGTGAATGAATTAATCAATAGTTAGCTAAAGGACAAAATTTTTTAAAACTGCTTCTCGGGACCTCATAAAGTTCATATCTTGGCATAACTCGCTTCGCGATTTGAGACCTTTCTCGGACCGATATTTGGCAGCGACTTCATACTTCAAATCTTGAGAGACGTTCATGGAATAATGGCCTTCTCTTCATAATAGGAATTTCTTCACTTGAAGTTTTGAGAGATTCATACTTGGACCACGACTTCTTCATTTTTCTCCAATCTTTATTTTGGACTTTGATATACAACGATCCGCCTCCTTTTTGGACTTGGCTTCATTTATCCTCATACCTTGTTAGGGCCTTTTCGGATAGACTTATCCATGACTTTTGGGGAGTTTTTTCTTTTCGTCGTGTGTCTCGATCCTTCATATTGATCTTTGATAAATGATTCTTCACATCACTTTGGATCTTTAGCAACAAAATGTAGCCCTCATGCCTTGTTAGGACCTTTTTGGACTCGCCAATCTTCGCATCCCGCTTCAATAAGTTATGCCTTGGCTATGAACTCTAATCCATACCGAGCAACTTTTAAATGATCTTGGGCTAGAAGCTAAGTAACTTTTCAAATCGTACAACCTTATTTATTGCAGATAAATTTATTAGCAGGCGATGGGAGCACAGGCTTATAATTAACTCACATAAATTCACGAAAGAATACCAAACTTATAATTGACTCTATCATCTCTCGTTCTCCACAGTTTAAAATCTCAAGGAATGAGACTCATGGATGCTTATCCTATTAAATCAAAGTTTTGGGTTTTCGAGTCGCCTATAGGATCTTGCAAATTCTTAGACTTTTTCAAGTTTAGAAATCGCGTTTTAAAGTTCCCTTGATAAACGACTCCCTAGGATCAATTATATGAACTTGCTAAAAGTTCTTGTTCTTAACCCATGAGAGTTAAGACTTTCGCGTTTTATAGCTCCCTATATAACAGCCTAGCAAAACTTGATTTAAACACGTTAAGGATACTAGCTAGAGTAACTTAGATAAGTAAACTCGGGTTGAGTCAAAAGATTTACAACGTTTAAAAATTAAAACCACTTTATTAAAGATTTATTCTAACAAGGAAAGAAAATAACTATACAAAAGTAAAAACTAATGGGCCAAAATAGATCAAAAAATTTGAAAAATGTCGAAAAATTAATTTTCTGGTTAAAATGAGGACAAATACAAGGAAAAGGCCACTTAAATTCGATAGAAGTCCCCCCCTACACTTAATATAAACATTGTCCTCAATGTTTAAGCATGTGGGAGTAAACTCCCCTACACTTAGGACATTGTGCACTTTGTTTAAATCTTGCTAAGGAAAAGACAACTAAAGAGATTCCTAGTTTAATATTGGAAAATATAAAATAGTGAATCGAAAAGAGTTTATGATAGAACCGGGAAAAAGGGAATACGGAATCACGGGTCGTCAAGAATCATCAAGAGTAGATCATTGAGCTCGAATCCCTGATTAAGAGAGGAGAGAAATAGCAAACACCAACGGGTCTCCCCTACACTTAGGATACAGAAAGCTAAAAGATAGATACATGGGTTGCCTCCCAAGAAGCGCTTGATTTTTGTTAACCGAGTCGTGAGCCTGACTCGACCTTGATCATCATAGGAAGAAGCATGAAACATATCCACCAGGATCAAAGACATAGTTTTCGTCCATCAAATAGCACAAGCTTAAGGCGAACAAGGCAAGCCAAATAGGAGTAGGCAAGGTTCCCTTAAGCAGCGATGGAGCACGGTGGAAGCAAGGGTGAAGTGGTGCAAGCAGATTTCCATAAGTTCCAAAAATATTTCCTTTTAGTTCATCAGGTGGATACTGAGATGGCTGCAGAATATCGATACCAGGGTCGAACACCTTTTCCTTTAGGGGAAAATAGCACTCAGGCTCAGCAGAGTGTGAAGAGGATCCGCGATGAAAATGCACAACCTCGTCCTCAGAAGGTGGACAAAGAGGTGTTAACTCATACGTGCTGCGGATGGTGGTGTCGACCGGTTTCTTCTCCTTTGAAAGAATGTTCTTCAAATCCAAAGAAGGATCAAGACGATAATCATCAAAATCTAAAGGAGGAGCATCACTCTCATGAGGGAAGTAAGTGTTGAGAAACGTAGAGAAGTCTTCCTCAAAAGAGTAATTATACAAAGTAGGATTAAGCATGGATGACGGAGGATCTTCATCATGTGAAGAATCACTCAAAAGAGTATCGGCCTCATCAAAATCATCATATGTGGGCAGGTCGGGATACTCGGAAGTAAGGTCATCATAATCATCCAAATCTGAGCTAGAATCATCATCATAAGCATCGAAGATCGGTGGAGAATCATAAATGGGTGAAGGGTCCAAATTGGATAGAGAATCATCCACATCATCTTGAAAAAGTGGATTATCAATGCAAGAATCGAATAGAGGATTGTTGTAGACGACAAAATCATCAAGCACATTAATCATATTCACTGATTCTCGTCCAAAGGATTTGCTTGTAAGCTTCCCCATTTTGAACACTTGTGCATCATCCCCGACTCTTAAGATTACTCACCTTCGGCAACATCAACTAAAGCTCGTCCGGTTCTCAAGAATGGCCGACCAAGTATTAAAGGAATACGAGGGTCCATTTCATAATCAACAACGACAAAATCGACCGGGAAAGTAAATGTGCCAACTTTGATGAACACATCTTCGGCAATACCAACGGGGTAAGCGAGAGTGCGATTTGCAAGTTCTAGAGTCGTCTTTGTTGGAGTAAGGTCGGGTAATGATAGTGTTTTCCAAACACTCAAAGGCATAAGATTAATACTGGCCCCGAGATCAGCTAGGGCAGTAAATTCTTCAGTTTTGTTGAAAATGCAAGGCAACACAAAACGACCGGGATCTCCAAGCTTTTCCAGAAGTTCTTTAAGAATAACTTCATAACAGTTTTCATTTAAGCGTGTGTTGGCGAGCTCAATCAACTTCTCCTTCTTGCTAAGCAATTCCTTGAATGCTTTGACAAATTTCGGCATGTGGACAAGTGCTTCAACAAGGCTAATGTTGATGTTCATTTGAGAGAGCATCTTCACATAGCTTGACACTTGGCAGTCATTCTTGGTTAGTTCGTTGGTCTTGCCTAAGCGAGAAGGATAAGGGATATTAGGTTTGGGTGGTGAAGGTTGAGATGTTGAAGGGTTCTTCTTGGAAACATCGTCATGACGAGGCGGAGATGGTAATGGTGCACTAATACTAGGTGTAGGAGGAGTAGGGATAAATGGTGGTGGAGGAGGTGTAGATGATGGGGGCAGGATAGGTGGATCGACAATGGTAATTCCACTACGGGTAGTAATAGCACTCACATTTGCTCGCGGATTGGTGACGGTGTTTGAAGGTAGAGAACTCGAAGAAGAAGGTTGAGCTGCAGGTAAGAAACTAGCCAGCATATTCTTAATATCATTCGTTTAAGTGCTGAAGGAGGATTGAATATTATCTCGAAGCTCGGATCTTATGTCCTTTCCTTGCTTGGTGATATCTCCTTTCAAATTGATGATTTGGCTCTGCAGATTCTTGATTTGCTCACCTTGGGTTCTCATGATGGCTTCAACATCGGGGTTCATGGGTGGGGCTTGTTGAGTGGGTGGGTTATAAGGATTAGAAGCTCTTGGTGGGATTTGGTTGCTTCTTTTGTAGTTGTTGGTGGGGTTTTGGTTTTGAGGAGAAAAACCAGGTGAAAGGTAGTTGTTGGACCGGTAACTCAACAAATTTCTATCCCCTTGAGGTCGAGCTTGGTAATTTTCCGGTGAATAATTACCATAAGCTGCATACACATTTTCCGGATTTCCTTGAGTCGAAGTACAATCGGTGTATGAGTGTGGACCACCACATGTTTCACAGGGATTAGCAACCACTTTAACTTGTTGTTGTTGTTGGTTTGAAGCGAGAAGCAAGATACTTTTGTTCATTTCAGTCATCATGCGGGTGAATTCGGTCATATCAGGGTTTACTAAAGTAGAAGAAACATTGACTCTCGGGTTGTTCCTTGAAGAAGCAGAGGAATCCCAGTTTTTGTGATGAGTAGTCATGTTTTCAATTAGCTCTCTACACTCCTCGGGTCTCCTTTTCATGAATGTGCCACCGGCGGCTGCATTAATCGTATCACGATCTCGAAAAGTCCAACCGTTGTAGAAAGTATCAATCAATGTGACTGGAAGCATGTTGTAGTTTGGACAACGATCGATCAAAACATTATATCTTTCCCAAGCATCAAAGAGAGATTCATCGGGTTCTTGCATGAAACCGCTGATTTGATTGCGAAGGCTCGTGACCATGGATGGTGGAAAGTAGCGCGACAAAAAGCGTTGAGTCATGTCATCCCAAGTATGAATGGAATTCTTCGGGAGACGATCAAACCATTTCTCGGCGTGGTGTGATAAAGTATGTGGAAAGAGTTGTAGGCGAAGAACATCCATTGTAGCACCGGGCAACTTCATGCTTTGAGTGATTGTAATGAATTTGTCGAGGTGTTTGTTGGCATCATCATCAGGCATTCCTTGAAAAGGATTTGTTTGCACTTGCTGAATCATGTGGTGCTTCAACGAAAACTCCGGAGCCGTGATTTGCATCGGCGCAATCGGTCCTCCTCGTCCAAACATGGTAGGTTGACAAAGCTCCTCCATTGTCCGAAGATCGGGCTGTGGAAGAACATTGTTGTTATTGTTGAGGTGCGGTGGATTATTGTTGTTGACACATGCCATACTTAAATCTTCTCGAGTCTCGGGCTCTTGATAATTAGAAGATCTAGTACGCATACACCTACAAAGGCAAAAGAAACAATACCAAACACAAAGACAATATATATACACAATAAAAATAAAATCTTTTTGGATTTTTGAAATTTTTAATTTTTATGGATTTTTAACAATTTTTAATTTTTATGGTTTTTTTTTTGAATTTTTTTTAAGCAAGAAAATAACGCTCACGAATTAACGGATCCCAAAAAGCAACGCGTCTCTCACAGAAAACCGATAATCTTTACGAAAAGAGCCGGCAGCGGCGCCATTTAATAACTAGGTTTTGCCTAGTAAGAAAATTATCGTTCTAGTGGTCTTATCGAATTGATCTGGTTTAACTATGCGACTCAGTCGTTCTTTGGTGGAACAAAAGTTGTGTCGTTGTAGTATATTAAAAGTGCAAGACTTAAAAGTAAATGACCGTTAATTTAAATCTAAATCTAATTAAAACGTGAATTGTGCAATATTAAAACTTTGAAAAGTAAAATAATTAAATGACTTAAAGTTAAAGTGTGACGAAAGTTAAAATTTGACAAAGTATTAAAACGTAAACTTAAAAAGTAAACAAGACAAAATACGAAAACAAACCTACCGTCGGAATACATTTTGATCGGAATCCCAATCGGAATGTACCTTACCTTTCTGATCGGAATGTGGCCCCGTCGGAATAACCCTTACCTTCCTGATCGGAATATGATCGGAAAGAGGTCTCGTCGGAATACAACTCGCCAATCAGAATGAAGTTAAAAACACCCCTATCGGAATGTGTATCGGAATCCACTATCGGAATGTATCCTGATAGTTGTAAAATTAGATACTTGCTTTAGGAAAAACAAGCAACTAAAATATAGAGCAAGCGAGCACGACGATTTTGATTGATGATTTTGATTGATGTTGGACCGGTAACTCAACAAATTTCTATCCCCTTGAGGTCGAGCTTGGTAATTTTCCGGTGAATAATTACCATAAGCTGCATACACATTTTCCGGATTTCCTTGAGTCGAAGGATAATCGGTGTATGAGTGTGGACCGCCGCATGTTTCACAGGGATTAGGAACCGCTTTAACTTGTTTTTGTTGTTGGTTTGAAGCGAGAAGCAAGATACTTTTGTTCATTTCAGTCATCATGCGGGTGAATTCGGTCATATCAGGGTTTACTGAAGTAGAAGAAACATTGACTCTCGGGTTGTTCTTTGAAGAAGCAGAGGAATCCCAGTTTTTGTGATAAGTAGTCATGTTTTCAATTAGCTCTCTACACTCCTCGGGTCTCCTTTTCATGAATGTGCCACCGGCGGCTGCATTAATCGTATCACGATCTCGAAAAGTCAAACCGTTGTAGAAAGTATCAATCAATGTGACTGGAAGCATGTTGTGGTTTGGACAACGATCGATCAAAAAATTATATCTTTCCCAAGCATCAAAGAGAGATTCATCGGGTTCTTGCATGAAACCGCTGATTTGATTGCGAAGGCTCGTGACCATGGATGGTGGAAAGTAGCGCGACAAAAAGCGTTGAGTCATGTCATCCCAAGTATGAATG
Organism: Glebionis coronaria; assembly: GCA_025667525.1. NCBI lineage: Eukaryota > Viridiplantae > Streptophyta > Magnoliopsida > Asterales > Asteraceae > Glebionis > Glebionis coronaria. The sequence goes on from CM046877.1 coordinate 294,726,062, forward strand.
GAATTATTCGGGAGACGATCAAACCATTTCTCGGCGTGGTGTGATAAAGTATGTGGAAAGAGTTGTAGGCGAAGAACATCCATTGTAGCACCGGGCAACTCCATGCTTTGAGTGATTGTAATGAATTTGTCGAGGTGTTTGTTGGCATCATCATCAGGCATTCCTTGAAAAGGATTTGTTTGCACTTGCTGAATCATGTGGTGCTTCAACGAAAACTCCGGAGCCGTGATTTGCATCGGCGCAATCGGTCCTCCTCGTCCAAACATGGTAGGTTGACAAAGCTCCTCCATTGTCCGAAGATCGGGCTGTGGAAGAACATTGTTGTTATTGTTGAGGTGCGGTGGATTATTGTTGTTGACACATGCCATACTTAAATCTTCTCGAGTCTCGGGCTCTTGATAATTAGAAGATCTAGTACGCATACACCTACAAAGGAAAAAGAAACAATACCAAACACAAAGACAATATATATACACAATAAAAATAAAATCTTTTTGGATTTTTGAAAATTTTAATTTTTATGGATTTTTAACAATTTTTAATTTTTATGGTTTTTTTTTGAATTTTTTTTAAGCAAGAAAATAACGCTCACGAATTAACGGATCCCAAAAAGCAACGCGTCTCTCACAGAAAACCGTTAATCTTTACGAAAAGAGCCGGCAGCGGCGCCATTTAATAACTAGGTTTTGCCTAGTAAGAAAATTATCGTTCTAGTGGTCTTATCGAATTGATCTGGTTTAACTATGCGACTCAGTCGTTCTTTGGTGGAACAAAAGTTGTGTCGTTGTAGTATATTAAAAGTGCAAGATATAAAAGTAAATGACCGTTAATTTAAATCTAAATCTAATTAAAACGTGAATTGTGCAATATTAAAACTTTGAAAAGTAAAATAATTAAATGACTTAAAGTTAAAGTGTGACGAAAGTTAAAATTTGACAAAGTATTAAAACGTAAACTTAAAAATTAAACAAGACAAAATACGAAAACAAACCTACCGTCGAAATACATTCCGATCGGAATCCCAATCGGAATGTACCTTACCTTTATGATCGGAATGTGGCCCCGTCGGAATAACCCTTACCTTCCTGATCGGAATATGATCGGAAAGAGGTCTCGTCGGAATACAACTCGCCAATCGGAATGAAGTTAAAAACACCCCGATCGGAATGTGTATCGGAATCCACTATCGGAATGTATCCTGATAGTTGTAAAATTAGATACTTGCTTTAGGAAAAACAAGCAACTAAAATATAGGGCAAGCGAGCACGACGATTTAGGAAAACCGTGTGTGAATGACCCTAAAAGTGAGTTCGTTCTCGAGGAGGCTAGTGTGTTGTGCAATGAGTTGATTTTGATTGATGATTTTATTAAGAAGAAAAGAAAAGAGAAATAAGAAAGAAAGACGGTTACGAAGACAGATCGAGCTAAGACGAAAACGCGTTCACGTAAAACCGTAAATAGTGCAAAAATTAAAATTTTAGCCTAAAAATTCCTAAAAATTACTAAAAATCCACAATATTATTCTAATGACTTTTTAATGCTAATTAAAGCCCTAAAAATCACAATTAATTATTAAAAAGCCCTAAACAAGGTTTTAAAGTTTGTAAAACTCAAAAATAACCTAATTAAGCTAAAAAGTATTTTTTAAAATTTTAAAATCTATTAAAACTATTTTAAAACACTTAAAAACTATTAAAATCTATTAAAACTTAAAATAATTCTAGAAAATAATTGAAAAGTCCTAAAAATATTTGGAAAGTTACAAAATTCCTAATTATGTGTCTACAATCTAGGAAAAATGAAAAAAGTAGAAAAAACAAACTTTCAATTTTTAATAATAAAATAATAATAAAATAATCAAAAAAAATTCAAAGTTTATAAAATAATTCTAAAAAATTATCAAAAATCTAAAATATTATAACTAAGACAAAAATGAAATTAAAAGTTTCTAAAACCTATTTAATAATTTTATATTAAATTTTAAAGTTGGTTATAAACCCTAAAATCCTATAAAATCAAAAATAAGACTTTTTGAAAACTTTTTGGGCTGTAAACCTCAAATTACTTAAATAAACCCTAAAAACTATTTTTTCAGATTTTTAAATTACTTTTTCCTATTTTTAATTCACTTTCTAAAATTTAAACTTAAAATAATCCTAGTAAATTAAATAATTACGGGAAAAATAATATTTTTAAACCAAAAAGTCCTAAAACCTAGTAAAACCAAAGAAAAATGCTAAAAGGTAAAAAGCTAAAAAGAATAAGCTGAAATCAGCTTTAAACTAAGCTGAATGGTTAAATAAGCTAGAAACAAACACTACTTATATATCAAATAAACCAAAGAGATACCAGTCAAAGACCCTAGGGCATTTGGTAAACGCGTTGGTGTGTGGGAGGAGTGGCGCAGGTTCGAGTCCTGGCCACGTCCTTTTTGAAAAAACTTTTTTTTTTCTTTTTTGAAACTTTTAAAAACACAAAACCAGTACTATAACTTACTTAAAAACACAAACCCAATCATAATGTGCAAGATTAAAACAAGTAGGAACCAAAAACGTGCTCAGTTAAGATTTTTAACTGATGAACACAAGTTGTGAATCTTCACAAGTGAAGATTGAACCAAGAGGACTTGATCCTTGATTTTTGTTGATTGTTGATGGACAATATGGCACTCCCACAACCAGTTGGGTTGTGGGAAGTCAAGAACAAAAAAATCAAGCAAGCTCAAACACAAATATCAAGCACAAATATCCAATTCAAGTTTCTGATAAAGCTATACTTATCTGATGAACAGTTTGACCAAATACTTGCACAAAAATGAAATTCCAATGCTTAAATCTTGCACACAAGTCCACCAACTGACATACAAATGATTCTCAATCCTTAAACAACCTACTAACTAGCAGCTTATCAACTTGAAGGTACAAATCACTCAAAAATCATGCAGGATAGGCAGTTACTGATTTTTTTTTTTTGCTATTTGGCCAAGTTTTAACATGCAAATGATTCAAAACTCTACCAAAATGAAAACTACCACTAGCATACAACCTCTAACTACCCTATGAGTGATTAAAACCAGTTTACAAGCAAGATTCAAAACATTTAAACCATTTTAAACACTGATCCAAACACCCCTTTAAATTTAGCAAACCAACTTATAACACATCAAATCTATTCGAACTCTATCAAAACTGATTACAACCACTTAAATCATGCATACTAACAACTAATGAACAAGTTCAAACACTTAAACACACAAATGACCAACTTTCATGTAAAATCATACAAATTCCACAAAATCAGTAATTTATGAAAACTTCAAAAAGGAAACAAGGGACTACCTTGTTGGGCCTACATCCAGGCCCAACAGTGACTGCTTTGTCACCTCCCACAAGCTCGGGCTTGTGCTGAATCTCTTGGAGCTTTTGGCTGCAAAAAATGATGATAATGGTATCCTTGGTTCTTGTTTGATCCTACACAAACACAACCAACAAAGAAACAAAACACTTCAAGTTTAAAAGATGAACCAAAAGCTTTGTCAAAAGCTTTTGGACAGCTTTTAAACAGAAAGGATTAAGTGAAAAAAAAGGAAAAATAAGATTTTGATAAATCTTATAAAACTGAAAGTTTTGGAAAATGGTTTAACCAAGCCTTGAAACTTCTTAAACCAACAAACCTTGACCTTAAACACGTTTTAAAAACAAGTTCAACCTCAGAAATCCAAAAATTCCAATCCACTTTCACTTCATGAAAGCTTGGATTTCTAAAAATTAGAACCCTTTTTTTAAAACCTTTTTGAAAACTAAAAAAACACAAAGTGTTTAAACAAATTTTTGGAACTCAGCTTAGCTTTCAACACACACACAACTTTTAATAACTATTAAAAGGAATTAAATTGTTTACACAAATACCAAACTTTTATATCATTAAAAAGGGATTACAAATGAGAAACCTTAAAAACTGGAACAACTTAAATGAGATACATGCATCTCATTTTATACTACTCAAAAGAACTATCTAGAATCTGATTAAAATAATACAATGTGCAAAACCCTAATGTGCTAATTCCTAGAAATGCCCTTGGTTTGACTGAAAATTGGGTCAATATTCGTCTTCATGTGATTCTGATGGAGTGACAGCTGTTGAAACTTCATCTTGGCTGTTAAAATGATCTTGGGGGCCAAGGAAAACAATCTAGGACGTTTAACTGGTCGGGTATTGGGTTTGGGTGAATGTGACGTTGCAGGGGAGGGACCCTACAGTCACATGGGTTTGTTTGAAAAGATTCTGGGTTGGGGGATTGGTTTAGTGTGGGGTGAATAGTAAATCTGGAAAACATTGGGGTAAAACCCTTTGTTTTGAGGGTGATTAGGATTAGGGTTTATGAGGTTATGAACATGGGATTAGGGGTGTTTTAATCTGTTTTTGGGTGGGGTTGGTTTAAAAAGTGTGTTTGGGGGGAAAATTAAGGGTGTTGACTGGTTATGTTTGACTAGGTTTATTTAATAAACCTGGGTTGGGTTGGTTACGGGTAAATGGACTGGGTAGGGTATGGATAATGGGTAAATGGGTGGGTATGGTGAGGTGTCAATCACTGGTTGGGAAGTTTAGTTGTCTGGCAGTATTGGCCCCCAAGGTTTCTTCTTTCTTCCATGTTGTAATAACAGCACCAATCTTCTTTTCCCTTTGAAATAAGTTTGCAATACTTGTCATTTTTGGCACATTCAAATAGCAAACTTTAATCAAGGGTCTTTAATGCACATTCTTCATTCTCCAAGGACTGATCTTGTAAATACTTGATAATTTAGGGACCCAAATGCAATAAATGAGATTTGCAAGGGTATAAATTGCCAAGTCTTCAATAGTAGAGGGACCAATCTTGCCAATCTTTAATTCTTCAAGGACCATTTTGGAAATTCCAGATTTGGGCCCGGTTCATTGTGCGGCTTCGTTTCCCGTGTTCGTTTTTGAATGATTCTTGTGATCTTTTGCCATTTCCTCGATATCCGTACCTAAAAATACACAAGTAACAAACACGAGCATATATTTGGCAGTTTTAATGATATTTCATGCATTTTAAGCCTGATTTGGACGATCAGACTATGTATAAAAGCAGTCTCATCACTCCCCCATACTAAACCATTGCCGTGCCCTCACACAATGCTAGAATTAAGTATCTTAGCACTTCCAAAATTCATTTTTATTCATTTTATTGAAATGATAAACTAGCTACACTACTACTATTACTACTACTTGCGTTTTAGACATAATGTATGATTTTCATCGCAAAATGGGATGTTTAGGTTCATAGAATAAGAACACGCGAATGCTTCGTTAGAAATAATTTCATCGTCCTCGATTTTCACTCCAATTCCATGCCAAGCGTGCAACGAGATCATTGTCATTATAAGTTAGTAATGCTAACACTACTCATATGCCCTAATCACGTACTTATCCTCCCATTATTCCTAAGTTGTATCTCTTATATTTTATTTTGTCTTGAATGTTCCACGAGGATACATTGTTGACTTACGCGATAATAGAGATTTAGGTCTAAAAATAGAGTCCTAACGGTGTAACTAAGACCATCAAATCAATAACCCCTCCTAATAGACAATGATGTCAAAAAATTAAGTTGACAAGAAGAATTGATAAACACGGTTTTATAACGGTTTTGAACATGAGACTTATTACCAAGACTTTTATACACCCCCTAACGGAAGGGCCTTATTATCTTTGGTTTACCTCTATCTTTTATTCAAGTTCTCCATGAAGCTTTTATTATGACTTCGGTCTTGCCTTGCCTTTTATTATCCGCCTCATCGGTGGTTTTATTAGCCAAAGACGTATATCCTCACGCTAAAGCGAATTTTGGATCTTTAAAGCTTCGAAGATTAAGGCTTGATTCACTTTCAATTTTGCATAGATTTTTCGGCCTTGTGAGCTTCAAATTGTTTGCTAGATTTAGGTGAGCACTTGAAATCTTATTATTAGGTGAAGCTTTCGATTATTAGGGTGCCAATACTTCAAAACCGTGACGCTGGCGATACCTTAATGTCTTCCCAATTTAATTACACGGAAGCTACTAGAAAAGACTAGAAACCCAACAATCCTAACTAAACCGCTAAGTCAATATTTATTAAGCAAAAAATATTTACAAGCGAAGGGAGAATAAGCAAACAACGAGAACACATGAGTTTTTGAAAGAATACGAGTATTCTACGTTTAGCATAGTAACTTATAATTAACTCTATCATTTCTCGTCCTCATTTAAGAGACTTAGCCTAATGTGTAGTTAAGGAATCAAAGCTAAGTGCTCAACACGCACGGTCGAGTCAAAAATTACTCTTATTCTCGCCATCGGAAAACCTACATTTGTGTCTTCAAACACTTATAAAATATGAGAAAAATTTTAAAATTTGGCCATTTTTAGCCTTATTTTGCAACAAAACGATAAACAAAAAGATAAACTTTGGAAAGCGTGAAGGTTTGGCAAGGCAAGTATCTATTCACCCCCCCCCCATACTAAAGTTAAACATTGTCCTCAATGTTTCGAGTCTAGGGGTGCAAACACCCCCATACTAGAGACGTAGTCGAATGCCTAATCTAGCATGGAAAGGGTGTAACCAATAAATTAATAGCCGTTTATGAAGTGTGCTAAAAACCTAAGGTTAGAACATCAAAGGGATATCATTTGGATATTGAGAAATGTCTCCAAAGCAAACGATCGAGTGCTCCCATAAAACGAAACACGAGAGGCTCCAATCGTGAAGATCATGATCTAAAAACCACAATGCACAAACAACCACGGAACAAAGGTTGGAAGGGCACAAATCCCCTCACATTAATCTAATTAGAAAGCAATAATATGTACATGGATAATCATGGGTCTCCCCCACGAGGCACCTTGTTTTTGATAACCGAATCAAAAGCTCAACTCGAATCCCCATAAATGTGATCATTTAGGGATAATCATGGTATGGTCAATTTTTAGTGGGGCTTACATGATAAACAAGGCCCAAAAACAACCGGTATTAAGGACTAAGTCCTTTGATGGTGCAAAATACCGGGATCGAAGATGGCGTTCTCGTTTTCATTGGAAAAACAAATCAACGCCACTTCATCAATAGTCAACAAAAACTCAAAGAGTTTCAAGAAAATAGGAGAGAAGAAATAGAAGGGTGGGACAATGGGTAAGTCTCTAAAAACATGAGCTACTCGAGGTAGACTCGCACCAATCAAATGAAAAGATTTTCCATTTATTGCATCGGTGGAAGACCAAGATTTCCCTATATAAGCAATTCCAGGATCAAATATCTCGTCCTCGGTGGAGAAAGGGGAGTGAACATAAGGGGATTCCCCCACACTAAGTCCACACAAAGCATCGTCAAAAGGAGAAGACGAGCTTGTAGCACTCAATACACGTGGTGATGACGGAGTTAGAGTTGTAGAAAAATCTTTTAAATTCAATTCAAAATCTTTTCCTTTTTCATCTTTTAAACTCTCCTTGTGAAAACCCGATTTAATTATGTCAAAAATATTTGGTGTATCTAAAGCAATGTTAGTCACACTAAAAATTCTCACATTTTGAAACCGTTTTGGTATAGGTGGTGGCAAGTTCTCAAAACGTTTGTCAACAAAGAAAACTTCCCCATCGGGATCAACGTATTCATTATCCGAAGAATCACTCGAGATTGGAATCGTAGGCTTAACATTCTTAACCTCCACCGGCGGAGGGGACGGAACTTCATTTTTCTCAACAACTCCTAAAACTCTATTGGAAATCTTTTTGCAAATGTTTTTGATGGGATTGACATTGTACAAAGACGTGATCGAATACACATGAGAAAGTGTGGAGTTTTGGGTTGCATTAATGACGAGTTCTTCCTCATTGAAACGAAGAGTGATTTTCCTTGCATGCACATCGATAAGTGCTCTCGAGGTATCCAAAAATGATCGACCTAAAATTAACAAAACTTTAGGATCGATGGGAATATCAACAACAATAAAGTCTACGGGATAGTAGAACTTTCCAACTTTCACAAAGACGTCCTCGGCAACTCTACAAGCTAGAATCGTAGAATGATCGGCCATTTCGATTGACATTCTTGAAGGAGTGAGATTGGGAAGATTTAGCGATTTAAAAATCTCAAGAGGCATCAAATTAATACTAGCACCAAGATCGGCCAAGGCGTAGCATTCTTCCATGTCTTGTATAGCACATGGGATTAAAAACTTTCCAGGATCACCGACTTTTTGAGTTATGCGGCTTAGAAAAACCGATGAACAACTAGACGATTTTTGCAATTTCTCTTTGTTATTCAACATACTTTTGAAGTTCGCGGCAAATCGAGGCATCATGACTAAGGCGTTGGCAAAACTTATATTAAAATGCAAGTCACGAAACATTTTCATAAAGAGTTCAAATTGATAATTATTTCGTTCTTGTGCCTTTTCCTTGTCTCGTCTTGAAGGGTAAGGTAAGGGTGGTGTGGGTTGGGGCATAGTAGGCAAAGGCCTTGGAATCTCGGGTTCCATGATTGGTATAGGTTCAACCGTAGGTGTGGTTTGAGCGGTACTTCGTGGGCTTGGAGTTTGCTCCTTTTCCACCAACACCTCGGGTTCTTTCTCTTTTTCCTTCTCCATAGAAGTACTTGGATGAGAAATGGGTTCTTTGAAAGTTTTACCACTACGAGTGGTAATAACCTTCAATTCTCCTTTCGGGTTCACGATGGTATCACTAGGAAGACCACCCGAAGAAGAGGGCTTACACATGATAGCTTCAAATATTTTTCCCATACGGTCTTCAAACTTAGATTGCCTAGCATCCGCTTTTAACAATTCTTGCTTAATCTCATGTTGACCTTGCTCCATTTTTTGTTGATTTTGTTGGAGTCTTTGAACATTTCCTTCCATTTTATTAGCATGAGTCTTAAATTCATTAGCAAGTTCGTTTTTAAGCTCGTTTTTCAACTCGGATCTTAAGCTAACCATTTCATGTTGCATATTGTCAAACTTAGAATCATTAGCCTTAGCATAATTCAAAAACTCTCCTTGAAGATTTTTGGTGTGATCATTTTGAAAACCTTGAGTAGAAGTTTGAAAATCACGGTTTTGGTTTTGGTTTGAAATTTGCCCATTTCCACTTTGATAATTACCCTTGTTATAGTTCCTTTGATTTCCTTGGTAATTTCCTTGGTTGTTGTTGCGATAATTATTAGCATTTTGATTTGGTGGAGCTTGATTTTGGCGGGAACCTTGACCGATTTGGTTATAAGTTCCCGTGGCTACATAAGCACTCGAAGTGTTACCATCCGCGGTAATGCACTCGGAAAGATCATGAGCTCCACCACACGACAAACAACTCTTAGAAACCGCTTTAACCGAAGCGGAATTCGAAGCATCTTGAGCTTTCCAATGGGACATAAGGCTAGCAAATCTATCAAAAAATCGATTTTCTTCATTTGCCTCATCATGTAAAGCATTAATGCTACGAGACGATGATGACGAGCCCAATTTGGCAACACTCGGTGTGTTACGAGGGCTACAAACCTTAGACCTATTCTCAATTATGACCAAAGCTTCTTCAACCGTTTTACACAAAAAATTACCACCCGCGGCGGCATTCAAATAATCTCTTTCATGATCATTAAGTCCATTGTAAAACGTGTCTATTTGGTGCAAGTCGGAAAAAACCGTGATGAGGACATTCATGTAACATCTCTTTAAACCTATTCCAAGCCGTTGAAAAACTTTCATTTGATTCTTGTGAAAATTTAGAAATCTCATTTTCAAATGCGTAGTCTTAGAGCGTGGAAAAAATTGGTTCACGAACTTAGACACGAGATTCTTCCACGTCAATATAGAATTGGGTGGCTCTTTTCTAACCAAATTTTAGCGGGCCCCGCTAAGGAATACGGAAAAAGCATCATCTTAATCGAGTCATTCGAGACATCCTTGAATTTGCACGTGGCGGTAAGACGATTGAATTGGCGGATATGGTTGTGGGGATTGTCCTTCTCATCACCACGGAATTTGTTGTTTTGGATCATCGACAACAAACCCGTTTTCACCTCAAAATTCTCCGCAAGGATAGCGGGAATCACAATAGCTTCTCCATAACCCTCGGTGGGTGCTTGAAGTAACTCCATCATAGTTCGATTCGCCATGGTTGGTGCTTCTCGTACAATGGGTTCGTCAATAGGAGACTCCTCACTAGAATGAGTTGGAGTGGGAGTTTTGTTCTTTCTTCTACGTGCACGTTTTGCTTGATTACGAGTTAGCATAAACGTCACGTACAACGAGGAGACGAGCAAAGAAGATTCTTTTTGGTGTTTTTAATTTTTCAATTTTTTTTTGTGGTTTTTGATGGTATTAACTTTTTTGGAAATTGGTGAAATGTATTAAGTAGACACAAATCTACAAATCTCCTCCTTAATCAAATCTCTTGATTAAAGAAGCCTCAAGGAATGAAAACGATCACGTGGAGTGAACGCCTTCGATGACTTTAGAACGATGGTGGAACACCAAATCGTTCAAGAGGGTTTAATTAATTGAAACCAAGAAAATATATATGATATGTAATAATACTTTGGGCGGCAAAACCCTCGATTCACTCTCAAAATCAAATACGCACAAGCAAGCGGAGGAAACGAGGCGGCGCGAAGCACTTAAGAGCCTTTTTTCTTTTAGGTCGTGAAATACAACCGCCTTATACCCACCTTATAGTTTGTATTTTCAAGATCAAGCTTCACGAAAGTATTTATCTATTTTTGCCTTTTTCTTTGGTTTGAGATTCGAATACAATGATTGGGTAATGACCTCCCAAGTCAAGGTTGTGATTTCTCACGTATTTAGAGTACTTGTGAATTTATTGTTCTACGTATACAATATAGTAATAATATTCACACAAAAACCGAAAAACGATAATACGTATTAGTAGAGTGCTACTAATACAAATACTAATTATGGTTAGTATAAAAACAACAATGGTTCAATCAAAACACAACACGCCTCCCCGGCAGCGGCGCCAAAAATGATAGTTGTAAAATTAGATACTTGCTTTAGGAAAAACAAGCAACTAAAATATAGGGCAAGCGAGCACGACGATTTAGGAAAACCGTGTGTGAATGACCCTAAAAGTGAGTTCGTTCTCGAGGAGGCTAGTGTGTTGTGTAATGAGTTGATTTTGATTGATGATTTTATTAAGAAGAAAAGAAAAGAGAAATAAGAAAGAAAGACGGTTACGAAGACGGATCGAGCTAAGACGAAAACGCGTTCACGTAAAACCGTAAATAGTGCAAAAATTAAAATTTTAACCTAAAAATTCCTAAAAATTACTAAAAATCAACAATATTATTCTAAGAGTTTACAAAAAAATCCAAACTTGCTAAAACCTTTTAATTAATTAGATAATGACTTTTTAATGTTAATTAAAGCCCTAAAAATCACAATTAATTATTAAAAAGCCCTAAACAAGGTTTTAAAGTTTGTAAACCTCAAAATAACCTGATTAAGCTAAAAAGTATTTTTTAAAATTTTAAAACCTAATAAAACTATTTTTAAACACTTAAAAACTATTAAAATCTATTAAAACTTAAATTAATTCTAGAAAATAATTGAAAAGTCCTAAAAATATTTGGAAAGTTACAAAATTCCTAATTATGTGTCTAAAATCTAGGAAAAATGAAAAAAGTAGAAAAAACAAACTTTCAATTTTTAATAATAAAATAATAATAAAATAATCAAAAAAAATTCAAAGTTTATAAAATAATTCTAAAAAATTATCAAAAATCTAAAATATTATAACTAAGACAAAAATGAAATTAAAAGTTTCTAAAACCTATTTAATAATTTTATATTAAATTTTAAAGTTGGTTATAAACCCTAAAATCCTATAAAATCAAAAATAAGACTTTTTGAAAACTTTTTGGGCTGTAAACCTCAAATTAATTAAATAAAACCTAAAAACTAATTTTTCAGATTTTTAAATTACTTTTTCCTATTTTTAATTCACTTTCTAAAATTTAAACTTAAAATAATCCTAGTAAATTAAATAATTACGGGAAAAATAATATTTTTAAACCAAAAAGTCCTAAAACCTAGTAAAAACCAAAGAAAAATGCTAAAAGGTAAAAAGATAAAAAGAATAAGCTGAAATCAGCTTAAAACTAAGCTGAATGGTTAAATAAGCTAGAAACAAACACTACTTATAAATCAAATAAACCAAAGAGATACCAGTCAAAGACCCCAGGGCATTTGGTAAACGCGTTGGTGTGTGGGAGGAGTGGCGCAGGTTCGAGTCCTGGCCACGTCCTTTTTGAAAAAACTTTTTTTTTCTTTTTTGAACTTTTAAAAACACAAAACCAGTACTATAACTTACTTAAAAACACAAACCCAATCAAAATGTGCAAGATTAAAACAAGTAGGAACCAAAAACGTGCTCAGTTAAGATTTTTAACTGATGAACACAAGTTGTGAATCTTCACAAGTGAAGATTGAACCAAGAGGACTTGATCCTTGATTTTTGTTGATTGTTGATGGACAATATGGCACTCCCACAACCAGTTGGGTTGTGGGAAGTCAAGAACAACAAAAATGAAGCAAGCTCAAACACAAATATCAAGCACAAATATCCAATTCAAGTTTCTGATAAAGCTATACTTATCTGATGAACAGTTTGATCAAATACTTGCACAAAAATGAAATTCCAATGCTTAAATCTTGCACACAAGTCCACCAACTGACATACAAATGATTCTTAATCCTTAAACAACCTACTAACTAGCAGCTTATCAACTTGAAGGTACAAATCACTCAAAAATCATGCAGGATAGGCAGTTACTGATTTTTTTTTGCTATTTGGCCAAGTTTTAACATGCAAATGATTCAAAACTCTACCAAAATGAAAACTACCACTAGCATACAACCTCTAACTACCCTATGAGTGATTAAAACCAGTTTACAAGCAAGATTCAAAACATTTAAACCATTTTAAACACTGATCCAAACACCCCTTTAAATTTAGCAAACCAACTTATAACACATCAAATCTATTCGAACTCTATCAAAACTGATTACAACCACTTAAATCATGCATACTAACAACTAATGAACAATTTCAAACACTTAAACACACAAATGACCAACTTTCATGTAAAATCATACAAATTCCACAAAATCAGTAATTTATGAAAACTTCAAAAAGGAAACAAGGGACTACCTTGTTGGGCCTACATCCAGGCCCAACAGTGACTGCTTTGTCACCTCCCACAAGCTCGGGCTTGTGCTGAATCTCTTGGAGCTTTTGGCTGCAAAAAATGATGATAATGGTATCCTTGGTTCTTGTTTGATCCTACACAAACACAACCAACAAAGAAACAAAACACTTCAAGTTTAAAAGATGAACCAAAAGCTTTGTCAAAAGCTTTTGGACAGCTTTTAAACAGTAAGGATTAAGTGAAAAAAAAAGGAAAATAAGATTTTGATAAATCTTATAAAACTGAAAGTTTTGGAAAATGGTTTAACCAACCCTTGAAACTTCTTAAACCAACAAACCTTGACCTTAAACACGTTTTAAAAACAAGTTCAACCTCAGAAATCCAAAAATTCCAATCCACTTTCACTTCATGAAAGCTTGGATTTCTGAAAATTAGAACCCATTTTTTAAAACCTTTTTGAAAACTAAAAAAAAACACAAAGTGTTTAAACAAATTTTTGGAACTCAGCTTAGCTTTCAACACACACAAAACTTTTAATAACTATAAAAAGGAATTAAATTGTTTACACAAATACCAAACTTTTATATCATTAAAAAGGGATTACAAATGAGAAAGCTTAAAAACTGGAACAACTTAAATGAGATACATGCATCTCATTTTATACTACTCAAAAGAACTATCTAGAATCTGATTAAAATAATTCAATGTGCAAAACCCTAATGTGCTAATTCCCAGAAATGCCCTTGGTTTGACTGAAAATTGGGTCAATATTCGTCTTCATGTGATTCTGATGGAGTGACAGCTGTTGAAACTTCATCTTGGCTGTTAAAATGATCTTGGGGGCTAAGGAAAACAATCTAGGACGTTTAACTGGTCGGGTATTGGGTTTGGGTGAATGTGACGTTGCAGGGGAGGGACCCTACAGTCACATGGGTTTGTTTGAAAAGATTCTGGGTTAGGGGATTGGTTTAGTGTGGGGTGAATAGTAAATCTGGAAAACATTGGGGTAAAACCCTTTGTTTTGAGGGTGATTAGGATTAAGGTTTATGAGGTTATGAACATGGGATTAGGGGTGTTTTAATCTGTTTTTGGGTGGGGTTAGTTTAAAAAGTGTGTTTGGGGGGAAAATTAAGGGTGTTGACTGGTTATGTTTGACCAGGTTTATTTAATAAACCTGGGTTGGGTTGGTTACGGGTAAATGGACTGGGTAGGGTATGGATATGGGTAAATGGGTGGGTATGGTGAGGTGTCAATCACTGGTTGGGTGAGGAACTTTAGTTGTCTGGCAGTATTGGCCCCCAAGGTTTCTTCTTTCTTCCATGTTGTAATAACAGCACCAATCTTCTTTTCCCTTTGAAATAAGTTTGCAATACTTGTCATTTTTGGCACATTCAAATAGCAAACTTTAATCAAGGGTCTTTAATGCACATTCTTCATTCTCCAAGGACTGATCTTGTAAATACTTGATAATTTAGGGACCCAAATGCAATAAATGAGATTTGCAAGGGTATAAATTGCCAAGTCTTCAATAGTAGAGGGACCAATCTTGCCAATCTTCAATTCTTCAAGGACCATTTTGGAAATTCCAGATTTGGGCCCGGTTCATTGTGCGGCTTCGTTTCCCGTGTTCATTTTGAATGATTCTTGTGATCTTTTGCAATTTCCTCAATATCCGTACCTAAAAATACACAAGTAACAAACACGAGCATATATTTGGCAGTTTTAATGATATTTCATGCATTTTAAGCCCGATTTGGACGATGAGACTATGTATAAAAGCAGTCTCATCATATCCTAAAGAGATCTCATCGGAATGTGGTACTAGGTCCCGTCGGAATATCACTCAAAAACACCCATGTCAGAATGCAAATCGGAATTCTTGTTGAATCTTGAAACCCTTTTCCGATGGTAGATCGGAATCCCCGTCAGAATACAAAACCCTTTTCCGACGGGTAGTAATCGGAATATAGTAAAGATAACACGAAATAAGCACAACTAATAAGCTATAAATCAAATAAGCACACAACGAAAAACTTAATGAAAACCGTATAAGAAGAAGCTAATAAGCTACAATTTAAAGACTTTTAAAAACGCGAAAAGAAAAAGGTTTACGAAAAACAAACTTTTATATAAAAATAACTTTTATAAAAAAAACTTAAGAAACTTGAAGATAAACACAAATAAGCTATAAAAATCAATGATCCAAAAACAATCAAAAGCATAAAAACATAACCTTTAATCAAATAAGCAACACAATAAGCATATAACCATAAGATTAAAGCATGGAAAGAAAGGTAGATGAGAGATTAAAACAAGAAAATTAAAGAACACTTACTTGGAATGAAAAGGTATTAAAAGTGCAAGACAATGTATTTAAATTGACATGAAAAGTAAATGTGCAAAAATTAAAGGTGGAAGAACTAGTGTCACTCTAGCCAACAAGAGTAAAAATGAAATGATAATGGCCTATTTATAGGAGAGATTAGGGAGGTGCTTAGGAAGCTTCCTCCCCTCCTTCCTTTCTTCTTAATTGCAAGCTTAGGTCCTTCTCTTCTTAATCTTTTGTTAATTGCACCATTAGTCCTTAAGCCTTTTGATCTTCTTAAATATTGGACTTTAATGACTTTTGGCTCGGGATTTCTTTGGACTCGTCTTTTAATTCTTCAATAAATAAGACTTAAGTTCTTCGGCTTTTAGTAAACTTCCGTCTTTTGACTTTTTCTTCGATAAATCTTCAGAATTGGTCTTGGACTTCCGTTCTTCTTACACTCTTGACTTCTTGACTTCGTCTTTCGTCTTTTTCTTCGATAAAAGCCCGTGAATGCCCGTGAATGCCCGTGTTTTCTCCACTTTTCACCTTTTCGTCCTAAATCACAACAAAAACACAAACCACGCATAATTCCGACATAAAAGACATAAAATACACGTTTTGGCTCGGTTATTATTGTAATTAAGTGGTAAAAAGGATGGGTGTTTACACACCTATCAGTCCCTCAACAGTTTTCCCGCTTCTTGTGGTTATAGCATTCACATTAGCCCTAGGATTGGTCTCGGTATTCAAAGGGAGGGCACCTTGTGGACGAAGGGTTTGAAGCATTTGCATAAATTTCTTATCGGTTGATTCTTGCATTTGTCTATTAGATTCTTGTATTGCTTTCATGGTTCGCTCATGTTCGGTTAATTTTTGTAGAACCAAGTCCATTTGAGGATTATGCATGTTCATTTGATTATACCTTTGATTGTTAAACCCTTGATTAGGAAAACCTTGGTTTGGATTATAATTTTGAAAACCTTGATTAAAACCTTGATTTTGAAAACCTTGGTTTTGAAAAACTTGGTTTTTAAATCCTTGATTTTGATTATTAAACCCTTGGTTTTGCCCTTGAAAATTCCCTTGATTTTGATTAAAACCCCTTATATTTGAATTCCCTTGAAAATTACCCCGTTGAGGACCTTGGTTCCTATTTTTAACGGGTGGGGGTGGTCTTTGTGGAGTTACAAAACCCGGGGGAGCCAAATAGTTATTCGATTTATAAGATAAATTGTTCACATCGACATTCGGTTTAAAATGCACCCTCTCATTAGTGTTATAAGCATACACTTCTTGTTGATATGGGTCATAAACCTTGTCACAATTATAGTACGAATGTGGTCCACCATAAGTCTTACACGTTTCACAAGTTTCTTTTAAGGCATTTACTTGCACATTGTTCTTAACATGTAAAGCAAGGTCGGTCATGATTGAAGTAAGCTTGTCAATTTTCTTGTCGGCCTCACTAGTACTAGCACTTGCCATAGTAGCCCTAACACTCTTGGTTTGCACTTTTGCCTTGTTTTCAATTATTGCCCAAGCCTCGTTCATGGATTTCACAAGAATATTACCCCCCGTAGCACTATTAAGTGAGTCTTGGTCATTAAGAGTTAAACCATTGTAAAACGTATTGATTTGATGCACTTTTGTAAAACCATGTTGTGGACATTTTCGTAAAAGCTCCTTAAAACGATCCCAAGACTCACTAAACGTTTCCCCATATTTTTGTTCAAAGGTAATGATTTCATTCCTTAAGGCGGTGGTCCGTGATGGTGGGAAAAAGTAGTTAATGAACTTGGTCTCTAAAGCCACCCACGTGGTGATACTTTGGGGTGGTTCCTTATCAAGCCAAATCCGGGCTTGTCCCTCGAGGGAAAAAGGAGAGAGGAGTAAACGAATGGCCTATTGAGTCACCCCATTGTATTTGATGGTGTTTGCCAACTGTATGAAACGTTTTATATGAGCGTGTGGTTCATCATTAGTAGGCCTAAAAATGGTGTAGCGGAAACCATTTGAATAAAACCCGTTTTTAGTTCAAAATGATTCGCTCCAATATCCGGCACCACAATCGCGTCATCATTTCCCTCAACACGAGATTGCAAAATCTCGATCATAGGTCGGTTACCCGTTGTCATCGTATTGTCGAAAGCTCGATTCTCAGGATCGGCTTGATTGACGGTCTTTTTGTTCTTCTTTTTCTTTTTGGAAGAATTAGAAGTATTTGGTACACCACTCGGTATGTGTCCACGCGCGCGAGTGCGCATACAACTCAAAACGAGGAATGAGGTAGGAGACCTCGGTCGACTTTGAGAGGAAAGGGATTATCCCTCTCGAGGTTCAATATTAAAAAGCTACAAAAAATATATACGTAACTTGGGCGGCAAAACCCTCGCTTAGCCTTCCTTCTCAAAATACTCACAAGTGAACGGGGGGAATGAGGTGGCGCGAAGCACTTAAGTACCTAACTTCCCTTAGATGACCTTTTATAGCACGTCGCCTATCTATTCACCTTAAAAGTTCGTATTTTTTCGAATTATTGCTTAACGAAAGTATTTATCTATTTTTGTTTGATCGATACACGTATGTGGAACTGGAACGCCTCCAAATACGGTGTAATGCCTCGGCAATACTTTTGGAAATATTGTATATTGGGGTTCTTATACGTAATATCTATAGTAAAAGAAAAATCTTATTGTATTTTTTTATTATTTTAAAATATATGCACAATAAAAACGAAAGAAATCGATATAGAAAATAACAATACGTAATATTTTTTTGGTCTAATACTTTAAGAAAAGTATTACTTTTGGATTTTTTTAAATTTCTTTTGATGCAAATCTTAGGAAAGAATATGCTTTTGATGATTTTTTACTTTTTTGTATTTTTATCTTTTTGATTTTTTTTAATGTTTTTGATTTTTTAACAAGAAAAATAACGTTCAAAAGTGAACAGATCCCAAAATCCAAATCGTCTCACGAAAAATCGTCAATCGTAACGAGCGAAGCGGCAGCGGCGCCAATTTAATATCGCATTTTTTAGTATATCGTTCTCCTCGACTCGACTCGACTCGAAATGATTTCCAATTTTAACACAAGATTAATTGTTCTTGGTTAATAATACTTGATTGGTAATATATGTCTATTTAAGCTAAAAATGGGAAAATATGTAGGCTAAGGACTATATAAAAATAAAAGCGCAATTAATTCACGTAAATATTACTCTAAAATGCAATGTAAAATTAAACTACAAATATAGATCTAGATGCAACAAAAATAAACTATAATTAAAAATAAAATCTAAATGCGAAATTAATCTAAATGCAAGCACGTAATAGCAAATAAAAGTGACGAAAAATGAAATCACAAAGATAAACTTAAAAATTAAGCATAAAGCTTCAACCTTTTAAGCTTACTAATCTTTTTAGACGATAAAGCTACAAGCTTTATGTACTACTAAGCTTAATAATCACAAAAAGGTGTAAACTTTTTACTAATAATGAGCTTATCTAAATGAAATCTACTTTTAAAAACTATTAAACTATTTTTTAAACACAAATAATAATAACTAAAACTAATTAAACCGATTTTTATAAAAAATATAACTTTTATTAAAAACAATTTAAACTAAAACGATCTAATTAAAACTAAAGCGATTAAACTAGAAAAATGAAAAGGGGAGCTTTATTACCCGTAGTCCGTAAAAAACCGCTCTAAAACAAATAACATCAACAACATCAACAAAATACGGCCCGTAAAGTACATGGCCTCCCAATACCAAAAACTATCAAAAGCTAAACCCGAATTTGGCCCGTAAAGTACACGGCCTCCCAAATCAATCTCTAACCAAATTAATCAACTATATCAAACTTGAACCAATTCAATCAACCATAAGCTCTCTACAAAACTTGATGAATCGATTCGCCAATATCACAAAAACACAAGAGGTTAGAACAATAATAAGCAACAACTGATATTCTATAAAGAGATTTAATTAAAACTAATAGATCTAAAATATTTTTTATGTTTTATAAAAGTATTTTAAATTTTAAAGCTAAAAATTATAGATCTACTTAATCTATTTAAAAACCTAATAGATCTAACTATTTTTTAAGGTTTTATAAAAATACTTTAAATTTTAAACTCTAAACTTATATATCTAAACTTTTTAATACGAAAAACTAATAGATCTAAACTATTTTTTTGGGTTTTATAAAAGTATTTTGAATTTTTAAAGCTAAAACTAATAGATCTAAATAACTAATTAATAAAAACTAAAAGTATTAAAATAAACGCTAGCTTATTAATAAGTAGTAAGCCTAAGCTTAAAAATTATGTGATTCAAAAACTGTTAGTGCAAACATTACGATGCTTTGTCGATATAATCTCTTTGTGTTTTGTTGATGACAAACGTATAATTCGCAATACATTATGTAAAATGTTAAGGTACTCGTAATCACTCAAGAATACATTTGTATACTTCTCTCGACACCTCCAAGACCGCATTCGGCATGAATCACTCAAGGTATGTACAAACATGTCATTAACCTAACTAAGTGATCAAGGATTAATATTTTCTTAAAACTCACATTTTAATCAAATGTGACAAAAGATTTTAATTAACTTTATTTTTAAGAAAATGTTTTATTAAAAAGAAAATGGAAATTTGAATTTGGCATATTCCATATGCCAAAGGAATATCCCTTGAGGGTATAAACTACCCCAGATGTTATATCCCCACTAAAGGACAAATTTGCACGGACTCCGACGCGGAGGTTCCTTAAAGGAACCCGCGGTTCGTTATTGATAAGGTACCGCGGGTCGAGATAAGGAACCGCGGGTGTTTTTGACCGTTGCAATGTTGTCCTATAAATAGAGGATCATTTCCAGGTTTTCTTTTAACCCTTTTTGCATAGTTTCTTTCAAAAACCATCTTAGATCCTTGATTAGTTAGTTTTGATTAATCTTGTTTAAGATGTGATTCAATCTTCAATCTCCTCATCCTCTCAAGTGCAAAGAGAAGAACACTATCATTACCATGATGTGTTGGGTTCACTACATGATGAAGATCTTTCCTTCTATAGATCTAAGTTATGTTTTTAGTCTTCCTACTATGTATATGTAGAAGATCCAAGTTGTGGGTACACTTGGATGTGTTTTTAAGTGTATAATATCCAAGTGATGGGTATCCTTGGATTAGGTGTTAGTTGTGTAGATCCAAGTCTTGTTAGTACTTGGATATAGTGTTAGAGTTATAGATCTAAGTGATGTGTGCTTAGATCTATATGGTTTATGTGTTTAGGCCATAAAACACAAGGTTTGTTATGTTGGGCCATAAAACATAACTAGTGGGTAGATTAGGTTGTGTCTTGGTAGTTCTCACTAAACTCTAAAGTGATGTGGTTGTGTCTAGGAAGTTCTCACTAAACTCTAAAGTGATGTGGTTGTGTCTTGTGAGTTCTCACTAAACTTGAAAGTGATTAGTAGTTGTGTTGTGTGAAGTTCTCACTTAGCTTCAAAGTGAAGAGTCGTGAAGATTGGTTCTAGCTTTCGATTAGAACTAGACATCTAGCCTTGTGTCGTTAAATGGTGAAGTGGGCGACGTTGTGTAGATTGGTCCTACCTAAGATTCGGACTCGACTTTCAGCTTAGAGTCGGAAATTGGATAAGCGACGTTGTGTATGGTTTCTCCACCTTAAGGAGTTTGTTGACTAGTGAAGTAACTCTCGAGTAAGGTGTACTCGAGGAGTGGAGTAGGGCGAAAAGGAGCTTCGTGACCGAACCACTATAAATAATCGTGTTGGTACTTTCCTTTACATTTATGTCTTTACCTTTGTAGATGTATTTATAGTTGCATACTTGTGTTGTGTGTTGTGTGCATCTCATAATCTAAACATCTAAGTTGCGGAAAAGCTATGGCTTAGTACGTGTGTGCTTCGTTTTTAGATTGTGGTCAAGTGTACATCACTTAGTCTAAACATCCTAGTTGCGGAAAAGCTTATGCTTAGTACGTGTGTGCTTAGTGTTTAGACTATTGCTTGATGTACTCTTGATTTGATGTGTTTGTGTGTTTACTTACTTGTAGTATTTATCTTTCAATCAAACACATCTCATATCTAGTCAAGCTTGATCGAGAATTTGATACAAAGGATTGTCAAAGTTTAAACATGTAATAAACAGTTTCGTCCACTGTCGGCGGTTCCATAAATGGACCGGCGGTTCTTTATTGATAAGGAACTGCGGGTACACATAAGGAACCGCACACAGTGGATTAAGCCGAAATGTTTCGAAAACTAACTAGAAACTATTCAACCCCCCCTTCTAGTTTCTACAATTGGTATCAGAGTGAGGTTACTCAAGATCTTTGAAGTATATTGTACTTTAAAGCTTGGATCGATCTTTGCTCTCTTTTTCAAAACAAATGGTTTTTAAAAATGAAAACGGTTTTTAAAAATAGAGACGATCTTTGTATCAAATTGTTCATGAAGAGTGATTACTTATGAAATGTGTTTTGTTGTTTCATTCGTACAAGTTTTGGTGTTAAATAAACTTTGTATAATAGCTTGAATTAAATCTCTTCATGTTTGGAAGTATAAAAATCTTTTGTGTCATAATTAATTCTAAAATACTAGTTTTATGTGTCTAAAATGATTTTTTAAAGTCTTAAATCCTTCCAAAAAGTTACCAAATGATTTTGGACAAAAACCCCATTTTTGTCCTCTGGACGCGGTTCTTTATTGTTCCCCGTGGATCCTTATCAATAAGGAACCGCGGTCAGTCTGACTCAGATTTTTGAAAACTTTGAAAAATCATATAAAATCAACCGTAAGTCCGTAGAAGTCGTGCCACCCGTCATTTCGAACGTAATTGGATTTTCTTTCATTTAAAAATGCTTCCAAACCTTTATTAAAACATTAAAATTTGGATGGTTTCTAAGTTTCATGCTTTGTCCAAAGTATTGAGCGTCGGTTTGTCGTAAAACTTGTGTTTTACTTTTTTCTATTAAGTTAGACATCTCTTGGTGATATATCCTTGAAAATTGATATATCTACAAAGTGTTAAACTTAATTAAATTTTAAATGGGTCAAAGACTATTTTCAAATAAAATCAAGCTATGAATACTTTGTTGTATCTAACACTCAAAACATGGATTAATGCTTTTATGTGTTAAGCTAATTGTTTGTGTGTTTTTCATTGTGTGTTATTATTATTTGTAGACTTCATTAGGTTTTGCATGAATTATCCTATGTGCTTCCTTGATTATGTGTTAGATTTTGTACTAACTCTTCATGTCTTCTTGAGCTTCTTTTGAGTTTCTTCTCTCATTTTCTTTCGAGATTTCACTATCACCTTCTGAGGTATAGTATTCATGAATCAAGTTGTGAAGTTATCCTTAACTTCTTTGTTGAGTCTCTCTCAATTCATTTTAATCATACTCTTCTAAGTCGAGTTTCTTTCTTCTAGTCTTTCTAAACTAAGTTGAGTCGAGCCTTACCCTTTCCTCATCATGTAATTGTTCTTTGAACATCCATAATGATTGAGAAGAGCTACGAAACTTTGAGCATGTAGTTTATCGTATGCTAACACCATTTGGTGTCGACATTCATACGCATTTTTGCCTATAATGTCCTATATCCCGATTTTTTTCTTAAAGCGTCGATTTATCCGCTTTTGGTTTTCCTTTATTTTTTTGGTCAAAAATGTCTCTAGGTTGAGATATTTTTGTTCCTCTTTTTGAGAGTTGATTGCGGTTAAAATTTACAATTGGTATGGGTGATTCCATCAATTCTAAGTTTTTAACCCCTTGAGATGATATCTTCAAATTCTTGGATGTTTGTTTTCTACCTCTACTCCAACAATTTTGAATTGATTTCCTCAAAATCCTCTCCTTGTTTTTTTTTGAGAGTTGAGGGTTAAATCTTGAATTTTCTTGGGTGATTCCAAAAACTCTAAGCTTTTTACCCTTTGACATATTATCATTACAATTGGGTGATTCCAACAATTGTTAATTGATCTTGTCAAGATCCTCTCCTTTATTTTATTTTTATTGGTAGCATCGCGTGCACACTTCTTTCTTCAATGCTTGTCATTGTTTGTGCAAACGACTTGTTTATCATCCTCTTTTTATATATGCTCTTGTCTACTAACCTTGTTTTGTAGGACACTTCTAACCCATTTTTGTAGCTCGTCACTATTCTTGCTTTGTTGGTGTCTCAAGCAAGGGGGAGCTCATATCAAGGGGGAGCATTTGAAAGAGTTCAAGTCATTACATTTGCGATCATTCATCGAATATCTTACTAGTAATGAATTTTGGAATCTTGAAGATAAGCATTTTATTATGCATGGAGTTAGTTAACCTATGGTGATTGAAGACTTCACTAGGATGACGCAAGCTCAATATCTTTGGATGATGGGTTTATGATGAATATCACTTTGGACATGTGCTCTCTCGACGTTTATTCTTCTCTTCTTCAACACGTTGTCTACCTTTTTGATTCGACAAAAGAGGGAGAAGTAAGTGTAAACGAGTAACTTATGCATTTTAATATATGTTGCGGTTTACTTGTTTGTCATCATCAAAAAGGGGGAGATTGTTAGTGCAAACATTACGATGCTTTGTCGATATAATCTCTTTGTGTTTTGTTGATGACAAACGTATAATTCGCAATACATTATGTAAAATGTTAAGGTACTCGTAATCACTCAAGAATACATTTGTATACTTCTCTCGACACCTCCAAGACCTCATTCGGCATGAATCACTCAAGGTATGTACAAACATGTCATTAACCTAACTAAGTGATCAAGGATTAATATTTTCTTAAAACTCACATTTTAATCAAATGTGACAAAAGATTTTAATTAACTTTATTTTTAAGAAAATGTTTTATTAAAAAGAAAATGGAAATTTCAATTTGGCATATTCCATATACCAAAGGAATATCCCTTAAGGGTATAAACTACCCCAGATGGCATATCCCCACTAAAGGACAAATTTGCACGGACTCCGACACGGAGGTTCCTTAAAGGAACCCGCGGTTCCTTATTGATAAGGTACCGCGGGTAGAGATAAGGAACCGCGGGTGTTTTTGACCGTTGCAATGTTGTCCTATAAATAGTGGATCATTTCCAGGTTTTCTTTTAACCCTTTTTGCATAGTTTCTTTCAAAAACCATCTTAGATCCTTGATTAGTTAGTTTTGATTAATCTTGTTTAAGATGTGATTCAATCTTCAATCTCCTCATCCTCTCAAGTGCAAAGAAAAGAACACTATTATTACCATGATGTGTTGGGTTCACTACATGATGAAGATCTTTCCTTCTATAGATCTAAGTTATGTTTTTAGTCTTCCTACTATGTATATGTAGAAGATCCAAGTTGTGGGTACACTTGGATGTGTTTGTAAGTGTATAATATCCAAGTGATGGGTATCCTTGGATTAGGTGTTAGTTGTGTAGATCCAAGTCTTGTTAGTACTTGGATATAGTGTTAGAGTTATAGATCTAAGTGATGTGTGCTTAGATCTATATGGTTTATGTGTTTAGGCCATAAAACACAAGGTTTGTTATGTTGGGCCATAAAACATAACTAGTGGGTAGATTAGGTTGTGTCTTGGTAGTTCTCACTAAACTCTAAAGTGATGTGGTTGTGTCTAGGAAGTTCTCACTAAACTCTAAAGTGATGTGGTTGTGTCTTGTGAGTTCTCACTAAACTTGAAAGTGATTAGTAGTTGTGTTGTGTGAAGTTCTCACTTAGCTTCAAAGTGAAGAGTCGTGAAGATTGGTTCTAGCTTTCGATTAGAACTTGACATCTAGCCTTGTGTCGTTAAATGGTGAAGTGGGCGACGTTGTGTAGATTGGTCCTACCTAAGATTAGGACTCGACTTTCAGCTTAGAGTCAGAAATTGGATAAGCGACGTTGTGTATGGTTTCTCCACCTTTAGGAGTTTGTTGACTAGTGAAGTAACTCTCGAGTAAGGTGTACTCGAGGAGTGGAGTAGGGCGAAGAGGAGCTTCGTGACCGAACCACTATAAATAATCGTGTCGGTACTTTCCTTTACATTTATGTCTTTACCTTTGTAGATGTATTTATAGTTGCATACTTGTGTTGTGTGTTGTGTGCATCTCATAATCTAAACATCTAAGTTGCGGAAAAGCTATGGCTTAGTACGTGTGTGCTTCGTGTTTAGATTATGGTCAAGTGTACATCACTTAGTCTAAACATCCTAGTTGCGGAAAAGCTTATGCTTAGTACGTGTGTGCTTAGTGTTTAGACTATTGCTTGATGTACTCTTGATTTGATGTGTTTGTGTGTTTACTTACTTGTAGTATTTATCTTTCAATCAAACACATCTCATATCTAGTCAAGCTTGATCGAGAATTTGATACAAAGTATTGTCAAAGTTTAAACATGTAATAAACAGTTTCGTCCACTGTCGGCGGTTCCATAAATGGACCGGCGGTTCTTTATTGATAAGGAACCGCGGGTACACATAAGGAACCGCACACAGTGGATTAAGCCGAAATGTTTTGAAAACTAACTAGAAACTATTCAACCCTCCCTTCTAGTTTCTACAAAAACCTTGAAAGTTAAATGAACAAATCACCCACAAAAAGCTAGATCTAGGAAAATTAGGCAACAATAAGCTTGAAATAAGCTTGTATATAAATCTAACTTATTAGGAAAAAGTTATAAAAACTTATCCCAAATAATAAGCTAGATTATAAAGTGAAGTAAAAAGATAGGAAGAATGAGAATTAACTAAAGAGATTAAGCTAAAAGTTTATTTTATTAATTATGAAAAAGCTTGAAAAGCATGAAAGGAGAAATATAAATTTAACTATTTGTAAAAACTATATAATGAAAAAAACTTGATAAAAATGAAGGGGAAGGGGGCTTTATATAGGCAGCCAACATGGGGGTATTTTTGTAATTTACTAGCTACTTTTTTCTTGGAGAGTAAGCTGTTGGAGGCCAGCTGGCCATTTTGAATGGCTGAAATCGTTCCTTCTAGAAGACTTTTGGGGACAGCTAACTTGTGCAATCATGAGCCTGGCACACGCATTCACTTCATTGTTTTCATCACCACTGCCACGTGGCGGGCTGTGATTGGTCAGCTGCCACTGCATACTGCCAACTCTGCAGTTCTCTAACCTGGGACTGACGTGTCAGCTGACATGTTAGTCTGCCACCTGCCAGCTCTGACCTCGGACTGACGCCGCCTCTACAAACCCACGTGTCGAGCTCCTAATGGTCAGTCGTCGCCATCTCATCCTAGTACCTACACATGAATAGTATATTGTCAGTGCCACGTGGCGCGCTGGCATTGGCCAGCTGCCGCCACGTGGTGCTGACGTCATTGTTGACGTCAGCCGGTTTAGACCGTTCTGAACCGGGTCTGGTTCTGGTTCGGGTCTGGACCGGCCGGTTTGAACCGGTCTGGTCTGGTTCTTGTTCGGATCTGGACCGTGTCTGGACCGGTCTAGTTCTGGTTCGGGTCAGCCACGTGGACCACTCAGGCAGTGCCACGTGGCAGCTGGAAAATAATCCCAGCATTTTGCCTCAGCCAGGATTCGAACCCTGGTCTTGGCTGCCAAAGTTGAAGTTGCTAGCCACTAGACCAAGCAGACCTTCATGTTTATATACACAAAACAAAGTACTTGGCCCCTTTGTGGCTTGGTTTGACTAAGGGTTGACCTGTTTGACTAGTTGACTAACTTTATTAATTATAAATAATAATAATAATAATAAGTAATATTACGAAAAATTAATTTATTTTTAATAAAAACTTTATTTTATTTATTTTCGGAAATTAATTTATTTATATTATTTATATTATTAAATTATTAAAAACTATTTATTTAATTCTAAAACTTAATAAACTTTAAAAATTCAAAGAAAATAAACCGTAAAGAGTTACGACGCGAGGTCAGGACCGTTGGCTTCGTAATTTTGTGCTCTTCAATGTGGTTTAATAGTGGATGACTTTGGATATTGGCAAAAATGGTCCTTGTTATACAATCTTCATCAAATCTTCATCCTTAGCCTTCCAAACTTCATTCTTTTGGCACTTTTTGGTCCTTTGACTTTATCTTTGGCTTTTTCTTCGATAAATGACCGTGAAATCCCGTGTTTTCTTTCTTTTTGATCTTTTGTACCTATTTCACAACAAAAACACAAACCACGCATAATTCCGACATTTACGATATTAATTACATGTTTTGGTCTTGATTTTCATTGTTTTAAGTGGTAAAAGGATAAGTGTTTACACACTTATTAAATATTATCATGGATAAATGAAACACGATTTGATGGAAGAGTATACCTTGAACAAGGATGAATTGATATGGTAAAAGAAACCGAGATCGAAACACGAACAATAGAATGAAAAGAGAAGAGACTGAACCACACACTCTCATGTTTACGAACCGACAAGCCGCACGGACCGTCTTCGCAACCATGACATGATCGACATCAGCCAAGGAGACCTAGACCTCAAAATCCAACACTGAACGCTGCCAAGAACTATAAAAAGAACACAATTGAAATGACTGATCGAATACCTGTGATCTTGCATCATTACGACGAGCAATATAATAACACATCGAAATCACGCATGTGTGAACACCAACCCTCGAACGTGATGTTAACTCGAAGATAGGAACACAACTCCAAACCCCTAACAAACGAAAGTAAAACTCCAAGCTGATCGAAAACGCGAAATCCGTTTGAACATGAACACATGATAAGAAATTAGAGCAAGGTTTCACGTACAATGAGTTATAGATTACTATGAATGAGAATTTATGATGTCTCTTGTGGCTAATGACGTGATTGAGGGACCGTTTATATAATGATCATGTGCCGAAAATCAGGATTATGGACAACGGAAATCTTCACATGAAATAGTATAGTGGTCTCTAAATGAATGCCGCAAATTTCGCGAATCATACCAAGTCACAATTGACTAAATTAATTCTCTTACGAATTTGATTTATTTCCTTGATTGACTTTTCATTTTCTCGTTACAACTAAATTGCGAGCACCAAAAATGTCGGATGAAACATAATTTCTAGGGCAATCTTTATAAAAGTTAACCGGGGCCGCTTTTCAAAATTTGTCATCAAACATAACAATATACTTTGCTATTTGATTCAATATGTTTAATAATAATAAAATTATAGTTGTAATTCTACTAATTTTGGGTATTATGATTCTGTCATTTGTAAAAATAATTTAGTCTTCGAAATGTTAGTCAAATTAGTCATGATTATTTTTTTTAAACTTTAGTTTATATTCAAAATAATGAAATAGAGTACAAACCAAATTTTTGGGTTTTACAATTCTTCTCCTCTAAAAAAAATAATTTGTCCTCGAATTAAGGATACGATTATGCTACGGTTTTACAATTCTCCCTCTCTAAAAATAAAATTCATCCTTGAATTAAAGGTAATTAAGCTGGTGTGGTTTATATATGCTGAAAGATACATAGGATGAAAGAACATGAAAGCTGAAAAGACATATAGGTTGAAATATCATTCGTCCTTGATTTAGAACATCCTGTTGCTGAAAGGGTATAAACGTGGCGTGACTAAAGTAAACATGGAACGTGATACGTTTGAAAGAACTTAACTGAATTATTGAAGGAAAATAATGAGAGGTCCGGATGGACTCCTCCGTTTCGAATAGCTTCCCGCTCGAAGCGATTCCTTCAAGGGTCTAAACATAATGAAAATATTTGCCCTGATGACCATGTCCTGACGATGTTGAATAGTTTCTGGTTCTATATTTAAGATGGATTTTTTGAATCTGATAGAATGAATAAGCTATAGTATGTAGGAATACATGAAGCGATAAGTACGAATACCATGAAACGGTGACTTTTATATCTCTTAGCAAAGCTGCTGGGAACATATTGAGACGAACTACGTGAACAATTGTGAACATGCTACGTGAGCAATTGAGAACGTGGTTCGCAATATCTGATGAATGCTGGTCATGGAATCTATCGTGAACGTATGCTGATTGAGGGAGGAATGCCAAACGATACGGCCTGAGACGTAAAACGTTTGCTTGGGTATGGAAAATTTGTGTTAAACTTGATTCTAGTTTCTTAAACTTTCTATAACTATATTTAGTAACAAGCTGTGAAATGCGTATCGCAAGATGGAACACGAACCTGAACGTGAACAATGTCATGAATGCGGACGTGAATTTAAATCATGAGATAGTACAAAATATGGACTGAAACAACATCATAATGTGAATGTGAGACGTAAACGTGAAGGTAACGTAAACGTAAACGTAAATGTGAACGTAAACGTTATCGTGCACATGAACATGAGTGTGATTCGTGAGTGTGAAATTTTCTATCTGATATGATGGTTGATGGAATACCTTGACATCGTACGTTTTACTGCTGAATTTCTTGCAGATCTGCTACTGCGTAATCCTTTCGGATGAAAGAAAACGTGTAGGCTGGGTTAAATGGTCGACAACGACTTAGATAGTATCATACTTTACTGAGTTCTGTGGTAAATTGATAACAATCTTCATGGAATCTTGTGTCCTTTCTATTCAGAATTTCTAATGGTTGTAATAACTCATTAGCATGACGGCGTTCTATATGGAACCTGCGATTTGTCAGGCATCTAGATGTGAACATAGTTGCATCAATGTGTCATACTGCTTCTATCAAAATTCCGCCTGGGATTATGGTACATTCTTGCGAAAACTGGATGAATAGTCATGGAAAATTGTGAGTCGCGGTAATTTAGACCTCTTGGTATTAGTGAGAATTTGTCAACAATTTTCTATGGTAGCGGTCAACTAAATTCAAGAAACTTCGTACTTTAATCACAGACGTCGGTCTTGACCATCTGGTGATGGTCTTCATCCTCGCAGGACTGTCTAAAATTTCTTTCTACTGAAATAGGGTGGCTCAGAAAAGCCACTATGTTCATCTGGGATATACAT
This sequence comes from Glebionis coronaria, assembly GCA_025667525.1. Classification (NCBI taxonomy): domain Eukaryota; kingdom Viridiplantae; phylum Streptophyta; class Magnoliopsida; order Asterales; family Asteraceae; genus Glebionis; species Glebionis coronaria. Next base: position 294,756,562 of record CM046877.1, read on the forward strand.
CTAGAAAGCCGCTCATATAATTTTCTCCTATCTGAAAATCTGCATGTCCGTGAGAAGATGATCTCGCATTCTTCTTTAGGATTTAGTAGATCAGAATGTGATCAATGAATACACTGACGATTTCATCAGAGAATTCATGGGAAAAATTTTATTCATAAATTTCATAATATAGCTGGAGCATTAGGGAGGTCAGGAGTATGAATCTAATTTTTTTTGAGAGACTATATATGTGCAACAGCAGTCTGGAGAACATCACGTTCTTTCTCTCGCCACTGATGGTAGCATGATCGTGAATTATTTAGGAAAATGTTTAGGGCATCGCAGCAAGTCAGATAAACCTTCTATACATGGAATGAATATTAATTAACAATGGTGATCTGGTAAATTTTCTGGCGGTCGATACATGATCTCATGTTACTGGCCTTCTTCCTGATGGACAGAAAACGGTGCACCTTCTGGTGATGTGTTAGGGTGATCAAACCTCGTTCCGTAACTCTAGCAGCTAATGTTGCAACTCTTTTAATTTAGCTGAAGCCTTGCGATAAAAAGTTCTGAAAATAGGTTCTGTTCTTGAGACAGGTTCAATGTTAAACCTTGTCTCGTGGTTAGGAATTTCTGGAAAATCTTTTGGAATGGCCTTTGGAACTTTAGGTTAATCTACTGATCATGAGTTTAAAGAATTTCATAAGTAAATTTATAATTGGTAGCTAAAAGTCTTCGTAGCTATGGACTGAGAAGTCACGCGCTTATAAAGCATAATAATTTGGACTGATTTTTCTGGTAGAAAAATATAATGAATATATTTGAGATCTAGTAAGACCAATCTCGTCGTTAACTGAAAACAAATCCTTCATAAATACGGTTTGTACTGTGGAGTCTTTTCTGGCTGGGAGGTAGATAATGTCTGATTTAGATAAAGCTGACATATGAATAATTAAGCAAGCATGGCAGATCTTGTTGAATGTGTTTGTCTGTAACCTCACAGAATGAACTATTCATGTCCAATCTGAATAATACTCTAGTAGTGGTGACTGAGTCTTTAATGATCTGATTTAGGCGTAGCATAACAGAGCGGGTATACCCCTTTGGAGGGTACCCTAAATTTCTAAGAGGCTGGTTAAGAGAGATTTACTAGAGTTATGAGTTTTGACTCGTGCCTTGAGAAGAAATTCATATGACATGCATCATGACGGTATACTGACATGTATCTTCCGAAATTATACTTGAGACTTGTGTCTTGACTGATGTCTCGACACGTGCTTTAGCAGGTGAGTCCGAATAAAGCTAAGAGTTTCTGGTAATTGTTAAGGGTTGTAAGACCGGTTAGACAGTTGGCCTCTGTATTTAGTCACGTCTGTTCCAGAGTTCTGACGGCTACTGACTGATTAATCTAGGCACGGTGATTGTCATTACCGTCTTGTTTGTCAGTTTCATGACGGTCATTATTACAACCGTGATCTCTGTAACTATTTTGTTGAGTGGACGACTGGGTACCAGTCTCCACTCTTCTGAATAAAATATAGGTGAGTGATGCGCCACATCTAGCTGAGAAGGTAAAGCATGGAATTGAATGGTAGTGTCTGATGGTTGAAATTTATTCTTGTCAGAAGTTTCAAATTTATAGTTTTCGTTCTTGTTCTACAGAGTCTTCATAGTATGAACGGTATCAGCATCTTGAGAAATCTCTAAAGTATCAGCAGCATCATCATCTGTGAGGTCTTCAAAGTGTTAGCAGCATCAACATCTGGTAAAATCTTCAACTCACGAGCAGCATCAGCACCTGGTAGAATATCGACAAGTGGAAACGCCTGAGATGATTGAGGATCGATTAGCAATATCCATGGAGTAGGGTACCTGGAGTACACCTAAACTATTGTACATGAAGTACAAAATGAATACTACACATGGAGCATATCTGAGACATTGTACGTGGAGTATAACTGAGACATTGTACATGGGGTACATATGGAATATGGCACTGGTGGAAATTTTATGGGATGATCGATACTGGTGTCGCTTGTCTGACATGATCAAGGAAATAAGTTTATTTAAACGGTAGTAAACTGATCTGAAATAAGTAACATGATAGGCTGACAATTCCTGCGTCGACTTACTGCTGGTTATATCGAGGCTGAAAAGTATGATATAATCGAAGTCCCAACAGTGGTCAGCATGAAGCATGATTAATGAAGGCCAATCACGATTTATCATGAAAATAGGTTTTACTGAAATTCTTGTGTATCTTAACATGAAAACATCATTACTTTGCTGAAGATATAATCCTCGTAAGGAGACATGAAACTGAATCATCATGAAGACGACATCAGCGTGAGGGTATGAAAATTTGACTGTTACAAGGAACATAAAAAGTCTAATCAACTGAGGTGTAATATCAACTGATGTGGACGGCTATGGTTCAATCCACATAATTCAAAGAAGAAAACATGTGACTAAGTATGGGCTATTCTGGTTCGATCCATACTTGTCAAAATTTCATGAGAACTGTCATGTATAGAAATTTATAATCTGGGATTAAATATGGTTGGCTGTAGTCCAATCCATACTTGTCAAAATTTTATGAGATGTCTTGATATGACAAAGGTGAACAACTGTGGATCGGTTCACAAAACATCATTCGACTGATTAGCATGAAAATTTGACCTGAAAAATGGTGAGCGTTTTTGGCTGGTTCACCAAGTAATATTTGATTGAAAACATGAACCTGTCCTGAGTAAGGGTAAACGCCTATGGTCGGTTTACCAATACAAAATCTGAACGGAAAGGGTGAACGCCCATGGGTCAGTTCACCTAAAACAAAATTCGAATTAAAAGTACATGCGACTAAATATGGCCAGTCCTGTACCAACCTTTTACTTAGTCAAAAACTTTAAGAAAACTGACCGATAAATGAACAAAACTGAATGAATAATCCATGAGAAACATGAAAGATAACAACGCCAAAATCTGGGAAGTTCCTGGTGAATACCCACTAGTCACAGGTCAAGTTTTAGAGCCTACAGGTCGAACCAGGCTCTGATACCATAATTGTAACACCCCACTTGGATAAGTGGACCGTTACGTGTATTTATGGCGTGTCATCAAGCATAAGGTAAATGTCCTAAAACATTAAGTGACCATAACAGAAATACCGGAATCAAACATCGGTAATCCAACATAAGCTCAAAACATGAAAAGTAAAATGCTGAAAGAAAGGACTAAACAATGTCCAACGGCAATATAAAAATGAAGTGCATAAAGTAAAGAAGTCTGAACGGCTTCCATCCAATGCGCATGCTCTCAGAATCTTAAGAGTGTCCTGGGGTACCTGCCGTTAGGACATGAAGAACTACGGCTGAGTATAACGCTCAGTGAACGGATATAATGCATGATAAGAATATACTGAAATGAAACAGATGATAGGATACTGAAGCTGTAAGACTGATAAGTAAAGTTGCAGCGGAAATCTGTATATAATCTGTAAAGTCTGATTTATCAATAATGAAGCTGGACTGTTATCTATTAAATCTGTATAACATGCATTTATTGTATTATAATTTCCAAGAGCTTATATAGGTCATGAGCTGTAACAACTGTTGCATGAATACATAGAGGGGTGTCCTCGTCATGCTGTAGAGGGGTGACCTCTAAATAACTGTAGAGGGGTGACCTCTAAATACTGTGATGGGTGGAGGGATCAGCTCCAATGTGAAGGATGTAGAGCACACACCACATTCACCCTGATAACTTGTAAACTGATAAGCTTAGGATGCATCCATACGCCCCACTAATAATACTGATAAAATGGCCAAGCTGAGCTGAGTGGGACGATGCAGGCTATCACTCTCCTGTATGTTATTCACGACACCGGTGCCACAAGTGTCATGGTTACGGTACCTTCGTAACTAGTACATAAACTGATCATGCTTGTATATAAAGCTCAGGCAATTTATTTAGTTATTAATATGATTACTGATAAGCTTAAGACATATACTGGGGAAAACATTTGGCTGCATACTGGGAATCCTAATCATGCATAGAAAGGAAGTCCTTACTGAAGGACGGAAAATCCGTACGATCAATTAAAATGAAAGAGACAAATACTAGTATAGATATAAGAGTATCAGTACCTTACTTAACGACGAATCTAACAAAACAGTGAAGATTCGAAGCTACTTCATACTCAAAAGTTCTACAATAATGTGTAAACCAATAATTATTATTTGTGGAAAAACTAATTATTAACAATGTTTGACCTTGTTTGATTATTAAATTCTTATCATCAGTTAGCAAGAAGTATTATATGAAAATGGTATACATGCATGTTTCTCTCATAATCGATACCTCGTCTTCAGAATTGCGGATAAAATATTTTACTAGTATAAGACAATGGTCTCTTCCTTTAGTTTACAACATACTAAATTTTTATAATGAAATGAAGACATCATTCAAAGGATGAATAATGATTGACAAATAATAAGAGCTAAATATTATCATGGATAAATGAAACACGATTTGATGGAAGGGTATACCTTGAACGAGGATGAATTGATATGGCAAAAGAAACCGAGATCGAAACACGAACAATAGAATGAAACGAGAAGAGACTGAACCACACACTCTCATGTTTACGAACCAACAAGCCGCAAGGACCGTCTTCGCAACCATGACATGATCGACATCAGCCAAGGAGACCTAGACCTCGAAATCCAACACTGACCGCTGCCAAGAACTATAAAAAGAACACAACTGAAATGACTGACCGAATACCGGTGATCTTTCATCATTACGACGAGCAATATAATAACACATCGAAATCACGCATGTGTGAACACCAACCCTCGAACGTGATGTTAACTTGAAGATAGGAACACAACTCCAAACCCCTGACAAACGAAAGTAAAACTCCAAGCTGATCGAAAACGCAAAATCCGTTTGAACATGAACACATGATAAGAAATTAGGGCAAGGTTTCACGTACAATGAGTTATAGATTACTATGAAATGAGAATTTATGATGTCTCTTGTGGCTAATGACGTGATTGAGGGACCGTTTATATAATGATCATGTGCCGAAAATCAGGATTATGGACAACGGAAATCTTCACATGAAATAGTATAGTGGTCTCTAAATGAATGCCGCAAATTTCGCGAATCAGACCATGTCACAATTGACTAAATTAATTCTCTTACGAATTTGATTTATTTCCTTGATTGACTTTTCATTTTCTCGTTACAACTAAATTGCGAGCACCAAAAATGCCGGATGAAACATAATTGCTAGGGCAATCTTTATAAAAGTTAACCGGGTCCGCTTTTCAAAATTTGTCATCAATCATAACAATATAATTTGCTATTTGATTCAATATGTTTAATAATAATAGTATTATAGTTGTAATTCTACTAATTTTGGGTATTATGATTCTGTCATTTGTAAAAATAATTTAGTCTTCGAAATGTAAGTCAAATTAGTCATGATTATTTTTTTAAACTTTAGTTTATATTCAAAATAATGAAACGGAGTACAAACCAAATTTTTGGGTTTTACACTCTAACTCTCAGTTGGTGATAACCCGATCTCAAGTCGATCTTCGAGTACACATATGATCCTTGCAACTGATCAAATAAATCATCAATCCTCGGCAACGGATACCGATTCTTAATCATCAATTTGTTAAGCTCTAGATAGTCAATACACATTCGAAACGATCCATCCTTCTTCTTCACAAACAGAACAGGCGCTCCCTATGGCGATGAACTCGGCCTAATAAATCCCTTATCCATCAATTCTTTCAACTGATCAGATAACTCCTTCAACTCGGACGGCGCTAATCGATATGGCGTGCGAGCCACTGGCGCAGCTCCCGGCACCAAGTAAATACCAAATTCAACTTCTCGAGGTGGCGGCAAACCCGGCAACTCTTTAGGAAAAACTTCAGGATAATCTCTAATTACTGGCACGTCTTCCAATTTCTTCTCAACTACAAGTGATCTGAGCCAGAAATACATCACCACCTTCCTCCATATACCTCATCATTTTCAAGCAAGATATCACTTTCAAACTAGAAGTACATTCATCACCTTTTACAGTTAATACCCTATTCCTCAACGGAATCTGGACTAACCTTTCTCCACAAACAATCACCACACTATGCGAAATCAACCAATCCATACCAACCACTACATCAAAAGATCCTAGCTCTATGGGCATCAAATCGATCTCAAACACGTAATTACCCAACTTCAAGTAACACCCTTTTAGTATAGAATTAGTGCTAACAATTTTCCCATCTGCTAATTCCACATTATAACTAGTTGCTAACTCTATTGGTTCTCTATCGATAAGACGACTGAATTGTATATCTACAACACTCCTATCTGAACCAGAATCAAACAATACACTAGCATAACGAGCGTCAAGTAAGAACGTACCATTCACCATGTTCGGACCTTGAGGCTTGACAACATTCCTTACAGCATACACTGGAGCAGCAGCATTTCCACCTTGATTATTCCCATCCTTAGGACAATTCCCTTGCTGGTGTCCTCTTTCTCCACAACCAACGCAAACCACCACTCTAGTAGCATTAGCACCCGTAGCCACACCTCTAGATTTGTACTCCACAGTCTTGTGTCCAGCTTTTCCACACTTTCCACATGCAGGTGGACAGTTACCTATATGATACAAATTGCACCGACCACACTTAGGGTTAATCTTGTTTCCTCTTGGCACAAGTAACAGCTCTAACCCCATCATTCCTTCTCTGATTAAACTGTGAGTTACGGTTCGCCCCTTGATTGTTGCCATGATAACCCCCACGATTTTGACCTTGAGACTGACTAGGCTGGGCAGTCTCTCACTTCCTATTGTTTCCTTCAGCCACACTAGCTTTCTTATCCTGGACTTTCACATCCATCAAAGCATGAGCCATTTGGACTGCTTCATAAAAGGATGTAGGCCTTGACGAAGTCGTCTCACCCTTGATATTACTCGACAACCCCTTGATATACTGTCTCATCTTCTTACAGTCATCCACAAAAGCATCAGGACAAAGAAAACATAACTCATTAAATATGCGGGTATAACTAGCAATGTCATTGTTTCTCAACATCAAGTGTCTTAACTCATCTTATAACTGACTCAGCTCTTCCTCGGGACAAAACCTTTTAGTCAACAATGCCATATTGGCAGCCCAAGTTCTCCCATTGGCCACTACCAGCCCAACAGTCACCACTTGGTTCTTCCACCAACTCAAAGCATCATCTTGGAGGGTAGCAGTTGCAAATTTCACCTTGTTAGCTTCCGAACAACCACTAATTTCAAACACACTTTCAATCTTCTCAATCCATCGACACAATTCCAATGCTTCACCAGCTTCATGAAACTGTGTAGGTCCACATTTCGTAAAACTAACGTAAGTACACTTCCTTGGGCCTTGCGGTCCAGCATTGTTTCCAGCATTATTTCCAGCACCTTGCACTCGTTTAGCACGATCCTCTGCGAGAGCTGTAGCGATCTCCTGCTGAATCATGTTGTTAACAGTATTAGTAGTCAACTTGGGAGGCATATTGAAGGACTAGTCAAGTAGTGATCCACAAACGACCAAAATGCCTCTCCACTCCTTCTCTACAATCACAGGGAAAAAGAACATGATAAGTATACATGTAAAACCCGCATGCTTTTACCATGAACAGTACACTTATGATCGTACGTACAGGATTAAAACTTTCCTTTTATAACATGAACACGTGTCACGAATATTATTTACGAAAATTACGTACGTGTTATTACACGATAAGTATTAAATACGTGTTAGTACACGATAATTATTAACAATAATAATTATAATCACGAACATAAAATCATGAACATGATATCACGAACAGATAATTATGTACTTACGTAATTATTAATACGATGAATGTCGTTACGTACAAGTAATTATAATAACATGAATAATTAACAATTACGTAACACGTAAACACGAATAATTAACACGATTATTCTCGTGTATTAAATTAAACACGGTAAGTCATTACGAACGTAATAGTTACGTTTAAAAGTATAAAGATAACCATGAGGAAAATTCACGACATTCAATACTCGATTACACGCAACATTTAACAAGACGCGATTTAATTAAAAGTATAAGTGTTTGTTTGGGCTGTTCTAGACAAAGAAGAAAAGAGGAAGGACTTGGGCTCAAGGCCCAAGTGTGTTGGTTTGGCCGTGTAAACAAAAGACGGGGAGGGTAGTTTTTATTTTTGGACAACACTAAATTATACATAAAACCCTAATCAATAAAACCAGCCGTCACTTTCTTATCTTTTTGTTTCTTCTGACGTCGACCAACACCAAGAACAGAAAACCAATCGTGCCTTTGATCCAGGAAATCAAGATGTTGATTTGTGTTTGTTGTTCCAAAAACCCTAAAACACACGTAAGAAACCCTAACCTCGTTTTTCTTTTATGTTTCCAATTGATTATCTTAATCTGATTAAAACCCTAAGTTATGATGCGTGTTAAAACAGTGGGATCAAGGGTAAAAATCGTTTAGGGGTTGTTTACAGTCGGTTTACACACAAAACCCGAGACCCTATTGGTCTCGGTGGTGTTTATGCACCAGCAGCCGCAAGGCCTGGTGGTTTGGGCATAAAGGTGGCGTCCAGCGAGCAAGAAGGGGAAACCACTTACTTCGGCCAGTGGTGTGTTTGGTCAAGCAGTGGGAACCGAGACCCTAGTGGTCTCGGTGGGAATTTATAACGAGCAGGGGAAACAAGCTACTGCCAGTGGCAGTAATGCAACTGCCAGGGGAAACTGACAATAAGGGGGTGTTTTGTTTTGATTTTAGACAGGATTAAGGGTGCCTTTGGTTGGCAGTTTAAGGGCAGTTAAGGGGCTGTTTGGTTCGGCTTAAAAATAAAACACGGGTTTGTCATGGGAATGTTTATTTTAACAAGTCATGTTTTCTACATGTTACATTACAAGTTATATTATTTTAGCATGGAATTAAATTAATTAAACCATGGCTATTAATTAATTTAATTTAACATGACTTAGGTTATTATTATTTAGACAAGAATACATGTTTAACCTAAGTATTTGATTTATTTAAATTAGACTATAGTATTAATTAATTATTTAAACATGACATATAATTAATTAATAAACATGGACTTAGGGTTAATATTATTATTAAATAATACATGATTTTAACCTAAGTATTTATTTATGTAATTTAGACTATAGTAATTAATTAATTATTGAACATGACTTATAATTAATTAATTATCATGACTTAGGTTATATTAATATTAATATTAATACATGTTTTAACCTAAGTATTTTATACACTTGATTTAATTAAATCATGTTATATTTAATTAAAAAACCTATAGTTTATTTAATTTACATGTATTAATTAATAACTATATTATAATCACATGACTTATGATATTAAACCAGCAAAACCTAAGCTTATATAATTAGCTTATTAATCCAGCTTGTTTCTAATTATAGAAACTTTCTATTTCAGGAAACTTACTACTTTTAGAAACTTTCTGTTTTTAGAAACTAATCTAATTTAAGCAGTAAATCTATTTTTTGGAAACTTTCTATTTTTAGAAACTTTCTATTTTTGGAAACTTTCTATTTTAAGAAACCTGCTATTTTTAGAAAGTTACTTATTATTACACAACAAGTATAATAATACAAGAAATACAAGAAATACTTAATCAGAATAGACAGAATACATGATAAACACAGTATCAAGCTTAAATCAGTAAAACATGACATTAACATATAAAACAAGCTAAGACATGATATAAAAGCCAGTTACGTACTCAGTAATCCGATACTTATACATGTATGTATTTATGTAGCTTTAGTGATACCGAAGTAGGACTCTCTTCCATTCGACTTCTTCGTTCATTGGACACAAGGTAGGGATTATCCATCCTTTCAGTATGGACATTCTTTCCTTACTAGGATTCCCCGTATGCAGCCAACTGTTTTCCCAGTATATGTTTTATATGTTTTGAATTGATTATGTTATTTAGATACCTAAAGCCATATACATGCATGACAAGTTTCACCTAGTTATGGAGGTACCATAACCATAACACTAGAGGCACCAGTGTTATGACTCACCACGACGGAGTGATAGCTCGTGGCGTCCCTTTCAGTTTTGGCCATGTTATTATTATCAGGTGGGGCGTATGGGTGCATCCTAGTTTACATGTTTTCAGCAGATTATTTAGGTGAATGTGGTGTGTGCCTTGCATCCTTCACAAGGAGTTGATCCCTCCTACCCATACTTGTATTAATTAGAGGCAGCCCCTCTAATTGCATGATGAGGTCACCCCTTTAAGTATTCATGCACGTTGATATTTCATGACCTATATTGGCTAATGTTTAATCAGATAAACAGTTTTTACAAGATAAACATAAGGCTTTTCAAACTATAAAACCAGTTTTAATAAGACATGCCAGGTTATTCAGGACTCAGTCTTTTCTGCTGCTTCATGTTTTTATGCTTATATTATTCATGCTTTACTAGTATATCCGTGCACTAAGCGTTATGCTCATCCGTTTTCCTTTCATGTTCCCAAAACGGCAGGTACCCAGGACTCGAGCATTTGGAGGACGTGCATAGGATGGAAGCTGTCATAGACTTCTTCCTTTGCCATCATATACCTATGCTTGTTTAGTCATTTCTTATTTCCTTTACTTTATTATGTTTTGGGCTTATGTTTTGGGACCGATGTTTGATTCCGGTTTTCCTTATGGTCATGTATGTTTTAGTACATATTACCTTGCATGCTTTGATTACACGCCATAATTACGCGTGACATTCCATTTATCAAAATAAGGTGTTACAATTATGGTATCAGAGCCAAGGCTTCGACCTGTAGGCTCTAAAACTTGACCTGTGACTATTGGGTAGTCACCAGGAGCTTCCTAAGTCAACGCTTGTTATTCCACATATTGATGTTTTCAGCACCTTTTTGTTTTAACCATGACGTTTTCAGCACCTTGTTGTCTTAACCATGATGTTTTCACCAATATCGTTTTACTAATATGGAATGAACAACCGTCATTGATAGGTGTGTAAACACCCATCCATTTACCACTTATTTCTTACTAAAACAAGACCAAAACACGTATTTAATATCATTTGTTTAGAATTATGCGTGGTTTTTGTGTTTATTGTGTTTTCAGAGCCAACCGGATGAATATTGAAGAAAACATGGGACTGCACGGGTTTTATGGAAGAAAAAGACTCAAGACGAAATCTATTGTCCAAGAGATGCAAAAGATTTGAAGTCGCTGGGCCTATTTGAAGATTTATGGAAGAAAAGGACCAAAGATTGAGGATTTACATATGTCGAAGAAACTCAAGTCTATTAAACGAAGAAATTAAAAGACGAGTTGAATTTAATCGTCGACAAATCCCAAATCAGAATCGAAAACGTCGACTTTTCTGAAAAGACGAGAAGACAAGAAGAAAGGGAGAAAGCCCACTCACCAACCAACTTGAAGGCCTATAAATAGGATCCCCTTCACACTTTTTGACAAGTTTTGGATTCCCAGTTTCTTTCTTTTTTTTTGTTTCGTAGGGTAGAAACCAACACCACTAAGGTGTTGGTGATTTTAATTCTTGTTTTTACAAATCTTGTAGCTTTAATCTTTTCCTTTGATTGTCTAAACCTTAATCATTTAATACAAGCCTTCCATTAATCTTGTTCGTCTTTATCTTTTTGATTTAAAGTTAAAGTTCTTATTTTGTTGATTTTGATCTTTAAAAGTTATTGGTTTTAATGTTTTTATTGATGGGATTTGATGTTTATGGTTAGTAGATGATTAGGGATTAGTTTTATTTAAGTTTTGGTGAAAAACTTGGTTGATTTTGGCTTGGAATCGTGTTCCCCTGTTTTTCTATATCCTACTGTTCTTGAGTTTTTCCAAGTTCTGAACGAAAAGTTCTGAACGAAAAGTTCTGAACGAAAAGTTCCGAACGAAAAGTTCCGAACGAAAAGTTCCGAACGAAAGTTCCGAACGAAAGTTCCGAACGAAAGTTCCGAACGAAAGTTCCGAACGAAAGTTCCGAACGAAAGTTCCGAACGAAAGTTCCGAACGAAAGTTCCGAACGAAAGTTCCGAACGAAAGTTCCGAACGAAAGTTCCGAACGAAAAGTTCCGAACAAAAGTTCCGAACGAAAAGTTCCGAACGAAAGTTCCGAACGAAAATTCCGAACGAAAGTTCCGAACGAAAGTTCCGAACGAAAGTTCCGAACGAAAGTTCCGAACGAAAGTTCCGAACGAAAGTTCCGAACGAAGTTCCGAACGAACGTTCCGAACGAAAGTTCCGAACGAACGTTCCGAACGAAAGTTCCGAACGAAAGTTCCGAACGAAAGTTCCGAACGAAAGTTCCGAACGAAAGTTCCGAACGAAGTTCCGGATCAAGGAAAACTTCCGAATCAAAGGGTTCATTCGGAAGAGTTCCGAACCAAACTTCCGAATCAAGACTTCCGGATCAAGGTAAAGTAGAAACTTCCGAATCAATTTTATTTTGAGCATTTCGAATCAGAGTTAAGTGATATTTACTGTTTCCTTTTTTAATACTTAAATTTTAATTCAAGTTTTATTAATTTCTATTAAATTAATTGCTTTTAGTTTAAGTTTACATCTTAGTGCATTTACACCTTTAGTAGATTAGAAAACCAACCCCTTTTTAGTAACCAAGAACAATCTTTCCACTTTGAGCTGTAATCAGTTCGAGGAGATACCGAGATAAATCTAGAACCCCATAGCAAAATAAGTGTATCAAATGGCGCCGCTGCCGGCTCTTCTCGTTAAGATCAACAGTTTTTGTGAGAACTTGGATTTTGGGATCCGTTCACCGTGAACGTTACTTTTTCATAAAAAATTCCAAAAACACAAAAAAATATAAAATTTTCAAAAATCCTAAAAATTAAAAAAAAACATAATAACCAAAAATATTTCTGCTTTGTTTTTGCCTTGTTAGTTCTTTTGCAGGTGCATGCGTACACGATCCACGTCTTATCAAGAGCCCGAGCCTCTCGAAGACTTAGACATGGCCGGTGTACAAAACAACAACAATAACCCACCTCAAAACAATAATAATAACAACAACCCACCTTTCAACAACAATAATAACAACAACAATGAACCTCTACCGGATAATCGCCGATGATTGAACTTCTGCAAGCATATGTAGACGGCAACAATGATCCAATTGTCATACCCGCGATTGCAGCCAACAACTTTGAGCTCAAATCCGGTTTTATCCAGATGGTCTCTGCTCAACCATTCTTGGGGCGTACCATTGATGATCCACATGACCACATCAAGAGATTCTTGCAACTCACCAATACGGTCAAATTCAATGATGTTCCACAAGAGGTAATCCGTTTACAACTTTTTCCCTTTTCTTTAGAGGGACAAGCCCGGCATTGGCTTGCTAAGGAACCGCCACAAAGTATTCTTTCGTGGACGGATTTGGAGACCAAGTTTATCAACTACTTTTTCCCACCCTCTCGTACTACCGCTTTGCGGAATGAAATTATCAATTTTGAACAAAAGTACGATGAGTCGCTTAGTGAATCTTGGGACCGTTTCAAAGACCTTTTGAGAAAATGCCCACAACATGGTTTTACCAAAGTGCATCAAATTAATACTTTTTACAATGGTTTAAACATGAATGACCAAGATTCACTAAACAGTGCCTCGGGGGGTAATCTTTTGGCTAAGACTTCCAATGCTGCTTGGGATATCATTGAGAATAAGTCTCATGTGCAAACCAAGAGTGTTCGGACCAATGTCGCTAGTGCTAGTACTAGTGACAGCGATAAGCGACTTGACAAAATCACTGCGCTTCTTGAATCGCTTGCTACCCAGACCGTCAGCAACACCAACAGCATTAACGCTAAAAACGCTAAAGACGCTCAAGTCAATGCCTTCAGCCAACCATGTGAGATATGCGGGGGTCCTCACTCTTACACCACTTGTACTGCCACCCAAGACTACCCTTCTGAAAATGTGAATGCAGCTTATGGCACCTATCTTTAACCCGCTTATCAAGCTCGTCCTCAAGGTGACCCCAACCTGCTTAGCTACCGTTCGAACAACTATCTCTCACCACCCGGTTTTACTCCTAACAACCCAAACCAACAACAAAACCTCAACCGCCCTCCTCAACAACAACAACAACCTCGTACACCATACATACCACCTCACAAACAACCATATCCACCTCAAAGAAACAACCAAGTTTACCAGCAACCTGCTTATCAACCACCCGCATACAATGCTCCTCCCAACCAACCCACCGCTTTACACCAAGAAGTGGAAACCTACATGAGGACTAACGATGTGATCGTGGGAAATCTTCTTCAGCTGGAAGTGCTCAACTTGAAAGCAGACCTGGTGAAACAAGGGAACGATCTGAGAGCTGATATGAGAAACACTTTGGATAGTCAAACGAATGACTTAAAGAATATGATGGCTAGTTTCTTCCAAGGTAATCAACCCTCTTCTTCGGGTACTCTTCCGAGTAACACCGTTGCGAATCCAAGAGGGGAGATGAAAGCAATCACCACTCGCAGTGGCAAAGGTACCAAGGAATTCGAGCTTCCTATACCTCCACCGGTGATTGTGACTAAGGAAAACGAGTCACCTGCTCCTATTCCTCATCCTTCTACTTCCCCAATTTCTCCACCTCCTTTACCTTCTACCCCCATTTCCCCACCACCCGTGGTTGTGAGTGATCCTATTCCCCTAAAGCCTTCTTCTTCATCCAATATACCTTATCCTTCAAGGTTGAGGAAAGAGAAGCAAAAGAGCAAGGATGATATTCAAGTTTCAAACTTTCTCAAAATGTTTAAACAATTGAATTTTAACATCTCCTTTGTTGAGGCTCTTGCTCACATGCCCAAATACGCTAAGATGTTTAAATATCTTCTAAGTGATAAGGAAAAGCTTCTTGACATTGCTCAGACCCAACTTAATGAGAACTGCTCTGCAGTGCTTTTAAGGAAATTGCCCACCAAACTTGGTGATCCGGGTCGCTTTTTGATTCCTTGCAACTTCCCGGGAGTAGAGAATTGCATGGCCCTAGCCGATCTAGGTGCCAGTATCAACTTAATGCCCTTAAGCGTTTGGAAGCAATTATCTCTCCCTGATCTAGTCCCCACCAAAATGACTTTGGAATTAGCTAACCGTACGGTTGCTTATCTAGTGGGGATAGCCGAAGACGTCTTTGTAGGAGTCGACAAATTCACTTTTCCTGCCGATTTCGTTGTCGTTGACTACGACATGGACCCTCGTGTGCCATTGATCGTTGGTCGTCCATTCTTGAGGACCGGTCGCACGCTCATCGATGTTGAAACCGGTGAGCTTATCATGAGAGTGGGTGACGATAAAACTGTTTTCAACATGGGAAAGCTTTCTAAACAGCCTTATTCTAACGAGAGTGTTAATTGTATTGACGTTCTTGATGAGGCTTGTGAAGAACACTTCAAAGATGCTTGTAAAAGTACTCTTTCTTCTCTACCCAATGTTGAGACCGTTGCCTCACTTGCTCCGGCATTGACTCCTTTTGGAGAAAGTGACTTGGATGATTTCAAAGCTAGCTTGGGTCCTCTCGATATTAAGTATGATAATTCGTCCACCGATTGGGATGAAGACATTCGTACTATTGAGAGACTTCTCAATGAAGACTCGGTTGCTCCTCCTTCTCCTACAGAGGTGACTAATGATGATCCATCGTTAGTTTCACCATCTATTAAGGATCCTCCTACTCTCGAGCTTAAGGACCTACCGCCTCATCTTGAGTATGTTTTCCTTGAAGACAACGAGAAGTTACCGGTCATCATCGCGAAGGACCTAAAAGAAGAAGAAAAAGCCCGACTTATCGCCGTGTTGAAGAAGCATAAAAGAGCTATCGCTTGGAAAATCTCCGACATTCGCGGAATTGATCTTCACTTCTGCACACACAAAATTCTCATGGAGGACGACTTTAAGCCCACAATTCAAAGCCAACGAAGGGTGAATCCAAAAATCCATGAAGTCATCAAAAAAGAGGTTATCAAACTTCTTGATGCGGGTATGATTTACCCTATTTCGGATTCACCATGGGTTAGTCCAGTCCATTGTGTGCCTAAGAAAGGCGGAATCACCGTCGTGCCCAATGCAAACAACGAGTTGATTCCTACCCGTCTCGTTACTGGGTGGAGAGTTTGTATAGACTACCGCAAACTCAATGATGCCACGAGAAAGGATCATTTCCCTCTACCTTTTATGGACCAAATGCTTGAACGTTTAGCGGGTAATGAATATTACTGCTTTCTTGAGGGTTTCTCGGGTTATTTCCAAATACCCATCGATCCCCAAGATCAAGAGAAGACAACATTCACTTGTCCCTATGGCACATTTGCTTACAAAAGGATGCCTTTTGGCTTATGTAATACCCCTGGGACTTTCCAAAGGTGCATGTTGGTTATCTTCCATGACATGGTTGAACAAACCATAGAAGTCTTCATGGATGATTTCTCGGTCTTTGGGGATTTCTTCTCTTCATGCCTTGCCAATTTGGAACGTATGCTTAAGCGATGCGAAGACACTCGCCTTGTTCTGAATTGGGAAAAATGCCATTTTATGGTAAAAGAAGGCATTGTGCTAGGACACAAAATCTCTAAAGCCGGTCTTGAAGTCGACCGTGCTAAAGTAGATGTCATAGCCATATTACCTCCACCTTCAACCGTGAAGGGTGTGAGAAGTTTTCCGGGTCATGCGGGCTTCTATCGTCGATTCATTTAGGATTTCTCTAAAATCGCTCGCCCGATGACCCACCTCTTGGAAAAAGATACTCCTTTTATCTTTTCTAAAGAGTGTATCTAAGCCTTCAATCTTCTTAATGATAAGCTAACTAAGGCACCGGTCTTGGTTACCCCTAATTGGGAGCTACCCTTTGAATTGATGTGCGATGCTAGCGACTTTGCTATTGGTGCGGTTTTGGGACAAAGGATCAACAAACATTTCCAACCAATCCACTATGCTATAAAAACAATGACGGGGGCTCAATTGCATTATACGACAACCGAAAAAGAGCTTTTAGCTGTTTTCTATGCTTTTGAAAAATTCCGCCCCTATCTTGTTTTATCCACCACAATCGTATACACGGACCATTCCGCGTTGAAGTACTTGATGACTAAACACGACTCTAAGCCAAGACTTCTTCGCTGGGTTTTACTCCTTCAAGAATTCAACATTGAAATTCGTGACAAGAAAGGTGCTGAAAACCTCGCCGCGGATCATCTGAGCAGACTTGAGGATCCATATCGAGGGGATCATCCGAACAAAGAGATCAATGACTCTTTCCCCCTTGAGACCTTAATGTCTATAAATCTCAATCTTGATGGCACCCCGTGGTTTGCCGATATTGCAAACTACTTAGCGGGTGGTGTTCTCATCCAAGGGTTAACATCCCAACAAAAGAAGAAGTTCTTGAACGATGTTAAGACTTACTTTTGGGATGACCCTTTTCTATTCAAACAATGTGCCGATTTGATTATTCGCCGATGTGTTGATGGACCGGCAGCTTTTGACATTCTCCAGGCTTGCCACAAAGGACCCACCGGTGGTCACTTTGGTCCCAACTACACCGCCAAAAAAGTGTTTGATTCGGGATTCTATTGGCCCACCATTTACCGTGATGCTCACGAGATGGTTAAACATTGTGATGTTTGCCAAAAACAAGGCAAGATCACACATAAAGATGAGATGCCTCAAAATTTCATACAAGAATGTGAAATCTTTGAGGTATAGGGCATCGACTTTATGGGGCCATTCCCTTCTTCTAAAGGCAACAAATACATCCTTGTCGCTGTTGACTACGTTTCCAAATGGGTTGAAGCCAATGCTTTACCCACTAACGATGCGAGGGTGGTTTGTAATTTCTTGAAACAATTGTTTGCTCGATTCGGTGTTCCTCGTGCTATTATCAGTGACCGCGGGACTCATTTTTGCAACGATCAATTTGCAAGAGTCATGGCTAAGTATGGTGTCAATCACCGTCTTTCCACCGCTTATCATCCTCAAACCAACGGTCAAGCTGAGATATCCAACCATGGATTGAAGAGAATTTTGGAGCGTACTGTGGGAGAGCATCGCGCCGCGTGGGCCGGTAAGTTAGATGATGCTCTGTGGGCTTTCCGTACTGCTTACAAGACCCCGATCGGCTGTACGCCTTATCGTCTTGTGTACGGGAAACCTTGCCACCTCCCTATCGAGATGGAACATAAGGCATACTGGGCCTTGAAGTGGGCTAACTTCAACATCAACAAAGCCGGTGATTTTCGCAAGATTCAACTCAACGAGCTACAAGAATTAAGGAATCAAGCTTACGAGAACTCATTGATCTACAAGGAGAAGACCAAGATTATCCACGATGCTAAAATCAAGAACCGAGAGTTCCACGTTGGTGATCAAGTCTTACTCTTTAACTCTCGGTTGAAGATCCTCTCGGGCAAGTTGAAGAGCCGCTGGTCTGGTCCATTCACCATCGCCAATGTCTTTCCCTATGGCACCATTGAGCTTTCTCAGCCAAATGGGCCCAACTTCAAGGTGAAAGGCCAGCGTTTGAAATTGTACTTTGGTGAGGACATCTCTCATGAGATGATTCCATCCCTCACCACATTTCCCATGAACTAATTTTGGGTCGAGTCAGGCTCGTGACTCGGTTATCAAAAACAAGCGCTCCTCGGGAGGCAGCCCGAGTATCTATCCTTTTCCGTTTAACCTCCTAAGTGTAGGGGGACCTCTATAGGTTCTTTGTGTTTGTGTGGTGATGTGATTACAGGGATGAATGCAATTTTGGAACCTTTGAAGAACCGTGCTCCCGTGTTATGCGAAATCCGGTTCTATCTCTCAACTATCGTGATTCAATTTTCTTCATACTCACATTTGAAATTGATCACTTTAGTCGTCTCTTCCTTAACTTAATTTAACCAACGTGCACAATGTCATAAGTGTAGGGGAGACTTCTCCCACATGCTTAAACATTGAGGACAATGTTTATCTTAAGTGTAGGGGGGACTTCTATCGAAGTTTTAAGTGGATTTTTCCATGAAAATGCCTTCATTTAACCGGAAAATCATCTTTTTCAACATTTTTCAAATTTTTTATTAACTTTGGCCATTTAGTCGTAATTTTTAAATTTTTATCGTTGCTTTCGTATGTATATATCCCGCAATAAAGTCAAAAATATTAATAAAGTGGTGTAGCTAGTTTAGAAATCTTTGACATATTAGGCCTGTTGCGATTATTTTGACTCAACCCGAATAGAATTATCCAAGTTTATTCTATCTAGTATCCTTAACCATGTAGACCTTAATTGGTTTATTAGGCTAAGTATCCACGAGTCTCATTACTTGAGATTTTAAATTGTGGAGAACGAGAAATGATAGAGTCAATTATAAGTCGGTATTCTTGCACAAGCTCACTTGGTGTAATTATTTGCCTATTCTCCCATCACTTGCTAATAATTTATCTGCAATAAGTAAGGTCGTACGATTTAAAAAGTTACTTAGCTTCTAGCCCAAGATCGTTTAAAAGTTGCTCGGTAATGATAAGAGTTCATAGCCAAGGCATAACTTATGAAGCGGGGCGCGAAGATTGGCGAGTCCGAAAAGGCCCTAACAAGGCATGAGGATTCAATCTTATTGCTAAAGATCCAAGGTGATGTGAAAAGCATTATTCCCAAAATCAACATGAAGGATCAAGACTCACGACGAAAAGCAATCAACTCCCATAAAGATCATGGAGAAGTCTATCCGAAAAGACCCTAACAAGGTAAGAGGATAAATAGATCCAAGTCCGAAAAGGAGGCGGATCGTTGTATCTCAAAATCCCAATTAGAGATTGAAGAAATAATCATGAAGTCGTGGTCAACAAAGTTGGAGTACCCCTCAAAAGTCTCCGAGTGAAGAAACTCTATTAACGATGAGAAGACCATTATCTCAAGCACGTCTCTCAAGATATGAAGTATGAAGTACATGCCAAATATCGGCCCGAGAAAGGTCTCAAATCGTGAACCGAGTTATGCCAAGATATGAACTTTTTGATATCCCGAGAAGCAGTTTTAAGAGATTTTGTCCTTTAGCTAACTATTGATCAAATCGTCCTACTTTGCTTTTAGCCTAAATAAACTATCAAAATAAGTCCAAAAATGCATCTTCATGGTCATTCTAAGACAAAAATAAAATATAAGAGATACACCTAGGAATAAGGGAGTTTAAGCATATAATTAAGCCATGTGTGTAAGTGTTTGATTTACTAACTTATAATAACAATGATCTCGTTTTTAAGCTTAGTTTGGGGAACGTGAAACTTGAGGATGATAAATCTTCGCTGCACCGAAGCCCTAATGTAAGTCCTTGATCTCTTTGCAAGTTATCTCCATATAGCTATTTTCAAGTGAAAATGGTTTTCTATCCTTTTGTTTACTTTAAAGTTTTAATCTCTCTCTGTACTTTAATTTTTGTTTAGTAGTACTTTAATAAGGCCAAGGTTGATTGATTATGAGAAAAGTGTAAAATTGCTTTATCACTAAGCATTGCATGAGGGCATGGCAATGGTTAAGTGTAGGGGATTTGATAGGTGTGTAAACACCCATCCTTTTACCACTTATTTCTTACTAAAACAAGACCAAAACACGTATTTAATATCATTTGTTTGGAATTATGCGTGGTTTTTCTGTTTATTGTGTTTTCAGAGCCAACCGGATGAATATTGAAGAAAACATGGGATTGCACGGGTTTTATGGAAGAAAAAGACTCAAGACGAAGTCTATTGTCCAAGAGATGCAAAAGATTTGAAGTCGCTGGGCCTATTTGAAGATCTATCAAAGAAAAGGACCAAAGATTGAAGATTTACATATGTCGAAGAAACTCAAGTCTATTAAACGAAGAAATTAAAAGACGAGTTGAATTTAATCGTCGACAAATCTCGAATCAGAATCGAAAACGTCGACTTTTCTGAAAAGACGAGAAGACAAGAAGAAAGGGAGAAAGCCCACTCACCAACCAACTTGAAGGCCTATAAATAGGATCCCCTTCACACTTTTTGACAAGTTTTGGATTCCCAGTTTCTTTCTTTTTTGTTTCGTAGGGTAGAAACCAACACCACTAAGGTGTTGGTGATTTTAATTCTTGTTTTTACAAATCTTGTAGCTTTAATCTTTTCCTTTGATTGTCTAAACCTTAATCATTTAATACAAGCCTTCCATTAATCTTGTTCATCTTTATCTTTTTGATTTAAAGTTAAAGTTCTTATTTTGTTGATTCTGATCTTTAAAAGTTATTGGTTTTAATGTTTTTATTGATGGGATTTGATGTTTATGGTTAGTAGATGATTAGGGATTAGTTTTATTTAAGTTTTGGTGAAAAACTTGGTTGATTTTGGCTTGGAATCGTGTTCCCCTGTTTTTCTATATCCTACTGTTCTTGAGTTTTTCCAAGTTCTGAACGAAAATTTCTGAACGAAAAGTTCCGAACGAAATTTCCGAACGAAAGTTCCGAACGAAAGTTCCGAACGAAAGTTCCGAACGAAAGTTCCGAACGAAAGTTCCGAACGAAAGTTCCGAACGAAAGTTCCGAACGAAAGTTCCGAACGAAAGTTCCGAACGAAAGTTCCGAACGAAAGTTCCGAACGAAAGTTCCGAACGAAAGTTCCGAACGAAAAGTTCCGAACGAAAGTTCCGAACGAAAGTTCCGAACGAAAGTTCCGAACGAAAGTTCCGAACGAAATTTCCGAACGAAAGTTCCGAACGAAAGTTCCGAACGAAAGTTCCGAACGAAGTTCCGGATCAAGGAAAACTTCCGAATCAAAGGGTTCATTCGGAAGAGTTCCGAACCAAACTTCCGAATCAAGACTTCCGGATCAAGGTAAAGTAGAAACTTCCGGATCAATTTTATTTTGAGCATTTCGAATCAGAGTTAAGTGATATTTACTGTTACCTTTTTTAATACTTAAATTTTAATTCAAGTTTTATTAATTGCTATTAAATTAATTGCTTTTAGTTTAAGTTTACATCTTAGTGCATTTACACATTTAGTAGATTAGTAAACCAACCCCTTTTTAGTAACCAAGAACAATCTGTCCACTTTGAGCTGTAATCAATTCGAGGAGATACCGAGATAAATCTAGAACCCCATAGCAAAATAAGTGTATCAGTCATCCATACTTAGTTATGTGTCATTGTCTATGCATGATGTTCCTCGTGAACTGTGACTATGTGGACTGAACCCCGGTAGTTCATAATTAGTCACATAAAAAATTTTCTGTTAAGTTTTGACAATGACTTTTACTTATTTATGTTTCATGCATTCATGCATTTATATCATATGTCATCTGTTGCGGGAATTTTGACTAAGTAATGGTTGGTACAGGACTGGCTCTATTTAGTCGCATATGCTTTTATCGAAACTTTTAACTTTGGGACCGACTCATAGGCGTCCCCGCGCCATGTAATTTTGTTTTGGGTAAACTGACCGTAGGCGTTTACCTTCTCGCATTAGGTTTTATGAAATACATCATGCATTCATGCACTGTTTCACGCATAAATTTTTTCATGATTATGGCATAAAATTTTGTTTAATGTTTATTTATATTACGCTCTAATCATATTAATCATATCAATTTTGTTATGTGAGTCGACCCTAGTCATTCACACCAGTGATTTTTCAAATTTATTTCATTACAGTCATATTTATTTCATGAACACTCATTAAATTTTTATGATCTTTATGTCGATTATGTTTTTATACTATCATGGTTAACTTCATTTTCATGCTGATTATGTTTTATGCTCCCTCATGATTAATTTCATTCCAAGATTTTCATGATGATTTCATCTTCATGTTGAGTATGTCTTAAGTCTTCTTATGTTGATTATGTTCTCGTCATGTTGAGCATGCCCTCATGCTAAACATTGAAGGATTTCATTAAATCCTGTTTTTATAACAAACATGGTTGGTTTTCATTAATCATGCTTTCATGATAATCATTCTTGAATTTCATTTCACCACACCTTTGGGTGTTTTCCCTATGTAACCAGAATGATGTCTATGCAGATATTGCTAGGCTATCATGATGATCAGCCCAGTTTGGTCTTCAAACCATTAATCAATTATTCCATGTAAATCATGTTAGATGATCGACCCATGTCGATCATTTCATGTGCATTCCATGTGTACTCCAAGTACCGTATTCCATGTGTATTACACGTACCATATTCTATGTCTATTACACTGACAATACCCCATGAGTATTCACTAGTCGATTCTAAATAATCTCATGAATTACAGTCATGAAAATGACAGTCATGGAACTGACAGACAAGATGATAGTAACCATTACTGTGACTGCAACCATCCTGGTAATCACAATAGAACACGGTCACGGACGTGATCGGATATTACAAGGGTCAGCATGTCAATCAATCCGCCAGTTCTGGCATAATAACCTAATATTGTAGCTCTATTTGTTTCCCATCCGGAGACACATGTCAAGACAACAGTCAAGACACATGTCGTGCTTATATTTCCCAAGACACGAGTCAAGACACATAACCCGCGTCCAATTCTGGGACATCCTTATGAAATATAGGGTACCCTCCAAAGGGTATATCCATTTTGTTGTGCCATGCATTAATCAGGCCACAAGGATTTCAGTACCAACACCGGCGTATCAGGTGAGATCTGTCACGTTTTCTCGATGACACTTTCATCCCTTGCACCCATATTTCATATATTCATGACCTTAAAGGATGCCATTCGTATTCCCCATGTATACAAAGGTTTCCTTCAGCCTAAGGATGAGGTCCAAGCTGCTAACGCATTACCTCGGACAGACGCGAGTTGAATTTAATCCTACTCATGGACTACAAGCAGCACACCATGTTACGATTTATAATTACATACAGTGATGTTCAGGCCCCTAAATACATTCAGTAGGGTTTTCCATCAGGAAAATCTGTACAAATTATCTATGCTTTACAAGCACGTGCTTTGTTAGCCATGACTGCTAAAATGTTCTAGCTGTCAATTAAGACACGACCATTGAAGTTCGTCTTACGCATAACCAACCGATTATACCAAAATCTTCCCATACATTCCAGAAGAACTTTCAGGGAGAAGGACGGTATCATGAGATTATGTGTCGACTACCGTCGATTTAAAACAAATCTCCATCGATAACCGTTATTCTCCTCCACGTATTGCCAACATGTCCAAATTGACTTTAGGGTGTTAATCACCTTTCCAAGATCAGACTCATGATCATGCTGCCAACAGTGACGAGAGAAAGAGCAGAACATTTCCATGACTGCTATTCGTACACGATTCGGTCATGCTAGATTCATGATTTTATATTAGTCTCATAAATGCTCTAGCAGCATTATGGACTTAATAAAATGAGTTTCCATGAACTCATAAACAAATTCATCAGTGTTTTCATCGATGGCAATCTGAATTCCTCTAAGTCTAGAGAAGAACAGTAAGACCATATTTGCACTATGTGCAAAATTTTATGACAAGAGAAATTTCACCCAGGAAATTTCCAATATCAATTCTGTTTGATTACAGTGACACGCTGAATCACATGGATTCTCACGGTTAATCTTACCATGACTCAGCTTATGCATAAAGGTGATAACCTTACATTACCTTAGGTGTTCCAAGAAAATCCTATGCTAAGAAAAGTCTAATTTCAGAGACTCAGAGTTCCGCAAATTTCTATGTATCAAGTTTCTTCGAAGCAAGATATAGTGACGTTCATATCTAAGTACCTGACACACCAACAGGCTAAGATAGAACACCAACTAACTAGGATGTTTTCCACCATCAGAAATTGTGAGGAGAAATGGGACAAGATCTTCATGAATTTTGGTTACCAGATTAACACAAACTCAGAAGAAGCAAGATGTTATCTGGGTTATTGCCAACAGTTTGATCAAGTCTGCAGAATCCTTACATCCGCAAGGATTTCAGAACCAACAGATTGATCGGACATGTTCCAGCCAAGGCTCATCCGATCACTTGGTAATCTCTTAGCTATCGGGCCAGACGAAGGTTCACATTTGTGCTCCTTATTTACGTTCACATCCTTGTTCTAATTTCACGACTTGCTTTCACGCTCACGTTCATGACACTATTCACGTTCATGATCGTATCCTAGTTTACGATTTCACGTTTATTTTCGTTCTGGGAAGTTTTGCAAGAACTGGTGAGACCAGACTCAAGTTTAGTATAACTCCCTATCCGCATATAGACGTTTCACGTCACATTCCACGTCTCACCTTATAGCGCTTGGCGTTACCGCCGCCGTATTCCATGTTCACGATATGTTTCACATGTCATGTTCATTCCACGTTCCTCATATCACGTTCACGATATGTTACACATATCATGGATCACGATATGTTTGCTCATTCTACACTCACCATATCTCCACGTATCACGTTCAAAATCTTTCACGTATCACGTTCAAAAATTTTCACGTATCACGTTCAAAAATTTTCACGTACTACGTTTCTAGATGTCTCGCACATCATTGCTAATTATCAGTTAAGTTAGATTGTTTTGCACCATAACATTTCAGTTACTCTTATACGTTAATTCTTATCCCCTCGATCAAATTTAGGGGAACCATCTTACGTTGATAACCATGAACTCTTCGTGTTTTCAAGTCAAGGTCAGGAGGACCAAGATTTCTCATTGTGTCAAGATCTTGTGAAGGAACCGTTCCGAGAGGGAAGCCACTTGGAAACAGACGAGTGCCATCCGGACTTTATCCTCTCATCCTTACAAAATCAAGTAAGACTCTCTCAGTCACGTCACGTTCCATGTCCTATTAAACTATGGCACGTTTCACGTCACCTTCAGTTCCTTTTATCTTGCATACCCTTCCATTTTGAGTCGGGTATGTTACGCTTCCAGTTATGTAATCTATAATTCGGGGACGAATTATTCTTTTTAGGGGGGAAGAGTTGTAAAACCCGCATGCTTTTACCATGAACAATACACTTATGATCGTACGTACAGGATTAAAACTTTCCTTTTATAACATGAACACGTGTCACGAATATTATTTACGAAAATTACGTACGTGTTATTACACGATAAGTATTAAATATGTGTTAGTACACGATAATTATTAACAATAATAATTATAATCACGAACATAAAATCATGAACATGAAATCACGAACAGATAATTATGTACTTACGTAATTATTAATACGATGAATGTCGTTACGTACAAGTAATTATAATAACATGAATAATTAATAATTACGTAACACGTAAACACGAATAATTAACACGATTATTCTCGTGTATTAAATTAAACACGGTAAGTCATTACGAACGTAATAGTTACGTTTAAAAGTATAAAGATAACCATGAGGAAAATTCACGACATTCAATACTCGATTACGCGCGTCATTTAACAAGACGCGATTTAATTAAAAGTATAAGTGTTTATTTGGGTTGTTTTAGACATAGAAGAAAAGAGGAAGGACTTGGGCTCAAGGCCCGAGTGTGTTGGTTTGGATGTGTAAACAAAAGATGGGGAGGGTAGTTTTTATTTTTGGACAACACTAAATTATACATAAAACCCTAATCAATAAAATCAGCCGTCACTTTCTTCTCTTTTTGTTCCTTCTGACGTCGACCAACACCAAGAACAGAAAAGCAATTGTGCCTTTGATCCAGGAAATCAAGATGTTGATTCGTGTTTGTTGTTCCAAAAACCCTAAAACACACGTAAGAAACCCTAACCTCGTTTTTCTTTTATGTTTCCAATTGATTATCTTAATTTGATCAAAACCCTAAGTTATGATGCGTGTTAAAACAGTGGGATTAAGGGTAAAAATCGTTTGGGGGTTGTTTACAGTCGGCTTACACACTAAACCCGAGACCCTATTGGTCTCGGTGGTGTTTATGCACCAGCAGCCGCAAGGCCTGGTGGTTTTGGCATAACGGTGGCGTCCAGCGAGCAAGCAGGGGAAACCACTGGTTTCGGACAGTGGTGTATTTGGTCAAGGAGTGGGAACCGAGACCCTAGTGGTCTCGGTGGGAATTTATAACGAGCAGGGGAAACAAGCTACTGCTAGTGGCAGTAATGCAACTGCCAAGGGAAACTGGCAGTAAGGGGGGTGTTTGGTTTTGATTTTAGACAGGATTAAGGGTGCGTTTGGTTGGCAGTTTAAGGACAGTTAAGGGGCTGTTTGGTTCGGCTTAAAAATAAAACACGGGTTTGTCATGGTAATGTTTATTTTAACAAGTCATGTTTTCTACATGTTACATTACAAGTTATATTATTTTAGCATGGAATTAAATTAATTAAACCATGGCTATTAATTAATTTAATTTAACATGACTTAGGTTATTATTATTTAGACAAGAATACATGTTTAACCTAAGTATTTGATTTATTTAAATTAGACTATAGTATTAATTAATTATTTAAACATGACATATAATTAATTAATAAACATAGACTTAGGGTTAATATTATTATTAAATAATACATTATTTTAACCTAAGTATTTATTTATGTAATTTAGACTATAGTAATTAACTAGTTATTGAACATGACTTATAATTAATTAATTATCAAGACTTAGGTTATATTAATATTAATATTAATACACGTTTTAACCTAAGTATTTTATACACTTGATTTAATTAAATCATGTTATATTTAATTAAATCTTAAAACCTATAGTTTATTTAATTTATATGTATTAATAAATAAACTATATTATAATCACATGACTTATGATATTTAACCAGCAAAACCTAAGCTTATATAATTAGCTTATTAATCCAGCTTATTTCTAATTATGGAAACTTTCTGTTTCAGGAAACTTACTACTTTTAGAAACTTTCTATTTTTAGAAACTAATCTATTTTAAGCAGTAAATCTATTTTTTGGAAACTTTCTATTTTTGGAAACTTACTATTTTTGGAAACTTTCTATTTTAGGAAACCTGCTATTTTTAGAAAGTTACTTATTATTACACAACAAGTATAATAATACAAGAAATACAAGAAATACTTAATCAGAATAGACAGAATACATGATAAACATAGTATCAAGCTTAAATCAGTAAAACATCACATAAACATATAAAACAAGCTAAGACATGATATAAAAACCAGTTACGTACTCAGTAATCAGATACTTATACACGTATGTATTTATGTAGCTTTAGTGATACCGAAGTAGGACTCTCTTCCATTTGTCTTCTTCGTTCACTGGACACAAGGTACGGATTCTCCATCCTTTCAGTATGGACATTCTTTCCTTATTAGGATTCCCCGTATGCAGCCAACTGTTTTCCCAGTATATGTTTTATATGTTTTGAATTGCTTATGTTTTTTAGATACCTAAAGCCATATACATGCATGACCAGTTTCACCTAGTTATGGAGGTACCATAACCATAATACTGGAGGCACCAGTGTTATGACTCCACCACGACGGAGTGATAGCTCATGGTGTCCCTTTCTGTTTTGGCCATGTTATTATTATCAGGTGGGGCGTTTGGGTGCATCCTAGTTTACATATTTTCAGCAGATTATTCAGGTGAATGTGGTGTGTGCCTTGCATCCTTCACAAGGAGCTGATCCCTCCTACCCAGACTTATATTAATTAGAGGCAGCCCCTCTAATTGCATGATGAGGTCACCCCTCTAAGTATTCATGCACGTTGATATTTCATGACCTATATTGGCTAATGGTTAATCAGTTAAACAGTTTTTACAAGATAAACATAAGACTTTTCAAACTATAAAACTAGTTTTAATAAGACATGCCAGGTTATTTAGGACTCAGTCTTTTCCGCTGCTTCATGTTTTTATGCTTATATTATTCATGCTTTACTAGTATATCCATGCACTGAGCTTATGCTCAGCCGTTTTCCTTTCATGTTCCCAAAACGGCAGGTACCCAGGACTCGAGCATTTGGAGGATGTGCATAGGATGGAAGCTGCCATAGACTTCTTCCTTTGCCATCATATACCTATGCTTGTTTAGTCATTTCTTATTTCCTTTACTTTATTATGTTTTGGGCTTATGTTTGGGGACCGATGTTTGATTCCGGTTTTCCTTATGGTCATGTATGTTTTAGTACATATTACCTTGCATGCTTTGATGACACGCCATAATTACGCGTGACATTCCATTTATCAAAATAGGGTGTTACAATACACATCAAGATCAAGAAGGATTTCTTTTTTAGGACATAATATAAGTATAACATGTACATCAACAACTACAAGCATTCATCAACCACATCACAAAAGAGCTAATAAAGACGTAACATAGATCATGAAGGGTAAACATCGATTGCATTGATATCAACAAAATCGTGACAAGTCATGTCACTACATTCTATCAGCGACTAAACCAAAAGGATATTAAGGTTTATCACAAATCCATAGTACACAATTCTAAACAAGTTCGATTACAAAGAGGAAATAGAAAATGAAATACTAAAAACAAGAACTAATCACGAGGTGATCCACATGATTTCTTGGGTTGCGGCTCATCATCACCGTCTTCTTCGGGATCTTCTTCGGGTTCTTCCTCATATCTATCTTCTTCATTGCCCATTATCCTCTTGCCTTTATCATTAGGGTCACACTCCACCACTCTCTTCCTCCTCGAGGTAGATCCGATCTCAAGTGTTGCTTGGTTCCCACAAGTAATACACTCACCCCAGGCGGGCGGTTGAACCATAAAGTCATTGGTAGCATACTCAGAATCGTCAAAAAACCTCCATTCTTGCGGTAGAGATGGCCTCACACGATGCTCCCAGCTTTGCATCCTTTGCAATATAGCTTGATCGTCTCTAGTTTGCTCAAGGCTAGCACTCAAATTCTTGATCATGGACCTCAAGCTATCCATTTCACTTCTAACCACCATCCCGTCATACTCAACTCTTGTAGTCCATGGCAACAGTTTCTGAAAAGCTTTCTCATTTTCATAAAACCTTTTAATCACCCGAGTTTCCACAACATAATGTTCATACATTAATCTGTCCAACTTCCTCAAGAAATGGGTAGTATTTTCATACGACCTCGGACCAGGGCAAAGTACTCTAGAAATGTCCTCGTGGAGAGAATTTGCATAAGCTGCAGCGTTAGACACATCAGCATGACCAAAACGAGCACGGTTAATACCTGGCATACCAACCAAATGAGAAATGCGGGTAGGTCAAGGAACACGAACTCTTCGTCGACCAATTAGCACATCATCCAACTCAGCTTGATTCACAACATTATTGCCAACACTCTCTTCTTCTTATCCATTATTGTTAGGTGGGATTTCTGGCATTTCTGTAATCACAAAAAGTTCGAGGGTAAATAAGGTCATTATCCAAAATATATATACACATGCACATGCACATGCAAAAATGTAGTATGTATGCTTAGATGATGCAACAATATAATAATCATGCAAATGCAATGCCAAAAGTTTACGATGATAAGTATTCAACATACTTCCAACAAAATCTCGATACAATACCATAGTACTTACTTAATAAATACTTGGGAAATCATTTCAGTTATAGGGGATACATCTAAAGATAAATAAATCAATGCTAAAAGTAATCTTACCGAAGCCATGCAGAGAAGTTGTGTGCTTTTGAAAACATTTGAGACACCAAAGTTATAGTTTAGGACATTTTCAAAAATCGACCTAGTTCTCTACAACTTGTGGCTCTGATTACCAATCTCTAACACCCCCAAATTACATGCGCAGCGGAAATACATAATTTGGGTGCTAGGCAGTTATCATCACACACTAGTCATACAGAACGACTCAAAAGAGACGTTGAAAAGTTTACATTTTTAAAAATGTACAACAACAAAGTTTAATTAGTTTTTCCAACCCAAAAGTTACAACAGAGTGCGTTTAGGTCCCCACTGAATCTCAACCAAATTTCCAAATTCATACACTTTAAACAACAAAAGATTTAAGTGTTTAGATAAAAATGGAGGAAAACATAATAGACCACAAAAGCCACACCAACTTTCCATATCATGCTCCACCACATCCTAGCCTTGATTACCTGAAACACATGCTTAAAAGGGTCAACAAAAAATGTTGAGCGAAGTCTATAGGTTTTACAATCACATTTGAAACATAAGTGTATAAAATTAATTCACGATCATTCATAGACTTGTCGATCAAACAATCTATTATTCAAGGTTGTTATCTTTAGCATTAGCTAATAATTGTGTTTGAGCTCATCACACCGAGCCGTTAACTAATTAGTCACTCGCGCCAAATGTCGACGTAACTTATATGAAACCATTGCCCCTCTAAAGGCATTAGTTGCAATTAATCCTTATTTCTCATACAAAATATCTAAACGCATAGGGTACTCAACGTACAACTCTCGTCTCAAATTGGGTCGTCAACCCCGTAGTACCACAAATTGTATAAGCGGCTATTTCCAATTCACACAAGAATTAGACAATAACTAACGGTTCATGAAATTAGGGACTTTTTGTAACTAGGTACTGAACACAATTCAAGGAATCATTCGGGTCCAACAATCATCCATGACTTATGTTCATTTTCATTTAAATAGCATGTATCCCCCTCACGGGTAAAAACCTTTAAAATAAGTAAAGAGCGAGGCTATAGACTCACAGCTTATGCAGAAGTAGTCGAAGTAACGGATGACGATCACCGACGATGAGGATGCCCGGGAAATTTGATCACAACACCTAGCGAACAAACGCGTAATGAGTCAACTCGTTTATATCATATTAGGTACTGAATAATATTTAAATAAAATCAATTGTGATTATTACAAACTTACGCCAAATCCAAACAAGTGATAGTTATTAGACACACATCATTTATCTACGTAACTAAAAGTATTGCTCGTTTTACAATTATGCCGGTACATGCCAAATGTGCGGCCTGTTTTCCTATACTTAGACATCACCAAAAATTATGAAAAATTTTGTATAATTCATTTACAACCTGTAGATAACCCATATTAAATTTCATAAAAAATTCTCACTTTTAAGACCTACTTCTCGTCACATTACTAAACTTCAATTTTCGGACAGTTTTGTACCTTCACATTGTATGACCTCTTTGACTCATTTAAAATATACCACTTGCAAATTTGACTCCTAAGTCTAAAAGTAGACTCAAAAACTCAGGTTTATAGCTAAAGAACAACTCTCAAACATTTTTAAAACTCTAGTTATAGTCCCCGAGATATGACCTTAAATCGAACACAATTTCGGATTATGTCGACTTTCATCTCCCGGTACACGAAATTTCAAAATAGCATAACTTTTGACTCGTTTGGAGTTAAAAGCTCTATATTATACCGAAACGAAGATAAAAAGAAGCTCTACAATGTTGGAAATACGTTTTTACGTATAAAGAAAGTCTCGATCACTCCAACAATATAGTTATAGGCTCGTAGTAATGTTTAAGTTACATTTATATTAAGCCCGACCCATGAGCATTTTCATGGGCCGGAGGCCCAAGTCCATTAAGGACTTGGGTATATAAACCTCTTTCCACCATGGAAAGAGGTGTTGGTTGTTTCATTTCTCATTTCAATATACATAGTTTCTTTCATTTCTCTCTCTAAGTTTCTCTCTCTAGAAATACATCAACCCTCTTGAAACATAAAGATTTTCATTGTTCTACAATTGGTATCAAGAGCATGGGATGAAATATAGGTTGGTATTTGTGTTGTTTATGCTTTCTTAAGCATAACATGTGTTTTTGATTGTTTATTGCCAAAGCATCAAAAAAAATTCGTGTTAGTTTGTGTTTCTAAGTCGTATACCTTCTTTAATCGTGTCGTAGTGATTTGGGTATCTTGGTTTTGGTTAAAACACAAATCTTTTGGGTCAAAAGTTCAAAACTTTCTTGTTTTTCATCTTTCCGAAATTCTAGCAAGTGTTACCATCGGAAAGTACAAAGTGAGTAGGCTTGATCGAAATAACCACAAGGTTCTACTTTGCGATCAAAGGATTCCGATACCTTATTCCGACGAGATATTCCGATCGTTCATTGCGATCGCGGATTCCGACGGTTTTAAGGGATATTGAGTCGTTACTCTGTCCAATTTGTTTTAGCCATATTGCGATCTAAACATTCCGACAGGTAGATATTCCGACAGGACAACATTCCGATAGAACCATCATTCCGATAGAACCAACATTCCGATACTTGCAATCATTCCGATAGAAAGGGTATTCCGACAGAAGCAACATTCCGATAGAAAGGGTATTCTGACAGAAGCAACATTCTGACAGAAAGGGTATTCCGACAAAAGCAACATTCCGACACTTGACACATTCTGGTAGAATTTATTTTTTTGGATATTTAGAGGATTTTTCTATCTTGCATTAATTTGGTAATTTGGTAAATTTCAAAAACAAACACAACAAAAAGATAACAACATCTTTCATTTAACAACACAAAAACACATAACCTTATTTCATTGTTCGATCATTTTTTGAGAATGTTTATTCAAGGGATCACAAAATGAATCCAAATTCATATATGCCAACAATGACTTCGCTTACCGATATCTCAATCATCTCGGGTACCGACACTCGTCCACCTTTGCTCATCAAAGATTTATTTGAAGCATGGCAAGGTCGCATGAAAACGTACATCATGGGCAAAACCAATGGTCGACTTATGCTTCAATCAATTAAAAAAGGTCCATTAGATTGGGGAGAAGTTACCGTCAACAATGTGACGAGGGAAAGGTTGTATCATGAATTGACCGATGCTAACAAAATCATTGCCGATGCAGATGAAAGGGTCGTTCAGACAATACTTCAATCCCTTCCACCCGATATCTATAGAATGGTAAGTGAACTCACAGTGGCAAAGAATCTTTGGGACCGTTTAGCTGTTCTGTTACAAGGGACCTCTCTCACTAAGCAAGAACGAGAGTGTCAATTGTATGACTTGTTTGATAGGTTTACATAGATTCCAGGGGAGACTCTTCACGATTACTACTGGCGTTTCACTACTTTGATGAATGACATGAACATGTATAATCTAAGGACTGAACAGTTTCAACTAAACACAAAGTTCTTGAACACGTTACCCCCAGAATGGAGTCAATATGTCACCGATGTTAAGATGATTCGTGATTTGCACAAGTCAAATTTAGATCAACTCTATGCTTTCTTACAACAACACGAGAAGCATGTGATCCAAAAACGACTCTCATGGATCTTATCAAGAACCATTGGCATTAATGGCAAACCATCCTACATTGTCATACCACAACTCTCCGCTTGCTTTGGGACACCAATCTTCCTATCAACTATTGTATCAAACACCAAGCTTCCCATAGTACTCGATCTTGCCACAACCGCCTACATCTTATCACCAACAATACAAGCAACCAGCAACATCATCACAAGGAGATTCACATCCGTTACCTTATGCTTCACATCAGTATACACCTTATCAACCTCCAACAAACCCTGCTAATACCTATCAACAACTTGAGCCCCCTCAACCCTATTACTCACAACAAGTTAGTGTTCCATCAAATCAGATTGTAGCTCAATCAGCACCAGCATTTTATTGTGATGATGAGATCCCTGTCCCTGAGTTTAGACAAGGGGATAGTCCTACTGATATACTTGCTCAAACGTCTGCTTATCTCACTCAAACATTAAACAAACGAGGTTACAGAGGACCGGCAACAACTAACAATCAGTTAAGGAACTCTTCTAACTCTCGATAACAGGCTACAATTCAAGATGGCAGAGTCATGGTGCAACCACTTCAGGGGAGATCCAACTCATCTACTACTGGTGTACGTTCATCTAACACTGCTGCTACAAGAGGTAATAGCACTGGCAAAACGAAGATGATTATATGCTACAACTGCAAAGGGGAAGGGCACATGGCCCGAGAGTGTAAGCAACCCAAGAGGAAAAGGGATAGCACATGGTTTCAGGAGAAGATCTACTTGGTGAATGCTCAAGCCCAAGGAAGTGAGCTCGATGAAGAAGAGTTGGCATTTCTCGCAGATCCAGGAGTCGCGGACACTGACGGTCTCACAACAGCCATCATAAACAATGCCGCATATCAATGTGATGATTTGGATGCATACGACTCTGACTGTGATGATCTCAATACCGCCAAAGCAGCTCTCATGGCAAATCTTTCACTTTATGGAGCTGACACAATTTCTGAGGTACCAAATACTGCTACAGATACGAGTATTGTACCTTATCAAGTTGAGCAAGTGTCTGAGTATCCGGAACAGCCTTCGGTGGTTTGTACCTCAATCGAGGAGACAAAAAATGATATCAATATCAATGCAAGTCCCCAGACTTTGAGTGAACCACAACCGGGAGCTATTACGACTACCAATTCGTCTGCTCAACCTGATTTTGGTTATGGTCTCGGCATCTTTGCTTAGCCAAATGAATAATGCGGTCCTTGAAACCCTCAGTGTTAATCAGACTTTATCTGTCGAGCTTTCTTTGCATGAGGAAAAGGTTAAAACCTTGGAATTAACTCCAGTATCCACTACCTTAACCAATCCTGAATTTGATAGGTTTAGGCAAGTCCAAATGGATAATCTGCTAGAAATTGAGAGTTTAAGAGCAGATCTTTCGAAAGAATTTAAATAAAAAGAGTCAGTCGTTAATAATTTCAAAAACTACAAACGGATTTCGAAATTATCGAGTCTATAAGAGTTGAAATGGAAATTAAGGCGTCTGAGAGAGTTAAAAAGACTGAAATTTTGCTTTTAAAACAATACTCTGCTTCACATTTAGTACACTTGTTTCATTCTTCTTTTCAAGAGTTCAATCTATCGCGTCTAATAGACCTACCACCTAACCCGGGGTATGCAAAGCAAGCATTTCATCACAACCCACGACTTTATGATGCAACCAAGTTAGGATTGGTATTAGATCCGATTGTGTTCTTAAATGAATCTGAGAGCATGTCACCATATGAAGAGAATCGGTTAAAATTACTTCCTACATATCCTGAGTATGACTATGCTAAAATGAATGCAACAAATGCAAAAACAGATCTTAGAACTCGATTTAATATGCAAAATAAATCTATCCAGGCATCCGCTTTCATGCCTACTAGAGAATGCCTTAGTATACTTCCTACACTCGTTAACTCGGACGAACCGAAGGAAATTCCTAAGAATCTTCCACCGGTAAGTACGGTAAAGCTCAGCTTGGAAGAGATTGAGCGATACCTTACCGAGTTTGACAAGGTCATCCTGGAATGTACGACTTCAACGGCATAAACCGCTAGAGAATGGGCTTTCGAACTCATGAAAACGGTGTTTGAGAAAGAGATCATTCCGTTTGTAAACAATATTAAAAATGGAGTCTATCATCTTGAGGGAAATCTAAGTTTTGAAATTGGTGAAGTTCAAAAAGTTTTCTATGAAATGGATGATGCTTATGAACAACACTTAATTGAGAAAAAAAAGATTTTATCCGAATATGACCGATTCTTAGAACATATAGTGTCTCTCGAAGTGATGCAAGTTGTTACTCTTAAATATGCTCATGAGATTTCATCCACTGTGAATAAATGTGATGATGTGTATGATATGTATGTTAATATTGTTGAGCATGTGATTAATGTAGATAATCATTCTTGTCATGAATCCAACGTTGAATTTTTAAAGCTTCAAGATTCTTATAACACACTTTCAAAACGTTTTAATGAGCTTCAACAACATTGTATATCTCTTGAAATTGAAAATCAATCTAAAAATGAAACTCTTCAAAAACAAATGAGTGTGAAAACTCTGTTGAGACAAGTGACAAGATGATTCAGGTATTTCAGGCATTAGAGGAAGAAATAATGAGACTGAAGAGAGAATCAGTAGCAGAGAAATTGGAACTAGAGGCTGCAGAGATTAAGAATCATGCCCTAGAAGATAGAATTACTTCTATGATAGGGGAGCTTGATAAAGTAAAGCAGGGTTTCTCAGATATTTATGGTTCGTTAGAAGAACGCTTCGCTTTTAACGCGGCAGAGAAAAAGTCACTCGTTGACCAATTGAACCGTAAGTGCGAGGAAATATCTGACTATAGTATTCAACTCATAGACAAAAACATGGTTTTGGCTGAATCAAAGGAGACACTTCAACTCAAAGGACAAGAAGTTGTTGATAATCCAGCCACCATCTTTGCCTCGACCTCTAGTGCTCCCAAACCCAACCTACGTGTGCTATATCGGGATCCAAAATTTAAGAATAGTCCAACTAAGTTTGCCACATACATGAAAAATGCCTTAGAACATGCTGATCTTGCTAGAGAGATCGTTGATGAAATGCGTGAACTAGATCCCACAAGTCATCTTCTATATGAGCTTTTATTATATGTGGATTGCGTTCAGGATTGTTTAGCAAACTTAGAGTACATTGGGCAACCGATATCTGTACCCCTGAAACAGCAAACCCCCACCATTGCCATTACTCCATTCAATAAGAATCCAGGATCTAAGCCTATTTTAAACATACCCATCAAGGCTACTTCAAAATCTGTCACTAATGTTCCCATGGCTTCTACAGGAGTAATTATGTCTACTAAGGCTAAAGGATCTCAAGATAAGAAAGATAGGATCAAACCTTCCACTAGTAGGACTGCCAAGAAAAAAGTACAAGTTCACCCTAGGAATGTTATTTCAGTTTCAAATAAAAAGAATCATGTATCTAAGACAAAAGGATCTGCTTCTGTGCAGAAGCCTAAGAAAAATGTGAATTCGAATTTGCGATGTTGGAATTGTAATGAATGCATGTTTTCTCAGCGTCATGATTTATGCCGTTTTGATCACGTGAATGAAATGTATGCAATTAGGAACAATCTTGAATGGATTCCAACGGGGATGAAATTCACCCAAGTTGGTTGGCAATGGAAACCCACTGGTAGGACCTTCACTGCTAATGGAACTAAGTGCCCTTTAACTAGGATCACATCCACAGAAGTTAGGTCTCAGCGTCCTTTGAATAGGAACACTGGCACTAAGAAATGGAAAAAGCACCCTTTAACTAGGTCTGCCTCCACTATTGTGCCTACCAGTGAAGAAGAACCTCAGGATCTTAGAAAACTAGAATCTAAGCCGGCATTTAGGAAGCAAGTTTGGAAGCCTAAGAATTCTTCTGTTAAAAAATCTAAGATAATTATATCTGTACCTGCTAACACAAAGGAACTACTAGATTCTGATACATCGTCCTTGTCTGGTGATATTTTCAGGTGGTCCAAATCATCCTCTGGTACTTGGACTCTGGATGCTCAAAGCCTATAACCGGAGATCGCTCGATGCTCAGAAATTTCGTCAGCAAGTTTCTAGGGACGGTTAAATTCAGCAACGACCATATTGCGAAGATCATGGGTTACGGTGAATACCAAATTGGGAATGTTACGATTTCTATGGTTTTTTATGTGGAGGGACTTGGTCACAATCTATTTTCAGTGGGACAATTTTGCGATTCAAACCTTGAGGTGGCTTTTAGACAACATACTTGCTTTATTCGCGATCTTGCAGGAAATGATTTGTTAAAGGGTTCTCGAGGGGATAATCTTAACACACTGTCATTCAAAACATGATGGCCACCTCTCATGTATGCCTTCTCTCCAAAGCATCCAAGACCAAGTCATGGTTGTGGCATCGCCGGTTATCTCATCTTAACTTTGATGCTATAAACCATTTGGCTAAAAACGAACTTGTTCGTGGTCTTCCAAAACTTAAGTTCGACAATGATCATTTATGTTCTGCGTGTTCTTTAGGGAAAAGCACCAAGAAATCTTACAAACCTAAAGCTGAAGACACCAACCAAGAACCACTGTATATTTTGCACATGGATCTTTGCGGGCCAATGCGTACGGCTAGTGTGAGTGGTAGAAAATACATCCTCGTCATGGTGGATGATTTCTCAAGGTTTACATGGGTAAACATTTTAGCATCCAAGGATCAAGCACCAAAGTATATTATTACAAAGATGATCCAAGTACGTCTTAATGATACTGTTCGCCGCATTCGCACTGATAATGGAACTGAGTTCGTTAATCAAACTCAACGAGACTATTATGAAGAGGTCGGTATTTCACATGAAACTTTTGTTGCTCGCACTCTACAACAAAACGGTGTTGTGGAAAGACGTAACCGTACACTCATGGAAGCTGCTAGAACTATGTTGATTTATGCGAATGCTCCTTTATTCTTATGGGCTGAAGTAGTGGCAACCGCATGTTATACCCAAAACCGCTCCATCATTCGTAAACGCCATGGTAAAACTCCATATGAGCTACTTCATGGACAAAAACCCGATATTTCATTTCTTCGTGTATTTGGTGCACTGTGTTATCCAAATACTAATAGTGAGAATTTGGGCAAACTTCAACCGAAGGCTGATATTGGAATTTTCATTGGTTACTCGCCTGCAAAGAAAGCTTACCGAATTTACAGCCGACGTCTTGGCAAGATAGTGGAAACTTTGGATGCCGATTTTGATGAGCTGACAGCGATGGCTTCTGAGCAACACAGCTCTAAACCCGCATTACATGAGATGGGAACCGGTACAATCAGTTCTGGATTAACTCCCAACAATCCTACTTCTCCATCATATATACCACCTACAAGGTCTGAGTGGGATGAGTTATTTCAACCTATGTTTGATGAATTATTTGATCCACCTAGTAATGATTCTCCAGCACATGCAGCAGTAGCTCTGTTTCCCGAAGTTGTTGCTCAAGATAATGGAAATCACTCCGAGACATCTACTGTTACTCTTGAACCAGATGTCCCATCCCCCACCAATTCACAAACTACACCTGAATCATCACCCCCACTCGTTCCTAATGATTTTGAAGAGGATCCTTATGATCACGATTTGGAATTTGCTCACTTACAAGAGCTTCCTTTCTTTGGTTCACAAATAACTGAAGACCCTAACAGTGCGTCTACCTTAGAGGAAGCTCCTGCAATCGTTCACTCCCGACCACCAAGGATTGAAAATCATAACACAAAATGGACAAAGGATCACCCAATCCACAATATCATTGGTGACATCAATCGACCAGTCTTAACACGCCACCAACTCCAAGAACATGTATTATATTGCTACTTTGATGCATTTCTTTCTGACACTGAACCTAAAAACTGGCAACAAGCCATGACTAAATCATCTTGGATTGAAGCCATGCAAGAGGAACTTAATGAATTTCAATGTCTTGAAGTGTTGGAATTGGTTCCTTTACCCAGCAACGTTGAAATCCTTACATTGTTGTGGGTATATAAGGGTAAACTCGATGAGTTAGGTGGAGTGCTGAAGAACAAAGCTAGATTGGTTGCTAGAGGTTACAAACAAGCTTTGGGTATTGACTTTGAAGAATCCTTTGCTCCTGTTGCACGATTGGAGGCGATTAGACTATTCCTTGCTTATGCTGCTCACATGAACAGGATCGTCTACCAAATGGATGTTAAGACAACATTTCTCAATGGTGAATTAAGGGAAGATGTCTACCTAAGCCAGCCGAATGGATTCGTCAACTCGGAGTATCCTAATCACGTGTACAAGCTCAAGAAGGCTCTTTATGGCTTGAAACAAGCTCCACGCACGTGGTACGATCTCCTATCGTCTTATCTAATTTCGAAAGGCTTCTCCAAAGGCAAAGTGGACCCAACATTATTTATTCTCAAGGAGGACAACGAAATGATACTGGTACAAATTTATGTTGATGATATAATATTTGCTGCTACTAATCAAAGACTGTCTGACCATTTTGAGAAAATTATGCCCACACGTTTTAAGATGTCAATGATGGGAAAATTTTCATTTTTCTTAGGGTTGCAAATTTCTCAGAATCCCAGAGGCATCTTCATTAATCAATCCAAATTTGCTCTTGAATCATTAAAGAAGAATCATTTTGAAAATTGTGACCCCGTGGATACTCCAATGGTGGAGAGATCCAAGTTAGATGAAGATAAGGAAGGGATAGCTGTCAATCCTAAACTTTACCGTGGAATGATCGGCACCCTTCTCTATCTGACTGCTAGCAGGCTTGATTTGTAATTTGCTATATGCATGTGTGCCCGGTATCAGGCTCGGCCTACCGAAAAGCACTTACATGTTGTGAAAAGGATCTTTCGGTATCTTAAAGGAACACTTAATCGTGGTATGTGGACTTAGACTTAAGACTACGAAAACTTGCCTTAACAATCTGTTTAAAAAT
This sequence comes from Glebionis coronaria, assembly GCA_025667525.1. NCBI lineage: Eukaryota > Viridiplantae > Streptophyta > Magnoliopsida > Asterales > Asteraceae > Glebionis > Glebionis coronaria. The sequence continues at coordinate 294,797,888 of CM046877.1, forward strand.
GACTCTTTAAAACTCCTATCAATCACCATTTCAATCACTTCTAGCCATTCATAGACCTATTCAATCATTACATGAACAATCTAAAACATCCTAATCATCTTATATCACTTGGATGAACAATATTTCACAAAAACCCATTTCAAAAACTTCACATGCAACATGTTTTAATCATTCAAAAACATCAAAAACATCATAATAAACATGTATCCATAACAAATTAGGATCAAAACCAAAATCAAACACCACCCCTTTTTGGGCCGTGGGTTTTGGAGAACAAAAACACCAAGGAAAACATTAGGGTTTCCAACTTGTTTTTATGATCAATTATCATTACAAACATGTAATCTAACATGCATAAAGCTTAATTAAATCAAAACCCCATTTCTAAAAATCTTCAATTTTTGGAAAAATCATATGACTGCATGTATGATTTGAGTGGTTAAAAATACTTACAAAAGGATTACAAGATGTGGTCTTTGATTTGTTTCTTCAAAAACACAAGAAAAATCAAGTGGTGGTGGTGGTTTGGTGGTGGTTTGGTAATGGGTGGCTGGCGGCTCAAAGAGAGAAAGAAAGAGAGAAAAAAAATAAAATAAAATGTGATGTGTGTTTTTCCTTTTCTTCCTTTTTGTAAAAATTGGAGGACCACTCTTGTCAACTTAGCTATCTTTTGCCCTTAAATTTAAACTACACATTTAAAAATGCGGGAATCGACTCACTAGTCGGTTTCGAATTTTTGAAGGAGTCGGGATTCGTCCCGGCTTTCTAAAACATATTTATAAGCCTATACTCACACAAAATAAAGTAAAAATGATTCCGATCCGACTTAACACGTACGTAAAAATAAAAATCTCGGAAATTCGAATATCGATCTATCGATAATAAAATATAAATTTTGGGCATCCGTCGGTATCGCGATCACAATCGATTCTTCTTAATTCGTCGAATGTAAAAATTTAACCTCGTTTATCGGTTTCAACTTAAACCGTCAAATAATTCCACGATAAAAATTCTCAAAATTTTCAAAAATATGCGTAAAATAGGATAAAATAATGACCTCGGTTTTTGAGGTGTTACAGAGATAATCATGTCGATTTTTGGAAAAAATCGAAAAACATACCGTATCATTCTTAAAACTAGACAAATCTCACATGAAAATTAGAAGATTTGAAGGTCATAAAACTCGGTCCAATGAAATCTACTCAATCTTTCTTTTGCTTAAACTCGGTTTATTCCGAATGGGATACTAAGCCAACCCATATATATAAACACAACTTTTGACGTATATCAACCAAAATAGATACAAACTTGCAATCACTCTTAAGTCATGTCATTTAGTCAATATTCGGTTACAAATTTTCTAAAACGCCCGTCCGCTTATTACGCCATGATTTATGAAATGGTTATCTATATACACACATGTCTCTTTATTATATATACACACTTAATGCTTATCTCTTTATGCAATTCACAGTCAAGTTCTAAATAAACCACCAAAACCTGTCTACACCATTAGTTGTGGTTCTCATTTAGGTTTCGCTTCGTTCGAAAGTTAGAGGTAGCACGAAGTGGCATGGGTATACGAGGTTGATATCGGTATGACTACTCGTACTTATTATTTGTAAAACCCGCATGCTTTTACCATGAATAGTAACCTTAATATCGTTCGTACGAGATTAAAACTTTCCTTTTATAGTTTGTTTACGTTCACGTATAAGAATTTTAAGTATTACGTACGTGTTAGAATACGATAAGTATTTATTACGTATGAACACACAATAATTATTAACAATAATAATTATAATCACGAACATAAAATCATGAACACGAAATCACGAACAGATAATTACGAACTTACGTATATTATTAATACGATGAATGTCGTTACGAAAAAGTAATTATAATAACACGAATTATAATAACATGAATAAGTAATAAATACGTAACACGTAAGCACGAATAATTAACACGATTATTCGTCGTATATTAAATCAAACACGGCAAGTAATTGCCTACGTAATGGTTAAGTTTTACACATATAATGATAACCATGAAATTCACGACATTGTAAAACACGATTTCGCGTACCGTTTATTAATACGCGATTTATTGTTATAATGTAAAGGGGCCGTTTGGACAAGGAAAAAGAAAGAAAAACATGGGCTCTAGGCCCATTTGGGGTTTTGGTTCGCCAAATAAAAGAAACAGACGGGGAAGTTTAAGGTTTTAGACAACAAACAAGAAACCCTAAAACAATTCATCAAGCCGTCACCTTTGTTCTTTTTTTTTCTTCTCTGCCACGACCTACACCAAAGAGGCAAGAACAGTCGAGGGTTTTCAGATTCAAGGATCAAGATGATTATGTTTTGTTATTCCTAAAACCCTAAATCACAAGTAAGAAACCCTAATCTCATTTTTTTTAATAATTAATTTCTTTTTATTTTGTTAAATCAACCACGAATCCTTAAGTTACGATCTAAAACATGTTAATAAAATGGGGGTTTTCGTTAGCTTGCTGCTGTGTTCGAGGGACACATAAACCAAGACTCATAGGAGTCTCGGTGGTGTTTTAACCTCACCAGTCGCAACCCTAAAAGGGTGTTGGCTGGGTTTTGTGCTAACAGTGGCGTCCAGCGAGCAAGCAGGGGGAACCACTGGCTGCGGCCAGTGGTATGTTGTGGTCAGGCAGTGGGAACCAATACCTTTAGGGTCTCGGTGGGAAATTATTACAAGCAGGGGGTAACCGGTTACTACCGGCGGCAACAATATAACTGTCAGTGGGAAAACTAGCAGTTAAGGGTGCGTTTGGGTTTCGATTTAGGACAACATTAGGGCTGTTTGGTTAACAGTTTAAAAACAGTAAGGGGGGTGTTGGCTGTCAGGATTAAAAACTAATAGTGGGCTGTTTGGTTCGGTCCGGTTCAGGGGGAGCCGGTCCGGTTCATATTTAGTATAATTAAAACACGATTCACGACATGTTAAATTTTAACACGGGATCGATTCATGAATTAATTTTACAAGTTAATTATTTTTGCAAGATAAATAATTACCAGATTTAATTAAATTAATTAAACATGTACATAACTAATTTAATTTAGACATGATCTAGGTTATTATTATTATTAATATACATGGATTATAACCTAAGTATTTTATAATTTATTTAGACTAAAATAATTAATTAATTAGTAAAACATGACATGTAATTAATTAATTATCATGACTTAGGTTATATTAATATAATTATTAGTACATGTTTAACCTAAGTATTTTATACACTTAATTTAATTAAATCGTGTTTATATTTAATTAAATCTTATAACCTATAGTTTATGTAATTTACAAGTATTAGTTAATAAACTATACTATTTAATCACATGACTTAGTATATTAATCAGTAAACACTTAAGCTTATATTATTAGCTTAATAATCCAACTTATTTCTACTTATGGAAACTTTTTATTTTTAGAAACTTATTTAACTAAGGCAGCTAATCTATTTATGGAAACTTTCTATTTTTAGAAACTTATCTATTTTTAAGCAGTAATTCTTTTTGGAAACTTTCAATTTTTGGAAACTTTCTATCTTTGGTAACTTTCTATTTTTGGAAACTTTCTATTTTAGGAAACCTGCTATTTTTAGAAAGTTACTTATTATTACACAACAAGTATAATAATACATGAAATACAAGTAATACTTAATCAGAATAGATAGAATACACGATAAATACAGTATAACGTTAAAATCAGTAAAACATGACATGAACATTTAAAACAAGCTAAGACATAATATAAAATCAGTTACGTACTCAGTAATCAGATACTTATACACGTATGTATTTATGTAGCATTAGTGATACCGAAGTAGGACTCTCTTCCATTCGTCTTCTTCGTTCACTGGACATAAGGTACGGATTCTCGTCCTTTCGGTATGGACATTCTTTCCTTATTAGGATTCCCCGTATACAGCCAACTGTTTTCCCGTAGTATAAGTTTATATGTTTGATTTGCATTTATTTAATTTAAAATACCTATAGCCATATACATGCATGACCAGTTTCACCTAGTTATGGAGGTACCATAACCATAACATTAGAGGCACTGGTGTTATGACTTCTCCAAGGCGGAGTGATTGCTCGTGGCGTCCCTTCAGCTTTTGGCCATATTATTATATTTATCATGTGGGGCGTATGGGTGCATCCTAGTTACATGTTTTTCAGCAGATTACTCAGTGTGAATGTGGTGTGTGCCTTGCATCCTTCACAAGGAGCTGATCACTCCTACCCAAAACCAGTATATTAAATTAGAGGCAGCCCCTCTAATTTGCATGATGAGGTTACCCCTCCAAGTATTCATGCACGGTGGATTTTCATGACCTATATTGGCTAATGGTAAAATATGTTAAACAGTTTTCATAAGATAAACATAAGGCTTTTTAAACTATAAAACCAGTTTTATGAACATGTTCCAAGTTTTCCAGGACTTATACATTTCCGCTGCTATTAAGTCTTTATTATGTTTTAGTCATTTATACTATATCTATATCCGTACACTGAGCATTTTGCTCAGTCGTTACTTTCCTTTCCATGTCCCAAAACGGAAGGTACCCTAGGAAAGACTTGAGCATTTGGAGGACGTGCATAGGATGGAAGCTGCTAGAGACTTCTTTTCCTTTTTGCCTTCATATACTTATGCTTGTTTAGTCTTTCATTCATTTCTTTTGCTTTATTATGTTTTGGGCTTATGTTTGAGAACCGATGTTTGATTCCGGTTATCCCTATGGTCATGTAATGTTTTAGACATTTATCCTTGTATGCTTTGATGACACGCCATAATTACGCGTGATATTTCATTATCAAAATGGGGTGTTACAGTTATGGTATCAGAGCCAAGGCTTCGACCTGTAGGCTCTAAAACTCGACCTGTGACTAGTGGTTAGTCACTAGGAGCTTCCTAAGCCAACATTTGTTATTCTACGTATTGATGTTTTCAGCACATTGTTGTTCTAACCATGATGTTTTCAACACCTTGAGGTTTTAACTTGATGTTTTCATCGATATTGTTTTACTAATATGGATGGACAATCGTCATTCATATTTAGTTATGTGTCATTGTTTCATGTATTATGTTCCTCGTGAACTGTGACTATGTGGACTGAACCCTAGTAGTTCATAATTAGTCACATAAAAAAAATTCTGATAAGTTTTGAGAGATGAGTTTCTTTTATTTATGTTTCATGTATCATTGTTGCAGGGATTATGACTAAGTAATCGTTGGTACAGGACTGGCCCTATTTAGTCGCATGTGCTTTTATCGAAACTTTTAACTTTGGGACCGACCCATAGGCGTCCCCTCGCCGTGTCTTTTGTTTTGGGACCGACTCATAGGCGTCCCCTCGCACATATAAAGGGTTTTATAAACTACATTATACATTCATGCACTGTTTTTCATGCATAAAAATTTTCTCATGATTTATTGGCATAAATTTTTTTTCATGTCCCCTCATAAGTTATTAGGTTTTTATGTCAAGTATGATGTCATACTGTCATGGTTAACTTTGGTTTAATGCTGATTATGTTATACACTCCTTCACATTGAGTTGTTCCATGTTTCTTCATAATGACTTGGTCTTCACGTGATTATGTCTTACGTCTCTTTTGTTGTCTTTGCTTCCATGCAAGACACTGTTGAAATTCATGTAAATTATGTTTTCATGATAGTCATGGTTGGTTTTCATTGATCATGCTTTCAGGCAAATCATCTTGAATTTTGTGTAACCACACTTTAACGTTTCTCTATGCAACCAGAATGAGGTATATACTGGCATTGCCAAGTTATCATGATGGTTTTCCTAACCGTTTAACCGGTATACTTTCCTTAAATCATGACAAACGATCGACCCCATACCGATCATTTCATATGCATTCAACGTGTACTTCATGTATCGTGTTCCATGTGTATTACACGTACCTAAATCCACGTGTATTTCACTTGCAATACTTCACGAGTATTCGCTAGTCGATTCTGAATCATCTCAGGCATATGTCCATTTGTTGATATTCTACAAGATTGCTGATGCCGCTCATAGCTTGGAGACGTTACTAGGGTTGATGCTGCTGATGTTTGGAGACGCTACGAGTTGTTGATGCTGTTCACAACCCGGAGCTCATACAAGACGAAGACAAAGGCGTTAGATCAAAGCGATCGGACGAGATGATGCTTCACCACTAGACGATTTTCATCAATCATTGTCCTAAATTCTTAGTTACATGTCACACATCATCCAGTTGTCATTTAAGTCATATGAGCGAAGACCGGTACCAGCCAGCCACTCAGCTGAATAGTTACATGAATCACAGTCATGAGAATGACCGTCATGGAACTGACAGACGGGATGATAGTAACCACTACTATGACAACAACTGTCCTATAAATCGCAACCGAGGCTCCAGTCGCGGACGTGATCAGACATACAATTGATCAGTGGTCCATCCGGTCCGCCAATTCTGGCATAATACCCTAATATTGTGGTTCTATTTGTTTCACATCCCGAGACACATGTCAAGACATCAGTCAAGACACATGTCTCACGTATACTTTCTGAAGACACATGTCAAGACACCAGTCAAGACATATGTCATGCTTACATTTCCAAGACACGAGTCAAGACACATGACTCACGTCCAATTATGGAACATTTACAAGAAATCCAGGGTACCCTCCCAGGGTATATCCATTTTGTTGTGCCATGTATTAATCAGGCCACAAGAATTTTAGTACTATTACCGGCACATCAGTGAGAACTGTCACGTTGCCGATGACACTTCCATTTCTTGTACCCATATCTCACAGATTCATGACCATGAAGGACGCCATTCTTATCAATCATGTATACGAAGGTTTTCCTTCAGTCTACTGATAAGATCCAAGTTGTTAACGCATTTCCTCGGACAGATGCAAGTTGGATTTAATCCTAATTATGGACTACTAACCACACACCATGCTATGATTCATGATTTTGTACAGTAATATTCAGGCTCCTGAATACACTCAGTATGGTTTTCCATCTGGAAAATCTGTACAAATCATTTATGCCTTACAAACACGTGCTTTGTTAGCCATGACTGCTGAAATTTTTAGCTGTCAGTTAAGACATGACCACCGGAGTTCCTTTTACACTTAACCAGATGAGTATTCCAAAATTTTCCCATACATTCCAGAAGAACCTACAAGGAGAAGGAAGGTACCATGAGATTATGTATCGACTACCGTCGATTTAAACAAATCACCATTCATGACCGTTATTCTCCTTTACGTATTGACAACATGTCCAATCGACCTTATAGTGTTAATCACTTTTCCAAGATCGAACTCATGATCATGCTGCCAACAGTGACGAGTGAAAGAGTAGGACATGTCCATGACTGCTATTCGTACACGACTCGGTCATGCTAGATTTATGATTTTCATCTAGTCCCATCAATGCTCCAGCAGCAAATGAGTTTCCATGAACTCATAGCAAATTCATCAGTGTTTTCATTGAGGATAACCTGATTTCCCTCTAAGCCTAGAGAAGAACAGGAAGACCATATCTGCACTATGTTGCAAATTCTATGACAAGCGAAATTTCACCCTAGAAATTTTTCCAACATCAATTCTGTGTGATTACAGTGACACGCTGAATCACATGGATTTCTACGATTAATCTTACCATGACTCAGCTTATGCGTAAAGGAGAGAACCATACACTACATTAGGTGTTCTAGAAAACCCTACGCTAGGAGAAGTCTAGATTCAGAGACTCAGAGTTTCGCAAACTCCTATGTATCAAGTTCTACGAAGCAAGATACAATTACGTTCATATCTAGGTACCTGACATACCCACAGGTTAAGATAGGACACCAACAGACTGGGATGTTTTCATCATCTGAAATTGTGAATTTAAATGGGACAAGATCTCCACGGATTTTGGTTACCAGTTTAACGCAAACTCAGAAGAAGCATGATGCTATCTGGTTTATTGTAAACAGTTTGATCAAGTCTACAGAATCCTTACATCCACAAGGGTTTTAGAACCAACAGATTGATCGGACATGTTCCAGCCAATGGTCATCCGATCACTTGGCAATTCCTCAATTATCGGGTCAGACAAATATTCATAACTGTGCTCCTTATTTACTTTATGTCCTTGTTCTAATTTCACGACTTGCTTTCGCGCTTGCGTTCATGACACTATTCACGTTCATGATGACATCTCGGCTTACGATTCTACGTTCATTTTTTTATTATTCTGGGAGGTTTTGCAAGAACTTGATAGACCAGACCCAAGTTTAGTATAACTCCCTATCTTTAGATATACGTTTCTCGTCATATTCTATGTCTCACCTTGTAGCGTTTGGCGTTACCGCCATTATATTCTATGTTCACGATATGTTTCACATGTCATGTACATTCCACGTTCCTCATATAATGATCAAGATATGTTAAACGTATCATGGATCACGATATGTTTACTCATATTACACTCATCATAACTCCACGTATCACGTTCAAAAATTTTCACGTATTACGTTCAAAATTTTTCACGTACTACATTTCCTTATGTCTCGCGCATCGTTGCTAATTATCAGTTAAGTTAGAAGTTTCTTGCACGATAACATTTTAGTTGCCCTTACACGTTAATTCTTATTCTCTCGATCAAATTAGGGGATCTACCTTAAGTTGATAACCAAGAACTTCTTCGTATTTCAAGTCAAGGTCGGGAGGACCAAGATTTATCATTAGTGTCAAAATCTGTGAAGGAACCGTTCCAAGAGGGAAGCCACTTGGAAACGGACAAGTCCATCCGGACTTCTTATCCGTTTTTCTCTTATCAATTAGATATGTCCTTTCAGTCACGTCACGTTCCATATCCTTTCAAGACATACCACGTTCCGCGTTCGCCAGGTCACCTACACATTTATTTATCTTACATACCCTCTCAGTTTGATTCGGGTATGTTTCTCTTTCAGTTTAGGTTATCTATAATTCGGGGACGAATTATTCTTTTTAGGGGGGAAGAGTTGTAAAACCCGCATGCTTTTACCATGAATAGTACGCTTAAGATCGTACGTACTAGATTAAAACTTTCCTTTTATAGTATGTTTACGTTCACGTATAAGAATTTTAAGTATTACGTACGTGTTAGAACAAGATAAGTATTTATTACGTATGAACACACAATAATTATTAACAATAATAATTATAATCACGAACATAAAATCATGAACACGAAATCACGAACAGATAATTACAAACTTACGTATATTATTAATACGATGAATGTTGTTACGAACAAGTAATTATAATAACACGAATTATAATAACATGAATAAGTAATAAATACGTAACACGTAAGCACGAATAATTAACACGATTATTTGTCGTATATTAAATCAAACACGGCAAGTAATTTCCTACGTAATGGTTAAGTTTTACACATATAATGATAACCATGAAATTCACGACATTGTAAAACACGATTTCGCGTACCGTTTATTAATACGCGATTTATTGTAATAATGTAAAGGGGCCGTTTGGACAAGGAAAAAGAAAGAAAAACATGGGCTCTAGGCCCATTTGGGGTTTTGGTTCGCCAAATAAAAGGAACAGACGGGGAGTTTAAGGTTTTAGACAACAAACAGGAAACCCTAAAACAATTAATCAAGTCGTCACTTTTGTTCTTTTTTTTGGTTCTCTGTCGCGACCTACACCAAAGAAGCAAGAACAGTCGAGGGTTTTCAGATTCAAGGATCAAGATGATTATGTTTTGTTATTCCTAAAACCCTAAATCACAAGTAAGAAACCCTAATCTCATTTTTTTTAATAATTAATTTCTTTTTATTTTGTTAAATCAACCACGAATCCTTAAGTTACGATCTAAAACATGTTAATAAAAGGGGGGTTTTCGTTTGCTTGTTGCTGTGTTCGAGGGGCACATAAACCGAGACTCATAGGAGTCTCAGTGGTGTTTTAACCTCACCAGTCACAGCCCTAAAAGGGTGTTGGCTGGGTTTTGTGCTAACAGTGGCGTCCAGCGAGCAAGCAGGGGGAACCACTGGCTGCGGCCAGTGGTATGTTGTGGTCAGGCAGTGGGAACCGAGACCTTTAGGGTCTCAGTGGGAAATTATTACAAGCAGGGGGTAACGGTTACTACCGCCGGCAACAATATAACTGCCAGTGGGAAAACTGGCAGTTAAGGGTGCGTTTGGGTTTCGATTTAGGACAACATTAGGGTTGTTTGGTTAACAGTTTAAAAACAGTAAAGGGGTGTTTGGCTGTCAGGATTAAAAACTAATAGAGGGCTGTTTGGTTCGGTCCGGTTCATATTTAGTATAACTAAAACACGATTCATGACATGTTAAATTTTAACACGGGATCGATTCATGAATTAATTATACAAGTTAATTATTTTTGCAAGATAAATAATTACCATATTTAATTAAATTAATTAAACATGTACATAACTAATTTAATTTAGACATGATCTAGGTTATTATTATTATTAATATATATGGATTATAACCTAAGTATTTTATAATTTATTTAGACTAAAATAATTAATTAATTAGTAAAACATGACATGTAATTAATTAATTATCATGACTTAGGTTATATTAATAGAATTATTAGTACATGTTTAACCTAAGTATTTTATACACTTAATTTAATTAAATCATGTTCATATTTAATTAAATCTTATAACCTTTAGTTTATGTAATTTATAAGTATTAATTAATAAACTATACTATTTAATCACATGACTTAGTATATTAATCAGTAAACACTTAAGCTTATATTATTAGCTTAATAATCCAACTTATTTCTACTTATGGAAACTTTCTATTTTTAGAAACTTATTTAACTAAGGCAGCTAATCTATTTATGGAAACTTTCTATTTTTAGAAACTTATCTATTTTTAAACAGTAATTATTTTTGGAAACTTTCTATTTTTGGAAACTTTCTATCTTTGGTAAATTTCTATTTTTGGAAACTTTCTGATTTAGGAAACCTGTTATTTTTAGAAAGTTACTTATTATTACACAACAAGTATAATAATACATGAAATACAAGTAATACTTAATCAGAATAGACAGAATACACGATAAATACAGTATAACGTTAAAATCAGTAAAACATGACATGAACATTTAAAACAAGCTAAGACATAATATAAAATCAGTTACGTACTCAGTAATCAGATACTTATACACGTATGTATTTATGTAGCATTAGTGATACCGAAGTAGGACTCTCTTCCGTTCGTCTTCTTCGTTCACTGGACATAAGGTACGGATTCCCGTCCTTTCAGTATGGACATTCTTTCCTTATTAGGATTCCCCGTATGCAGCCAACTGTTTTCCCGTAGTATAAGTTTATATGTTTGATTTTCTTATGTTTAATTTAGAATACCTATAGCCATATACATGCATGACCAGTTTCACCTAGTTATGGAGGTACCATAACCATAACATTAGAGGCACTGGTGTTATGACTTCCCCACGGCGGAGTGATTGCTCGTGGCGTTCCTTCAGCTTTTGGCCATATTATTATATTTATTATGTGGGGCGTATGGGTGCATCCTAGTTACATGTTTTTCAGCAGATTACTCAGTGTGAATGTGTTGTGTGCCTTACATCCTTCACAAGGAGCTGATCCCTCCTACCCAAAACCAGTATATTAAATTAGAGGCAGCCCCTCTAATTTGCATGATGAGGTCACCCCTCCAAGTATTCATGCACGATGGATTTTCATGACCTATATTGGCTAATGGTAAAATATGTTAAACAGTTTTCATAAGATAAACATAAGGCTTTTCAAACTATAAAACCAGTTTTATGAACATGTTCCAGGTTTTCCAGGACTTATACATTTCCGCTGCTATTAAGTCTTTATTATGTTTTAGTCATTTATACTATGTCTATATCCGTGCACTGAGCGTTTTGCTCATCCGTTACTTTCCTTTCCATGTCCCAAAACGGCAGGTACCCTAGGAAAGACTTGAGCATTTGGAGGACGTGCATAGGATGGAAGCTGCTAGAGACTTCTTTTCCTTTTTTCCTTCATATACTTATGCTTGTTTAGTCTTTCATTCATTTCTTTTGCTTTATTATGTTTTGGGCTTATGTTTGAGAACCGATGTTTGATTCCGGTTATCCCTATGGTCATGTAATGTTTTAGACATTTATCCTTGTATGCTTTGATGACACGCCATAATTACGCGTGATATTCCATTATCAAAATGGGGTGTTACATTATTGGTCTCAAACTTTTTCTTTCATGGAGGAAACTTTATCATCATATTCATGTTCTAATCCATCATATCGTTTAGTTATTCATGGACCGAAACATATATGTCATTGAACGGATATAAACACTTAATGTTAAAAAGCCAAGTCGGTTATTTTCTTATACTTAATAATATGTTTAAGTAGCTAACTATATGAAAACATTCTTGATGTAATATGTTCACGGTTAGATAATGATCGATGAATCGGGTTTTGCGGCTTAAGATAATTCGTTTGTTACGCATTATTAATACAAGGCCACGATGTCTCTTTTATATCCTCATATAACAACATTTTACACTTTCAAATGGAATAGTCATATAACGACATGATCGAGCTCGGATTCATAGTCTGTATGTATGTCAAATATGCATAAACAAGATGGCACATTTCATAGTTATTTAGTCTTTGTACTTTTAGTGTGGTTACTAAATTAGCCTTTACCTTGTTAAAGTTACTTTTGTCAATAATTAGCTTTTTAAAACAAGTCTTTTGTGTTTGGTTTCTTTACTGAGTGTTTGCATTTCCTTTTCAAATGTAAATCGAGCCACAACTCCATGTAAAGATAAATCAATCTATACAACAAAAATGGCTCTTAAAGATATACATACTTAACGATACATTTAATAAATAAAACATTTAACAAGTAACAAGGTGTGATCATAATAGTGGTATTAATAATTTGTCCAAAAATATTGTAGATTATTTGAAGGAAATATTGATCATTATTACCGAGTGTGTGTTTGATTGGCTAAGGTAAGGATATTCTGTCCTTAAGTATGGACTTTCCTTTCTATGCGTGATTAGGATTCCCCGTTTACAGCCATCTGTTTTCCCCATTTATATGTTATAAAACTTTACATGATTACCATGTTTAATTGCCTGAGCTTTATATACACGCATGACCAGTTTCACCTAGTTACGGAGGTACCGTAACCATGACACTTGAGGCATCGGTGTCATGACTCCTCTGCGAGGGAGTGATTTCTCGTGGTGTCCCTTTCAGTTTCAGTTGGCCATTTATCAGTATTTATTAGTGGGGCGTATGGGTACATCTTAGTTTATCAGTTATAGTTTATCAGGTGAATGTGGTGTGTGCTCTACATCCTTCACATTAGAGCTGATCCCTCCACCCAGTTTATTATTTAGAGGTCACCCCTCTAACAGCATGACGAGGTCATCCCTCTATGTATTCATTCACACGTTGATATATTACATGACCTATATAAGCTCTTGGCACTTAAAATATATTACATGCATGATTTTAAATTTATTAGTTATCAGTTCAGTTTACAAGTTATAACCCAGTTTTTCTAGAACATTCATAGTTTTCCGTTGCATGTTACATATCAGTTTATCAGCTTCAATACTTTTATCGGTATTAGCTTAGTATTTCAGATCTTTCATTTATATTATAGATATTCTTATCATATCATTATATCCGTTCACTGAGCGTATTGCTCAGCTGTATTTTCTTTCCATGACTTATACGGCAGGTAGTCAGGTACCCAAGGACAGACTTGAGCATTCAGTGGACGTGCATAGGATGGGAGCTACCTGACGCTTCTATTCCTTCTGCATTTCATTTACTTTATGCATACGTTTGGTTCATGTTTGGGAACCGATGTTTGATTCCGGTTTTCCTTTATGGTCATGTATGTTTCCATTACATATTTACCTTGAATGCTTTGATGACACGCCATAATTATCATGTAACGATCTACTTATCAAAGTGAGGTGTTACAATGACAGACATCTGAATGATGATTGTTCATACCATAATGAACACATGGTGTGCAAGGCATGTTTCGCGTAGAATGAGATGCCCCAATGTTATGAGCATCAGCACTAGTTTTGGCAAGCATATATTCAGTATGTTCACAATTGTTATGGTCAGTTCTCTCACATTTGTTACAATAAATCACTTTAAGATAAGTTTTAGTTAGATGGTTGTTTAGACCGCATAACTCACAAGCCCTTTTGAATTGTTTCTTGTATCTATAATGTGGAGAGTTTGAAGGTTCATCTCTGAATCGAGTTGGTGTTTATTGTTGCCTGAGTTGTAATTTAAGATCATTGTTCTCTTGCATGACAAGAGACATTCTCTCATCTTCCTCAGATCGCATTATTTAGTTTATTTGATGAAACTAAAGAGGTAGTTCCCATATGTGAGCTCTCGGCAAGAGCTGAAGAGTTCTTTGATGTGTCGATACTGACATGTTTGGGCGAACTACTTTTATATGTGGTATGAGACTTGATGATTGACTGGATTGATTTTGGACCAGTAGAGGGTTTAGCACCAGCAAGTTTCTCCATAGGAGGAAGTGGGGTGCTTACTTCAGTCTCTAAATCATCATCATTTGTGTCATCTTCAGTAACTGAAGACTCTACAGGTGTTGATGAATCAACACTTGCATGAAACTCAGGGAGAAGGATACCTCTAGTGTCATGATTTGGTAAATTCTCTTCACCTAACCTTACAATGTCAGGGATCGAGATACCTTCCTCATTTGAGGCTTTAACAAAGACAATATCACGAGAGTTGGTGCTGGAGGATCCTTCAGTACCAAGCCTTTTCCTTTTTTTAGCAGGAATTTGTTCATTGATGTATTGATTAACCCTATCAGAGTTTCTAAGCCATGATTTAACAATATCTTTTGCTTTTTTTAGTTCAACTCTTAGAGATTTGTTTTCATCAATGATTTATGTGTTCAATTGTTGAAAAGTAAGTAAATCAAGTTTAGCCTCTTTAAGCTCAATTAGATTACTTTCAAAATCATCAAGTTTAAGAGCAATTTTATGATATTTTTCAAGAAGATTATTTCTTTGTTCTTCAACAAAATTTTAGATCAATACACAGGTAATCAAAGACAAATTTAATGTCTTCCTTATCTTCTAATTCAAGAATAGTTTGTACCTTTTTGATAGTGATATTGAACCATTCACCATTTCGAGCACTTTCTTTGGCTACAACATTAGAGTTTGAATTCTCATCATCAGCAAGTGCCATCGGTACTTTCACATTCACCATTTCATCATCATCTGAAGAAACTTCTTCTTCATCTCATTCGTAAGCCTCAACAACAAGTCCCTTGTTCTTTTCTTATTTGGTGGACTTTCAGGAAGAGCCTTTAGTGCTAATTAGAGCCAGTCTTGCCTTGATCTCTCTATATTCCACCTTGAAGTCTTTTGCTGGCCTAAGTTCAACCCCGTTTTGCTGAAAAGAAGATGAAGCAATTTGTTTTTGTTTAAATGGAGATTGACCAGATGGTCTAGACTAAGCTGGTGAGGGATAAGAGGGAATGGATGTTTTGGAATAACAATCTTTGGCAAAGTGACCAGACTTTCCACTTTTGAAACACACAGTGTCAATTGTGGCTTTTGTGGTGCTGGAAAACTTTCCTCCCTTCTTAAAGAACCTTCTAGACTTGGCCAGAAGAGCTCTTTCATGAAATCCTCTTGGAGGTCATTCAGATATCCCTTACTAGTACCTGTTTCTTCTTCATCATCGGGACTATCCTGATAGTCCTGAATGACAGCTTCACTGAAGAAGGTTGTTAACAAGGGTGTAGCAATGGTTAATGCTTTACTCTTGCTAGAGCCTTCATAAATCCTATCAACTAGGTTTCTTCATATTTTAGTTTCCTAAAAAGAGAAGCTAGATCACAATCTTTAATGTGATTAGCATTTCTCAAGCTTTAGGAGAAACTGAGCCACTTCTTTGGCAGTGCATTAACAAAAACTGTGTTGATTTCTAGTTTTGAAAGCTCAACACCATCATTCACTAGTTCATTCATTATAGCTTTGTATCTGGTGAAAGTTTGAGTGAGGGTTTCCCCATCTTTGTGTCTAAAGGTGTTGTATTGAAGCTTTAAGTCCATTATTCTTGTTTCTTTAACATCAGAGGGTCCCTTATGATATAAAATAAGGTCTTGTTTTGCATTTCACAATAGAATTCATTTGGTCATCTGGGAGCACGGACATGATGAGACTTTTGAAACGCTAATCAAGGTTAGCAACTTTTCTCTCATCAGCAGTCCAATGTGCTTCAGGTATTCTATTGTCCCTAGTCATGGAAACAAATGGACCATTTTTAATGATTCCAAGGAATTGGGGTTCGATTCTAACCATGTGGACAAGGAACCTTTTCTTCCAATTTGTGAAATTTGCTACCTCTAGAACAGGAGCAGCATTGAGTTGGCCACCCCTGTACTCTAGGGTTTGTGGTATAACTTGAACCATTTGGATCTTGATTTTAAAACCTTAAAATGAGCAGTTTAACAAAAATAAGAGTTTAATGAATCAAACTGCTCTGATACCACTTGTTGGCCCCATTTAACTCGTTACTACTTATCAACCTTAAGTAATAACTCGTTAATATGATTCAAGCGAGTTGTTTTACCAAATTAATAAGAACTAAGAACAAATAAAACAACAATACCAATTAACTTTTCAACATATAGACTTTTATTAAAGCTCAATAAAGAATCTATAACCCACTTTGTCTGCGAAATAACAAAGTGGTTGAATGACAATATGGGTGATCTCCTCTACTTAAACTTTCAACCAAAGTCAAGAGTTTAAGTTCCAACCTAAACGTTCATATGTACCTTGGCTATATGGTTTGGTTGGTATTAGGAGAGAAAGGTTAATTAGAGATTCTTTCTCTTGTAAAGGTTAACCGTTTCTCTCCAAAGTGCACTCCTTATATAGGTAGTGCAAAACTAGGGTTTACATTCACATGTTCCCATGCAAGAGTTTATTCAGTGGGTGGTTGATGCCCATGCTGGATAAACAGTACAAAGGATTAATAAACTATTATAAGAAAGATAAATGTTGTACTTATAGCTAACTATACAAGCAACCTACTTTGACTTAAAGTAAATTTTTCCCGCCTAATGTAAACCTTCAGAATACTGAAGTGTCTTCAGCATTCTAGAGGAGGTCGACATCATTCAGCTTGGTATTGTCAATCCAAACTAAACTGAAAGCTCTTCTTCAGGCCTTGTTCTACATCAACTAAACCGCCTAGTCTTTGGAGCAAAGACTCCTATGTCTTCTAAGTTAACTGGAAAAGGAAAGTTGAACATCCTTCAGCGAAACATTCTTTAGTAGGAATCTTTGTTCCTCTGGCCATGCTTCAGCAGAGTCATCTTTTTGTTGAACATGTAACACTTAGGGGGATTTTATGTTCAAATCCTAGAGTTGCTTCAGGGTCAGCAAATGCTGACCCAACAACTTCTAGCTTTCATATCATTGGACCTCTTTTTTTTTCTTCCGGCAATATTTGTGGTGCTTTGCCATGAGTTGCTACAGGTTTGGTGTGAGTGTTTCCATGGACAATGACTTCCCACAGATCCCAATTGAACATCTGCACAAATTGAGTGAATCTGAATTTCCAGTCTTCAAACTCTCCTTGCTTGAAGACTGGAACCTTGTTCATAGTGTTAGGTAGTGCAGCTTCTGACTCTATCTTTTAGTTAAAATGGTACTTGGATAATCTTCAAGATAAAAGCTTCTAAATAAGATCTAATACCACTTTTTGACCCTTTATGATCTTGTTAGTCTTGCTTGTAAACTTAGACTACATAGGATAGATCCTATATAGACTTAGTGGAAACTTTGAATGATACCAAAGAGTATGTGGAATCTACTCTTTGATATTATGAAGATTATGTGAATTGTATGAACAAAAGATGCAAACTAAATAACTCAATATTATTAATACTAATACCCTTAACACAAAGTACCAAGGTTACAACCTTGAAGTAAAATTACGATGCAGACAGATAGAAGTTAATCGTATCTAAAGCCTAGACCTATGACCTCATTTTATAGTGCAAAGAGTCCTTAAAGATAAATATATGAAAAAATAAATTTAAACACTTAGAAGATATATAAAATATCTTCTATCTACGTGCAACACGCCTTTAGCCTTTATCATCAACTCAACACTAATATCTTTACCAACATCAAGGTTTAACCACGTCCAATCCAATAATACTGTAACCAGTACTAAGAATACTAATACCAACATTAATATAATTAATACTGGTAATGTAATATATAATCCTAAACCATAAAACCTCAAAACAGATCTTAAACACCCATTTAACTACTTGTGTGCTAAATTTGAACTTCCAAAACCTCAAGTCAAAACTTGGAGCAGATATGGTATATTTGACAGTTTTGAGACCAAAATTTGGACTATGAAAGACTTGTATTTATGAGCAAATGAATTCCAACCTAAAGGAAAACTATTAGAATATCTCTAGCACATGTAACAGGACCTAAAGCACTTTAATTACCACAAAAACAACAAGAGTTAATCAAAAATCTATAAATTAACAAATTTATGCAAACCAAAGTTGAAATAGTACTAACTTAAAGCTATGTGATCTACATTATCATCCCTAACACCTAAATTCACCCTATGCTCCAAATAAGACTATCCCAAACACTCTTTAATTTGACAATTTTGAGTTTAAGCTTATGAGGTTGAGATATATTGACTATTGATGATCTAAAAAGCACTAGTAAGCTAGAATAAAACCTAATAAGCAAGAGTGAATAGTATTTAGGCTAATTGACTACTAATAAGCAAAGTGACTAGTATTTTTGGTTTTTTTCAAATTTTATGACATAAAGTAAAATTAAACTAATGAACTTAAATGAAAGATAAACAAGTAACAAAATAAGCAAACTAAAAGCTCAATTAAGCCATGTAAGCAAACAAATAAGCTTAGACAGATAAGCTGTAAAACCTGCATAAAAATCCTTAGAATATTACGTACATGAAATTTACGTATAAATTAAAAACTCATGATTTAATTATATACGACATGTATTGAGAACGTTTAATATATTTATTACATATATTATTTTTAGTACGACAAATAATTACGTATTCTATTATTATTAATATACGACATGTATTTATGAATAATCAGTAAAATCACAAAATACAAATTCACGACATTTAAATCACGCGACACAAATAATTAGCACGGCTATTATTTACGTATATTAAATTAACACGACAAGCCATTACGTATATAATAATTACGTTTAACACATACAATGATAACAAAGGGAATTTACAAGTTTAAAACATGAGTACGTGTAAGGTTTTAGCGAGTCGCGAAATAATTTTTTTTTTAAAAGGGGACTGTTTGTTTATACGGATGGAAGGGCCAAGAATGGGCCAAAGCCCATTACACACAATCTTAGACCGACTAGAAGAGAAAAAAAAAAGAACGAGAGGAGTATTACATATATACAAGGAAACTAGATCTTATTAAAACCCTAAATACAAACAAAGTCGACCGATTCTTTTCTTTTGTGAGTTACTGCCGTCGACTTCTCCCCTAAAACCAAGGAAGAAAAAAACGTTCTTTTAATCAAGAAACAAGGTACGTGATTCGTGTTTTATTGTTTAAAACTCTAACATGTTGTTGGAAACTCACTTTATGTGACGACATTTAAGAATTCTCGTTAGTTATCATAGTCACGCACATTTAGTCTAGACTAGGCTCTTTGTAAAGTGCGTGACTATATATACCCCTCCTTAGCTTCCAAGGAGGGGTGTTGATTGTTATTTTATTCATTTGGGAATACACACATTTTACTCTCAACCTCTCTTTCTCTCTCTCTAAGCCAACAATGGCTTCCACCACCACTTACCACCACATTAGACCACCGGATAGCATTTAGCATTTCTACATTTGGCATCAGAGCCACGGTTCCATCCTTGGGTCGTGATTATATTCTCGATTTGGTGGTCTAATCTATTTCTTGTGTCTCGTTATACGTATTTCTGTCCATTTTGTCAAAAAAATTTTGTCACGTCATGCCATTGTTTTGTCTAAACAGTTGGTTATCATGTGTCGTATTATTATTTTTTGTCCAAACTGTCCAATTGTTTCTCGGTCCAAATATATTTCACTGGTCAAAGTTGTTCATAACAGTCTCCATCTTTCCACGGTTTCACTTTTTAGTGGAATGCGTATATGGTCAAAGTCGGTTTCATTGGTCAAAAGTAGCATTTGACTGGATTTTTTTTTCTGGTAATTTTTATGAAAATGATGGTGATAAACTCAGATTTGCCAGAAAATTTGCCCAGAAACAAGCTCCCTGAAAAAACGGAACAAGGACCACTTTTGGATTTCTCTTCATGGTACAATCGCATTATTGCGATGGGGTGTTTTTTTCACACATTCCGATGGGTTCGCCATACCCATTGCGATGGGACTCATTCCGATGAGTCACATTGCGATGGGTGGCTGACCTGTCGCAATGGCATAACACATGACGTCATGCTGCCGATTTTTTCTCTACATTGCGATGGATGCTTTATTGCGATGGGTTTTTTTAAAGAAAACTTTGCGATGAAACTGGTTAATTTTTGCGATGCATTTTTTATAAAAAAAAAAAAAATTCATTGCGATAGCAAGACTGACAACATGAACCGGGACCAAATTTGTGACCAAACCGACCCATCTCAACCGAGTCAACTCGGTCATTACCGAGTTGACTCAGGTCACTCACTGCGTTTGACTCTAATGCCATCCTTTTATCACCACAACTCCAAAACTAAACCTACATCCCATCGTCACTTAATCCCATCTAGACTCGAATCATAACAGACAACAAAACAAAAACAAAAGTCAATGATCTCAGATTCGTTCAAACTTACAAAGATCTATTTTAGACCGAGTATGTTTAAACCTATGTCATCACCGATCCATGTTTGATATTCGAATATAAAGAATGATTAATAACAAAAATGTTATCATCAATCTTCTTTTCGATTTAACATTTAAAGAAACCAACATGCAACCACATATTAACCTACCCGAGATCAATCTAGTGATCTTGAAGATCGTTTCCTTTTTAGACGCCTCATCAAATGGGTTCATTTGGTTGGATTAATTATAGGAGGATGTTATTCAAGAAGATTTGTGATTCGTGATTTTTATTTAGATTATATGTGATTCGTGATTGGGGTTTTGGAGATGATTAGATTTGAATGATTTGTTGGTCGATCATTGTGTTAGCACAATTTGAATGAGATGGGATTAAAGGTGTTGGTGGATTATGGGGGCGGAGAGAAAAGGATGAGACGGAGTTCTCGATGTGGTGTATTTTTGGAGATGAAGTTAGGTGAGAGAGATTAGGGGGCGGTGTGTTCTATGTGTTTAGGATTCACGTGAAATTAGGGTTGGGTAAGAGTTATTTAACTCACACTCTTGGACCGGGTTGTGAATGATTGATGATGGGCCGACATTTCTTAATCTTCCATGAATGGGCTAGGCTTATGAATTTTTATTGGACACTCGATTTTGGTTGAATTTTGGCTAAATGGAATGTTTTAAACCGTGTGTTTTTAATAACACATACACACAAATTTTTTTTAAAATTTTTTTTTAAATAAATTTGTTGTGTATTACGTTTTAATTCATTGTGACTTCGGGTCGAGACAAAAAGTGTCGAGAAACTGTTAAGGAGAATAGATGCTCAAACAAACAAATTCCTTTTTTGAATTTGTAGTTTTCTTGTTGCATTTGGGGTTCTTTAATTTTCTCTTGACACCGATGGGGTGACGAGAAATGTGACGCGAAAAATGAAGTGACAATTGTGACGAGAATTTATTTTGACGAGACCAAGAAAGAATGGGCGATTTTTTAGTGGCTACAGATTTTGTTTGATCGGGTATTAATTACGTGACGTTGAAGACGGATTTTTCGAAGGCGTGTATTTATTTTATCTTTCACTAGATAACTTGCTCGTGCTTAATCCTAGAATGAAGACTTGGTTATCTGGTTTCCGGGTTCGGGGTGGATGGTTGATGACTCGGATAACTATCACTTAAAGGGGTTACATTGTTGTACTCAGTGTCACGCGCTTAGTCGACGTGGATAATTTCAAGAGGTGTTGTGCTTATAGACTTCTTCAGTGATGCATTGAGTACTTAGAGATTTCTCCACCGTTCTTCATTCAACAATAGTGCAAGCTTAAGTCACAAGATCGAAGGATTTTTATTCAGCTTCACGTTTGATGTATCTGGTTCATTCTTTCAGTGGTCACTTCAAATTGTTTTCATGTGGTATGGTAAAGGTGGCCATGGAGAGTTTATGAGAAGAGATTTTCGATCAACAGCTGATTCTCACAAAATATATAATTCAGCTTATTTATTATTCTCACGAGATTTCAGGTTCATGTGCGTACAATTTATTGATGGTTCCGAGTTTCGAAACCATCAAGGGGGAAGAAGCAGACACATTGAACGCACAACGAGTACACGTGATGAACTTCATACCTTCTTTTGATTTGAAGATATTCCGGGATGACATTTGTCATAGCCGCAGAGAAAATCAGTGTTTTAACTCGTGTCGTTATCAATCTCCAAACGGTACACTACTGATTCGAGGTTTAATTGTTTGATTGTTGCAATTAAACATCATCATTATCCTATATGCATTCCCGGGACTTAATTGACTCTGGTGCATCTCCGGAAGAAGACGTGTGCATTTCCGGGACTTAATTGACTCTGGTGTTACGATGTCAACTTCATGAATGGGATAAAAGTGTCCACTTCAGTATTTGAGCTTCATAATTGGGATTGATTTACCTTCTTCAACTATGTGGGGGAAGAAGTGTCTTGATTCTTTCTGGTATGCATAACTATAATTCTCAGGGGGAAGAAAAATTCAGAAGAATTATTCAAGCGTGAGAAGAAAAGTTGTTGATCTACTTGGGGGAAGCTATTTAAAATGCTTCTACATCAAGTTTACGTGGCATGAATTAGGGGGAAGCTAATTCAGAAGCTTCTCCTTAACCAGAAGTGTATGGGTTACTTAGCTCGTGCCGTTACAGTATTTCTACTACAAGTCACTTTAAAGATGAGTCGTTTTGAAGACGAAGGCCTCAGAAGACTTCATCAGCATTGGATGCTTCATGAAAGCTCTTGTTCTTAATTATTTTGTACTTGATAGGTAGAATATTGTAAGGAATTCTACACGTCGTCCCATGGGGGAAGATTGTTGGAAACTCACTTTATGTGACGACATTTAAGAATTCCCGTTAGTTATCATAGTCACGCACATTTAGTCTAGACTAGGCTCTTTGTAAAGTGCGTGACTATATATACCCCTCCTTAGCTTCCAAGGAGGGGTGTTGATTGTTATTTTATTCATTTGGGAATACACACATTTTACTCTCAACCTCTCTTTCTCTCTCTCTAAGCCAACAATGGCTTCCACCACCACTTACCACCACATTAGACCACCGGATAGCATTTAGCATTTCTACACATGTTTTAGGTAATTGTTAGATTGTTCCTTTGTGTTTTGCACAATCATGTAATCAAGAACCCTTCTAAAACGAATTATGAACCTGTTAATAACCGTGGGTATACAAGATTTAAGGTGTTGTTTGTTGTTTTTTAGCCTACACGCAAGCCGAGACCAGTTTATGGTCTCAGTGGGGGTTTAAATCCACCAACAGGGGTGTTTTTAGACCAATCAGTGGCAATCCCAAACAACCCCATCAAGGGGTCTTGCTGTTTTAACAGTGGGAACCGAGACCATATGGTCTCGGTGGTTAGTATATACAAAACAGTGGGTAGCAGTGAACCACCAGCAGGAAATAATTAAGGCCAGTGGGTAGTGTTTAGATGTCAGCAGGTAAACAGGGGTAGTCGGGGTTAGCTTCTTCCAAACAGGGGTTATAAATAAAAAAAACAGTGGGTCTGGGCTCGTATGTTGGACAACACTACAGTCTATATGTTGGACAGAACTGTTTTTAAAGATGTTGGACAGAACTATACAAGATATGTTGGACAGAACTGTAAAATCATATATTGGACAGCACTGTTTTATTTATTTTATTAGTTTGTTTGTTTTGTGCGACCGAGACTCGGGTGTCTCGGTAGGCTTGGGTACGTTAGAACACTTCATAAAACAAGAAAAATATTAGTATTTTTGACAGGTTATAATTAAATAATTTACGTGACCTAAGTTATATTTAATTAACGATATTAACCCAAGTATTTGTTAGCGTAATTAAATTAATAACTAGACTTAATTTAGTTACGTAATTATCAAGTTTTAGTAAAGTTTATTTATTTAGGCTTATCTTATTATTAATTTAAGACCCAAATAAATCACTCATTTTATTATTAACTAATAATTATTATCTTTAGCGTAAAGTATTTATTAAGTAAGCTTACTACATGATCACGAATTATATATTTTATGCTTATTAACATGTAAGAATACGAATTACGCTAATCAGAATACACGATTTAACTAGAAGCCGTAAAATAAGTCAAGAAGATATAAGACAATACAAAAACAAGTTAAGATTACGTCAAGTAATTAATAATTATTAAGTATAAGTTAACCAATCGACTCATACACTTCCATCTTTATTATGTAGCATTTATGGAGTATGATCTTCTTCACGTTTTCATCTTCCACGTTATTCTTCGTTTTCATTTACTGGACGTGAGGTACGGATATTCCGTCCTTCTGTATGGACAATTCCCTTTGCATGCTTGATTAGGTTATTCCATCTGCTATGCCATTCGTTTTCCCTATAGTCATGTGTCTTAAACACGTCAGGAAATGTCACGTTTATTTTAATTTCCATAGCCATATACATGCATGACAGTTTCACCTAGTTATGGAGGTACCATAACCATAGCACTAGAGGCACCGGTGTTATGACTCTTTTGCGGGAGAGTGATTGCTTGCAGTGTCCCTTTACAAGTTTGGCCTTTATTATTATTATTATTATTATGTGGGGCGAATGGGTGCATCCTAGTTTACAAGTTTATAAGAATTTCATGGTGAATATGGTGTGTGTCTTGCATCCTTCACAAGGAGCTGATCCCTCCTACCCATACTATTATGATTAGAGGCATCCCCTCTAATAGCATGACGAGGTCACCCCTCTAAGTATTCATGCACGTTGATATATTTCATGACCTGTATGAGCTTTTTGGCAGTTAAATCACAGTTTTTAGGATTAAACAACAGACTTTCAGTATTTACATGAACATGATACTTTTAGAATAAACCAGTTATTACAAGTTACAAGTTTATTACATGTCACCAGGTTTCCCAGGACTTACATTATTCTACTGCATTTTCATTATTATGCTTTCATTTCAGCTTTCACTTATGTTATGCTATTCCATCTTATTATTATATATCCGCGCACTGAGTGTCTCGCTCAGGCGTTTTCTCTTTTCATGTCCCCAAACGGCAGGTACACAAGGTCACGAGCATGGAAAGGTTATGCATAGTATGGGAGCTATTTCATGTTATGTTCTTTCTGCATCACTTTTACTTTATGCTATGTTTATGATTTTATGTTGGAGACTGATGTTTGATTCCGGTTATCCCTTATTGTCATGTAATGTTCTAGGACATTGACCTTATGCTTTGATATTACGCCATGATTATCCTGTGATATTCCATTTATCCAAATGGGGTGTTACATTTATGGTATCAGAGCCAAGGTTTCGACCTGTAGGCTCTAAAACTTGACATGTGACTAGTGGGTAGTCACCAGGACCTTCCTAAGCCAACGCTTTTTATTCCATGTATCGATATTTTCAGCACCTTGATGTTTTAACCATGATGTTTTCTCAGAATTGTTTTTACTAATATGGATTGAACAACCGTCATCCATACTTAGTTACATGTCATTGTTTTAAGCATGATGTTCCTTGAAAACTTTTTCTAATATGCACTGAACCACCATAGTTCATACTTGGTCATACGTTTTCTGTTAGGTTTAGACAGTTGGTTTTCACGCATTCATTTTATTTTCATTTCATGTATTCGGTCATGCATGCATCTCATTGTAGCAGGTATTTTGACTAAGTAACGGTTGGTACAGGACTGGCACTATTTAGTCACATGTGCTTTTATCGAAACTTTTTGTTTGTTTAGCGGACCGACCCATAGGCGTCCACACTTGCCTTTTGTTTTGTGAACCGACGCATAGGCGTTCACTCATGTACATATCATCATAGATAGTAACCATGCATTTTTAAACTGTTTCATGCATTATAAACTGTTTCATGCATTATAAATTATTCCATGCATCTTTTATGTTTATGTCGTATTATATTGAGTCGTACTTACCATTTAAGTTGCATTGTTTTGCATTGTGAAACGACTCCTAGTCGTCCACACTATTAACTTTAAAAATTTATCTCATTACAGTCATAACTTTTTCATGTCCCCTCATTTAATTGTTATGTCTCCTTATGTCAAGTATGTTTTCATAATATCATGGTTAACTTCGTATTTTATGCTGATTGTGTTTTATGCTCCTTCATGTTAATTTTGTCCAATGTTTCTTCATGATAATTTCATCTTCATGATGATTATGTTCCATGCCTCTTTATGTAAATTATGTTTTCATCATGTTGATCATGCCCTCATGCTAGACTGTTGGAAATACGTTTTTACGTATTTAGGAAGATTCGGTCACTCCGACAATATATTAAGTTGTAGCTCGTAGTCTAGATATCTTTTAATTAACTAAACAAGGAAAAGCCCGGTCCATGCTTGTATGGCCGGCCCAAATGTAAGCTCAAGCCCATCTTATGGGCTTGGTATATAAACCCTCTCCATTGATGGAGAGGGTGGTGATTTCATTTGAATAACACATAGTTCTCTTAAACTTTCTCTCTCTAGAAGTGTGAAATCCACCATCTTTCTATCTCTTTCTCTCTCTAAAAACATAAGCAAGATTTACATATCCTACAAATGGTATCAAGAGCCATGGGAAGATTGCTTAGTTTTTGTGTTTGTGTTCTTGGATTACACGGCTATTTTGATCCGATTTCAAAAGTACCAAAAAAAAAATTTGTGTTTTTTTATGGTTTGATCTTGATACAAATCATCTACATAGTTGTGGTAGTGATTTGGTATTGTTACTTTGGTTAAAAACACAAAAATTTTGGGTGTTTGGATCAATTTTTGGCTTAAAATCACGAATTTGGTGTGTTTTGTCCGAGAAAAGTGGAAAAAATCGTGCACTGTATGTACCATTGCGACAGCCTATCCATCGCAATATCTAGGGTTTAGACATTGCGATCCACATTGCGATTGGGGATTACGATTTGTGTGTTTTCTATTATTTTGATCCACATTGCGACAAGGGTATTGCAATAGGTATTGCGACAGGGGTATTGCGACAGGTATTGCAACAGGGCATTGCGACAGGGGTATTGCGACAGGGGTATTGCGATTGGATTATTGCGATTGGACATTGCGATTGGACATTGCGATTGGACATTGCGATTGGACATTGCGACAGCATTACCTTTAGGCAATGCGATAGGGCAACAAGTATTCCAAGATTTTTCAAAAACGTGTTTTTGAAAATTTTTATGCAATTTCATCTTGGAATTTTTTGGTTTATCGAGAACATAATTTAGGGGATTTTAACATTATTTCTCGGTTTCTACACACAACAGCAAACACATTTACTTTCTTTCATTGATCGATCAACTTTGTAAATCTTCACTTATTGAAATGGAGTACACATCTCTTACGGATAAGTCCATCCTCTCGGGTACGGATAATCGTCCACCAATGTTAGTGAAGACTATGTATGAGTAATGGGCTTCCCGAATGGAACTTTATATGCTGAACAAGGAGAATGGACATCTAATTTCGGCATCGGTGCTAAATGGACCATTAGATTATGGTACATTGACGGAAGGTACGACTACTCATCCTCGCACAACGGGTGAGTTGACTGGAGATATGAAGATTCAAGATAAATGTGATAAGTATGCTACAAACATCATTCTCTAAGCCCTTCCTCCAGATGTCTACAAACTCGTCAGCAAACATAAAGTTGCCAAAGAGTTATGAGATAGAATTCGTGTTCTCATGCAAGGCACTCGTTAACTAAACAAGAACGAGAGTGTAAGCTTTATGATACTTTTGATAAGTTTGTCTATGTGCCAGGGGAGACTCTCAATGAATAATATCTGAGATTTACCCTATTGTTGAATGAGCTCAATATCTATGGCATGGCAATTCCTACCTTTCAATTGAACACCAAGTATTTGAACACTCTTCCTCCAGAATGGAAAAAATGCGTGACGGATGTTAAATTGGCTAAGGACTTGCATAACACCAATGTGGATCAACTTCAAGCTTTTCTTCAACAACACGAATGCCATGTGATCGAGGCTCGGTTGTCTACACCTCAAGTTCATGATCCACTTGCAATGTATGCTTCTCAACAAAACATGGCTTATACTTATCAACAACCATCATACTTGCAGCAACCACCACCACACACCTATCAGCAACCACAGCAACCATCTTATCAACCACCAATGATGCCACAGCAAGAATATCAACAAAGTGTTCATCAACAATCTTTTCCACAGCAACCCCAATATCAGACATCACCATCACAAGCCAACACTTCTCCAATGGGCTATACTCCTCAGCAAGGATATTTTCCAATAGAACCACAACAAGCACAAGCTTTCTACTCTAATTAACTTCCACCAATCCAAGCACCGGTCTTTACTCCAAATGATACGCCAGCTGATGTTCTAAACCATCTCACAGCCTACTTGTCAAAACTTGTTGCAACTAGAGGATTTCCACCAACAAACAATCAGATCCGCACCTCTTCAAATCCTCGACAACAAGCCACTATTCAAGATGGTCAAGTGACGGTGCAACCTATTCAGGGAAGGCAAAATTCATATGGACCTCCCACAAGGACTGGGAACAATCAAGCTGTGTATTCTCAAGCTAGTGGAAATGGAAGTCCTATTGGTCCTAAAAAGGTTGTGACTTGCTACAATTATCGAGGACAAGGTCATATGGCTAGGGAATGCACTCAGCCGAAAAGGAGAAGGGATGATGCATGGTTTCGTGAGAAGATGTATTTATTTGATGCTCAGTCTAAGGGGAAGATTTTGGATTCAGAGGAGTTAGCATTTCTTGCAGACCCAGGGGCAGCAGATACTGAAGGCATTGTAGTTGTTTCCACTTCTAATGCAGCTTATCAAGCGGACGATCTTGATGCATACGATTCGGATTGTGATGACATTCACTCTGCCCAAGCTGCTCTCGTTGCTAATCTCTCTCACTACGGTTCTGATGTCGTCAGTGAGGTACCCACCACAACCAATCTTGGTAATGATGATAACCAACATCAAGTTAGGCATGAAAATGACAACCTCGAACAGCATTCGGGAACTAGTAATTCAAATGATGTGGTACCCAATCCTACACATTTGAGTGAACCTCAACCAAATGCTACGACGGGTATGGAATCTTATGCTCAACATGATTTGGTCATGGTACCTAAACATATTATTGATCAAATACATATGGCCCTCAGACAATCCGTAGATACCAATTCCACCCTAACGGCTGAGCTTGCGTTGCATAAAGAAAAGGTCAAAACTTTTGAAATGGTCCCTCAAGCAGAAAAAATAACATGTTCTGAATTTGACCAATTTCGTTTTGAAAAGATTAAACACTTGAAAGAAATAGAATCATTAAAATCTAATCTTTCCAATGAATTAAAAGAAAAGTAGTCGGTTGTCAGTGATTTTTAGAAACTTAAAATGGATTTCGAAACTCTCGAGTCTAAAAAGGTTGAATCGGAAATTAATGCTACCAAACTTCTTAAATTCAAAGAACAAAAGCTTTTACAACAATACGCTTCCACAGAAAAGGTTCATCTTTTAACTAAATCATTTAAAGAACTCGAACTTAAACGCCTTCAAGATTTACCACCTAATCCCGGTTATGAAAACAAGCTCAGGAACATATTCCCGGTCTTTATGATATGACCATAATTGGCAAATCGAAAGAAGCACCTTTTGTTCGTAGTACTGAGGAGACACAGTCACTTGCGGATGAAACTCATTCTAAAATGCTTTCAAAATTCCATACAATTGATTATGATCAACATAACAAAGATCAATTTTCTAAAAAGACCCGCATTCGCTTACAAAAGGAATTAGCTGAATTGACAGTTCTTGTGCCCCAAAGTTTGTCAAATGAAAACCCTCCTAGTACGTCTCCTACACTCGTCAAAACGGATTTAACGAAGTTAATTCCACCGGTAAGTAAGGCGTCCGTTAACTTAAATGTGGTACACCAACACTTAGCCGATTTTGACAAGGTCATTTTGGAACGTACGACGGCTTCAGCCATAACGGAAGGTGAATGGAACTTTGAGCACACTAGAGCTGCGTTCCGAAACAAAATTGTTCCGTTTGTAGACAATGTTAAGGCGTGTCTTAGTAATCTTGATCAAGATTTGCTTTTGGAAATACAAGAAGTTAGACGTGTTTTCAATGAAATGGATGATGCTTATGAAAACAGTTTACTTGAAATAGAACGGGTTTCACGCCAAAATGAACTGCTTCTGAAGCAAGTAATGTCTCATGATATAGTCTCCGTCTGTGTGAATAAAAGTGTTGATAATGATTCTATTGTGTATAATGTGGAATTTGTGGATAATTTGGTAGATAGTACTTGTCACGAATCTGACGCTGAATTTTTAACGCTTCAAGATTCATATTCTTCGCTTTCAAAACGTTTTGATGAGATTCAAACACATTGTATTTCGCTTGAATGCAAGCACCAATTTATTCAAGAAATCTTTGAAACGTCATTCGAAGGTGTTAATATCGATGATGCAAACTTTGAAAAGAATTTTCGATTCAATTTACAATCAAAACAGCGTCAGCCAAGTGACAAAGTTGCTGGATCTTTGCCGATAGACATAGAGAAATCTAAGGAGCTTAACTGTGTGAACGTACTTGAGGCCGCTGAGAATTTTAAACTTGATCTAGATAATCGAGTTTCCAAGATTTTGTCCAAAGTTGATAACTTAAAACAGAAAAATACACGACTCTTCGATTCAGTAAAGCCCGCATGTGTTGATACCACTACACAGAATCAATCGTTGATTGAACAATTGAATCGAAAATCGATGGAAATATCTGATTTGAGGGAACAAATTTGTGATAAGAATCTGGTCTTGGCTGAGTTAAAGGAAACACTTCGTACTCTAAAAGGTAAGAATGTTGTGGATAACGCAGCCACTGTCTCAGCATCGTCCTCTAGTGAAATCAAAAGGAACCTTATAGCCGTCACACCATTTAATAAGGGCCCTAGGACTAAACCATCTCAAGCTTTGGTCACTAAAGATAAGGCGGAATCAAAACCAGCTTCTAATATTCCTGTGTTGCCTTCTACAAGAGTAAGCACCACTACTAAGGCTCAAAGATCTAAGCTTAAAAGAAACAAGAAGAATGATAGGATCTTGCCCCCATCTAGTAGTCAAGTGAAGAAGAAAGTAGAAGCCCATCCTAGGAATGTTATTTCTGTTTTGAATAAAAAGAATCATGTAGCTAAACCTAAAGGCTCTACGGTTGTGCAGTGTTCTAAGCCTAGTGTGAATTCTAATTTGAAATGTTGGAATTGCAATGAATGTATGTTTTCTAGTCGTCATGATTCTTGCCTTATTGACCATGTGAATGAGATGTATGCCCGGAAAAATGGATTAGAATGGAAACCGAATGGGAAGGTGTTAACCCAAGTTGGTTGGATATGGCGCCCCACTGGTAGAACTTTCACTATAGTAGGAAATGCGTGCCCTTTGACTAGGATCACTCCCACTAAAGTGAAGAAAGCGTGCCCTTTAACTAGGAGTACCAAGGCTACCAAAACACAAGCGTGTCCTTTAACTAGGAACACCAACACTACTGTAGGAAACAAGTGCCCTTTAAATAGGTCTACTCCCACTGTAGTGCCCGCGGATAATCCAAAACCTAAGAAAGTTGGAACTGTAAAACCTGTTAGTGCTACAACTCACATTAGAAAACGCAGGAAATCTAAGGGTCACAAACATGTTAGCAATTCTGATAGTCTTATATCTGTATCTGCTAACACTCAGGAACCGATAGTTTCCAATGCATTGTCTACTGTTGTTATTGAAAACAGGTGGTCCAAATTGTTCTCTGGTATTTGGACTCTGGTTGTTCCAAGCATATGACCGGAGATTGCTCTCAGCTCAGAAATTTCATCAGCAAGTTTCTTGGTACGGTTCGATTTGGAAATGATCATATTGCAAAGATAATGGGTTATGGTGAATATCATATTGGGAATGTTATAATTTTGAGAGTGTATTATGTGGAAGGTCTTGGTCACAACTTATTTTCTGTGGGACAATTTTGTGATGCAAACCTAGAAGTTGCTTTTCGAGAGCATACCTGCTTCATTCGTAATTTGGAAGGGGTTGATTTACTGAAAGGTACTCGAGGGAATAATTTGTATACTTTGTCTCTACAAGACATGATGGCCGCTTCTCCCGTATGTCTTCTCTCCAAAGCATCGAAGACTAAGTCATGGTTATGGCATCGACGGTTATCTCATCTTAACTTTGACGCTATTAATCACTTGGCGAAAAACGAACTTGTTCGTGGTCTTCCTAAACTTTCATTTCACAAGGATCATCTATGTTCCGCGTATACAATGGGGAAAAGCACTAAGAAATCTTACAAACCCAAGACGGAAGACACCAACCAAGAGAAACTTTATCTGTTGCATATGGATCTTTGTGGGCCAATGCGTGTTGAAAGTCTTAGTGGCAAAAAGTACATCCTCGTCATTGTCGATGATTACTCTCGGTTTACATGGGTGAAATTTCTTAAAGCAAAAAATGAGGCACCTAAATTCATCATCGGATTTCTCAAGATGATTCAAGTGCGTCTCAACACTACTGTCCGACGCATTCGTACAGATAATGGAACCGAATTTGTGAATCAAATCTTTCGTGATTATTATGAAGAAGTTGGTATATCTCATGAAACATCCGTTGCACGCACTCCACAACAAAATGGTGTCGTTGAAAGGCGAAATCGCACACTTATGGAAGCTGCTCGAACGATGTTAATTTACGCAAAGGCTCCATTGTTTTTATGGGTAGAAGCAGTATCTACAGCAGTGTACACCCAAAACCGGTCACTAATTCGTAAACGCCATGGTAAAACACCTTATGAGCTTCTCCATGGAAAAGTACCAGATTTATCATATCTTCATGTATTTGGTTCTCTTTGCTATCCAAATAATGATGGTGACAATTTGGGAAAATTTCAACCAATGGCTGATATTGGTATTTTCATTGGTTACGCACCTGCAAAGAAGGCATACCGAATCTACAACCGTAACTCTCGCAAGATCCTCGAAACTATGAATGTTGATTTTGATGAGCTGACAGCAATGGCTTCTGATCAAAGCAGCTCTAAACCCGCACTTCATGAAATGGGACCCAGCAACATTAGTTCTGGTCTTGTCCCAAACAACCCTACTTCATCATCATTTACACCACCTTCTAGGACTGAATGGGATACGTTGTTTCAACCGTTCTTTGATGAATTCTTTACTCCTCCAAGTATTGTTGCTCCAGAACCTGAGGTAATAGCTCCGGTAACCGAAGTTGTCGCTCCAGCAACCGTTGCACAATCAGATATGTCTGCACCTACAATTGGTCTAGATATACCTTCAACAAGTAATTCTCAACCAACACATGTTCCAACTACCCATGTCATGCCTATTGATGATGAAGAGGATGATGATGATCACGATTTGGAATTCGCTCAAATGCGTGAACTTCCATTCTTTGGTGTACCAATTCCCGACCCTAATCAAGTCGGGTCGTCCACCTTAGAGGAAGCTCCTACTACGGTTTACTCCAATCTACGGATTCATGAACATGACAGAAAGTGGACAAAGGATCATCCTATAGATTCTATTATTGGTGACCCTAATCGTCCGGTATCCACACGAAGTCAGCTACAAGAAAATGCAATGTTTTGTCATTTTGATGCTTTTCTCACTGAAGTTGAACCTAAGACATGGCAACAAGCTTTTACTCAATCCTGTTGGATAGAAGCTATGCAAGAAGAACTTAATGAATTTATACGTCTTGAAGTATGGGAACTTGTCCCATGCCCGGATCAAGTGCAGTTACTCACTTTGAAATGGGTTTACAAGGTGAAACTCGATGAGTTAGGCGGAATATTGAAGAACAAAGCTCGACTAGTAGCTCGTGGATACAAGCAATTATTGGGCATCGACTTTATGGAATCCTTTGCACCTGTTGCCCGTTTGGAAGCTATTCGACTATTCCTCGCTTATGCAGTCCATATGAATATGATCGTCTATCAGATGGATGTGAAGACGACATTTCTTAATGGTGAAATCAAGGAAGAGGTCTATGTTCAACAGCCGGATGGTTTTGTGAATCCTAAATATCCTAATCATGTGTTTAAGCTTAAGAAGGCTCTCTATGGGTTAAAGCAAGCTCCTCGCGCATGGTATGATCTATTGTCACAATTCCTCATTACCCAAGGCTTCGCTAAAGGCAAGGTGGATCCCACGCTGTTCATTCAAAAACGAGGTAAAGATATGATTATGGTACAAATATATGTTGATGATATTATATTTGCAGCCTCGACCCAAACCTTATCGGATGAGTTTGGGACACTCATGTATTCTAAGTTTAAGATGTCAATGATGGGCAAGGTATCATTCTTCTTAGGTCTTCAGATATCTCAGAGTCCCAGAGGCATCTTTATCAATCAATCCAAGTATGCCCTTGAATCGCTAAAGAAATATAAGATGGAATCTTGCGACCCTGTGGATACTCCAATGGTGGAAAAAACTAAGCTTGATGCAGATCCACATGGAGTTGCCGTTGATCCGACAATTTATCGTGGAATGATCGGTACTCTTCTGTATATCACAGCTAGTCGACCTGATCTTCAGTTTGCCATATGTATGTGTGCTCGGTATCAAACTCGACCTACTGAGTTACACTTAGCTACTGTGAAACGGGTCTTTCGATATCTTAAAGGAACCATTAATCGGGGACTTTGGTATTCAAAGGACTCTTCGATTGCACTTATGGCATATGCAGATGCGGATCACGTGGGTTGTCAAGATACAAGGCGTAGCACGAGTGGTACATTGCAACTACTAGGAGATCGACTAATCAGTTGGGCATCGAAAAGGCAGAAAAGCGCTGCAATTTCAAGTACGGAAGCAGAATACATAGCTATGTCCGGTTGCTGTGCTCAAATTCTTTGGATGAGATCGCAGTTAACCGACTATAGTCTAGGTTTCAACAAGATTCCGATGTACTGCGACAACAAAAGTGCAATTGCCTTATGCTGCAACAATGTTCAATTCTCCCGGTCAAAGCATATTGACATTTGCTACCACTTCATCAAGGAGCAAGTGGAAAATGGAGTGATCGAGCTTTACTTTGTCCGATCAGAGTATCAATTGGCGGATATTTTCACGAAGGCTTTAGATCACGCTCGAATTAAATTTTTGGCCGACAAGCTAGGAATGAAAACTTTCTCGCCTGAGACTCTAAAGGAACTAGCAGATGAAGCGAAAGAATAGTGGTGGTAAAACTATTCTCCGTATCCTTGGTGATCATTTGTATATATTGTTTATATCTTTATCCACAAAAGAAAGATACAAAAATACAAAACCATATAAAAACCATAAAAATTGAAAAATCTAGAAAAATCCAAAAATATTTTTACTTTATTTTTCAAAGGCATGTCTTTTGATACGATAATATTTACGGCCTTAGAAATGTTGATTAATATTGACCGGCGCCATAAATAGAGTTCGTACAAAAGTTGTAAATGTTTCATAAAACATGCCTAAATGGCTTGTAGTTATTTCTAACTGCAACCCGGTTTTCATATTAAAGTCAAGTATTTCTTATGAAAGCTTTGGCTCACAACGGGAATTAATTTTATCGGGCAAGGTTTACTTTAAAACCTTGTAAGGGATCAAGTTTACTTTATAACTTGGTCTAACACAAATAGATGTACGCCTCAGTGCATTTATTTGTTAAAACAAGAGAAGTCTTGTTTTTATGAAGCTATCATCTCTACAACCATGCTATCTACAATTGGTATCTACATACTCGATGATGCGACCACTCAACCGACGACTACAGCTCTTTCGATAGAACACGGGTCAACAATTGAGGGGGAGCAATT
Source organism: Glebionis coronaria (assembly GCA_025667525.1). Lineage (NCBI taxonomy): Eukaryota > Viridiplantae > Streptophyta > Magnoliopsida > Asterales > Asteraceae > Glebionis > Glebionis coronaria. The sequence goes on from CM046877.1 coordinate 294,834,318, forward strand.
GTCAAGCATTTAGAATCTTCGATGTCGAACGTGCCAAGCTCACTAACTGGTGTCAAGACAACAATACCAATCGTACATGTGGTGTCAAGAGATGACTTCAGACGTGACGAGGCGACCAACATATGCTGCCAAGAACCATTTGATCTTATCATATGATGTTCTCATCAATCAAGTCCAACCTTGTCAATTCTTTTTAATATGGTGAATATGTGATCATGTTAGAAATCGGTATCATATCTCATAAGTTTGATATCATGAAGATAAAATGGACTTGCATTTTTCTTCCCAAAACCTTTGTTAAAACTTCATTAAATCATTGATATTAAAAACATCGATTGGGTTAATATTTTTAATATGGGGGAGAAAATGTGATTTAATATGGGATATTATCACAAATGGTTTGACTTAATGTGCTGGCTCATCCCGACATGTGCGAAATCTTTTCGAATATCATGGCATATGTTAAGGGGGAGCAAAACGGATTTGCATATCAAAATGGATTTTCATGGTGACATATACTTACCCAAAACCCATTTATTTCACGACGATGAAGATTGTGGTGACATAAGGATGGTAGGATAGGTTAAGTCCTATGATTCTTTCAGAACCGGAGGAATCTTCCCAAGGACATTCCATAGCTAGAAATAGTAGTCCTTAGGAAAGTTGGAGAAAGATTGTGAACGTAGCTGAATGCCGACCAAGTACTTAAGTTAGCACTGGAACAATCACAACAAGGTTCTGGTTATGACGTATTGGTAAGCATTGAAGGGGTTGAAAAATGAAAAAGAATTGTAAAGATAAAGGGTGTAAAGAAAGAAGCCCTCCTTACAAATTTAGGCAGAAACCGGGTCAATACATATGCTATTGAGATCATTTTTAATGATGCTTGATATTGAAGATAAGACATCATGGACCCAGTGATGCAATGCACAACCCATCCCAGCTAACTTAGATATCTCTCAAAAGATATTTGTTTTAATCACACGGAGATCAACACGTTATCTATCGATTTATTCACTCCGAATAAATTGGTATTGAAATGGTGGCACTCCTCTCCAGCCTCCGATCACTAAAATCCAAAATGCACGATCGAGTCTAGAGCCATTTGAGATCATCAAATATCTCATTAGGACACACTTCCATATTTCCTTGCTTCTTCAGACACTGTGAAAAGTAAGAAAGATCTTAAGAGTCCTACGCAAAATCTTCATGATCTTGCCTGAACATCCGAGTAATACGAAAGTATTTACAATGAAGATGGAAATCCTTCTTGAGCGAATATCAAAAAGCTCATGGTAGGTGACTTGTGCGATTCTTTATGAATCAAGCTTGTGATAACTGGAAAGCAACAGTGGTTTAGTTCTTAACTGAACTTAAACACGTTCCAGGCTTCTACGCAAAATCTCAGTGATCTTGCCAGAACACTCAGAGTGATACCTTAGTGTTCACAGTGATGAGTGGAAATCCTTCTAGTGTTAACCTCAAACAGCACTTGGTAGGTAACTTGCAAGATTCAATATGAATCAAGCTCGTGAAAACTGGAAAGCAACGATGGTGTGATTCTTTAATGAGTCAAACTTGTTCCAGGAATCAGAATTGACGGCTTCAATCATGCGGATAATTTTATCCAAATGATTCACTCTTTACGTTCGCAGTCAGCTTTGGACGGTCGAGTAAAGAGAACGGGTTTACCCGCGAAATCCTGTCAGGAAGTTACTTAATTGAAACTATCCGTCACGGGTATGATATTTTATATCGTCCAACGGTCTTCACCGACCGGAGGTAAAATGCTACCGAATTAGAATGAAATGTTCAAAGCCATTTCGTTCGTGTCTACTAATGTTGCGGCATTTGAAGACGGTGGCGTTGCGGAATCCGAGAAGAAGTCGTCACCGCATGCTTATGCTTTATACACTTAATACCTCATCTAATTCAAGAAAGCCCAAAAGTTAAGTCTTCCGCTGTATTGAACTCTGAAGCTTTCAAGAATTACAAAAGGTATATGTATGTGGGACATGGTGTCACGAAGAGGCGAAAATCACAAGTGATTGATGCACGAGATCAAGGCAAGAGATTAATGCTCAAGATTGATATCAAAGATCACATCAGCATGTTCACCAGAAAAGAAAAGGAAAAGAAAGACGAAGACTACGAGCTCAAGACAAGCATAGTATGCTAGGTTTATTTTATTATTGTAACTTGGGTAACGCCCTTGTTTGGAGTGACCTCCCTTAGGGGGAGATTGTTGGAAATACGTTTTTACGTATTTAGGAAGATTCGGTCACTCCGACAATATATTAAGTTGTAGCTCGTAGTCTAGATATCTTTTAATTAACTAAACAAGGAAAAACCCGGTCCATGCTTGTATGGATGGCCCAAATGTAAGCCCAAGCCCATCTTATGGGCTTGGTATATAAACCCTTTCCATTGATGGAGAGGGTGGTGATTTCATTTGAATAACACATAGTTCTCTTAAACTTTCTCTCTCTAGAAGTGTGAAATCCACCATCTTTCTATCTCTTTCTCTCTCTAAAAACATAAGCAAGATTTACATATCCTACATAGACATTGATGGATTTCATTTAATCTTGCTTTTATGATAGTCATGGTTGGTTTCCATTAATCATGCTTTCATGCAAATAATCGTTGAATTTTGTTTAACCATCCTTTTGGTGTTTCCTCTATGCAACCAGAATTATGTCTACGCTGATATTGCTAGGCTATCAGGATTACTAACTTCTGTTCGGTTTTCTAACCGTTTAATCAGTTTTCCCTTTTAAATCATGTCAAATGGTTGACACCATATCGATCATCTCATATGCATTTCACATGAACTCCACGTATAGTATTCCATGTGTATTCCATGTACCATAGTCTACGTGTATTACATGTACCATAATCCATGTGTATTTCACCTACCATACTCCATGAGTATTCGCTAGACGATTCTCATTTATCTCAGGCGTTTCTCCACTTGACATCTTTTACAAGATGTTGTTTACCATGTTGTTGCTATTTACATACCTAAAAACCCTACGAAACAAGGATGAAGGTGATAGATCGGAACAACCCGACTGAAACATACCTCATCCACCAGACACTGTTAATTCATCTCCATGCCATTATTCTCTCTGTTTTATGCCATTTACCATTTAGTTGTCTGTTGGAAATACGTTTTTACGTATTTAGGAAGATTCGGTCACTCCAACAATATACTAAGTAGTAGCTCGTAGTCTAGACATCATTATTTAACAAACAAGCCCAAGCCTAGCCTACAACATGTGTAGGCCGGCCCAAACATGTAAGCCCAAGCCCATTACAACGCTTGGGTATATAAACCCTCTCCTTAGACGGAGAGGGTGTGTGGTTATTCATTTTTCACATAGTAAACATGAGTTTCTCTCTCTAGAATTGTGTGTAATCCACCATCTCTCTATCTATTTCTCTCTCTAAAACATAAGCAAGATTTACATTTCTACAAATGGTATCAGAGCATGGGATGAAATATAGGTTTGTTTTAGTGTTGCGTATGTTCTTATAAGCATTTCGTAGCTTTTTGAGTTTATATTGCCGAATCATCAAAATTTTTTTGTGTTTGATCGTGATTTCAAGAAGCATAACGTATTCAGTCGTGTTGTAGTGTTTTTTGGTGTCTTGATTTTGGCTAAAACACAATCTTTCTTGGATCAAAAGTTCAAAAATTTCTTGTGTTCTTTATTCCGAATTTCAAGCTACATCACCATCGGAAAGTACAAGTGAAAAGGGTTTCCATCGCAATAACCATCACCATCGGAAAGTGACTGGTTCTACTTTGTGATACTTGTATTTCGATACTTATTCCGATCTGGATATTCCGATCGTTCTTTGCGATCTGGGATTCCGACGGTTATAAGGAAGTTTTAAGTCGTTACTCTGCCTAAATTGTGTCAGCCATATTCCGATCTGAATATTCCGGCAGCACTTTGCGATCTAAGCATTTCGACAGAACTTTGCGATCTGAGCATTCCGACAGAGCTTTGCGATCTGAACATTCCGACAGCTTGCATTGCGATCTGGACATTCCGATAGTGATATTCCGATCTGGACATTCAGATAGTGTGACATTCCGATCTGGACTTTCCGATAGTGACATTCCGATCTGGACATTCCGATACCAGCAACATTCCGACAATCCAAAAATTATTCCTTAAAAAATTTCGAACGTGTGTAATTTTGACATGGATTTTTTGGTTTATCGAGAACATATTTTAGGGGATTTAACATTGTTTCTCGACTTCAACACAAAAACACTTAACCTTATTTCATTGTTCGATCAACTTTGTAAATCTTAACTTATTGAAATGGAGTACACATCTCTTACGGATAAGTCCATCCTCTCGGGTACGGATAATCGTCCACCAATGTTGGAGAAGTCTATGTACGAGGATTGGACTTCCCGAATGGAACTTTACATGTTGAACAAAGAGAATGGACATCTCATTTGGGCATCGGTGCTCAATGGACCATTAGATTATGGTACAGTGACGGAAGGTACGACTACTCGTCCTCGCACAACGGGTGAGTTGACTGGAGATATGAAGATTCAAGACAAATGTGATAAGTCATCAACAATCTTTTCCACAGCAACCACCATATCAGACATCACCATCACAAGCCAACACTTCTCCAATGGGCTATACTCCTCAGCAAGGATATTTTCCAATAGAATCACAACCAGCACAAGCTTTCTACTCTAATGAACTTCCACCAATCCAAGCACCGGTCTTTACTCCAAATGATACGTCAGCTGATGTACTAAACCATCTCACTGCCTACTTGTCAAAACTTGTTGCAACTAGAGGATTTCCACCAACAAACAATCAGCTCCGCACCTCTTCAAATCCTCGACAACAAGCTAATGTTCAAGATGGTCAAGTAACAGTGCAACCTATTCAGGGAAGGCAAAATTCATATGGACCTCCTACAAGGACTGTGAATGCTCAAGCTGTGAATTCTCAAGCTAATGGAAATGGAAGCCCCATTGGTCCTCAAAAGGTTGTGACTTTCTACAATTGCCGAGGACAAGGTCATATGGCTAGGCAATGCACTCAGCCGAAAAGGAGAAGGGATAATGCATGGTTTCGTGAGAAGATGTATTTGGTTGATGCTCAGTCTAAGGGAAAGATTTTGGATTCAGAGGAGTTAGCATTTCTTGCAGACCCAGGGGCAGCAGATACTCAAGGCATTTCAGTCGTTTCCACTTCTAATGCAGCTTATCAAGCAGATGATCTTGATGCATATGATTCGGATTGTGATGACATTCACTCTGCCCAAGCTGCTCTCGTTGCTAATCTCTCTCACTACGGTTCTGATGTCGTCAGTGAGGTACCAACCACATCTAATAATATTGATGATAACCAACATCAAGTTGGTCATGAAAATGACAACCTCGAACAGCATTCGGGGACTAGTAACTCAAATGATGTGGTACCCAATCCTACACATTTGAGTGAACCTCAACCAAATGCTACGACGGGTATGGAATCTTATGCTCAACATGATTTGATCATGGTGCCTAAACATATTATTGATCAAATGCAGATGGCCCTCAGACAATCCGTACATACGAATTCCACCCTAACTGCTGAGCTTGCGTTACATAAAGAAAAGGTCAAAACTTTTGAAATGGTCCCTCAAGAAGAGAAAATAACATGTTCTGAATTTGAGCAATTTTGTTTTGAAAAGATTGAACACTTGAAAGAAATATAATCATTAAAAGCTAATCTTTCTAATGAATTAAAAGCAAAAGAGTCGGTTGTCAATGATTTTCAGAAACTTAAAATGGATTTCGAAACTCTCGAGTCTAAGAAGTTTGAATCGGAAATTAATGCTACCAAACTTCTTAAATTCAAAGAACAACAGCTTTTAAAACAATATGCTTCCATAGAAAAGGTTCATCTTTTAACTAAATCGTTTAAAGAACTCGAACTTAAGCGTCTTCAAGATTTACCACCTAATCCCGGTTATGCAAAACAAGCTCAGGAATATATTCCGTATCTTTATGATATGACCATAATTGGCAAATCGAAAGAAGCACCTTTTGTTCGTAGTACTGAGGAGACACAGTCACTTGCGGATGAAACTCATTCTAAAATGTTTTCAAAATTCCATACGATTGATTATGATAAGTATAACAAAGATCAATTGTCTAAAAAGACTCGCATTCGCTTACAAAAGGAATTAGTTGAATTGACAGTTCTTGTGCCCCAAAGTTTGTCAAATGAAAACCTTCCTAGTACGTCTCCTACACTTGTCAAAACAGATTTAACGAAGTTAATTCCACCGGTAAGTAAGGCGTCCGTTAACTTAAATGCGGTACACCAACACTTAGCCGATTTTGACAAGGTCATTTTGGAACGTACGACGGCTTCGGCCATAACGGAAGGTGAATGGAACTTTGAGCACACTAGAGCTGCGTTCCAAGATGAAATTGTTCCGTTTGTAAAGAATGTTAGAGCTTGTCTTAGTAATCTTGATCAAGATCTGCTTTTGGAAATAGAAAAAGTTAGACGTGTTTTCAATGAAATGGATGATGCTTATGAAAACAGTTTACTTGAAATAGAACGGGTTTCACGCCAGAATGATCAGCTTCTGAAGCAAGTGATGTCTCATGATATAGTTTCTGTTTGTGTGAATAAAAGTGTTGATAATGATTCTATTGTGCATAATGTTGAATCTGTGGATATTGTGGTAGATAGTACTTGTCACGAATCTGACGCTGAATTTTTAAAGCTTCAAGATTCATATTCATCGCGTTCAAAACGTTTTGATGAGATTCAAACACATTGTATTTCGCTTGAATGCAAGCAACAATTTATTCAAGAAATCTTTGAAACGTCATTCGAAGGTGTTAATATCGATGATGCAAATTTTGAAAAGAATTTTCGATTGAACTTACAATCAAAACAGCGTCAGCCAAGTGACAAAGTTGCTAAATCTTTGCCGATAGAAATAGAGAAATCTAAGGAGCTTAACTATGTGAACGTACTTGAGGCCGCTGAGAATTTTAAACTTGATCTAGATAATCAAGTTTCCAAGATGTTGTCCAAAGTTGATAACTTAAAACAGAAAAATACACTACTCTGTGATTCAGTAAAGCCCGCATGTGTTGATACCACTGCACTGAATCAATCATTGATTGAACAATTGAATCGAAAGTCAATGGAAATATCTGATTTGAGGGAACAAATTTGTGATAAGAATCTGGTCTTGGCTGAGTTAAAGGAAACACTTCGTACTCTAAAAGGTAAGAATGTTATGGATAACGCAGCTACTGTCTCAGCATCGTCCTCTAGTGCAATCAAAAGGAACCTTATAGCCGTCACACCATTTAATAAGGGCCCTAGGACTAAACCATCTCAAAATTTGGTCACTAAAGATAAGGCGGAATCAAAACCAGCTTCTAATATTCCCGTGTTGCCTTCTACAGGAGTAAGCACCACTACTAAGGCTCAAAGATCTAAGCTTAAAAGAAACAAGAAGAATGATAGGATCTTGCCCCCATCTAGTAGTCAAGTGAAGAAGAAAGTAGAAGCCCATCCTAGGATGTCATTTCTGTTTTGAATAAAAAGAATCATGTAGCTAAACCTAAAGGCTATGCGGTTGTGCAGCGTTCTAAGCCTACTGTGAATTCTAATTTGAAATGTTGGAATTGCAATGAATGTATGTTTTCTAGTCGTCATGATTCTTGCCTTATTGACCATGTGAATGAGATGTATGCCCGGAAAAATGGATTAGAATGGAAACCGACTGGGAAAGTGTTAACCCAAGTTGGTTGGATCTGGCGCCCCACTGGTAGAACTTTCACTATAGTAGGGAATGCGTGCCCTTTGACTAGGATCACTCCCACTAAAGCGAAGAAAGCGTGCCCTTCAACTAGGAGTACCAAGGATACCAAATAACAAGTGTGTCCTTTAACTAGGAACACCGACACTACCGTAGGAACCAAGTGCCCTTTAAATAGGTCTACTCCCACTGTAGTGCCCGCGAATAATCCAAAACCTAAGAAAGTTGGAACAGTAAAACCTGTTAGTGCTAAAACTCACATTAGAAAACGCAGGAAATCTAAGGGTCTCAAAAATGTTAGCAATTCTGTTAATTCTATATCTGTATCTGCTAACACTCCGGAACCAATAGTTTCCAATGCATTGTCTACTGTTGTTATTGAAAACAGGTGGTCCAAATTGTTCTCTGGTATTTGGATTCTGGTTGCTCCAAGCATATGACCGGAGATCGCTCTCAGCTCAGAAATTTCGTCAGCAAGTTTCTTGGTACGGTTCGATTTGGTAATGATCATATTGCAAAGATAATGGGTTATGGTGAATATCATATTGGGAATGTTATAATTTCGAGATTGTATTATGTGGAAGGTCTCGGTCACAAATTATTTTCTGTGGGACAATTTTGTGATGCAAACCTAGAAGTTGCTTTTCGAGAGCATACCTGCTTCATTCGTTATTTGGAAGGGGTTGATTTATTGAAAGGTACTCGAGGGAATAATTTGTATACTTTGTCTCTACAAGACATGATGGCCGCTTCTCCCGTATGTCTTCTCTCCAAAGCATCGCAGACTAAGTCATGGTTATGGCATCGACGGTTATCTCATCTTAACTTTGACGCTATTAATCACTTGGCGAAAAACGAACTTGTTCGTGGTCTTCCTAAACTATCATTTCACAAGGATCATTTGTGTTCCGCGTGTACAATGGGGAAAAGCACTAAGAAGTCATACAAACCCAAGACTGAAGACACCAACCAAGAGAAACTTTATCTTTTGCATATGGATCTTTGTGGGCCAATGCGTGTTGAAAGTCTTAGTGGCAAAAAGTAAATCCTCGTTATTGTCGATGATTACTCTTGGTTTACATGGGTGAAATTTCTGAAAGCAAAAAATGAGGCACCTAAATTCATCATCGGATTTCTCAAGATGATTCAAGTGCGTCTCAACACTACTGTCCGACGCATTCGCACAGATAATGGAACCGAATTTGTGAATCCAATCTTGCGTGATTATTATGAAGAAGTTGGCATATCTCATGAAACATCCGTTGCATGCACTCCACAACAAAACGGTGTCGTTGAAAGGCGAAATCGCACACTTATGGAAGCTGATCGAACGATGTTAATTTACGCAAAGGCTCCATTGTTTTTTTGGGCAGAAGCAGTATCTACAGCAGTGTACACCCAAAACCGGTCACTAATTCGTAAACGCCATGGTTAAACACCTTATGAGCTTCTCCATGGAAAAGTACCAGATTTATCATATCTTCATGTATTTGGTTCTCTTTGCTATCCAAATAATGATGGTGACAATTTGGGAAAACTTCAACCAAAGGCTGATATTGGTATTTTCATTGGTTACGCACCCGCAAAGAAGGCATACCAAATCTACAACCGTAACTCTCGCAAGATCCTCGAAACTATGAATGTTGATTTCGATGAGCTGACAGCAATGGCTTCTGAGCAAAGCAGCTCTGAACCCTCACTTCATGAAATGGGACCCAGTAACATTAGTTCTGGTCTTGTCCCAAACAACCCTACTTCATCATCATTTACACCACCTACTAGGAAGGAATGGGATACGTTGTTTCAACCGTTCTTTGATGAATTCTTTACTCCTCCAAGTATTGTTGCTCCAGAACCTGAGGTAATAGCTCCAGTAACCGAAGTTGTCGCTCCAGCAACCGTTGCACAATCAGATACGTCTGCACCTACAATTGGTCCAGATATACCATCAACAAGTAATTCTCAACCAACACCTGCTTCAACTACCCATGTCATGCCTATTGATGATGAAGAGGATGATGATGATCACGATTTGGAATTCGCTCAAATGCGTGAACTTCCATTCTTAGGTGTACCAATTCCCGACCCTAATCTAGCCGGGTCGTCCACCTCAGAGGAAGCTCCTCCTACAGTTTACTCCAATCCACGGATTCGTGAACATGACAGCAAGTGGACAAAGGATCATCCTATAGATTCTATTATTGGTGACCCTAATCATCCGGTATCCACACGAAGTCAGTTACAAGAAAGTGCAATGTTTTGTCACTTTGATGCTTTTCTCACTGAAGTTGAACCTAAGACATGGCAACAAGCTTTTACTCAATCATGTTGGATAGAAGCTATGCAAGAAGAACTTAATGAATTTATACGTCTTGAAGTTTGGGAACTTGTCCCATGCCCGAATCAAGTGCAGTTACTCACTTTGAAATGGGTTTACAAGGTGAAACTCGATGAGTTAGGCGGAATATTGAAGAACAAAGCTAGACTAGTAGCTCGTTGATACAAGCAATTATTGGGCATCGACTTTATGGAATCCTTTGCACCTGTTGCCCGTTTGGAAGCTATTAGACTATTCCTCGCTTATGCAACCCACATGAATATGATCGTCTATCAGATGGATGTGAAGACGGCATTTCTGAATGGTGAAATCAAGGAAGAGGTCTATGTTCAACAGCCGGATGGTTTTGTGAATCCAAAATATCCTAATCATGTGTACAAGCTTAAGAAGGCTCTCTATGGGTTGAAGCAAGCTCCACGCGCATGGTATGATCTATTATCACAATTCCTCATTACGCAAGGCTTCGCTAAAGGCAAGGTGGATCCCACGCTGTTCATTCAGAAACGAGGTAAAGATATGATTATGGTACAAATATATGTTGATGATATTATATTTGCTGCCTCGACCCAAACGTTATCCGACGAGTTTGGGACACTCATGTCTTCCAAGTTTAAGATGTCAATGATGGGCAAGGTATCATTCTTCTTAGGTCTTCAGATATCTCAGAGTCCCAGAGGCATCTTTATCAATCAATCCAAGTATGCCCTTGAATCGCTTAAGAAGTATAAGATGGAATCTTACGACCCCGTGGATACTCCAATGGTGGAACGAACTAAGCTTGATGCAGAACCACATGGAGTTGTGTTGATCTGACACTTTATCGTGGAATGATCGGTACTCTTCTGTATATCACAGCTAGTCGACCTGATCTTTAATTTGCTATATGTATGTGTGCTCGGTATCAAACTAGGCCTACTGAGTTACACTTAGCTAATGTTAAACGGATCTTTCGATATCTTAAAGGAACCATTAATCGGGGACTTTGGTATTCGAAGGACTCTTCGATTGCACTTATGGCATATGCAGATGTGGATCACGCGGGTTGTCAAGATACAAGGCGTAGCACGAGTGGAACTTTGCAACTTCTAGGAGATCGATTAATCAGTTGGGCATCAAAAAGGCAAAAAAGTGTTGCAATTTCAAGTACGGAAGCAGAATACATAGCTATGTCCGGTTGCTGTGCTCAAATTCTTTGGATGAGATCGCAATTAACCGACTATGGTCTAGGTTTCAACAAAATTCCGATGTACTGTGACAACAAGAGTGCAATTGCCTTATGCTGCAACAATGTTCAATTCTCCCGGTCGAAGCACATTGACATTCGCTACCACTTCATCAAGGAGCAAGTGGAAAATTGAGTAATCGAGCTTTACTTTGTCCGATCTGAGTATCAATTGGCGGATCTCTTCACGAAGGCTTTAGATCGCGCTCGAATTGAATCTTTGGCCGACAAGCTAGGAATGCGAACCTTCTCGCCTGAGACTCTTAAGGAACTAGCAGATGAAGCGAAAGAATAGTGGTGGTAAAACTATTCTCCGTATCCTTGGTGATCATTTGTATATATTGTTTATATTTTTATCCAGAAAAGCAAAATATAAAAATATAAAACCATATAAAAACCATAAAAATTGAAAAATCTAGAAAAATCCAAAAATATTTTTACTTTATTTTTCAAAGGCATGTCTTTTGGTACGATAATATTTACGACCTTAGAAATGTTGATTAATATTGACACGGCGCCATAAATAGAGTTCGTACAAAAGTTGTATATATTTCATAAAACATGCCAAAATGGCTTGTAGTTATTTCTGACTGCAACCCGGTTTTCATATTAAAGTCAAGTATTTCTTATGAAAGCTTTGGCTCACAACGGGAATTAATTTTCTCGGGCAAGGTTTACTTTAAAACCTTGTAAGGGATCAAGTTTACTTTATAACTTGGTATAACACAAATCAATGTATGTTTCAGTGCATTTATTTGTTAAAACAAGAGAAGTCTTATTTTTATGAAGCTATCATCTCTACAACCATAGCAATCTACAATTGGTATCTACATACTCGACGATGCGACTACTCAACCGACGACTACAGCTCTTTCGATAGAACAAGGGTCAACAATTGAGGGGGAGCAATTGTCAAGCATTCAGAATCTTCGATACCGAACGTGCCAAGTTCACAAATTGGTGTCAAGACAACAATACCAATCGTACACGTGGTGTCAAGAGATGACTTCAGACATGACGAGGCGACCAACATATGCTGACAAGAACCATTTGATCTTATCATATGATGTTCTCATCAATCAGGTCCAACCTTGTCAATTTTTTTTCTAATATGGTGAATATGTGATCATGTTACAAATCGGTATCATATCTCATACGTTTGATATCATGAAGATAAAATGGACTTGCATTTTTCTTCCCAAAACCTTTGTTAAATCTTCATTAAATCAATTGATATTAAAAACATCGATTGGGTTAATATTTTTAATATAGGGGAGAAAATGTGATTTAATATGGGATATTATCACAAATGGTTTGACTTAATGTGCTAGCTCATCCCGACATATGCGAAATGTTTTCGAATATCGTGGCATATGTTAAGGGGGAGCAAAACGGATTTGCATATCAAAATGGATTTTCATGGTGACATATACTTACCCAAAACCTTTTTATTTCACGACGATGAAGATTGTGGTGACATAAGGATGGTAGGATAGGTTAAGTCCAATGATTCTTCTAGAACCGGAGGAATCTTCCCAAGGACCTTCCATAGCTAGAAATAGTAGTCCTTAGGAAAGTTGGAGAAAGATTGTGAACGTAGCTGAATGCCGACCAAGTACTTAAGTTAGCACTGGAACAATCACAACAAGGTGCTAGTTATGACGTATTGGTAAGCATTGAAGGGGTTGAAGAATGAAAAAGAATTGTAAAGATAAAGGGTGTAAAGAAAGAAGCCATCCTTACAACTTTAGGCAGAAACCGGGTCAATACATATCTATTGAGATCATTTTTAATGATTCTTGATATTGAAGATAGACATCATGGACCCAGTGATGCAATGCACAACCCATCCCAGCTAACTCAGATATCTCTCAAAAGATATTTGTTTTAATCACACGGAGATCAACACGTTATCTATCGATTTATTCACTCCGAGTAAATTGGTATTGAAAAGGTGGCACTCCTCTTCAGCCTCCGATCACTAAAATTCAAAGTGCACAATCGAGTCTAGAGCCATTTGAGATCATCAAATATCTCATTAGGACACACTTTCATAATTCCTTGCTTCTTCACACACTATGAAAAGTAAGAAAGATCTTAAAGAGTTCTACGCAAAATCTTCATGATCTTGCCTAAACATCCGAGTAATACGAAAGTATTTACAATGAAGATGGAAATCCTTCTTGAGCGAATATCAAAAAGCTCATGGTAGGTGACTTGTGCGATTCTTTATGAATCAAACTTGTGATAACTGGAAAGCAACAGCTGTTTAATTCTTAACTGAATTTAAACACGTTCCAGGCCTCTATGCAATATCTTAGTGATCTTGCCAGAACACTCAGAGTGATACCTTAGTGTTCACAGTGATGAGTGGAAATCCTTCTAGTGTTAACCTCAAACAGTACTTGGTAGGTAACTTGTAAGATTCAATATGAATCAAGCTCGTGACAACTGGAAAGCAACGATGGTGCGATTCTTTAATGAATCAAACTTGTTTCAGGAATCAGAATTGACGGCTTCAATCATGCGGATTATTTTATCCAAATGATTCACTCTTTACGTTCGCAGTCAGCTTTGGACGGTCGAGTAAAGAGAACGGGTTTACCCGCGAAATCTTGTCAAGGAGATTTTTAATTAAATCTACCTGCCACAAGTACGATATTTTATATCGTCCAACGGTCTTCACCGATCGGAGGCAAAATGCTATCGAATTAGAATGAAATGTTCAAAGCCATTTCGTTCGTGTCTACTTATTTTGCGGCATTTGAAGACTGTAGCGTTGCGGAATCCAAGAAGAAGTCGTCCCCGCATGCTTATACTTTATGTACTTAATACCTCATCTAATTCAAGAAAGCCTAAAAGTTAAGTCTTCCGCTGTATCGAACTCTGAAGCTTTCAAGAATTACGAAGGTATAAGTATGTGGGACATGGCGTCACGAAGAGGCGAAGATCACAAGTGATGGATGCACAAGATCAAGGCAAGAGATTAATGCTCAGGATTGATATCAAAGATCACATCAGCATGTTCACCAGAAAAGAAAAATAAAAAGAAAGACGAAGACTACGAGCTCAAGACAAGCATAGCATGCTAGGTTTATTTTATTATTGTAACTAGGGTAACACCCTTGATTGGAGTGACCTCCCTTAGGGGGAGATTGTTGGAAATACGTTTTTACGTATTTAGGAAGATTCGGTCACTCCGACAATATACTAAGTAGTAGCTCGTAGTCTAGACATCATTATTTAACAAACAAGCCCAAGCCTAGCCTACAACATGTGTAGGTCGGCCCAAACATGTAAGCCCAAGCCCATTACAAGGCTTGGGTATATAAACTCTCTCCTTAGAAGGAGAGGGTGTGTGGTTATTCATTTTTCATATAGTAAACATGAGTTTCTCTCTCTAGAATTGTGTGTAATCCACCATCTCTATATCTCTTTCTCTCTCTAAAACATAAGCAATATTGTTGGAAATTCACTTTATGTGACGACATTTAAGAATTCCCATTAGTTATCATAGTCACACATGCTTAGACTAGACTAGGTACAATATATAGTTTAAGGGTCGTGTGTGACTATATATACCCCTCCTTAACTTCCAAGGAGGGGTGTTGCTTGTGTTATCTTTTCATTTTTAATTAAACTCTTTTCTTTCTTTTACACACACAACCTCTCTACTTCATCCATGGCTACCACCACCTTCCACCACCCACCTAGACCACCGGATTAGCTAATAGCAAATCCACAATTGGCATCAGTGCCTCGATTCCATCCTTGGATCGCTCTTGTTTTCGATTTAGGTGGTCTTAAAAAAATTTTGGGTCCGAATATATCATTTTTGTCACGTCTTGTTCTTATTTGGTCCAAATTTGTCTAAATTTGTCACGTCTTATTATTTGTTGTCCAAACAGCTATCATGCTTCTCATCTAGTGTCTTGTCTTATCCATATCAGTGTCCAAATTTATTTTATTTTCTTTACCTATCTGTGTCACAATTTCGTCACTGGTTATCATGTATTGGTCAAAAGTCAAACCTGCTACTTTTCTTAAATCTGCTACTGATCTTGTTCATGGTTTCATCTGGTATTATTTTTTTTAAGATAAAGATGAAGTTAAACCCAGATTTGCCCAGTATAACAGTTTCAAAAGATGCATGATCCCAAAATATCAGGAAAAAGTACAGATATGATTTCAGATTCTCAGTCAGATCGGAATATTGCGATCGCAAAAACCATAGGTTTATTGCGATCGAATATTCCGATGGAACACATTCCGATGGAACGCATTCCGATGGAACGCATTCCGATGGGGTGTAGAAGAGAATGCATTCCGATGGACTTACTTTGAACTCATTGCGATGGAAAAACAGTGTAAACATTGCGATGGAAAACAAAGTTCAAAAACATTCCGATGGGACTTAGAAATAAAAAACATTACGATGGGTTTTTAAGTTGAACATTGACTGTTTTTTTAACAAAAATATCCATTGCGACTGTTTATCAAACCAGTGAACCAAAGATTTGACTAGACCAATTTTTACCAGTATCAACATATCAAACAATCATTCCACCCTTTTAACTCCTCAACACCATATCTAAACCTAATTCCCTTCGTCACTTAATCCCCATCTAGACTCGACCCTTAAACAGAAACTTAATATGATCTCAGATTTACTTTTCGTGGGTAGACATGCCAAGATCAATTAAGATCTATACCCACAAATTTATACATCATCACGGATCTATGTTGGGATAAACCCAATTTAATTTTCGAAATAAAACAAAGATTAATAACAGAAGTGTTATAATCTGTTTTGTTTGGTTCGTTTATGAATCAACATGCAGACACAATCAAGCCACCTACCTGAGATCATTCGAATGATCTTGAAGCCTCTGTCAACGTGATACATTATTATTCAATGATTCGATCCTAAGATCATAGAAAGGACTGTTTGATTTGTGGCTTCATCTATTTGAGCTAAAGATTCGATTCCATTTTTTATGAGATTTGGGAGAGAGTGTTTATGATGGGGCGGTAGAAACAATGTTGTGCAGTTGAGATGAGTTTTAGATTTTTGGTGCTACATTGGGTGTACCGAAATAGATGGGAATGGATTGTGACTGGGTTGTTGTCATTTATTATATAGCCCTTCATATGTTGACTAGTTTCTTTGTGTCACACGTGGCCATTTGGGGCGGACATAACAATGTTTCTACTATTGTTATGTATCTGATAAACGGGATAGATAATACTAACGTTGTATTCAAGGTGAAAAAGGGGGCGGAGTATACGAAGATGTGATGATACATAAATACTACACATGGGCTGGTAGATTTAAATATGGACGACTGGGCTTGGTTTTTGTATATCAAGTGATGGGTCACATTTGATCAAAATTGTTATAGTCAAATATTATTTATCATTTTCTTTGATAAATTTTAATACTTTGATTAATGATTTTAAAAGTGACAAAAAGTGACGAGACAGCGTGACAAGGTTTTATTTTGACGAGACCGAAAAAAATGGGCGATTTTTTAGTGACTACATATTTTTTTTTTGATCGGGTATTAATTATTTGAAGACGGAGACGAATTTCTTCGAAGGCGTGTACTTATTTTATCCTTGAACAGATAACTTGCTCGTGCTTAATCTTAGAATGAAGACTTGTTTATCTAGTTTCCGGGTTCGGGGTGGTTGGTTGATGACTCGGATAACTATCACTTCAAGGGGTTACATTGTTGTACTCAGTGTCACGCGCTTAGTCGACGTGTTGTGCTTATAGACTTCTTCAGTGATGCATTGGGCACTTAGAGATTTCTCCACCGTCCCTCATTCAACAATAGTGCAAGCTTAAGTCACAAGATCGAAGGATTTTTATTCAGCTTCATGTTTGATATATCTGGTTCATTCTATCAGTGGTCACTTCAAACTGCTTTCAAGTGGGTTGGTAAAGATGGCCATGGAGAGTTTATGAGTAGAGATTTTTGATCAACAGCTGATTCTCACCGAATATAATTAAGCTTATTTATTATTCTCTCGAGATTTTTAGGTTCATGTGCTTACGATTTATTGATGGTTCCGAGTTTCGAAACCATCAAGGGGGAAGAAGAAGACACATTGAACGCACAACGAGTACACGTGATGAACTTCATACCTTCTTTTGATTTGAAGACATTCCGGGATGACATTTGTCACAGCCGCAGAGAAAATCAGTGTTTTAACTCGTGGCGTTATCAATCTCTAAACGGTACACTACTGATTCGATGTTTAATTGTTTGGTTGTTGCAATTATTCATCATCATTATCCTATATGCATTTCCGGGACTTAATTGACTCTGGTGCATCTCCGGAAGAAGATATGTGCATTTCTGGGACTTAATTGACTCTAGTGTTACGATGTCAACTTAATGAATGGGATAAAGTGTCTACTTCAGTATTTGAGCTTCATACTCGGGATTGATTTACGTTCTTCAACTATGTAGGGGAAGAAATGTCTTGATTCTTTCTAGTATGCATTACTTGATTTCTCAAGGGGAAGAAAAATTCAGAAGAATTATTCAAGCGTGAGAAGAGAAGCTGTTGATCTACTTGGTGTGCCCCAAACTTTCAATCCCTCTTAGCAACGTTATCATGTTATATGATGGGATTTGCTTGTTAGATTTCGTTGTGCACTTAATCATTCTAAGCTTTATTGAAAGCTTTGAAGTTGCTTACGAGGATTGTCGAATTAGGGGGAAGCTATTTAAAAGATTCTACATCAAGTTTATGTGGCATGAATTAGGGGGAAGTTAATTCAGAAGCTTCTCCTTAACCAGAAGTGTATGGGTTACTTAGCTCGTGTCGTTACAGTATTTCTACTACAAGTTACTTTAAAGATGAGTCGTTTTGAAGTCAAAGGCCTCAGAAGACATCATCAGCATTGGACGCTTCATGAAAGCTCTTGTTCTTAATCATTATGTACTTGTTAGGAAAAATATTGTAAGGAATTATACACGTCGTCCCATGGGGGAAGATTGTTGGAACTTCACTTTATGTGACGGCATTTAAGAATTCCCGTTAGTTATCTAGTCACACACGCTTAGACTAGACTAGGTACAATGTATAGTTTAAGGGTCGTGTGTGACTATATATACCCCTCCTTAGCTTCCAAGGAGGGGTGTTGCTTGTGTTATCTTTTCATTTTTAATTAAACTCTTTTCTTTCTTTTACACACACAACCTCTCTACTTCATCCATGGCTACCACCACCTTCCACCACCCACCTAGACCACCGGATTAGCTAATAGCAAATCCACATTGTCTTTTAGCAATACGAGGCCAATTTCAGCATTTTAACCACCATTTTCATTATGATTTCGTTTTATATGTCAAGACATCCTTCAAGACACATCCTCTCATGTATATGTACTAAAGACACATGTCAAGATACCAGTCAAGACACATGTCACACGTATATTTCTCAAGTATGAGACAAGACACACGACTCATGCATAATTTCTGAACTCAGCCTTAGTGATTCAAGGTGCCTTTCCAAGGGTATAATTATTCTGATATGCCACATACAAATCAACCCACTAAAATTTATGTACTATCTCTGACTTATTGTTCATATTTGGTCACGCAGTGCTCGTTTCGTGTGAGACGGACGAAACACATTCAGTGGAAATCTGCCACGTTTACTTCGTGTGCTGACATGACACTTTCATTTCACGATTTCATATTCAGATATTCATGTCCATCTTAGAAGCCGTTATATCACCCATGTATATATAGACTTCCCTTTCAGTTTGATGACAAGACCTTTCATTTCTAAAATGGATCGCCATTCGTACCAGATTATATTCAGTGATGTTCAGAGTCCTGAATACATTCAGCATGGGTCTTCCACCAGGAAAATCGGATTATTTTTTTCTTCTGCCCTACAAGCATGTGTTATTGGCTACGAAGGATTTCTAGCTATCATTTATGGCACGACATCCTATATTCTCATTCAATAATCAGTCAATTATTTCAGAATTCTCCCAGATATATTACCAGAAGGAACTACTAATCACACCACCATTTATGGTTGTATTTTCTCCTTCCAAGTATTATTGATCTATTCGATCAACTACTAGACCCTAAACACTTTCCCAGATCGATTTACTATTAGGCTATCAATAGTTGGGAGTGGAAGAACAGGACACTTCCATGACTGTTCTTCGCACACGTTATGGTCATTTCAAATTCATGTTTGTGTATGTTAGTTCACGAATGCTCAGTAGTAGTTGGGGATTTGAGAAATCAAATTTTCATGAATTCTTGACGAGTGCGTCATTATGTTCATTGCTAACATTCTGACTTTCTTTAAGTCTAGAAGACACGAAGACCATCTTCACTCTATGTTACAAGATTTACAACAGAAGAATTTTACATTGAAATCTTTCTTGTACGTATGTTTTTATTACAGTGACACGCTGAATCACACTGTTTCCACGGTAAATTTTTACCATGACTAAGCCTACGTTTAAAGGAGAAAGTCCTACACCTAACTTATATGTCCCAGAAAAATCCTACGTTAAGAGACGTCTAATTTTTCCCAGACTCATAGCTCTCCAATGGCTATGTATACAGGTCCTACAAAGATGTATCATGATCCTAACCACCTTTTGGTGGAGAAGCGTGAAACAAGATGTAGTTATGTTCATATCTAAATACCTGACTTATCAGCAGGTTGAGATAGAACGCCAAGACGCTTGCAGTCATTTCAACCTTTAGAATTTTCGAATCGTCGTCCGACCATTTAAGTTATCATATATGTCTCTTTTCATCCGAAAGGAGTACGCAGTAGCAGATTATCAGATATTTTATAGCCGATTGATAGGTGTGTAAACACCCATCCTTTCATCACTTAATTCTGGCTAAAACAAGACCAAAACACGTATTTAATATCATTTGTTTGGAATTATGCGTGGTTTTTGTGTTTATTGTGTTTTCAGAGCTAACCGGATGAATATTAAAGAAAACATGGGATTGCACGGGTTTTATCAAGGAAAAAGACTAAAGTCGAAGTCTATTGTCCAAGAGATGCAAAAGATTTGAAGTCAATGGGCCTATTTGAAGATTTATCGAAGAAAAGGACCAAAGACGGAAGATTTACATATGTCGAAGAAACTCCAGTCTATTAAACGAAGAAATTAAAAGACGAGTTGAATTTAATCGACGACTAATCCCGAATCAGAATCGAAAACGTCAACTTTTCTGAAAAGACGAGAAGACAAGAAGAAAGGGAGAAAGCCCACTCACCAACCAACCACTAGGACTATAAATAGTTTCTTCCTTCACATTTTAGAGAGAGTTCATTTTTCTTTTTCCCAGTTTCCTTAGGATCGGTTCATCACCAACACCATTAGGGTGTTTGGTGATTTTTAATTTCTTTTCAATCTTGTAAGTTTTAATCAATTCTCTTGTTACTTTTACATTAATCTTTCAATCTAATCTTTCTATCCATCTTGTTCTTCATCATCTTCTATTGCAAGTTCTTAAGTTTTTTATTTGATTCAAGTTTGATCTTAAAAAGTTGTTGATTTAGTGTTTTTATTGGTGGGATTTGTTACTTAAGGTATTTAAATGATTATTGGTTGATTTGGTAAAACCTTTATGAGTATTTGGTGTTTAGATTGAAAAAACGTTTGGCTTCTGCTGTTTCTGTTCTTCGCTTCCCAGAACTTTCCGAACAGAGCCTTTATTCCGAATAGGCATTTGGACTCGTCCCCTATTCGGAATAATTTACTTATTTCGAATCATCTTTTGTTTATTCTCTTACTCGGAATATTTCCAATATTCCGCATAGCCAGTTTATTTTTCCTTTATTCGGAATCCTTCATTTATTCCGTATAGACTCGTTTTTCCGAATAGACCACTTTTTCCGCATAAGGTTAATTTTCCGCATAGACATATTTTCCGAATAGGGTCTTGTTTTCCGAATAGCATTCATTTTCCGAATAGGCCCAGATTTTCCGAATAGCACATATTTTTCCGTATAGGATTTCATCATTCCGAATAGAACAATATATTCCGCATAGTAATTGTTTTCCGAATAGGGTAATTTCTGTTAAGGTCTTTTTCATTTACTGTTTGATTTAAATTTTCAAGTCTAGCTTTACTGTTTTTACTGATTAGTAGATTAGAAAACCAAACCCATTTTTGGACACCAAGAACAAATTATTCCACTTTAAACTGAGATCAATTCGAGAGGATATCGAGAGTAATCTGAACCATACAAAATCCTTGTATCAAATGGCGCCGCTGCCGGCTCTTCTCGTTAAGATCAAAATTTTTTGTGAGAACTTGGATTTTGGGATCCGTTCCCTGTGAACGTTACTTTTTCATCAAAAATTTTCAAAAACAACTAAAAATATAAAATTTTCAAAAATACAAAAAATTAAAAAAAAAAAAAACATAAAAACCAAAAATATTTTTGCTTTGTTTTTCTTTGTTCGTTCTTTTGCTGGTGTATACGCACTCGATCCACGTCATATCAAGAGCCCGAGCCTCTCGATCACTTAGACATGGCCGGTGTACCACCTCCAAACAATAATAACAACAACAACCCACCTTTCAACAACATGAACAATAACAACAACAATGAGCCCCTTCCGGATAATCGCCCGATGATTGAATTGCTGCAAGCTCATGTAGATGGCAACACGGACCCAATTGTCATACCTCCAATTGCCGCCAACAATTTCGAGCTAAAATCAGGCTTTATCCAGATGGTCTCCGCTCAACCATTCTTGGGACGAACCATTGATGATCCACACGACCACATCAAGAGATTCTTGCAACTCACCAACACGGTCAAATTCAATGGTGTTCCACAAGAGGTTATAAGGTTACAACTTTTTCCCTTTTCTTTAGAGGGACAAGCCCGGCATTGGCTTGCTAAGGAACCGCCACAGAGTATTCTCTCGTGGACGGATTTGGAAACAAAGTTTATCAATTACTTTTTCCACCCTCTCGTACTACCGCATTGCGGAATGAAATCATAAATTTTGAACAAAAGTACGATGAGTCGTTCAGTGAATCTTGGGATCGTTATAAAGATCTTTTAAGAAAATGCCCACAACATGGTTTTACCAAAGTACATCAACTTAATACTTTTTACAATGGTTTAAGCATGAGTGACCAAGATTCACTGAACAGTGCCTCGGGGGGTAATCTTTGGGCTAAGACTTCCAATGCTGCTTGGGACATCATTGAGAATAAATCTCGTGTGCAAACCAAGAGTGTTCGGACCAATGTCGCTAGTGCTAGCACAAGTGACAGCGACAAGCGATTGGACAAAATCACTACGCTTCTTGAATCGCTTGTCACCCACACCGTCAGCAATAACAACAGCAACAACGCCAAAAACGCTCAAGTGAACGCTGTCAGCCAACCTTGTGAGATATGCGGTGGTCCTCACTCTTACACAACTTGTACCGCCACCCAAGACTACCCTGCTGAGAATGTGAATGCGGCATATGGCACCTATCCTCAACCTGCTTATCAAGCTAGACCTCAAGGTGACCGTAACTTGCTTAGCTACCGCAGCAACAACTATCTTTCACCACCTGGTTTCCCTCCTACCAACCCAAACCAACAACAAAACCTCAATCGCCCTCCTCAACAACAACAACAGCCTCGACAACCATACATCCCTCCTCACAAGCAGCAACAACCGCCTCAACGTAACAATCAAGTCTACCAACAACCTGCTTACCAACCACCTGCATACAATGCTCCTCCCAACCAAACCACCACTGCATTACACCAAGAGGTTGCAACCTACATGAGGACCAATGATGTGATTGTGGAAAATCTCCAACAGGAAGTGCGAAACTTGAAGGCAGACTTGGTAAAGCAAGGAAATGATTTAAGAGCCGACATGCGAAACATGTTGGATAGTCAGACGAATGACTTGAGGAACATGATGGCTAGCTTCTTCCAAGGTAATCAACCCTCTTCTTCGGGTACTCTTCCGAGTAACACCGTTGCGAATCCAAGAGGGGAGATGAAAGCAATCACCACTCGCAGTGGCAAAGGTACCAAGGAACCTGAGCTTCCTATACCTCCACCGGTGGTTGTGACTAAGGAGAACGAGTCACCTGCTCCTATTCCTCATCCTTCTCCTTCCCCAATTTCTCCACCTCTTCCTTCTACCCCTCCTCCACCCCAGGATGTGAGTGATCCTATTCTCCCAAAGCCTTCCTCTTCATCCAATATACCTTATCCATCTAGGTTGAGAAAAGAGAAGCTCAAAAGCAAGGACGATATTCAGGTTTCGAATTTCCTTAAAATGTTCAAACAACTGAATTTCAATATCTCCTTCGCTGAGGCTCTCGCTCACATGCCCAAGTATGCAAAAATGTTTAAAGATCTTCTGTGCGACAAGGAAAAGCTCCTCGATATTGCCAACACCCAACTTAATGAGAATTGCTCTGCAGTGCTCTTAAGGAAATTGCCAACCAAGCTTGGTGATCCGGGTCGTTTTCTTATCCCTTGCAATTTCCCGGGAGTAGAGAATTGCATGGCCCTAGCCGATCTAGGTGCCAGTATTAATCTCATGCCTCTAAGTGTGTGGAAGCAATTATCTCTCCCAGAGCTAGTCCCCACCAAAATGACTTTGGAATTAGCTAACCGTACGGTTGCTTATCCAGTGGGGATAGCCGAAGACGTCATTGTAGGAGTCGACAAATTCACCTTCCCTGCTGATTTTGTTGTCGTCGACTACGAGATGGACCCCCGTGTACCACTGATTGTTGGTCGTCCATTCTTGAGGACCGGTCTCACTCTCATCGATGTTGAAGCCGGTGAGCTTATCATGAGAGTGGGTGACGATAAAGTAGTCTTCAACATGGGAAAGTTGTCTAAACAACCTTATTCCAACGAGAGTGTTAATTGTATTGACGTTCTGGATGAGGCTTGTGAAGCACACTTTATTGATGCTTGCAAAAGTATTCCTTCCTCTCTTCCCAATGTTGAGACCGTGTCCTCTATTGATTCATCATTGTCTCTATTTGGAGATAGTGATTTATTTTGGAACACTCTTGAAGATACCATGGGAGATGCGAATTTAGCTACTAATGATTCTCCTATCGATGGGGATGAAGACATGAATTTCTTTGACAATCTTCTAACCGACGACAATCCTTCGCCTCCATCTCCCACGGTCATTGCTATCGATACTCCGACTTCGAATACGCCTCCCGTCGAAAATCCTCCGGATTTAGAACTTAAGGAGTTGCCGCCTCATCTCGAGTACGTGTTCCTTGACGACAACAAGAAGTCGCCCGTCATTATTGCGACGGATTTGAAAGATGAAGAGAAGACTCGCCTCGTTGTCGTGCTGAAAGCTCATAAGAAGGCTATCGCTTGGAAGATTTCGGATATTCGTGGAATTGATCCTCACTTCTGCACGCACAAAATTCTCATGGAGGACGACTATAAGCCCACAATTCAAAGCCAACGAAGGGTGAATCCAAAAATCCATGAAGTCATCAAAACAGAGGTTCTCAAACTTCTTGATGCGGGTATGATTTACCCTATTTCGGATTCACCCTGGGTTAGTCCAATCCATTGTGTGCCCAAGAAGGGCGGAATAACCGTTGTTCCCAATGAACACAACGAGTTGATTCCCACTCGTCTCGTTACTGGGTGGAGAGTTTGTATAGACTACCGCAAACTCAATGATGCCACGAGGAAGGATCATTTCCCTCTACCTTTTATGGACCAAATGCTTGAACGTTTAGCGGGTAATGAATATTACTGCTTTCTTGATGGTTTCTCGGGTTATTTCCAAATACCCATCGATCCCCAAGATCAAGAGAAAACTACATTCACTTGTCCCTATGGCACATTTGCTTACAAAAGAATGCCTTTTGGCTTATGTAATGCGCCCGGGACTTTCTAAAGGTGCATGTTAGCTATCTTCCATGACATGGTTGAACAAACCATGGAAGTCTTCATGGATGATTTCTCGGTCTTCGGGGATTCTTTCTCTTCTTGCCTTGCCAATTTGGAACGTATGCTCAAGCGGTGCGAAGACACTCGCCTAGTTCTGAATTGGGAAAAATGCCATTTTATGGTAAAAGAAGGCATCGTGCTTGGACATAAGATCTCGAACGCCGGTCTTGAAGTAGACCGTGCTAAAGTCGATGTTATCGCAAAGTTGCCTCCACCTTTAACCGTGAAGGGTGTGAGAAGTTTTCTGGGTCATGCGGGCTTCTACCGCCGATTCATCAAAGATTTTTCTCAAATCGCTCGCCCGATGACCCACCTCTTGGAAAAAGATACTCCTTTTATCTTCTCCAAAGAGTGTCTTGAAGCCTTCAACTCACTTAAGGATAAGCTAACTAAGGCACCCGTCTTGGTTACCCCTAATTGGGAGCTGCCCTTTGAGTTGATGTGCGATGCTAGCGACTTTGCTATTGGAGCGGTTCTTGGACAAAGAGTGAACAAACACTTCCAACCGATCCATTACGCTAGCAAGACAATGACGGGGGCACAATTGCATTATACGACAACCGAAAAAGAGCTTTTAGCTGTTGTCTATGCCTTTGAAAAATTTCGCCCCTATCTTGTCCTTTCCACCACCATTGTGTATACCGATCATTCCGTGCTGAAGTACTTGTTGACAAAGCAAGATTCCAAACCAAGACTTCTTCGCTGGGTTTTGCTGCTCCAGGAATTTAAAATCGAAATTCGCGATAAAAAAGGAGCAGAAAACCTAGCCGCGGACCATCTTAGCAGACTTGAGGATCCTTACCAAGGGGATCATCCGACCAACGAAATCAATGATTCTTTTCCCTTGGCGACCTTAATGTCTATAAACTCGAAGCCAAATGAAACCCCGTGGTTTGCGGACTTTGCAAACTATTTGGCGGGTGGAATTCTCAAGGAAGGGTTGACGTCCCAACAAAAGAAAAAGTTCTTCACCGACATCAAGACTTACTTTTGGGACGACCCTTACCTATTCAAACAATGTGCCGACCTGATTATTCGCCGATGTGTTGATGGACCGACAACGTCTGAAATCCTTGATGCTTGCCACAAAGGACCCACCGGTGGTCACTTTGGTCCCAACTACACCGCTAAAAAAGTGTTTGATTCGGGATTTTATTGGCCTACCATCTATCGTGACGCTCACGATATGGTTAAAAGATGTGATGTTTGCCAAAAACAAGGCAAGATCACACATAAAGACGAGATGCCTCAGAATTTCATTCAAGAGTGTGAAATCTTTGATGTTTGGGGTATCGACTTTATGGGGCCATTCCCTTCTTCTAAAGGAAACAAATACATCCTTGTAGCCGTTGACTACGTTTCAAAGTGGGTTGAAGCTAAAGCTTTACCTACTAATGACGCAAGGGTGGTTTGTAACTTTTTGAAAGCTCTTTTCGCTAGATTCGGTGTGCCTCGTGCCATTATTAGTGATCGTGGGACTCATTTTTGCAATGACCAATTCGCAAGAGTCATGGCTAAGTACGGTGTAAATCATCGTCTTTCCACAGCCTATCACCCACAAACTAATGGCCAGGCTGAAATATCCAACCGAGGACTTAAGCGAATTCTTGAAAGGACCGTGGGAGAGCATCGTGCCGCATGGGCTGATAAACTCGATGATGCTTTGTGGGCTTTCCGTACTGCCTACAAGACCCCGATCGGTTGTACGCCTTATCGTCTTGTGTAAGGGAAAGCGTGCCACCTCCCCATTGAGTTGGAGCACAAGGCTTACTGGGCCTTGAAGTGGGCCAATTTTGATATCAACAAAGCCGGTGACCTACGCAAGATCCAACTCAATGAGCTGAATGAACTTCGGAATGAGGCTTATGAAAATTCTTTAATCTATAAGGAAAGGACTAAGCTCATTCACGACACTAAGATCAAAAACCGAGAGTTCCATGTTGGAGACAAAGTCTTACTTTTTAACTCTCGATTGAAAATCTTTTCGGGCAAGCTCAAATCTCGTTGGTCCGGCCCATTCACCATCGCCCAAATTTTTCCATATGGTACTCTCGAGCTCGCTCAACCTAATGGACCTAATTTTAAGGTGAATGGCCAACGAGTGAAGTTGTACTTTGGTGAGGACACCTCTCAGGAGGTGATTCCATCCCTCACCACGTTCCCCATGAACTAATTTTGGGTCGAGTCAGGCTCGTGACTCGGTTATCAAAAACAAGCGCTCCTCGGGAGGCAGCCCGAGTATCTAACCCTTTAACCCCCTAAGTGTAGGGGAGGACCTATTTTGGTCGTTTGTGTTTGTGTGGTGATGTGATTACAGGGATAACTGCACTCTTGGAGACTTTGAAGAACCGTGCTCCCGTGTTATCCGAAATCCGGTTCTATCTCTCAACTATCGTGATTCAATTTTCTTCATAATCACATTTGAAATTGATCACTTTAGTCGTCTCTTCCTTAACTCGAGTTAACCAACGTGCACAATGTAATAAGTGTAGGGGAGACTTTTCCCACATGCTTAAATATTGAGGACAATGTTTATCTTAAGTGTAGGGGGGACTTCTATCAAAGTTTTAAGTGGACTTTTCCATGAAAATGCCTTCATTTAACCGGAAAATCCTATTTTTCAACATTTTTCAAATTTTTTATTAACTTTGGCCATTTAGTCTTAATTTTTAAATTTTTATCGTTGCTTTCATATGTATATATCCCGCAATAAAGTCAAAAATATTAATAAAGTGGTGTAGCTAGTTTTGAAATCTTTGACATATTAGGCCCGTTGCGTTTATTTTGACTCAACCCGAATAGACTTATCCGAGTTTATTCTAGCTAGTATCCTTAACCATGTAGACCTTAATTGGTTTATTAGGCTAAGTATCCACGAGTCTCATTACTTGAGATTTTAAATTGTGGAGGACGAGAAATGATAGAGTCAATTATAAGTCGGTATTCTTGCGCAAGCTCACTTGGTGTAATTATTTGCCTATTCTCCCATCACTTGCTAATAATTTATCTGCAATAAGTAAGGTCGTACGATTTGAAAAGTTACTTAGCTTCTAGCCCAAGATCGTTTAAAAGTTGCTCGGTAATGATAAGAGTTCATAGCCAAGGCATAACTTATGAAGCGGGGCGCGAAGATTGGCGAGTCCGAAAAGGCCCTAACAAGGCATGAGGATTCAATTTTATTGCTGAAGATCCGAAGTGATGTGAAAAGCATTATTCCCAAAATCAATATGAAGGATCAAGACTCACGACGAAAAGCAATCAACTCCCATAAAGATCATGGAGAAGTCTATCCGAAAAGACCCTAACAAGGTATGAGGATAAATAGATCCAAGTCCGAAAAGGAGGCGGATCGTTGTATCTTAAAATCCCAATTAGAGATTGAAGAAATAATCATGAAGTCGTGGTCAACAAAGTTGGAGTACCCCTCAAAAGTCTCCAAGTGAAGAAACTCTATTATGATGAGAAGACCATTATCTCAAGAACGTCTCTCGAAGATATGAAGTATGAAGTACATGCCAAATATCGGCCCGAGAAAGGTCTCAAATCATGAACCGAGTTATGCCAAGATATGAACTTTTTGATATCCCGAGAAGCAGTTTTAAAAGATTTTGTCCTTTAGCTAGCTATTGATCAAATCGTCCTACTTTGCTTTCAGCCTAAATAAACTATCGAAATAAGTCTAAAAATGCATCTTCATGATCATTCTAAGGCAAAAATAAAATATAAGAGATACACCTAGGAATAAGGGAGTTTAAGCATTTAATTAAGCCATGTGTGTAAGTGTTTGATTTGCTAACTTATAATAACAATGATCTCGTTTTTAAGCTTAGTTTGGGGAACGTGAAACTTGAGGGTGATAAATCTTCGCAGCACCAAAGCCCTAATGTAAGTCCTTGATTTCTTTACAAGTTATTTCCATCCTTTTGTTTATTTTAAAGTTTTAATTCCTTTTAGTACTTTAAACTTTTGTTTAGTAATATGTGAATAAGGCCAAGGTTGATTAATTATGAGAAAAGTGTAAAATTGCTTTATCACTAAGCATTGCATGAGGGCATGGCAATGGTTAAGTGTAGGGGATTTGATAGGTGTGTAAACACCCATCCTTTCACCACTTAATTCTGGCTAAAACAAGACCAAAACACGTATTTAATATCATTTGTTTGGAATTATGCGTGGTTTTTGTGTTTATTGTGTTTTCAGAGCTAACCGGATGAATATTAAAGAAAACATGGGATTGCACGGGTTTTATCAAGGAAAAAGACTAAAGTCGAAGTCTATTGTCCAAGAGATGCAAAAGATTTGAAGTCAATGGGCCTATTTGAAGATTTATCAAAGAAAAGGACCAAAGACGGAAGATTTACATATGTCGAAGAAACTCCAGTCTATTAAACGAAGAAATTAAAAGACGAGTTGAATTTAATCGACGACTAATCCCGAATCAGAATCGAAAACGTCAACTTTTCTGAAAAGACGAGAAGACAAGAAGAAAGGGAGAAAGCCCACTCACCAACCAACCACTAGGACTATAAATAGTTTCTTCCTTCACATTTTAGAGAGAGTTCATTTTTCTTTTTCCCAGTTTCCTTAGGATCGGTTCATCACCAACACCATTAGGGTGTTTGGTGATTTTTAATTTCTTTTCAATCTTGTAAGTTTTAATCAATTCTCTTGTTACTTTTACATTAATCTTTCAATCCAATCTTTCTATCCATCTTGTTCTTCATCATCTTCTATTGCAAGTTCTTAAGTTTTTTATTTGATTCAAGTTTGATCTTAAAAAGTTGTTGATTTAGTGTTTTTATTGGTGTGATTTGTTACTTATGGTATTTAAATGATTATTGGTTGATTTGGTAAAACCTTTATGAGTATTTGGTGTTTAGATTGAAAAAACGTTTGGCTTCTGCTGTTTTTGTTCTTCGCTTCCCAGAACTTTCCGAACAGAGCCTTTATTCCGAATAGGCATTTGGACTCGTCCCCTATTCGGAATAATTTACTTATTCCGAATCATCTTTTGTTTATTCTCTTACTCGGAATATTTCCAATATTCCGCATAGCCAGTTTATTTTTCCTTTATTCGGAATCCTTCATTTATTTCCTATAGACTCGTTTTTCCGAATAGACCACTTTTCCGCATAAGGTTAATTTTCCGCATAGACATATTTTCCGAATAGGGTCTTGTTTTCCGAATAGCATTCATTTTCCGAATAGGCCCAGATTTTCCGAATAGCACATATTTTTCCGTATAGGATTTCATCATTCTGAATAGAACAATATATTCCGCATAGTAATTGTTTTCCGAATAGGGTAATTTCTGTTAAGGTCTTTTTCATTTACTGTTTGATTTAAATTTTCAAGTCTAGCTTTACTGTTTTTACTGTTTAGTAGATTAGAAAACCAAACCCATTTTTGGACACCAAGAACAAATTATTCCACTTTAAACTGAGATCAATTCGAGAGGATATCGAGAGTAATCTGAACCATACAAAATCCTTGTATCACCAATGATCGTACGACTACACAACACTCTTTCAGCTATCAGATCAGATAAAGGTTCACGTTTGCGTTCATTATGTACGTTCACGTTCGCATGATTATTTCAGCTCGCTAGTTACTTCTCACGTTATCATTCACGACCTTGTTCACTTTTAGATTCCTTTTCATTCATTTTTATGATCAGCTTTCACTTCCACGTTCAGGACATCATTCACGTTCTTGATTGTATCCTATTTTACGATTTACGTTTCACTTTCATTCTGGAAAGATTGTAGGAAGCTTGGGAGACTAGACTCAAGTTTAGTACGACTTTCCGTCTTCAGACATACATTTCACGTCACAATTCACGTCTTATCTAGTATCATTGACTTTACCTCCAGTTATTGCACGTCCACGATATGTTCCAGATCATGTTACCCTACGTTCTCATGTCACGTTCACGATATATTGCACGTATTCTCGTTCACTTTATACGTTCACAATTTTTCATGTATCACGTTCATAATTGTTCACGTACTACGTCTCAATATGTCTCGTACATAAATACTTTGTGTGTGCTTATACCAGTAAGTATGACACTTAGTAATATATCGTTTCATGTATCTTCTCATGTTATATCTTATTCTCTTTTCTTCCATAAGTTCAGATATGTTCCCTTCAGTCATGTCATGTTCCATGTTCTCTACTGTCACGTCGCGTTCATGTCCCTTCCAGAGTATCGTATCTCTAATTCGAGGATGAATTATTCTTTTAGAGGGGAAGAGTTGTAAAACCCACATAAAAATCCTTAGAATATTACGTACATGAAATTTACGTATAAATTAAAAACTCATGATTTAATTATATACGACACGTATTGAGAACGTTTAATATATTTATTACGTATATTATTTTTAGTACGACAAATAACTACGTATTCTATTATTATTAATATATGACATGTATTTACGAATAATCAGTAAAATGACAAAGTACAAATTCGCGACATTTAAATCACGCGACACAAATAATTAACACGACTATTATTTAAGTATATTAAATTAACACGACAAGTCATTACGTATATAATAATTACGTTTAACACATACAATGATAACAAAGGGAATTTACAAGTTTAAAACATGAGTACGCGTAAGGTTTTAGCGAGTCGCGAAATAATTTTTTTTTTAAAAGGGGACTGTTTGTTTATACGGATGGAAGGGCCAAGAATGGGCCAAAGCCAATTACACACAATCTTAGACCGACTAGAAGAGAAAAAAAAAGAACGGGAGGAAGTATTACATATATACAAGGAAACTAGATCTTATTAAAACCCTAAATACAAACAAAGTCGACCGATTCTTTTCTTTTGTGAGTTACTGCCGTCGACTTCTCCCCTAAAACCAAGGAAGAAAAAAACGTTCTTTTAATCAAGAAACAAGGTACGTGATTCGTGTTTTATTGTTTAAAACTCTAACATGTTTTAGGTAATTGTTAGATTGTTCCTTTGTGTTTTGCACAATCATGTAATCAAAACCCCTTCTAAAACGAATTATGAACCTGTTGATAAACGTGGGTATACAAGATTTAAGGTGTTGTTTGTTGTTTTTCAGCCTACACGCAAGCCGAGACCAGTTTATGGTCTCGGTGGGGGTTTAAATCCACCAACAGGGGTGTTTTTAGACCAATCAGTGGCAATCCCAAACAACCCCATCAAGGGGTCTTGCTGTTTTAACAATGGGAACCGAGACGATATGGTCTCGGTGGTTAGTATATACAAAACAGTGGGTAGCAGTGAACCACCAGCAGGAAACAGTTAAGGCCAGTGGGTAGTGTTTAGATTTCAGCAGGTAAACAGGGGTAGTCGGGGTTAGCTTATGCCAAACAGGGGTTATAAATAAAAAAACAATGGGTCTGGGCTCGTATGTTGGACAACACTGCAGTCTATATGTTGGACATAACTGTTTTTAAAGATGTTGGACAGAACTATACAAGATATGTTGGACAGAACTGTAAAAATCATATATTGGACAACACTTTTTATTTATTTTATTAGTTTGTTTGTTTTGTGCGACCGGGACTCGGGTGTCTCGGTAGGCTTGGGTACGTTAGAACACTTCATAAAACAAGAATAATATTAGTATTTTTGACATGTTATAATTAAATAATTTACGTGACCTAAGTTATATTTAATTAACGATATTAACCCAAGTATTTGTTAGCGTAGTTAAATTAATAACTAGACTTAATTTAGTTACGTAATTATCAAGTTTTAGTAAAGTTTATTTATTTAGGCTTATCTTATTATTAGTTTAAGATCCCAAATAAATCACTCATTTTATTATTAACTAATAATTATTATCTTTAGCGTAAAGTATTTATTAAGTAAACTTTACTACATGATCACGAATTATATATTTTATGCTTATTAACATGTAAGAATATAAATTACGCTAATCAGAATACACGATTTAACTAGAA
Organism: Glebionis coronaria; assembly: GCA_025667525.1. NCBI lineage: Eukaryota > Viridiplantae > Streptophyta > Magnoliopsida > Asterales > Asteraceae > Glebionis > Glebionis coronaria. The sequence continues at coordinate 294,867,637 of CM046877.1, forward strand.
GCCGTAAAATAAGTCAAGAAGATATAAGACAATACAAGAACAAGTTAAGATTACGTCAAGTAATTAATAATTATTAAGTATAAGTTAACCAAGCGCCTCATACACTTCCCTCTTTATTATGTAGCATTTATGGAGTATGATCTTCTTCACGTTTTCATCTTCTAGGTTATTCTTCGTTGGCATTTACTGGACGTGAGGTACGGATATTCCGTCCTTCAGTATGGACAATTCCCTTTGCATGCTTGATTAGGTTATTCCATCTGTTATGTCATCTGTTTTCCCTGTAGTCATGTGTCTTAAACACGTCAGGAAATGTCACATTTATTTTAATTGCCATAGAAATATACATGCATGATAATTTCACCTAGTTATGGAGGTACCATAACCATAGCACTGGAGGCACCGGTGTTATGACTCTTCTGCGGGAGAGTGATTGCTCGCAGCGTCCCTTTACAAGTTTGGCCTTTATTATTATTATTTTCATGTGGGGCGAATGGGTGCATCCTAGTTTACAAGTTTACAAGAATTTCATGGTGAATGTGGTGTGTGTCTTGCATCCTTCACAAGGAGATGATCCCTCCTACCCAGACTCTTATGATTAGAGGCAGCCCCTCTAATAGCATGACGAGGTCACCCCTCTACGTATTCATGCACGTTGATATATTTCATGACCTGTATGAGCTTTTTGGCAGTTAAATTACAGTTTTCAGGATTAAACAACAGACTTTCAGTATTTACATGAACATGATACTTTTAGAATAAACCAGTTATTACAAGTTACAAGTTTATTACATGTCACCAGGTTTCCCATGACTTACATTATTCCGCTGCATTTTCATTATTATGCTTTCATTTCAGCCTTCACTTATGTTATGCTATTCCATGTTATTATTATATATCCGCGCACTGAGCGTCTCACTCAGCTGTTTTCTCTTTTCATGTCCCCAAAGGTCACAGGCATGGAAAGGTTACGCATAGGATGGGAGCTATTTTATGTTTTGTTCTTTCTGCACTACTCTTACTTTATGTTATGTTTATGAGTTTATGTTGGAGACCGATGTTTGATTCCGGTTATCCCTTATGGTCATGTAATGTTCTAGGACATTTACCTTATGCTTTGATATTACGCCATGATCATCCTGTGATATTCCATTGATCCAAATGGGGTGTTACATAAGCTATATAATATACTTATATTTGAGAGGAATTTTAACTAGATCAAAACCTTTGCAAGCTCCACATCCAAGTGAAACCTTTTTCTAAAGGCCTGAGTCTTTAACTCCAATATAATCAACTTATTTCAAGCTTATAACAAGCTTTTCACCCACTGTTCATCTCTTCATTAGATGAGGCAGTTTTCATCAACCCTATATTCTAACTTTTTTTTGTTATTTGATGAACTTCTTTAGCCTTTTGAGAACAAAGCTCACATAGACTTATTCAAGCTTATGTAAGACTAAGCATGACCTTTAGAAAAGGGATTATATCAAAGATCTTATAACTTAAAAGAGAAATTAAGGCAGAAATCAAAGTAGAACTAGAATAGAGAAAATGTAAAGAACTAATTGAAACTGAAATTCAAATTTTATTAAACTTAAAACATTACAGTTTGAAAGAAAAACATAATAAGAATTAAAAAAGAAAGAATTTAAATAAGGAAGTTACATGAGAATTACAATAAAACCTAGTTTATAGGGAAATTTGAGCCTTCTAGATGAATTCCCAGCTTTATCTCCTCTCTCTAATGGTTTTAAGGACAACCCTTGGATCTTGCTTGATAAGTAAGCTTCAATCTTGTCCATTTGATCAATTTTGGAGATTTTTCTTTTATCACACGGATTGCTGAGGTGGAGGAATGTTTGATGTGGCTTATGCTTTCATGATTTAGTGCAAATTACATCTCAAGTTATGCTACTTCCCACGTCTTTGGGATTGCCAGGCTGGAGTCTTTTGATGACTAGGTCACATGGGGTGTGGGATGGGCTTGTTAGCTGTGTGGGAATGTTTAATTATGGTTTAATTGCATTAGTATCTCAATAAGTGAAAACGTCCTTTTTTGAATGTCATTTGTTAAAAAATTTAGGAGATGGACGAATAGTGATTTTGGGCGGGGTAAGTTTTTATAGTTGTTTGACCGAGTTTGACCAGCCTCATCTTTACAACCTTGGCATAAATGGTCCCTACAAGTTTTTGAAACTTGTTTTTCTTTATTAAAGATATTTCAAGCTATGGCAAAACTGGTCCTCGTCTTTGATAACATTCTTTAAGGCCTAATAACATTCATTAACTTTTCACTTATGGAAGTTTTAGTCCTTGTGGTTTTAAAGGATAGAAAATGAATTTCCCAAGGACTAGTTTGGTATTTTTGGGATTGTTGAGGGTCCATTTTGGTATTTATGAATAATGGAGGGTGGTTCGTGTAACTTTGGGAAAGTAGAGGGGTAAAATGGTAATTTGGTGAACGTTCAAGGGTATTTTGTTAATTTCAAGGGTTTCCAAACTCCGTTTCTTTGATATTCCGGATTCATCTTTGTGCTTTTCTTCCAATCCTGTGTTCGTTGTTTCTTGACTTGATCATTTTTCTTGTCTTTTCTTGATATCCGTACCTACATATACACAAATAACAAACACATGTATTTATTGCACATTTAATGATTATTTGACCGTTTAAGCTCGTTTTTTCAAGGAAATAAGATAGGTGCTTATGCTCTTATCACTTACACATTAAGATAAAAAAACATAAACTTTTATTTTAAAAACATTTACTATTCACAAATATACGGATTACATGTATTATTTTGTTAGGGTCTTTTTGGAACAAGGTCCTCATACCTTGTTAGGGTCTTTTTGGAACATGACCCTCATACTTTGTTAGGGTCTTTTTGGACTTATACAACAAACATAATCTTATACCTTGTTAGGGTCTTTTTGGATTAACCAATCTTCGCATCCCGTTTAGATAAGTTATGCCTCCATGTATACTTTATCTAACAATATGTAACTTTTAATCGATCTTATTCTAGAAGTTAAAAACCTTATAAACCGTATGAATCCATTATTAGCAATCTATTTATATACGTTTATTGATCTTGATGAGAGAAAATGCCACAATTATTATACATGAGTTTTTAAAAAAACTCCAAATGTTCTACGTTTAGCATTAATGAACTTGATGACCATCGATTGTCATTTAAACCACCATTTAACCAAACTTTTCCAACAATTACATTTTTTTCTCATATGATCCACTAGTTTTAATGCCCGTGCATGCACGAGACTTAAACATAAATGATATATTAAGTAATAATTTTGTTATTGCAATTTGATGTATATTATGTATCTTTTTTAAGACCATCTAATGTGTATATGTTTGATTATCTTGTTGTTTTACTGTGTACCATATAAATGAATATAAAGTGAAATGTTAGCTATAAACAATGTGTGTTTAGTAACGTATAACGAATTTGAAAAATCGGGGATAAATCGCTTGGCGGGGATTAAGCGCCACGATTTTCATTAATCGGTCTTATTAACCGGTTTGGTCAAAATCAGTCAAAAATCGGATAAATCGGGTATATATCAGGGATAAATCGGGCAAATCGAAAAAAAGAGATAAATCGGACAACTCGGTTTCGGATATATATCGGTCAAATAGGAAAAAATCGGATAAATCGGCCTAATCGGATATATTTTTTAAAATTTTATAATTTTATACATAAAAAATCCAATCCGATTAATCCTCGATTAATCCCCGCCAAACCGATTAATCGCTTGGCGGTACCCGACCGCCGAGGTAGCGCCGAACGATATTTGCAAGCTTGGTTGTAATATGTATAATCTCGTCTATTTATTTTCTTCTCACACCGATGTTTGAGGTTCTGCATTCATTTTGATATTTATATTCGTGTTAATAATAATTTACATAGATTGCATTGATTGACTTTGTTAAGTGTCAAAATAAAGATTAGGGTGTAAACGAGATGAGACAGCTCACGAGTTACTCGAGATCGACTCGTAAGCTACTCAAAATTGACTCGATCTAAACGAGTCGAGCTCGAGCTCGAGCTAGTCGAGTATATTTTCGAGTCGAGTTCGAGCTTCATAATACTCGACTCGTGAAGCTCCCGAGCCTTACCGAGCCTTAATTAAATTATACTTTTACCCTTCTGTATACATAAGTCGAGTCGAGCTTCATATACCGAGTATTTAACGAGTTCGAGCATGAAATGTGGAAATAATCGAGCTCGAGTCGAGTTTCGAGCTCGAGTATTATATGACGAGTCGAGCTCGAGCTTGAAATATAAAGCTCGATCGAGCTCGAGCCAACTTTCGAGCTCGAGTTTTTGCATTCGAGTCGAGCTCAAGCTTGGCAGTACTCGGCTCGATTCGACTCGTTTACACAAAATAGACAATTATTTGTGTTTTTTTTTCAATATTTATAATTATGTGATTTGTTGATTTTTTAATATTACATATATGTTATATTTTTTAATATAAAAATTATAGGTTATAAAGTTTAAGGGTTATTCTGTTTATTTTTTAAAGTTTCTAAAAATATGAAAAAAATATAAGTTTACATGTAAGTCCATCTAATTATTTAGAATTCAACTACTAAAATTTTATTAATCTCTTCTTTTTTAAAAATCTTTTTATTTTCACAAATTTGACACATATATTTTTATGTGTTTTTATCAAACTCTTTCACCAAATTTTTTAATTTTAACTAAATTTAATTTAATTTTGACTTTTTAAACCAATCATCATTGCTTTATTTTGCTTATGTGTCAAAATCAAACTATTTGATTGGTCTAATTATTCTTTTTACAACCACCACTTTTCATTAAAAATCTTAAAAAATCTAATCTCTCGTTCCTTTCTCATTTGCTTCATTCTTTATATAACTAAAAAAAATTAAAATATGAAAAATTAAAATTAGAAAAAGAAATTAATAATATTAAAAAAAGACAATAAATACGAAATGAGTAAAAAAAAAAAGGAGTAATACTAAAGGCAAAACCAAAAAAGCTACAAGCCCTCAGCCATTAATCAAAAGGGCGTATTTGGAATCACAAGGGGCTGAAAAAGCAAAACTGATAGTAAGTAGGGGTGAGCATCGTTCGGTTTGGTTCGGTTTTTGTATAAAACCGAAACCGAACTAACAAATTTCGATTTCTGATTTTTATGAACCATTCGGTTTCGGTTTTGTGTCCGTTTGGTTTTTCGGTTTTTGATTTACTTTCGGTTTGATTTTTCGGTTTTTTTGGTTTCTATATGATTTATCGAGCTTCGCTTTTACAAGTCAATTTTGAATATACCATAAACCGACACGTTAAAAGCTTTAAATAAACAATAAAAACAAGAAACACAACATTAACAATAAGAAAAAAATATCATATAAAATCCTAAAAAAAATCATTTATGTGTATAAATCAACATAATAGCAACGATAAAAATCTAATTAAAAAAACAATCGAAAAGAAAACTTATTATTTAATCATGTTCAATAAGCATATGAAAAAATGATTAGTTATTAAACATGATATAATTAATCTAGCGTAGCATATTCATCGTCCATTAGCTTCGACGTGAACTTATATATATATATATATATATATATATATATATATATATATATATATATATATATATATATATATATATATATATATATATATATATATATATATATATATATATATATATATATATATATATATATATATATATATATATATATATATATATATATATATATATATATATATATATATATATATATATATATATATATATATATCAAATATCAAATCAAATCAAATCAAAACCCTTATATAGGAAGGATGGTGAAACAATTCTTTAAATACAAAATTCTATAAAAATGACACATGTAATTCATTAAAGGGTTTCCATAAATGCTTCAAAAAGAAAATAGGAATTACAAATGATGCTTTAAATACAAAATTTCTATAAAAATATATAAGGAAGGATGGTGAAACAATGCCTTAAATACAAAATTCTATAAAAATGATTCCATAAAATGCTTCAAAAATAAAATAAGAATTACACATGATGCCTTAAATACAAAAATCTATAAAAATATATATAGGAATAACAAATGATGTCTTAAATACAAAATTCTATAAAAATATATAAAGAAAGATGGTGAAACAATGTCTTAAATACAAAATTGTATAAAAATGATTCCATAAAATGCTTCAAAAATAAAATCGGAATTACAAATGATACCTTAAATACAAAATTTTATCAAAATATATATATGAATTACAAATGATGTCTTAATTACAAAATTCTATAAAAATATATAAGGAAGGATGGTGAAACAATGTCTTAAATACAAAATTTTATAAAAATAATTCCATAAAATGCTTCAAAAATAAAATAAGAATTACAAATGATGCCTTAAATACAAAATTCTATAAAAATATATATATGAATTACAAATGATGCCTTAGATACAAAATTCTATAAAAAATATATAAGGAAGGATGGTGAAACAATATCTTAAATACAAAATTCTATAAAAATGATTCCATAAAATGCTTCAAAAATAAAATATGAATTACAAATGATGCCTTAAATACAAAATTCTATAAAAATATATAAGGAAGGATGGTGAAACAATGCCTTAAATACAAAATTCTATAAAAATGATTCCATAAAATGCTTCAAAAATAAAATAGGAATTACAAATGATGCCTTAAATACAAAACTCAATAACAATATATATAGGAATTACAAATGGTTCCTTAAATAGCAAATTCTATACAAATATACAAGGAAGGATGGTGAAACAATGCCTTAAATACAAAATTATATAAAAATGATTCCATAAAATGCTTCAAAAATAAAATAGGAATTACAAATGATGCCTTAAATACAAAATTCTATAAAAATATATAAGGAATGATGGTGAAATAATGCATTAAATACAAAATTTTATAAAAATAATTCCATAAAATGCTTCAAAAATAAAATAGGAATTACAAATGATGCCTTAAATACAAAATTCTATAAAAATATATATAGGAAATACAAATGATGCCTTAAATACAAAATTATATAAAAATATATAAGGAATAATGGTGAAACAATGCCTTAAATACACAATTCTATAAAAATGATTCCATAAAATGCTTCAAAAATAAAATAGGAATTACAAATGATGCCTCAAATACAAAATTCTATATGTATATAAGAATTACAAATGATGCCTTAAATACAAAATTCTATAAAAATATATAAGGAAGGATGATGAAACAATGCCTTAAATACAAAATTCTGTAAAAATGCACAACAATAATATTAATTTCAAAAAAAAATTAATGTAAAAACGTTATTCATAACATTAACATATACAAAATTTATTACCTCATAAAATTCAAAAATACATAAAATATTTATATAATATTATTAAAATTCTAAAAAAAATTTATGTACCAAACTTATTCATACCGTTAACGTATGCAAATTCAATTAACTTTAATATTCTTAAATAATAAAATATCTTAAACTACGTTATTTTTGTCTATTCTATGCTACAATATTAAAATATAAATGTCATAACTAACACTATATATACTAAACTTCTAATACAAACACACATAAATTCAATTTTCATTAAAAATATATATACTTAAAGCTAGCCTGTCCACCGGGCGGGTATAAAGGCTAGTATATATATATATATATATATATATATATATATATATATATATATATATATATATATATACATACATATATATATATACATACATATATATATATATATATATATATATATATATATCTATATATATATATATATATATATATATATATATATATATATATATATATATATATATATATATATATATATATATATATATATATATATATATATATATATATATATATATATATATATATATATATATATATATATATATATATATATATATATATATATATATATATATATATATATATATATATATATATATATATATATATATATATATATATATATATATATATATATATATATATATATTCTTATGTTTATAAAGATCGGTTCGGTTTATATCGGTTTTCTTTAATGTTAAAACTAAATCGAACCAAAAGCATCGGTTTTTTCAAAATACAAAAACCGAACCATCGGTTTTTTAATCGGTTTCGGTTTTTTAGGTTTCGGTTCTTCGGTTTTTTCGGTTTAGGTTGTTTCTTGCACACCCTAACATTCATCAAGAACCAAAACAGGGTTTAACATTGAAACCCTAATTGATAAAAAAAAAATGGGTGATAATGAGAAGGGTTTCAAGAGTTATGTGTTAATCCACAACATAGCAAAGAGGCACAACGTAGGAACCTTAGCTCGCAGTGCTACAGCATTCGGTGTTTCTGAACTCATTCTTGTCGGCCGTCGTGACTTCAATTCTTTCGGCAGCCATGGCTCCACTTCCCATCTCCCTTTTCGCCATTTTTATTCGCTTTCTGATGCCCGTATTTTTCTTAAAGTAGTCATTCTTATTATTGTTTTATTAAAAAAAAAGGTTATTATTATTGGGTTTCTTTTGATATATTGTGTCTTTGCAGGAAAATGATTGTGATATTTGCGGTGTCGAGATTACCGATGATGCGGCTGCGGTGAATGGGCATCCGTTTAAGAAAAACACCGCTTTCCTTCTTGGCAACGAGGTATCAAACCGTTACATTTTGGTTACATGTTGCATTGATATAATTATGTTTAGTACATAAGTAAATGAACTACTTTGATCCCCTTACCTAGTTACTTTTTTCTTGCGGCAAATGCTATTGTTTAAAAAAAAAAGACATTAGTTATGCCTGCTGTTAGTAGTCAGTGTTATTTTTTAGGTGCTGTTTGAGTAACAGTGTCACAGAGCTTTTTATTATTATTTTGGGTGTTTTGCTTCGTGTGGTTCATCAAGCATGTGACTTTTCTTGGTCATGCAACGACTCTGGGCTATCCAAAAGGGTAGTCGCCCTCGGATTAGTCGTCTCACAATGTCGAGTCGGAAACCCAGGTATACCCAAATAAGAATGTAATTTCTAGGGTTTCGCTAGTTATTCTCAAGGAAATCATAATGACCGCAATAGAAAGTAGTTAATTTTCCAACTAGAAACTGTAGATATGATTTTGTGGGAAAGCCTTTACCTTGATAAAGTTTTCTTGTTATATGGAAACACATGTGTAGAGCACTTTTTTTCTTTTTCTTTTAGTTTAAAGTATGTGAATCTGATGATCTTCACAAGAGGCTGCTTTATAATCTTGATCACTAGTTTTGTTTATCTGTCTTGCAATTTGGTGTGAAAGTTTCTATCCACTCACTTATGATGGGGACAATCAGGGTTGTGCTTTTATCTCATGTAATCAGAATGCTTAGCTAAAAGGTAAACGGGTCAAACTGGATAAACGCTGAAGTCTATTTTTTATGCATACAACGTTCTATATATTTATGGGTATCCATGGTTTCCGACATATTGGCCAACTAATCCACGGGGTTTGAACCCACCACCACACAGGCTCAAAGCCTCAAACAAGGTAAAGCCCTCCCTTTTCAGGGGTTGGTATGGCCACTTCAAGGTTGGTTGCACCTAGCAGGAATTGAACTTGAGACCTCACACATTTTAGAGTGATAGCCACAAACCCTTTTGCCACTAGGCCACCCTTGAGTGGTTACAACGTTCTGTATTGCTATCAATGTGACCCTATCAGGTTTTACTTATCACCCTACCCTTTCATCTTCCAGGCTGATAGTTATTAAAATTGCTTCAGTTATTAGTATTGCTACCATTTTGCACGTGCTTTATTTGCTACATTTATTCCATTGATCTTAAATGTGCATTACATTCCAATTTTTTTTATCCTTTTGCAGGGTAGTGGGTTATCTGCAAAAGAATGTGAGGTTTGTGATTACTTCGTCTACATTCCTCAATATGGGTGTGGTACCGCTTCCCTAAATGTCACTGTTGCAGCTTCCATTGTTCTACATCACTTTGCAGGTACATTACCTTACTTATTATAGTGTCAGTCAGTGAACCAAATAGATGTTCACATTAGGTTCTGATACTCAGCTATACGAGACTTGATGAATTTTCCAAGGTCAGTGACTACACACTACACAACATTTGATGATTGCAATTTAGCTTTTAGTGACTAACATATTCCAGTGACTACACACTTAGGGGTGGCAATTTCTGACCCGACCTGAAACCGACACGAAAATTAACAGGTTTGGGTTGAATATATTGAATCTTAGGTCAGGTTTGGGTCGGCCTATCTGACCCATTTATTAAACAGGTTAGGTTTGGGTTGGAAAAAAATTAAGTAGGTCGACCCCACAACCCTTTTAAGATTTTTTTCCTTATATTAAAAATGAATAATATTTTACCATACGTGTTAACTAGGTTAAATAGACCGAACATAAACACATTTAACATGTTTAACACGTGTAATGTGTATACTTTTATATATAAAACTTGTTAAATGGATCAATATATAAATGTGTTTAACCTATTCAACCTATGTAACATATTCAACGTCAACTCAAATATATACATGGGTTAAATGGGTTAGGTTCGGGTTATGTGTAAACGGGTTAGGGTTGACATAACTGACCCGATTATTTAAATGGGTTAGGTTTGGGTTGGGATTTTCTGACCCGCCAACCTGACAACCCGAACCCACTAACCCGAACCCGACACGAATTGCCACCCCAATACACACTACATAACATCTTTGACCAACATATTTCGGTCCTTAATCTTCGATGTCAACAACAACGTCAATTGTTTCTCGATAACCTCTTGTTATTAAATTAGTGCTACATAAAAAGTAACACTTGCCAAACACGAGAGAATCCATTAATGCAATGTTCTTATCCTGTAAGGGTTTTACGATGCTCATTTGACTGATGCGAGAGTACAAAGTGCACACCCCAAGATTTGATGCAATTCCATAAATAAAGCTTTACTGCTAGCAAAATAACAAAGTAGAAACACAAAATTGGTAGTAGATATAAGATTTGGAGGATCTAGATTCAACACAATGGTAGCAAAAATTCCCAGAGATTTATAGATATTTAAATGTGAAAATACCTAGTTGTGTGAGTTTGACCACTACTGTTTGCAAGCTAAAAAAGTGGATCTAGTTGAATGATTAAATTGGTCTTTCCTTGTGATAAAGAAACAAATATTTACCATCTTCTGTATGATTTTCGTAATTACATTTGAGCTAGGGGCACTTCTCTATTTTTACCAAGTCAAGAGGTGGTGTGGCATCAACCAATTTTACTTTGTCGTTGGATAGGTTCAAAAACTTAAGAACTCTTCATAAATTAACGACAATGTACAAAAGAAACTTTGTAGTGCGCGTTGTGAAGGAAATAAGTGGTTATATGTATTTTTTTTCTCCCATCAGGCTCTCATGAGTTTTTAAACTTATCAACCTGCAAAATACAAGTATTGATGCAACAATCATGTCGATTTGGCAACCAAATAAGAGTGTTATGTGGTTCAAAGGATTCACAATCTCATGGCAATGGTGAGAAGAAATCGGGTTTTAAGTTGAGTCAAAATCGATCAAATAAAAGTTTTCTGTTTCACTCATAAATAGAGGCGCTTAGTCTTAAATTTAAAATCATGATGTTTACATCAAAATATTCTCTAATTCCCTATGATTTTTTTATTGCTGTTGTGTTAAATTCAGTAATTCATTTTCTTTTACTTTCTTTTTTCTCGACCACCTGTCATGTATTTTGGTTCTATTGTTTTAGTCACAATAAACCGTTTAAGAGACTGCATCAGATTCTGAGGTGTGCGGCACATGCTTGCGTCAATTAAATGAGTGTTGTAGGAACATTAAAGCACAAGTATATTGGCTGGGTGGTTTCTCTTTTTTTTCAATCAGTGTTATTTGTGATGCGGAAACAGTCAAAGTATTTCCATGCTAGTCACTGTTGCTTTCACCAATGATTAAGTAGCTGAAATCTGTCACTTGAAACTCCTATGTTGCACTAGTATCTGCTGTATTTATTTGTAGTGTAGGTTTCATATTCCAAATTTAGGTACTTGGGTTGTTAGTCTGTTATAGTTCAAATTACACAGGGACTCATAAGCTCCTTCTCTAAAGATCAGGGACTTGTTTTATACTAGTAACTCTAATAATTAGTTTGAGTTAAGTTAAAAGAGGGAAAAATACATCATTGTGATAGTTTGCAAGTCTGATTAATACTGTCGAATTTAGTGAACTGTTCACACTAGATTATTATGGTGTATTCAGCTGGTGATCAGTGCACTTAGTAATTAGCTCAATTGATTCGTCGTGTGTGGCTTGTTAGTTTATCGCAGTTTGATGCTTATAATTGTCACGCTGCCTCCTTTTTGTGATTCAAATGGTTGTACAGTAGTAATCTTAGCTAAAATACTATTAGAAAAATGTTGCCTAAATTATCATAGTTTCCAAACTGAGCATCAAAATCTTCAGAGCGTCTGCAATACATAATTTTGAAACATAATAGGAGTATAACAGAACTTCGCTTCTCTATTCTCTAGATTGGGTTCTCTTTATATATCCTGACATCAGTTAAAGATGGGGGTGTAGTTGTGCTCTATATCTGATATCTCTCTCTTCTCTACTCTATATAAAGAGAAAACACATTTGCTTAAAACTCTCGAAGTGAGAACTGCGAAATTACTAATCTACCCATACTACTCCCTATTATACTTCACATTTATATACTTTCTTTCCATGACTACTTATAAGTTGAAAGTTTAACCCAATAAACAATGATCATCCATTTCATACACGAATCACTTGATCACAATTTCGCAACTATAGTTATTTGCGGCTACATTATGAAACAAAGCTTAATATAGGTAAAAACAGATTAACTACAAATTCAACAACTTACTCAATACGTGCATATACAAACACTCCCTTGATCAAGAATGAAACTGAATTATTCAAGCTAACATTAGGTAGATTGATAGGTACAAACAGGTTAATTAACTATTACAGTATTTACTAAAGTAATAGTTTGGCTGTTTTCATATGTTTTTGTATTATGTTTGATGGATGTTATTTGCTTCAGTTTGGGCAGGATTTCCTGAGCGAACCCGTGATGGGAACAAGTTTATTGTGGCAGAAAGACCAGTGCATAAAGTTGGGCGTAACTTCTCTACTGAGACAGCAGAGTCTGTTACCGAGGAACGCAAACTTAAAAGAGAAAGCGAGGGATTTTTTGACAAAATGGAAGAAACTGATTCTTCTGATAATCTTTTAGATGCAGTTTTTGGAGATTAATCTTATTTATGAAAATATTTTGGCATCCAAGTGCTAACAAACACTACCTGGAGTTTTACCTGGCCTGCTCTGAAGAGATGAAGTGTCTGTTTTCATAGCTAAATCAGGTGATAATGTAGTAAGTTAGTGTGTGACTGGTGACATGGTATAAGTTTGTAGCTTTTATAGTGGTGCTTGGTGTAATGAAATATTGTACTTTCTGTTAGCATGCCGCTGCTATAGCATTGTGTTAAATGTGGACTACAAATTGATGGAAAAGGTTGTGCTGTTAGGCCATGACAAGCATGATGAGGTTGTTAGGCTTCAAAAGACTGTTTGATTGTTGTATACAAGGTCATTATCATTGTTTTCAAATGTTTTTATTGTCTTTAAATGAACTTCTGTTAAGCATTGAAACAAAGTCAAGACTGATGGCGGACCACTGCCGTCCCATTCTTGAGTGAGCTGGAGCGCAGCCATCTTATCCACATCTAGCTATCGAAAGAAGAAGCTTCAATCTTCACTCACTGCACATCCACATCTAGCTATCCAAAGAAGCTTCAATGTTCACTCACTGCAAAGGTCTACAGTCAAATATTCTCTAAGTAATAATTTTGTTATTTCAATCTTACATTTTTTTCTAAATCATGTTGCTAGGGTCAAAAAATTTCTTTTTGCCCCCCACTATGTATGTGTTATCGTGGTTCCGTCACTGCTCCATTCTCCGTAAAATACAGGATTGACTAAAATATTCTGTGAACTCAGCAAACCGAATTCACTCGTTTTATCATATCTTGAAAATTTATGTAATCTAAACTTAAAAATCCATAATGGAATGGAATGGGTGCCAAAATATGAAGAGAATATTCACTTATTGAGATGACCCTTCTTTAAACGCAAGGGGCGAGTTGTTCCTTCCAACCCGTGCTTCACGTCACATTATATCTTGGCCCCATTTATATTATAATATCGAATCATATTTCACATTTCTAACTTTAAATATATAGAATTATTTAAAATGTCAATACCATACTATAACGACATATAATACTTGTTTACGTATCTGTTAACTTGGAATCTAACCCCCCCCTCCCCCCCCTCCCTCCCCCCTCCCCCCCCTCCCCCCCCCCCCCCCCCCCCCCCCCCCCCCCCCCCCCAATACATGGAGAAATCCGACACCTCGGACGGCGTCAACCCGCCACCTGGGTTAACCAATGACGAATTCGGCCACTTAAAGTCACAAGTGACCGAATTCCACACATACAACGTTACATCAAACCAATGTTCCTCACTTTTAGCCCAACATATGAACGCGCCTGTGGAAGTTGCGTGGTCGGTAATCAGACAATTCGACAAGCCACAAATATACAAACACTTCATTAAAAGCTGTAGCGTAAAAGAAGGGTCAACAATGACACAAGGGTGCACACGTGATGTGATTGTCATATCTGGGTTGCCAGCAGACACTAGTACGGAAAGTCTAGATTTGCTAGATGATGAGAAACATGTGATGGGGTTTACTATTATCGGTGGTGAGCATAGGTTGCGAAACTATCGAGCTGTGACTACTGTGCATGAAATTGTGCCTGGTAAAAGTATTGTTTTAGAATCGTATATAGTTGATGTGCCTCAAGGGAATACTGAGGAAGATACGCGTTTTTTTGCTGATACGGTTGTTAAGCTAAATTTGCAAAAACTAGCGTCAGTCACAGAAGCTATTGCCAAGGGAGCACACGCTAGTAGTAGTAGTTAAGCAGCGACGGATCCAGAAAAAAAAAAAAAAAAAAAAAATTAAAAATGCTGTTCTTCTATAGGATATAGTTTGATTCAGGAAAAAAAAAAGGGAGAATGTGGTAACATTTTACTACCTTTTACTATCATTTATTTCATATTTAATACTCTTAATGTTGCATTATTGTCAAATGGCAGTATTGGGTCCGGTTGTTACTTGTCAACGTTTCTTGTTTTTATTATTTTCTTCAATTTATATTTCTAACTGAAACAATGCAACTATTTTTTCTTGCACATTTCGTTCATCCTTGAAATACACCAATTACTCTTTGTAATATGCTTACGAATAGTTTTCATATGAGACTTTTTACAAGAAATAGCATAATACACTCTAAAGTAATTGTAAAAAATCTATTTAATTGTATAAAGATTTGTAAAATTAATTGAGCAAGAGAGTATCACCGATTTGGATCATAAGAGACTTGAGACCGATCGGTTCAATGACCTTTCACTTTCTTGCATATTTGTAATGTTTTGGTGTAATGGAGTATCTTGCGTGTTACCGAGGCACTAAGTCTCTCGACCCGAGTTCGAATCATCTCACGAAGAGAATATCAACCTGCCATAACCTCCCCACATGGAGACTATAACTAAATACATCCATCCAACTGAGCTAGACTTCATTTACATATTTGTAATGTGACACTGTATAAATTGTGCATCGATTGTGGCTTGAAGAAATGTTAGATACTAGGATAATATTCGTTTTTGCAAAAAGATCTCATGAGAAGTCTACACTTAAGCATAATCATGTCGAAGTGGTATCAATTTTTAAGTTAAATAACTAACACTAATGAGTTTTATAATTGTAATTGGACAAATCAATAGTATCAATGTAATTAGACAAATAACTTCAATAAGTTATTTTTTGATAAATATCATTAGTTTTTTTTTTTAACGGCGAGTTAGTAGTTAGTGATTCACCTTCTCCTTAGGGGGATAAACCCCACTCCTGCTTCTTAATTCGGGTCCCTGAAGATTCTTGGTGAGACTCGAACTCGAAACCTCTCCAAGAATACCTCCCCAAAGTTACTTTTGATGGCCAACTCAGCTGATTTGATAAATATCATTAGTAAAGTTGGAATTCAAAATATATTATTTTTGTTCGAGTAAGATGAACCTTATTCGATTAGTAGTCAGCAATCACTACTCATTAGTCAATACAAAAACTTGTTTTAACTTTTTTATTGGTCGAGCTATTTAATCATTTATAGAATCGTCCTGTCCCATAAAATAACTAAATGGTTTAAAATCGATTACTCTGTTTTTTCCTTTTCCTTATGGGTGTGTGGGTTTCAACACCTTCAACTAGGGTGAACAGAAACCGTACCGCAAACCGTAAAACCGCAAAAATCGTAAAAAATCGTATCACAAAAACCGCACCATAACGAAAACCCATGGATCAGTCTTAAGAAAAAAGAAAACCACAAAATGCGGCGCGGTTTCAGTTTTACCCCTAAAACCGCACCACAAAATCCGCACCGCACCGCACATAAGTTATATAATACCGAAAAACGACATATTGACTATTTAACGTGTGTTTTAAGGGTTCTAGTGCATATTATCATTATTATTCTAGTGTGTGTTTACATTAAATATATGCATTGTTATAACCGAAAATACCAACATTGTGAAACAAAAACCGCAAAAACCCACAATAATTACTATATAAATAATAGGTGGTGGTGCGGTGAGGTTAAAATCCGCAAAACTCACAAAACCCGCAAAAAATCGCAAAACCGAAACCGCAAAAAACCGCGCGGTACGGATTCATATTTTTTCAAAAACCGCAATCGCGGATGCGGTTTGGTTTTTGCCAAAATCCGCACCGCTCCGCACCATGCTCACCCCTACCTTCAACATAGTAGCCAAACACCCTCAATCATTAAAAACAACCAGTAAACTAAAACTACAATACTATAATACTCTCTTCCATCTCTTTCATCTCACTCATCTTCCTCTGATGAAAAAGGACACTCAACTGTTCATATACTCCAATTATTTTTTCACACACTCTTTTTTTCTCTCTCACCCACCTTTTATCTTCTCAGATCTAAAATTAAAAAAACCTTTACTATCATATTTAGGAGATGTTGTTTTAGATCTGAGGGAGGAGTATAATGGTGATGCTGGTATTGATATTCGGTGAATAAATTTTAAAAGTATATTCCGGTGACTACCACAGCAAATGCTCCCGTCACAGGTTGAGATAGTGATTGTGGCGGCCAACGGTGGGCGTAGGTAGGTTTGAAGTGTTGCGAATGAAGTGGTTCTGATGGTGAGGGGTGACGTTGATGATACTCTGACCGAAAGTGGGTGGTGGTATTGATGAAAGTGGTTGTTAAGATGAAAAAATATATTGAGAATTGATGAATGGTAGTATTTGTATCACGATTATGGTGTTGGATGGTCATAAATAATTTTGGTTAAGATGATTATGTTCCAGATTATAATCTAATGGGATAGTCATAGTAGAAAGAAGGTAGTATGAGAGAGAGAGAAAGAAATATAAAAAATAATATTAAAAATAAAAAGTACAATGGTTAGTGTTATCAGTCAATGTTGTGAGTGCCATAGCATATGACTCTTCCTTATAGCAAAAATACAGTTTAAATTTCATAAAAAAATGGCAATGGTCCCATTTATTATTAGAGTTATGTGGTTCCTACCCCCTTTGACTTTTTTATTCCTTATTTTATGTGTTTTTGTTTTCTTCAAGATAAAGTTGTAATATTAAATGTACAACTATCAAAAATAAATTTGTAGAAATAGTACCTAGTAATAACTCATGTTTAAATGTTCAAAAAAATAACTCATGTTTATTTTTTTAATAAGCTTTCATGTTCTACAAACAAAAAGATGAAAATAACAATACCAACACACAATCAATCATAATTTAACAGCACAACCACCGTCACTTTCGACCAACCACCATTCAACGCCACTGCCCCCATGTCATCACCACCACACACTACAACAACCCGTGTCACCACCACCTGACACCGCCTCCAGGCTCCAGCAACGACCATGGCCTCCTCCGCCTCCACCTTCGGTCAAAGTACTGCCGCAACCACATACATACAAGCCACCTGGTGGTAATGCGGTGATGATTATTCAAATATTCTGATGTATGGTTCAAGTTTGAATCCGAGAATTATTTCCAGATCGAAGCAACGTGCTATACTTGTAGATTATATGCCATTAATAAAGTTGTAATATTATATGCCATTAATGTACTTAGAGAAAAGAAATATATAATTATATTTCAAATAAATATAAGTAACTAGTAAGTATTACAGTACTACTTAAGTTTTTTTCTTGATTTACATGGAAAGAAATAATTACTACTAGTAAAGTTCAATGATTAAGTAATTATGACAGGGTATGGTTCCTAAACTAGTGGGGTATGAACCCACCAAGCCTATTATTAAACTTGAACACAAATTGGACCAATTGGAACTTTGGAAGATGGATGGTTGCTGGTCAGTGGATGCCACTACCTAAATACTACTACTAGACATATGTCCCAAAATACAGTTGTATAAAATATAAGATAATGATGATTGAGAAAGAATATATGATAACAATAGGAGGGCCGGATGTCATGAATTATTTTTTCTTGTCATTCCGACGTGAAACCTCGTCAAGCCTAGCCACTTCTCGCCACTATACCATTCCAATTCATCATTCATTTTTTTGCCACTAAATTGAGAAACAAAACGACAAAAAATTCCTTCCCTCTCTCCTTTCGACCATTGCACAACGACTCTCTTTCTTATTTATTTTTTTCAAAATTTTTATTTACCCCTTTCTAATATAAATACACTATATTAACTCATATTTTTACACACAAACTTCTTAAATAAATTATGGAAGAATTTAACCTCGTACAACTGGGGATCATTCGACGAAGAATATGGTTACCGAAAAATAGACACGAATTAACGGCGATTGCCAAACATTCAATGGTGCCTATAAGCATTTGCAACGTAAGAGCGGTGAAAATGAGGGTGATCACATCGAGAATGCAAAGAAGACGTACGCTTAACGTGGTGATAGGAAAAAGTTTAATTACGTCTATTGTTGGAACAATCTAAAAAAATTGTCCATGTTGGGCCAATGAAAGTTCTAACTATGACCTAGTCTAGATTTGTTTTAAGTTAGACTAAGTGTTATGAGTCGTTGATGAAGACCAACGACAGAGACTAGACCAGCTGAAGGCAAAGCCTCAGATAGTCAGATGGCACATCAGAAACATTTAAGTTAAAGACAACGTCAGAGAAGTCGCAGATTATCTGAAGTCATACTCACCAGCTGTTATGGATAAAACTGGTATGTAGTAGGAATGTGATGATGTTCAAGGACCTCTGAGATGACAATACTTAGGGGTTACTTACAACCCTTTGAAGTTTAATCAAGCAGAGACTTGCCCTATCCTTTATAGCTTAGGTGGTAGAATCTCTAAAATACTTTGGGCGGGAAAAAGTAGAGATTCAAGATAAAGAGCCTAGTACGACCTAGTGGGATAAAGTGAACAGTTGGCAGAATTTTTCATCTAAAGTTGGTTAAAGGTATGTCTCCTTATAGACATGCATTTAATGTAGTGTACCACTTCCATTAGTGGACACGTGTCAACTACTCCCACTAAAGAGACATCTTGTACCACTATAAATAGGAGGGAGAAAGAAGACAAACACAACCCTTGTGCTTAGAATAATTATCTTAGTCTTTTCTCCCATTGAACCTCTGAGTCCCTCAGCTGTTAACCAGCGACTCTAAGGTTCACTTGTAAACCTGAGTCTCGAATCAAGTTCACTTTCCGAAAGGGTTTTTTTCTTTATTGTCATTCAACGGGTGTATCCATAACTGTTAGAAATACGTTTTTACGTATATTAGAAGTATCGGTCACTCTACAATATTATTAATATTGTAATAGCTCGTAGTTAACAAATAGTTATTAGTTGCTTATTAAGTTAAGTAAGAACCGGTCCATGGGCTTGTCATGGACCGGCCCAAGCCCATGTAGCTTGGAAGTATAAATACCCCTTTCCACCATGGAAAGGGGTTGGTTGTTGTCATTTTTCTAGTTCCATTTATTGAAATAACACATAGTTTTCTCTCACTTTCTCTCTCTAACTTTCTCTCTCTAGAAATCATCAACCCCTTCATAGATTCATAGGTTATCAATATTCTACATTTGGTATCAAGAGCTATGGGGTGATTTAAGGTAGTGATTTGTGTGGTTTTTTAGTTTTTGATTGTATTAGTGTTCTTTAAGAAAATCCATCTTGATTCTTGGTGTTTTTGGTGTTTTTGTGATTGGGATTAGTGGATAAGTATTAGTTTTTACTTATTATTGTTGAAATCACAAAACTTTTTGGGTCATTTGGTCAAAATCTGGGTTTAATCTTCATATTAATGGTCGACTGTTCATCGGAACAAGGTTTCTGATTATCCAGCAAAAGTTCCGAACCAAGAAGTTCCGAACGAAAAAGTTCCGGATCAAGAAAGTTCCGGATCAAGAAAGTTCCGGATCAAGAAAGCTCCGAACCAAGGAAAGTTCCGAACCAAGAAGTTCCGAACCAAGAAGTTCCGGATCAAGCCAAAAGTTCCGAACCAAGAAGTTCCGGATCAAGCCAAAAGTTCCGAACCAAGAAGTTCCGGATCAAGCCAAAAGTTCCGAACCAAGAAGTTCCGAACCAAGAAGTTTCGAACCAAGAAGTTCCGGATCAAGCCAAAAGTTCCGAACCAAGAAGTTCCGGATCAAGCCAAAAGTTCCGAATCAAGGTAATTCCAAGCCAAATCTTCCGAATCAAACTTACGAATCAACAAAAAGTTCCGAATCAAGGGTTATTTTGCTTGTTTTTTCGACGATTTTTTAGAGGATTTAATCTTGGTTTCTTACAACAAAAACTCAACACAATTCACAAGCTTTACTTCACTGCTCGATCAACCGATAATCTTTGTCTCTTTAAAGTTAACAAAATGAATCCGAATTCAGTAATGCCTCAGATGACATCACTTACGGATATTTCCGTCATTACGGGAACGGATAATCGCCCGCCAATGCTCATCAAAGAAGTTTTTGAAGCATGGCAAGGCCGGATGATGTCTTATCTTAAGGGAAAACCGGTTTATGGGAGGCTTATGGTTAAGTCAATCTTCAATGGTCCACTTGACTATGGTACCATCGTGGCTAACAATGTGTCTCGACCAAGAGAATTTGAAGAACTTACACCAGCTCAACAACTTGTTGCCGATGCAGACGGGAAAGCTCTTCAAACAATTTTCCAAGCTCTTCCCCATGACATCTATAGGATGGTAAGTCAGTATACGGTGGCAAAGGATTTATGGGAACGTCTTAAGGTGTTGCTACAAGGTACGTCTCTCACCAAACAGGAAAGGGAATGTTAGTTGTATGACCTGTTTGACAGATTCACTTACAACCCAGGGGAAACGCTTCACGATTATTACTTCAGATTCACCACACTCATGAATGATCTGAATGTCTACAATCTGGTGATTGCTCCATTCCAGGTTAACACCAAATTCTTGAATACTTTACCTCAAGCTGAATGGGGTGAGTATATTACCGATGTTAAGTTAACCAGGGATCTGCATAAGTGCAATTTGGATCAACTATATGCTTTTCTTCAGCAGCGTGAGAAACATGTGATCATGCACCGTTCTCCACGAGGTATGTACCCTGATTCATTAGCTTTGATGGCGAATCAACCAAGCTTGTCTCACAACAACACTCCTTATATTTTGGGACATCAAGCCTATCATCCATCACCTTACATGACACCAACCTTTCCCCAATACTCGATTCTACCACAACCACCCACCTCACATCAGCAACAATATCGGTTTAGTGCACCTTCATCACAATATGCTACACAACCTCACCCAGCAAGTATTGCACCTTATGCTCAATCTTCATATTCTTCTTATCAAGAGAATGCAGCATATCCAACAAGCTACCCTGATCAAATGAGTATTCCTTCTAGTGATTATGCAGCTCATCAAGACCAAGCAATGTACTGTGATGATGAGGAAGTCCCCGTTCCTGTATTCAAACAAGGTGCTGATCCAGTTGAAGTGTTAACCACTATGTCTGCTTATCTCACAAGGACTTTAAGCAAACGAGGATTTAAGGGATCAGCTCCTACCAACAATCAGTTGAGGAATTCATCCAATTCTCGCCAACAAGCTACTATTGAGAATGACAGGGTAATGGTTCAGCCTATTCAACCATATCAGGGGAGACCTACCACATCAACTACCAATGCTCGCACAGTCAATCAGGCTCCAATGGTCAATCCTGCTCCATGGGCTAATTCCACGGGCAAATTGCGAATGATTACATGCTACAACTGCAAGGAAGAGGGTCACATGTCCAGGGATTGTAAGAAACCCAAGAGGAGAAGGGATGGACAATGGTTTGCAGAAAAGATCTATCTGGTGAATGCTCAGGCACAAGGAAGGGAACTTGATGAAGAGGAGCTTGCATTTCTTGCTGATCCAGGGATTGCTGAACAAGACACGGCCACCACACAGAATGCAGCATACCAAGCAGATGATCTCGATGCGTATGACTCAGACTGTGATGACTTTCAATCTGCAAAGGCTGCTCTCATGGCAACTATCTCCAGCTTAGGGCCAGAAAAGAGATCTGAGGTGGTCCAAATCATCCTGTGGTATTTGGACTCCGGTTGTTCAAAACATATGACCGGAAATCGCTCGATGCTCCGAAATTTCGTCAGCAAGTTTCTTGGTACGGTTAAATTCGGGAATGATCATATAGCAAAGATAATGGGGTATGGTGAATATCAGATTGGAAACGTGACGATTTCAAGGGTATACTATGTAGAAGGTCTTGGTCATAATTTATTCTCAGTAGGACAGTTTTGTGATTCCAACCTTGAGGTTGCTTTTCGACAACACACTTGTTTCATCCGCAACTTGGAAGGAAAAGATTTGTTGAAGGGATCTCGTGGTGCAAATCTCTATACCTTGTCCTTACAAGACATGATGGCCGCCTCTCCAGTATGTCTTCTCTCTAAAGCATCTAAGACCAAGTCATGGTTATGGCATCGCAGATTATCTCATCTTAACTTTGATGCTATTAATCATCTGGCTAAAAACGATTTAGTTCGTGGTCTTCCAAAGCTTAAATTTCACAAGGACCATTTATGTTCCGCGTGTTCAAGGGGGAAAAGTACCAAGAAATCTTACAAGCCCAAAGCTGAAGACACCAATCAAGAAAAACTTCATCTTTTGCATATGGATCTTTGTGGGCCAATGAGAACTGCAAGTGTGAGCGGTAAGAAATTCATTCTGGTAATTGTGGATGATTTCTCCAGGTTTACATGGGTTAGATTTCTACGTACAAAGGATGAAGCACCGAAGGCTATCATCACTTTTCTGAAATTCATTCAGGTACGTTTGAATACTACTGTCCGCCGTATTCGTACAGACAATGGTACAGAGTTCGTCAACCAGACTCTTCGTGATTATTATGAAGGAGTTGGTATCTCACATGAAACATCCGCTGCACGCACTCCACAACAAAACGGTGTCGTTGAAAGACGGAATCGTACACTTATGGAAGCTGCTAGGACCATGCTTATTTACGCGAACGCTCCATTGTTCTTGTGGGCAGAAGCTATATCTACTGCATGTTTCACCCAAAACCGTTCTATCATTCGGAAACGCCATGGAAAAACACCTTATGAGCTTCTACATGACCGTAAACCCGATGTTTCATTTTTTCATGTGTTTGGTGCCCTTTGTTATCCAAACATTAATAGTGAGAACTTGGGTAAGCTTCAACCGAAAGCCGATATAGGTATTTTCATTGGTTACTCACCGTCCAAGAAAGCATACCGAATCTATAACCGTCGTCTTGGCAAGATTGTAGAAACTATGGACGCAGATTTCGATGAGCTGACAGCGATGGCTTCTCAGCAACACAGCTCTGAACCCGCGCTTCATGAGATGGGAACCGGTGCCATTAGTTCCGGATTAGTTCCCAATAATCCTACTTCTACATCATTTTTACCACCATCAAGGCCCGAGTGGGATAAACTGTTTCAACCGTTGTTTGACGAATTCTTTGATCCCCCTAATGATGAAGTTCCAGCACCCGTAGTGATAGCTCCAATACCTGAAGTTATTGCTCCAGCCAATGAAGCTTTATCTAATGCATCTTCAATTCACATTGAACCGGATGCACCTTCACCAAGTGATTCTCAAACTACACCTGAATCATCACCCCTACTTGTGCCTAATGATGTGGAAGAGGATTCTATTGATCACGACTTGGAATATGCTCACCTGCAAGAGCTTCCTTTCTTTGGTGTAGCGATACCTGAAAACCCTTCAGCCGCTTCTACCTCAGAAGAAGCTCCTTCTATTGTTCACTCCAGACCACCTAGGATTGAAAACCATAGCACTAAATGGACAAAAGATCACCCAATTAGGAATGTTATTGGAGATCTAGATCGACCAGTCTCTACACGCCATCAATTACAAGAGAGTGCACTTTATTGCTACTTTGATGCATTTCTCTCTGAAGTTGAACCAAAAAATTGGCAGCAGGCTATGACCCAATCATCTTGGATTGAAGCTATGCAGGAGGAACTAAATGAATTCCAACGACTTGAAGTATGGGAATTGGTTCCTCTCCC
The DNA here is from genome assembly GCA_025667525.1 of Glebionis coronaria. Lineage (NCBI taxonomy): Eukaryota > Viridiplantae > Streptophyta > Magnoliopsida > Asterales > Asteraceae > Glebionis > Glebionis coronaria. Next base: position 294,892,426 of record CM046877.1, read on the forward strand.
TGACAAGGTCAACATCCTTACTTTGTTGTGGGTTTATAAGGTTAAACTTGATGAGATGGGTGCAGTATTAAAGAATAAGGCTAGATTGGTTGCTAGAGGATATAAACAAGCCTTGGGTATAGACTTTGAAGAATCTTTTGCTCCTGTGGCAAGATTGGAGGCGATTAGACTATTCCTTGCGTATGCTGCTCATATGAACATGATCGTCTATCAAATGGATGTGAAGACGGAATTTTTGAACGGTGAACTAAGGGAAGAAGTCTATGTTAGTCAGCCGGATGGGTTCGTCAGTACGGAGTTTCCTAATCATGTGTACAAGCTTAAGAAGGCTCTCTATGGGTTGAAACAAGCTCCACGCGCGTGGTATGATCTCCTGTCAACATATCTCATTTCGGAAGGCTTCTCCAAAGGCAAGGTGGACCCCACTCTATTCACTCTCAAGGAAGGCAACGACATGATTCTGGTACAAATTTATGTTGATGATATAATATTTGCTGCAACTAACATTGAATTGTCAAATCGATTTGAGAAGATAATGTCCACACGCTTTCAGATGTCGATGATGGGAAAAATTTCATTTTTCTTAGGATTACAGATTTCTCAAAATCCCAGAGGCATCTTTATTAATCAATCCAAATATGCTCTAGAATCTCTTAAGAAATATAACTTTGAAAATTGTGACCCCGTGGACACTCCAATGGTGGAGAAATCCAAGTTAGATGAAGATAGGAATGGGACTATTGTCGATCCAAAACTTTACCGTGGGATGATCGGCACCCTTCTATATCTGACTGCTAGCAGGCCTGATTTGCAATTTGCTGTATGCATGTGTGCCCGGTATCAGGCTCGGCCTACCGAAAAGCACCTACATGTTGTGAAAAGGATCTTTCGGTATCTAAAAGGAACACTTCATCGTGGTCTATGGTATCCGAAAGATTCCTCTATTGCTTTAAAATCATACGCAGATGCCGATCATACTGGATGTCAAGACACGAGGCGTAGCACTTCTGGATCTGTGCAACTCCTTGGAGATAGATTGATCAGTTGGTCTTCAAAAAGGCAGAAAAGCGCTGCAATATCAAGCACGGAGGCTGAATACATCGCCATGTCCGGTTGTTGTGCTCAAGTCCTTTGGATGAGATCACAATTAACTGACTACGGTTTGGGATTCAACAAAATCCCGATGTATTGTGACAACAAGAGCGTCATTGCCCTTTGCTGCAACTATGTTCAACACTCTCGGGCCAAGCACATAGACATTCGCTACCATTTCATTAAGGAGCAGGTGGAGAACGGAGTGATCGAGCTGTATTTTGTCACTACTGAGTACCAGCTGGCGGATATGTTCACCAAAGCCTTAGATCGAGGACGAATCGAGTTTTTGATCGACAAGCTTTGCATGAAATCATTCACTCCAGCGACTCTCAAAGAGTTGGCAGAAGAATCAGCTGAATAGTCGTGGTAAACTATTCAGAGTATCCTTTGTTCGTGATCATGTATATTATCGTAAATATATAAAACACAAAAAGAAAATACAAAAATATAAAACCAACAAAAACCATAAAAATTATAAAATCAAGAAAAACCAAAAATATTTTTTAAATCGGGCATGTCTTTTAGTACGGTAATATTTACGGCCTTAGAAATGTCGATCAATATTGACACGGTGCCATAAATAGAGTCCGTATAAAAGTTGTACATTTTTAAAACATGCCCATTATGGCTTGTAGTTATTTCTGACTGCAACCCGGTTTTCATATTAAAGTCACGTATTTCCTTGGAAAACGTTGGCTCAGAATGGGAATTAATTTTCTCGGGCGTGATTTACAAGCCAAATCATGCAAAGGGATCAAGTTTACTTTACAACTTGGTCTAACACGAATTTGTGTACGTCTCAGTGCATTAATTTGTTAAAATAAGAGAAATCTTATTCACACCACGAATCAAATTTTTTCAAGATACAAATTGGAAATGCTTTCATCAATATTTGACTCTTTAAACAATGACTACAGCTCTTTAAATAGAAAACGGGTCATCGTTTAAGGGGGAGAAAATATTAAAATCATCTTCGTCATTAAATTGATTTTCAAAAGTGATTGTGGAAAATTAAGGGCTAAATGGTAATTGAGTGGTTTTGCTTTAGAATACGACTTGTGTTCGTTCAATGTGATAGGAATGGCTTTAAGATCTTGGAGTTTTGCTTATAGATCGATACTTAAGTTGTGTGAGATTGTCGAGTTTAGTTTAACTAAGCAAAATTAAGTCGACTAAAATTATCAATGGAAAGGTAAAATGAATTGAAAAAGTTAGAAACAAAAAGGAAAAGGAGAGAAAAGTAGAGGGACTTAAGATGACATTGTATGAAAATTGTAAAAATTTGACCTAAGTCAAATAGATACCCCCGCCCCCTTTTTCCCTTCACTCACTGTTCTTGCACTATTTCCTTGCCGCCATTGTTAAAAAAAAAACACACAAGCTCACAACACTTGATTTTTAATCAATCCGATACGGTTCATTAAATCTATAAGGTAATAACATCTATATTTAACTTATAATTCGTTACATTCATCATCTAATCTTGTTAAAATTGATTCGGGTAGTAAACTTTACCAGATCTAGGGTTTATTTGCCAATATAGGATTAATTGTTACAGATTTGTGGTGGGTTTTGTGCGGATTAGCATGATATGATGTTTAAATGCCTTAGATTGCCTTAGGAACTCACAAACGCGCTTAGAATTAACCTCATAGGCTGTGTTTTGATGTTCCGGATGAACATGGATCATATCTTCCGAATGAAGGACATTTTGAACAAAACTTCCGAATGAAGGATTTTTATGAAAAACTTCCGAATGAGGAAGTTCCGAATGAAGAACTTCCGAATGAAGGAAGTTCCGAATGAAGGAATGTTCCGAATGAAGAACTTCCGAATGAAGGAATGTTCCGAATGAAGAACTTCCGGATGAAGGAAATTCCGAATGAAGAAGTTCCGAATGAAGGAAGTTCCGAATGAAGGAATGTTCCGAATGAAGGACTTCCGAATGAAGGAATGTTCCGAATGAAGAACTTCCGGATGAAGGAACTTCCGAATGAAGAAGTTCCGAATGAAGAACTTCCGGATGAAGGAAGTTCCGAATGAAGAACTTCCGAATGAAGCAATGTTCCGGATGAAGGAAGTTCCGAATGAAGAACTTCCGGATGAAGGAAGTTCCGAATGAAGAACTTCCGGATGAAGAAGTTCCGAATGAAGAACTTCTGGATGAAGAAGTTCCGAATGAAGGAATGTTCGGGATGAAGAGTTGTTTGATTATTATTGTTTGCATGTACTTGTTGTATTATGTTATGAAATGTGTTATGCTTAGAAGTAAGAATGATACATATCTATATGTTTTTGTGCATCAACCTTTCATGTCTTATCTTAAGCAGATACAATGACTAATCCAACAGTACAAGCAATCCAAGACTCTAGAGAAGCCGCTATTGCTAAAGCACGAACCCTTAAGTTTATACCCAACAACTACCGGCTGAAGCAAGTCTCAAAATCCACTCACCATGGATTTAAAGTAGCCATCGCAATCCTTGATCAATCCCATTTTAAGAACGCTTTAAGAAGTAGTGCCTCGGTGCCTTATGATTATATGTATGAATTTTGGGCTACCAAGGAAATCACTTCAAACAAGATCACCTTCACCATCGACAACAAGCAGCAGACGCTCACAGTTTCAGACTTCCGTAAGATTTTTGGTATACGGGATACACCCAAAGGCATGTCATTCTCGAGGGATCCTACTAAAGATGAACTCATGGAGTTATTTGACGCTCTTGGATGTCCGGAAATACGAGTTGCGTCTGAATTTACTACTGCTAAAGTAGGACAACCTTGGAGATCATTGTTGGGTATTCTCAGTAGATGTCTTACACCAAAAACAAGCGGCCATGATGCTTTGCGCAGTCCTATTATAAACCTCTTCTATGGCATGTACAAAGCTGCAAATGCAGATTATGCATTGTTGATATGGGAAGAATTCACCTTTCAACTCTTCCAGAACAAGAAGCTGAAGACAAATTTCTTTCCTTATCCTCGGTTTATTAAGCTTATCATTAATTATTTTATGAAGAATGATGCTACTATTGATAGGCGTGCAGCAAGTCGTTATCACACTGAAGAAGCTGATGATACTGTGGATCTAAGGCATGAAGGACCGTCTGGTGGTGTGATTCCTGGTCCTATTCCCGATTATCTTCTGACGGAGAAAATCAAAGGTTCTGCTGATTACAAGCTACTTCAGCTAGAAATCAAGAAGCTAAAAACAAACCTTCAGACTGGAGAAGACTCGTCTACTACGGTGAAGAGTAAAGGTAAACGCAAACAACCAGCTGCGTTACCTGAACCCGAAACCAAGAAGAAGAAGACTGAGGGTAAGAAGGGAAAGGGTAAGGCTGATGAGATGGTTTTACGTGACGAAGAAGATGTTGTTGATCCTGCTCTTGACAAGACAGAGAAACAAATGATGAAGATAGCAATTCAAAGGAGTAGGAAAGATACTGGCGGTAGTGGTTCAGGTGCAAGGGTAAATGTTGAAGAAGAGTACCAGGAACCAGATGATATTTATGAGTTTGGGTCACCTGAACATTATTCCACTTCGAAGGAGCCATCAATCCCTATTTCAGCAAGTGTGGAAAAGGAGTCTGTTGCTCCTACGATCATGGTGTCAACTCTACCTTTAGCAACTTAACCTCCACAAATCCAACCCTTACCAACCAGACCAGCGTCAACACCATTCCTTCCACCACCTATAACTCCCATCCTTAGTACCGCAGTAACAACCGAGCCTCTTCAATCAACCCAGAGCAGCTCTGCAACATCTACAATGGCTGCATTGGTGATGGCCGAAATGTTGGATAAACATGTGGATAATCACAAACGAGAAATGGATGAACTTCGCCAAGAGTTACAAAGACGAGCTCAAAGTGAAGAAGCATCTAGGAGAGTCCAAGAGGAGATGATTGTTAGAAATACGTTTTTACGTATATTAGAAGTATCGGTCACTCCACAATATTATTAATGTTGTAATAGCTCGTAGTTAACAAATAGTTATTAGTTGCTTATTAAGTTAAGTAAGAACCGGTCCATGGGCTTTTCATGGACCGGCCCAAGCCCATGTAGCTTGGAAGTATAAATACCCCTTTCCACCATGGAAAGGGGTTGGTTGTTGTCATTTTTCTAGTTCCATTTATTGAAATAACACATAGTTTTCTCTCACTTTCTCTCTCTAACTTTCTCTCTCTAGAAATCATCAACCTCTTCATAGATTCATAGGTAATCAATATTCTACAATAACACTTTGTAATACTTTGTTTATAAGTTAATAAAGCAATATGTGTTTGAAAAAGTAAATCGTTAAGTGTTATCTTTGTATTTGAGTTATAGTATCAACAATTGTCATATTTAGGGGCTTTCAATTGGTATTAGAGCGGTTGACTTATAAAACTCTTTATAAACCGTTTTTCTTTTTAAAATCAAGATCCGAGTATGATTGATACTATACATCACATGCCTCCACATTTTGGCCAAACTAGCCAACCAAATATTGGCAACAACACCGGCACAACATCAAATAATACCACACCTATACCAGTTGTAAATGTTGGTAATAATGATGATGGTGCGTGTACGGTTTGTGGGATGCATTGAACAAGTTTTAACTTTATAACAGGAATTATCGGAATGAACTAAAAACGCACGGGCAACTATGACCCTTTCGTTTGTGTATAGCTTTTTATGTGGTAATACCGAGATCGTTCACTGGGATTTGGAAAACCTATGATCATTCAAAAATCAACTATAATCTTTTTTATTGTAGCAATAAGATGACAAATAATAACAAGTAATTTTGATGAGAATAAGAGTAAGATTAAAACAACACTTGGTAAAAATTAGTTTGGGCATCCGTTGTAGTATGATTGTGATGACACATTAACAATTATGATTATGATAATTAGATGGTTAATTCAATCTATTATTTTCAAAAGCTTTAGTCTTCGTCAAGACTTTGGTCAAGGAAAGCAAGCATTAGACTCAGTCAATCAATATAAGACTTATTCCATTCAACTCATTCGATTCAAGTTCGTTTCACAAATTTGTTAACACTTATAATTATGTTCCTTAGTGATAAAAAATTCTTAAGAAATTGTCAATACAAAATATAGCTAATCATAGACAAACCGGCTATGACTTGTTGTTAGAAAATAACCCTTTCGACCTATGAAATCTTTAACAACAAATTAAGTTTTGATAACCAATTGTCACATGAAACATAAGTACCAATGATTCAAAGGAAAAACTTGAAATTGAATTAAAATACAAACCACAATCACAACCACAATTTTATATCACAAACATCATCCTACCAAGTGTAGAATGGAATTTAGCCACTCATATTAAACGTTGAAATAAACTCATAAATAATAGCCTTAGAAGTCATAATCAAGAGTCTTACAAAATAGAAATATAGTGCTAATGGTTAGCGTAATGATCCCTAAGAGTTTGGTGATGTTAACTTTGCTTTCAGGACTCCAAAAGTGACTTTTCTAGCACCTCCTTGCTCAAATCCGGGAATAGTACTTGGAAAAGGGAGTGAGAGTTTTTTATGGTGAAATGAGTTATGAGAAGTGTTATGAGAGCATATGAAAGATGTGACCCCATGGGTCTTATTTATTGACAAATTGATGGCATAGAATTAATGCATGGCTTGTTGGCAAAAGCATTTACTTGGAGCAAAAGGTGTTCTAGACTAGTCCATAAAAGGTTCTTGTGCCTTCTTTAGATGCTTCAAGAAGGTGTTTGTAGCTTGTACTAAAATCAGCCTACATGAAAGGAGAGGGTGGCATATGAACTTTGCTGAACACTTATTCACATTGTTGGCATCTACTTTCATGTTGAGTGATTTGCACACTTGACACTTCAAATAGCTACATGATTTCTCTTGCATTTCCCAAGTCGAGATTACTTGTAAGGCTTGCAACCCGTACACGGGTCTTGAACTTGACTAGGATTCTTCGTACTCGTACTAATCTTCACTTTTGCATCGCTTTCTTCTTTATCCTTGCAATTGGCTACACATAGACTTGCAAACACATTTTGGCACAAATATGCACAAAAGCATTATAGATATAACCAATATACATATACAAAAGCACGGATAACGCTCCCAAAAACATGTTGGATTTAGGCGTTATCAGATGACGACCTTCCTCAACTTCTTGATGTTAGAGGGGGGGGGGGGGGGGGGGGGGGTCTCACGTGTCCAACGTTCCAGCATTTGATGAAGAAGACTTCTCCAGTTGGAAAAACGAATTTCTCATATATCTAAATGGTCTACAACCTTTCTGGATAGAGATCCTAGAAGATGGACCCTATGTTCCAATGGTCGTTTCCTCTACCCTTGAGAGACCCATTAAGAAACATGTTAAACAATGGTCTCCAGCGGATAGACGTCTGGCTAACCAGGACAAGAGACCAAAAAGTATCATAGCCTTTTGCCTACCCAAAATCATTATGAAGTCCATCATTAATTGCAACTCTGGTAAAGAGACGTGGACTGAATTAGTTCTTGGGTATGAAGGTCCAGAGAAAACTAAGGAGATTAAAATCCAAGCCCTTTGACTTAAGTTCAATGCTTTTAAAGCTCTGGAAACTGAAATTATTGCTCAAACCTACACCACATTTAAGATTCTTCTCAATGATCTATGAAATAATAGAGTAGTGTTACCAAAATCTGAGGTTAATGCCACTTTTGTCAATAGCTTTCCTAGGAAATGTCTTAGTTTGAACCAACCCTAGGAGCCAACAATGCTATTAAGAATGACACTCTGGCATAAATGTTTGGTAGATACAACTATGAAAAAGGATTAATTGACTCTATCTATAAATTTGAAACTGGTAGGTTTACTACTCAGATAACTGGATCAAAAACTCTTGTTGCTAATCACTCTTTTTAGGACAGTGACTTTGATGTATAAAAAGACACAAGAGGCAGTCAAGTGTTTCTTAATGAGCTAATTGCATAGTTTCATGATAGAGCTCTCCTGGCTGATCAAAAGAGATACTACAAAAGATATGACAGAGTTGGAATGTCTAAAGTAGATAAGTCCAAAGTGACTTGCTTCACCTGTGGAAAGACTGGTCATTTCCAAAAGGATTGCTGGTCCATCAGAACCTCTTTTGCAAGCTTTCCTTCCTCCAGCAATAGTCAAAGCAAGAAAAAGTTCACTCCCGTTTCTTTCAAACAAGCCTCTAACTCTGACTCAGAGGGCAAGAAAGACTACAAGGTCAAATACAAAGCATTGAAAGCTGAACTGGTGAAGCTGAATCAAAAGGCTAATGATGCAGCCAAGAAAAAGGAGAGCAAAAAGACAGAGAAAGGTCTAATTGATGCATCCTTTGACTGGATGATGAAACCCCCACCTCTGAAGATGAAACCACTACCACTGTTAGAGCCTTCATGGCTGTTACTGAAGATGAACCAACAGTTGGTAAAAGTGAAGTTAGATCTGGCCAATGGGTTGACATCACCATAAAAAAGGTATAAGATTGCTCACTATGTCTGAAGGTCAGGACAGAGACCATGTCCTTGACTACACTCTGGTTGACCTCCACTTTGTAGAAGAACAATGGAAAAATCTGTTGAATAAATTTCATAACGTTAAACAGGATTTTAAGTTTTGTCAATCAGAAATAAACAATCTTACACCTTTTGTTGGCCTTTCTAATTGATAGGTGTGAAAACTCCCATCCTTTTACCACTTATTTCTTGCTAAAACAAGACCAAAACGCGTATTTAATATCATTTGTTTGGAATTATGCGTGGTTTTTGTATTTATTGTGTTTTCAGAGTCAACCGGATGAATATTGAAGAAAACATGGGATTACACGGGTTTTATCGAAGAAAAAGACTCAAGACGAAATCTATTGTCCAAGAGATGCAAAAGATTTGAAGTCATTGGGCCTATTTGAAGATTTATCGAAGAAAAGGACCAAAGATTGAAGATTTACATATGTCGAAGGAACTCAAGTCTATTAAACGAAGAAATTAAAAGACGAGTTGAATTTAATCGTCGACAAATCCCGAATCAGAATCAAAAACTTCCACTTTTCTGAAAAGACGAGAAGACAAGAAGAGAGGAAGAAAGCCCACTCACCAACCAAAGACAAGGACTATATAAGGACAACCCCCTCACACATTTTGAGCTAGATTTCATTTTCCAGTTTTCTTTCCTTCTTGTTCGTAGGGTAACCAACACCATTAAGGTGTTGGTGATTTTCATTCTTGTCTTTCACAAATCTTGTAGTTTTAATCTTTTCCTTTGATTGTTTGAACCTTAATCATTTAATATAATCCTTCCATTAATCTTGTTCATCTTCATCTTTTTGATTTAAAGCTTAAAGTTATTATTTAGTTGATTTGATCTTCAAAAGTTAGTGGGTTTTGTGTTTTTATTGTTGGGATTTGATGTTTATGGTTAGTAGATGATTAGTGTTTAGTTTGGTTCAAATCTTTTGGTTAAATTTGGCTTGTTTGGATTAAAATCGTTTTACCCTGTTTTTTTTCTGCTTAACTGTTCTTCGTTCCCCATATTCCGAATCAAGTACTGTTCATCTTTTATTCCGTATCAAGTTCCTTCATCCGGAATATCCAATATTCCGGATCAGTGTCCTTCATCCGGAATAACCATCATTCCGAGTCAAGCCTTTCATCCGGAATAATCAATTATTCCGGACCAACCTTTTATTCCGCATCAATTTTTATTCCGCATCAACCTTCTTCATCCGGAATATTTTATATTCCGGATCAAACCCTTTCATCCGGAATAACCTATTATTCCGGATCAACTCATTATTCCGCATGAGCCTTTTATTCCGGATCAAAGAATATTCCGCATGAGCCATTTATTCCGCATTAACAGTTTATTCCGCATGAGCCTTTTATTCCGGATCAAAGATTATTTCGCATGAAACAAACATTCCGCATGAGCATATATTCCGCATGAAGCTTTTTTCCATTTATCCCGAGTAAGCATGATATTCCGAATGAAGGATTTTTGTCTGATTTATTCCGGATCAAGCATACATTCCGAATCAAGCACTTTTTCAGCAAGGTTATTCTACTGTTTAATTGTTTAATTGATTAATTTTAATTCAAGTTTTATTTCATTAACTGTTTTTGGTTTAAATCTTTATTTACTTCACGCATTTACCTTTTTAGTAGAACAGAAAACCAAACCCCCTATTTGTCACCAAGAACAACTATTCTACTTTGAGCTGTGATCAATTCGAGAAGATTCTGAGATTAAATGTGAACCTCAATGAAAACCAATGTATTAAATGGCGTCGCTGCCGGCTCTTCTCGTAAAGATTAACAGTTTTTTGTGAGAACTTGGATTTTGGGATCCGTTCGCCGTGAACGTTACTTTTTCATAAAAATTTTCAAAAACCCTAAAAAATATAAAATTTTCAAAAATACAAAAAAATTAAAAAACCATAAAAACCAAAATTTTTTCTTGTTTGCTTTGTTAGTTCTTTTGCAGGTGCATGCGTACACGTTCAACGTCTTATCAAGAGCCCGAGACTCTCGATAACTTAGACATGGCCGGTGTACACAACAAAAACAATAACCCACCTCAAAACAATAACAACAACAATGAACCTCTACCGGACAATCGCCCGATGATTGAACTTTTGCAAGCACATGTGGAGGGCAACAATGATCCAATTGTCATACCCGCGATTGCAGCCAACAACTTCGAGCTCAAATCCGGCTTTATTCAGATGGTCTCTGCTCAACGATTCTTGGGGCGTACCATTGATGATCCTCATGACCACATCAAAAGGTTCATGCAACTCACGAATACGGTCAAATTCAATGGTGTTCCACAAGAGGTAATCCGTTTACAACTTTTTCCCTTTTCTTTAGAGGGACAAGCCCGGCATTGGCTTGCAAAGGAACCGCCACAAAGTATTCTTACGTGGATGGATTTGGAGACCAAATTTATCAACTACTTTTTCCCACCCTCTCGTACTACCGCTTTGCGGAATGAAATCATTAATTTTGAACAAAAGTACGATGAGTCTTTTAGTGAATCTTGGGACCGTTTTAAAGACCTTTTAAGAAAGTGCCCACAACATGATTTTACCAAAGTGCACCAAATTAATACTTTTTATAATGGTTTAAGCATGAATGACCAAGATTCACTAAATAGTGCCTCGGGGGTAATATTTTGGTTAAGACTTCTAACGCCGCTTGGGATATTATCGAGAACAAGTCTAGAGTGCAAACCAAGAGTGTGCGGACCAATGCCGCTAGTGCTAGTACTAGTGACAACGACAAGAGACTTGACAAAATTACGTCCCTTCTTGAATCGCTTGCTACCCAAACCGCTAGCAACACCAACAGCGTCAACGCTAAAAACGCTCAAGTCAATGCTGTCAGCCAACCATGTGAAATATGCGAGGGTCCTCACTCTTGCACCACTTGTACCACCACCCAAGACTTTCCTTCTGAGAATGTTAACGCATCATACGGTACCTATCCTCCGGTCGCTTATCAAGCTCGTCCTCAAGGAGACCGCAACTTGCTTAGCTATCGCTCAAACAACTTTCTTTCCCCACCCGGTTTTCCTCCTAACAACCCAAACCAACAACAAAACCTCAATCACCCTCCTCAACAACAACCTCGTGCACCATACCAACCACCTCAAAGACAACCATATCCACCTCAAAGAAACAACCAAGTTTACCAACAACCTGCTTATCAACCACCCGCCTACCATGCTCCTCCTCCCAACCAACCCACCGCATTACACCAAGATGTTGAAACCTACATGAGGACCAATAATGTGATCGTGGAAAATCTCCAGCGGGAAGTGCTCAACTTGAAAGCAGACATGGTGAAACAAGGAAACGATCTTCGAGCTGATATGCGAAACACTTTGGCAAGTCAAACGACTGACTAAGGAACATGATGGCTGGTTTCTTCCAAGGTAATCAAACCTCTTCTTCGGGTACTCTTCCGAGTAACACCGTTGCGAATCCAAGAGGGGAGATGAAAGCAATCACCACTCGCAGTGGCAAAGGTACCAAGGAATCCGAGCTTCCTATACCTCCACCGGTGATTGTGACTAAGGAAAACGAGTCACCTACTCATATTCCTCATCCTTCTACTTCCTCAATTCCTCCACCTCTTACTTCTACCCCTCCTCCACCCAAGGATGTGAGTGATCCTTCGATCCCAAAGCCTTCCTCTTCTTCCGATATACCTTATCCATCAAGGTTGAGGAAAGAGAAGCTCAAAAGCAAGGATGATATTCAAGTTTCGAACTTTCTCAAAATGTTTAAACAATTGAATTTCAACATCTCCTTCGCTGAGGCTCTCGCTCACATGCCCAAATATGCGAAAATGTTTAAAGATCTTCTTAGTGACAAGGAGAAGCTTCTTGATATCGCTAACACCCAACTTAATGAGAATTGCTCTGCAGTGCTCTTAAGGAAATTGCCAACCAAGCTTGGTGATCCGGGTCGTTTCTTAATCCCTTGCAACTTACCGGGATTAGAGAATTGCATGGCCCTAGCCGATCTAGGTGCCAGTATTAACTTAATGCCTTTAAGCGTTTGGAAGCAATTATATCTCCCCGAGCTAGTCCCCACCAAAATGACTTTGGAATTAGCTAACCGTACGGTTGCTTATCCAGTGGGGATAACCGAAGACGTTTTTGTAGGAGTCGACAAATTCACTTTTCCTGCCGATTTCGTCGTGGTCGACTACGATATGGACCCTCGTGTGCCATTATCGTTAGACGTCCATTCTTGAGGACCGGTCGCACTCTCATCGATGTTGAAGCGGGTGAGCTTATCATGAGAGTGGGTGACGATAAAATCGTCTTCAACATGGGAAAGCTTTCTAAACAGCCTTATTCATACGAGAGTGTTAATTGTATCGACGTTCTTGATGAGGCTTGTGAAGAACACTTCAAAGATGCTTGTAAAAGTATTCCTACCTCTCTTCCCAATGTTGAGACCGTTTCCTCTATTGATTCATCACTATCTCTATTTGGAGAAAGTGATTTCCTTTGGAAAGATTTGGAAGCCACCATGGGAGATGTGAACTTAGAACATGACGATTCTCCCACCGATTGGGATGAAGACATTCGTCTCATTGAGAACCTTCTCAAAGAGGACCATATTTCTCCACCATCTCCCAAGGCTATTGCTATCGATGAACCGCCTTTGAATCCGCCTACCATCGAAAATCCTCCGGATTTAGAACTTAAGGAGTTGCCACCCCATCTCGAGTACGTGTTCCTTGAAGACAAGAAGAAGTCGCCCGTCATCATTGCTAAGGACTTGAAAGAAGAAGAGAAATCTCGCCTCATCGCCGTGCTTAAAGATCATAAGAAGGCAATTGCTTGGAAAATTTCCGATATCCGCGGAATTGATCCAAACTTTTGTACTCACAAGATTCTCATGGAAGATGACTTTAAACCCGCAATCCAGAGCCAAAGAAGGGTTAATCCTCGCATTCATGACGTCATCAAACAAGAGGTTATCAAACTTCTTGATGCCGGATTGATTTACCCTATTTTGGATTCGCCATGGGTAAGTCCCGTCCATTGTGTGCCCAAGAAGGGCGGAATAACCGTTGTTCCCAATGAACACAACGAGTTGATTCCCACTCGTCTCATTACTGGGTGGAGAGTTTGTATCGAATACCGCAAACTCAATGATGCCACGAGAAAAGATCATTTTCCTCTTCCTTTCATGGATCAAATGCTCGAGCGTCTAGCGGGTAATGACTATTACTGCTTCTTAGACGGTTTCTCCAGGTATTTTCAAATTCCAATCGATCCCAAAGACCAAGAAAATACCACATTCACTTGCTTACAAACGTATGCTTTTTGGTTTATGCAATGCTCCTGGGACGTTCTAAAGGTGTATGATGGCTATCTTCCATGACATGGTTGAAGAAACTATGGAAGTATTCATGGATGATTTCTCGGTTTATGGCGATTCTTTCTCTGTTTGCCTTGCCAATTTAGAACGTATGCTTAAGCGGTGTGAAGATACTCGCCTTGTTCTTAATTGGGAAAAATGACATTTCATGGTAAAAGAGGGCATCGTGCTAGGACACAAGATCTCCAAAGCCGGTCTTGAAGTGGACCGTGCTAAAGTCGATGTTATTGCTAAATTGCCTCCACCTTCAACCGTGAAGGGTGTGAGAAGTTTCCTTGGTCATGCGGGCTTCTACCGTCGATTCATCAAAGATTTTTCTAAAATCGCTCGCCCGATGACCCACCTCTTGGAAAAAGATACTCCTTTTATCTTTTCCAAAGAGTGTCTTGAAGCCTTCAACTTGCTTAAGGATAAGCTAACTAAGGCACCGGGCTTGGTCACCCCTAATTGGGAGCTTCCCTTTGAGTTGATGTGTGATGCTAGCGACTATGCTATTGGAGCGGTTTTGGGCTAAAGGGTGAACAAGCACTTCCAACCAATCTATTACGCTAGCAAGACAATGACAGGGGCTCAATTGCATTACACGACAACCGAAAAAGAGCTTTTAGCTGTTGTCTATGCCTTTGAAAAGTTCCACCCCTATCTTGTCCTTTCTACCACCATCGTGTATACCGATCATTCCGCGTTGAAGTACTTGTTAACTAAACAAGATTCCAAACCAAGACTTCTTCGCTGGGTTTTGCTACTTCAAGAATTTAAAATCGAAATTCGTGATAAGAAGGGAGCTGAAAACCTAGCCGCGGATCATCTCAGTAGACTTGTGGATCCTTACCAAGGGGATCATCCGAACAAAGAGATCAATGACTCTTTTTCCCTGGAGACCTTAATGTCTATCAACTCGAGTAATGATGAAGCCCCGTGGTTTGCGGACATTGCAAACTACTTGGCGGGTGGAATTCTTATTGACGGGTTAACATCCCAACAAAAGAAAAAGTTCTTCAAAGACATTAAGACTTACTTTTGGGATGACCAGTATCTATTCAAACAATGTGCTGATTTGATTATTCTCCGATGTATTGATGGACCGGCAGCTTTAGACATTCTCGAAGCTTGCCACAAAGGACCCACCGGGGGTCACTTTGGTCCCAACTACACCGCCAAAAAAGTGTTTGACTCGGGATTTTTATTGGCCCACCATTTATCGTGATGCTCACGAGATGGTTAAACATTGTGATGCTTGCCAAAAACAAGGCAAGATCACACATAAAGATGAGATGCCTCAAAATTTCATACAAGAATGTGAAATCTTTGATGTTTGGGGTATCGACTTTATGGGGCCATTCCCTTCATCTAAAGGAAACAAATACATCCTTGTAGCCGTTGACTATGTTTCTAAATGGGTTGAAGCCAAAGATTTACCCACTAATGACGCAAGGGTGGTTTGTAACTTTTTGAAATCGCTATTCGCTAGATTCGGTGTGCCTCGTGCCATTATTAGTGATCGCGGGACTCATTTTTGCAATGACCAATTTGCAAGAGTCATGGCTAAGTATGGTGTAAATCATCGTCTTTCCACCGCTTACCACCCACAAACTAATGGCCAGGCTGAAATATCCAACCGAGGATTAAAGCGAATTCTTGAATGAACCGTGGGAGAGCATCGTGCCTCATGGGCCGATAAACTTGATGATGCTCTGTGGGCTTTTCGTACCGCATACAAGACTCCGATAGATTGTACACCATATCGTCTCGTGTACGGGAAAGCATGCCACCTCCCCATTGAGTTGGAGCACAAGGCTTACTGGGCCTTGAAGTGGGCTAACTTCGATATCAACAAAGCCGGTGACCTACGCAAGATCCAACTCAATGAGCTGAATGAACTCCGGAATGAGGCTTATGAAAATTCTTTGATCTATAAGGAAAGGACTAAGCTCATTCACGACTCCAAGATTAAAAACCGAGAGTTACAAGTTGGAGACAAAGTTTTACTCTTTAACTCTCGGTTGAAAATCTTTTCGGGCAAGCTGAAATCTCGTTGGTCCGGCCCATTCACCATTGCCCAAATTTTTCCATATGGTACTCTCGAGCTCGCTCAACCTAATGGACCTAATTTTAAGGTGAATGGCCAACGAGTGAAGTTGTACTTTGGTGAGGACATCTCTCATGAGATGATTCCATCCCTCACCACATTCCCCATGAACTAATTTTGGGTCGAGTCAGGCTCGTGACTCGGTTATCAAAAACAAGCGCTCCTCGGGAGGCAGCCCGAGTATCTATCCTTTTCCGTTTTAACCTCCTAAGTGTAGGGGGACCTCTATAGGTTGTTTATGTTTGTGTGGTGATGTGATTACAGGGATGAATGCACTTTTGGAACCTTTGAAGAACCGTGCTCCCGTGTTATCCGAAATCCGGTTCTATCTCTCAACTATCGTGATTCAATTTTCTTCATACTCACATTTGAAATTGATCACGTTAGTCGTCTCTTACTTAGCTTGATTTAACCAACGTGCACAATGTCATAAGTGTAGGTGAGACTTTTCCCACATGTTTAAACATTGAGGACAATGTTTATCTTAAGTGTAGGGGGGACTTCTATCGAAGTTTTAAGTGGACTTTTCCATGAAAATGCCTTCATTTAACCGGAAAATCATCTTTTTCAGCATTTTTCAAATTTTTAATTAATTTTGGCCATTTAGTCGTAATTTTTAAATTTTTATCGTTGCTTTCATATGTATATATCCCACAATAAAGTCAAAAATATTAATAAAGTGGTGTAGCTAGTTTTGAAATCTTTGACATATTAGGCCCGTTGCGATTATTTTGACTCAACCCGAATAGACTTATCCAAGTTTATTCTAGCTAGTATCCTTAACCATGTAGACCTTAATTGGTTTATTAGGCTAAGCATCTACAAGTCTCATTAATTGAGATTTTAAATTGTGGAGAACGAGAAATGATAGGGTCAATTATAAGTCGGTATTCTTGCACAAGAACACTTCGTGTGATTATTTGCCTATTCTCCCATCACTTGCTAATAATTTATCTGCAATAAGTAAGGTCGTACGATTTGAAAAGTTACTTAGCTTCTAGCCCAAGATCGTTTAAAAGTTGCTCGGTAATGATAAGAGTTCATAGCCAAGGCATAACTTATGAAGCGGGGCGCGAAGATTGGCGAGTCCGAAAAGGCCCTAACAAGGCATGAGGATTCAATCTTATTGCTAAAGATCCAAGGTGATGTGAAAAGCATTATTCCCAAAATCAATATGAAGGATCAAGACTCACGACGAAAAGCAATCAACTCCCATAAAGATCATGGAGAAGTCTATCCGAAAAGACCCTAACAAGGTATGAGGATAAATAGATCCAAGTCCGAAAAGGAGGCGGATCGTTGTATCTCAAAATCCCAATTAGCGATTGAAGAAATAATCATGAAGTCGTGGTCAACAAAGTTGGAGTATCCCTCAAAAGTCTCCAAGTGAAGAAACTCTATTAACGAAGAGAAGACCATTATCTCAAGAACGTCTCTCGAAGATATGAAGTATGAAGTACATGCAAAATATCGGCCTGAGAAAGGTCTCAAATCGTGAAGCGAGTTATGCCAAGATATGAACTTTTTGATATCCCGAGAAGCAGTTTTAAGAGATTTTGTCCTTTAGCTAACTATTGATCAAATCGTCCTACTTTGCTTTCAGCCTAAATAAACTATCGAAATAAGTCCAAAAATGCATCTTCATGATCATTCTATGACAAAAATAAAATATAAGAGATACACCTAGGAATAAGGGAGTTTAAGCATATAGTTAAGCCATGTGTGTAAGTGTTTGATTTGCTAACTTATAATAACAATGATCTCGTTTTTAAGCTTAGTTTGGGGAACGTGAAACTTGAGGGTGATAAATCTTCGCAGCACCAAAGCCCTAATGTAAGTCCTTGATCTCCTTGCAAGTTATTTCCATATAGCTATTTTCAAGTGAAAATGGTTTTCTATCCTTTTGTTTCCTTTAAAAAGTTTTAATTTCTCTTAGTATTCTAAGTTTTGTTTTAGTAGTATGTTAATAAGGCCAAGGTTGATTGATTATGAGAAAAGTGTAAATTTGCTTTATCCCTAAGCATTGCATGAGGGCATGGCAATGGTTAAGTATAGGGGATTTGACAGGTGTGAAAACACCCATCCTTTTACTACTTATTTCTTGCTAAAACTAGACCAAAACGCGTATTTAATATCATTTGTTTGGAATTATGCGTGGTTTTTGTGTTTATTGTGTTTTCAGAGTCAACCGGATGAATATTGAAGAAAACATGGGATTGCACGGGTTTTATCGAAGAAAAAGACTCAAGACGAAGTCTATTGTCCAAGAGATGCAAAAGATTTGAAGTCATTGGGCCTATTTGAAGATTTATCGAAGAAAAGGACCAAAGATGGAAGATTTACATATGTCGAAGGAACTCAAGTCTATTAAACGAAGAAATTAAAAGACGAGTTGAATTTAATCGTCGACAAATCCCGAATCAGAATCGAAAACGTCAACTTTTCTGAAAAGACGAGAAGACAAGAAGAGATGAAGAAAGCCCACTCACCAACCAAAGACAAGGACTATATAAGGACAACCCCCTCACACATTTTGAGCTAGTTTTCATTTTCCTGTTTTCTTTCCTTCTTGTTCGTAGGGTAACCAACACCATTAAGGTGTTGGTGATTTTCATTCTTGTCTTTCACAAATCTTATAGTTTTAATCTTTTCCTTTGATTGTTTGAACCTTAATCATTTAATATAATCCTTCCATTAATCTTGTTCATCTTCATCTTTTTGATTTAAAGATTAAAGTTCTTATTTGGTTGATTTGATCTTCAAAAGTTAGTTGGTTTTATGTTTTTATTGTTGGGATTTGATGTTTATGGTTAGTAGATGATTAGTGTTTAGTTTGGTTCAAATCTTTTGGTTAAATTTGGCTTGTTTGGATTAAAATCGTTTTACCCTGTTTTTTTTCTGCTTAACTGTTCTTCGTTCCCCAGATTCCGAATCAAGTACTGTTCATCTTTTATTTCGTATCAAGTTCCTTCATCCGGAATATCCAATATTCCGGATCAGTGTCCTTCATCCGGAATAACCATCATTCCGAGTCAAGCCTTTCATCCAGAATAATCAATTATTCCGGACCAACCTTTTATTCCGCATCAATTTTTATTCCGCATAAACCTTCTTCATCCGGAATATTTTATATTCCGGATCAAACCCTTTCATCTGGAATAACCTATTATTCCAGATCAACTCGTTATTCCGCATGAGCCTTTTATTCCGGATCAAAGAATATTCCGCATGAGCCATTTATTCCGCATTAACAGTTTATTCCGCATGAGCCTTTTATTCCGAATCAAAGATTATTCCACATGAAACAAACATTCCGCATGAGCATATATTCCGCATGAAGCTTTTTCCCATTTATTCTGAGTAAGCATGATATTCCGAATGAAGGATTTTTGTCTGATTTATTCCGGATCAAGCATACATTTCGAATCAAGCACTTTTTCAGCAAGGTTATTCTACTGTTTAATTGTTTAATTGATTAATTTTAATTCAAGTTTTTTTTCATTAACTGTTTTTGGTTTAAATCTTTATTTACTTCACGCATTTACCTTTTTAGTAGAATATAAAACCAAACCCCCTATTTGTCACCAAGAACAACTATTCCACTTTGAACTGTGATCAATTCGAGAAGATTCCGAGATTAAATCTGAACCCCAATGAAAACCAATGTATTACTAATCAACTTCAAAATGAAGTCAGTAGTTTTTTCTCTGAAAATGAGTCTCTAACTGATGATAATGTTGAATTTAAAAGAACTATTGAAAAGTGGAACAAAGGTTAATATACTTTGGAAGAAATTGTCTCTGAAAGCATTCCTAGAAATGTTGTTCAGGCAATTGGGGGAAAGAGAAGGTATAAAAATTATATACCTGTGTCCAAAGTCAAGTTTGTCCTTTTAGATGAACTATCTCCCAAAACTACCTCTATGGTTGATAATGACTCTAAAGAAGAGTTTTGAGGATCTCAGCCCCCCTTCCTGCCCTACCAAAACATGCTGGGCTTATCCTTCTAACTCTATACTTGCCAAGGTCACAAAGCATTCCATGTCTTTGGTTTCCCTGTTTTCATTCACAACTACAAGGATCATCTCGAAAAATTTTATGAAAAGTCAGACGATTGTTTCTCCCTTGGATATTCTCCAACCTCTAGAGCATTCAGAGTGTTCAACATATGTAGACAAGAGCCGAAAGAATCTATCTATGTTACCTTCAATGAAGCTGATGTTGTCATCTCACACCTCAACTTAAATGCTGGTGACATTGACTTTAATGAAGTCAAATCATATCCAGAGGATGATTTCTCAATCCCCAAGGAATCATCTCAAAAATGTCACAAGGACTTCCCTTTATGTTCATGTATTTGATCCCCACTCCATCACTGATCTAACTCTAGAGGTTGTTGTATCTGAAACACCCTCTCCACCTATGGCTGTGGAAAACGTTGATCCTAACACTCTTGATTCTCATATGGAAGAAGAGATCATGGATGAAGAAATAATATGTGATGAACAACCTTCATACAATGAACCCAGTGTGACTCCTGAACCTACAGAGTCTCCTGCACCTCAGTCTAAATGGTGTAGAAATCAAGATATTCTTCTTGTGAATATTCTTGGTGAACCCTCTAAAGGAGTCAGCACCAGAGGAAAATTAAGATATCTGGAAACTGCCTTAGTGAATGAATGCCTCTTCGTTAACTTCCTCTCTTAAGATGAACCTAAGAATGTTGTTGTTGCTCTACTTGATGAAGGTTGGGTTGTAGCCATGCAAGAGGAGTTGAATCAAATCAAAAGGAACAAGGTGTGGACACTGGTCAAAGCCCCAATTGGAAAGCAAGTGGTTGGAACTAAATGGGTCTACAGGAACAAAAGAAATGAAGGTGGGATGATTGTTAAGAACAAGGCAAGGCTAGTAGTGTTGCGTTACAATCAATCAAAGGGGATTGATTATGATGAAACCTTTGCACCAGTGGCTAGACTTGAAGCCATTAGAATCTTTCTAGCCTATGCTTCCTACATGGGTTTCATGGTATATCAGATGGATGTTAAGAGTGCATTTCTTAATAGGAAACTTGTAGAGGAAGTGTATGTCAAACAACCTCTAGGGTTTGAAACTAGTCAAATCCCTGACCACGTTTACAGACTTTACAAAGCACTCTATGGGCTGAAACAAGCACCTAGATCCTGGTATGAAACCTTTTCAAAATTTCTACTTGAAAATAAATTTGTCAGAGGTACAATTGACCAAACCCGGTTCACTTATAGGTCCAAGGGTGATGACATTATAGTACAGATATATGTGGATGATATAATTTTTGGATCAACCAACATAACCTTGAGCAAGCAATATGCTAAACTAATGACCAAAAAGTATCAAATGAGCATGATGGGGGAACTAACTTTTTTATTTAGGTTTTCAAATTAAAAAAAAAATCTCAAGGGATTTCTATTTGTCAAGAAAAATATGTTAGGGACTTACTCAAGAAGTATGATATGTCTGATTGTGCATCATTGAAATGCCCTATGCTTATTCCCAATAATATGGGTGCTGATGACTCAGGGGTCTCTATCAATGAGACCTTATATAGGGACATGATTAGGTCACTGGTGTACCTCACTACGAGCAGACCAGATATCCAATTCTCCACGTGTCTCTGTGTTAGGTACCAAGCTAACCCCAAAGAATCCCACCTTGTAGCTGTCAAAATAATTTTCAGGTATCTCAAAGGATCTCCCTCATTGGGTCTCTGGTATCCAAATGGATCTGGCTTTGACCTCAAAGCTTACTCAGACTCAGACTACGCTGGATGCTGCCTTGATAGAAAGAGCACCTCTGGTAGTTGTCAGATCCTTGGAGGAAAGTTAGTATGTTGGAGTGCCAAGAAGCAAAACTTTGTGGCTATGTCATCAGCTGAAGCTGAGTACGTCGCTGCCACTGGCTGTTGTGCCCAATTTCTCTGGATGAAGAGTCAATTAGCTGACTATGGGATCAACTATGAGAAGGTTCCCATATTCTGTGACAACACAAGTGCCATAGCTATTTCCAATAATCCGGCACTTCATTCCAGAACTAAATATATTGACATCGGGTATCACTTCATCAGAGACCACATTTTAAGAAGTGATATTGAGCTTCAATTTATACCCACTAAATACCAGCTCGCTAATATTTTCACCAAGCCTCTGGCTGAGCCAAGTTTTACTAGGCTGGTAGCTAAGTTGGGTATGCTCAATATTGGGAAATAAAAAGTCTAATAAGTGACCTCTTTGTCTCTGGGCATTTAAGGGAATTGAATGTAACTTGGTAGTTACATCTCTAATGGAATTAATATATTCTCTATATTTAATTCAAATGATTTTCTTTAAAAGCTACCAACTTTCCCACTTTCAAGGGGACAAAGATTAATTGAAAGGTCAAGGGGTTCCACGTTCTGTAAAAAGTGATCTCATTGCATTAAGTGCATACAAGAAAAAAGGCAAAACTTTTCATAAACCCTTGACTCATCTTTAGTGTGTTCCTCTATTCTCATTTCTCGCACATACTTTCTCTTTATTCCTCAAACCCTTCAAACCTTCATCAATGGCGTCCTTAACTCAATCCACCAAGTACTCCATCTCGGCTGAATCAAACATGGATTTTGGTATTACTGATGGAAAGATTGCTCTCAATAACTGTATCGCCCTTCTTAAGCACACAAATCCTCTCTATGCACCTTTGCTCAATTTCTTGAAGAACTGCTCCATCTCCCAAGCTCTCACCAAATCCCCATCCATTTGCTATTCACAATACCTGAAGGAGTTTTGGTTCACAGCCCATGTTGATCAAGCCACAATGTCCATCTCCTTCGATCTTTCGACTCAACCAAAAACCCTAACCTTCGATTTCAATGACTTTGCTCAAGTCATTGGTCTTGAGGTAAATGAAGGAATGGTAGCTATACCATAAAGTGACATAGTGAAGACTGCCTTGGCCACTTTAAAACTAGTGGATGATGATCTCAAACCTTTCACCACCAGCACCTTTACCAAGAGATCTCTAATCAAGGTCAACTACTTCTATCCTATATGGAAGACCCTGATGCTGTACATTGTCAAGTGTCTGGGTGGAAACCAAGGGTCTCATGACCAACTTAATGGTGCTTAACAAGCCATTGCTTACAGCCTCATATGGGGGATAGATATTGAGATCGCGCACACACTCTACTCTGACTTGATGGCGAACTGATAAAAAAAGGGAAAAAGGCAAGACTCTCCACCATTTGCTATATAAGATACCTTTCTTTGATCTTTGAACATCTGTTAAGAGATATTTACCACAAAGATGAACTTCACTCCTTCTCTCCTTACAAAATCACCGTTGCATCTCTGAAGCCACCCCATGAGGATGAAGCACCGCTCACGAGGCACATGCTAAAATTTGATGGCATATCCACATCAGAGGAGTCCTTGTTCCCTCTCTCTAAGGTGAATGCTGAAGTCTCGACTGACAAGTATTTGTTCAATACCTCTGTGCAGTCCACCTCTCAGCCCAAGGCTCCAAAGGACAAGAAAAAGAAGAAGAGGAAGGAAAACCCCATCTCCTCTGAATCCCCATCTTCTAAAATTCCTCACCGGAAGAAGAAACCCAAGAAGATCCCATCTACAACTCTGGTAGATGAGGAAACAGAGCCCCTTGCTGACAAACAACATGAGTCTTGTATCTCATAGACAGCTAAGACCTCAGGGAACCCTCTCGACGCTGATATCACCAATGTATTAGTCTGCCCTTCTTCTTATTTTTTGAGGTCCACAAGCAATCACTCTCAAAAGTCTATAGGAGAAAGTGATGGAGTTTAGGGTTTGCCTCAACCCTTAGAGTGTCTGTGTCATCACCTAGCATTTTTAAGACCTCTGTACACTTTGTCTCTACACGAGTAAATGATTCATTTGTGCTTATAACGCACCCCGATGATCCTGCATCCTCTGGACTGTACTCTAGAAAATAACAACCAGAATACTTATAAGTCCCGACCCGGAGTCTCTGAACTTCACTCAGTCTCTAGTCCCCCTCATTGTTAAAAGAGTCCCAAAGAATTTATTCTTTTAGGAAGACTGAATAATCACCCTCAGCCTTCCTAGGGACAACATTATGAATGGCGGCCTTAACCTACATCTTAATCATAATTTAAAAGAGTCCCAAGGAGAAATCCTTATGGGGGAGATGGATAATCACACCAAGCTATCCTAGGGGCAGCGAGCGGCGACCATTCACCATATCATGTTTCACCCTAAAAGAGTCCCAAGGAGCAACCCTTAAGGGGGGGGACTGGATAATCACACCGACCTATCCTAGGGCAACGAATGGCGACCCTTCACCTTATCTTTATTCACAATAAAAGAGTCCCAAGGAGAAATCCTTAGGAGGGGATGGATAATCACACCCAGCTTTCCTAGGAGCATCGAATGGAGATCTTTCCCTATATTATAAACTCGTCACATGTGTACTAATAAATCTTATACAGGGACTGAACTTACACGTTGAGCAGATGAATGAGGACCCCTTCACTTACACAGAGGATGATACTGCTGGGGTATCCACTGTTGACTCTGACCTGGATTCAATGCCTAATGACGAAGTATTTATTATAGAGGATGATCTCACCATATATAGGTTTGAGGATATGGAAGATATTGATGACCAAGTAACTTCCGCTGAGCCTAATCCAATTCCATTTCCCTCAATGGTAAACGTCCAAGAACTAGTTGTAAAGCAATTATGGACCCAGAGACAAACCATACCAACCCCAGTTCCATTTCCCTATTTGCCAAATTTCATGGAACTGGGTGCAAAGAAAATATTGGAGGACAGACAACTGCTCAAACCTGTTCACTTTCCAACTATGCCAAGTATTCAAGCTTTAGGAGCTGAGGATATTTGGGTCAGAATAGGGGACATCAACATCACAACACCCAAGGTCACCCAAGAGGCAATCTTTTTTGAACTTCAGAGTCTCACCAATGTTGTTGAGGACTTGACCAACAACATAGAAAGCTCAATGACTAAGTCAATGGGATCCACCCTCAAGTCTCTGCTGCCTCAAATCCTAGGTGATGCTCTGAGAACACACCTCCCACCAGTGGTCAACCAAAGCTTTGATCAACACATACCCTCTACCCTAAAGACCATTGTGCCAGCAAATGTGGTTGAAATTGCCAAGGTCACAGAGCTTTCCAGAACTCCTTCAAGATGAACTTAAGGAACTATGCCTATTTGTTCATCAAGAATTCAAAAAGTAAAACAACGTAGGGTCAGGTGCAGCCTTCTCTGGCGCTGCACCTAAGGGGGGATAAATCTGTAACCTCTACATCCAGTTATGAACAAAGGGCTGGATCTAAGGGGGAGCAGCCAACAAAGCATCCAACCAGTAAGCTAAAAACCACTATCATCCCTACACTCATTCCTCTGTGATCTTACCGTAACCAAGACTTTGAAAGATTTGCTGACCAACTAAACCAAGGCTATGAAACAACATTTTCACCATCTCCTATCCTAGATGTTCCATTAGACAAGGGTAAAACCATTACAAGTGTTGATGATCAGATCATGAACTAGAACTCTCTACAATAAGAAGGAGGATCATCTGGTAGACTTCCAGAGCTCAGCAGTTTCAGAACTGCTGGAGAAAAGGAGATGACTCCCGAAGAAGCCCATGCTCAGCTAATGGAACATAAAAGAATTGTTGATCTTAAAGTTGTTGAGCTTAAAAGCAAAAAGCTTAGAAATCAACTCACCCCAGCTGCCAAAGAAGAACAGAGGAAAAAGCTTACTGAAATAGAAGCCAAAAGAAACAAACTTAAGGAAGAATATCTTAAGATTGTCAATGAAAGGACCCTATCTGATCCAATCACAAAGTACAAAAGCTTTTTTGATAAAAACAAGAAGGTAGTAATGACCATCTATAGAGGAAACCAATCCACTAACTACAAAGTCGACAGTGACTTCAAGCTAAAAAATTTGGATCTCTCAGAGTGGATGGAACATCTGTCTCTAGCCCAAAATAAATCTGGGCATGGTGCTGCCCAGATGATGAAGAACATTCAAGCAAAGATCAACTGGGTGAAAGAGACTCCACACAAACTCAAGCTTCCTCTCCCACATCAACTATCACATGAACAACCTTTGAACACAAGGAAGAGAAGAAATCCAATGGGGCCACTCATTGAAAAATTAGTCATAGGGGATATTGTAGTTGATGGGATGTACAAAAACTTGGTACTTCCAAAAGAGATTACCAAGCCAGTCGATGGTCAAGCTTACATGAAACCAGAGAAAGGCATGGCCTTCATGAACAGAGGCTGTGACTATGTGTTCTAGAGGGAAAGTGAACTACATCTGGCCTCCACAGTTCAGCTGATAAGACTCAAACAATCTCTGTTTCAGAACTGTGATTATGCTAGGGACTTGGAGTATGAGATCGAAGTGACCATCAACTCTAGAGCAAATAAAGTGGAAGCCCAGAGAATCTGTGATCAAAACCTTGATGTTTGAAGAACCTTTGTATTTTCTTTTCAGTCACCTCTTGGTGTATTTGTAATAGACTGGGTCTTTTCAATAAACTTCAAGTATGTTTGTTAAAATTATATGTAAGAAGAAGCTGTGTACTCACTTACAATAATTTTTAGACTTAGTATAATTTATGAACAAATAGGGGGAGATTGTTGGGCCAATGAAAGTTCTAACTATGGCCCAGTCTAGATTTGTTTCAAATTAGACTAAGTGTTATGAGTCACTGATGAGACTAGCGACAAAGACTAGACCAGCTGAAGGCAAAGCCTCAGATGGCACATCAGAAACATTCAAGTCAAAGACAACCTCATAGAAGTCGAAGATTATCTGAAGTCATACTCACCAGCTGTTATGGATAAAGCTGGTATGTAGAAGGAATGTACTTGTGTTCAAGGATATCTGATATGACAATACTCAGAGATCACTTATAACCCTTTGAAGACGAAGCAAGTAGAAACTTGGATTACGTTTATAGTTTAGACGGGATAATCTCTAAAAGTACTTTGGGCGGGACAAAGTAGGAGATTCAAGATAAAGCCTAGTACGACCTAGTGGGATAAAGTGAACAGTTGGTAGTACTGTTCACCTAAAGTTGTTTAAAGGTATGTCTCTTCATAGACATACATTTAATGCGTTGTACTACTTCCACACATAAGTTGACATGTATCAACTACTCCCACTAAGGAAGCAACCTCGTACCATAAATAGGAGGGGGAAAGAAGTTAAACATCAACCCTTGTGTTTGGATAATTTATCTAAGTTCTTTCTCCCTTTAGAACCTCTGAGTCTTTCAGCTGTCTACCAACGACTCTAAGGTTCTCTCGTAAACTTGAGTCTCAAATCAAGTTTACTTGTTCTAGGGTTCATTTCTTATTGTCACTCAACGGTGTATTCATAGCACTTTGTAATACTTTGTTTATAAAGATTAATAAAGCATTACACGTTTGAAAAGTAATTCATATTGTGTTATCTTGTATACGAGACATTGTATCAACAATTGTTATATTTTGGGACTTTCAGTTGGTATCAAAGAGGTTTGATTTGTAAAACTTTTATAAACCATTCTTGTTTTAAAAATCAAGATCCTAATATGACTGATACTTTGCCTCTTATGCCACCACCCTTTGGCCAAACGAGTCAAGCTAATGCTTCGACCACCGCCCCGGCCACCACATCCACTACTACCATGCCTACACCTGTTTCAAGCACTGGTAATAATGATGATGATGTACCTCAACTTCTTGATGTTCGAGGGGGGTCTCACGTGTTAAATGTCCCAATATTTGATGAATAATATTTTTCTTGTTGGAAAAGTGAATTTCTAATATATCTCGACGGTCTAGAACCCTTCTTGATCGAGATATTAGAAAATGGACCATATGTCCCTTTAGCCATATCTTCCACCCTTGAGAGACCAAGCAAAAAACCTGTTAAGCAATGGTCTCCAACGGATAGACGCCTGGCGAATCAAGACAATAGACTCAAAAGCATCATAGTCTCTTGCCTACCTAAGAATATAATGAAGTCCATTATCAAATGCGACTCTGCTAAAGAGATGTAGACAGAATTAGTTCTTGGGTATGAAGGTCCTGGAGAAACAAAGGAAACCAAAATTCAAGCTCTTAGACTTAAGTTCAATGCTTTTAAGGCCTTAGAAATAGAAACTGTTGCTCAAACTTACACTAGGCTTAAGATCTTGCTAAATGATCTAGGTAATAATGGTGTTGTTCTACTTAAGGCTGAGGTTAATGCTACGTTTGTTAACAGTTTGCCAAGGAAATGGCTTAGCTTAAACCAAACCTTAAGAGAAAATAATGCAATCAAGAATGACACTCTGGCCCAACTATTTGGTAGATATAACTATGAAGAAGGGATAATTGATTTGATTTACAAGTCTAAGCCTGATAGGTTTACCACCCATATCTCTGGTTCAAAAGCTCTTGTTGCTAACCATTTCTTTCAGGACAGCGACTCTAACATAGAAGAAGATACTCGGAGCAGTCAAGAATTTCTTGATGAGTTGCATGCTGAATTCCATGACAGGGCCCTTCTCGCTGATCAAAAGAGATATTACAAGAGATCGGGTAGAGTTGGAGCTGCTAAAGTTGACAAATCTAAAGTGATATGCTACACTTGTGGAAAAGCTAGTCATTTCCAAAAAGATTGTTGGTCAGACAAAACCTCCTCTCCAAGCTTTCCCTTATCTAGCAGTGATCATAGCAGCAAGAAGAAGTTTTCTCCATCTCCTTTCAAGCAAACTTCTCAATCTGACTCTAAGGGAAAGAAGGACAACAAGGTCAAATACAAAGCACTGAAAGCTGAGTTGATGAAGTTAAATCAAAAAGCTGATGAAGCAGCCAATAAAAAGGATAGCAAAAAGATAGAAAAGGGTCTTATCGCTTCTTCTTTTGATTGGGATGATGAACCTCTTACATCTAAGGATGAAGCCACCACTACTGTTAGAGCTTTCATGGATATCGCTGATGAGGAACCAGCTGTTGGTAAAAGTGAAGCAAGATCTGGACAATGGGTTGATATCACGATGAAAAAGGTACAAAGATTGCTTACTATGCCTGAAGGTCCTGATAGAGACCATGTCAGTGACTACACCTTGGTTGACTTCCACTTTGTGGAAGAAAAAAGAAAAATTTTGTTAAACAAATTTCATATTTTTAAAACTGAGTTAAATCTTTGTCAATCCGAGATAACCAACCTTAAACCTTTTGTGAATCTTGCTAATCAACTTCAAAATAAAGTAAGAAAACTCACCTCTGAAAATAAGTCTTTGTCTGATTAAAATGCTGAACTTAGAAAGACCATTGAAAAGTGGAACAAAGGTCAATACTCTATGGAAGATTTTGTTGCTAAAACCATTCCGGGGAATGTGGTTCAAGCAATTAGGGGTAAGGGTAGGTCTAAGAAACATATACCATTGGCTAAAGTAAAGTTTGTCCCCTCAGATGATCCCCCTCCTATATCCACCTTTGTGGATGAGAATGATTCTGAAGGGGAGTCAGAGGATTTTAGCCCTCTTCCAGCTTTACCCAAACTTGTTGGATCTGATCCATTTGATTCTTTACTTGGTTCAAAGCCTGCCATCAAAGCCTCTGGTACACCTAGCCATATCAAACCTCCTACCATAGCTGCTGAAAAAACCCACAAGAAGGTTTTTGTGGCTAAGGAACCCAAAGAAACTAAACTCATTCCTCCCACTAAAGAGCTATCACCCACCAAGAAACTTCTTCTTACCCTTATGGAAGAAGTAAAAGGTTTAAAAGAACAAATCAAACCTTCGGCTGACAGTCCATCTGTTAGCTCTCATGGTGAAAGTTCTAGTAGTAGCTCTAAGGGAAGAGTCATGTTCAGACCTTGCAAACATTGTGGGTTCAAAAATCACTTATCTGGAAATTGTTTAAAGAAACCCAAATGCATCACATGCGAGTCTACTGAACATACCACCAGAGAACATGAGGATACCATAGCTGTCCAAAAGGCCATACTACAATTAAGATCTAAAACTTCTTTCAATTCCTCTAGGAGACCAGAACCCAAATCCAGAGACTCCCCTTAGAGATTCAGGCCCTCTCCTCCTTGCAAGTACTGTGTGTTCCATGATCATCACTTTGATGAGTGTGAACACTATCCCGGATGTGACATCTATGGAAGTATGCGTCATGAAACCAGAGATTGCACCCAAATAGGGGGAGAAAGGAACCAAAGACAACCCAATGTCGCTGGTCAGCGACAGCATGGACCCACTGGAAAGTGGGTTCATCATCGAAACTAATTTGGTTTCATTATATCTATGTAGGAACACTTGAAGAAATATGTTTGGTATCTGGATAGTGGGTGCTGCAGACACATGACATGGGTTAAACAATATCTGCATAGATATAAAAAGGAGCCTGGTCCCAAGGTAGTCTTTGGAGATGACTCCTCAGGGGCTATTGAAGGTTATGGCTCAGTGGATTGTAATGGAATCACCTTCACAAGGGTCGCGTATGTCAATGGACTGAAGCACAACTTAATCAACATTAGCCAAGTCTGTGATGCTGGCTTTAAAGATCTGTTCACCAAGATCCAAGGAACAATCTTCAATCAAAATGATGATGTTATTCTTGTTACACCTAGAAGAAGGGACGTGTATGTTATTGACATGACATCATGTCTAGAAGGAAACAACATCTGTCTCTTTGCCAAAGCCTCTGAAAGTGAAATATGACTCTGGTATAAGAGACTCTCTCACCTCAACTTTAAGAATATCAACAAACTGGCAAAGAATGACTTGGTTGCTTGGCTTCCCTCTCTAACGTTCACCAAAGAAAGACCATGCTCAGCCTGCGAAAAAGGAAAGCACCACAGAGCATCGTTCAAAACCAAACAATCATTCTCCATAAATAAGTGCCTCCATCTTCTTCATATGGACTTATTTGGACCAGTAAAACCTCAATCCCACAACAAATACACACTTGTCATTGTCGATGAATTCTCTAGGTACACTTGGGTATTCTTTCTTCAAAGAAAGAGCGATGCAACTTATAGGATCATGTCCTTCATCAGATAAATAGAGAGCCTCAATGACTGCAGAGTTAAGGATATCAGAAGTGATAATGGCATCGAGTTCAAGAACCATGTCATGGAAGACTTTTGTGATGAAAAGGGGATTTCACATAACTTTTCAAATCCAGGCACCCCTGAACAAAATGGTGTCGCTGAAAGAAGGAACATAACTCTCATTGAGGTTGCGAGAACAATGCTCAGCGAATCAAGACTTCCAAATCAATTTTGGGGTGAAGTTGTATATACAACGTGCTACACTCAAAACAGATCCATTATTGTGAAGAGACATGGCAAGACCGCTTATGAAGTGTATATGAAGAGAGCCCCTGATGTAAGCTACTTCCATGTCTTTGGTTGCCCTGTTTTCATTCACAACTACAAGGATCATCTGGGTAAATTTGATGAAAAGTCAGATGATGACTTCTTTCTTGGATACTCTCCTACCTCCAGAGCATTTAGAGTGTTCAATATCCGCACGCAAGAGCTAGAAGAATCTATCCATGTCACCTTCAATGAAGTTGACGCTATCATCACCCACACAAACTCAGATACTTGTGACATTGACTTCAATGAAGTTAAATCATATCCAACGGATGATTTCTCAATCCCCAAGGAATCATCTCAATTATGTCACAAGGACTTCCCATATGTTCATGCATTTGATCCTCACTCAATCTTTGATCTGACTCCATAGGTTGGAGTAGCTGAATCACTCACTCCACCTCCTGCAGTGGAAGATACTTATCATAACTCTCCAAATTCTCCAACAGATAAAGAGATCATGGATGAAGAAATTATATGTGATGAAACACCTGCATGTAATGAACTTAATGTGACTCCTGAACCTATAGAGACTCTTTCTCCTCTATCTAAGTGGAGTAGAAACCAAGATATTATTCTAGTAAATATTCTATAGGTGATTATCCGTATAAACATGATATGAATAAATAATAAGAGCAGCAGAAAGATCACCTTTGAACGGATCCATAGAGTCATATGATTAATCAATAAAACGGAAGATAAAAGTATACCTTTGTAGCGTGATTCGGTAAGAACGAACAGAGACCATCACCAACACATGATCTAACCAAGAAACCCAAGTGACCGAATTAGATCACCTCTATGTAGAAACACACTACACGTCGCCGTATACCCGTAGATGGTAGTCTTAATAACCCGTTCTTCGCAACTTACTCTTGCAACTACTAATAGATACAAGATTAGATAAAGCAAAATGAAAATACACTATTTCCAATAAGCCTTTTATTTTTGCCGTCACCAATCTCTATCATAGAATAATGAAACCCACAGTTTTTTTTGCTATGTGTTACAAATGATCAAAATCATCAATTTGAATAATAACCATAAACAAAACGTATCATCATCAGAATAGTAAATTGATTAGAAAATAAAGGCATTCAATGGACTTTATGATTTAGTTCAATTTCATATTATTATTACTAAGTCTATACTTAGTAATTAAAAGCCCAATGATTATCTCGAGGTGTGAAGGTATAAATATATCGTAAATACGATAAACACGATATATTAAAATGGTACCTCAGTGTATATGTGTGTGACCCCATAGGCCCATATGTGTCTGGCCATATAATTAGTTGTTATGATACAAGCATATACCAACAGCTCCCACTAGCGCACGTCATAGTAATCATGTAATTATACAAGAAATGGTTAGCGTCTAGCAACACGCCACTGCCCTCATAAACATATGAGGATAGTTTCTTAAACATCTCATTTAAATGGTTTGGATATCAGTCATCTTCTTGTTTCAGATACTCTGTTAAACTTTATACATGGATAAAAAGTCATTCTTAAGTTTAACTATTCTGTTTCTCGATATAGATATTGAACTAGATTACCAAATTAATCAAGTATCATCTTAGTTACATTTGGGTGTGGCCACACATACATCTGTACAATTCATCGAGGGGCCCAATAGTATCTATATCCAATACATGTGGAGGAAAAAATTCTATTTTGACTGCACATGTCGTTCATGTGTTTCACATTGCACCTGAAAATGGTTTTTAAAGCAGCCTTGTTCAGGACAACGTTGAACCATATCAAAGATTGACATTCCACACATACAAAACCTACTTGCATCTCAAGTCTAAGGATGAGAGATTCAACCACTTGCGAGATTCACTATTGACGACGATCCATGCTGTGAATTTTCGTAGGTTGGGTCAATCCAATGCTCATCCAATGAACACATATAAGTTTGGCGGCATCATCAATTAATATTCATTCCAAATGAATATGACCAACTCATATTTTTCTTAATTCGAAAATACTCCCGTATCATCAACTGACAATGGATCATTTAGAATAACAAAATTATTCATGGATTAAACATGCTAATATAGAACACAGTAGTATAAATGAAGACGATTATACCAAGTATATAAATTCATCATTTAATACAACCGCTTAACGTTCCATTATCCAAATACTTAAAAACAAATATACATGTGACTATTAGAATGTCAAAGTCCAATGTTCCTAGCATGATTGACATGTTTGGTTATAAGACATTGACTTTACCCAAGGACATGTTGAGTTGTCATCTGAGTGAACTTTGAGAATACTTATTGCAGAAACTCACGAATAATGAAGATTTTGAATAACACAAGGATTGTCATTTTGTATATGCGCGCTCAAGTGCTAATATAATAATACTAGCATCGCCATAGTACATTATGTAGGTTGTTTGAAGCAAGTACAACACCTATTTAATACAATCTTCTTAACAACTTCCCAAACTGTAAAGTATTCTTATTTTACTAATGAGTAGTGCAACAGTGCTTTTCGTCAAGCACGTCTAGGTAGTAGTATTTATCATTCTAGATGAAATCCTACTATCACTAGGATTGAGTACCATCTCAATCAAAGTAAGCATTAGTGTATAAAGTCACCACTAATTTTCTTACCTAAGTCCGTAAACGATGAACATGTCTATAGTCGTATAACGACTTTCACTTAGATACTTTTTAATCAGTTCATCTTGCATTCGTGCAAGTATTCAAATTAGTCTAATACATAACATATCATATGAAATGAATCCATTAGGTAAACTAAGGGTTTCCATGTACATATTAAATCTTATCAAGTGAGATAGAACTTTGAGACTTTCTCAGTCATTTTTAGACTTATTAACCGCGTATGCCTTATCCTAATAAGCATATGTTCCAAGGTTATATGTTTTATTTCTTATATCTCTCAATAGATTTATATTCCAAGCCAAGGATTAAAAACTAGCTTAGCTGAAATGTTATTTCCAATATATTTAAAAACATATGAGATTTAAGAATGAACAAAACATAGTGCTTCCACTGGCTCAAAGGTGTACTCAATATTCATCTTCGTTTTAATCATCATCATATCCTTGATTTAAACTTAAGATTCCATCTCCTAGATTCATGCTCTAACCACACTTGGATTTCTATAGCTTGTACACTTTCTAAAGATTAGTTGGATTTATAAACCCTTATTACACAACCTCTTTGCAAATTTAATAAATCAAAAGTATTTTTAACATCCAATTGCCATATTTCATATTCATGAAATAAAGTATGGTAATTAATATCTTTATTAATTAAACACTCACAAAGAAAAGAAAGCTTTAATCATGGTCAATTGCTTGAGCATGCGTTTAAACTCTTATCAAAGAGAGTGTGTACAAAAGTGTATAATTGTGTCCATATCTCTCTTCTCATAGAAGACCATTTATAACCTATCAGTCTTACTGATTGGTGAAAGAATTTCAAATTCCAAAATTGATTTTCTTTTATGGACTACATCTACCATTCATAGTTTTGAGTCATTCATTAGATTCCAGATCTAAAATGAGTCTCGATGGTTATGAGGTTCACTATGATCCTCTAACTCATATTCCTCAACATTGACATGACATTCATATCTTCAGGTGCTTGAGGTATCCTTGCGGATATGCGAATTGGAGTTAACAACACTTTGTGGCTTTTGCATTTATATGCTCAACCTCATTATGTCGTTCGCTAGTGTATTCAGAAGGTTGTATTTTATTCATTACTTTCTTCAAAGATGCATGAAGGCTCCCACTTGCTTCTTGTAAGAGGAGACTATCTCCAAGTACACAACATGTTGAGCAACAATAAATTGTTCTCGTTTGGGATGTATAAAATACATTGGAAGTTCTTGATTCTAGTTTGTTAATAACACGTCTAACATGATTTTAACAAAATTTAAGACTTCAACCAAGATTTACTGGGAGTCATCCCATTCCATAACTTGATGGTTTCTTAGTTACCTTCTTGTTTGGATACATATTGAATAAGCATGTGGCTCATTCAAAAAAATAATTGTTAACCTTAATAAGATAAAAGAGAGAGTAGTTAGTGTTATCAAGGATCAAATAATAACAATAGTATTTGATTTTACACATGAGACATAGTCTTGTGATTATGAGACAGTAACACAATTCCTTAGATAACCTAATACTCTTTGGCTCACATATTTTCTAATTTGGTAAAACCAAATTACATAAACAATATATTCAAGCCAATTGCATGCTATAAAGTATGATTGTTTTAGCAGTTTAAGAACTTCATGTTCATGTTTTAACAAGAAAACATAACATGTTAGTCGCTAAATTTACTTTATAAGGTATTGAACAACTCAATAACTTCATTATATATGCCCTAACAGGAAGACACAACAAGTCAATTACTTACTTTATTTTATAAGTATTTGAACAATTCAAGGAAGTTCACGTTTATGTCTTTACTTGAAGATACAAACATATAATAAATAAAGTATTATTGAATGCCTACTTTTAGCTTCAATAGTGTTTTCAAGTTAGTTTACATACTTCATATTTATGTCTTTACAAGAAGACATATGCATATTAGCCAAACCATTTAGGTAATATAATGAAGTAGTTTTTATTATTTCTTGACATTAGTTATTTATTAGATAACATACATCAATATGTATAAGTCCTAGTAGAATATTATTAGCCATATTGTGTTGTACCTTGCACACTTTAATATTTCTTCCACTTGAGCATGGCACAACATCATATATGAATAATATAAAAGTGTCACAGATATAATATGATTTAAGTCATACTAAAATCAAGCTTGTATAGAAGGGTTATGTAGAACTTCATTGTTTAATAAGCAACCGTGCATAAATATCTTTAGATAACAATTCGGGAAGCGACATCAGAAAAGCGACTAGTTATCTTTTAAAATAATATGCAATAAGGCTTAGAAAACTATGATGTTATTTCAAGACAATCTAGAAATTAAGTGGGTCACTTACAAGGTGATAAGCTCATAGCTCTCACTAAATAAGACAACTTTACAAGTGTGTCCTATGGTTAAAAAATGCATTACTCCCATTAGTTTAGACAACATTTTGAATGTATCTATACTAATGAAAAAGCAGGTAGCAATTTGCATACTTTCTAATTTTTTGAATGTCTACACATTATAGCCAATGTGAGTCTCGTAGACTAGTGAACATGTACATAGATATTCAAAGAAAAGTATCAAGTTCTACTATATTTATGATGGGATTTTCATCCATGCCATTAACTTGAAAGTTTTGCATGCAATTCCTCTTTTTACTTTACCCCAAAGGTGTGTAGAATCTTATGAAACGTTTTTTTTAGTAAGGAAAATATACTAGAAAAAAATGTTTGTAATTTCCTTCCTCTCACGATTTATTGAGACTTCAATTTTTAATCAAGACTCATACAATATCTTAAAACTTCAAGATGTGTAATTTTGGTAGTTATAGAAAACATTGTCTCTAGTTATCCAGATATCTTAAATATCTCAAGATTTCTAAACCAGAATAAGGGTTATGAAAATCACTTGAAATAGTAATATGTGCAACCGTACTTAATCATTTTGACTTACAAGAAAATGTGATTTCTTGAGTAGGTGTGTTTTAAGTTTGATTAGAATTGAGAAGATTCAAGTGTTCCTATTATAGCTTTCTCATACGAGGAGAAAGGACGGGAACGAGTCTTATTCTTACAAGAAAAGAAGACTTAGTTTGTCTTCCTCTAGCACAAAAGGAAACAAACTTTGTTTACGGTTTGTGTTGCATAAAATCATTAATAGAAATACAAAGTTCATATTTAGTATTTTCGATAATTATCCTTTTAAAATTAACTTCCCAAGTTTATAAAAAAACAATTAATTTTACGAAAAGGCTAAGATCCTCATTGAGGTTCCACCATCACATCAGTTGATCTGCTAGCAATGATAGATTCAATAGGTAGATGACGTTCATCAATTGGAAATCTTGCGCAACTCTTAGATCCTTATGGGACTCATGACACAAGTAAACATTTCACTAAATGTCAAACTCACATGTTTAGTCTCATCCTTGCCTCGTCAAGGTCTCACCATTGTACTGATTAAGTCATCCAATTTGAGAAAATACGAGAATAAGTCTAGGTCTCAGGCATAGATAATAATCACCTTGGTTTACAATTCACATCCGTCTCAATTGCAAGTGATCTCAAACGATTGGACGACATGACTTAAATTTGAGACGGGTATAAAAGTTTGATTTACAAATCAAAAGTGTGTACGAGGAAGCATGCATTCATCTATCGTAGCACAAGTCAATAACATTTCTTAACTTAAGTCTAATATTGTTTTAATTTATGTGTGTCAAGTTGTCCAAGTTAAATACTAATATAAAACCTAAGTGGAATTAATATTAGATTAGACGATACATAAAAGAAATAACATTCATAACACGTTACGAGTTATTATGTGTAGAACAATGATAATCTTATAACTAATCAAGAGGGTTGTTGTTAATCTAGAGAGAGAAACAAGAGAGAGAAAACAAAGAAACTTTATTAATATGTGAAAATGAGTAAACAACCAACACCCCTTTCCATGGTGGAAAGGGGTTTATATACCCAAATCCTTAAGTGGACTTGGGCCTCCGGCCCATGAACATGCTCATGGGTCGGGCTAAACATAATAATTACTTAAACAATACTACGAGCCTATAACTATATAGTTGGAGTGACCGAGACTTTCTTAATACACAAAACGTATTTCCAACATTATGAAAACAAGATTTTAGTTTTAAATCATATTTAAACTTTAAACTAAATAAAAGACTTGGTTTTATAATTTTTTTGTGATTGATTTTAAGTTTCTATAAAAACATTTGCAAGTTATAGCAAGATATCAAGCAAATAAGCAACCACACAACCACAAGTATGCAAAGCCTCAAACCGATGAAAAACCTATGCTTGATCTCGTGAGCCATCACGAGGACCAAGAAGTCAACTAAGGGTAATTCAAAACAACCACAAAGTGGGCTCCCACTTGCTCCAAGACCATCAAGAGCAAGTAGAACCCAAAGTGAACATGAAGCCCAAAATTGTCATAAATTTTCAGTCGACTTCTAGGGCCCAAAACCCATAGAAGGAGTCTTCCCCTGCCTGAGGTCCAGTTGAGACTTTTGAAGGCCCGTGATTTGTGAATCAGCACACCAAAATTGGGCTTTTATCTCCTTATAAAACTACGAAAAATCATGTTTTAGTACCAACAACTCCGAATTTCACAATATCTCCTTAATTCCTTATCCATACCTATCCAAGCATCGGTTAGAATTGATTTATGACTAGCAATATTTAACCTATCATTAAACTACTGTAAAATGCCCAAACAATGGCTATAACCAACATAAAAACATATTAATGAAGCTGAAACAATGGCAAACCCCCAAAACTGAAATTAAATGCAAATCAACACAGAACATGTCACATTTGGTCTAGGTTTTCATCGGCTTTGTATACGAAACATAATAATACCATAAGATTATGATTATAACAAGGTGTTGGCTAAGACCATGGCCAAACATGCATGTGTTTGCCATGGATATAAAATAAACAACAAGATACACTTGTTAACCAACGAAATCGAAGCAATAATCAACAATTAATTAAACCTTCGATTGGTACGTGTAACCAATGACCTTAGGATATTAAAACCACATTTTAAACATCTTATAAATCATATAATTACAGAAATCTTGTGCATAGGGCTTTTCTAAAACCAATTCACAGATCGTGCCAAAACACGCGTTTTTAGGTCATTTTACACGTACAGGTAACAATACCAATTAAGATATGCGTAATCCATGACCATGGAATAAAAAATCACAGATCATAAGACCATCTTAGGGTCTGTTTTATCACTAAAATTAAGCCCTGGGGACTGTTTTAATTTTATCTTTATTAATTCATCAATAACACGTGTTTTAACCACTTTTACGCATACCCGATAATCATATGACATCATATGATGGCTCGTGATACCACTATAGGTGATTATCCATATAAACATGATATGAATAAATAATAAGAGCAGCGGAAAGATCACCTATGAACGGATCCATAGAGTCATATGATTAATCAATAAAAAGGGAGATAAAAGTATACCTTTATAGCGTGATTCGATAAGAACGAACAGAGACCATCACCAACACGTGATCTAACCAAGAAACCTAAGTGACCAAAGTAGATCACATCTATGTAGAAACACACTACACGTCACCGTATACCCGTAGATGCTAGTCTTAATAACCCGTTCTTTGCAACTTACTCTTGCAACTACTAATAGATACAAGATTAGATAAAGCAAAATGAAAATACACTATTTCCAATAAGCCTTCTATTTCTGCCGTCACCAATCTCTATCATAGAGTAATGAAACCCACTGTTTTTTTTTGCTATGTGTTACAAATGATTAAAATCATCAATTTGAATAATAACCATAAACAAAATGTATCATCATCATAATAGTAAATTGATTAGGCAATAAAGGCATCAACGGACTTTATGATTTAGTTCAATTTCATATTATTATTACTAAGTCTATACTTAGTAATTAAAAGCCCAATGATTATCTCGAGTTGCGAAGGTTATTAATATATCGTAAATACGATAAACACGATATATTAAAATGGTACCTCAGTGTATATGTGTGTGCCCCATAGGCCCATATGTGTCTGGCCATATAATTAGTTGTTATGACACGAGTATATACCAACATATTCTTGGTGAACCCTCTGAAGGAATCACTACCAGAGGAAAATTAAGATATCTGGAAACAGCCTCGGCGAATGAATGCCTTTTCGTTGATTTTTCTCTGAAAATGAACCCAAGAATGTTGATGCAGCCCTGCTTGATGAAGGTTGGGTTGTGGCTATGCAAGAGGAGTTGAATTAGATTAAGAGCAATAAGGTGTGGACTGTGATGAAAGCTCCAACTTGAAAGCAAGTGGTTGGAACAAAATGGGTCTACGGGAACAAAAAGGATGAAGCTGGCATGATAGTTGAAAACAAGGCTAGGCTAGTGGTGTTGGGTTACAATCAAGAAGAGGGTATTGATTATGATGAAAACTTTCCACCAGTTGCCAGATTATAGGCTATCAGAATCTTTCTAGCCTATGCAGCTTACATAGGTTTCATGGTATACCAGATGGATGTAAAGAGTGCTTTTTCTTAATGGGAAGCTTGTAGAGGAAGTGTATGTCAAACAACCTCCAGGGTTTGAGAACAACGACTATCCTGACCATGTTTGTAGACTTGAGGTTAATGTCATATGAATTAGTGGTTGTTCAAGCGTTTGCTTGAGGTTAATGTGACACTTTAGTCACATTCCATTATACTTAACTGATTTTTTAGGATTAATATATTTTACCAGGGTGAAGTCCCTTTTACGCAAAAAAAATGTTTGTAGACTTCACAAAGCACTCTATGGGCTGAAACAAGCACCTAGAGCCTGGTATGAAACTCTATCTAAATTCCTACTTGAAAATAAGTTTGTTAGAGGTACTATTGACCAAACCTTGTTCACTTATAAGTCCAAGGGTGATGTCATTATAGTACAGATATATGTGGATGATATAATTTTTGGTTCAACCAACATTACCTTGAGCAAGCAATTTGCCAAACTTATGACCAAAAAATATGAAATGAGCATGATGGGAGAACTAACCTTTTTATTGGGTTTTCAAATTAAACAAAATTCTAAAGGAATTTTTATTTGTCAAGAGAAATATGTTAGAGACTTGCTCAAGAAGTATGATTTGTCTGATTGTGCATCAGTGAAATGCTCCATGCTTCCTCCCAACAACTTGGGAGCTGATGACTCAAGGGTCTCTGTTAATGAGACCTTATACAGAGGCATGATAGGGTCACTAATGTATCTCACAACAAGCAGACCAGATATCCAATTCTCCGCATGTCTCTGTACTAGGTACCAAGCTAACCCAAGGAATCCCACCTTGTATCTGTCAAATGAATTTTCAGGTACGTAAAAGGATCTCCCTCTCTGGGTCTCTAGTATCCAAATGGATCAGGCTTTGGCCTTAAAGCCTACTCAGACTCAGACTATGCTGGTTGCTGCCTTGATAGGAAAAGCACCTCTGGGAGTTGTCAAATCCTTGGAGGAAAGTTAGTATGTTGGAGTGCCAATAAGCAAAACTTTGTGTCCATGTCATCAGTTGAAGCTGAATATGTCGCTGCCGCTAGATGATGTGCACAAGTTCTCCGGATGAAGAGTCAGTTGGTTGATTATGGGATCAAATATGAAATGGTTCCCATATTATTTGACAACACAAGTGCAATAGCCGTCTCAAATAATCCGGTACTTCATTCCAGAACCAAACATATTGACATCAGGTATCACTTTATCACAGACCATATTTTAAAAGGTGATATTGAGCTTCACTTTATACGCACTGAATACCAGCTCGATGATATTTTTACCAGACCTCTGGTTGAGCCAAGTTTACTAGGTTGGTTGTTGAGCTGGATATGCTCAATATTGGGAAATAAATGTCTGATAAGGGTCCATGTCTCTGGGAATTTAAGGGAATTGAATGTAACTATGTAGTTACATTCCAATGGAAATTAATATATTCTTGTATTTAATTCAAATGATTTCCTTTTAATGTCAACAAATTTCTCGCTTTCCAAGAGGACAAAGATCACATGAAAGGTCAAAGGGTCCCACTTTTTTCTCAAAAGGTTATATTCAGCATTAAATGCTTTAATTGGAAAATGACAAACCTGTTCATTACCCCTTGACTCAGTTATTTCTTCTATCACCCTCATTTTCTCACACACACACACACATACTGCTCATCTCTCTCAAACCTTCAAATCTTTCACCTTTTCTTTAATGGCGTCTTCAACACAATCTCAGAAGTTCACCATCATGGCTGCATCGAATGTCGACTTTGACGTTGCTGATGGAAAGATTGCCCTAAACAACTGCGTTGCGCTTCTCGAACACTAAAACCTTCTCTACTCACCATTGATAATTTTCTTGAAGAACTGCACCATTGCGGAGGCCATAACAAGAGCTCCTTTATCTTGTTACTCACAATACCTCAAGGAGTTTTGGTATTCAGTCGAAGTAGACCAACCCACCATGAGTATCACCTTCAATCTCTCCACCCATCCTCAACCTCTCACTTTTGATTTCACTGATTTTTCTATAGTCATTAGACTGGCTGTTAATGATGATATGGGCTCTATACCTAGCAGCGATACAGTGAAAAAGGCTCTTGCAACCCTTAGACCACATGAAGATGATAATAATCCTTTCACAACCAGTGCCTTCCAACATAAATCCCTAATCAAGGTCAACTACTTCTCGCCTATTTGGAGGACTCTGATGATGTACATTGTGAAGTGCTTGGGAGGGAACCAGGGATCCCATGATCAGCTGAATGGATCACAACTGTCCATTGCCTACAGTCTCATCTGGGGGCTAGACATAAGAGCTCACATCCTTTACACACACCTCATTGCTAAACTTGAAAACAAAGGGGAGAAGAACCGTCTCTCCACCATCTGTTACACCAAATATCTCTCACTCATCTTTGAGGATATCTTAGGAGAGCTGTATCACAATGATGAACTCTCCTCGTTTTCACCCTACCGCATCATTGCTACCTCCTTAAAGACCCCTTCAGAGGATGAAGTGCCCATCACCAGGAACATGATGAAAGTTGATGGTCTGCTACCATCAGAGGATTCCTTGCTCCCTCAACTTGAGTTTAATGCTGAAGGCTCGGCTAACAAGTCTTTGTCCAAGACCTCTGTACAGTCTTCCTCTCAGCCCAAGGGTCCTAAGGATAAGAAGAAGAAGAGGAAAGAAATCCTACTTTCCTCTGAAGCCCCTTCTATCATTCCTTCCAGAAAGAAAAGAACCAAGAAGACTTCATCTCCTACTCTGGTAGATGAGGACAAAGAGCCCAACACTGATAGACAACTAGAGTCTAGCGTCTCCAAGTCAACGGAGACGACTAAGAACCCTCTCGACGCTGATATCACTCAAGTATTAGTTTGCCCTTATTTTTCCTTTTTGGAGGTTCACAAGCAATCACTCTCAAAAGTTTGTAGGTGAGAGTGATGAAGTTTAGGGTTTACCTCAACCCTTAGAGTGTCTGTGTCTGCACCTAGCTCTTATAAGACCTATGTACACTCTATCTCTGCACTAGGAAATGATTCATTTGTGCTCTTAACGCACCCCGATGATCCTTTCCCTCTGGAATGTACTCTGGAAAATAACAACCAGATTACTTATAAGTCCCGACCCAGAGTCCCTGAACTTCACTCAGTATCTGGGTCCCCTCATGATTACAAGAGTCCCAAAGAATTTATTCTTTTGAGGAGGCTGAATAATCACCATCAGCCTTCCTAGGGGCAGCGGTCTAAATGGAGACCATCACATTCATATAATTCACTCAAAAGAGTCCCAAGGAGAAATCCTTCAGGGAGAGCTGGATAATCACACCCAGCTATCCTAGGGGCAACGAACAACGACCATTACCATATTATATTTCACCAAAAAGAGTCCCAAGGAGAAATCCTTCAGGGTGAGCTGGATAATCACACCCAGCTATCTTATTGGCAGCAAATGGCGACCATTACCATATCATATTTCACTTAAAAGAGTCCCAAGGAGAAATCCTTCAAGGGGAGCTGGATAATCACAC
Source organism: Glebionis coronaria (assembly GCA_025667525.1). Lineage (NCBI taxonomy): Eukaryota > Viridiplantae > Streptophyta > Magnoliopsida > Asterales > Asteraceae > Glebionis > Glebionis coronaria. The sequence continues at coordinate 294,936,678 of CM046877.1, forward strand.
CCAGTTATCCTAGGGGCAGCAAATGGCGACCATTCCCATATTATTTTTCACTTAAAAGAGTCCCAGGGAGAAATCCTTCAAGGGGAGCTGGATAATCACACCCAGCTATCCTAGGGGCAGCGGATGGCGATCACTCACCTCATACTAATTCATAATTAAAAGAATCTCAAGGATAAATCCTTATGGGGGGCTGGATAATCACAGTCAGCTTTCCTAGGGTCAACGACTGGTGATCTTTCCCTTCATTATAAACTCATCTACTATGTACTAACAACTCTCATAACATGGACTGAACCTTCATGATGAACAGATGAATGATCATCCATTCACATATGCGGAGGACGACATCGCTGGAGATTCCACAATTGATCTTTTCGTTGTCTCTGTCCTGGACTCCATGCCTGATGATGAAGTATATATCATTGAAAATGATGTCACCATCTCTGGATTTGAGGACATGGTTGATGATGATGACCAAGTGTCCTCTGCTGAATTAAAGCCTGTTCCATTCCTCACCATGGTAAATGTGCAAGAACTTGCTGCAAAGCAAGTATGGGAGCAGAGACCAATTCCACCCACCCAAGTTCCATTCCCAACTATGCAAAACATTATGGAGCTGAGGGCAAAGAAGCACTGGGAGTACTTGCAGCAACTCAAGCCCATCCCTGTACCCAGAATGCAAAATGTTCAGGCACTGGGTGCTGAAGCACTCTAGGTGAAAAAAGGGGACATCAGCATTACCAAGCCCAAAGTCACCAATGATGACCTCCTCTCTGAACTAAAATGCTTGACTAACGCTACTGAGGAACTCTCCACAAACTTTGAAACCTCCATATCTTTGTCTGTGGAGTCATCACTTAAATCCTTACTTCCTCAGCTCCTTGGCAACGCTCTCCATACACGCCTTCCTCTGGTGGTCAACCAGAGCTTTGAGCAATACATGCCCTCTGACCTTAAAGTCGTTGTTCAAGCAAATGTAGCTGCTATTGCCAAGGCATCTGAACCATCAAGGCGTCTTCTTCAAGAACTCCTTCAGGAAGAACTCAAGGAAATTTTCCTTTTTGTTCATCAAGAGTTTGTCAAGTTTAACAAGGCAGGATCAGGCGCAGCTACCTCTGTCACTGTGTCTGAGGGGGGATAATTCTACCACCTCTTCTATTGATGATGAACAAAATGTTGGGTTTAAGGGGGAGCAGCCAACCAAGCAACCAAAGCGTAACTCTGTCCAAAACCACTATCATTCCCACACCAATTCTGCTGAGATCATTTGATCCTACCATAGAGACTACGAAAGATAAAGGCAAAGCCATTGCCAATGATGATCAAAGTGAGATATTTCACTCCCTGTAAGAGGAAGGTGGATCCGCTGTCAAGCTCTCAGAGCTGAACAAATTCAGAAGCGTTAATGAACCACCAATGACTCTAGAGCAAGGTAAGGCTCAAATAATTGAACAAAAGAGGCTCGCTGACATCAAGGCCACTAAACTTAAAAGCAACGAAGCTCTGAACAAGCTCCTCTCACCCACTATCAAAGACGCTCAGTTGAAAAAGCTCAAAGAGCTAGAAACCAAGAGAAACAACTTTCAGAGGGAATATGAGAAGGTTGTTAATGAGAGAGCTGAACCAGGGCTAATCACCAAGTATAATTGCTTCACTGACAAAGACAAGAAGGTGGTTATGACTCTGTACAGGGATAACGAGCTTACAAACTATAGAGTCAACAGCGACTTCAAGTTGAGAAGTTTGGGTCTCTCTGAATGGTTGAGCTTCTGTCTCTTGTCCAAAAGAAGTCTGGGCCTGGTGCAGCCCAGATGATGAAGAACATACAAGCGAAAATAACTTGGGTAAAAGAGATTACCAAAAAGCTGAAGCTTCCTCTGCCTCCTCGGCTATCACAACAACAATCCCAAGGCCAAAGAAAATGGAAGAACCCTATGGGGCCACTCATTGAAAGGATGGTCACTCAAGATGTGATATAGATGGGATGCACAAAAATCTGGTGCTCCCTAAAGAGATTTATAAGCCTGTCCATGGTCAAGCTTACACAGAACCAGAGAAGGGGATGGCCTTCATGAATAGAAATTGTGAATATGGCTTCCAGAGGGAAAATGAGCTAAGCCTTGCATCAACAGTCCAGCTAATCAGACTCAAACAGTGTCTCCTACGAAACTGCAAGTATGCTGAGGACTTTGAGTATGAGATTGAGTTAATAATCAACTCAAGAGCTGACAAAGTTGATGCAACAAAGGACCTGCAACCAGAACCTTGACTACTAAAGAACCTTTGTTTTTTTCTTTTTCACACCTATGGGTGTTCATGTAATAGGTTAGGTTTCTTTTAATAAAAGTTGAGGTATGTTTGTTAAAATCATGTGTAAGAAGAAGTTGTGTACTCACTTACAATAATTTCACTTAGTATAATTTATAAACAAATAGGGAGAGATTGATAGGCCAATGAAAGTTCTAACTATGGCCCAGCCTAGATTTGTTTGAATTAGACTAAGTGTTACGATTCACTGTGAAGACCAACGACAAAGACCAGACCAGCTGAAGGCAAAGCCTCAGCTGGCACACCAAGAACATTCAATTCAAAGACAACGTCATAGAAGTCGAAGATTAGCTGAATTCATACTCACCAGCTGTTATAGACAAGATGGTATGTAGAAAGAATGTACTGGTGTTCAAGGATCTCTGAGATGACAATACTCAAAGATCACTTACAACTCTTTGAAGACCAAGCAAGCAGAGACTTGCATTACCTTTATAGTTTAGACGAGAGAATCTCTAAAAGTACTTTGGGTGAGACAAAGTAGGAGATTCAAGATAAAGCTTAGTACTACCTAGTCGGATAAAGTGAACAGTTGGCAGAATTGTTCACCTAAAGTAGTTTAAAGGTATGTCTCTTCATAGACATACATTTAATGCGTTGTACTACTTCCACACAGAAGTTGACACGTGTCAACTACTCCCACTAAGGAAGCAACCTCGTACCACTATAAATAGGAGGGAGAAAGAAGTTAAACATCAACCCTTGTGCTTGGATAATTTATCTAAGTTCTTTCTCCCTTTAGAACCTCTGAGTCTCTCATCTGTCTACCATCGACACTAAGTTTCTATCGTAAACTTGAGTCTCGAATCAAGTTTACTTGTTCTAGGGTTCATTTCTTATTGTCACTCAACGGTTTATTCATAGCACTTTGTAATACTTTGTTTATAAAGATTAATAAAGTATTACGCGTTTGAAAAGTAATTCATATTATGTTACCTTGTATACGAGACATTGTATCAACAATTTTTATAATTTGGGAATTTCATCAAGGACCTCTGAGATGACAATACTCAGAGGTTACTTATAACCCTTTGAAGATTAAGCAAGCAGAGACTTGCCCTATCCTTTATAGTTTAGGCGGGATAATCTCTATAGTACTTTGGGCGGGACAAAGTGGAGATTCAAGATAAAGAACCTAGTACGACCTAATGGGATAAAGTGAACAGTTGGCAGAACTGTTCACCTAAAGTTGGTTAAAGGTATGTCTCCTTATAGACATGCATTTAATGTAGTGTACCACTTTTATTCAGACGTAGACACATATCAACTACTCCCACTAAGGAGGCATCCTCGTATCACTATAAATATGAGGGAGAAAGAAGAAAAACACAATCCTTGTGCTTAGAATATTATCTTAGTCTTTTCTCTCATTGAACCTCTGAGTCCCTTAGCTATTAACCAGCGGCTCTAAGGTTCACTTATAAACATGAGTCTTGAATCAAGTTTACTTGTCGAAAGGGTTCTTTCTTTATTGTCATTCAACGGGTGTATCCATAACACTTTGTAATACTTTTTTATAAGTTAATAAAGCATTATGCGTTTGAAAAAGTAAATCATTAAGTGTTATCTTTGTATTAGAGTTATAGTATCAACAATTGTCATATTTAGGGACTTTCAATCCAAAATGGGACGCGGCCAAACCAATTGACTTAGAAACTCTTGAAGAACTATTCGGCCCAGATCCACGACTTCGTCCTGTCGGAAAGCCTCGTCCGCCAAAGAAAACAAAATCTGAAACTTCTGCGAGCACGGTGGAAGTAAAGCAAGGTCTCCGGCGTCAGACATCTTTCAAGAAGATTATCACCGAAAATGTCTAGTTGCGGAATATGCTTACTTGGTGAAGAAAGACATGGAAGTGGCGATGAGGAAGTGTAGAGAGCTGGATTTCCTGATGTTGGATCCCGACAATACACCATCACACAAAGCCGCGTTCATCCGAAAGAAACAAGAAGACGTAATGAAGCGATATCCAAATGCTTAGAACGGGCAACAAAAATAAGTGTTATTTCGTATAAAAAATTCGTATTTTTATTTCAGTAATCTTTTTAATTGTATTTCTTTTATTGCATTGTAATTTTTAAATTTATGAAATGAATTTATTTTTGTTAAAAATAATGAAAAATAAAACAAAAATAACTAGTGGTGGGCCACAAATAAAGATAGTGTGTTTATTATGATAAAGGGAGTTTTTTGGAAGTGAGAATGTCAAATGACATATTATCTAGTAGGGTTTAAATGAAGAGGTTTTTAGACACCTACAATTTTAATAACATGTCTATTGTGTTGATAGCTAGAAAAGAGGAAAGTGGCCTATTAGTGATACATAATAGTTGGTTGATGTAAAATGATCCATCTACAAATGTATTTTTTTGAATTTTAAGTTTGGAGCTAGCATTTTCACTATAACACATTGAACAATATATTTTCATCATCAAATGAACCACACACCTTTGCCATAAAAGGATGTTTAGTTGCAATGAGAACATTAACTAATTAATTCCAGTTACAGACATAACATTGAGGGTATGTTAGGCCACTTTGACAACTTTCACACTTGCAAAAATTATTCATGATGGTTTATGAGTACAGATCGTGAATGGGGAATAAAACATTAGATGAATAGGTGAGGAGAAATAAATAATGACAAATGAAAATATACTTAGCGTGTTTGATGAATATATTAATGTCTTGAAAATTGATTTTTTAATTGGTTTGGTTAAATTACTTTTATTTAACGATAAATTTATTAAAAACTGTTAGCAAGAAGTTAGAATAAAACGACTTACATAATAGTTAAGAAAGGGATTGAAGCTAGTCAGTTCAACTAAAAAATTTCTTAGCTCTAGAATTATACTAAACACATGTTTGACTAACAATATTATTAAAAACATCGTTTTCAAAAGATTATCAGACGAAAAATTCTATTACGAAAAAACCAAACATGCCACCAAGGTGTCAAAAAAATATAGCTTCTAAATACTCCATAAGCACTTTCATTATCTTGACTAAATCCATCTAGTGCAGCAATTGTTGCTGAATTAAAATGAAATAATAAGGGAGTTGAAGGAAACTCTGGACAACAATTTTATTCAAGTAATTCAAGCTTAAATAGCTTCTTACAGTGTTTGAAAGAAGGCTAATTGTTCCCCTTATACAGCCAACAACTAGGAAAGATATAGCCTTCCAAAAGACCTATCAACTTGACTTTAATGAAAACTATCCAACCAGTCATTATTTAGGCAACCTAAAGGCAGGGGCGGAGGCATGTACAACTTAGTGGGGGCAACCGCCCCCAATGGATTTTTCGATAATCTCATCTTTTAGTGTTAATTTGTGGACTTAAATCGTTGTGCCCTGCCCTCAACGCAAAAGATGAAAAGGGAAAATAGGAAGAAGTAACTGGTTTAATGAAGTTCTGCACTTCTGTTGAGTCGAAGAATAATGAAGATGAGGGGAGATATAGAAGATGAACATGTTTTCAAGACACCTGTTAAAGTTATGAGGCATATAGTGAAGTAATAATAATTTATTAGTCATGTATTTTCAATGTTCAGCCAAATATTTAAAAGTAGAATAATAAATTTGACAATTACCAGCCCATTGTAGCCCAAAACTACGAAGAATTGAGTAAAACTTAAAGGTTATTAAAAAATTACATTATTTTGTTAACTAGCTTGTATACAAAGCCTTCAAAGCCTTTGTAATTGCTGTTACTATGCTTCTTTTTGTTGTGCATCCAGAGGTCCTACACATTTTGTCGAAGTTTTCTTATGCAATATTATTAGAGTCCTACGAGTTTTGTAGGAAGTTTCTTATGTAATATTTTATCGTCAAATTTTTTTTCGCCCCCATTGATTTAATTTTTTGGCTCCGCCACTGCCTAAAAGACTAGTCATTTATTAATATTGTTACTAGAACCTTCTCAATTTGTTGCATCAGTCGCCCCTAATTAAAAGAAACTCGCTCTCGAGTTGTGAATGTTATTAAGATTGCCCTTAAAAGGGATATGCTTGACATTGAATACATCTGAGGTATTGATATGACTTGGTAACTGCAGCTGGTATGCATTGTCATTTGAAAATATTCATCAAGGGCGTTTGGAACGGTGTTGTTTGCCAATTGAAGAATCGTAGCGGTGCATTTTAACAACGCGAAATCCTAGCTTTCCGACACAATTTTCTTTAACACGAAAGTAATCACAGTGAAGCGTGACTTCCTCAACTATAGTTGTGAAAAGCGGTCGAGGCGTTCGGAACCTCTCTTCCTCGAAACGGTCTTCCGAAATCGTCGGATTCTCAGTAAAGCATGCGGCGATTAGACGGTCATTAGCATCATAGTAATCACGAGGTATGTTAGTCCTCTTTCGACGTTTTGGTGTTGGATTGTTTTTTCTCTTTCGTCAAATATTTCGTCAATTTCTGGAAAATCCAAATCCATTTGTTTTGTTTGAGTTGTGTTTGAAATTGTTTAAGTTGTGTGTTTAGATGTATTTTTTATTGTGTAAAAATTAGTTTTGTTTGAAATGTATATATAAAATATAAATAGGTACTGAAAAAGTAGTTTTTTAATAATAATGAACCATTAGTGGGGCCCCTTAAAGTTACAAGGTCACCAACGTGAGCCAAAATACCCTCAATTACACGCGAGGCTTGGACCTTTTATCAAGGGTCGCACGTGACCATGTGTTTTCTGTAGCTCGCGATCGTGTTAAAAACAACCTTAGATCGATGACAACTATTACATCAGGTGAACACGAATTAAAAAAACGACATCAAAAAGAAATACGATTTGATGAATTAATGATTTTAATTAAAGTTTTGATGATTGGGATTCTGCTACTTGTAACATGTTGGTTAAGTTCGTTCCATAAACACAACTTAGAGTTTTAGAAGAACAAAATAGAGACTCGAATTAACAATCAATGAAATAAAATAGAGACTCGAATTTGAGGAATCGCTTATTGGTTAAGTTGAAAACTCGGTTGCATACTTGCATTATTGTGTTGCCTTTGGTAAGGCGTCGTTCAAAATACAATAAATTCATGTTAACAAAATTCAACTTTAAACTGTTACCTACAAATATGAAAATTTAGAAAATAGTCATCACTGTTTCAAATACAAGTTAGAGCAACATATAATTCAAAATGGTCAAACCCCACCGCTATCGATAACAGGAGCACGCAATAACAAAATTTTAAGGAAAATAAAACTAGTATCTTGGGTACAGATACAAATAAAAGATTAATAAGCCGCTGCTGAATGCTTTTGTTTAATACTTCAAAATATAGTAACAAGCCGAACGATTGTAACTCCTAGTAGTCTATGACAAAATAGCTCAAAAACTGGCAGCAAAAATTACTAAAGACCTACTAGTATCTTACAACTTGGCTTTTGTTATCACACGAATTAAAAACAGCCTTAGATCGATGACAACTATTACATCAGGTGAACACGAATTAGAAAAACGATATCAAAAAGAAATACGATTTGATGAATTAATGATTTTAATTAAAGTTTTGATGATTGGGATTCTGCTACTTGTAACATGTTGGTTAAGTTCGTTCCATAAACACCACTTAGAGTTTTAGAAGAACAAAATAGAGACTCGAATTAACAATCGATGAAATAAGATTGTTAAATATGAACCTGATCGACCAGGTTCATGTTTAACACTTCATCGATGCTGGTTGTGTTAATTTGAGTCTCTATTTTGTTCTTACAAGACTCTAGGTGTGGTGTTTATGGAACGACCTTAATCGACATGTTACAAGTACAGAATATACAACATAAGAGACTCAAGTTGTGCGAGTGCTTGACACTGTCATTTCAAATGAGCAATTTATGTTTCTTAATTTGTAAGATGTTTAATAATATGTTTCGAGCAAGATTATTACAAATTCAGTTTTGAGGAATTGCTTATTGGTTAAGTTGAAAACTCGGTTGCATACTTGCATTATTGTGTTGCCTTTGGTAAGGCGTCGTTCAAAATACAATAAATTCATGTTAACAAAATTCAACTTTAAACTGTTACCTACAAATATGAAAATTTAGAAAATAGTCATCACTGTTTCAAATACAAGTTAGAGCAACATATAATTCAAAATGGTCAAACCCCACCGCTATCGATAACAGGAGCACGCAATAACAGAATTTTAAGGAAAATAAAACTAGTATCTTGGGTACAGATACAAATAAAAGATTAATAAGCCGCTGCTGAATGCTTTTGTTTAATACTTCAAAATATAGTAACAAGCCGAACGATTGTAACAATCACTTAGAGTTTTAGAAGAACAACATAGAGACTCGAATTAACAATCAATGAAATAAGATTGTTAAATATGAACCTGATCGATCAGGTTCATGTTTAACACTTCATCGATGCTGGTTGTGTTAATTTGAGTCTCTATTTTGTTCTTACAAGACTCTAGGTGTGGTGTTTATGGAACGACCTTAATCGACATGTTACAAGTACAGAATATACAACATAAGAGGCTCAAGTTGTGCGAGTGCTTGACACTGTCATTTCAAATGAGCAATTTATGTTTCTTAATTTGTAAGATGTTTAATAATATGTTTCGAGCAAGATTATTACAAATTCAGTTTTGAGGAATTGCTTATTGGTTAAGTTGAAAACTCGGTTGCATACTTGCATTATTGTGTTGCCTTTGGTAAGGCGTCGTTCAAAATACAATAAATTCATGTTAACAAAATTCAACTTTAAACTGTTACCTACAAATATGAAAATTTAGAAAATAGTCATCACTGTTTCAAATACAAGTTAGAGCAACATATAATTCAAAATGGTCAAACCCCACCGCTATCGATAACAGGAGCACGCAATAACAGAATTTTAAGGAAAATAAAACTAGTATCTTGGGTACAGATACAAATAAAAGATTAATAAGCCGCTGCTGAATGCTTTTGTTTAATACTTCAAAATATAGTAACAAGCCGAACGATTGTAACTCCTAGTACCCCCCCCCCCCCCCCCCCCCCCCCCCCCCCCCCCCGGCATTCGCTAAACCCATTTCAGCTTCTTCCTTCGATTTTACTTGTTTTTCAGTCTGAACTTTGATGCATTGCTGTCTACATTAAAGTCTATCTTTGGAGGGTTTGAAAAGCAAAATGATGCTGCAACAGCCTGTCATCAACACCAAGACAATTTATTAAACTACATGCATACCTAAGACATTCATACATAAAAATGAAAATCATAATTCAGAACTAGCAGTAACTTTAAGCAAATTCAACAAATAACATGTACAAGAAGATGACTACCCAAAATAAACAGAGACTATAGAAAAACTAAACAAATAGCATACACGTGATAATCTAGAGCATATACCGAAAAGGATACCAACTGCTAAGTGTAACAGCTGGCATTGAGTCTAATTATTTAACAAGTATTTTGTAGGCCTGTCTTAAGTAACAAGGAATCCAGTAATTCCTGGTCAGTATTATGACAATGAAATCTTTGCAACTTCAGACTGGTCAAACAGGGCAGGTCCAAGGTTTTGAATCGACCCGGTCAAGCCACCTGGTCACCGGTTCAACCGGTTGGACCGCTGCCCGGTTTTCCATAATAAAAATTACTATATGGAGTATATATATGCAATACTACAAAATATATTTATCTAAAAATCATGAATATTTCATATAATTGGCCTAAAAACCATTTACTGACAAATATAATATAAAACACCCGGGTCAATTTGACCAATTGACCCGGTTTTTTTTTTGCCAGAACTGGTTCGACCGGTTGAACCGGCCAGGTCGACCCGGGTTTCAAAAATCAAAACATTGAGTAAGACTGTAAGAGATGGGTCAAATGCCTCCAAAGTGTACTTTTATTGCATGGAACCTCCTAAATCATTCAAAAATCATATTATTATTGAAATACGATATTCACAATTATAAGACATTATTTGTTATTTATAAGTTATAACCTTTCCGAATAAAAAAAAGTGTATTGTGTGAACCCAACCCAGCCAAACCAGATTCTACCTTACTTGTTTTGACCAAATACCCAACCCACCTGACCCGTGCATATTGAGGACTTCTGGTCCACAAGCGTAGCTTATGAAACTGAAACTGATAGCAAAAAGTGGGAGACGAACTACTACCAAATCCTTCTTGATTAAGTCCTAGTTTGGTCCATTCACTTGATGTAAATACAATGAAAACGGGACCAACGCAATGAACAATATGAAGTAATATAGACCCAAGAACATATGGTACCTGCATATTTAGCCGCTTAACATTAAATACGTCCTTCATGGAGTGTGAGTTATAAGCTAACAAGTAGGACCTATATGCATCTTTAGCAGATACGTTTAAGTGATAATTGGTGGCAACCAACTTTTCCTGCATCAACACCACAAACATGTTAAATACATCAGATGCAAGACCAGGAAGATAGTTTCACGATAAACAAAATACGTACCATTTGAGAATGCACATTCGCCATCTTCTTATCATTAAATCTGTACTCTTTAACCGGTACTTCTGCAGCCTAACATAGAATACCAGTCAATATATATAAAAAAATTGGGATTGTGATAGATTTATAAGTTAAGTTTTTTTACGACTTCACCCTAGGACATGTTAAAAGTTAAAACAAAGAGCGTTAGCATAAAAGTAGAACCCTTTTATGAATGGGTCAGTTTTATTTATATTTGACCAAAGCTTAGCAACCAGGAAAAAAAATATTACTTTACTTATTGAGCCTCATTTATTTAAGTAATAGTTTATGCACATCAATATCATCAGAATAAGGATTAATCACTGACTCAAGTGATTTACAAGGTTGACTCAGTGAGTGATCGTTAGCTATATCGCTTATTAATATCAATGTGCATCAACAACTAATAAAGAAACTATATCAATAATGGACAAACAGGTGTGTGATCTGGACCTTTTTCAACGTTTACTCAGTACTAGACCCATTTCGACCATGTTACGAGTCTTGCCTATCTTGCCACCTCTAATTAAAAAAAAAATCCGTTTTGTCACAACCATTATTACTTGCCAACACACCTTGAGGTAGCGAAGAAACTTTAACTCTTCCGAAGTAAGGAAAAGCAACGCATTTCCCTTTGCACCTTCTCCACAAACAGTTCGACCCACCCGAGAAATATATTCCTGATATTTATATTCCAAGTGTTGAGATGAAGAAACAAAATGATAACATATGATCAAACATGTTGATTAAAAAGATAAAGCTGAGCACCTTTAGTTCATCTGGGGGATCATACTGCACAATCCAGTCCTATAAACAAACAGAAAAGCAATGTTACGCAGATTTAATAGAAGTTTTATCCATACGTATGTTCAACGTAATTTACTTGATTCTTGAAGAAACAAAGATTATAAAATGATAAATAAAGAAATAAACAGAATTACAAGGATTTACTTCTTCCTCGGTTTTTCCAGAGTACACAAGTATAACACTCGATAGATATGTTTGGAGGTAGCAAAATGACTGGATTCAGGTCAAATCAAATAATCATGATATGGATCAAATCGATGTAGTTCGATTCGGTTGTCCAAATTGTTTATACAATAAACGTAGTGTGTCAGATAAGTACAAAAACTACCCTTTTTTAGATATAACATGTTAAATGGTTTTACACAATAAAAAATACTTTGGCCATATTTCTACCCTTTTAGGGAGTTCTTTTTCATAATACCTGTTGACATGTTAAGAACTTAAGCATACAATGTAAGTTAAAACAGCCCATTCAGAAGTAAATCGCTAAAAGATTGCCATCTATATCTGAGATTTTGTTATGGCAAATATTATTATAGTCGTCATAACACAACATAGTGGATAGGTTTATGCAGAAGGATCGACATACCACAGAAGGAATATCGAGACCACGAGCAGCAGCATCAGTACACAACAAGATTCCTTTCTCTGCTTTACAGAAGTCAGAGAATGTTGAAGTTCGTTCCTGCTGCTTTTGCTTCCCATGAATTTCAAGACACTCCATTTCAATATGTTTTAAAAGTTCTGAGTGAAACTTAACCGAATTGCATGAAGAAAAGAAAACCATCACTTTCTTTGATAGATTCCTTTTCAAAACAGAGCAGAGAAGTGTGAATCTCTTTGCACTTGGAACCACACAATAACCTTGTTGCAAGCCTTCATAAGTGACCTACAACATCATATTAATAGGATCATTAATAATATAACAAAAAACCATAAAATTTAGTACAGGGAAGACATTAGTTTGTTTACCCTGGAAATCTCTTCTACATCGACGCGCACGGGAATAGTCTGAAATGACAAGCGTACAAGATCCTCAACCTGAACAAAACATTTGACAAAAAAGATAAATACCAACTTTAATCTACGTTAACATCATGATTAGTTCTAAATTCCAACCCATATGTGAGTAAATGGCCGAATCCGGCTAACAGAAAAACAGGTCAAAGAGCTCAAAATGGTCAATCGCTGAAACAGGTCTATTGTCACCAGCTATTATTTAATTATTTATTTAAATTATGCATAAAACCTCCAAAACCAATTATGTTCAAACGCTATAAAATACTTCAAACTATTGTAAAAAATTCAAAATCATGTAAAAAAAGTGTTTATGTCAACCTTAGAACAGCCCTTTTAATGTGTACGAAAAGTTAATCGTTTTGACTAGAACCATTTTGACCGAAAGGAAGTTAAACGTTTCAGAATGGGCAAGGAAAATATAGAAGAAACTGTTATCATAAATTATGCTCAAATTCAGGATTTGTTTTTCTTGCTAAATGTTTTCATTTTACAAGTCATATGGCTTATAATTAAATGATAATTCTCTGTTGGAAGGATAGATATGATTTGATGGGTAATGATGCATGCACTTTTTTGTTGGATCACCAATTCCTATATAAGAGGAGTGAACACTAACAAAAACAAAAACAAAATTAACACGTTTGTACCTTATTCGTCTGAGTGTCAGAAAAGAGAGCAGTTTGCCTTGTCTGCACATTATAAAGAACTTGGATCAGTAATAAATGATACATAAATACAACGATTTGCCGCATAAAAGGTTAATGAATTATACATCAATTCCCAATTATTGTAACGTATTACAAAAATAATCAAAAATGGTATTCGACTTACTTATTTTGTGCAATACGGGTAACTTTTGTGAAATTAACAAACTATGTGCTGATGTGTTTAATGTTCAATACCCGATCTCGACGGAGCCAAGTATAGGGGAGGTAGGAGGTTGACACTTGTCAACATGTGAACCTCTAAAATGTAAAAGTTGACTTTATCGCACAAAAAAGGAAAGTTGGATACCTTTTTTTTATAATTCAGAGGATGTGATGCTTCGATTATGGCTGTGTTTGTTTTAGCTTTTATATAGGGCTTATGACGTTATTAGCTTATATAGCAAAAATAAGCCATTGAAGTGTTTGGACAAGCTTATTGGTTTAAGCTTAAGAGCTTATAAGGGGGCTATGATACACCCCCTTTTTGGGGCTTATGAGCTTATATAACTTTTTATGTCCTCTTTTCCACCTTTTTATCATAAGCTAATCTAAACACTCAACATTAACTTATGATCTTAACTATCATAAGCCATAAGCTGCTTATTAAATTTAAGTTTGAGACCAAATATAAGCTTAGACAAACACCCCTTAAGAATTGGCATGGAGTAGTTTATTACCCTCTTATGCGGTAAACCTTAAATACAACTATTATAACTAGCCCCAGGACTATGGAACAAAGGAGTATCCCGGACCTACACCGGTACTATGAGAGTATAACTTATTGGTGAAATTTATCTCTAACATGAATGTCTAAGAAAGTGCAACTTTTTCTATGGTTAAAATATGGCAAGCTGCAGAGAATCGTACATTTGGTAATATTTCTAGTATTTGTTTAATTTCTTCAGCAGAGTTCGCTTCCAAGTATCTATCAGCTTCATCAATCACAAAGCACTGCAAAATCCAAAATACAAAATAAGAACAAAAAAAGTATCGCCTGTTGGTTATGATTAAACTAAAATCAGAACCGGCAAACAAGTCAAAAGGATTGAAAGTTACACAAGGTCAGTTTTTAACGTATACAGCTTTCTAGATAGTTTTACTCGCAAATTTAGCTTATAAATGAATTATTATTGTTTTAGTAATTAAGATATACCAAAAACTGTTTGCGTTAGACAAAGAAAATATTGCATATGGGTTTAAACCAACCCCTCATGAATCGGCCACAATCACCCTTCTGGTCACCTAAGGTTCAATCATGGTCTAGCCGTGTTGTAAGTTGTTCCAAAAGACATAAATATGAAATAAAAAACTATACCTTGAGGTTCTTATAGATAAACCCTTTTGTGTTCTGGAGATGGTGAAGAAGCCGTCCAGGAGTAGCAATCAATAAATTTGCCCCCTTCCTTATACGCTCAGCTTCCCCTCTATGTGCTGCACCACCAATGACCAGCCCAAGGGTCTGCGAGTGATACTTTAAAAGGTCTTTCGCAACTGCATGAATCTATACAATTAAAATCACAAGATTCCGTTAGATTCGAACTTTTTAACATAACAATTTTCCACCGTGAATGATTACCGTATAATATACTGTAGTAAAGTATGTTCGCCTTCAAAATTCCATTATGCTACTTTAAATTAATACTTTATAATATAAGACATTATATTCAAGTTGCTACTCTGAAAGCTTTTTCAGCTAATAGGTTGTGGTTCAAGTCCCTAATGAGACAAAAGATGTATATTGAGCGAGTCTTTGCCTCAAAGCTTGAACTTGACTCGAAAAGTCAACTAGCTCAAAGATATATCATGAAAAAACCATTATCAATTGTGAAATTGATGTTTATTTACTAGAACTAGCTCGAATAGCCCAATTAATATTGACTTGTTTGCAGCCCCTACAGGCCTACACATATAGTAGCGCTTAAAACTTAAAAAGGAATCAAAACGCTCAAACCAAAATCCAGTTGCATTCTTATATTTTCAAACTTGACTCCTTATAAGTTTCAAGGATGTTTTATACTCAACCTCAAAATCACTAAAAGCTTGGGGTCAAACAAGCTTGCATCAAGTTTGAGCTTGTATAGCTTGAATACTTGATTGCAGCCATAGGTTGAATTGACCCCGATGCACACTAACCGAATACCAAGTTGCAAAGTAACACCAGAATGATCAATAATAATCAGAGCATAACATGTACCTGTATAGCAAGCTCCCTTGTTGGGCAAATAACAGCAACACCCGTCCCATTTCGAGGCACAAAGTGAGTCTGATATAAATACTCAACTGCCGGTACAAGATATGCTAGAATTTTATCAGAGCCCATTCTTGCAACAGAATAAACATCTTTTCCTTCCAAAAGAGAAGGAATTGCTCTCAACTGGATCTACAATCATAATATACAAATTAGAGGTTGCAAAATAAGAGTGGAAGAGGCTACCCGTCAGCAGAGGACGGGTGGTGAGGTTGTGATACGAACCTATCCCATACTAGGCTCGTAATCGGTTCATAAGTCCCAAGTGTAGAACTCACTCAAAAAGCTAGCTTGTTTGAGGAGGGGACACCTGGACATTATAAACCATCAACCATTCCCATACTTGGCCGATGTGGGATCATAACAGGTTGTTCCAAAACACAACTTTTTCCAACATTATAATATTTCCATTTTACGTGATTGCAAATACAGCAGTAATCTAATAATAACAATATAAAATGGAATAATTTAGATGGTTTTATACATTTGAATCTTTTTTTCTTCTCTAATTTACCAATTTGATTACTTAAAAATATATATAATCTGAATCATCCATTACTAAGTGAGAGAAGTAAAATTTCAATTTCTAATATTATATAAAAACATTGTCGCAAGTTCAAGCACATGAGGGCCATGTGATGAAAGCAAAAGACGTTATAACAGCAAAAGATCAGTTCTTGGAGCCAACTTCGATGATAATAAAAAAACTACTCAATGCGTTTCCATGTAATAGTTAAATATCTATATTCAATGTCAAGCTATGCATTGTAGACTGGGCGTGAAATCATAATTTAGATTTTTAACTAAGTGAACTGAATCAAATGAAACTGCATTATCAAATTTACCGGAGTCATGTGCTGAAAACCCATATCCGAAATAGCTTTCTTTGTTGGTTCAGACAACGGCAAAGCTGAAAAAGAAGTTTCACAGCTCAAAATCTCAGACTCGCCACCACTCTTTGCCTTCTTCTCCGTCTCTTTTTCCTCCAAGTCCGACCCCTCGTCAATTTCTTCCTCTTCTTTGTTTTCATTAGTCTCCATTTTATATTTCTTACTCTTCTTATTCTTCTTCTTTTCTTTCACCGTTATTCCTCTCTCTTTATCACTTCCATTAACTTCTTGTCCTGCCAAATCAGACTCTTCCTCTTCATTGTTCGTTTTGTTCTTGTTCCTCCTTCGTTTCTTTTTGCTATCGCTACCCTCGCCATTCTTAATCTTGGAATTAGCGGTTTTCTCCAAAAGTGCCATAGCAGGCAACTACCACTATCTATGTTTAAGCTCAATTATTATCTGTTCAACAAATCAATAATAGAACATTATGATATATCAAACTTTAACAAACAAAGAGTAAAGTATTAGCACAAAGCAGCAACTTTGAATCCATAGATAAAATAATAAACAAAAACACACAGCGTATAACCAAGAGACAGCAGTTTCGGCCTTTCATATAGGTAGGATATTTGACCAATCCTTAGACAAACCAAACCGAGTAAGTATTCCCATACAAAATTAACCTAATCAGAATTAAACTATTCATTCAGCTTTGCTCTCATCTAAATCAAACTAGATAGTCCAAAGATAATAACTTTATTCATATCACTGTGAGGGAAGTTGATTGGCATGGCATAAAATCCATGAGTCAAAATCTAAAGCAAAGAAAGCTTGATACATTGCTGATCACCCACACACCAAGTAACAATAAAAAGTAATGAAAAATTGAAAGGTTACAAACGAATTATCACATTAGGTAAAAATGTCAATCCCAAAAAATATAGCTTTAACCAGCTTTTGCTTATATCCTAAGAATAGCATTCTTATTCAAATAATGACATGCTTCGAAACTCGTTGCAGCCGACTTGTTATGTGTCTTAGTTCAATGTTTCACATTAGATACTTCCAAACTACCCGCTGAGACAATTCAGGCTGATAGCATATCTATATAGGACATTGGTTTTCTCTACCTTATCCGTCCCAATTTAATCGTCCACACAAAAAAAATATTCAATTTATAATATTTGCAATTAATGTACATTCTAGTTATTAAATTAACTATATTACCCTTTTATTACAGAGACTTTATCGAAAAACATGACTTTGTTATAAGAGTAATAAACAAACACTTCTTTTGTAAAGAGGATATTTTTCGGAGAAAAATAAAATTGTTTGGTAGAAAGTAGAACAGAATTTTGTCCTCCAAAGATCCTAAACAGTACCAAATCTGACATTACTACATACCAAAGCGCTCCTTTAACGCATAAGCATGCTATCGTATCTAAAAGAGGTATAATGCAAAGAACATACTATGTTTCTCTACTTGTATCAGCTCATAGCCTCATACATAACTGACGCAGTATAAGAATCACTCATAGGCGAAAGCTTATTTAAAGTCTAGATTTATCCCCTTCTAAAAAGCATATAACCCTTCAGGCCTCATCAAACTACATTCTATAAACAGAAAACTTGTTTTGTCACTCAAACAAACACCACTGGAGGCGCACAATCCAGTTTAGTAAGGGGATGTCTGAAATTAGCTAAGTTTCCCACTTTAAGGGCTTAACTAAAATAACAAAAGTTAAGAAGATGAGTTATTTTCTGGGCTTATCAGCTTTAGCTTATTGCGTATATAAGGTGGTGTTTGTTTAAGCTTATTTTCCCGGCTTATGAGATTTTTAAAAAGCCCAAACTCAATTTTAGGGCTTATGGATTGATTAAGTTGAAAAAAAAAGGAACAAAAAGCGAGGTTATGAAAAAAAAACCGAAAACCAAATAAGCAGGCAATATAAGCCAAAATAAGAATGAATTAAAAAACAGAAACAAACTGAGCGAGTGTTACTTACCCAACCAACAATCAGAAAAGTAACTTGTTGTCTTCTCTTCTGAATTTTATTAAAAAAAAGAGCAACGAATGAATGGTGGTGAAGACAGAACAGAGGTGTAGCAAAGTGATGATGACCTAATGGGCCGGATGTTTGGGCTGCTTCTTGGGTCGACTTCCAGAATTTCATTTAAAACTTCAATCACAGCCCATACATCTTTATCGGGCTGTCCGTTATAAGAGTGAAACCTAACCAAATCTTTTTCTCTATATAAACCAAAACGCTTTTTGAGATAAAAAGTTTTAGAACTTTCTTTATTTAGGAGTGTTATTGGGAGTTTTAATTTTTTAAACTTTTTTAATAATTAAAAAATAGTTTGATATTTCTTAATTTAGGAACTTTATTAATACTATTTTGAAACTTAAATTCGTTTTCTAAATTCATATGTAAACTTTGGTGTGTCATAAATAAATAAAAAATAAAGTTTGAAAAAGTGGAGTATATTTTATAAAGTTTTTTAAAAAAGGTTTTTATGTAATAGCTTCAAAGTTCTAGACTGAATTCTAAAACTCATTAATAACTTAAACAAATAGCGATGATTATAAGAATTTGCTTTAACACTGTATTTTAGGTACTCATCTTTCATCATTTTTATAGCTATGATATGTTTGATTATTGCCTATTAATGTCAACACAATTTGACATTGTTTATGTTACCCACGGGCCAAATATATATATATATATATATATATATATATATATATATATATATATATATATATATATATATATAGGGGAGAGATCAAATAAAAAGACTTTTTTTGGTGAGAAGGATAAGACTAACCAACTAACTAACTAACCATTTAAATGTGATTTTTAAAAAGTTTTTTAAAAATTCTGAAAAAATTTGAGTAGATCGGGTATGTTGGTGCAAAAAAAATTTGTGAAAAAAGTTTTGTTAATTCGAAGTTTTTTACGTTTTTTAATGCACAAAAATGAAATTTTTATGCACAAAAACGATAATTTTTAAGCTTTTTACATTTTTTGTGTATCAAGAATTCATTTTTATGGCCAACTTTTTTTTACTTTTTGCTTTAAAATTTGATGCCGCATCAAACTAAAACAACTTGAAAATTTTGTGCATAAAAAATTTTGTACACCAAATTTCACCTTTTTGTGCATCAAATTTTGTTTTTTGTGCATTAAAAAAACGTAAAAAACTCAAAATTAAGAAAACTTTTTTCACAACTTTTATATGCACCAACATATCCGACATTATAGAATTTTTTCAGAATTTTTCGAGAACTTTTTTAAAATCATGTTTAAATAGTTAGTTAGTTAGTTATTTAGTTAGTTAGAATTATGGATTGATCTCATCCATTGATTTTAAATTAATGGCTGAAAATCCTTCTTATCTTTCTCACAAAAAAAAGTCTTTTTATTTTAACTCTCCCCTATATATATATATATATATATATATATATATATATATATATATATATATATATATATATATATATATATATATATATATATATATATATATATATATATATATATATATATATCTTTACATTATATATAAGATGAGGGATTTGTCACGTCATCAATCAGGTTACTAATCCCAGTCAGCACACGTTCTGGGCTTACGTTCTATTATGGGCTTACTTACGTTCTGGGCGTAAATTGTACATAAACTCTGTTTGGTACATCACTCTTTACAAATCCTCGAAACCCTTAATCGAACCCTAGAAAACCACAATTAAAAATTTGAATCGAGCACTCATAAAAACCGATTGATAAAACCTAACACCGTTATCGCAAAATTAGGAATTGATATTATCACAGCCTTTTGCAGAGGTGATGATCTTCAAAATTTGATATTGAAATCATCAAACTTGTATTTGTATCACAACATTATTGCTGAAATCTTGATGTGTATCTTCGAATTAGGTATTATCTGTTGTATATCATCTGTCTCTATCTACGATTCGTATTATTCAAAATCACCTCTATCACACCACGATCAAAACAATCTCTATAATTAACATCTTTTAAGGTAATTTTTATTTTTATTTTGATTTTGATTGAATCTAATGATGCGTCTATTAATTCTGAATTTATTTTTGTGATTGATTTTAGTTATGAATTGGTAGAGTACATATGAAATTCATATAATGTATTAATTAACATATGGTTGAATTTAAATTCCAGTTTTATTAATATATGGCTCCTATAACTGGTACTGATCATTTATCCAAACTTTAATAGTGTTATAATATTATTTGTTGTAATATTCTATTTACTTAGAGTATATGTTTACAAGGTTGGATTTTTAATTCCTGTTTGCTTGGTTTTGTGAATCTACAGGTACGGATCTGCCATTGAAAGCCTTCAAGGTTACCTTTTCTAAATAAAGTTTGTTCATTTGCTCTGTGTTACAATGTAGACATGTCTAAAACAAAGATTTTACTAATTAGAATAAGTTATTTTAATTAATGAACTGCTTATCTGAACAAACAATATCTTCTTTGGAGGCTTACGAATATCTCATTAAAGAATTTGTTGAAAGGAACAACCGAACAAGGTAAGATTTTGGACATAGTCATCTATTTTTTTAACTTAGTACCTCATTTATATTTGTATTGCATAATTTTTGAAGCTTTTACCTATTGGTAAACCGTCTACATCACTTAAAATATGTAGGTTATGCTAATTTAATATGTAAGTTTTGTAAATTAATAGAGTAGAGCCTTAATCTCGATGTTTACTGACTGTCATTGACTACCTGCAGTTTGGGAATGTCCCATATAGGTTCCGAGCCAACACATGGCTCATACCTCCTGTTGCATCACAAGTTCCTTCAATTTTCCCACATCTTCCCACAGAGGATGAGATTTGGTGGAGGAAACCAGGGTGTCCTATGAAGATATGGAAAAATTGATTCACATCCTTGCGTCAGTGAGTTCCTGTATGGTGCGTCTATGTCTTGCAAGACAGCAGAAGATAGCCATATTCGTGACAAGAAAGCTTTCCTGCTGCATAGTTTGTTTATTGACATTGCTGTGCCATTCAGAACGTCATGGAAAACCAGATTTAGATTCTTCGAATTTGAGTGGTGAAATAATAAATACAAAGAGTATCAGGGACTTGAGAATCACTCTCTTTAAAGATGCCCTAGATGCTAGCTTCAAAGTTGATATGAGGATTGATGGATCCTAAGCAACTGGGGTTGAAAAAAATATTTTGGTTCTATTGAAAGGGATCACTACTGATGAGAGCACTGCAGCTCATGTAAGAAGATATAATGTCAACTTTATGTTCTTATCTTATTTAAAACAATGATAATGAAATGCATGTCACTAATGTGCACCTTATTTTTTTTTTACAAAAACCAGGATATTCCTACTCTAGGCATTGCCTTTTTTAGGTAAAGGGTTACCCTGGTAAAATTAACTCTATACTTTGTCAATGAAAGGTATTGTGGTTATAATACAGTCGGGAAATTTGAGGCGAGAGAGGATAACAAGAAATTTCCTATATTGCCATACATTGAGCTTATTGATCAGGCTTATGGAGGAGCTTGCACCATCAATGTCAACAGGTTATCTGAACCACCTAACATACATTATTAACATCCTTATGTTATGAACCTATTCACATATTCTTGAAGTTGTTTACAAGACGTGAGTGGATTGGATCAATAAACGATCTTCTAAAGTCCCTAGTTCTTTTTACCTCTGGTCCTTTGACAACATTCTTGTTGACTTAGGAAACCAACAAGGTGTTGTAAAAGGATCCAAGAAAGGTGCCTAAACTACATCCTCAAAATCTCATGTATGCTTTAAGTTGACTTTCCTATTCTTACATATCTTTTCCTTGATGTGCATCCTTCCCCCCAATGGTCATATACATTTTTTAAGTAGGTGACTAACTATATTGATGAGCTGACTTTTATTCATATGAATCCTTAACGAGTGGGTCTGTTTGTCGTATTATCAATGGTGTTACGAAGGAAACCCGATGTGCTAATTTCCACATTACCAACTCTAAACGAAACTCATAATTTTCAAGGACAAGATAAAGTTCCATTTTTCGCGTGGATGGTAGCACATGTGAGCCAACAACTATTATTAACAGTTTCTACACACCAAGGTAAATTTATTAACGACTGTGATTTTATGGTTTAATGTCTGAAGGTATGTTGATAACGTGATTTGGCTCACAGAATGCACAAGCAACTCATGTTATACATTGATATTTTCTAAAGAGTTTATAAAAAATGTATTGATATGTTACTCATAGTGTGACTCAGATTGGAGCAACTATTTGTTAATGATCTGATACCAAGAGTTACTTTATTTTATGGAATCACTTCTTAGAATAGGTTGATAACTCTCATCGATCGCTATAACCATAATTAAGTTAAGAATTAAAAATGTGTGATTAAAAATAGTAATTAGTTTTTCTTATGTTATGCACAGGTATGTCGAGTTACATAGTGCGAGCCGACGAGTTTGGATTTTGTTAGTGTGTTTTTAACCTGCACTAAAACGAGGTTTATGTTTGCAAATTATGATTCACCGGTTGTAGTTGAGTTACGAATTCAAGTCACGTTACATGTTGCCATAATAAGATAGAAACAGAATGTAGTGTTTTAAAGTCAGACAATTTGAAAGAACTCATTTTTCTTATGCCTAATCTGTTTCCAGAACGCAGTGCCAAACACCCCTGTATTGTGTTACTTTTGTAGTGTGTAGAATAACCGAGTAGTGTTTGGATAATAATTACACTTTTAATTTCTAAGTGAACATATATATTCCATTTTTTTCTAAAATAGTCTGATTTGGTAATTGATAATTTCCTTTAGGCCTTCGAAGGTGTTTTGTTGGATTACTCCAGCTTTTTTAAGGTACAATATAGAAATCAGGTGCAGTAATAATCTAAATCGAAATCATTCAAAGAATACAAGAAAATGGCTCCAATTACTTGTGAGAAAATGGGTGATATGAGGTATTAAACCACAATTATACACTACACTGACGTGTGTGAAAGGAAAACCTGTCATTTATGAATTGATCATTATAGCTAAGTATAATGTTTAAAGACATTTCATGACGTTGATCATGCAAGATCCATTCTATTACTTTTGGTACAGTGATGTTAATTTTAACATTGCTTATACATCCTCATACACGTATGTAGGATGATATGAAGTCTGCAAAGGAATGTGCTAGGATTTCGCGCCAGTGATTCTGTTGAGCTATGTATGATACAAAAGTAGTTGTCGAGAATGTTGTCGATCATTAGAATGATAAGGTTCAGTCTCAAGTTGAAATGGTCGCAGTTGCAAGATGAGGTTGATAATGGAAGAAAAATGGGAAGGAAAAGAAGGCTAGGACAACAAATGTAAAATCCATGATTTTACCATGAGAAAAATGTAATAAAAGTCTACTCAATAATCCTAGATCATTTCTCAACCTAGTAATAGTAATCGAGTTTCGAGGACGAAACTCAAGGTGGCATGTGGGTGGTGTAAAACCCGAGATTTTTCGTTCATTAAATAATAATGAAGTATGTTTCAAAAACCCTTTTTGAACATACAAAAATCATCGGATTTGAAAATTTGACAAAAGTCATACAAACCGCGTACCGACAATTCAATAATTTAACTAGATAAATTATTGTCGAGAAATACTTGATAAACAATTTGATTAAATTGTTTGATATTACATTTATCTACGGAATGATTAAATGAGAAGTATTTCTACTAAAACGATGCTTACGTTACACAAAAGATAAATGACAAATACTTGTCGTTTAAATAAACGAACACGTTTTTCGTACTTATACGTCATATAAATACTCCATTTTATTGGAAAAATGATTTTTGGATCAATTACGAAATCCTCGTAAGATGAATCAAAAATTCATAAACCTCGAACGTGACCCGAACCGTGTATTAACGAAAGTTGTAATATAAGTTACACTTTAGGCCCACTTGTGGCCTTATAAGCCCAACTATTTAAACCTTGGATAGTAATGGGCTTAATAAGCCCAATAAGAGGTTTAAGAAACCCAACAACTCTTTTGGCCCACTAGACAAGCCACCAACACACCTCACTCCCCCATTGGGCCAATTCTAGGTTGGTGACACATGTCCATCATGTCCACCCACCTTCTTGCTTCTCATTGGGCCACTCCTTGGTGAGTGACACTTGTCACGCTTCCACCCACCCTATATAAGGGCTATGTCTACTCATACCCTTCATTTTTCTCACACAAAACACACACACACCAAAAATTCTCTTTCCTTCTTTCTCTCTTTTTCTTTTGCCGTGAGACTCCAACACCTTAGATCATCAAAAATTTGATGATCAAGCTTGAATCTTCATAATCTAATCAAAGACCCATCTTGGAAATCTCAAGATCTACATTTTGGTATAAAAATCTCCTACATGCATCAAGTAAAACATGTAGATCTAGCCATGATCTATACATGCATCAAGTAAAACATGTAGATCTAGCCCGGATCTATACATGCATCAAGTAAAACATGTAGATCTAGCCCGAATCTATACATGCATCAAGTAAAATATCTAGAACTAGCCCGGATCTATCCATGCATGGTGGTTGCATCAAGTTTTGACAAGATCTTGGATGTTTGCTTGCATGCATCACTCACTAGTACCACGACTTTGATAAAGCCTCGTAAGATCTACATCTCGTTCGTATTTATCATTCCTTTTATTTTCTTGATCTTATGTATATTCCGAATATATATATATATATATATATATATATATATATATATATATATATATATATATATATATATATATATATATATATATATATATATATATATATATATATATATATATATATATATATATATATATATATATATATATATATATATATATATATATATATATATATATATATATATATATGACGAATCATAGAAAGCAAGATATGACCAAAATAGTGAAAACTAGCCAGATCTGAACATACTGTTTTGATGGACTGTTTTCTCGTAAAATTTGTATACTGACCTACGAATATGTAAAACTAAAAGTTGTAGATAAAATTATGAAGAACTAGAATCACTTGGATGGTTTACCAATTCCTTACGGTTTGGAAATGGTGGCCAAAATAGTGAAAACTAGTCAGATCTGAACATACTGTCTTCACGGACTGTTTTCTCATATAGGAACTCAGAATCATTGAAAAAGGTAAAACTGTACGTTGTAGATAAAATCATGAACAAGTAGAATCAATTGGATAGTTTACCAATTCTTTACAGTTTGGAAATGGCGGCCAAAACGGTGAAAACCAGTTTGGCTGCCCAAAAACAACCAACTCTTCTAAGTGATAAAATTTGTGCATTAGCTATGGTAAGTATAAATTTGGGGTAATTAGACCTATAATTAGTATAGTACATGAGTTAATAAGGATTTTGGTGAAAAGAACACACTTAGATGATTTACGGTTCAAGAGATATGAGCAAATTAGCGGGACATGTCGGGAAAATTATAATAAACGAATTATAACTCATTAACGTAAAATGTGATGATTTTTATATAAACCGACATAGTAGGACCCACATGTCGAGGATCTTGGACTTATTTATATACTGATGACTAGATGACCCGAGACCCGACCAACGTGAAATATTAAGGGTAAGTGGTTGTGATGCGTTTTAGAACCCAAAAACTATACAAAGTGGACTTGGATCATAAAAGCCCAACTTACACTTGTAATGGCTATTGGGCCATTATTGGACCTGAGATTTATAACCAACTTAGAGTAGTATACTAAATTTAAAATGGACTTAAGTCAAATACTTGGGTAGTGGACCACTATTGGGCTTAAGATGGGCTAAAAGTGTCAACTTGGATTTTTCACTTAAAATGACTAAGTGTTCACCTAAAAGTTTTATAAAGAATCATAAAACTTATGTAATGTCCAAGAACTTATTAAAACATACTTATTACATATATGTACGATTTATTTCTTTTCTCAAGCCTAAGACGCACCTCGTTATCTTTAGGTCTCGTATGATCATGTATCGATTGTGGACATTTATTCTTGATTGACGTTCGTTCTCTATTAACTATTGTGACGATTGTATCAGGTGAGTTTACAGCCCCATTTAAACTTTGATAAAACTTTCCCTTTTGGGAAAGAAAATATGCAAACATATATTGGACATAACTGGATTGTATAAACTTGATCATGATTGATTATTATTGAAACTGTTAAATTGTTGTAGATCGCCCGAATGTTATAAATAGATCTATTAGGGATTGACCATCCCCGTTTGGGTGAGTCATGCTCACTGTGCCTTGGCCGAGACAACAGACGTATACCATGTTGAAACTAGAGGGGTGTCTTTTTGTAAGACACTACGTCCTCATCTGTTGAGGACTATGGAGTTAAGCTTTAGTTTCTAATAATAAACAAATGTTATTTACATTTTAGTAAGAATGCTCTGTGCATTATTACTTCTATGATTATTGTATGTCCAAACTAATTAATTGTTAAAATCTGTAAATTCACCAACTTTATGTTGACCGTTTTAAGCATGTTTTTCCCAGGTTATTTAGCAAGATTATTTGAGCATGGATTGAGCATCATTTAGGAGCATAAAAATGACGAGGGATTATCTTTTAATGGGATATTCATAATGATGAGACTGTATTTATACATAGTCTCATCATCCAAATCGGGCTTAAAACGCTTAAAATATCGTCAAAATACCCAAAAATATGCTTGTGTTTGTTCATTGTGTATTTCAGGTACGGATATCGTGGATTCACCAAAAGATTACAAGAATAGAGCAAAAACGAACACGGGAAACGAAGCCGCACAAGAAACCGGGCCCAAATATGGAATTTACAAAAATGCCCTTGAAGTTTTGAAGATTGGCAACTTTGGTCCCTCAACTTGTGAAGACTTGTCACAAATGACCCTCCACTAATCATTTGTACAAGTTACATCCTTGAAGTTTAAGTACATGTGCAAGAATGGCCCTTGAAGATAGTCAAAATTGCATAAATGATCCTTATATTAAGATTGGAAAATACATTGTGCCAATATTGACAACTTATCCAAAGTTTTTACAAAGGAAGAAGGAGTAATGGTTGTTGAAAACTTATATACCATCTTTTTGAAACATCAGGGGGGAAACTTGGCAAAAAACAAACACAAACCCACCACTCCACTTTGGCCACGTCATTTAAACCCACTAAACCTGTTTTATTATTAATTTAACTTTTAAAACCGTATTTTATTAATAAAAACAGGCGGCAAACACAATGTTTTCCCTAAACCAAAATCAAATTCACCCCTGTTCATAATGATGAACCCTAATCTCTCATATTTTATTAACAACGATTGGGTTTAATTACTTTTCTAGAATACCTATTCATGGCTTATTAAGCAAATCTCCACTCCTAACACCCCACCAGATACAACCATGGACCCCACCATAAGCCCCCTGCTCACGTCCCTATCCCCCAACCCCAATAAGGAGACCAAATGACTGGTTGGATGTGAATCCTTGGTCCCTACTCTTCAACAAACGGATGAGATCAAGTCTTGCAAGCTGGCAACTCACATATCCCTGCAAATTCACATGAGTCCACTTTTTTGACCAAGATCCTTCAAGGGCAAGACTAGAGATTCCAGAACTAGGGTTTTAGTTTTTTTCATCTATGTATTATTTTATTCCTACTTTCTAGATTCTTCCTAGCACATGTATATAAGGGTTCGCCTTTGAACCCTTTTTGTTTGTTCCAGCTCTTTTTGTAAAAACCTTTAATTTTAATGAAAGTTCAAATTTTAGTTTTGTAAAATTGCTGAGTTCCACTTTTCTTTTATTGTTCTAGTGTAAACCTTTACTTGTTTTGTAATTCTAGTTAATTTTTATCAAAAGCAACATTTGGTTCAAGGATACTTGGCCAAAAGTCGTTTTCCATCATAGCTTATAGGAGCTTATGAGGTTACTTGGTTGACACCTAAGTAATTCTAATAGGCTCATACAAGCTATATAGTTTCTACTGGTAACAAATTTTTTTTATCAAGTCACTGAATTAGAAAAGTTGGAATTCAAATTTTCATTATTTATTTTTGGGTACTCACTGTTTCAATAAGCCACCATAAACTCTTTGACAAAGAGCTTATGACAGCTTATTGAGGCTTGGATTTTTGTTATTGTTTGCCTTGCTTTCATAAGGTTCAAGAAGGTGAGTTTTTGTTGAAGATATAATAGGTCTCTACCTATGGTTCACTGGTTTGCATAAAACTTCACCATCCTAGCCATAATTCTTAGACACCCTGCTGGCGGCATCAACCACACATCTCTTGGCCTGAAATGGTCTTGACAATGTAAGGTTTCTAACTCCCTAAGTGTTCAAGTTTATTTGCGTTATATGGTAGTTGATTTATCAAACATTTGTGTATGCTCAGTTTAGTAGCGTAGATGCTCCATTCATGTTCTTAGTTGATGATTATTGATCCTTTCATGATCATTTATGTGTTTATGCATGTTCAAGCTGTTATAGTTAGGTTTGGTATCGATTTGTGTGTAAATTGTTTGAAAAAATCTCATTTTAAGTTAGTTAAGGGCTGTTTGGATCTGTGAATGCTTTGGGGATGGGTGACACGTACTTGTTGAATAATAGATCTAGGCATGGTTCTTTAGTGTTTTTAAGTTAAATTCAATAGTTGGATTGAGGTTTACTAGTTGAGTTAGTAGTTTGTGTAAGCAAGTTCTACTTGAAAACTGCAAGACACCCACAGTACAGTAGGTTCTTTATCCTTTATTCTAGTCTCCAAATCTTGTTTACTTTATTAGATTTTAGATAGGTCTAAGGCTGTAAGCCATTGTCTTATGAGTTAGTAGGCTAAAAATCCAGGTTTGAGTGAAAAAATCTCACAAACTGGTGGTCAAGGAGTGCAGCAAAATCATATTTCTGCCCACCTGTGCACATCAGCCACTATCTAGGTATCAATCTTTGGTTTTAGTGCTTAAATTTTGAAACACTATTAGATTATAGGGTAGTCTTGTTACCAATTAGCTTGTACTTGGTGATTAGGAGCTTTTTGGTAGCTAAAACTAGCATTTAGCTCACTGTATTGCACTTAGACCCCCCATTTTAGTATAACAGTGAGTGTGTTCTCTTGTTTTGTGCAGGTGTTAAGGAAGCAGTAAGCAATATTCTCCTTCCGGTTCCATTTTCTGTTTCGTTGAAGACATTTGTTACCCCGGTTCAGTTGTTGAACCACAACGGGGCTCTCTACACTTCCTATAGTTCTAACCATCCAGAAAGCTTCTTGAAAGCTGGTGGCATCCACCTCTTAAAAGGTGTGAACTCCCTTTCAATTTTTCTTCTTGAGAAATTATGTGTTATGTGGATTGTATGGTCATTGGGGTGAAATCTGTTTGCTAAATGTTAAGTTCCAGTTAAATTGTTCTTCCAGTTGTGTTTTCTGCTAGAGTTTAGTATGATAGGATAGGTTTTAATTTGTTTGGTGTTATTAAGTAGCCTAATCTTTGTGAAATTTGTCAAGATTTCAGTTAAAGGAGTGTTTGGATTTGGGTTTTAAAGTGAATCTTTGACAGACTTTTGTGTTAAAATCCACTCTAACATACTTAATTGGCTATAAAAGGATGATATCAGTAGTTAGCATTCAGTATTGTAGGATTTTAGAGTAAAGTGCACTTCATTGTTGTCTATAAATAGCCTAAAAATCAGTAATACATCTTACAGCAAGCTTTAACCAGTTTGTTTCAGTTTTTTTTGTCATACATCTTTGAAATCTGTTTGAACTAGTAGTAATTTAGGGTTAGGACTTGGTTAGTAGAGACTTGGTAGCATTTTGACCAAGTTTTGGGTCATTTAAATTGGACTTTTGACCCAACAGATCAGCAATACTACCCCAGACCCACTTTTGCTATTACAGTGACTGTTTTGGCCTCGTTTTGTGTGCACTTTGTGACTAAGCTGTGTGTTTTTTCACTTATACTTGACTCCTCACACTCCACTGAGTGTGAGGGTGCCCTTGTTGCTATTCAAATCCAAGAAACAAGCTTGAAATCAAGCAGACCCGTTTTTCTCTTTGAAAACAGTGGGAACTCATTCCTACTGCTAGAGTGTAAGTTCCCACTGCTACACTAAAAGACAGAAACCAACTAAGTGTCACTATCAGATTTCTTGTTTTTTTGTCTTTAGTGACTGAAAATAGGAATTAGGACCTGAAACTTTTTTCATTATTTTTCTTATTTAATTCTTGATTTTTTTGTTAAATTAGTTTTTATTTTACTGTTCATTTTATATTTTTTAGATTAAATTGCTATTTTTAATTACTTTTTATTATTCTGTTTTTGTCTTTTAGTGCAGAAAAGTAATATTTTTTAGATTTAAAATTTTTCTTACATTTAGAAAATCATTTTAAGATTTTTAGTTTAAAAATATTTCACTGTTCACCTTTTAATTATTTTTTATAATTAATTTAGTTTAATTAGGGTTTAATTCTTAATCAGTTTTGTCTTTTAGTGCAAAATATTATTGTTTTCAACTTTTTAAATTTTTCTACTGTTTAGTAATATAAATTAGGATTTTTTAAGAATTCAAATTAATTTTAGCATTATTTTATTATTTTAATCATTATTTTTAAAAAAAAATTGTTTTTAGTGTTTTAAAAAAAGAAAAATAGTTTTAAAAATTTAGGAAAAATACTTTTTAGTCTTTAAATAATATAAGTGAGTTATTAGTTCAATAAATTAATATTTTGGACATTTTGTTAATTATATTTAATTTTAGGGCTTTAATTAGCATTAAAAATTAAATATTTAATTAATAAAAGGTTTTAAAATATATTTGTTGGATTTTTATTCTTATTTATATTATTTTAGACTTAGTTTAAGCTTTTAATTAATTTTTAGGTTTAATTTTTAATTTTGTCGCGTTTTACGTATTTACGTTCGCGTTTTACGTCAACGTCGTAGTTTAAATCGTAGTCGTAGCTCGTCTTTACGTTTTCTCTTCTCAACCAAAAACGTCACTAATCCAAACTTGATTTCATATATATTGGTACATTAATCCACACACCTCCTTCGAGAACGAACCCGCATTTATTCGACTTGTCGGTTTTCCTAAATCGTCGAGTTTAATACTTGCCGCACTTATACTCGTCTTTCCTAAGACTTGTATACAAAAATACAACTATCATTTTGGCGCCGCTGTCGGGGAGGTGTTTAGTGTGCCATTATTATTATTATCGTGTTTGTGTGAGTAGTGCGTTTTTGCTTTTCAATTTTTGGAAAGCGTACATATCGTACAAACTCATTTTTGTTATTTTATCTTATTATACTATAATATCCAAATAAAACGTGTTTAATTATCCTAAATTAAACACACAACAATCTTTTACTATATTATAGATATATTGGTTTTCGTTTTTTGTGAATATTATTACTATATTGTATTTACGTAAGAACAATAAATATACAAGTACTCCAAAAGCGTGAAAACGCAACCTTGATTCGGGATTTCATCACTCGATCATTGTATTCGAATCCAAAGCAAAAGTTTAAAGGCAAAATAGATAAATACTTTCGTGAGGCTTAATTTCAATTAACACAAACTATAAGGTGGGTATAAGGCGGTTGTATTTCACGACCTAAGGGAAAAAGGCTCTTAAGTGCTTAGCGCCGCCTCGTTTCCCCCGCTTGCTTGTGCGTGTTTTGAGAAAGAAGGCTAATCGAGGGTTTGCCGCCCAAGTATTATCTACGTATATTATATTTGCTTGTTTTCAAGATTAAACCCTCTTGAACGTTTTGGTGTTCCACCAACGTTCTAAAGTCATCGAGAACGTTCACTCCACGTGATCGTTTTCATTCCTTGAGGCTCCTTTAATCGAGAAAGTCGATTCGAGGGGAGATTTGTAGATTTGTGTCTACGTAATACATTCAAAAATCCAAAAAAATTAAAAAAACCAATCAAAAACCAAAAAAATTGAAAAATCGAAAAACCGCAAAAAGAATCTTCTTTGCTACCACCCATTCTACGCTTAGTGCATGCGCACTCGATCGAAGGATTATTCCAATTCTAGCGAAGCTTCGAATCGACGCAATCGTAATCGAAGGAATCGACGACGTAGACGAGAATTAGAAACCGACGTTCCTAATATCGTAGTTGAAGAAACCTTAGACGAGATGGCCGACAATCGTTCGATGATGGAATTGCTCCAAGCGCCCACCGAGGGTTATGGAGACGCGATCGTAATTCTCGCTATCGAAGCGGAGAATTTTGAGATTAAGAGCGGAATGCTTTCGTTGATCCAAGCTACGAAGTTTCGAGGTCGTGAAGCCGATAATCCTCACGACCATATTCGGAATTTTGATCGTCTTTTGTCCACGAGCAAGTTTAAGAACGTCGACACCGATGTCGTCAAGCTTATGCTTTTTCCGTACTCGCTCGATGGTGCCGCCAAGGACTGGTACGAGAAAGAGCCACCTAATTCGATAACTACGTGGAAGGATCTCGTTTCCAAGTTCGTTAATTATTTTTTCCCACCGTCTAAGACAACGTTTTTCAAGAATGAAATTACGAAATTTGAGCAAAAACCGAATGAATCTTTTAGAGACGCGTGGGATCGTTTTAAGGAATTGCTTAGGCAATTGTCCTCACCATGGTTTTTCCGAGTTGCACCAAATCGATACGTTTTCCAACGGTCTTAATTTTCAAGAACAAGATTCGTTGAATTCCGCCGCCGGTGGCAACTTTTTGTGTAAGACTCCGAAAGATGCATTGATAATTATCAAAAACCGATCCAAGGTTTACCAACTCCACAACGCACCGAGTGTTGCCAATTTCGCCAATGTTAGTAGTTCTAATCGCGACATTGAGAGAGTTGATGCGAAAGTTGACAAGTTGACGAATGTGTTCACGTCTTTTCTCGTTGAGATGCAAAAGAAAGACGCTCCCGCTACGGTGAAAGCGGTTGAGGTTTCGTGTACGTTTTGTGGTGGAACTCATAATTATTATGAGTGTGCGGCTACGGATGGCCAAACGTCGAATGTGAGTGCGTTAAATGGAAACAACAATTTTCAAAATCAAAATAACGCGGGTCTATCACAACAAGGCAATTATAACCAAGGCAACAATTTTAATCAAAACCGAAACAATTTTCAAGGAAATAATCAACAAGGAAATTTTTCGAATCAAAATCAAGGAGGTTATAATCAAGGTCGTAATATAACTTGGCAAAATCGAGATAACAATCAAGGAAACAATTTTTCAAGTGGGAATCAAAACAATTTTCAAAGAAACAATCAAAACCAAGGGAACTTTAATTCAAATCCAAATAGTTTGTCAAACGATTTTCAAAATTACATGAAAACGAATGAGGCTAATATAAGACGATTAGAGGGAGAAATTGGTACTTTGAAAAACGACTTTTCTAATACTTTGAAATTGCAAAACACGAAGATTGAGCAAGGGCAAATTGATATAAAAAAGATGTTTTCGGCCATAATGAACAAGTCCTCGGGTGCGTCATCGAGTTCGTTACCTAGTGACACCGTAGCAAATCCGAAGGAACAATGTAAAGCTGCCTCATCTCGTGAGAAAGGTCGTGTGATTACCCCTAACCTTGAAGGATTCCGTGTTGTTTATCCCTCTTAACCCTCGACTTCTAAGACGTCTTCTTGTTCTAAAGTCGATGGGGTGAACGTGGCGACCAAGGAAAAGAGTGCACACCCTCGTGTACCTCAAATTCCATCCACGGTTCAAAAAGAGAGCTTTGTCTACCTTACCAAAGTAACCCTTGAAGAAACTTGTGCATCGATCCTTCTTAAAAAACCCAAAAGGCGTATGCCGAGAAAGGAAAAGGATCCAGGCCAATTTCTACTACCTTGTGATTTTTCCGAGATTGAGGGATGTTTAGCCCTTGCCGATTTAGGTGCTAGCATCAATCTCATGCCTCATTCTCTTTGGAAATTGATGAGATTGCCTTCACTTACCCCCACGAACATGACAATCGAGCTTGCAAATTGTACTCCACTTATACCAACTGGAATAGCCGAGGATGTCTATGTGAAAGTTGGAAAGTTCGTTTTTCCCGCGGATTTCGTTATATCCGATTACGAGTGTGACCCTAAATGTCCTATTATTTTAGGCCGACCATTCTTATCGACGGCTCGAACCGTAATCGACGTTCACGAGGGGAGACTTACTATGAGATATGGGGATGAAAAAATGGACTTTTTCGCTAGAAAATTCCGAGGGTTTAATGATAATGAAAAAACCGAGGTTTCAAAACCTAATGTTTCTAAACCTAATGATTTCAAAATGTTCACTTTAGCGGAACAAATGAGGCTTGAGGCATGTTTTGAAAGAATTAAGAAAAACGGTTTTAAAGATGATGATTTTAATGATAAAGAGTACGTGTACCTAATTCAAAAGGGTATGTGTAAATTTATGGATGAAAACTCACTTTGGGATGTTTTTAGCGAAACAAGTGAACCACCAATCCCGAAGGGCGACGTTAGTGCCATCACGACAAAGACCAATATGGGCTCGTCTTCACCACCTTCGAAGGACCATGACTTAGAGGCCCATACTTCTAAACCCATTGAAGTGCCTCCCACTCCTAGCCCCAAATCCATTAAGGCTAAGGAAGTGGCCCAACCCAATGTAATCTCACCCATCATACAAATGTCACCTAAGCATAGCCCAATGGCTTGTAAGACCATGGTTGTGACTCTCGAGAAATCCACTCTAGAACTTGCTCACATCGACACTTTCTTTGATGGCGATGGTGATTTTGCCGAGATCGAGCATATACTTGCTAATCCGCCATACATCTTCGAGGATTTACCCTTTGATAAATCTTCAAATGAAGAGGACGATCCCATGTCGGAAATTTCTTATGATGATGAGAATGACGACACTTTCACAACGTACTCGAATTCCGTATACGAACCTATTTTTCATCATAATCCCATTTTTGATGATGAATTCGAGAACGTTGATGACCATATCATCGATCCTCCTTCGTTTCACGATTGTGATGATGAAGAATTCTTTAAGGAGGTCGATGAATTTCTTGCTATAGACACAAGTCCCATTCTCGAGGAGTTACCTTATAAACACTCCTCATTTGAGAATGACGTTTACCACATTCGTGAGGATCTAACTTATCAACGATCCCCACAAAAGAAGGT
The DNA here is from genome assembly GCA_025667525.1 of Glebionis coronaria. Taxonomy (NCBI): domain Eukaryota; kingdom Viridiplantae; phylum Streptophyta; class Magnoliopsida; order Asterales; family Asteraceae; genus Glebionis; species Glebionis coronaria. The sequence goes on from CM046877.1 coordinate 294,972,302, forward strand.
TTCGTGCTTGATCGTGATCTCTTCGAGAGAGTTTCTAAAATCATCAAAGAGGGGAATGACAAACCATGGTTTGACAAGCCTATCTATGACGAAGAAATCAATGAGATCGATGTTCATGAAGATGACGAGTATGTAGACCCCGAGGGGGCGGTGTTCTTTATTGATCGACGTTTTGAGAACTTATATAATCCGCCACCCCCTAACCGCGACTTAAATGTGAGGATTTTTAGCGCGACTAATTTTCAATTTGACACGCCAAATATTTTCGACATTATCAAATCGGGTTTTCATAAAGAGTTTTTGAACGATGAAAAAGGAAAAGATTTTGAAAATGTTTTAAAATATTTTTCTACATGTTTAACTCCGTCATCACCGCGTTTTATGAGTGCTACCACCTCGTCTACTCCTTTTGACGATGGTGTGTGTGGTTTTAGTGTGGGGGAAGCCCCAAATGTTCCCTCCCATTTCTCCACCGAGGATGAGATTTACGATCCCGGAATTGCTTGTAAAGGGAAATCTCGGTCTTCCACCGATGCAATAAATGGAAAATCTTTTCGTTTGCTTGGTGTGAGTCTACCTCGAGTAGCTCATTTTAGTGACTTACCTATTGCCCTACCTTTTTACTTCTTATCTATTTTCTTCTACCCCATTGGGGTTCATGTTGGAGTGGCGTTGTTTCGTCTTTCATCCGAAAACGAGGACGCTATCTTTGACCCCGGTATACGTTTATCGGGTTTTTAAAGTACTCCACGTACTTTTGGGCATTGTTTATCATGTAAGCCCCACCAAAAATTACCATACCATGATTATCCCTAAATGATCACATTTATGGGGATTCGAGTCGAGCTTTTGACTCGGTTATAAAAAACAAGGTGCCTCGTGGGGGATTCTCATGCTTATCCTTGTAAATATTATCGCTTTCTTAGTTTAATGTAACGAGGGGACTTGTGCTCTTCCAACCTTTGTTTCGTGGTTGTTTGTGATTGTGATTTATTAGGTTCATCGTCATCATTGAAGCCTCTCGTGTTCGTTTTACGGATTACTCGAGCTTCGATCGTTGCCTTTGGAGATTCCGATATCCGATGATCTCCTTTTATGTTCTAACGTTTATCTTATTAGCACAATTCATAAACGGCTTTTAGGTTATTCGTTTTACCCTTTCCATGCTCGAGATTAAGCATTCGACTTCGTCTCTAGTATGGGGGTGTTTACACCCCTAGACTCGAAACATTGAGGACAATGTTTAGTTTTAGTATGGGGGGGGGGGGGGTGAGTAGATACTTCACCTTGCTTACGTCACCACGCAATCCAATATTCATCTTTTTGCTATCATTTTGTTGCAAAATAAGGCTAAAAATGGCCAAATTTTAAATTTTTTTCTAGTTTTTCATAACTGTTTAAGACACGAATGTAGGTTTTCCGATGGTGAGAATAAGAGTAATTTTTTACTCGACCGTGCGTGTAGAGCACTTAGCTTCGGTTCCTTAACTTTTTTAGGCTAAGTCTCTTAAATGAGGACGAGAAATGATAGAGTTATTTATAAGTCTCGTAATCGCCACGATCTCATGTGTAGTAATTATTAGCTTATTCTCCCCACGCTTTTGCATAATAAATTGTTAATAAATATTGATTTGGCGGTTTAGTCACTATTGTTGGTTTCTAATTTGTTTTGATAGCTTCCATGTAATTAAATTGGGAAAACATTAAGGTATCGCCAGCGTCACGGTTTTGAAGTATTGGCACCCGAATAATCGAAAGCTTCACCTAATAATAAGATTTCAAGTGCTCACCTAAATTAAGCAAAAAATTTGAAGCTCACAAGGCCGAAAAATCTATGCCCAAATGGGAAGTGAATCAAGCCTTAATCTTCGAAGCTTTAAAGATCCAAAATTCGCTTTAGCGTGAGGATATACGTCTTTGGCTAATAAAACCACCGATGAGGCGGATAATAAAAGGCAAGGCAAGACCGAAGTCATAATAAAAGCTTCATGGCAAAGTTGAATAAAAGATGGAGGTAAACCAAAGATAATAAGGCCCTTCCGTTAGGGGGGGTATAAAAGTCTTGGTAATAAGTCTCATGTTCAAAACCGTTATAAAACCGTGTTTATTGATCCTTCTTGTTGACTTAATTTTTTGACATCGTTGTCTATTGGGGTGAATTATTAATTTAATGATTTTGGTTACACCGTTAAAACTCTATTTTTAGACTTAATCTCTATTCACGCATAAGTCAATGATGTATCCTCGTGATCATTATGACATAATAAAATATAAGAGATACCAAGTAGGAATAAGGTAGTTTAGGTTCGTAATTAACACTCATGAGATGTGATCGTGTTGCTAACTTATAATAACAATGATCTCGTTACACGCTTAGCATGGAATTGGGTGAAAATCGAGGACGACGAAATTATTTCTAACGAAGCATTCACGTGTTCTTGTTCTATGATCCCAAAAGTCACGTTCTCGTGATGAAAACATTACATTATGTCTAAAACACGTGTAGTAGTTTATTTAAGTTTATGTCTTTAATAAATGTCATCATAAAATGAATTTTGGAAGTGCTACGATACTTAATTCTAGAATTGCGTGGGGACACGGCAATGGTTTAGTATGGGGGAGTGATGAGACTGTATTTATACATAGTCTCATCATCCAAATCGGGCTTAAAACGCTTCAAATATCGTCAAAATACCCAAAAATATGCTTGTGTTTGTTCATTGTGTATTTCAGGTACGGATATCGTGGATTCACCAAAAGATTACAAGAATAGAGCAAAAACGAACACGGGAAACGAAGCCGCACAAGAAACCGGGCCCAAATATGGAATTTACAAAAATGCCCTTGAAGTTTTGAAGATTGGCAACTTTGGTCCCTCAACTTGTGAAGACTTGTCACAAATGACCCTCCACTAATCATTTGTACAAGTTACATCCTTGAAGTTTGAAGACATGTGCAAGAATGGCCCTTGAAGATAGTCAAAATTGCATAAATGATCCTTATATTAAGATTGGAAAATACATTGTGCCAATATTGACAACTTATCCAAAGTTTTTACAAAGGAAGAAGGAATAATGGCTGTTGAAAACTTATATACCATCTTTTTGAAACATTAGGGGGGAAACTTGGCAAAAAACAAACACAAACCCACCACTCCACTTTGGCCACGTCATTTAAACCCACTAAACCTGTTTTATTATTAATTTAACTTTTAAAACCGTATTTTATTAATAAAAACAGGCGGCAAACACAATATTTTCCCTAAACCAAAATCAAATTCACCCCTGTTCATAATGATGAACCCTAATCTCTCATATTTTATTAACAACGATTGGGTTTAATTACTTTTCCAGAATACCTATTCATGGCTTATTAAGCAAATCTCCACTCCTAACACCCCACCAGACACAACCATGGACCCCACCATAAGCCCCCTGCTCACGTCCCTATCCCCCAACGCCAATAAGGAGACCAAATGACTGGTTGGATGCGAATCCTTGGTCCCTACTCTTAAACAAACGGATGAGATCAAGTCTTGCAAGCTGGCAACTCACATATCCCTGCAAATTCACATGAGTCCACTTTTTTGACCAAGATCCTTCAAGGGCAAGACTGGAAATTCCAGAACTAGGGTTTTAGTTTTTTTCATCTATGTATTATTTTATTCCTACTTTCTAGATTCTTCCTAGCACATGTATATAAGGGTTCGCCTGTGAACCCTTTTTGTTTGTTCCAGCTCTTTTTGTAAAAACCTTTAATTTTAATGAAAGTTCAAATTTTAGTTTTGTAAAATTGCTGAGTTCCACTTTTCTTTTATTGTTCTAGTGTAAACCTTTACTTGTTTTGCAATTCTAGTTAATTTTTATCAAAAGCAACCTTTGGTTTAAGGATACTTGGCCAAAAGTCGTTTTCCATCATAGCTTATAGGAGCTTATGAGGTTACTTGGTTGACACCTAAGTAATTCTAATAGGCTCATACAAGCTATATAGTTTCTACTGGTAACAAACTTTTTTTATCAAGTCACTGAATTTGAAAAGTTGGAATTCAAATTTTCATTATTTATTTTTGGGTACTCACTGTTTCAATAAGCCACCATAAGCTCCTTGACAAAGAGCTTATGACAGCTTATTGAGGCTTGGATTTTTGTTATTGTTTGCCTTGCTTTCATAAGGTTCAAGAAGGTGAGTTTTTGTTGAAGATATAATGGGTCTCTACCTATGGTTCACTGGTTTGCATAAAACTTCACCATCCTAGCCATAATTCTTAGACACCCTGCTGGCGGCATCAACCACACATCTCTTGGCCTGAAATGGTCTTGACAATGTAAGGTTTCGAACTCCCTAAGTGTTCAAGTTTATTTACGTTATATGGTAGTTGATTTATCAAACATTTGTGTATGCTCAGTTTAGTAGCGTAGATGCTCCATTCATGTTCTTAGTTGATGATTATTGATCCTTTCATGATCATTTATGTGTTTATGCATGTTCAAGCTGTTATAGTTAGGTTTGGTATCGATTTGTGTGTAAATTGTTTAAAAAAATCTCATTTTAAGTTAGTTAAGGGCTGTTTGGATCTGTGAATGCTTTGGGGATGGGTGACACATACTTGTTGAATAATAGATCTAGGCATGGTTCTTTAGTGTTTTTAAGTTAAATTCAATAGTTGGATTGAGGTTTACTAGTTGAGTTAGTAGTTTGTGTAAGCAAGTTCTACTTGAAAACTGCAAGACACCCACAATACAGTAGGTTCTTTATCCTTTATTCTAGTCTCCAAATCTTGTTTACTTTATTAGATTTTAGATAGGTCTAAGGCTGTAAGCCATTGTCTTATGAGTTAGTAGGCTAAAAATCCAGGTTTGAGTGACCAAATCTCACAAACTGGTGGTCAAGGAGTGTAGCAAAATCATATTTCTGCCCACCTGTGCACATCAGCCACTATCTAGGTATCAATCTTTGGTTTTAGTGCTTAAATTTTGAAACACTATTAGATTATAGGGTAGTCTTGTTACCAATTAGCTTGTACTTGGTGATTAGGAGCTTTTTGGTAGCTAAAACTAGCATTTAGCTCACTGTATTGCACTTAGACCCCCCATTTTAGTATAACAGTGAGTGTGTTCTCTTGTTTTGTGCAGGTGTTAAGGAAGCAGTAAGCAATATTCTCCTTCCGGTTCCATTTTCTGTTTCGTTGAAGACATTTGTTACCCCGGTTCAGTTGTTGAACCACAACGGGGCTCTCTACACTTCCTATAGTTCTAACCATCCAGAAAGCTTCTTGAAAGCTAGTGGCATCCACCTCTTAAAAGGTGTGAACTCCCTTTCAATTTTTCTTCTTGAGAAATTATATGCTATGTGGATTGTATGGTCTTTGGGGTGAAATCTGTTTGCTAAATGTTAAGTTCCAGTTAAATTATTCTTCCAGTTGTGTTTTCTTCCAGAGTTTAGTATGATAGGATAGGTTTTAATTTGTTTGGTGTTATTAAGTAGCCTAATCTTTGTGAAATTTGTCAAGATTTCAGTTAAAGGAGTGTTTGGATTTGGGTTTTAAAGTGAATCTTTGACAGACTTTTGTGTTAAAATCCACTCTAACATACTTAATTGGCTATAAAAGGATGATATCAGTAGTTAGCATTCAGTATTGTAGGATTTTAGAGTAAAGTGCACTTCATTGTTGTCTATAAATAGCCTAAAAATCAGTAATACATCTTACAGCAAGCTTTAACCAGTTTGTTTAAGTTTTTTTTGTCATACATCTTTGAAATCTGTTTGAACTAGTAGTAATTTAGGGTTAGGACTTGGTTAGTAGAGACTTGGTAGCATTTTGACCAAGTTTTGGGTCATTTAAATTGGACTTTTGACCCAACAGATCAGCAATACTACCCAGACCCACTTTTACTATTACAGTGACTGCTTTGGCCTCGTTTTGTGTGCACTTTGTGACTAAGCTGTGTGTTTTTTCACTTATACTTGACTCCTCACACTCCACTGAGTGTGAGGGTGCCCTTGTTGCTATTCAAATCCAAGAAACAAGTTTGAAATCAAGCAGACCCGTTTTTCTCTTTGAAAACAGTGGGAACTCATTCCCACTGCTAGAGTGTAAGTTCCCACTGCTACACTAAAAGACAGAAACCAACTAAGTGTCACTATCAGATTTCTTGTTTTTTTTGTCTTTAGTGACTGAAAATAGGAATTAGGACCTAAAACTTTTTTCATTATTTTTCTTATTTAATTCTTGATTTTTCTGTTTAATTAGTTTTTATTTTACTGTTCATTTTATATTTTTTAGATTAAATTGCTATTTTTAATTACTTTTTATTATTCTGTTAGTGCAGAAAAGTAATATTTTTCAGATTTAAAATTTTTCTTAGATTTAGAAAATCATTTTAAGATTTTTAGTTTAAAAATATTTCACTGTTCACCTTTTAATTATTTTTTATAATTAATTTAGTTTAATTAGGGTTTAATTCTTAATCAGTTTTGTCTTTTAGTGCAAAATATTATTGTTTTCAACTTTTTAAATTTTTCTACTGTTTAGTAATATAAATTAGGATTTTTCAAGAAGTCAAATTAATTTTAGCATTATTTTATTATTTTTAATCATTATTTTATTTTAAAAATTGTTTTTAGTGTTTTAAAAAAAGAAAAATAGTTTTAAAAATTTAGGAAAAATACTTTTTAGTCTTTAAATAATATAAGTGAGTTATTAGTTCAATAAATTAATATTTTGGACATTTTGTTAATTATATTTAATTTTAGGGCTTTAATTAGCATTAAAAATTGAATATTTAATTAATAAAAGGTTTTAAAATATATTTGTTGGATTTTTATTCTTATTTATATTATTTTAGACTTAGTTTAAGCTTTTAATTAATTTTTAGGTTTAATTTTTAATTTTGTCGCGTTTTACGTCAACGTCGTAGTTTAAATCGTAGTCGTAGCTCGTCTTTACGTTTTCTCTTCTCAACCAAAAACGTCACTAATCCAAACTTGATTTCATATATACTGGTACATTAATCCACACACCTCCTTCGAGAACGAACCCGCATTTATTCGACTTGTCGGTTTTCCTAAATCGTCGAGTTTAATACTTGCCGCACTTATACTCGTCTTTCCTAAGACTTGTATACAAAAATACAACTATCATTTTGGCGCCGCTGCCGAGGAGGTGTTTAGTGTGCCATTATTATTATTATCGTGTTTGTGTGAGTAGTGCGTTTTTGCTTTTCAATTTTTGGAAAGCGTACATATCGTACAAACTCATTTTTGTTATTTTATCTTATTATACTATAATATCCAAATAAAACGTGTTTAATTTTCCTAAATTAAACACACAACAATCTTTTACTATATTATAGATATATTGGTTTTCGTTTTTTGTGAATATTATTACTATATTGTATTTACGTAAGTACAATAAATATACAAGTACTCCAAAAGCGTGAAAACGCAACCTTGATTCGGGATTTCATCACTCGATCATTGTATTCGAATCCAAAGCAAAAGTTTAAAGGCAAAATAGATAAATACTTTCGTGAGGCTTAATTTCAATTAACACAAATCATAAGGTGGGTATATGGCGGTTGTATTTCACGACCTAAGGGAAAAAGGCTCTTAAGTGCTTAGCGCCGCCTCGTCTCCCCCGCTTGCTTGTGCGTATTTTGAGAAAGAAGGCTAATCGAGGATTTGCCGCCCAAGTATTATCTACGTATATTATATTTGCTTGTTTTCAAGATTAAACCCTCTTGAACGTTTTGGTGTTCCACCAACGTTCTAAAGTCATCGAGAACGTTCACTCCACGTGATCGTTTTCATTCCTTGAGGCTCCTTTAATCGAGAAAGTCGATTCGAGGGGAGATTTGTAGATTTGTGTCTACGTAATACATTCAAAAATCCAAAAAAATTAAAAAAACCAATCAAAAACCCAAAAAATTGAAAAATCGAAAAACCGCAAAAAGAATCTTCTTTGCTACCACCCATTCTACGCTTAGTGCATGCGCACTCGATCGAAGGATTATTCCAATTCTAGCGAAGCTTCGAATCGACGCAATCGTAATCGAAGGAATCGACGACGTAGACGAGAATTAGAAACCGACGTTCCTAATATCGTTGTTGAATAAACCTTAGACGAGATGGCCGACAATCGTTCGATGATGGAATTGCTCCTAGCGCCCACCGAGGGTTATGGAGACGCGATCGTAATTCCCGCTATCGAAGCGGAGAATTTTGAGATTAAGAGCGGAATGCTTTCGTTGATCCAAGCTACGAAGTTTCGAGGTCGTGAAGCCGATAATCCTCACGACCATATTCGGAATTTTGATCGTCTTTTGGCCACGAGCAAGTTTAAGAACGTCGACACCGATGTCGTCAAGCTTATGCTTTTTCCGTACTCGCTCGATGGTGCCGCCAAGGATTGGTACGAGAAAGATCCACCTAATTCGATAACTACGTGGAAGGATCTCGTTTCCAAGTTCGTTAATTATTTTTTCCCACCGTCTAAGACAACGTTTTTCAAGAATGAAATTACGAAATTTGAGCAAAAACCGAATGAATCTTTTAGAGACGCGTGGGATCGTTTTAAGGAATTGCTTAGGCAATGTCCTCACCATGGTTTTTCCGAGTTGCACCAAATCGATACGTTTTACAACAGTCTTAATTTTCAAGAACAAGATTCGTTGAATTCCGCCGCCGGTGGCAACTTTTTGTGTAAGACTCCGAAAGATGCATTGATAATTATCGAAAACCGATCCAAGGTTTACCAACTCCGCATTGCACCGAGTGTTGCCAATGTCGCCAATGTTAGTAGTTCTAATCGCGACATTGAGAGAGTTGATGCGAAAGTCGACAAGTTGACGAATGTGTTCACGTCTTTTCTCGTTGAGATGCAAAAGAAAGACGCTCCCGCTACGGTGAAAGCGGTTGAGGTTTCGTGTACGTTTTGTGGTGGACCTCATAATTATTACGAGTGTGCGGCTACAGATGGCCAAACGTCGAATGTGAGTGCGTTAAATGGAAACAACAATTTTCAAAATCAAAATAACGCGGGTCCATCACAACAAGGCAATTATAACCAAGGCAACAATTTTAATCAAAACCGAAACAATTTTCAAGGAAATAATCAACAAGGAAATTTTTCGAATCAAAATCAAGGAGGTTATAATCAAGGTCGTAATATAACTTGGCCAAATCGAGATAACAATCAAGGAAACAATTTTTCAAGTGGGAATAAAAACAATTTTCAAAGAAACAATCAAAACCAAGGGAACTTTAATTCAAATCAAAATAGTTCGTCAAACGATTTTCAAAATTACATGAAAACGAATGAGGCTAATATGAGATGATTAGAGGGAGAAATTGGTACTTTGAAAAACGACTTTTCTAATACTTTGAAATTGCAAAACACGAAGATTGAGCAAGGCAAATTGATATAAAAAAGATGTTTTCGGCCATAATGAACAAGTCCTCGGGTGCGTCATTGAGTTCGTTACCTAGTGACACCGCAGCAAATCCGAAGGAACAATGTAAAGCCGCCTCGTCTCGTGAGAAAGGTCGTGTGATTACCCCTAACCTTGAAGGATTCCGTGTTGTTTATCCCTCTCAACCCTCGACTTCTAAGACGTCTTCTTGTTCTAAAGTCGATGGGGTGAACGTGGCGACCAAGGAAAAGAGTGCACACCCTCGTGTACCTCAAATTCCATCCACGGTTCAAAAAGAGAGCTTTGTCGACCTTACCAAAGTAACCCTTGAAGAAACTTGTGCATCGATCCTTCTTAAAAAACCCAAAAGGCGTATGCCGAGAAAGGAAATGGATCCGGGCCAATTTCTACTACCTTGTGATTTTTCCGAGATTGAGGGATGTTTAGCCCTTGCCGATTTAGGTGCTAGCATCAATCTCATGCCTCATTCTCTTTGGAAATTGATGAGATTGCCTTCACTTACCCCCACGAACATGACAATCGAGCTTGCAAATTGTACTCCACTTATACCAATTGGAATAGCCGAGGATGTCTATGTGAAAGTTGGAAAGTTCGTTTTTCCCGCGGATTTTGTTATATCCGATTACGAGTGTGACCCTAAATGTCCCATTATTTTAGGCTGACCATTCTTATCGACAGCTCGAACCGTAATCGACGTTCACGAGGGGAGACTTACTATGAGATATGGGGATGAAAAAATGGACTTTTTCGCTAGAAAATTCCGAGGGTTTAATGATAATGAAAAAACCGAGGTTTCAAAACCTAATGTTTCTAAACCTAATGATTTCAAAATGTTCACTTTAGCGGAACAAATGAGGCTTGATGCATGTTTTGAAAGAATTAAGAAAACGGTTTTAAATATGATGATTTTAATGATAAAGAGTACGTGTACCTAATTCAAAAGGGTATGTGTAAATTTATGGATGAAAACTCACTTTGGGATGTTTTTAGCGAAACAAGTGAACCACCAATTCCGAAGGGCGACGTTAGTGCCATCACGACAAAGACCAATATGGGCTCGTCTTCACCACCTTCGAAGGACCATGACTTTGAGGCCCATACTTCTAAACCCATTGAAGTGCCTCCCACTCCTAGCCCCAAATCCATTAAGGCTAAGGAAGTGGCCCATCCCAATGTAATCTCACCCATCATAGAAATGTCACCTAAACATAGCCCAAGGGCTTGTAAGACCATGGTTGTGACTCTCGAGAAATCCACTCGAGAACTTGCTCACATCGACACTTTCTTTGATGGCGATGGTGATTTTGCCGAGATCGAGCATATACTTGCTAATCCGCCATCCATCTTCGAGGATTTACCTTTGATAAATCTTCAAATGAAGAGGACAATCCCATGTCGGAAATTTCTTATGATGATGAGAATGACGACACTTTCACAACGTACTCGAATTCCGTATACGAACCTATTTTTCATCATAATCCCATTTTTGATGATGAATTCGAGAACGTTGATGACCATATCATCGATCCTCCTTCGTTTCACGACTGTGATGCTGAAGAATTCTTTAAGGAGGTCGATGAATTTCTTGCTATAGACACAAGTCCCAATATCGAGGAGTTACCTTATAAACACTCCTCATTTGAGAATAACGTTTACCACATTCGTGAGGATCTAACTTATCAACGATCCCCACAAAAGAAGGTTTCGTGCTTGATCGTGATCTCTTCGAGAGAGTTTCTAAAATCATCAAAGAGGGGAATGACAAACCATGGTTTGACAAGCCTATCTATGACGAAGAAATCGATGAGATCGACGTTCATGAAGATGACGAGTATGTAGACCCCGAGGGGGCGGTGTTCTTTATTGATCGACGTTTTGAGAACTTATATAATCCGCCACCCCCTAACCGCGACTTAAATGTGAGGATTTTTAGCGCGACTAATTTTCAATTTGACACGCCAAATATTTTCGACATTATCAAATCGGGTTTTCATAAAGAGTTTTTGAACGATGAAAAAGGAAAAGATTTTGAAAATGTTTTAAAATATTTTTCTACATGTTTAACTCCGTCATCACCGCGTTTTATGAGTGCTACCACCTCGTCTACTCCTTTTGACGATGGTGTGTGTGGTTTTAGTGTGGGGGAAGCCCCAAATGTTCCCTCCCATTTCTCCACCGAGGACGAGATTTATGATCCCGGAATTGCTTGTAAAGGGAAATCTCGGTCTTCCACCGATGCAATAAATGGAAAATCTTTTCGTTTGCTTGGTGTGAGTCTACCTCGAGTAGCTCATTTTAGTGACTTACCCATTGCCCTACCTTTCTACTTCTTATCTATTTTCTTCTACCCCATTGGGGTTCATGTTGGAGTGGCGTTGTTTCGTCTTTCATCCGAAAACGAGGACGCTATCTTTGACCCCGGTATACGTTTATCGGGTTTTTAAAGTACTCCACGTACTTTTGGGCATTGTTTATCATGTAAGCCCCACCAAAAATGACCATACCATGATTATCCCTAAATGATCACATTTATGGGGATTCGAGTCGAGCTTTTGACTCGGTTATCAAAAACAAGGTGCCTCGTGGGGGATTCTCATGCTTATCCTTGTAAATATTATCGCTTTCTTAGTTTAACGTAACGAGGGGACTTGTGCTCTTCCAACCTTTGTTTCGTGGTTGTTTGTGATTGTGATTTATTAGGTTCATCGTCATCATTGAAGCCTCTCGTATTCGTTTTACGGATTACTCGAGCTTCGATCGTTGCCTTTGGAGATTCCAATATCCGATGATATCCTTTTATGTTCTAACGTTTATCTTATTAGCACAATTCATAAACGGCTTTTAGGTTATTCGTTTTACCCTTTCCATGCTCGAGATTAAGCATTCGACTTCGTCTCTAGTATGGGGGTGTTTACACCCCTAGACTCGAAACATTGAGGACAATGTTTAGTTTTAGTATGGGGGGTGAGTAGATACTTCACCTTGCTTACGTCACCACGCAATCCAATATTCATCTTTTTGCTATCATTTTGTTGCAAAATAAGGCTAAAAATGGCCAAATTTTAAATTTTTTTCTAGTTTTTCATAAGTGTTTAAGACACGAATGTAGGTTTTCCGATGGTGAGAATAAGAGTAATTTTTGACTCGATCGTGCGTGTTGAGCACTTAGCTTCGATTCCTTAACTTTTTTAGGCTAAGTCTCTTAAATGAGGACGAGAAATGATAGAGTTATTTATAAGTCTCGTAATCGTCACGATCTCATGTGTAGTAATTATTAGCTTATTCTCCCCACGCTTTTGCATAATAAATTGTTAATAAATATTGATTTGGCGATTTAGTCACTATTGTTGGTTTCTAATTTGTTTTGATAGCTTCCATGTAATTAAATTGGGAAAACATTAAGGTATCGCCAGCGTCACGGTTTTGAAGTATTGGCACCCGAATAATCGAAAGCTTCACCTAATAATAAGATTTCAAGTGCTCACCTAAATTAAGCAAAAAATTTGAAGCTCACAAGGCCGAAAAATCTATGCCCAAATTGAAAGTGAATCAAGCCTTAATCTTCTAAGCTTTAAAGATCCAAAATTCTCTTTAGCGTGAGGATATACGTCTTTGGCTAATAAAACCACCGATGAGGCGGATAATAAAAGGCAAGGCAAGACCGAAGTCATAATAAAAGCTTCATGGCGAAGTTGAATAAAAGATGGAGGTAAACCAAAGATAATAAGGCCCTTCCGTTAAGGGGCGTATAAAAGTCTTGGTAATAAGTCTAATGTTCAAAACCGTTATAAAACCGTGTTTATCGATCCTTCTTGTTGACTTAATTTTTTGACATCGTTGTCTATTGGGGTGAATTATTAATTTAATGATTTTGGTTACACCGTTAAAACTCTATTTTTAGACTTAATCTCTATTCACGCATAAGTCAATGATGTATCCTCGTGATCATTATGACATAATAAAATATAAGAGATACCAAGTAGGAATAAGGTAGTTTAGGTTCGTAATTAACACTCATGAGATGTGATCGTGTTGCTAACTTATAATAACAATGATCTCGTTACACGCTTAGCATGGAATTGGGTGAAAATCGAGGACGGCGAAATTATTTCTAACGAAGCATTCACGTGTTCTTGTTCTATGATCCCAAAAGTCACGTTCTCGTGATGAAAACATTACATTATGTCTAAAACACGTGTAGTAGTTTATTTAAGTTTATGTCTTTAATAAATGTCATCATAAAATGAATTTTGGAAGTGCTACGATACTTAATTCTAGAATTGCGTGGGGACACGGCAATGGTTTAGTATGGGGGAGTGATGAGACTGTATTTATTCATAGTCTCATCTTCCAAATCGGGCTTAAAACGCTTAAAATATCGTCAAAATACCCAAAAATATGCTTGTGTTTGTTCATTGTGTATTTCAGGTACGGATATCGTGGATTCACCAAATGATTACAAGAATAGAGCAAAAACGAACACGGGAAACGAAGCCGCACAAGAAACCGGGCCCAAATATGGAATTTACAAAAATGCCCTTGAAGTTTTGAAGATTGGCAACTTTGGTCCCTTAACTTGTGAAGACTTGTCACAAATGACCCTCCACTAATCATTTGTACAAGTTACATCCTTGAAGTTTGAAGACATGTGCAAGAATGGCCCTTGAAGATAGTCAAAATTGCATAAATGATCCTTATATTAAGATTGGAAAATACATTGTGAGAAATATTGAAAACTTATCCAAAGTTTTTACAAAGGAAGAAGGAGTAATGGCTGTTGAAAACTTATATACCATCTTTTTGAAACATCAGGGGGGAAACTTGGCAAAAAACAAACACAAACCCACCACTCCACTTTGGCCACGTCATTTAAACCCACTAAACCTGTTTTATTATTAATTTAACTTTTAAAACCGTATTTTATTAATAAAAACAGGCGGCAAACACAATGTTTCCCTAAACCAAAATCAAATTCACCCCTGTTCATAATGATGAACCCTAATCTCTCATATTTTATTAACAACGATTGGGTTTAATTACTTTTCCAGAATACCTATTCATGGCTTATTAAGCAAATCTCCACTCCTAACACCCCACCAGACACAACCATGGACCCCACCATAAGCCCCCTGCTCATGTCCCTATCCCCCAACCCCAATAAGGAGACCAAATGACTGGTTGGATGCGAATCCTTGGTCCCTACTCTTCAACAAACGGATGAGATCAAGTCTTGCAAGCTGGCAACTCACATATCCCTGCAAATTCACATGAGTCCACTTTTTTGACCAAGATCCTTCAAGGGCAAGACTGGAAATTCCAAAACTAGGGTTTTAGTTTTTTTCATCTATGTATTATTTTATTCCTACTTTCTAGATTCTTCCTAGCACATGTATATAAGGGTTCGCCTGTGAACCCTTTTTGTTTGTTCCAGCTCTTTTTGTAAAAACCTTTAATTTTAATGAAAGTTCAAATTTTAGTTTTGTAAAATTGCTGAGTTCCACTTTTCTTTTATTGTTCTAGTGTAAACCTTTACTTGTTTTGCAATTCTAGTTAATTTTTATCAAAAGCAACCTTTGGTTCAAGGATACTTGGCCAAAAGTCGTTTTCCATCATAGCTTATAGGAGCTTATGAGGTTACTTGGTTGACACCTAAGTAATTCTAATAAGCTCATACAAGCTATATAGTTTCTACTGGTAACAAATTTTTTTTTATCAAGTCACTGAATTTGAAAAGTTGGAATTCAAATTTTCATTATTTATTTTTGGGTACTCACTGTTTCAATAAGCCACCATAAGCTCCTTGACAAAGAGCTTATGACAGCTTATTGAGGCTTGGATTTTTGTTATTGTTTGCCTTGCTTTCATAAGGTTCAAGAAGGTGAGTTTTTGTTGAAGATATAATAGGTCTCTACCTATGGTTCACTGGTTTGCATAAAACTTCACCATCCTAGCCATAATTCTTAGACACCCTGCTGGCGGCATCAACCACACATCTCTTGGCCTGAAATGGTCTTGACAATGTAAGGTTTCGAACTCCCTAAGTGTTCAAGTTTATTTGCGTTATATGGTAGTTGATTTATCAAACATTTGTGTATGCTCAGTTTAGTAGCGTAGATGCTCCATTCATGTTCTTAGTTGATGATTATTGATCCTTTCATGATCATTTATGTGTTTATGCATGTTCAAGCTGTTATAGTTAGGTTTGGTATCGATTTGTGTGTAAATTGTTTGAAAAAATCTCATTTTAAGTTAGTTAAGGGCTGTTTGGATCTGTGAATGCTTTGGGGATGGGTGACACATACTTGTTGAATAATAGATCTAGGCATGGTTCTTTAGTGTTTTTAAGTTAAATTCAATAGTTGGATTGAGGTTTACTAGTTGAGTTAGTAGTTTGTGTAAGCAAGTTCTACTTGAAAACTGCAAGACACCCACAGTACAGTAGGTTCTTTATCCTTTATTCTAGTCTCCAAATCTTGTTTACTTTATTAGATTTTAGATAGGTCTAAGGTTGTAAGCCATTGTCTTATGAGTTAGTAGGCTAAAAATCCAGGTTTGAGTGACCAAATCTCACAAACTGGTGGTCAAGGAGTGCAGCAAAATCATATTTCTGGCCACCTGTGCACATCAGCCACTATCTAGGTATCAATCTTTGGTTTTAGTGCTTAAATTTTGAAACACTATTAGATTATAGGGTAGTCTTGTTACCAATTAGCTTGTACTTGGTGATTAGGAGCTTTTTGGTAGCTAAAACTAGCATTTAGCTCACTGTATTGCACTTAGACCCCCCATTTTAGTATAACAGTGAGTGTGTTCTCTTGTTTTGTGCAGGTGTTAAGGAAGCAGTAAGCAATATTCTCCTTCCGGTTCCATTTTCTGTTTCGTTGAAGACATTTGTTACCCCGGTTCAGTTGTTGAACCACAACGGGGCTCTCTACACTTCCTATAGTTCTAACCATCCAGAAAGCTTCTTGAAAGCTGGTGGCATCCACCTCTTAAAAGGTGTGAACTCCCTTTCAATTTTTCTTCTTGAGAAATTATGTGTTATGTGGATTGTATGGTCATTGGGGTGAAATCTGTTTGCTAAATGTTAAGTTCCAGTTAAATTGTTCTTCCAGTTGTGTTTTCTGCTAGAGTTTAGTATGATAGGATAGGTTTTAATTTGTTTGGTGTTATTAAGTAGCCTAATCTTTGTGAAATTTGTCAAGATTTCAGTTAAAGGAGTGTTTGGATTTGGGTTTTAAAGTGAATCTTTGACAGACTTTTGTGTTAAAATCCACTCTAACATACTTAATTGGCTATAAAAGGATGATATCAGTAGTTAGCATTCAGTATTGTAGGATTTTAGAGTAAAGTGCACTTCATTGTTGTCTATAAATAGCCTAAAAATCAGTAATACATCTTACAGCAAGCTTTAACCAGTTTGTTTCAGTTTTTTTTGTCATACATCTTTGAAATCTGTTTGAACTAGTAGTAATTTAGGGTTAGGACTTGGTTAGTAGAGACTTGGTAGCATTTTGACCAAGTTTTGGGTCATTTAAATTGGACTTTTGACCCAACAGATCAGCAATACTACCCCAGACCCACTTTTACTATTACAGTGACTGTTTTGGCCTCGTTTTGTGTGCACTTTGTGACTAAGCTGTGTGTTTTTTCACTTATACTTGACTCCTCACACTCCACTGAGTGTGAGGGTGCCCTTGTTGCTATTCAAATCCAAGAAACAAGCTTGAAATCAAGCAGACCCGTTTTTCTCTTTGAAAACAGTGGGAACTCATTCCCAATGCTAGAGTGTAAGTTCCCACTGCTACACTAAAAGACAAAAACCAACTAAGTGTCACTATCAGATTTCTTGTTTTTTTGTCTTTAGTGACTGAAAATAGGAATTAGGACCTGAAACGTTTTTCATTATTTTTCTTATTTAATTCTTGATTTTTCTGTTTAATTAGTTTTTATTTTACTGTTCATTTTATATTTTTTAGATTAAATTGCTATTTTTAATTACTTTTTATTATTCTGTTTTTGTCTTTTAGTGCAGAAAAGTAATATTTTTTAGATTTAAAATTTTTCTTACATTTAGAAAATCATTTTAAGATTTTTAGTTTAAAAATATTTCACTGTTCACCTTTTAATTATTTTTTATAATTAATTTAGTTTAATTAGGGTTTAATTCTTAATCAGTTTTGTCTTTTAGTGCAAAATATTATTGTTTTCAACTTTTTAAATTTTTCTACTGTTTAGTAATATAAATTAGGATTTTTCAAGAATTCAAATTAATTTTAGCATTATTTTATTATTTTTAATCATTATTTTTTTAAAAAAATTGTTTTTAGTGTTTTAAAAAAAGAAAAATAGTTTTAAAAATTTAGGAAAAATACTTTTTAGTCTTTAAATAATATAAGTGAGTTATTAGTTCAATAAATTAATATTTTGGACATTTTGTTAATTATATTTAATTTTAGGGCTTTAATTAGCATTAAAAATTAAATATTTAATTAATAAAAGGTTTTAAAATATATTTGTTGGATTTTTATTCTTATTTATATTATTTTAGACTTAGTTTAAGCTTTTAATTAATTTTTAGGTTTAATTTTTAATTTTGTCGCGTTTTACGTATTTACGTTCGCGTTTTACGTCAACGTCGTAGTTTAAATCGTAGTCGTAGCTCGTCTTTACGTTTTCTCTTCTCAACCAAAAACGTCACTAATCCAAACTTGATTTCATATATATTGGTACATTAATCCACACACCTCCTTCGAGAACGAACCCGCATTTATTCGACTTGTCGGTTTTCCTAAATCGTCGAGTTTAATACTTGCCGCACTTATACTCGTCTTTCCTAAGACTTGTATACAAAAATACAACTATCATTTTGGCGCCGCTGTCGGGGAGGTGTTTAGTGTGCCATTATTATTATTATCGTGTTTGTGTGAGTAGTGCGTTTTTGCTTTTCAATTTTTGGAAAGCGTACATATCGTACAAACTCATTTTTGTTATTTTATCTTATTATACTATAATATCCAAATAAAACGTGTTTAATTATCCTAAATTAAACACACAACAATCTTTTACTATATTATAGATATATTGGTTTTCGTTTTTTGTGAATATTATTACTATATTGTATTTACGTAAGAACAATAAATATACAAGTACTCCAAAAGCGTGAAAACGCAACCTTGATTCGGGATTTCATCACTCGATCATTGTATTCGAATCCAAAGCAAAAGTTTAAAGGCAAAATAGATAAATACTTTCGTGAGGCTTAATTTCAATTAACACAAACTATAAGGTGGGTATAAGGCGGTTGTATTTCACGACCTAAGGGAAAAAGGCTCTTAAGTGCTTAGCGCCGCCTCGTTTCCCCCGCTTGCTTGTGCGTGTTTTGAGAAAGAAGGCTAATCGAGGGTTTGCCGCCCAAGTATTATCTACGTATATTATATTTGCTTGTTTTCAAGATTAAACCCTCTTGAACGTTTTGGTGTTCCACCAACGTTCTAAAGTCATCGAGAACGTTCACTCCACGTGATCGTTTTCATTCCTTGAGGCTCCTTTAATCGAGAAAGTCGATTCGAGGGGAGATTTGTAGATTTGTGTCTACGTAATACATTCAAAAATCCAAAAAAATTAAAAAAACCAATCAAAAACCAAAAAAATTGAAAAATCGAAAAACCACAAAAAGAATCTTCTTTGCTACCACCCATTCTACGCTTAGTGCATGCGCACTCGATCGAAGGATTATTCCAATTCTAGCGAAGCTTCGAATCGACGCAATCGTAATCGAAGGAATCGACGACGTAGACGAGAATTAGAAACCGACGTTCCTAATATCGTAGTTGAAGAAACCTTAGACGAGATGGCCGACAATCGTTCGATGATGGAATTGCTCCAAGCGCCCACCGAGGGTTATGGAGACGCGATCGTAATTCTCGCTATCGAAGCGGAGAATTTTGAGATTAAGAGCGGAATGCTTTCGTTGATCCAAGCTACGAAGTTTCGAGGTCGTGAAGCCGATAATCCTCACGACCATATTCGGAATTTTGATCGTCTTTTGTCCACGAGCAAGTTTAAGAACGTCGACACCGATGTCGTCAAGCTTATGCTTTTTCCGTACTCGCTCGATGGTGCCGCCAAGGATTGGTACGAGAAAGAGCCACCTAATTCGATAACTACGTGGAAGGATCTCGTTTCCAAGTTCGTTAATTATTTTTTCCCACCGTCTAAGACAACGTTTTTCAAGAATGAAATTACGAAATTTGAGCAAAAACCGAATGAATCTTTTAGAGACGCGTGGGATCGTTTTAAGGAATTGCTTAGGCAATTGTCCTCACCATGGTTTTTCCGAGTTGCACCAAATCGATACGTTTTCCAACGGTCTTAATTTTCAAGAACAAGATTCGTTGAATTCCGCCGCCGGTGGCAACTTTTTGTGTAAGACTCCGAAAGATGCATTGATAATTATCGAAAACCGATCCAAGGTTTACCAACTCCGCAACGCACCGAGTGTTGCCAATTTCGCCAATGTTAGTAGTTCTAATCGCGACATTGAGAGAGTTGATGCGAAAGTTGACAAGTTGACGAATGTGTTCACGTCTTTTCTCGTTGAGATGCAAAAGAAAGACGCTCCCGCTACGGTGAAAGCGGTTGAGGTTTCGTGTACGTTTTGTGGTGGAAATCATAATTATTATGAGTGTGCGGCTACGGATGGCCAAACGTCGAATGTGAGTGCGTTAAATGGAAACAACAATTTTCAAAATCAAAATAACGCGGGTCTATCACAACAAGGCAATTATAACCAAGGCAACAATTTTAATCAAAACCGAAACAATTTTCAAGGAAATAATCAACAAGGAAATTTTTCGAATCAAAATCAAGGAGGTTATAATCAAGGTCGTAATATAACTTGGCAAAATCGAGATAACAATCAAGGAAACAATTTTTCAAGTGGGAATCAAAACAATTCTCAAAGAAACAATCAAAACCAAGGGAACTTTAATTCAAATCCAAATAGTTTGTCAAATGATTTTCAAAATTACATGAAAACGAATGAGGCTAATATAAGACGATTTGAGGGAGAAATTGGTACTTTGAAAAACGAATTTTCTAATACTTTGAAATTTCAAAACACGAAGATTGAGCAAGGGCAAATTGATATAAAAAAGATGTTTTCGGCCATAATGAACAAGTCCTCGGGTGCGTCATCGAGTTCGTTACCTAGTGACACCGTAGCAAATCCGAAGGAACAATGTAAAGCTGCCTCATCTCGTGAGAAAGGTCGTGATATTACCCCTAACCTTGAAGGATTCCGTGTTGTTTATCCCTCTTAACCCTCGACTTCTAAGACGTCTTCTTGTTCTAAAGTCGATGGGGTGAACGTGGCGACCAAGGAAAAGAGTGCACACCCTCGTGTACCTCAAATTCCATCCACGGTTCAAAAAGAGAGCTTTGTCGACCTTACCAAAGTAACCCTTGAAGAAACTTGTGCATCGATCCTTCTTAAAAAACCCAAAAGGCGTATGCCGAGAAAGGAAAAGGATCCAGGCCAATTTCTACTACCTTGTGATTTTTCCGAGATTGAGGGATGTTTAGCCCTTGCCGATTTAGGTGCTAGCATCAATCTCATGCCTCATTCTCTTTGGAAATTGATGAGATTGCCTTCACTTACCCCCACGAACATGACAATCGAGCTTGCAAATTGTACTCCACTTATACCAACTGGAATAGCCGAGGATGTCTATGTGAAAGTTGGAAAGTTCGTTTTTCCCGCGGATTTCGTTATATCCGATTACGAGTGTGACCCTAAATGTCCTATTATTTTAGGCCGACCATTCTTATCGACGGCTCGAACCGTAATCGACGTTCACGAGGGGAGACTTACTATGAGATATGGGGATGAAAAAATGGACTTTTTCGCTAGAAAATTCCGAGGGTTTAATGATAATGAAAAAACCGAGGTTTCAAAACCTAATGTTTCTAAACGTAATGATTTCAAAATGTTCACTTTAGCGGAACAAATGAGGCTTGAGGCATGTTTTGAAAGAATTAAGAAAAACGGTTTTAAAGATGATGATTTTAATGATAAAGAGTACGTGTACCTAATTCAAAAGGGTATGTGTAAATTTATGGATGAAAACTCACTTTGGGATGTTTTTAGCGAAACAAGTGAACCACCAATCCCGAAGGGCGACGTTAGTGCCATCACGACAAAGACCAATATGGGCTCGTCTTCACCACCTTCGAAGGACCATGACTTTGAGGCCCATACTTCTAAACCCATTGAAATGCCTCCCACTCCTAGCCCCAAATCCATTAAGGCTAAGGAAGTGGCCCAACCCAATGTAATCTCACCCATCATAGAAATGTCACCTAAGCATAGCCCAAGGGCTTGTAAGACCATGGTTGTGACTCTCGAGAAATCCACTCTAGAACTTGCTCACATCGACACTTTCTTTGATGGCGATGGTGATTTTGCCGAGATCGAGCATATACTTGCTAATCCGCCATACATCTTCGAGGATTTACCCTTTGATAAATCTTCAAATGAAGAGGACGATCCCATGTCGGAAATTTCTTATGATGATGAGAATGACGACACTTTCACAACATACTCGAATTCCGTATACGAACCTATTTTTCATCATAATCCCATTTTTGATGATGAATTCGAGAACGTTGATGACCATATCATCGATCCTCCTTCGTTTCACGATTGTGATGATGAAGAATTCTTTAAGGAGGTCGATGAATTTCTTGCTATAGACACAAGTCCCATTCTCGAGGAGTTACCTTATAAACACTCCTCATTTGAGAATGACGTTTACCACATTCGTGAGGATCTAACTTATCAACGATCCCCACAAAAGAAGGTTTCGTGCTTGATCGTGATCTCTTCGAGAGAGTTTCTAAAATCATCAAAGAGGGGAATGACAAACCATGGTTTGACAAGCCTATCTATGACGAAGAAATCAATGAGATCGACGTTCATGAAGATGACGAGTATGTAGACCCCGAGGGGGCGGTGTTCTTTATTGATCGACGTTTTGAG
This sequence comes from Glebionis coronaria, assembly GCA_025667525.1. Taxonomy (NCBI): domain Eukaryota; kingdom Viridiplantae; phylum Streptophyta; class Magnoliopsida; order Asterales; family Asteraceae; genus Glebionis; species Glebionis coronaria. The sequence goes on from CM046877.1 coordinate 294,994,775, forward strand.
AACTTATATAATCCGCCACCCCCTAACCGCGACTTAAATGTGAGGATTTTTAGCGCGACTAATTTTCAATTTGACACGCCAAATATTTTCGACATTATCAAATCGGGTTTTCATAAAGAGTTTTTGAACGATGAAAAAGGAAAAGATTTTGAAAATGTTTTAAAATATTTTTCTACATGTTTAACTCCGTCATCACCGCGTTTTATGAGTGCTACCACCTCGTCTACTCCTTTTGACGATGGTGTGTGTGGTTTTAGTGTGGGGGAAGCCCCAAATGTTCCCTCCCATTTCTCCACCGAGGATGAGATTTACGATCCCGGAATTGCTTGTAAAGGGAAATCTCGGTCTTCCACCGATGCAATAAATGGAAAATCTTTTCGTTTGCTTGGTGTGAGTCTACCTCGAGTAGCTCATTTTAGTGACTTACCTATTGCCCTACCTTTTTACTTCTTATCTATTTTCTTCTACCCCATTGAGGTTCATGTTGGAGTGGCGTTGTTTCGTCTTTCATCCGAAAACGAGGACGCTATCTTTGACCCCGGTATACGTTTATCGGGTTTTTAAAGTACTCCACGTACTTTTGGGCATTGTTTATCATGTAAGCCCCACCAAAAATTACCATACCATGATTATCCCTAAATGATCACATTTATGGGGATTCGAGTCGAGCTTTTGACTCGGTTATCAAAAACAAGGTGCCTCGTGGGGGATTCTCATGCTTATCCTTGTAAATATTATCGCTTTCTTAGTTTAATGTAACGAGGGGACTTGTGCTCTTCCAACCTTTGTTTCGTGGTTGTTTGTGATTGTGATTTATTAGGTTCATCATCATCATTGAAGCCTCTCGTGTTCGTTTTATGGATTACTCGAGCTTCGATCGTTGCCTTTGGAGATTCCGATATCCGATGATCTCCTTTTATGTTCTAACGTTTATCTTATTAGCACAATTCATAAACGGCTTTTAGGTTATTCGTTTTACCCTTTCCATGCTCGAGATTAAGCATTCGACTTCGTCTCTAGTATGGGGGTGTTTACACCCCTAGACTCGAAACATTGAGGACAATGTTTAGTTTTAGTATGGGGGGGGGGGGGGGTGAGTAGATACTTCACCTTGCTTACGTCACCACGCAATCCAATATTCATCTTTTTGCTATCATTTTGTTGCAAAATAAGTCTAAAAATGGCCAAATTTTAAATTTTTTTCTAGTTTTTCATAACTGTTTAAGACACGAATGTAGGTTTTCCGATGGTGAGAATAAGAGTAATTTTTTACTCGACCGTGTGTGTTGAGCACTTAGCGTCGGTTCCTTAACTTTTTTAGGCTAAGTCTCTTAAATGAGGACGAGAAATGATAGAGTTATTTATAAGTCTCGTAATCGTCACGATCTCATGTGTAGTAATTATTAGCTTATTCTCCCCACGCTTTTGCATAATAAATTGTTAATAAATATTGATTTGGCGGTTTAGTCACTATTGTTGGTTTCTAATTTGTTTTGATAGCTTCCATGTAATTAAATTGAGAAAACATTAAGGTATCGCCAGCGTCACGGTTTTGAAGTATTGGCACCCGAATAATCGAAAGCTTCACCTAATAATAAGATTTCAAGTGCTCACCTAAATTAAGCAAAAAATTTGAAGCTCACAAGGCCGAAAAATCTATGCCCAAATTGAAAGTGAATCAAGCCTTAATCTTCGAAGCTTTAAAGATCCAAAATTCGCTTTAGCGTGAGGATATACGTCTTTGGCTAATAAAACCACCGATGAGGCGGATAATAAAAGGCAAGGCAAGACCGAAGTCATAATAAAAGCTTCATGGCAAAGTTGAATAAAAGATGGAGGTAAACCAAAGATAATAAGGCCCTTCCGTTAGGGGGGGTATAAAAGTCTTGGTAATAAGTCTCATGTTCAAAACCGTTATAAAACCGTGTTTATTGATCCTTCTTGTTGACTTAATTTTTTGACATCGTTGTCTATTGGGGTGAATTATTAATTTAATGATTTTGGTTACACCGTTAAAACTCTATTTTTAGACTTAATCTCTATTCACGCATAAGTCAATGATGTATCCTCGTGATCATTATGACATAATAAAATATAAGAGATACCAAGTAGGAATAAGGTAGTTTAGGTTCGTAATTAACACTCATGAGATGTGATCGTGTTGCTAACTTATAATAACAATGATCTCGTTACACGCTTAGCATGGAATTGGGTGAAAATCGAGGACGACGAAATTATTTCTAACGAAGCATTCACGTGTTCTTGTTCTATGATCCCAAAAGTCACGTTCTCGTGATGAAAACATTACATTATGTCTAAAACACGTGTAGTAGTTTATTTAAGTTTATGTCTTTAATAAATGTCATCATAAAATGAATTTTGGAAGTGCTACGATACTTAATTCTAGAATTGCGTGGGGACACGGCAATGGTTTAGTATGGGGGAGTGATGAGACTGTATTTATACATAGTCTCATCATCCAAATCGGGCTTAAAACGCTTCAAATATCGTCAAAATACCCAAAAATATGCTTGTGTTTGTTCATTGTGTATTTCAGGTACGGATATCGTGGATTCACCAAAAGATTACAAGAATAGAGCAAAAACGAACACGGGAAACGAAGCCGCACAAGAAACCGGGCCCAAATATGGAATTTACAAAAATGCCCTTGAAGTTTTGAAGATTGGCAACTTTGGTTCCTCAACTTGTGAAGACTTGTCACAAATGACCCTCCACTAATCATTTGTACAAGTTACATCCTTGAAGTTTGAAGACATGTGCAAGAATGGCCCTTGAAGATAGTCAAAATTGCATAAATGATCCTTATATTAAGATTGGAAAATACATTGTGCCAATATTGACAACTTATCCAAAGTTTTTACAAAGGAAGAAGGAATAATGGCTGTTGAAAACTTATATACCATCTTTTTGAAACATTAGGGGGGAAACTTGGCAAAAAACAAACACAAACCCACCACTCCACTTTGGCCACGTCATTTAAACCCACTAAACCTGTTTTATTATTAATTTAACTTTTAAAACCGTATTTTATTAATAAAAACAGGCGGCAAACACAATATTTTCCCTAAACCAAAATCAAATTCACCCCTGTTCATAATGATGAACCCTAATCTCTCATATTTTATTAACAACGATTGGGTTTAATTACTTTTCCAGAATACCTATTCATGGCTTATTAAGCAAATCTCCACTCCTAACACCCCACCAGACACAACCATGGACCCCACCATAAGCCCCCTGCTCACGTCCCTATCCCCCAACCCCAATAAGGAGACCAAATGACTGGTTGGATGCGAATCCTTGGTCCCTACTCTTAAACAAACGGATGAGATCAAGTCTTGCAAGCTGGCAACTCACATATCCCTGCAAATTCACATGAGTCCACTTTTTTGACCAAGATCCTTCAAGGGCAAGACTGGAAATTCCAGAACTAGGGTTTTAGTTTTTTTCATCTATGTATTATTTTATTCCTACTTTCTAGATTCTTCCTAGCACATGTATATAAGGGTTCGCCTGTGAACCCTTTTTGTTTGTTCCAGCTCTTTTTGTAAAAACCTTTAATTTTAATGAAAGTTCAAATTTTAGTTTTGTAAAATTGTTGAGTTCCACTTTTCTTTTATTGTTCTAGTGTAAACCTTTACTTGTTTTGCAATTCTAGTTAATTTTTATCAAAAGCAACCTTTGGTTCAAGGATACTTGGCCAAAAGTCGTTTTCCATCATAGCTTATAGGAGCTTATGAGGTTACTTGGTTGACACCTAAGTAATTCTAATAGGCTCATACAAGCTATATAGTTTCTACTGGTAACAAATTTTTTTTATCAAGTCACTGAATTTGAAAAGTTGGAATTCAAATTTTCATTATTTATTTTTGGGTACTCACTGTTTCAATAAGCCACCATAAGCTCCTTGACAAAGAGCTTATGACAGCTTATTGAGGCTTGGATTTTTGTTATTGTTTGCCTTGCTTTCATAAGGTTCAAGAAGGTGAGTTTTTGTTGAAGATATAATGGGTCTCTACCTATGGTTCACTGGTTTGCATAAAACTTCACCATCCTAGCCATAATTCTTAGACACCCTGCTGGCGGCATCAACCACACATCTCTTGGCCTGAAATGGTCTTGACAATGTAAGGTTTCGAACTCCATAAGTGTTCAAGTTTATTTACGTTATATGGTAGTTGATTTATCAAACATTTGTGTATGCTCAGTTTAGTAGCGTAGATGCTCCATTCATGTTCTTAGTTGATGATTATTGATCCTTTCATGATCATTTATGTGTTTATGCATGTTCAAGCTGTTATAGTTAGGTTTGGTATCGATTTGTGTGTAAATTGTTTAAAAAAATCTCATTTTAAGTTAGTTAAGGGCTGTTTGGATCTGTGAATGCTTTGGGGATGGGTGACACATACTTGTTGAATAATAGATCTAGGCATGGTTCTTTAGTGTTTTTGAGTTAAATTCAATAGTTGGATTGAGGTTTACTAGTTGAGTTAGTAGTTTGTGTAAGCAAGTTCTACTTGAAAACTGCAAGACACCCACAGTACAGTAGGTTCTTTATCCTTTATTCTAGTCTCCAAATCTTGTTTACTTTATTAGATTTTAGATAGGTCTAAGGCTGTAAGCCATTGTCTTATGAGTTAGTAGGCTAAAAATCCAGGTTTGAGTGACCAAATCTCACAAACTGGTGGTCAAGGAGTGCAGCAAAATCATATTTCTGCCCACCTGTGCACATCAGCCACTATCTAGGTATCAATCTTTGGTTTTAGTGCTTAAATTTTGAAACACTATTAGATTATAGGGTAGTCTTGTTACCAATTAGCTTGTACTTGGTGATTAGGAGCTTTTTGGTAGCTAAAACTAGCATTTAGCTCACTGTATTGCACTTAGACCCCCCATTTTAGTATAACAGTGAGTGTGTTCTCTTGTTTTGTGCAGGTGTTAAGGAAGCAGTAAGCAATATTCTCCTTCCGGTTCCATTTTCTGTTTCGTTGAAGACATTTGTTACCCCGGTTCAGTTGTTGAACCACAACGGGGCTCTCTACACTTCCTATAGTTCTAACCATCCAGAAAGCTTCTTGAAAGCTAGTGGCATCCACCTCTTAAAAGGTGTGAACTCCCTTTCAATTTTTCTTCTTGAGAAATTATGTGCTATGTGGATTGTATGGTCTTTGGGGTGAAATCTGTTTGCTAAATGTTAAGTTCCAGTTAAATTATTCTTCCAGTTGTGTTTTCTTCTAGAGTTTAGTATGATAGGATAGGTTTTAATTTGTTTGGTGTTATTAAGTAGCCTAATCTTTGTGAAATTTGTCAAGATTTCAGTTAAAGGAGTGTTTGGATTTGGGTTTTAAAGTGAATCTTTGACAGACTTTTGTGTTAAAATCTACTCTAACATACTTAATTGGCTATAAAAGGATGATATCAGTAGTTAGCATTCAGTATTGTAGGATTTTAGAGTAAAGTGCACTTCATTGTTGTCTATAAATAGCCTAAAAATCAGTAATACATCTTACAGCAAGCTTTAACCAGTTTGTTTCAGTTTTTTTTGTCATACATCTTTGAAATCTGTTTGAACTAGTAGTAATTTAGGGTTAGGACTTGGTTAGTAGAGACTTGGTAGCATTTTGACCAAGTTTTGGGTCATTTAAATTGGACTTTTGACCCAACAGATCAGCAATACTACCCCAGACCCACTTTTACTATTACAGTGACTGCTTTGGCCTCGTTTTGTGTGCACTTTGTGACTAAGCTGTGTGTTTTTTCACTTATACTTGACTCCTCACACTCCACTGAGTGTGAGGGTGCCCTTGTTGCTATTCAAATCCAAGAAACAAGCTTGAAATCAAGCAGACCCGTTTTTCTCTTTGAAAACAGTGGGAACTCATTCCCACTGCTAGAGTGTAAGTTCCCACTGCTACACTAAAAGACAGAAACCAACTAAGTGTCACTATCAGATTTCTTGTTTTTTTTGTCTTTAGTGACTGAAAATAGGAATTAGGACCTAAAACTTTTTTCATTATTTTTCTTATTTAATTCTTGATTTTTCTGTTTAATTAGTTTTTATTTTACTGTTCATTTTATATTTTTTAGATTAAATTGCTATTTTTAATTACTTTTTATTATTCTGTTAGTGCAGAAAAGTAATATTTTTCAGATTTAAAATTTTTCTTAGATTTAGAAAATCATTTTAAGATTTTTAGTTTAAAAATATTTCACTGTTCACCTTTTAATTATTTTTTATAATTAATTTAGTTTAATTAGGGTTTAATTCTTAATCAGTTTTGTCTTTTAGTGCAAAATATTATTGTTTTCAACTTTTTAATTTTTTCTACTGTTTAGTAATATAAATTAGGATTTTTCAAGAAGTCAAATTAATTTTAGCATTATTTTATTATTTTTAATCATTATTTTATTTTAAAAATTGTTTTTAGTGTTTTAAAAAAAGAAAAATAGTTTTAAAAATTTAGGAAAAATACTTTTTAGTCTTTAAATAATATAAGTGAGTTATTAGTTCAATAAATTAATATTTTGGACATTTTGTTAATTATATTTAATTTTAGGGCTTTAATTAGCATTAAAAATTGAATATTTAATTAATAAAAGGTTTTAAAATATATTTGTTGGATTTTTATTCTTATTTATATTATTTTAGACTTAGTTTAAGCTTTTAATTAATTTTTAGGTTTAATTTTTAATTTTGTCGCGTTTTACGTCAACGTCGTAGTTTAAATCGTAGTCGTAGCTCGTCTTTACCTTTTCTCTTCTCAACCAAAAACGTCACTAATCCAAACTTGATTTCATATATATTGGTACATTAATCCACACACCTCCTTCGAGAACGAACCCGCATTTATTCGACTTGTCGGTTTTCCTAAATCGTCGAGTTTAATACTTGCCGCACTTATACTCGTCTTTCCTAAGACTTGTATACAAAAATACAACTATCATTTTGGCGCCGCTGCCGGGGAGGTGTTTAGTGTGCCATTATTATTATTATCGTGTTTGTGTGAGTAGTGCGTTTTTGCTTTTCAATTTTTGGAAAGCGTACATATCGTACAAACTCATTTTTGTTATTTTATCTTATTATACTATAATATCCAAATAAAACGTGTTTAATTTTCCTAAATTAAACACACAACAATCTTTTACTATATTATAGATATATTGGTTTTCGTTTTTTGTGAATATTATTACTATATTGTATTTACGTAAGTACAATAAATATACAAGTACTCCAAAAGCGTGAAAACGCAACCTTGATTCGGGATTTCATCACTCGATCATTGTATTCGAATCCAAAGCAAAAGTTTAAAGGCAAAATAGATAAATACTTTCGTGAGGCTTAATTTCAATTAACACAAATCATAAGGTGGGTATATGGCGGTTGTATTTCACGACCTAAGGGAAAAAGGCTCTTAAGTGCTTAGCGCCGCCTCGTTTCCCCCGCTTGCTTGTGCGTATTTTGAGAAAGAAGGCTAATCGAGGATTTGCCACCCAAGTATTATCTACGTATATTATATTTGCTTGTTTTCAAGATTAAACCCTCTTGAACGTTTTGGTGTTCCACCAACGTTCTAAAGTCATCGAGAACGTTCACTCCACGTGATCGTTTTCATTCCTTGAGGCTCCTTTAATCGAGAAAGTCGATTCGAGGGGAGATTTGTAGATTTGTGTCTACGTAATACATTCAAAAATCCAAAAAAATTAAAAAAACCAATCAAAAACCCAAAAAATTGAAAAATCGAAAAACCGCAAAAAGAATCTTCTTTGCTACCACCCATTCTACGCTTAGTGCATGCGCACTCGATCGAAGGATTATTCCAATTCTAGCGAAGCTTCGAATCGACGCAATCGTAATCGAAGGAATCGACGACGTAGACGAGAATTAGAAACCGACGTTCCTAATATCGTTGTTGAAGAAACCTTAGACGAGATGGCCGACAATCGTTCGATGATGGAATTGCTCCAAGCGCCCACCGAGGGTTATGGAGACGCGATCGTAATTCCCGCTATCGAAGCGGAGAATTTTGAGATTAAGAGCGGAATGCTTTCGTTGATCCAAGCTACGAAGTTTCGAGGTCGTGAAGCCGATAATCCTCACGACCATATTCGGAATTTTGATCGTCTTTTGGCCACGAGCAAGTTTAAGAACGTCGACACCGATGTCGTCAAGCTTATGCTTTTTCCGTACTCGCTCGATGGTGCCGCCAAGGATTGGTACGAGAAAGATCCACCTAATTCGATAACTACGTGGAAGGATCTCGTTTCCAAGTTCGTTAATTATTTTTTCCCACCGTCTAAGACAACGTTTTTCAAGAATGAAATTACGAAATTTGAGCAAAAACCGAATGAATCTTTTAGAGACGCGTGGGATCGTTTTAAGGAATTGCTTAGGCAATGTCCTCACCATGGTTTTTCCGAGTTGCACCAAATCGATACGTTTTACAACAGTCTTAATTTTCAAGAACAAGATTCGTTGAATTCCGCCGCCGGTGGCAACTTTTTGTGTAAGACTCCGAAAGATGCATTGATAATTATCGAAAACCGATCCAAGGTTTACCAACTCCGCATTGCACCGAGTTTTGCCAATTTCGCCAATGTTAGTAGTTCTAATCGCGACATTGAGAGAGTTGATGCGAAAGTCGACAAGTTGACGAATGTGTTCACGTCTTTTCTCGTTGAGATGCAAAAGAAAGACGCTCCCGCTACGGTGAAAGCGGTTGAGGTTTCGTGTACGTTTTGTGGTGGACCTCATAATTATTACGAGTGTGCGGCTACAGATGGCCAAACGTCGAATGTGAGTGCGTTAAATGGAAACAACAATTTTCAAAATCAAAATAACGCGGGTCCATCACAACAAGGCAATTATAACCAAGGCAACAATTTTAATCAAAACCGAAACAATTTTCAAGGAAATAATCAACAAGGAAATTTTTCGAATCAAAATCAAGGAGGTTATAATCAAGGTCGTAATATAACTTGGCCAAATCGAGATAACAATCAAGGAAACAATTTTTCAAGTGGGAATAAAAACAATTTTCAAAGAAACAATCAAAACCAAGGGAACTTTAATTCAAATCAAAATAGTTCGTCAAACGATTTTCAAAATTACATGAAAACGAATGAGGCTAATATGAGATGATTAGAGGGAGAAATTGGTACTTTGAAAAACGACTTTTCTAATACTTTGAAATTGCAAAACACGAAGATTGAGCAAGGCAAATTGATATAAAAAAGATGTTTTCGGCCATAATGAACAAGTCCTCGGGTGCGTCATTGAGTTCGTTACCTAGTGACACCGCAGCAAATCCGAAGGAACAATGTAAAGCCGCCTCGTCTCATGAGAAAGGTCGTGTGATTACCCCTAACCTTGAAGGATTCCGTGTTGTTTATCCCTCTCAACCCTCGACTTCTAAGACGTCTTCTTGTTCTAAAGTCGATGGGGTGAACGTGGCGACCAAGGAAAAGAGTGCACACCCTCGTGTACCTCAAATTCCATCCACGGTTCAAAAAGAGAGCTTTGTCGACCTTACCAAAGTAACCCTTGAAGAAACTTGTGCATCGATCCTTCTTAAAAAACCCAAAAGGCGTATGCCGAGAAAGGAAATGGATCCGGGCCAATTTCTACTACCTTGTGATTTTTCCGAGATTGAGGGATGTTTAGCCCTTGCCGACTTAGGTGCTAGCATCAATCTCATGCCTCATTCTCTTTGGAAATTGATGAGATTGCCTTCACTTACCCCCACGAACATGACAATCGAGCTTGCAAATTGTACTCCACTTATACCAATTGGAATAGCCGAGGATGTCTATGTGAAAGTTGGAAAGTTCGTTTTTCCCGCGGATTTTGTTATATCCGATTACGAGTGTGACCCTAAATGTCCCATTATTTTAGGCTGACCATTCTTATCGACAGCTCGAACCGTAATCGACGTTCACGAGGGGAGACTTACTATGAGATATGGGGATGAAAAAATGGACTTTTTCGCTAGAAAATTCCGAGGGTTTAATGATAATGAAAAAACCGAGGTTTCAAAACCTAATGTTTCTAAACCTAATGATTTCAAAATGTTCACTTTAGCGGAACAAATGAGGCTTGATGCATGTTTTGAAAGAATTAAGAAAACGGTTTTAAATATGATGATTTTAATGATAAAGAGTACGTGTACCTAATTCAAAAGGGTATGTGTAAATTTATGGATGAAAACTCACTTTGGGATGTTTTTAGCGAAACAAGTGAACCACCAATTCCGAAGGGCGACGTTAGTGCCATCACGACAAAGACCAATATGGGCTCGTCTTCACCACCTTCGAAGGACCATGACTTTGAGGCCCATACTTCTAAACCCATTGAAGTGCCTCCCACTCCTAGCCCCAAATCCATTAAGGCTAAGGAAGTGGCCCATCCCAATGTAATCTCACCCATCATAGAAATGTCACCTAAACATAGCCCAAGGGCTTGTAAGACCATGGTTGTGACTCTCGAGAAATCCACTCGAGAACTTGCTCACATCGACACTTTCTTTGATGGCGATGGTGATTTTGCCGAGATCGAGCATATACTTGCTAATCCGCCATCCATCTTCGAGGATTTACCCTTTGATAAATCTTCAAATGAAGAGGACAATCCCATGTCGGAAATTTCTTATGATGATGAGAATGACGACACTTTCACAACGTACTCGAATTCCGTATACGAACCTATTTTTCATCATAATCCCATTTTTGATGATGAATTCGAGAACGTTGATGACCATATCATCGATCCTCCTTCGTTTCACGACTGTGATGCTGAAGAATTCTTTAAGGAGGTCGATGAATTTCTTGCTATAGACACAAGTCCCAATATCGAGGAGTTACCTTATAAACACTCCTCATTTGAGAATAACGTTTACCACATTCGTGAGGATCTAACTTATCAACGATCCCCACAAAAGAAGGTTTCGTGCTTGATCGTGATCTCTTCGAGAGAGTTTCTAAAATCATCAAAGAGGGGAATGACAACCCATGGTTTGACAAGCCTATCTATGACGAAGAAATCAATGAGATCGACGTTCATGAAGATGACGAGTATGTAGACCCCGAGGGGGCGGTGTTCTTTATTGATCGACGTTTTGAGAACTTATATAATCCGCCACCCCCTAACCGCGACTTAAATGTGAGGATTTTTAGCGCGACTAATTTTCAATTTGACACGCCAAATATTTTCGACATTATCAAATCGGGTTTTCATAAAGAGTTTTTGAACGATGAAAAAGGAAAAGATTTTGAAAATGTTTTAAAATATTTTTCTACATGTTTAACTCCGTCATCACCGCGTTTTATGAGTGCTACCACCTCGTCTACTCCTTTTGACGATGGTGTGTGTGGTTTTAGTGTGGGGGAAGCCCCAAATGTTCCCTCCCATTTCTCCACCGAGGACGAGATTTACGATCCCGGAATTGCTTGTAAAGGGAAATCTCGGTCTTCCACCGATGCAATAAATGGAAAATCTTTTCGTTTGCTTGGTGTGAGTCTACCTCGAGTAGCTCATTTTAGTGACTTACCCATTGCCCTACCTTTCTACTTCTTATCTATTTTCTTCTACCCCATTGGGGTTCATGTTGGAGTGGCGTTGTTTCGTCTTTCATCCGAAAACGAGGACGCTATCTTTGACCCCGGTATACGTTTATCGGGTTTTTAAAGTACTCCACGTACTTTTGGGCATTGTTTATCATGTAAGCCCCACCAAAAATGACCATACCATGATTATCCCTAAATGATCACATTAATGGGGATTCGAGTCGAGCTTTTGACTCGGTTATCAAAAACAAGGTGCCTCGTGGGGGATTCTCATGCTTATCCTTGTAAATATTATCGCTTTCTTAGTTTAATGTAACGAGGGGACTTGTGCTCTTCCAACCTTTGTTTCGTGGTTGTTTGTGATTGTGATTTATTAGGTTCATCGTCATCATTGAAGCCTCTCGTATTCGTTTTACGGATTACTCGAGCTTCGATCGTTGCCTTTGGAGATTCCAATATCCGATGATATCCTTTTATGTTCTAACGTTTATCTTATTAGCACAATTCATAAACGGCTTTTAGGTTATTCGTTTTACCCTTTCCATGCTCGAGATTAAGCATTCGACTTCGTCTCTAGTATGGGGGTGTTTACACCCCTAGACTCGAAACATTGAGGACAATGTTTAGTTTTAGTATGGGGGGGGGGTGAGTAGATACTTCACCTTGCTTACGTCACCACGCAATCCAATATTCATCTTTTTGCTATCATTTTGTTGCAAAATAAGGCTAAAAATGGCCAAATTTTAAATTTTTTTCTAGTTTTTCATAAGTGTTTAAGACACGAATGTAGGTTTTCCGATGGTGAGAATAAGAGTAATTTTTGACTCGATCGTGCGTGTTGAGCACTTAGCTTCGATTCCTTAACTTTTTTAGGCTAAGTCTCTTAAATGAGGACGAGAAATGATAGAGTTATTTATAAGTCTCGTAATCGTCACGATCTCATGTGTAGTAATTATTAGCTTATTCTCCCCACGCTTTTGCATAATAAATTGTTAATAAATATTGATTTGGCGATTTAGTCACTATTGTTGGTTTCTAATTTGTTTTGATAGCTTCCATGTAATTAAATTGGTAAAACATTAAGGTATCGCCAGCGTCACGGTTTTGAAGTATTGGCACCCGAATAATCGAAAGCTTCACCTAATAATAAGATTTCAAGTGCTCACCTAAATTAAGCAAAAAATTTGAAGCTCACAAGGCCGAAAAATCTATGCCCAAATTGAAAGTGAATCAAGCCTTAATCTTCTAAGCTTTAAAGATCCAAAATTCTCTTTAGCGTGAGGATATACGTCTTTGGCTAATAAAACCACCGATGAGGCGGATAATAAAAGGCAAGGCAAGACCGAAGTCATAATAAAAGCTTCATGGCGAAGTTGAATAAAAGATGGAGGTAAACCAAAGATAATAAGGCCCTTCCGTTAGGGGGCGTATAAAAGTCTTGGTAATAAGTCTAATGTTCAAAACCGTTATAAAACCGTGTTTATCGATCCTTCTTGTTGACTTAATTTTTTGACATCGTTGTCTATTGGGATGAATTATTAATTTAATGATTTTGGTTACACCGTTAAAACTCTATTTTTAGACTTAATCTCTATTCACGCATAAGTCAATGATGTATCCTCGTGATCATTATGACATAATAAAATATAAGAGATACCAAGTAGGAATAAGGTAGTTTAGGTTCGTAATTAACACTCATGAGATGTGATCGTGTTGCTAACTTATAATAACAATGATCTCGTTACACGCTTAGCATGGAATTGGGTGAAAATCGAGGACGGCGAAATTATTTCTAACGAAGCATTCACGTGTTCTTGTTCTATGATCCCAAAAGTCACGTTCTCGTGATGAAAACATTACATTATGTCTAAAACACGTGTAGTAGTTTATTTAAGTTTATGTCTTTAATAAATGTCATCATAAAATGAATTTTGGAAGTGCTACGATACTTAATTCTAGAATTGCGTGGGGACACGGCAATGGTTTAGTATGGGGGAGTGATGAGACTGTATTTATTCATAGTCTCATCTTCCAAATCGGGCTTAAAACGCTTAAAATATCGTCAAAATACCCAAAAATATGCTTGTGTTTGTTCATTGTGTATTTCAGGTACGGATATCGTGGATTCACCAAAAGATTACAAGAATAGAGCAAAAACGAACACGGGAAACGAAGCCGCACAAGAAACCGGGCCCAAATATGGAATTTACAAAAATGCCCTTGAAGTTTTGAAGATTGGCAACTTTGGTCCCTTAACTTGTGAAGACTTGTCACAAATGACCCTCCACTAATCATTTGTACAAGTTACATCCTTGAAGTTTGAAGACATGTGCAAGAATGGCCCTTGAAGATAGTCAAAATTGCATAAATGATCCTTATATTAAGATTGGAAAATACATTGTGCCAATATTGAAAACTTATCCAAAGTTTTTACAAAGGAAGAAGGAGTAATGGCTGTTGAAAACTTATATACCATCTTTTTGAAACATCAGGGGGAAACTTGGCAAAAAATAAACACAAACCCACCACTCCACTTTGGCCACGTCATTTAAACCCACTAAACCTGTTTTATTATTAATTTAACTTTTAAAACCGTATTTTATTAATAAAAACAGGCGGCAAACACAATGTTTCCCTAAACCAAAATCAAATTCACCCCTGTTCATAATGATGAACCCTAATCTCTCATATTTTATTAACAACGATTGGGTTTAATTACTTTTCCAGAATACCTATTCATGGCTTATTAAGCAAATCTCCACTCCTAACACCCCACCAGACACAACCATGGACCCCACCATAAGCCCCCTGCTCACGTCCCTATCCCCCAACCCCAATAAGGAGACCAAATGACTGGTTGGATGCGAATCCTTGGTCCCTACTCTTCAACAAACGGATGAGATCAAGTCTTGCAAGCTGGCAACTCACATATCCCTGCAAATTCACATGAGTCCACTTTTTTGACCAAGATCCTTCAAGGGCAAGACTGGAAATTCCAAAACTAGGGTTTTAGTTTTTTTCATCTATGTATTATTTTATTCCTACTTTCTAGATTCTTCCTAGCACATGTATATAAGGGTTCGCCTGTGAACCCTTTTTGTTTGTTCCAGCTCTTTTTGTAAAAACCTTTAATTTTAATGAAAGTTCAAATTTTAGTTTTGTAAAATTGCTGAGTTCCACTTTTCTTTTATTGTTCTAGTGTAAACCTTTACTTGTTTTGCAATTCTAGTTAATTTTTATCAAAAGCAACCTTTGGGTTCAAGGATACTTGGCCAAAAGTCGTTTTCCATCATAGCTTATAGGAGCTTATGAGGTTACTTGGTTGACACCTAAGTAATTCTAATAAGCTCATACAAGCTATATAGTTTCTACTGGTAACAAATTTTTTTTTATCAAGTCACTGAATTTGAAAAGTTGGAATTCAAATTTTCATTATTTATTTTTGGGTACTCACTGTTTCAATAAGCCACCATAAGCTCCTTGACAAAGAGCTTATGACAGCTTATTGAGGCTTGGATTTTTGTTATTGTTTGCCTTGCTTTCATAAGGTTCAAGAAGGTGAGTTTTTGTTGAAGATATAATAGGTCTCTACCTATGGTTCACTGGTTTGCATAAAACTTCACCATCCTAGCCATAATTCTTAGACACCCTGCTGGCGGCATCAACCACACATCTCTTGGCCTGAAATGGTCTTGACAATGTAAGGTTTCGAACTCCCTAAGTGTTCAAGTTTATTTGCGTTATATGGTAGTTGATTTATCAAACATTTGTGTATGCTCAGTTTAGTAGCGTAGATGCTCCATTCATGTTCTTAGTTGATGATTATTGATCCTTTCATGATCATTTATGTGTTTATGCATGTTCAAGCTGTTATAGTTAGGTTTGGTATCGATTTGTGTGTAAATTGTTTGAAAAAATCTCATTTTAAGTTAGTTAAGGGCTGTTTGGATTTGTGAATGCTTTGGGGATGGGTGACACATACTTGTTGAATAATAGATCTAGGCATGGTTCTTTAGTGTTTTTAAGTTAAATTCAATAGTTGGATTGAGGTTTACTAGTTGAGTTAGTAGTTTGTGTAAGCAAGTTCTACTTGAAAACTGCAAGACACCCACAGTACAGTAGGTTCTTTATCCTTTATTCTAGTCTCCAAATCTTGTTTACTTTATTAGATTTTAGATAGGTCTAAGGCTGTAAGCCATTGTCTTATGAGTTAGTAGGCTAAAAATCCAGGTTTGAGTGACCAAATCTCACAAACTGGTGGTCAAGGAGTGCAGCAAAATCATATTTCTGCCCACCTGTGCACATCAGCCACTATCTAGGTATCAATCTTTGGTTTTAGTGCTTAAATTTTGAAACACTATTAGATTATAGGGTAGTCTTGTTACCAATTAGCTTGTACTTGGTGATTAGGAGCTTTTTGGTAGCTAAAACTAGCATTTAGCTCACTGTATTGCACTTAGACCCCCCATTTTAGTATAACAGTGAGTGTGTTCTCTTGTTTTGTGCAGGTGTTAAGGAAGCAGTAAGCAATATTCTCCTTCCGGTTCTATTTTCTGTTTCGTTGAAGACATTTGTTACCCCGGTTCAGTTGTTGAACCACAACGGGGCTCTCTACACATCCTATAGTTCTAACCATCCAGAAAGCTTCTTGAAAGCTGGTGGCATCCACCTCTTAAAAGGTGTGAACTCCCTTTCAATTTTTCTTCTTGAGAAATTATGTGCTATGTGGATTGTATGGTCTTTGGGGTGAAATCTGTTTGCTAAATGTTAAGTTCCAGTTAAATTGTTCTTCCAGTTGTGTTTTCTGCTAGAGTTTAGTATGATAGGATAGGTTTTAATTTGTTTGGTGTTATTAAGTAGCCTAATCTTTGTGAAATTTGTCAAGATTTCAGTTAAAGGAGTGTTTGGATTTGGGTTTTAAAGTGAATCTTTGACAGACTTTTGTGTTAAAATCCACTCTAACATACTTAATTGGCTATAAAAGGATGATATCAGTAGTTAGCATTAAGTATTGTAGGATTTTAGAGTAAAGTGCACTTCATTGTTGTCTATAAATAGCCTAAAAATCAGTAATACATCTTACAGCAAGCTTTAACCAGTTTGTTTCAGTTTTTTTTGTCATACATCTTTGAAATCTGTTTGAACTAGTAGTAATTTAGGGTTAGGACTTGGTTAGTAGAGACTTGGTAGCATTTTGACCAAGTTTTGGTTCATTTAAATTGGACTTTTGACCCAACAGATCAGCAATACTACCCCAGACCCACTTTTACTATTACAGTGACTGTTTTGGCCTCGTTTTGTGTGCACTTTGTGACTAAGCTGTGTGTTTTTTCACTTATACTTGACTCCTCACACTCCACTGAGTGTGAGGGTGCCCTTGTTGCTATTGAAATCCAAGAAACAAGCTTGAAATCAAGCAGACCCGTTTTTCTCTTTGAAAACAGTGGGAACTCATTCCCACTGCTAGAGTGTAAGTTCCCACTGCTACACTAAAAGACATAAACCAACTAAGTGTCACTATCAGATTTCTTGTTTTTTTTGTCTTTAGTGACTGAAAATAGGAATTAGGACCTGAAACTTTTTTCATTATTTTTCTTATTTAATTCTTGATTTTTCTGTTTAATTAGTTTTTATTTTACTGTTCATTTTATATTTTTTAGATTAAATTGCTATTTTTAATTACTTTTTATTATTCTGTTAGTGCAGAAAAGTAATATTTTTCAGATTTAAAATTTTTCTTAGATTTAGAAAATCATTTTAAGATTTTTAGTTTAAAAATATTTCACTGTTCACCTTTTAATTATTTTTTATAATTAATTTAGTTTAATTAGGGTTTAATTCTTAATCAGTTTTGTCTTTTAGTGCAAAATATTATTGTTTTCAACTTTTTAAATTTTTCTAATGTTTAGTAATATAAATTAGGATTTTTCAAGAAGTCAAATTATTTTTAGCATTATTTTATTATTTTTAATCATTATTTTATTTTAAAAATTGTTTTTAGTGTTTTAAAAATAGAAAAATAGTTTTAAAAATTTAGGAAAAATACTTTTTAGTCTTTAAATAATATAAGTGAGTTATTAGTTCAATAAATTAATATTTTGGACATTTTGTTAATTATATTTAATTTTAGGGCTTTAATTAGCATTAAAAATTGAATATTTAATTAATAAAAGGTTTTAAAATATATTTGTTGGATTTTTATTCTTATTTATATTATTTTAGACTTAGTTTAAGCTTTTAATTAATTTTTAGGTTTAATTTTTAATTTTGTCGCGTTTTACGTATTTACGTTCGCGTTTTACGTCAACGTCGTAGTTTAAATCGTAGTCGTAGCTCGTCTTTACGTTTTCTCTTCTCAACCAAAAACGTCACTAATCCAAACTTGATTTCATATATATTGGTACATTAATCCACACACCTCCTTCGAGAACGAACCCGCATTTATTCGACTTGTCAGTTTTCCTAAATCGTCGAGTTTAATACTTGCCGCACTTATACTCGTCTTTCCTAAGACTTGTATACAAAAATACAACTATCACATAACAAATGTTATTCAACGATTTAAACGATTGTACTAATTCAATGATTACATCAATTGTATTTCAAAAATCATATAATTATGATTTGTGCTTTGTAAGCTATTTGCTCATCGATCCACCACTGTGATACCCGCTTTATTGGGGTGTTACAGAGAATGGTATCAGAGCTTTAGTTATAGTGAACCAGATTAATTTTTAAATAAAATAAGAATAAAATACTTTTCTTTTATTTAAAACTGAACTATAACTTTATAAAAATCTTTTGGGGATTTTTTATTGGGACATACTTAGAGGGCATATAGCATAGAGAGCATGCATAACTATATGATTTAAGTGCGCATTCCTTATTCTATGCATTTGTAATTGTTGATTGTATTAGATGCTAACTTGTACGTATTTACGTATTATAACTATTTAATATTTATTATAGAAATATTAAATACTCAAGTTACTTAATAAAACAAATAAAGATGCCATGTTAGTAGGGAGCTTTATACTAAAGATGTTCCATCTCGATATTACGTTTTGACTGAGTGGTTGGGTTTACGATTTAAAGTGCCCTCGCTCCTCAAACGTTTATAGAATGGCTTATGAAGTATGATGGCCCGAACAATGCATTATAACCACGAACAATCTAATACATAGCAAACACATGGAAATATTTAAATGGAAATTTAAATAAAAACTTTG
This sequence comes from Glebionis coronaria, assembly GCA_025667525.1. Lineage (NCBI taxonomy): Eukaryota > Viridiplantae > Streptophyta > Magnoliopsida > Asterales > Asteraceae > Glebionis > Glebionis coronaria. The sequence continues at coordinate 295,013,584 of CM046877.1, forward strand.
GAAACATTAGAAATCTAACAGAATCTTTAGAACCCATTAGAAAATCTAAGAAGATTTTTAAGTCTCTAAAAATCTAAAATAGATCTATCTATTTTACTCAATCTTGGAAAATCTAAATTGATTTTTATAAAAATCTAACTGAATAATATGCGTCTTGCAAAATCTTGGAGGAAATCTAAACTAGATTTTTATAAATCTTTAGTAAACCTAATCAGATTTTATAAATATTGAAAAATCTAATAAAATGTTAGGGAAAAATCTAAAATTTGATTTTATAAATCTTCTTTGGAGATCTTGAATTAACCTTTAAGAACTAATAAGCTTGTAAGGTTTCATAAACTTCACACCTAGATAAATAGTTAAGTATTATTAACAGACTAGTTAAGCCAATACAATATAGCCGAACCATTAACTAAGCCCATTCGGCTATCCAATGCCTAGTAAGCCCACTTAGCAAACCTTGAATTATTAATGGATTAAAATATGTTTAGGCCCATTAGGAAGCCTATTAGGCCCATTAAGAGATCCTTAGCTCAAAAAAATTGTTAATGGATCTTGTAAGTTTAATAAGGGTTTGGGAAGCCCATTAACCCTTTTTGGCACATTTCATAAGTCCACTTAGTGATGTTATACTTGAATAAGTTTTTATACCATAAATAACTTATAAAAACTTTTAGACTAAGAATGTTAGTTTATAAGACTTATGGATTAAAACCATGACATTTGAAACTTGTCTTGATAAAACAGAAATTACAAGGACTAATATTGTAAATATTTGAAAGTGTAGGGATTAATAAATTCCATTCGTGACTTATTAGACCCTAAGGATCATTTTGTAAATTCTTGGAAGTTAAACTGTCATTTTATGACTCTAAGGACTAATGATGTAATTAGCCGAAACATTTAGAAGCCCTAAGGATTATTTCGCCACTTATTGGAAGTTATGAAACCTAATGTTAAATAGAGGGACTATTTTCACCATCCTCCGAAAATACTAGAAACCCTATGGACTAAAGCCGTTAAGAACCGGAAAGTGTACATTTGGTAAAGTATGGAGGTACTTGTTTTGCCAATAACTGAAACTTAAGCAAACCCTAGAACCTTTATTTCATTTAATGTGTTAAAACTTGGGTATACTATCTTTACATATTTATTTGATGAATAGGAACCGGTTAGTCTATTTTGACTACTAGGATAACTGACGGACCACTTAATAAAAACGGATTTACATCAAACATACAATTTGGAATATTTAACAACAGACTAGGGAGCATTATCTCATGTACTACTTTTTATTAAATGTTTGACTTGTTGTTATGTGTATATATATATACCTTATTAGAAGGAAATAGATGATATAATGCCTATGCTTATGATTGTAATATATTATTATATTATATTATACATATAAACCCCTTGTTTGATGCGTACTCTCACGCACGTTATCGCGCGTCAACATGTATTTTCTCTCGTTTATGATTTTGTACGTATACCTACGGAACACGACTTATTAACGACTCATATACCTTTACTTTTAATAATATCATGAGGTATTGTTTGGATAAATTTGCATCTTTAAATGATGTGGTGGGACCCAAAATCAAGGTACTTATGATCCTATATTTTACATATGGGACCTGAGACTCTTGATCCTAAGTTAATTATGATTACGTCTTTAGACGGAATGGGACGTCTAAAGGTGAAATCATAAGCCACCGGACCAGAATTTTACTTATAAAATTCGTATCACGGTGGAATGGGACGCCCGAAGACGAAAGTTATAACTAAACGGGCTGTAAAGTATCTTAATAATATCTATTATCTTAGATGTTATATTTATCCTAAATAATAAGACTTGCCGGGAATATTTAGGTAAGGTGGGCTATGAAATCGTTACTGAAACGAGTAAGGATGCTTGTTCGTTTGAATAAAGAAATCATAGGTCACCGAATGGAGTTATAAATTTCACCTTACATGGATAAGTACGCTTATCGATCTAAATAGAAATCTATAATCACATGGGCTTAAATATATTCGACATGACTCATTATTGATATTATTTTATATATATAACCAGCTATGTAACGTATCCCTCCTTGACTCGCGATTTCCTCCAGTAATATCTTGTCGTTATTACATCATCATCATCTAGAAACCTAAGGAAGATTAGTATTCATCTCTTTTGGATCATAGCATTGTGCTCTTGATTTTTGGTTTATCCTTAACCTAAATATCACTTCCGCTGCAGTTGACCCCGTTGGGAGTGTCCACTTTTCGCTGCATTCGACCCCTTTTGAGGGTGTCCACTTCCGTTGCATTTGACACCTTTGGGAGTGTCCATTTCTGCTGCATTTGAATCTTTTGAGGGTGCCTAATTTCCGCTGCATCTGACCCCTTTCAGGGAGAATTCTTTTCCGCTGCATTTTGAACCCTTTTCAGGAGTTCCCACTTCCGTTTCATTTGAACCCTTTGGGGTGTCACAGAAAAGAAAGCCGGTTCATCTGCCATGGAGAAATGAAACTTCGATCATTCGAGGTGATGGTAACAGACTGTTTGACACTAGACATAGTGTCATCTCTTGTACCGAAGACCAGAAATACTTGGTAAGAGGAGGCCCAATCTTCTAAACTCGCATTTCTCAAATCGACGAGAAAGACAAACCCAAGCATAAAAGACATGCCCAACTCTCAATGGGTGTATTTTGTAGGGTTATGTTTGTCATCACCCAAAAAGCGTTATTTGATGTCCAATACTCTGTTGGACTATCTTTTCCTCTTCGGATCCAATTAGTTCGACAATACCATTGTCCAACAAGCCTTGAAATGAATGACTTCCTCCTTTTAGAAGTCGAAATTTGTGCAATTTTTGGAACCACCAACAGTAGATGCATGACCCTTTCAGCATCTCACTAGGGATGCACACTTCTTTATTCTTGGTATTTTCTTTGATTTCCATCATTTGAAGTACTTCTTCTCTATGCAACTTATGCCCCAACTCAGCCACAAATGAAGCAGATTCTTTGTAACTTCCTACCCAAGAAACACCAACAAAAATCTTAGCCATCTCGCCGAGGGAAGCTTTGGTGTCAAACTAATGTTTGCTTTCCACAGATTATAAGTATATCGGGAAGCCCTTCGCGTGAAAATTGTTGACGCAAAAGCGGTACCAGCCAAAACTATATTTCTAACTCGAGATAGCATAAGCTTATTAGAGTTTAATAGACTTAAAAATCTCTTGAAGAACTAGTAGAAACATTAATGAACTGTTATCTACGCTCATCAAGACACATTGGGGCCCCGGAGGCACGTCTAAGAAAAACCAAGACTTAAGACAAGTTTGTCCTAGTCAACCCAACCTTGTAAACTTAAAACTTGAGTTCACAAGATTACCCGCTCAAGAAAAAGTACTCTCACATGTTCCTTGAACAAGTAACTTCATTTTTAGCTTCGAGAACGAAACTAAAATAACGAATAGGTGGTGTAAAACCCCTAAAAATTTGGGTTTCTACACACGTCACCAACTTCATTAACGTTAACATTCATCGTACTATATTGTAATAAACTACCTTTACAATGTATCATCACAAGACTTACTGTGATTTGGCGAATGATTTCTTAAACTTCTAAGTGACTCGTGAATTGTGCATGATAGCTTGAATACAACCCAAAAGCTTATCATGGTAAACAAAAGATCTAGTACATCTACTCAAATCCTGCCCAGCAGGTCTGCTAGATAGGGTTGGTACTGGTAGGGCTGATAAGGCTGCAGGTGCCGACAGGGTACTCTGCAATACCTCTATAAGCCAATCAGGACTCCTTAAGCAAACTGAGTGCAATCAGCAACTGGGACCGCAGTCTGCCAACGACTCCTCGAAGGTAGGCGGTCTCTGCTGTCACTCCATCATGATGAACAGCTGCAAGATCAAAGAAAGTGGACAAGAACTGCCCTTGTGCAGTAGGAGAAGTGTGGGTCTTATGCTGAAGGCCCCCTCCAAGGTGTGATTATGCCAATGGAGGCAGTAGTTCTCCTCCAACAACCACTGCAAGGCCTCGTGGCCCAATAACCTCGTGCTATCTGGGTATTTACCCATATGTTCCAAGAGAGAGGGAGTCTATGCGCTCATGCATGGCAGTGTACTCCACCTGGCCTGCTATCAACAGGCTCTGGGCGTTCGTCATGTTCTGCTCCTGGCTCATGGCCAAAGCAGCAATCCAAACTTGAACAAGATCAACATGTCCAGTTTCGGAACCATCTCTGACCTTAAATTCTGGCTTGTAGGTTTCTAGATGAACATCAATCGTCGTTAGCTTAACCAGCTAAATGCAGTTAACCCTACCTCGACTTTTCCTAATTGACAACCTCCTAGAGTGTCCTCTCTAAATTGTCATTTTTTTTCTGAGAACATCTACCGCTTTGTCAAATTGACGACCACACTTTCGGATAATTCTGTCCATCCGTGATTGTTGGCAGCATCCAAATACTGCTCAATCGGATGTATATGCACGACCCGGATAAAGATCTCTTTGCATTGCTTTCTGTTCATCCGTAATGGTAGCATCACTCAGATACTGCCCGATCGGACTTATAGAACAATCTGAATAAATATCTCTTTACATTATTGGCACCATTCGTTTCTAAACATGTCTAAGACGAACCCTTAAGAGCTATAACATCTATGCCCTAACAGATGACAAAGTTTTTAATAGCTTCGAGGACGAAGCTAAAATAACGGGGCAGTGCTGTAAAATCCATGATTTTACCATGAGAAAAATGTAATAAAAGTCTACTCAATAATCCTAGATCATTTCTCAACCTAGTAATAGTAATCGAGTTTCGAGGACGAAACTCAAGGTGGCATGTGGATGGTGTAATACCCGAGATTCTTCGTTCATTAAATAATAATGAAGTATGTTTCAAAAACCCTTTTTGAACATACAAAAATCATCCGATTTGAAAATTTGACAAAAGTCATACAAACCGCGTACCGACAATTTAATAATTTAACTACATAAATTATTGTCGAGAAATACTTGATAAACAATTTGATTAAATTGTTTAATATTACATTTATCTACGGAATGATTAAATGAGAAGTATTTCTACTAAAACGATGCTTACGTTATACAAAAGATAAATGACAAATACTTGTCGTTTAAATAAACGAACACGTTTTTCGTATTTATACGTCATACTCCATTTTATTGGAAAAATGATTTTTGGATCAATTACGAAATCCTCGTAAGATGAATAAAAATTCATAAACCTCAAACGTGACCCGAACCGTGTATTAACGAAAGTTGTAATATAAGTTACACTTTAGGCCCACTTGTGGCCTTATAAGCCCAACTATTTAAACCTTGGATAGTAATGGGCTTAATAAGCCCAATAAGAGGTTTAAAAAGCCCAACAACTCTTTTGGCCCACTAGACAAGCCACCAACACACCTCACTCCCCCATTGGGCCAATTCTAGGTTGGTGACACATGTCCATCATGTCCACCCACCTTCTTGCTTCTCATTGGGCCACTACTTGGTGAGTGACACTTGTCACACTTCCACCCACCCTATATAAGGGCTATTTCTACTCATACCCTTCATTTTTCTCACACAAAACATACATACACACCGAAAATTCTCTTTCCTTCTTTCTCTCTTTTTCTTTTGCCGTGAGACTCCAACACCTTAGATCATCAAAAATTTGATGATCAAGCTTGAATCTTCAACATCTAATCAAAGACCCATGATAGGTGTGAAAACACCCATCCTTTTTACCACTTAATTGCAATAATAACCGAGCCAAAACGTGTATTTTATGTCATTTATGTCGGAATTATGCGTGGTTTGTGTTTTTGTTGTGATTTAGGACGAAAAGGTGAAAAGTGGAGAAAACACGGCATTCACGGGCTTTTATCGAAGAAAAAGACGAAAGATGAAGTCGAAAGATCAAGAGTGGAAAAAGAACGGAAGTCCAAGACCAATTCTGAAGATTTACCGAAGAAAAAGTCAAAAGACGGAAGTTTACCAAAAGCCGAAGAACTCAAGTCTAATTCATTGAAGAATTATAAGACGAGTTAAAGAAATCCCAAGACAAAGTCCAAGATTAAACAAAAGATTAAGAATATCAAGGACTTAAGTGTGCAATTAAGAGAAAGAAGAAAGAGGGAGGAAGCTTCCTAAGCTCCTCCCTAATTCCCCTATATATAGTTTTACCTTCATTTTTGTTTAGGTTGTTGGAGGCCTGACAAGCCTCTCTTCCCCATTTTTCATTTCTTGTTCTTTAATTTTATGCACTTTAATTCTCTTGTAACGCACCTTTAATCTTCTTTTAATTCCAAGTAAGTTTACCTTTAATTGTTGTTAATTTTTATCTTATTGCCAATCTCCTTCAACCTTTCTTGTTTGGTTTGTTCTTTATCTTCATTGTTCATGTTCTTGAATTTTTATGATTTTGATCAAGTGGGTTTTGATTGATTTGGTTATGTTTGTTAGTTTTGATAATTTGTTTTGATTGATTATTGTTAGTTGATATTTAGTGGTTATTTTGGGTTAATCTTTTGGTTGAACTTGATGAATTTTGGCTAAAATTCGTGTTCCCCTGTTTCTTCCATTACGTACTGTTCTTATTTTTCCAGGTTCCGAATGAGTTCATTTTAAAGTTCCAAATCAATTTGTATTAAAAAGTTCCGAATCAATTTATTTTAAAAAGTTCCGAATGAATGTTTTTTTTAAAAAGTTCCGAATGAATTTTCCTTTCAAAAGTTCCGAATGAATAGTTTTTAAAAAGTTCCGAATGAATGATTTTTAAAAGTTCCGAATGAATGATTTTTAAAAGTTCCGAATGAATGATTTTTTAAAAACTTCCGAATGAATGATTTTTAAAAGTTCCGACTCAAATCTTTTTAAAAGTTCCGGACAAAATTATTAAAAAAGTTCCGAATCAATATTTGTGTTAAAAAAGTTCCGAACCAAATTGACTTGAGAAAAGTTCCGAACCAATTTTCTTCAAAAGTTCCGAACCAAAAGTTTTTAAAAGTTCCGAACCAATTTTCTTCAAAAGTTCGGAACCAAAAGTTTTTAAAAGTTCCGAACCAATTTTCAGTTAAAATGTTCCGAACCAGTTTTAATTGCCAAAAAGTTCCGATTCGAAACTTTTGAATACTTCCGAACAAATAAATAAATCTTCCGAATAAAATGAATCTTCCGAACCAGCATTTAATAGGACCACCTGCTAGCTTACTAGCTTAGCCTCTTTCGGCGCCAATTTCAGCAGGCAGCTTGGCTGCTTCCAGCAGCTAGCCTGCCTGCTTGCTTTTTTATTAGTATTGTTCCGTAATTGTCTAGTTTTATCTGAAAGTTGTTCCGATTTTATTTTTGAAAGTTACGTATTTTTAGTTGAATTTTTCTTCCAATTTTAAAATTAATATTTTTTCGTAAAGTTCAAGTTTTATCTTTTATTTAGTACCCGCTTTAGGTTTTGCCTCGTTTAGCTTTAAAATACCATTTTAGTTTTGTTCTCTCCTTTTTCATTTAGTAAACTTTATTTTCGAGTCGATAGTTAATTTCGTCGTTTAGATTTATTTTTATTAATTGTTTCGCTTTAAATTACGTTTTATTATTTGTTTTAATATTCATTTTAATATCGTTTTAACTTTTAGTTTTTAATATTCACCTTGTTTTACTTTTATTATTTGTACTTATCTTTAGTTTGTTTTTAAATACCTTTCGCATTTACTTTTTAATTAGTTATAGATAATCAACTTCCCTTTTTCTTAACCAAAAACAACTGAGTCACACATTTAACCGGAAATCAATTCGATTAGACACCGAGAAAACGAACTTTTTCAACTAGTAAAATCTCTACATTAAAATGGCGCCGCTGCCGGCTCTTTTCGTGAAGATCGAAGGTTTTTTGTGAGTGACGCGTTGGCTTTTGGGATCCGTTCACTTGTGAACATTATTTTTCTTGTCAAAATTTTTCAAAAATCCAAAAACATTTGAAAAATCATAAAAAGCATTTCTTTCTCAAAGTTTTGCACCAAAAATATTCTTTCTTGCTTATCTATCTTTCTTAATGGATTTTTATGTCCATTGTGTCCGGTGTGGGAAACAATCATCTGGGAACAACTCTTGTCAATGGTGTACATGTGAGCGGTGTGGAAACGATCTCGACAATACACAATTCCTATTCGGATTTTGTCCTTTGTGCAACTCGACTAATTCGTCCTTTTTGAACCCACCTCCTCCTGTTCCCCCGTGCATCTATTGTGGAAGCGATTCTCATTGGCATGTTTCGTGCCCGGTTCGATACCCGTATTGTCACGGGCAAGAACCAGGGTGCAATCATGACAATGATAATAGCTATCCACAAGACGCACCTGATTTTTCTCCATACCCGGTTTGCAACAACTGTGGGGGTCCTCACGATACCTATTATTGTCAACCAATGAATTATTATGAGTCAAATCCGTGTCCTCAGTTTTCTTCACCTATGGATTATTATGAACCAAACCCGGTTTCTAATTATTCCCAACCGATGAACAACTATGAGCCACAACCTTGTTATAATTCAGGTTTTCAACACTATGAGCCCCCACATCACACCCTCAATCATCAATCCTCTCAGCAAATTCATCTTGACCCACAACTCACTACCTTGAATGAAGAAACACCCTCCATTGTTTTGCAACTTCAAGAGGCCGTTGTTTTGCTTAAAGAACTTAGGGACGAGGAAAAGCGACTGCAACAAGAGCAAGTATCTAATCTTAGTGATTATACCCCTCCGCTTGTGCGTCAATACTATTATGATGATGATGACGATGATGCTGTATGCACTTTCAACTCATCTTCTGAAGTTGCTGCTCCTACTCTCGATGTTCCTACTGCGTCTAAGGATCTAGATTCGTTGCATGAGCTTAGTGATTTTGGTCTCGACAAAGTATTGGATGATGAGGTTTGTGACTTACCTGCTATTGAGCCTGAGGACGACGTTGCTCTTACAGACGAGGTCGATCCTAGTGATGACGATTCTTCTCTCTGCTATGAGAATTTCACTTTTGAAATTTCTCAATCTCCACCGGGAGATGCAGAAAATGACGATTTATTCTCTCCGGTTTACGAGCAGTTCACCGATGAACATGATCTTGTGGATGAGGTGGAAGACGTGCTTCTTCGCGATGGATTACGGAAAGTGCACCTTCTTATTGCTCAAATCGAAGCGTTGACTTCTCCTTCTCTTTCCAAGTCTTTACCTCCATCTATTCCTCCCGTTGAAGATAATGACCCATTGCAGGAAGAAATCGATATTCACTCCATCCCTCCAGGTATTGATGATTCTGACACGGAGGGGGACATTATTTTTGAAAATTTGCTGCAGGAAAGTATTGACCCAAGTCCCCCTCCCGAGCACCTTCCATCCTCCCTTTTAGCGACTATCACGGAGGATGAGTGCTTTGATCCGGGAGGTGACATTGATTATGCTATGATTGATAACAATACGGCTTTGCCGTTTGCTCAGCATCCATTGTCTTTGGGGGATGACAATGTGCTTACTATACCCAACCCACCTCCCGTGGATCTTGAATTCACATACTATACGTATGTTGAAAGGACCTTTCTCCCTTTCAAGACTTATCCCCCCCGCCTCTCCTTTGTTGATGTCCTCCGGGAACGAGGACAAGGTCTTTGATCCCGGTATCACATTCGAGGCTTCCCCATGGACTATTTAATTCGGGGACGAGTCAGGCTCGTGACTCGGTTAACAAAAACAAGCGCTTTTTGGGAGGCAACCCAATTATCTATCTATTTTCACCATAAGTGTAGGGGGGAGCCCCGTTGGTGTTTCTTGTTCTTTTTTTTATCATGTGCAGGGACTAGAGCTTCAAAGACACACTCTTGATGACTTTTGACGAACCGTGATTCCGTGTTCTCTTCTTCCCGGTTCTATCCTAAACTCTTTTCGATTCACTATTTTATATTTCTCAATATTAAAATAGGAATCTCTTTAGTTGTCTTTTCCTTAACAAGATTTAAACAAAGTGCACAATGTCCTAAGTGTAGGGGAGTTTACTCCCACATGCTTACACATTGAGGACAATGTTTATATTAAGTGTAGGGGGACTTCTATCGAAGTTAACTGGTCTTTTCCTTGTATTTGCCCTCATTTTAACCGGAAAATCAATTTTTCGACATTTTTCAAAATTTTTAATCTATTTTCGCCTAGTTGTAGTCTCCTTTATTTTTGTTACTTTCTAGCATTTTAATAAAATGGTTTTAGCAAGTTTAGATATCTTAGATATATTAGGCCCGTTGTGAATATTTTGACTCAACCCGAGTTTACTTATCCAAGTTCACTCTAGCTAGTATCCTTAACCATGTAGACCTTAATTGGTTTATTAGGCTAAGCATCCACGAGTCTCATTCCTTGAGATTTTAAAGTGTGGAAAATGAGAAATGATAGAGTTGGTTACAAGTTTGGTATTCTCTCATTAACTTATGTGAGTTAATTATGATCTTTTTCTCCCATCACTTGCTATTAAATTATTTGCAATAAGTAAGGTCGTACGATTTGAAAAGTTACTTAGCTTCTAGCCCAAGATCGTTTAAAAGTTGCTCGGTAATGATAAGAGTTCATAGCCAAGGCATAACTTATGAAGCGGGGCGCGAAGATTGGCGAGTCCGAAAAGGCCCTAACAAGGCATTAGGATTCCATTTTATTGCTGAAGATCCAAAGTGATGTGAAAAGCATTATTCCCAAAATCAATATGAAGGATCAAGACTCACGACGAAAAGCAATCAACTCCCATAAAGATCATGGAGAAGTCTATCCGAAAAGACCCTAACAAGGTATGAGGATAAATAGATCCAAGTCCGAAAAGGAGGCGGATCGTTGTATCTCAAAATCCCAATTAGAGATTGAAGAAATAATCATGAAGTCGTGGTCAACAAAGCTGGAGTACCCCTCAAAAGTCTCCAAGTGAAGAAACTCTATAACGAAGAGAAGACCATTATCTCAAAAACGTCTCTCGAAGATATGAAGTATGAAGTACATGCCAAATATCGGCCCGAGAAAGGTCTCAAATCGTGAACCAAGTTATGCCAAGATATGAACTTTTTGATATCCCGAGAAGCAGTTTTAAGAGATTTTGTCCTTTAGGTAACTATTGATCAAATCGTCCTACTTTGCTTTCAGCCTAAATAAATTATCGAAATAAGTCAACAATGCATCCTCGTGATCATTCAAGACATCAATAAAATATAAGAGATACCCATAGGAATAAGGGAGTTTAAGTGATTAATTGAACCGCATGAGTAAATGTTTGTTATGCTAACTTGTACTAACAATGATCTTGTTTTTAAGCTTGGCATGGGGAACGTGAAACTTGAGGGTGATGAACACTCATGACACACAAGCCCTAATGTAAGTCTTAGATTTCTTTACAAGTTTCTTCCTTGTTGCATCTTGTTATTTTCTATCTTTTTTATTTTTCTTAGTTGTTTAATAAAGGCCAAGGTAGGTTGATTATGATGGAAAATGTAAAACGTGCTTTGTAACTAATGCATTGCATGAGGACATTGCAATGGTTAAGTGTAGGGGATTTGATAGGTGCGAAAACACCCATCCTTTTTACCACTTAATTGCAATAATAACCGAGCCAAAACGTGTATTTTATGTCATTTATGTCGGAATTATGCGTGGTTTATGTTTTTGTTGCGATTTAGGACGAAAAGGTGAAAAGTGGAGAAAACACGGCATTCACAGGCTTTTATCGAAGAAAAAGACGAAAGATGAAGTCGAAAGATCAAGAGTGGAAAAAGAACGGAAGTCCAAAACCAATTCTGAAGATTTACCGAAGAAAAAGTCAAAAGACGGAAGTTTACCAAAAGCCGAAGAACTCAAGTCTAATTCATTGAAGAATTATAAGACGAGTTAAAGAAATCCCAAGACAAAGTCCAAGATTAAACAAAAGATTAAGAAGATCAAGGACTTAAGTGTGCAATTAAGAGAAAGAAGAAAGAGGGAGGAAGCTTCCTAAGCTCCTCCCTAATTCCCCTATATATAGTTTTACCTTCATTTTTGTTTAGGTTGTTGGAGGCCTGACAAGCCTCTCTTCCCCATTTTTCATTCCTTGTTCTTTAATTTTATGCACTTTAATTCTCTTGTAACGCACCTTTAATCTTCTTTTAATTCCAAGTAAGTTTACCTTTAATTGTTGTTAATTTTTATCTTATTGCCAATCTCCTTCTACCTTTCTTGTTTGATTTGTTCTTTATCTTCATTGTTCATGTTCTTGAATTTTTATGATTTTGATCAAGTGGGTTTTGATTGATTTGGTTATGTTTGTTAGTTTTGATGATTTGTTTTGATTGATTATTGTTAGTTGATATTTAGTGGTTATTTTGGGTTAATCTTTTGGTTTAACTTGATGAATTTTGGCTAAAATTCGTGTTCCCCTGTTTTTCCATTACGTACTGTTCTTATTTTTCCAGGTTCCGAATGAGTTCATTTTAAAGTTCCGAATCAATTTGTATTAAAAAGTTCCGAATCAATTTATTTTAAAAAGTTCCGAATGAATGTTTTTTTTAAAAGTTCCGAATGAATTTTCCTTTCAAAAATTCCGAATGAATAGTTTTTAAAAAGTTCCGAATGAATGATTTTTAAAAGTTCTGAATGAATGATTTTTAAAAGTTCCGAATGAATGATTTTTTAAAACTTCCGAATGAATGATTTTTAAAAGTTCCGACTCAAATCTTTTTAAAAGTTCCGAACAAAATTATTAAAAAAGTTCCGAATCAATATTTGTGTTAAAAAAGTTCCGAACCAAATTGACTTGAGAAAAGTTCCGAACCAATTTTCTTCAAAAGTTCCGAACCAAAAGTTTTTAAAAGTTCCGAACCAATTTTCTTCAAAAGTTCCGAACCAAAAGTTTTTAAAAGTTCCGAATCAATTTTCAGTTAAAATGTTCCGAACCAGTTTTAATTGCCAAAAAGTTTCGATTCGGAACTTTTGAATACTTCCGAACAAATAAATAAATCTTCCGAATAAAATGAATCTTCCGAACAGCATTTAATAGGACCACCTGCTAGCTTGCTAGCTTAGACTCTTTTGGCGCTGCTTCCAGCAGCTAGCCTGCCTGCTTGCTTTTTTATTAGTATTGTTCCGTAATTGTCTAGTTTTATCTGAAAGTTGTTCCGATTTTATTTTTGAAAGTTACGTATTTTTAGTTGAATTTTTCTTCCAATTTTAAAATTAATATTTTTTCGTAAAGTTCAAGTTTTATCTTTTATTTAGTACCCGCTTTAGGTTTTGCCTCATTTAGCTTTAAAATACCATTTTAGTTTTGTTCTCTCCTTTTTCATTTAGTAAACTTTATTTTCGAGTCGATAGTTAATTTCGTCTTTTAGATTTATTTTTATTAATTGTTTCGCTTTAAATTACGTTTTATTATTTGTTTTAATATTCATTTTAATATCGTTTTAACTTTTAGTTTTTAATATTCACCTTGTTTTACTTTTATTATTTGTACTTGTCTTTAGTTTGTTTTTAAATACCTTTCGCATTTACTTTTTAATTAGTTATAGATAATCAACTTCCCTTTTTCTTAACCAAAAAACAATTGAGTCACACATTTAACCGGAAATCAATTCGATTAGACACCGAGAAAACGAACTTTTTCAACTAGTAAAATCTCTACATTAACCCATCTTGGAAATCTCAAGATCTACATTTTGGTATGAAAATCTCCTACATGCATCAAGTAAAACATGTAGATCTAGCCCGGATCTATACATGCATCAAGTAAAACATGTAGATCTAACCCGGATCTATACATGCATCAAGTAAAATATCTAGATCTAGCCCGGATCTATCCATGCATGGTGGTTGCATCAAGTGTTGACAAGATCTTGGATGTTTGCTTGCATGCATCACTCACTAGTACCACGACTTTGATAAAGCCTCGTAAGATTTACATCTCGTTCGTATTTATCATTCCTTTTATTTTCTTGATCTTATGTATATTCCGAATATATATATATATATATATATATATATATATATATATATATATATATATATATATATATATATATATATATATATATATATATATATATATATATATATATATATATATATATATATATATATATATATATATATATATATATATATATATATATATATATATATATATATATATATATATATGTACGAAATGGATTAATGAGTATTGGGACACTGTATATGAAATTTTGAACACTAAAAATAAAGCTAAACAAGCCCTATTAACGATTTGATTTATAACGATTTTGAACCGTAGCAAAAACAGATTGCATGTCGAAATCAGTAGGTTTGGGATACTGAAAACTTACATATTAAGATAGATAAATGTTTTGTGATTAATTCCCCGGGTGGCTCGTCCCGTGACGAATTATAGAAAGCAAGATATGACCAAAATAGTGAAAACTAGCCAAATCTGAACATACTGTTTTGATGGACTGTTTTCTTGTAAAATTTGTATACTGACCTACAAATATGTAAAACTAAAAGTTGTAGATAAAATCATGAAGAACTAGAATCAATTGGATGGTTTACCAATTCCTTACGGTTTGGAAATGGTGGCCAAAATAGTAAAAACTAGTCAGATCTGAACATACTGTCTTCACGGACTGTTTTCTCATATAGGAACTCAGAATCATTGAAAAAGGTAAAACTGTAGGTTTTAGATAAAATCATGAACAAGTAGAATCAATTGGATAGTTTACCAATTCTTTACGGTTTGGAAATGGCGGCCAAAACAGTGAAAACGAGTTTGGCTGCCCAAAAACAGCCAACTCTTCTAAGTGATAAAATTTGTGCATTAGCTATGGTAGGTATAAATTTGGGGTAATTAGACTTATAATCAGTATTGTACATGAGTTAAAAAGGATTTTGGTGAAAAGAACACACTTAGATGATTTACGGTTCAAGAGATATGAGCAAATTAGCGGGACATGTCAGGAAAATTATAATAAACGGATTATAACTCATTAACGTAAAATGTGATGATTTTTATATAAACCGACATGGTAGGACCCACATGTCGAGGATCTTGGACTTATTTATATACTGATGACTAGATGACCCGAGACCCGACCAACGTGAAATATTAAGGGTAAGTGGTTGTGATGTGTTTTAGAACCCAAAAACTATACAAAGTGGACTTGGGCCATAAAAGCCCAACTTACACTTGTAATGGCTATTGGGCCATTATTGGACCTGAGATTTATAACCAACTTAGAGTAGTATACTGAATTTAAAATGGAATTAAGTCAAATACTTGGGTAGTGGACCACTATTGGGCTTAAGATGGGCTAAAAGTGTCAACTTGGATTTTTTACTTAAAATGACTAAGTGTTCACCTAAAAGTTTTATAAAGAATCATAAACTTATGCAATATCCAAGAACTTATTAAAACATACTTATTACATATATGTACGATTTATTTCTTGTTTCAATCCTAAGACACACCTCGTTATCTTTAGGTCTCATATGATCATGTATCGATTGTGGACAATTATTCTTGATTGACGTTCGTTCTCTATCAACTATTGTGACGATTGTATCAGGTGAGTTTACAGCCCCATTTAAATTTGATAAAACTTTCCCTTTTGGGAAAGAAAATATGCAAACATATATTGGACATAACTGGATTGTATAAACTTGATCATGATTGATTATTATTGAAACTGTTAAATTGTTGTAAATCGCCCGAATGTTATAAATAGATCTATAAGGCATTGACCATCCCCGTCTGGGTGAGTCATGCTCACTATGCCTTGGCCCGGACAACAGACGTATACCATGTTGGAACTATAAAGGGGTGTCTTTTTGTAAGACACTACGTCCTCATCTATTGAGGATTATGAAGTTAAGCTTCAGTTTCTAATAATAAACAAATGTTATTTACATTTTAGTAAGAATGCTTTGTGCATTATTACTTCTATGATTATTGTATGTCCAAACTAATTAATTGTTTAAATCTGTAAATTCACCAACTTTATGTTGACCGTTTTAAGCATGTATTTCCCAGGTTATTTAGCAAGATTATTTGAGCATGGATTGAGCATCATTTAGGAGCATAAAAATGACGGGGGATTATCTTTTACTAGGATATTCATAACAAATGTTATTCAACGATTTAAACGATTGTACCAATTCGATGATTACATCAATTGTATTTCAAAAATCATATAATTATGATCTGTGCTTTGTAAGCTATTTTCTCATCGATCCACCACTGTGATACCCGCTTTATGGGGGTGTTACAGCAAAGGCATCTGCAAGTCCTGTTGCAAAACTTGTAGAAAAAGAAGCTTCCGTTACATTTCATTAAAATGCAAGCTTAAAGAAGCTGATGAAGACAGAAAAGGGAAGAGAATAGAAGCTAAAGAAAGAAGAAGCGAAGCGCATAAAGAAAGAAGAACACAAATGAATCGAACACGAGAAAACACAGCTGAAAAAGGAAAGAGAAAAACTAAAAAAGAATGATAAAGAATAGGAGGAACAACTAAACTATCTACTTTTGAGGTCACACAACATCAGATATCAGCATCACATTCTTTTTCACGGTAAATGGCATCTGAATTTAAATAAAAGCTTCTTTAAATATGATCATTAAGATCTCCACAGTTCCTTGATGTTTTGTCCCTTGGTTCAAATAATATAGGTATCACAATTTTTGAATAGGTTGTAAATAATTAAATATTGATATTGTTTATTTTATGTAGCTATAAGTTTTATGATTAATGAAGTCTTAATATTTCTTAGGATTTGGACTCGATAAAGAAATTCTTACCTAAAACGATAAAGAGAAGGACAATAAGCTGAAGTAACCTGTTATTATTCTAACCATAGTCTAACCATATATGTCATTTTGAAATTGAAATTATTAGTTATTACTTACAAGTGAGTGTTAATCATTGAAGAGTTCTATACGTTAAAATGATTGCTCAAATAAACCACAATGTGTAGTTTATTTTATAACTTAAGTTTTTCTGTATGTAAAGACATAAAAACTATTGTTGGTGACTATTTTAAGTTCTTCAATTTATACTTTGCTAACTAAATTATTTTTTAACAGTCAACATGTCACAAATCAAATATAACATATATATGTGTGGTGAAAATCATGCCAAGTGTCCCTGCAGTTCTTGAGCTTTCTGCTCAAATAAAGTGTATTATCGTGTTTCCCACGGTCTGAAGGAAACCCATGTCAGGTGGTTGTCAAGGTATGCAATTTTGACCATATTACTTATGCGTTGGTATTATATGCCCTGGATTAAACTAGAATTCCATATTGCTACCGTCCATATCCAGTTCTTGGGATGCAGTGCTGTAGATTATCTGTGTATTTTATATAACTGATTAGTGTAAGGTTTTAATATTTATTTGTTGTTTAGTAGGGGGTGAATCACTTGGAGACCCGTTATATTGTACTTACTCGTGGATGTGGTGTTGGAGCTTGGTGTTGGTACAAGACAATAACACTTTTACAAGAACGTGAATTCAAAGTTACTGCAATTGATTAAAGTGGTCTGGAATTGATATGTTTGATCCAAATCCTATCAAAAGCCTCTTAGAGTACGTGAAACCACTCGATAATAATTTTAGGCTCTTAACTTTGCTTTCAAGGATTAGTTCTAGAGTATTTTCAACTTGAAGAAGGACAAATATGGTTACGGGAAGTGGTTTTCCTGAAACTTGTGTGCTGCTGGTGCTTCCTCGCTTCTCTTCTTCTAATCTTCAGATTACACTAGAACCCGTTTAGCTATTAAATTTGGGTCTGCAAAAAAGGGATGAGAGAGGCAGTTTAATGGTTTGGTTGACGCCTACAAGAAGACAGTTGCATCTGATGGTATTGTTAGGCATTATCGTAGTTTTTTCAACATCACATGTGTTGGTATCATTATGTATCGTGGTTTGTAGTTCGATTGTACGATTCATTGAAACAAGTTCTCCTAGCGGCAAGTTGCAGGTAACTTTAATCTCATTTCAATCTATTATGAAGGTTTTTTTTTTTCTCTTAGAATGTAAAAACCTTTACCTATTTATTCATAGTGAATTTTTATAACATCTTATCAAGAATGCTTACATGAAGTATCTGTCTTCGTACTACTTATTAAAACTGCATAATTGCCACTACAGGGGATGTTTGGAAATTGTATGCGTTTTTATAATTTAGTAATCAAACTCCATCAAGTGTTAAGACAAATTCTTGAATGTTAAATGTTTTAATAAAATATGTTCCATATGCACATCACCTATGTTTAGAAAGGTTTGTAAATGTTATCATGGGCCAAGCTATTCTCACTTGTTGAATTTGGTTGGTATCATGGCGAGATATCATTGTAGATGGAATGATGTAACATAAAACAACCATACACAAACTAATGACACATGAGTTACAAGTTAGCTAAACATTTTTGTATTTATCGAACATAAAAGAGACACAACCATTACAAGCTAACGGTTATGGAAGCCAACAATCCTCCGTTCTCACTCTTCATGGTACCCGCACAACGCAACGGTGGGTACTTAGTGACTATTTTTTTGCAAAAAATGTTATATTTTTACCTATCAAGTTTGTATTCAAATTAAAATTAAAGTTGTAAAAAAAGTTAAATAAAATAAATTAAATTCACTAAAAATGAAAAAAACAAAAAATTAATTAAAAAAAAATCAAAATTGATGTTAAATAAGGGCATAAAATTTTAGAAAATATGGTGAAATTAAATTATGAAAAAAATTTAAAAAAAAATAATTTTAAAATAAAAGCTTTTTTAAATAGTTTATACAAAAGGTGTTAGAAAAGTTTGTTAGAAAAAAGATAAATGAATGAGATTAGTTTACAAAATATGATCTAATTGGTTAAAAATCTCTTTATTTTTATAGCATACAATAGAATAGATATAGATATGTTATTTTTTTATTAAAAAATAAATGAGGCTTAATTTTTTAAGCTTTATATTTAAAAAGGGTAAATTGCATAAAAAGGTACTCATCTTTGGTCTAAATTCAATTAAAGGTACTCAACTTTTTTTTTCTCAATTTAAGGTATCGATCTTTTTTCTTGTTGCAATGTTGGGATGATTAACGAAATTAAAAATGACCGTTTGCTTTGTTATTGCACCGTTAGTCCTTTATATTAACGACACTTTATAATAATCTCAAAATCCGTTTTTTTATAATTTTAGACTGTTATCTGCCTTTTTCGTCTGATTTTTATCGTTTCCGGTCAAAAATGGTAAAAAACAAAAACGTTAAAAAACTGACGAGAAGTGTAAAAAATGGATGAAACTGGTAAAAATTATACGAAAAACGTAGAAAATGGTCGAAAACTATAAAATAATCAATTTTGAGTTTATTAGAATGTGTCGCCCAATATAAAGGACTAACGATGCAATTATAAAGTAAACGGTCGTTTTTAATTTCGTTAATTATCCCAACATTGCAACAAGAAAAAAGATCGATACCTTAAATTGAGAAAAAAAAAGTTGAGTACCTTTAATTCAATTTAGACCAAATATGAATACCATTTTATGCTATTTACCCATTTAAAAAAAATGTAAATGTTTTATAAAGTAATATCTTCTTTTCTATTGAATGCCAATTCCCCATCTCTGGTAGCATAAATTGATATAATAAAAGTGCTGATTAAACTGATGATGTATTTAACAAGCGAATACTTGAAACTAGTGTCACTAACTCACTAACATACTCTGACATTTTACAAAACATAAAAAAATAAAAAATAAATAAAAGTGATCAAGATTCTATTAACGTGCATATATTATACTGTAACAATGTTTTACACATAAAATGTATGCCTAAAAGCGCATCATGTTACAAAAAGAAAAAAAAAAACATTCTGTAATCCATTGTTTTGGAATTCGGTTCGATCCGGTCGAATCAACCGGTTAAACCGGTTTCCACTAAAAAAAGGGTCAAATTAAATCAGGTTTTACATTTTTGAAACTGGTTAGATCTGTCGGGTTGGAGACCCGGGTCAACCAGGTTCTCGACACCCAACCAAATTTTTATTTTTTAGATTTTTTTATAAATAAAATATTTAATTATACGTATTGATAACAGTTTTTTAGACTATGCTATAGTTCATTTTACTCCACATTAACCAACAAATTTATTCATACTTCTTTTCTTTCTCCGCGAATATTATACTCCATCCGTCCTAATTTACTTGTCCACTATTGATTTTTTATTCAATTTTGACCGTAAATTATTATTTATATGTTGTATGATACTTGATGAAAATTATACTAATGAAAATAAATTTAAAATCAATCCATACATATATTTTGCGTTAAGTATTATATAATACACAGAGAATAATTTATGGTCAAAATTGAGTAAAAAAGTTAATAATAGACAAGAAAATTGGGACGGATGGAGTAACAATTATCCTCATCTCAAACAATTTATCTTCCATTCTGTACTTTCATGATTAAAGGATCTTTTTTTTTTTGATTTTGATTAAAGGATCTCACATGTAGGAAAGTTGCATATATTATACTTTCAGTTATGTTTTATGGTTATTTAATGTAGGTTCATCTCAATGAACCACGTCATTGAGGGTCCAAATTTTATATGGTACAACACTTTAGTATAGTGTGCGTATGAGTTCGCAAGTAAACAAAAACATAACGTCAAATAAAATATTTTATTACCTACGTTATACTACATATTTTTGTCAAAAGAAAAAACTCAATTTAAAATTAAAAAAGGAACACAATAATAAATACTCTACTAAATAGGAGAAAGACATCCATCATCATTCACTACTTAACAGTAAATACTAAATTTTTTAACTTAGAGCACAGGGTATGGTGCTGAGCCGTCGTGCTGAGCCGTAGGAAAACACTAAGTTTTTTAAAGGGTGTGGTGTGTGGTGGGTAAATGATCCCACCACACCACAAACACGAAAACGCCACATTTGAGGCTCCCTGGTTGGCTTGAGCCATGGGGAAAAAATTGGGCCCACTTTTCTTAAAAAAAAAAAAAAAAAAAAAAAAAAAAAATTATTTTTGCACGAAAACGTGAGACACGAAAACGCGAGACCGGGGTACGGTCTCGCGTTTTCGTGTCTCGCATTTTCGTGCGAAAACGCGCGCCGTCCCCTGGGCGCGAGACACGAAAACGCCACACGGGGTGTGGTTTCTCGCGTTTTCGTGTCGCGTTTTCGCACAACGCGAGGGAGTTTACTCCCGTACCCTGTGCTCTTATTGTTAGCCTTAAAATGTGAGTGTCATTTACGGAATTATATTAGATTCATATAGGCAAAATATAGAGGGACTATTATTATTAAGTTGTCAAAGTCACTCCTTGTCGAGCGCATATATACCCCTCCATACTTCCATGGAGGTGTGAGGATTCCCATTTGTTTATTTTCATTGCTCTCTCTAAAATAAACACACTTCTTTCATCTTGCTACTTTCTCTCTTTAAAAATGTCTAAACATTTATTTTATCCTCCATGGCCTCCGGATCACATCTTTTAGCTTTGAATCTTATATGTTAACACTTATTATTATGAAACCAAAGATATTATAATTAACAAAAAAACGTTAAAATATAACAACTTTTAAATTTATTGCAAATTAATTATATCAAATAAAAAAAAGTTTAACGATAACCAGAAGTCATACCCGTCCATCGGACGGGTTTCACCACTAGTGTATATATATATATATATATATATATATATATATATATATATATATATATATATATATATATATATATATATATATATATATATATATATATATATATATATATATATATATATATATATATATATATATATATATATATATATATATACTAGCGTCGTAACCCGCCCAACGGGCGGGGTCGTTTTTGTTTTTGCTCCTGAGGGTCTATTGTTTGTGTGTTTTTAGTTTATTGTATCTTTAATTTAACCTTAAGTATATTTTAGTTATATTTTACGCTTAAGTAACGTTAAATTTATGTTAAAAATGGTTTTCTTTATAAATTTTAAATTCAATCCAAATTTAAAAAATATGTATTTTTTTAAGTCCGAATAATATTATTTGTTAAACAATCTATAATTTCTTAAAAGAAGTTCAAATGGATTTTATGTTTCATTTATGTTTTTATTTTATTTTATTTATGTTCGTTGGTAGTGTGTATGATATTTTTTTGTTTTAGGCCAGGCAACAAAGGTGTTTCGTCTAGATTTATAATGTACTTATATTATACTATATATAATATAGAGATGAGACTATATATATATGTTTGTTTTTTAACGTAAGCTAATCTTATTTTGTAGTCAACTGGCAGCATTTGTTTCTTGTTTCTTGTGCCTAAGATGATGGGCTTAAAAAGGAGAGTTGGGCCTGAATTCCACAATGCGATATAAAGTAAAACGTTTTTGTTAAAAGAAAGCTAAAAGGAAAATATTTGATATTTTAGGCATTGGCCCATCGAATGGACTTTTTTTGTCCCATGTGAATATTTGGTTGTACAAATATCGGTTTGTGTTTTTTATTAATTTTGTTCAAACAACATTTATCGATCTGTTATATTAGTTGGCAGACATATAGTTGTCTGTGTGATCAAACTGTTTTTGTTAAAAAAAATTAACCTAACGTTAGGCATTGGGTCACCAAACGGCCGGTTCAGTCCCAATTTAATCTTTGCACGTATAAAAATTAACGGGCGGGTTTTGGTTTGTATCATTTATACAACGTTTGCCGATCCGTCATATTGATTGACAGCAGAATATATAAAGGCAGTGTGAAGGGTTGTTTGACCATACCAATTATCTGACATTATGAGTTTTTGAATCCCTTCTTGTTTTACCATTGTCAGTGGCACCTCTTTAGTTATCATTTTTAGACGGAAATATGTTTCCCAACTGGAATTGCATTTCTAATGAAAAAATGTATTAATAATTTAAGTAACAATTATATAACAGAATCTTTTAATAAGTACAATTTCATATGAATAATAACCACATATTATAGAAGTAAATGGACTCTAGACATTAAATAAATAATGTTATATTCATTAGGTCTTACGGTACTAATTACATCCCAATCATAATAAATAGAACTTAAATTGCTTAAATCATATTTAAAACATTTCATTAAGGGACGTGTGTAGATGGTTACTATCCAAAGATTTTTTTAAGATTTTAAGCGAGAAACATATAGTTTATCTAAAAATGTGACCAATAAACAAAATAGATAACATACAGTTTATCTAACCAGGTAGTGTGAGGATGATGCTTGGATTGACGACAGAAGTTAGAAGGTATTGTGACATATTCATACAGTTATATTTGTTTTTTTTTATCTAACACGCATATATACAGCCTGCAACACTACAACAACGCATCCAAACACTCCTACAAAACTCCTAAATAATTATCCAACTAAAAACTCATAATTACAATACAATTTGGATGAGAAGCTTCCTCTGCCATCTACATGTTATCCACATAATTTTAAAAGTTTTGCACCATTAGCTGCAACTCTTTTGCTTCTCCGTGCAATCTATTATTATCACTTGACAAAAATTAGGACCGCTCCATGATCAATTGCGAACTTTTTGTCCTCAGAAGTTCCGGAAGCAATGTTCATGAGTGCACAAGCAGCTTCAAATATATCAACGTTAAGCTAATGTGGATTTTAAAAATTCTATTACTCATTTGGAAAATGACTTAGATGGTTTTTCCTGATGCGGGGCCTGATGTATTAACATGACCTTAACTACTAATAACTAATGCATTAAAACAACATTTTTCTTATTATTGGGAAAAAAAACAGTTTTGGTACACAAGAGTCTACAAAAACGTTATCATTTATCTTCTGAAAATAACGCATTAAAAAGTGTACACTTGAAAAAAATAGAAGCTGTAGTAATTACGCAAATCAAATTTCTATTATTTTGAACATTACCCATGGTTGTATTCTGGGTAGGAAAGGAGCCTGATGCATATGACCTTTACACACATGTTACTTGGAACAACATCGATCTTCATATATTTTTCACCATCGGAACACTCTGGAAGCTCTTTCATATCAGGCACAAGAATTATGTCAGATCGATTCATTTGCGTCTTACCTCTTTGTAAATAATGTCCCCTCATCCTCAAAATTAACTTCATCTCTTTCACGGTCACGGTGCAAAGAAACCCACTACTTCTCACCTCGATCAAATTGCAAGAAAGGATTGTGTGCATAATTTAAACAGTCTACAGCTCCATCAACACTATCATTCAAATGTGCATCAGATACATTCTCGACTATGTACTGTGAGTCCGTAATCAAAGTACAAAAATCTACCCGCGTCCCAATACTTACTGGTAATATTGCAGCTCCATCTTGGACGAAACAAAGAATTCTAACATCTGAAGGTCGACCCGACTTTAGCATAAAATGGTCATCCACTTCTGGAGTTGGCGTTCCAGGGCCTTTTATGAGCGACAGTTAATTTCTTGACATCTAAAGCTGTATAGTGTGAGAGTTTTCTGAGTGTTTAAGTGAATCTTTCTTTTCAGTTAAGCTTAATTTCATTAACGTTATAGGGAGAGCAAGAACACTTCCAAAATGTTGAAGGGCTTGTTGAATGATTTTTAACCAATTAGTAAATACATTGAATCCTTACACATCAGCATGGTCCTTTGTATATTTGAGAAATAGTATACAATGTCTAGGAGTATAGTATACTGGCCGACTTGATCAAAAAACCGATGTTACTATAAAAAGATTTAAAGTTGATCAGTCACCAGGCAGACACTTCAATTGCTGCATAAGCTGGTCCATTTGCTAATAGCACTACCATCGCTATGTTAGAGTAGAATACCTATAAAAGTCCCACTACAAATCTACCAATTTTTTTAAGTTCAAAATTTTTGAAGACGTTTGCTGTACTCCTCTTCTAGATCAGTACTTTCTAACGTTCTTTTTATTTTCTTATAAAAGAACACCAAAACAACTTGGTACACAACTCTTTATGTCTTACTAATTGAAAGTTTAAATATTCCATTATGTTCAATATGGTTAATACTCCTAATTGTTTTAGTATGTTACTGTTAAGATATTAAACCTTTTTTTATCCCTTATGTTGCACCTGAACTTTTGCATACATTCATTTGTATCCTCAAATCCTCAAAAAACCCTACACAATAAAATACCTTTTTGTTTAGTAATCATAGAACTGTAGTACATCCGGAGTCTAGACGTTTTACCTAGCTTATGGTATTTGACAACCCAAGACAAAACAACGGTAAAAAAGTAGCAAGTTAGCCAAACAACGGTATAGTAGCGGATAATTAAACCACCGACTTAGCAAACACGCTATAACCGAGTAGTAATTTTTTCCTCAAGCGTACGCACTGGTCGCGTGAACCCAAAAAGGTAATAACCGAATAGTAATTTTTATGTCACACTCTCAGATTGGTTTCTGATTCTGCACATATATCAGAGGTTATCCTACCTAAGACTAATCCAACTGTAGGAATTAATAACCATTCGTTTACTAATCTGAATGAGCAAGTCAGTAAATTGGTTAACGTGTCCAAGTCAGCCGTACCATATAGTTCAGATAAACTTGACTCTAAGACCTCTAGAATAAAATAAAGAGGGGTTGAAAAGCGAACTCAGGAAGAGTACATCTCTTTTGTTACTCATATATAATAACTGAAAATAAATACTCCGTATGAGATAGGAAATATCAGACACACCAGAAAGAGCCTTTGGCATACAACTACGCCACACTATGCCATCACTGCAATGAGCCATCAGAGACTGTTGATATGATAAATGAGGTGGAGGTCCTCGGTGATTATAAGAGCCCCAACTACCACCTTATTTGCCTCATATCAGGGCTTCGACTCACCCTTCCATATCCCCCACCACCTGCATTCATATAGATTAATACTAATTAAAAACCACACCAAAACATTTTCATTTCCATTGTTAATGATTTGGGTTCGCTAGACTCCCTGAATTTGTTTTATTTAAAAGGTAGTTAATACATTTGGCATTTTGAGAGAGATGACTTACCTATTCGACATGTTTTCATCTGCTCCCCTCATAGATTATCTATCGCACGAGCATTGAAATAAGGATCAAATTCAAGTTATATCTTCTTCAGCGTTTCATAATCTCTCCTGCATAAATATACCTCAAATATTATTCCATACGTATTTCCATGTTTCTGTGACATGGTATATACATGCACAAATGTTCACTATAAACGACATGTCGCAGTCCAAGCTTACGTTAATCAGGTAGCACTCTTATTATGCTGCCAAGAGGAATTTAATAGAAGTTACGATGTACATGTATGTGAGCCATGCTGCAAATGCATCTCCTGAAACCTACTGGAAATCTATCACATGCCAAAAAGCAATCACTAATCTTCTATACACTGGGTTGTTTCGATCTCATATAGCGTTCGCCAATTGCGTTCAACTGAGTGCTCAATGGCTAGTGATGAACTTTGCTCCATTCTTTGTTGTGGCGGGATATACAGTACTCCGTCTTTCTCTTTCAATGTTTGAACTATCACAAGTATAAAATTTAAGGCTCATTTAGTATTGATAAAACAAGGAAAACATTTACTATTAAGGTCCAACTGATAGATCTTCAAATGCAAAATGTTTATATGATATTTCCACCGAAGTTTGACACCAGCTTGTTGATATTTGCAATAACGTTTATGTAGATGTATTACAGAATATTATATTGAACTTTTTTAATAGAAAATAAACATGGAATTTAAATTTAAAAAGTAGTTTGGCAAAGAAACTCAAACTATATACTTAATTCAGAACTGGAAGGCTTACATCAAGGCCATTTGAATTGGAAGTTTGTAGAGTACCTTTGCATTTGCATTGCCATATGTCAATCCTGAAGGGATAAGAAGCATAATTTTTGTAAGAGCAACAAATGGAAACAATCTCTTAGAAAGATCTGAAATTACAAGATTTGTAGTTGAGTGATTATCTGAAAACTGATGGTCAAGGTAATGCTTTTTTATATTTCTACACTGATAGAAGCATACTACATTTCATTTTCTTTCAATTTCAATTTTTCTTGCAGAGGTATTCGAATAAGTCTTGGAAATTGTATCATACATGACCTTTTCCTCACCGATAATATCCATGAATATGTGGATTCTTTGGCCTTTCAAGTTACAATGCATGTGAAAAGATGCCTTAAAACTTACCTAAAGTATACTTGATTATATATTACATTATATTTATACACATGTTGAGAGAAATTTTGAACCTGGATCAAAACTAATGGTGAGTCGAGTAGGCCTTCAAATTCAGGAACATTGAAGTGGAAGATTTGAGGGTAAAAAGGTACTTACCTTTAGAAGTTCCAACAGTGGGATTACTGCAGGTTCAGGTGTCAAAGGTTGTGGACCATTGTTGTACGCATGTTAAATGTTATCCTCTATAATGTTTTAGTAATTTGGTATTAGTTAATTAGTTAGTTGATACTTAAATTATATACTATGTATTAGTTACAGAACGTGAGATATTAAGGACTCAAGATGTCCAGAGACACAATGAATAAATTTCAGGATTCAATAAATTAAGAATCAAAACCACGTGAGAAAAATAATTAAGATGGATATAACCTGCATCCATAGAACCCTCGTGATTTCCACACATGCATGAAAACGTCTTGTTTTGGAAGCAGTACATTCTTGAGAATAGGTAATCCATTTTTTGCAGCAAACTGTTGGCTTTTTTCACACTCTGCATATACAGGTCAAACGAATTATCAGAAAACAGTATGTGATCGATACATAGTAATGGTAATGCAAATATAAGATTCACCAAAATGTGGACATGACAAATGAGTTAACAAAATAAAACCACTTAAGATATCATTTGTATCTGATCATCGAAAAACAGTCAATGTACATTGGTCAGTGGCCTATTGAGCTTCCCTCCCGCCCCGTCGATATTCCTTTTGGTGGTGAAAGCGGTCTACATTATCAGCCACCATTTCCAAACCTCTATCTGATATAATTCTGACTTGTGATAGCATCATCTCTCTCTTGTATGGCAATACGTAGATCATGAATGTCTACGTGCAAAACTAAGTCTCGAGTGGGCAAAACCACTAAAGCTCTAAGGCAATTGACAGAAAAAGTTGAAAGTGTCTGCACGATTGGCAATGCATAGGCTAAGGTGTCTGATTTTAATGAATAGTAAGATCCCGTTTTGACCCATTACCCGACCTGCACATATTATCGCTTAGAATTGAAAAATATAAATAAACCACAAACACTCATTCAAGGAAAAGCTTAAATACATCTGAACACGACCAATTACTTGACTTGATATCTACAGCAATGCTCAAAAGCAAAAAGTAAATCCAAATCACACTGTAACATCGTTCATGTTCGCTAAGAATCGCCAACAAACGTAAAAATAACAATGCTTAAATTGTAACCAGAATTCGTTGCTCACCAATATCACAGACCTTGTATTCAGACACATCTGGTCACCATCTTGCTGCCATGCTTTTGGTGGATCCTAATAAGTTACTGCCTTTTAAAAAAATGACAAACAATAAGTCATCCTGTTTACCTAAATGAATACCCACCATAAGGATCAACCATATTATTTTAGTATTTTTTAAATAAAGGTTGCCAGATGAAATTCAGAAAACTTATGCATATCAAATTTAAAAAACATAGAAACCAAAGATGAGAAGGTTCTATACCAAATATTGGGGAGTGAAGATCCACTTTTCTTGGTGAGGGCTTGTGAATTTTATCGGATGACCCTTCTGAATCCTTTTAACAGCGATCAGCTGTTACATGCCGTGATCACAAAGGCCCCCATGTCTAATCTTCTGCTACTGACCAATATTGTTGAGCAATATGTTACCTGTTTGAATTATTTGCAACCCGCGTTTGTTGATAAAAACCTGCCAATAGTAACCCAATATTCAGAAGCTTTGAAGATGGAAGTGCAAGCAATCCCGACCCCCAATCATGAATCTGAACAAAGGGTAAGGTGAGATAAAAACATAATCATTATTTGAGGTATTTGAGTATCCTACGAATCAGGCAGACGAAAATAGCAAACCATACCTCCTTTGTCATCAAGCCAACCTCATACCTGCAAAAAAAATAGAAATCATTATATCATATAAATTAGAGTGACTGGGTGATATGATAAACATATAAACTTTCAAAAAAACAAAAAAGATGATACCGAAAAAAAACCCTACAAAAAACAAAGAACATTACTGTGGATGCTGATTCACAGATTTAGGGTTTTATAAAAGGGAATGATACGCGTGATTAATAAAGAGTATGGATATTGATGAATATAAAAAAAGGATACGTGATTAACAAAAGTATAGATTGGGATAAATATATATACTAAGAAGTATATCTTCATATTTTCAAAAAAATAAAAAGATACTACGTATCATGATTATTAAACAATTATCATTAATTTTTTATAAAAATAATTTAAAACTTACCATACTCAATAAAAAAACCGGATAATAAATATAGGGGTTTACCATCATTAAACAAAAACAATCCAATGGCTCAATTGGAAAACACCAAAACAAATAACCAAGAGGTCATGAGTTCAAATCATGCGTCCCCCTGTTTAGCAAAACACTTTTTAATAGTTTTCGGAAAATAAAAAAATTAAATCAAAACCGAAATTAATGAATTGGACCGGTCCAGACCTACAAAACGTGATTTTCAAAAAGCAAATTTCAAAAATGCGTTTCCAAAACGCGATTTTCAGAGAACTGCGATTTCAAACGAAAAATTCGTGGAATTTGGAGATTTTCTAGGGAATACTCAAATACTATTGGCTAAAAGATGTGACTGGGATATGACTGGGATCAAAACTGTGGTTTCAAATCATAATTATACCTATATATAATATAGAGATATATATGGGCATTTTCAAATGAGAAAAGTGTTTTTTATGAAATGGTGAGATGTCATCCCATCCCTCCATTTATTCCTTCTTTTTTTCTAAATCTAACGGTCTTAATTAATTCCCAAATTACACTAATTATTTAAAGGCACTATATAATGAAAAAAAACACATAGTTCATAATTTCAACGTGAAAACATATCCAAATTCTCTCCACACAACTTCATCTCCCATCAACCACCATCTTTCACCGGCGACCACCACCTTCAACGGCGACCACCACCTTCACCGGCTACCACCTCCCTTCACCGGCGACCAACACCTTCAACGGCGACCACCACCTTCACCGGCGACCACCAACCACCCTTCAACCACCATAATGATCACCAATTACGCTGATCACAAGTACTCCATCAATAATCACGATGATAATCAATTAATCATCATGAAATACGAAAACCCCCCTAATCAATGAAGATGATGATCTTTCCAAATCATATTACACATAAATTTCAAGTAATTATTTTTTTTTCATTTCTGATTTGATTAATTATAGGTTTGTGAATTAGTATGCATTTGAAGTTATTATCATTGTTTAAATTGTAAATATGTTATGGCTCGGTTAATTTAGAAGCATCTTCGCGCGCGAAGAAGTTTAATTAGAAGAATCTTCGCGCGTGAAGAAGTTTAATTAGAGGCATCTTCGCGCGTGAAGAAGTTTAATTAGAACCATCTTCGCGCGTGAAGAAGTTTAATTCTGTTGGTGATGATGATTTGCAGGTCGGCCAAAGGGAACCTAACTGTTACTTTGGTTGTAGCAGCATGCAAAGCTCAGAATGTAAATGTGACGGTTTGACTGAGGTTTGGTTTGTCTGACGGAAGCTATTCATCTTTACATGCCACATGGGAAGAGACAACTCTCAAGCATATGGACTTTTAGGACTTGGGGAACTCACCTTTCTGCCGGGTATGTTAATATGTTACTTTGATTCTATAAGTTAGAGGCAGAAAGAAGGTTTGGGTTGGACGGACCACTAATACTTTTGGTCCTTTCTCTTTTTAGTCCATGTACTCACAATAATTAGTGCACTAAACAAGATTTTGGTAAGTATCCTGTTAATATAGAACTCTTCAGTTTAGCAGCTTATTGCGTATTGTTAATATGGGCTACGGGGTCACATTAACAGCTTATTACATACTGTTAATATGGTTTAAGGGGGCAGATTAACAACTATCACATTCTTTTAATTATACTTTATACCCAGTTTGACATGGTTCGACACGTGTAGTTCAATCATCAATAAGGGGAATTCTCAGTTATCAAAAAGTACCTCATCTTCAGGAGACGTAGTTATTTTATTGATATACCAACTATTGGTGACTCTGTTGTGCCAGAATTGCTGCTTATTGTTCTAGAGCCTCACCAGAGAGAAGGCGAGGTTCTGGGTATATGTCATGAAATTCATATTCTGATGTATATTGTTCATATATAATCATTAGAGTTCTGCTTTTCTTATTTTGTATTTGGTTACATCAGGTTCCACACTTGATGGTCAGAGGGTTCTAGAATATTCTATCATACTTGATAAAGGTTCAGCCGCAAGATTCTCTTTGGTGGAACCTCAGAGGCATACTTGTGGTTGCAATTTACTCATGCACTTGAACACTTGATGAACAATTTGGCTAACAAGTCCTTGAAAAAGTATTTGATCAATGGACACCTTGCACAACCAAATACAAATCACGACTCTCTGACTTCACCACCAGCTACCACCTTCTTGTGGCAGTGAGGTTTTTTTTGTCATGTGATAAATTGTGGTTGGTGGAAGGAACAAGTATTTGATCAATGGACACCTTGCATAGCCAAGTCAGGTGCAAAGTCTTTTTCACTCAATACAGCTAATTGTCAACAATCCATATATTCTGAAGCTTTTGTTGTAAAGGGTGTAGAAGATGGAGCGGCTGATCTGAAGAAGCAAGCAGAGGAACTGCAAAAGAATTTAGAAGAACTTGAGAAAGCGTACCAAGTAAGTTATGATCTCATTTATGATTTTACAGTGTTGTAATAAAAATCATTATGACCAGCTAACCTTCTAACTAATTACATGTATTGGAACCAGACAGTTAAGCTTTTGCATGGATAAGTTGTTAAATGGTCTAATGGGAATGCGGAAGAACATGAAACCATATAGTTAAATGGAAAGTTTGATCTCATTGAATTAAAAAAATCTCCCCTTTGCTATCTTACTTGAAAATCCTATTAAATTCTATTGAAATGGAGGATTTTCCCTTAGTGACTACCATTGAAGCTGTTTGGGCACTTACATCAGGAGCTTTAAGCTTTTGCATGAATAAGAACAGCTTGAACCTGGCCGATGCAGTGAAATACCTATTTGGACTTCCTTGTGGTGTTAACGGGGCTAGTCTCTCTTCAGAAAAGAACGTTAAGTACATTTTTAAGCGGACGTCCTTGCTAGGTTCCAAGCTGAACAGTGATTAACTCTAAACTAGCGGACGTCCTTGCTAGGTTCCAAGCTGAACATTAATGAACTCTAAACTTTCCTTCAGGTTAAAGAATCTGCAAACTCATTGCTAACAGTTGTTAGAAACGACAAGTGAATCAATGAAACCAATTGAGGTCAAATGAAGTGTTTTTCAGACATTACAAAGTGAACATCAACACCCTTCAAAGATACAAAAGATTTCTAATTTTAGCGCTGACCGGGCTGATCATTACAACTTTAAACACATATGGGGACAAGTTTATGTGGGAATATCCTGAAAATCTACGTGAACGGTTCTCTAAAAATGGCAAATATCTTAGAAGGAAACTTACCCTGTTGGATGGGGTAAATAGGCGGGTCTGGGTAGATAAATCCCCGGCTGAAAATATGAGTCAAAGTGTGTTTTCTCGGAGTTCTAGCCAGTCCGCTGTTCCTGTAGGGACAACTTTAGACTCCGGAAGCCCAATGCTAGTAGGCCACCTCCTAAGCATGTTGATGACTATCTTGCCAGAGAGAGAAATGTTGATACTACGTCTAATGTAATTGCGGTCCAACGGTTGGGATCCAGTAGTGGCAGACCACTGTTTATTCATGTAGATGAGTTCATGGCCCATAAAAGAGAACGCGGAAATCCCATGAGAATGGTGGGGAGCCCACAAGTAAAAAACACACCTCCTGAAAATGACCTAGATGCTCAAAAAATGAATAAATCTAACCAAGTGAGACTAGATTTAGATGATGACAGCTAATACAAAATTTTATTGGAAGAAAACTTTGATTCCCAGGTATCTAATGCTTTAACTTTATTCAACAGTTGTATGTACACCCTTAAAGCCTGTCTGTTCAGTAAGATTGAGTGGTTAACCATATGAATAATTTTTTTTGTTGTGTATGAAACTTCGTGTGTTTGTGAAACGTTATATAAAAGAGAGAAAATTTCTACAATTAACGCGGAAATCACTTGTTCTACTAAAAAGTAGATCTCTGTATGCATTTATGGTATAGCGACTTGAAGCTAATAACCCCATTTGAAATGCATATTTGTCATCAACAGGTGGCTGATTTTGGGCTTGCAAAGTTAGCAATGGATGCAAATATACATGTCACAACTCGTGTCATGGGAAACTTTGGGTAAGTTACTGTACTCAAATATGTTTTGTCTTACTTAATCAAACGGTTGCCACCTTAAATATGGGTCATAGTATATAAGCTAAAATCCTTGATATGTATGCACTTGCAAAAACCTTAATGATCACTAATGATCATTTTCTTTAATCATAAAACCTAAGATCACAACAAATAATGACTGGTCTTATATCGTCTACAGAGGTCACACAAAAATATGCTTTGAGATGCATTATACGATAATACGGGACTAGGCAATCAATTTTAGCTAACATATCTTTATGTAGCATGATAATAAAAGTGAAACAAAGGTACCTATCAAACCTACGTCCCTTTCATTTTGTTGTCACGGAAAATATTTGAAAGGTCAAAATGTTATAGTTGAGACATAATTTGTAAGTTATAATACATATTATGTAGGGTGGTTATAAGGTAGGCAAACTGGAGTTAATCAAAAGATTCAGGAATCATTTGGAACACGTTTAAAGAACTTTAAGAACATAAATACTTAGCCATATCGAAACATTCTGGTGTTCCAAGTATTCCAATAGGAACGTGTCATAAGTATTTTCCAGCTCTTAATTCTACACTTTACTAGAACTAGATAGTAGCTTATGGTATGTTCAGATACGCCACTTTTTATGCCAAGTGAGTACCTGTATGTTTAGTTATTTGTTCTTATTTAAACCTTTTTTCCCTTGAACCATGCTGCTGTGATATCTTGGTAATGACATTGACATAGATGGAATATTAAATTAAGAAAATACTGTATCTAATACATATAAGGAATTGTTGACGTACCAGTCCAACTATCTCTATAGAATGCGAAGGTAATCAGAAGTGATCCTTTTGGGATATAAATATGGTTATGGTTGCTTCGTTTTAATTTGAAAAACAATACTTGGTATAGCTATTATTTAACTATTGTAAAAGTCGAATCTCGACAACCACCTCCTCCTAAACTAAGAGATTCTGTCTCAGATGGCGCGCTTCGTTGTTTGGACCACCTTTTAATCGATGTCATGTTCGTTTTTATTATTATTGTTGAAATGATAAGTGTGCCTCTTGGGTTGAAAAATATTATTTATATATACGTATATGGTTATACTTCTGAAAAAACTCTCTAACGCATCGTTGGTCTCTCCATCCCAAGCTTTAGAAGAGTTTCATCAAGGAGTCGTCACATGTTTTAAGGCCCTGCTTAACGATATATGTTCTGCTCCAACGCCTCTGGTCAATGCAAACACCTAAAAATTCATCCCTAGGCTTATAGATAATAGATACTCACAGTCATTCCCAGTAAACAAGCTAGACATCGAGGAATTTTTACTTGCGTTCTTTAGATCTTAGTCTGCAGCTGTTACTATCAGACAATGGTTGCCGCTTCTACTCAGAGTATATGATCGTTTAAAGTAACTTTCACTTGCTTTGTGCCAATATTTTAAGATAGAAGTTTAACCACATGCATGGAAAACTTACAAAAGTTTAACTTTTACTCAGATACATACATTTCCCCATGAGTAGTATACGAGCTGTAACTAGCATATTTTTTATACTAAAAGTGTGCATAAATATAAGATATTGATATTTAATAAACTATTATTTAGGTTTTATAAAAATATTTTCGTACGTGCAAATTATGAAAATGTTACTACACGGTCTTTTCGTACTTCACGACTTTTACCCAAACGAGAAATTTTAGATAGTTATGTTGGTAAGTCTGATGTGATTGTGGAGGCTGAGCTTGTGAGGAAATCTGTCGAGGCTTATGATTATAAAATGGATTACCAGAAGCTCCATGTATTTCTTTTATTTTTTAAAATCGTTGTAGTTCCTATTAAAATGTTACCTCAAAGAGAAGGTAAATGGTGATATTTTGAACAAGCATTATGAAGAAAGTGGAAGTGGTGATTCTGATGAGTGTTTTTCAGCGTTTGCAAGAGTTTTAGTCGTGTTCTTCATGCGGGTCAGAAGGTCTTGGT
Organism: Glebionis coronaria; assembly: GCA_025667525.1. NCBI lineage: Eukaryota > Viridiplantae > Streptophyta > Magnoliopsida > Asterales > Asteraceae > Glebionis > Glebionis coronaria. The sequence continues at coordinate 295,049,156 of CM046877.1, forward strand.
GTATTTGATGATGGGTGAAGGTTTAAAACCAGTAGCTAGCTACTTCTCGTGCTCGTATTATTATTGCTATCAACTTAAAGTTGTTGGCCGTTTTCAAGCATGCCATTTTAGGTTTCGCCGACTCTAAAAGTGGTTATTGATCCGTCTTATCCTGCTGATATGGCTGCACTTATCAAATTGCTACGCCTTCTAAACCGCACAGACCCATTTGTTGAGGTTAGTGTTTATGCTAAGGTGAATACGTTTAATTGTAAAATAATTTTATGGTGTAAATTATGTGGTTAATCATTTTATTGTAAAATAATATGCATTGATTTGTTTACCATAACTAAAGTTGTTACCTCGTTTTTTAACATTTTACTTGATGAGTTGCAAGAGGCTATGTATAAGGATTTAGACTTTAGAACCAAAAAAGCACCAATACATTCTACAGCTCCCCAACATATACACACTATTAAAACCAAGACAACCTTAATATAGACGTGACACATCCCCCTTCACCAGATCTTGCGACCGTCAAAGGTTGTTAGAGAATAAAAAATTGCTGGACAGCAACCTCACGGCTTTGCACGGAAACTGTGCTAGTAAACGTTATTGTACAAGTTTGTGTAGTTCCCTAATATTAAATTGCAGTGTTCTATGTTATGTTATTGCAACTATATTTGAAGTTCAAAGCCTTATCTGTTGGATCATACATGCTGCAGACAAACTTCTGAGCTTCCTATGCTATAGTTAGCTTTCAGACACTCTCGTTGTGCAAGAAGAGGGAGATTTAACTCCAGGATCAGGCCTGCCGAGTAGGTATGTGCATTTCTGCCATATTCTTTGTTATTTGACTTATAAATAAAGGTATCAAAATGGATGGGGTGGGTAACTGGTCAAAGCAGGTTCAAATCAAACGAGCTGGGTCGGGTTGACCCCCTTGTTGTTTTTATAGTAGCTTGTTCTCAACTCTGCTCCAACACCCGTGCATTTCTTATATCTTACAAACCTGAACCTACGCAATATTATTTAATTCTTTCCCAAGCTCGAATCTGAACACATAAACTTTAAAAACCTTATGTAAGTTTTGATTTTCTAAAGCCTCGTGCACTTTTATACACTCACTTACCTCTTTACTTAAAACTTGCGCCAGTTATGACCTTAAAAGTATGCGAAACATTCCCCAACCAAAACCAAGTACCCACACACCTTTTTTATGATTCAAAACCCGCGCATTAAAAAAATTCTTTGCGCACTTCCCTTTTTTTTTACGTCTACTGGTTTTTAGTACTCGGACCCGCACACCTTTTTGCTAATACACTATAATTGCTCAAGGTTTTAGTTTTTCGCGCCTGATTTGAAGAATCTGCGCCAAGTGGTTAATTTTCTGTTTTAGCATCTTTTTCTTTTACTCTTAAAAAAAAGCTATCTAAAAGCTTTTTAATCTAATTCTTTGACCAGAAAAGCTGTTTTGACCTATCAAGAAGAACTTTGACCTTGATAATCTGCGTATAAACAGTTTTGACAGTAAAATCAGCTTTTGTCACTAAAAGCAGTTGGTTTGACTAGATAAAAGCAACTTTGAATGTACAATTATGCTTTTTGACCTGTTTTAGATAGTATCAGCTTTTTGACCAATTATAGGCAATTTTAACTGTTAATAAGCAGTTTTAAGAAGATGAATTGTAACTAGATCTGAAAACTAAGTTCTGTACGCAGTAAGCACCTAAGTGACTGAACCGCCGAGCATTTAACGGACATCAGTGCTGAATCTGATTGAATTGAACGAATAAACAATCATTTTTATAATGCAGATGAATTTAGAAATTATTTAAACAGTTAAATAAGTTCTCGACAACTCTCTAGCTATTAGATTGATAAAATACACTTCATTAATATATTGCTTACTAGTTTCGTCAATTATCAATTTAACGCAAACCATATAAACCTAAATTTGCACAAATATGCTAAATATAATTACCCTTTCATGAAAATAAGTTGCAATGTTCCAATATTGTTTTTATAAGTTCTGCTTATTGATTGTCGTTCTGCTTTAATGAGAGGTAGCAGCTGCTAGTATATGGCATGTTGAATTTGTATTGTCTGAGTGCTTAATTTTTTCTTTCTAATGCGATTCTGAACATGCGTATTAAACTTCTGCCATCTGATATCAAATTATCCGTTGTGTATGTTTAGTTTGGATGGATGATATCAATGTAGGATATGAGCGTCTTGTGAGTTACAGGTATAACTATTCTCTTTAGCTTCAGTATACGACTTATGTGACTCAAATGTCTCAATATGTCATTCATAATTGTTGAGTTATTACTTGTTGCGTACTCCTTATGTGGAATTTGCTCCATTTTCATTTTGGATGTTTTGGCAAGTATTAGTATAATATGACATATTGTCTCATGTTTTCTTGTTAAGTTACTTTTTGCCTATTTTACTAATATTTAGATGTTGCTAAATTCATGTTTTTGTCGCTAGGATAAACGAGTTGGTAGTATTGGTTTAGATAATCAAACAATCAAACATTTCATGTGAATCACGTGCCAAATCAAAATCTTACTTTCTCTGGAGGAAGAAGTATAGTTTTTATGGCTTATTAGATTCATCCCCTTTGTGATCATCCAAAGAGTATTTTTGATGAAACGAATCATTAACTCCACTTGACCAAACTTAACATATTTTGTATCCTTTTGTTGATGTGAGCAGATCAAGAAGGTTAATGGCATTGAAACAAGCAACCTCGACTAGATGAAGACTTTAAAGAAGACAAAATTAAGGTTGGATTGGATGACGAGAGAGTAATCGTTTTGAATTATGAAAGAGCAAAAATTGCTACTTCACAAATCTTCAAACGATAGAATACCTTCTGCCATGTCCATTGATTTAGTAATCCAGATAGTGAAGCACCTCACGCAACCACTTCTGCATTAGATGAGTTTCATGTGCGTATTTAGTTTTAGGTTTAGATTTTTCTGCTGTTTAATTGGCCCATTGATAATTTTTGACAATATAAAACAGTAGATAGATGGCAAAGGTTTTGCTGAATGTGTACTGTAATAGGTTTAAGGTTTGCAACAGTTTTGTGTTGATTAGATATCTTGATTGTCTTGTATACATTTATGAAACTATTTTCTGTTGGATTATATTTATTGATCATTTACTAATATTGCAGCTATATAAGACACCAAGAACTTTAACGGACCCAAAGCTAGAACCATGCTTGAGCCAACTAATATAGTACTGCCAACTTCCTCGCATCCATCGCTAATCATCAACTAGCTCTAACTTATATAATCATCATTTCATCAAAGGAACTTATAATCATCAAAACAACTTCAATCAACAATCTACATACTAAACAACTACAAATTACCAATAAAGCGTAACATAACCCTAATTTTTGCATATAATGGATATCATATGAAAAGGGTGAGGAATGACAAAAGGTCTCATAGTAGCAACCGAGTAGTTCATACTCCGTCATAAGTGAAGATGCTTTTACTATACTCGTCACGGGTGAAAATAAAATATCTCAAATATTTACACGCGTGAAGATGCTTTGACTAAACTTTTCACGGGTGAAGAGAAAATATCTCAAATATTTCCATGCGTGAAGATGCTTTTACAAAACTCTTTACGCCTGAATAAAAATGTGAAGAAAAAATATCTCAAATATTTTCACGCTTGAAGACGGTTTTACTAAACTCTTCACGGTGAACAAAAAGTATCATACGCGTGAAGATGGTTTTACTAACTATTCGCCGGTGAAGAGAAAACATCTTAAACATTTTCATGCTTGAAGCATCTCAAACATTTTCATGCTTGAAGACATTTTTACTAAACTTTTCATGGGTGAAGAGAATATACCTCAAATATTTTCACGCGTGAAGATACTTTTACCAAACTCTTCATGGGTGAAGAGAAAATATCTCAAACATTTCACACGTGAAGATGCTTTTACTGAACTCTTCACGGGTGAAGAGAAAATATCTCAAATATTTTTACTAAACTCTTCACACGCGAAGATGTTTTTACTAAACTCTTCACGGTTTAAGAGAAAATTCTCAAATATTTTCACGTGTGAAGATGCTTTTACTAAAATCTTCACGCGTGAAGAAAATATATCTCAAATATTTTCACGCTTGATGAAGTTTATACTAAACTCTTCACGGTGAAGAAAAAATATCACAGGCGTGAAGATGCTTTTACTAAACTCTTCACCGGTGAAGAGAAAATACCTCAAATATTTTCATGCTTGAATACGTTTTTGCTAAACTTTTCATGGGTGAAGAGAAAATATCTCAAATATTTTCACGCGTGAAGATGATTTTACTAACCTCTTCATGGGTAAAGAGAAAATATCTCAAAGTTTCACACCATGAAGATGCTTTTACTAAACTCTTCACAGGTGGAGAGAAAATATCTCAAATAGTTTTACTAAACTTTTCACGCGTGAAGATGTTTTTACTAAACTCTTCACGGGTTAAGAGAAAATTCTCACATATATTCACGCGTGAATATGCTTTTACTAAACTCTTCAAGCGCGAAGATAGTATATCTCAAATATTTTCACGCTTGATGATGGTTTTACTAAACTCTTCATGGTGAAGAAAAAATATCACGCTGATTTTACTAAACTCTTCATTGGTGAAGAGAAAATATCTTAAATATTTTCATGCGTTAAGACCTTTTTACTAAACTTTCCATGGGTGAAGATAAATTACCTCAAATATTTTCATGTGCGAAAATGCTTTTACTAACCTGATAGGTGTGAAAACACCCATCTTTTTGCCACTTATTTCTTGCTAAAACAAGACCAAAACGCGTATTTAATATCACTTGTTTGGAATTATGCGTGGTTTTTGTCTTTATTGTGTTTTCAGAGTCAACCGGATGAATATTGAAGAAAACATGGGATTGCACGGGTTTTATGGAAGAAAAAGACTCAAGACGAAGTCTATTGTCCAAGAGATGCAAAATATTTGAAGTCACTGGGCCTATTTGAAGATTTATCGAAGAAAAGGACCAAAGACGGAAGATTTACATATGTCGAAGGAACTCAAGTCTATTAAACAAAAAATTAAAAGACGAGTTGAATTTAATCGTCGACAAATCCCGAATCAGAATCGAAAACGTCGACTTTTCTGAAAAGACGAGAAGACAAGAAGAAAGGGAGAAAGCCCACTCACCAACCAACCACTTGGCCTATAAAAGGAAATCACCCTCACACTTTTGGGACAAGTTTTTCTTTCCCAGTTTTCTTTCTTTTCTTCCGTAGAAAGCCAACACCATTAAGGTGTTGGTGATTTTTTCATTCTTGTTAAATCTTTAATTTTGTAAGTGTTTAATCTTTCCTTTTGTTTACTTTACATTAATCAATCAATATAATCTTTCCATTTCATCTTGTTCTTTGATTCAAAGTTTTAAAGTTCTTATTTAGTTGATTTTGATCTTCAAAAGTTAGTGGGTTTTGTGTTTTTAATGTTTTGATATGTTGTCTATGGTTAGTAAATGATTAGTGATTAGTTTTGTTTAAGTTTTGGTTAAAAACTTGCTTGATTTTGGCTTAAAATCGTATCCCCTGTTTTCTTTCTGTTACTGTTCTTCATTTCCCCAGAAATTCCGAATCAAGCACTGTTCATATTTTATTTCGTATCAAATTGGTTCATCCGGAATATTTTATATATTCCGGATCAGTTCCCTTCATTCGGAATATATATCATTCCGAGTCAAGCTCCTTCATCCGGAATATCCATTATTCCGGATCAACGTCCTTCATCCGGAATATTTCATTTATTCCGGATCAGAGCTCTTCGTTCGGAATATTCAAACTTTCCGGATCAACTCCTTCGTTCGGAATACTCCTATATTCTGGATCAGTCACTTTTTGTTAAACACTCCGAATCAACTCCTTCATCCGGAATATCCGTTATTCCGGATCAACTCATTATTCCGGATCAATCCTTTATTCCGCATGAAGCACTTATTCCGCATGAGCATTTATTCCGAATGAATTCATTATTCCGCATGAAGCTAGTATTCCGAATGAACCTAGTATTCCGCATGAGAGATTATTCCGCATGAAGCTTTTTGTCTGATTTATTCCGGATCAAGCCACATTCCGAATCAAGCATTTTTAAGGTTATTTAGTGTTAAAGTTTTATTTGAATTTAATTCAAGTTTTATTTTTATTAATTAATTGCTTCTAGTTTACTCTTAATTACCTTACGCATTTACCTTCTTAGTAACATAGAAAACCAAACCCCCTATTTGTCACCAAGAACAAATCATTCCACTTTTTGTTGTGATCAATTCGAGAAGATCCCGAGATTTAATCTGAACCCAAGCAAAAACCATTGTATCAAATGGCGCCGCTGCCGGCTCTTCTAGTTAAGATTAACAGTTTTTTGTGAGAACTTGGATTTTGGGACCCGTTCGCCGTGAACGTTACTTTTTCATAAAAATTTTCAAAAATCCTAAAAGAATATAAAAATTTTCAAAAATCCAAAAGAATAAAAAAACATAAAAACCAAAAATATTTCTTGTTTGCTTTGTTAGTTCTTTTGCAGGTGTATGCGCACTGGATCAACGTCTTATCAAGAGCCCGAGCCTCTCGAAGACTTAGACATGGCCGGTGTACACAACAACAATAACAATCCACCTCAAAACAACAACAATAACAATCCACCTCTAAACAACAATAATAACAACAATGAACCTCTACCGGACAATCGCCCGATGATTGAACTGTTACAAGCACATGTGGAGGGCAACAATGATCTAATTGTCATACCCGCGATTGCAGCCAACAACTTTGAGCTCAAATCCGGCTTTATTCAGATGGTCTCTGCTCAACCATTCTTGGGGCGTACCATTGATGATCCACATGACCACATCAAAAGGTTCCTACAACTCACGAATACGGTCAAATTCAATGGTGTTCCACAAGAGTAATCCGTTTACAACTTTTTCCCTTTTCTAAAGAGGGACAAGCCCGACATTGGCTTGCAAAGGAACCGCCACAAATTATTCTGACGTGGACGGATTTGGAGACCAAATTCATAAACTACTTTTTCCCACCCTCTCGTACTACCGCTTTGCGGAATGAAATTATCAATTTTGAACAAAAGTACGATGAGTCTTTTAGTGAATCTTGGGACCGTTTTAAAGACCTTTTGAGAAAGTGCCCACAACATGGTTTTACCAAAGTGCACCAAATTAATACTTTTTATAATGGTTTAAGCATGAATGACCAAGATTCACTAAATAGTGCCTCGGGGGGTAATATTTTGGTTAAGACTTCTAATGCCGCTTGGGATATAATTGAAAATAAGTCTCGTGTGCAAACCAAGAGTGTTCGGACCAATGCCGCTAGTGCTAGTACTAGTGATCACGACAAGCGACTTGACAAAATTACTACGCTTCTTGAATCGCTTGCTACCCAAACCGCTAGCAACACCAACAGCATCAACGCTAAAAACGCTCAAGTCAATGCTGTAAGCCAACCATGTGAAATATGCGGGGGTCCTCACTCTTACACCACTTGTACCACCACCCAAGACTACCCTTCTGAGAATGTTAATGCAGCATACGGTACCTATCCTCCGGCCGCTTATCAAGCTCGTCCTCAAGGAGACCGCAACTTGCTTAGCTACCGCTCAAACAACTTTCTGTCCCCACCCGGTTTTCCTCCTAACAACCCAAACCAACAACAAAACCTCAATCGCCCTCCTCAACAACAACCTCGTGCACCATACCAACCACCTCACAAACAACCATATCCACCTCAAAGAAACAACCAAGTTTACCAACAACCTGCTTATCAACCACCCGCCTACCATGCTCCTCCTCCCAACCAACCCACCGCATTACACCAAGATGTTGAAACCTACATGAGGACCAATGATGTGATCGTGGAAAATCTCCAGCGGGAAGTGCTCAACTTGAAAGCAGATATGGTTAAACAAGGAAACGATCTTCGAGCTGATATGAGAAACACTTTGGCAAGTCAAACGAATGACTTAAGGAACATGATGGCTGGTTTCTTCCAAGGTAATCAATCTTCTTCTTCGGGTACTCTTCCGAGTAACACCGTTGCGAATCCAAGAGGGGAGATGAAAGCAATCACCACTCTCAGTGGCAAAGGTACCAAGGAACCCGAGCTTCCTATACCTCCACCGGTGATTGTGACTAAGGAAAACGAGTCACCTGCTCCTATTCCTCATCTTGCTACTTCCCCTATTCATCCACCTCTTACTTCTACCCCTCCTCCACCCAAGGATGTGAGTGATCCTATTCTCCCAAAGACTTCATCTTCTTCCGATATACCTTATCCCTCAAGGTTGAGGAAAGAGAAGCTCAAAAGCAAGGACGATATTTGTAACACTCTCATTTTTCGTATCGGTACATCGGAAGGGTCTTTCAGAGTGTTACGGGATAGCACAATAACTCCAATCATAGACAACACATAAAAATGGTTGTACAAGGTTTAACAAACATTCATTCGATAAAAAGTTTCAAAAGCGTACAACAGGTCCCAAATTATACAGGTCATTAAGTTTACAAAACACAGATCGAATGAACCTTTTTAATATTAAGTGTGGGCCATCAGAGTCGATCTCCATCCGGATTACCTTCAAGCACCTGAGATAAAAACATGCAAAAATCATATCAGCGAATGCCGAGTGAATTCATAGAGTTTAATGAAAACCGTTATATAAAACAATCATTTACAATCATTTAAAATCAGAACACAAGTATAATATCGGAAGTAAGTCCTCATATTGCTAGTCAGGCAATATATATCAAGCATACATCTTAAACCGTCCATGAGACCGTAGTCTCTATATTACCATGATAGGTAATATATTCATCGTAATGGCGTCGTTATCGTTTATTATTTATGTTTTATAGCATACGATGTAGGATTATTATCAGCCGCATGACATTGTTACCTTACTGTGAAAACAGCGGGCCGCGAACCCGACAAACAATTTGCCCATGTAAGTTAGCGTGTCGTCACAAAAATCACGCTATGGAATCTTCTCATACATAAATTCGCTTACCAATCAATGTGGTACGACGGGGATCAACCGTCAAGGCGCGAACTGGGGTGATCGTCCCCAAATAGTACTATCAAATGCATAAGCGTCTACCAAATCCCGGTAGTTCACAATTCATGCTAATGGGACTTTAAGTGACATAACCTAACTACTAAAAATCCTTTTAGTCTCGAATATAGGGTCATAGCATCATTCGGGTCCATCTTATTAAGCATACAATCGGGACTACTTGTGTTCTATTTTTATAAAAATCTAGCATGTTATCTCCCTCGCGGGTTTACAAATCATTTTATAAAACATTTAAAAGAGTGCGAGGCTATGAACTCACGTTGTTAATGAAAGGCGGATTATCGGCTACGGGCGTGCTTCGGTCACGGAAACCTATATAAATAATAATCGGTCTTAGACTCGGTCCAATGACTTTTATCAAAATAACAATATACATATGATGAATTTTGTACATATGATGATCAAGTGGGTTTATACATCCTTGTTTACTCATTTTAGTGTTTACGTCTTGGTAACGTCTTACTAGTTCACTAGTTTTACCGATTTTACCTATTTTAATTCTATTAAGTCTTTTATAAGTTCTTTAACTTGTTTTTATCCATTTTATACTTATATTATCAGTATATATACTTTTTATGTTGGGCCCAAATGGGTTAAGCCCAATAAGTTCTTTTTACAAGTTTTCATCTTATTAAGTCCAATTATTAGTCCAATATGTTTAGTTAGCTCGTAAATGTCCGTAATTCTTATAGTTCGGGTTTTATCGGTTTTTACTTGTCTTAGTTATCTATACATCAGTATATGACTTTTATAAACTTTACATTAGACGGGTTTAGTCGTCTAAGTTTTATTTGGCGAAAAACGTTAATTTTACGGCGATAGCCGAAAAAGTCGTAAAAATCAAGTTTATAGTTTTTATTACTTATAAATATTATTTCACCACCATTTATATAATTTACCCATTTAATTAACCTTTTATACATTTATATAAATAAGTTTTATAAGTTAGTGGGTTTATATTTTTACATTTTATACATTATAATGTGAGTGCTTATTTCCAAAATCTGATTTTTAACTTCATGTTCACCATTTTTACCATATCTAGAGTTATATAATGACTTAGAAGCTCATTTTTGGATGACATGTTCTTCATATTATGTGCTACATTTAACTTAGCTATAGCTACTGCCCATTTTGAGTTTAACTTGCCTTAACAGTCCCTACAAAACTGCTTATTCAGATTATACCACCTAACTTGTTTTGATCATATCTCACTCATTATTTTGATTCCATTGCATGGCCAACTCTCACATGTGTATAACATCATCTACTTACTGTAAATGGATCAAACCATGCAATTGTATCAGTTCATCTTTTAGTTATCTACTGTTTTTATACAGCCAACTAAATAGTCAAGATTTTAGCTTCATTTCTTATAGTTATCATCATTTTTAAGCATATTTATCAACACTTGATCCCCACACAACATTTTTATCATCATATATACATCATATACATATACAAAATAAAAGAAAATACATTTGTTCTTTACAAAATAACAAGAGAAAAATGGAGAGGATGATCTTCTTTACCAATCCAAGTGGATTTCTTGTTTTAGGAAGACAAGAACTTGATGAACACAACAAGTATCTCCAAGACCATCAAATATCAAGAACATAGGTTGGAAAATCAGCCCTAGGACACAAGCAAATCACCTCCAAAGTTGTTAATATGGCCACCAAATGATCAAGGCTTCAAGAGAACACCTTAATAGGACTAGTAAACATGTGGTTTATGGCTAGAAAAGATCAAATGGGGTGTTTGTTGGCTTATTTGGGACGGCAAAGGGAGAGAGTTGAGAGAGTTTTTGGAGTGGATTGCATGTAAGAAATGATGGAAATGAAAACAATTTGCTAGTTTTGTGTTAGTGGAGAAAGTTGAAAGCTTAATGTGTAAGCTAGCTTACACTTGGTGTAAGTTAGCTAAACTTGATGCCACCTATGTGTTGTGGTGTCAAGTTAGCCGTCCCATATAGCTAGTGGGGTGGGACAAAGTGTTTTGTCCCATCTCACTAGTTTACGGGTATTTCTCGATTCTAGTTTTCTCGATTTGCGTGCCCTCGGGTCGTTTTACGAAAAACATTTTTATAAATTATGAATCACCGTCACAAAACGAATCCAATAAAAATTGTCTCATCAAAAACGGAGTTCAAAAACGTAAATACGTAATCCTAAGGTTTCCGGTTTAATCGTAAAAGACGCCAAATTATGCACGTAAGCCAAAATTTAAATACGTAAACTGTGAGTTCGTCAACCAACACAAAAATAAGTTTCAAAATATTATACGAGAAAATATTTTACTACCTGAAAATGTTAGATTTGTCACAATATTCAAGTTTCAAACTTTCTCAAAATGTTTAAACAATTGAATTTTAACATCTCCTTCGCTGAGGCTCTCGCTCACATGCCTAAATATGCGAAAATGTTCAAAGATCTTCTTAGCGACAAGGAGAAGCTTCTTGATATTGCTAATACCCAACTTAATGAGAATTGCTCTGCAGTGCTCTTAAGGAAATTGCCAACCAAGCTTGGTGATCCGGGTCGCTTCTTAATCCCTTGCAACTTCCCGGGAGTAGAGAAATGCATGGCCCTAGCCGATCTAGGTGCCAGTATTAACTTAATGCCCTTAAGCGTTTGGAAGCAATTATCTCTCCATGCGCTAGTCCCCACCAAAATGACTTTGGAATTAGCTAACCGTACGGTTGCTTATCTAGTGGGGATAGCCGAAGACGTTTTTGTAGGAGTCGACAAATTCACTTTTCCTGCCGATTTCGTCGTGGTCGACTACGATATGGACCCTCGTGTGCCATTGATCGTCGGACTTCCATTCCTGAGGACCGGTCGCACTCTCATCGATGTAGAAGCGGGTGAGCTTATCATGAGAGTGGGTGACGATAAAATCGTCTTCAACATGGGAAAGCTTTCTAAACAGCCTTATTCATACGAGAGTGTTAGTTGTATTGACGTTCTTGATGAGGCTTGTGAAGAACACTTCAAAGATGCTTGTAAAAGTATTCCTACCTCTCTTTCCAATGTTTTGACCGTTTCCTCTATTGATTCATCACTATCTCTATTTGGAGAAAGTGATTTCCTTTGGAAAGATTTGGAAGCCACCATGGGAGATGTGAACTTAGAACATGACGATTCTCCCACCGATTGGGATGAAGACATTCGTCTCATTGCGAACCTTCTCAAAGAAGACAATATTTCTCCACCATCTCCCAAGGCTATTGCTATCGATGCACCGACTTTGAATACGCCTCCCATCGAAAATCCTCCGGATTTAGACTTTAAGGAGTTGCCTCCCCATCTCGAGTACGTGTTCCTTGAAGAAAAGAAGAAGTCGCCCGTCATCATCGCGAAGGACTTGAAAGAAGAAGAAAAATCTCGCCTCATCGCCGTGCTTAAAGATCATAAGAAGGCAATTGCTTGGAAAATTTCCGATATCCGCGGAATTGATCCAAACTTTTGTACTCACAAGATTCTCAAGGAAGATGACTTTAAACCTGCAATCCAGAGCCAAAGAAGGGCCAATCCTCGCATTCATGACGACATCAAACAAGAGGTTATCAAACTTCTAGATGCCGACTTGATTTACCCTATTTCGGATTCGCCATGGGTAAGTCCCGTCCATTGTGTGCCCAAGAAGGGCGGAATAACCGTTGTTCCCAATGAACACAACGAGTTGATTCCCACTCGTCTCGTTACTGGGTGGAGAGTTTGTATCGACTATCGCAAGCTCAATGATGCCACGAGAAAAGATCATTTTCCTCTTCCTTTCATGGATCACATGCTCGAGCGTCTAGCGGGTAATGACTATTACTGCTTTTTAGACGGTTTCTCCGGGTATTTTCAAATTCCCATCGATCCCAAAGACCAAGAAAAGACCACATTCACTTGTCCCTACGGAACATTTGCTTACAAACGCATGCCTTTCGGTTTATGCAATGCTCCTGGGACATTCCAAAGGTGTATGATGGCTATATTCCATGACATGGTTGAAGAAACTATGGAAGTATTCATGGATGATTTCTCGGTTTATGGTGATTCATTCTCTACTTGCCTTGCCAATTTAGAACGTATGCTTAAGCGGTGTGAAGACACTCGCCTTGTTCTTAATTGGGAAAAATGCCATTTCATGGTAAAAGAGGGCATCGTGCTAGGACACAAAATCTCCAAAGCCGGTCTTGAAGTGGACCGTGCTAAAGTCGATGTTATTTCTAAATTGCCTCCACCTTCAACCGTGAAGGGTGTGAGAAGTTTCCTGGGTCATGCGGGCTTCTACCGTCGCTTTATCAAAGATTTTTCTAAAATCCCTCGCCCGATGACCCACCTCTTGGAGAAAGATACTCCTTTTATCTTTTCCAACGAGTGTATTGAAGCCTTCAACTTGCTTAAGGATAAGCTAACTAAGGCACCGGTCTTGGTTACCCCTAATGAGGAGCTGCCTTTCGAGTTGATGTGCGATGCTAGCGACTTTGCTATTGGTGCGGTTTTGGGCCAAAGAGTGAACAAACACTTCCAACCGATCCATTACGCTAGCAAGACAATGACGGGGGCTCAATTGCATTACACGACAACCGAAAAAGAGCTTTTAGCTATTGTCTATGCCTTTGAAAAGTTTTGCCCCTATCTTGTCCTTTCCACCACAATCGTTTATACCGATCATTCCGCGTTGAAGTACTTGTTAACTAAACAAGATTCCAAACCAAGACTTCTTCGCTGGGTTTTGCTACTCCAAGAATTTAAAATCGAAATTCGTGATAAGAAGGGAGCTGAAAAGCTAGCCGCGGATCATCTCAGTAGACTTGAGGATCCTTATCAAGGGGATCATCCGAACAAAGAGATCAATGACTCTTTTCCCCTGGAGACCTTAATGTCTATCAACTCGACTTCTGATGAAACCCCGTGGTTTGCGGACATTGCAAACTACTTGGCGGGTGGAATTCTCGTTGACGGGTTAACATCCCAACAAAAGAAGAAGTTCTTCAAAGACATTAAGACTTACTTTTGGGATGACCCGTATCTATTCAAACAATGTGCTGATTTGATTATTCGCCGATGTGTTGATGGACCGGCAGCTTTAGAAATCCTTGACGCTTGCCACAAAGGACCCACCGGTGGTCACTTTGGTCCCAACTACACCGCCAAAAAAGTGTTTGACTCGGGATTTTATTGGCCCACCATTTATCGTGATGCTCACGAGATGGTTAAACATTGTGATGCTTGCCAAAAACAAGGCAAGATCACACATAAAGATGAGATGCCTCAGAATTTCATTCAAGAGTGTGAAGTCTTTGATGTTTGGGGTATCGACTTTATGGGGCCATTCCCTTCATCTAAAGGAAACAAATACATCCTTGTAGCCGTTGACTACGTTTCCAAATGGGTTGAAGCTAAAGCTTTACCCACTAATGATGCAAGGGTGGTTTGTAACTTTTTGAAGTCGCTGTTCGCTAGATTCGGTGTGCCTCGTGCCATTATTAGTGATCGCGGGACTCATTTTTGCAATGATCAATTTGCTAGAGTCATGGCTAAGTATGGTGTAAATCATCGTCTTTCCACCGCCTACCACCCACAAACTAATGGCCAGGCTGAAATCTCTAACCGAGGATTAAAGTGAATTCTTGAACGAACCGTGGGAGAGCATCGTGCCTCATGGGCCGATAAACTTGACGATGCTCTGTGGGCTTTTCGTACCGCATACAAGACTCCGATTGGTTGTACACCATATCGTCTCGTGTACGGGAAAGCATGCCACCTCCCCATTGAGTTGGAGCACAAGGCTTACTGGGCCTTGAAGTGGGCTAATTTCGATATCAACAAAGCCGGTGACCTATGCAAGATCCAACTCAATGAGCTGAATGAACTCCGGAATGAGGCTTATGGAAATTCTTTGATCTATAAGGAAAGGACTAAGCTCATTCACGACTCTAAGATTAAGAACCGAGAGTTCCAAGTTGGAGACAAAGTTTTACTCTTTAACTCTCGGTTGAAAATCTTTTCGGGCAAGCTGAAATCTCGTTGGTCCGGCCCATTCACCATTGCCCAAATTTTTCCATATGGTACTCTCGAGCTCGCTCAACCTAATGGACCTAATTTTAAGGTGAATGGCCAACGAGTGAAGTTGTACTTTGGTGAGGACATCTCTTATGAGATGATTCCATCCCTCACCACGTTTCCCATGAACTAATTTTGGGTCGAGTCAGGCTCGTGACTCGTTTATAAAAAACAAGCGCTCCTCGGGAGGCAACCCGAGTATCTATCCTTTTCCGTTTTAACCTCCTAAGTGTAGGGGGACCTCTATAGGTTATTTGTGTTTGTGTGGTGATGTGATTACAAGGATAAATGCACTCTTGGAACCTCTGAAGAACCGTGCTTCCGTGTTATCCGAAATCCGGTTCTATCTCTCAACTATAGTGATTCAATTTTCTTCATACTCATATTTGAAATTGATCACTTTAGTCGTCTCTTCCTTAACTTGATTTAACCAACGTGCACAATGTCATAAGTGTAGGGGAGACTTTTCCCACATGCTTAAACATTGAGGACAATGTTTATCTTAAGTGTAGGGGGACTTCTATCGAAGTTTTAAGTGGACTTTTCCATGAAAATGCCTTCATTTAACCAGAAAATCACCTTTTTCAACATTTTTCAAATTTTTATTAACTTTGGCCATTTAGTCGTAATTTTTAAATTTTTATCGTTGCTCTCATATGTATATATCCCGCAATAAAGTAAAAAATATTAATAAAGTGGTGTAGCTAGTTTTGAAATCTTTGACATATTAGGCCCGTTGCGATTATTTTGACTCAACCCGAATAGACTTATCCAAGTTTATTCTAGCAAGTATCCTTAACCATGTAGACCTTAATTGGTTTATTAGGCTAAGCATCCACGAGTCTCATTACTTGAGATTTTAAATTGTGGAGGACAAGAAATGATAGAGTCAATTATAAGTCGGTATTCTTACACAAGCTCACTTGGTGTAATTATTTGCCTATTCTCCCATCACTTGCTAATAACTTATCTGTAATAAGTAAGGTCGTATGATTTGAAAAGTTACTTAGCTTCTAGCCCAAGATCGTTTAAAAGTTGCTCGGTAATGATAAGAGTTCATAGCCAAGGCATAACATATGAAGCGGGGTGCGAAGATTGGCGAGTCCGAAAAGGCCCTAACAAGGCATGAGGATTCAATTTTATTGCTGAAGATCCAAAGTGATGTGAAAAGCATTATTCCCAAAATCAATATTAAGGATCAAGACTCACGATGAAAAGTAATCAACTCCCATAAAGATCATGGAGAAGTCTATCTGAAAATACCCTAACAAGGTATGAGGATAAATAGATCCAAGTTCGAAAAGGAGGCAGATCGTTGTATCTCAAAATCCCAATTAGCGATTGAAGAAATAATCATGAAGTCGTGGTCAACAAAGTTGGAGTACCCCTCAAAAGTCTCCAAGTGAAGAAACTCTATTAACGAAGAGAAGACCATTATCTCAAGAACGTCTCTCAAGATATGAAGTATGAAGTACATGCCAAATATCGGCCCGAGAAAGGTCTCAAATCGCGAAGCGAGTTATGCCAAGATATGAACTTTTTGATATCCCGAGAAGCAGTTTTAAGAGATTTTGTCCTTTAGCTAACTATTGATCAAATCGTCCTACTTTGCTTTCAGCCTAAATAAACTATCGCAATAAGTCCAAAAATGCATCTTCATGATCATTCTAAGACGAAAATAAAATATAAGAGATACAACTAGGAATAAGGGAGTTTAAGCATATAATTAAGCCATGTGTGTAAGTGTTTGATTTGCTAACTTATAATAACAATGATCTCGTTTTTAAGCTTAGTTTGGGGAACGTGAAACTTGAGGGTGATAAATCTTTGCAACACCAAAGCCCAAATGTAAGTCCTTGATCTCTTTGCAAGTTATTTCCATGTAGCTATTTTCAAGTGAAAATGGTTTTCTATCCTTTTACTTTAAAGTTTTAATTTCTCTTAGTACTTTAATTTTTGTTTAGTAGTATTTTAAGGCCAAGGTTAATTGATTATGAGAAAAGTGTAAAGATTGCTTTATCACTAAGCATTACATGAGGGCATGGCAATGGTTAAGTGTAGGGGATTTGATAGGTGTGAAAACACCCATCCTTTTGCCACTTATTTCTTGCTAAAACAAGACCAAAACGCGTATTTAATATCACTTGTTTGGAATTATGCGTGTTTTTTTTGTGTTTATTGTGTTTTCAGAGTCAACCGGATGAATATTGAAGAAAACATGGGATTGCACGGGTTTTATGGAAGAAAAAGACTTAAGACGAAGTCTATTGTCCAAGAGATGCAAAAGATTTGAAGTCACTGGGCCTATTTGAAGATTTATCGAAGAAAAGGACCAAAGACGGAAGATTTACATATGTCGAAGGAACTCAAGTCTATTAAACGAAGAAATTAAAAGACGAGTTGAATTTAATCGTCGACAAATCCTGAATCAGAATCGAAAACGTCGACTTTTCTGAAAAGACGAGAATACAAGAAGAAAGGGAGAAAGCCCACCCACCAACCAACCACTTGGCCTATAAAAGGAAATCATCCTCACACTTTTGGGACAAGTTTTTCTTTCCCAGTTTTCTTTCTTTTCTTCCGTAGAAAGCCAACACCATTAAAGGTGTTGGTGATTTTTTCATTCTTGTTAAATCTTTAATTTTGTAAGTGTTTAATCTTTCCTTTTGTTTACTTTACATTAATCAATCAATATAATCTTTCCATTTCATCTTGTTCATCTTGTTCTTTGATTCAAAGTTTTAAAGTTCTTATTTAGTTTATTCTGATCTTCAAAAGTTAGTGGGTTTTGTGTTTTTAATGTTTTGATATGTTGTCTATGGTTAGTAAATGATTAGTGATTAGTTTTGTTTAAGTTTTGGTTAAAAACTTGGTTGATTTTGGCTTAAAATCGTATCCCCTGTTTTCTTTCTGTTACTGTTCTTCATTTCCCCAGAAATTCTGAATCAAGCACTGTTCATATTTTATTCCGTATCAAATTGGTTCATCCGGAATATTTTATATATTCTGGATCAGTTCCCTTCATTCGGAATATTTATTATTCCGAGTCAAGCTCCTTCATCCGGAATATCCATTATTCCGGATCAACGTCCTTCATCTGGAATATTTCATTTATTCCGGATCAGAGCTCTTCGTTCGGAATATTCAAACATTCCGGATCAACTCCTTCGTTCAGAATACTCCTATATTCCGGATCAGTCACTTTTTGTTAAACATTCCGAATCAACTCCTTCATCCAGAATATCCGTTATTCCGGATCAACTCATTATTCCGGATCAATCCTTTATTCCGCATGAAGCACTTATTCCGCATGAGCATTTATTCCGAATGAATTCATTATTCCGCATGAAGCTAGTATTCCGAATGAACCTAGTATTCCGCATGAGAGATTATTCCGCATGAAGCTTTTTGTCTGATTTATTCCGGATCAAGCCACATTCCGAATCAAGCATTTTTAAGGTTATTTACTGTTAAAGTTTTATTTAAATTTAATTCAAGTTTTATTTTTATTAATTAATTGCTTCTAGTTTACTCTTAATTACCTTACGCATTTACCTTCTTAGTAACATAGAAAACCAAACCCCCTATTTGTCACCAAGAACAAATCATTCCACTTTTAGCTGTGATCAATTCGAGAAGATTCCGAGATTTAATCTGAACCCAAGCAAAAATCATTGTATCATAACCTCTTTATGGGTAAAGAGAAAATATCTCAAAAATTCCACACGTGAAGATGCTTTTACTAAACTCTTCATGGGTGAATAGAATATATCTCAAATATTTTTACTAAACTCTTCACGCGTGAAGATGCTTTTACTAAACTCTTCATGGGCGAATAAATTCTACTAAACTGTTAGCCCTATATTTAATATAGTCGAACAAGAATGTAATAGGTCATCTTTGTCGTTATTGGTCTTGTATAGTAATAGGTTAGTCGGGAAAAACGGGCTTGGACTTTAAGCTAATATTGTCTTTGTTAGGGGCTATATGCCCAAGTGAATGCCAAGCCTGGCCCAAGATGAAGCCCACAAAGGCCTTAGAGCCGTGGCATATATAACCCTCTTCCACATGTGGAAGAGGGTGTTGGTTCATTTCATAAAACACCTAGTTTTAGTGTAAACCTTCCACTTCTCTCTCTACTCTCTCTCTCTACTTTTCTACTATTTCTCTCTCTAAATCTTGTGTTATGGATTGAATGGCAACAACATTTGGTATCAAGAGCCTATAATGGATAGGTGATTGAAGATTCGTGTGTTATGTTCTTGATTTTTCGTGCCTATCTTGCTCTAAAAGTCACGTACCAAAATCTTTTTGCTGTTTTTATGGTTCATTCTTGATAAAAATCATCCACTTACTATTGGTAGTGATTTGGTATTGTTATCTTGGTTAAAAGCACAAAATTCTTGGGTGCTTGATTCATTTTTAGGCTAAAAATCACGAATTTGTTGTGTTCTAGTACTATCCGAGAAAAAAGGGGTATTTTTGATTCCTTGGTACGATCTGTGTATTGCGATTGCATAAACCTGGGGTTTCTACTTGCGATCCAATATCACGATCACTGGTTACGATCCAGAGTGCGATCACTCACTGTGATCCAAGGGTACGATCACTCACTACGATCCATAGTACGATCACTCACTGCGATCACCCACTACGATCTGGAGTGCGATCACTCACTACGATCAAGGAGTTCGATCATAGGCTACGATCACTCGTTGCGATCACTGACTACGATCCAACGTTACGATCTGAGTACGATCTAGTGACTACGATCCACAAGTACGATCAAGGACTGCGATCTAAAAGTACGATCTAAGAGTACGATCAAGGACTACGATTTGAGTACGATCTAAGAGTACGATCACAGACTACGATCTGAGTACGATCTAAGAGTGCGATGGGTATTGCGATGGACATCAAAATTTTGTTTGAGTACTTATTAGACTTAGCCACTATCTAGACTAGTCTCGGAACATAGATTACACGAAGATTAAAAAAAAAAGAGTTAAAAATTTTAGGTCAAGTAAATTCAAATTTTTTCCCTACTAGTTTTTGGCTATTTCTAACTCAATTTCAAAATTTGGCAATTCAAAATTTTTCGGCTTACCGTTTTGTCGGACTGAGGAATTTATTGTCAGACTGAAGATTCTCGGAACTCTACGAAATTTAAACCACACCTCATCACAACAAATCCACTAAGATCTGCAATTCATTCACAAGTATTCACCATGTCTAACAACAACATCAACATTGCAACTGCTAATCAAATTCGTTTGAAACAAGGTGGCAACGGTAATCCACCTGTGCTCACTGCCGGTTGTTACTTTCAATGGAGATCTCGTTTTCTCAGATTTCTCGACGGAAAAGAAAACCGAACTGCTCTTCGTCACTGCCTTGAGAATCCACCTCCAGTTTTTGAATTCAGACCAATTACCACACAAGCAGAGGATGGTACTTCATCAACTATACGAGCTATGGAGGATTTTGACACATGTTCTGCTGAGAAAAAGAAACTCCTCCAAGCTGAAGCTGATGCTGTAAACTTCATACTCACTGGAATTGATAACGATATCTATTCCACAGTTGATGCATGTCCTAATGCTATGGAAATGTGGAATGCAATTCATCGAGTGAAGCAAGGTGAGTCGATCAATGTTCAAGATCTCGAGACTAATCTACTTTGGGAGTTTGGAAAATTCACATCTGAAGATGGTGAATCCATTGACTCATATTACCCGAGATTCTACAAAATGATGAATGAGCTTGTTAGAAATCAGTGCACCATCTCCAATCATCATGCCAATGTTCAGTTTCTACTTCAACTCAAACCGGAATGGCAAAGGTTTGTGACCTTGGTTAAACAAAGGGAAGATATCAAGACCATCTCCTATCACAAACTTTATGATATCTTGAAACAACATTAGAATGAAGTGAATGAACTAAGGGCTGAAAAGGCAGAACGGTCTGCAAATTCTATTGCTTTTGTGGCTGCTACTTCAACAAAACCCGTTCCCCGTCAACAACTACCTAATCATTCCTTAAAGTCATCAAGCTCATCCACCAAACATCTAGCTATTGATAAACACAAAGCAAAAGCAATTGTCCCCACTCCACCTCCAAAGTATGACACCGAGTCAGATGGAGACAGTGATGATGAACAAACTTCAAGGGACAAGAAGATTGAGGAACTCATGTCTTTACTCACCACAACTTATAAGAAGATCTACAAACCTACCAACAACAACCTCAGATCATCATCCAATGCTAGATATAAGGAAGTTGATCATGCACCTAGGTATGATCGTGATGCTAGGTATGATAATCAGAGATTGCTGAATCAAGTTGGGGCTAGAGATACTGTAGGCACTCCGGTTGTGCAGAAGACTGGGATTCAATGCTTCAACTGCAAGGGATTTGGGCACATGGCTAGGGAATGCAAGAAGCCAAAACGGGTTAAGGATTCGGGATATCACAAGGAAAAGATGCTGCTGTGTAAGAAAGAAGAAGCAGGAATTCCACTCACAGTAGATGAAGTTGACAGGCGTGATGACACTGATGATGAAGCCGATGATCAAGAGTTGGAGGCACATTATGTGTACATGGCAATGATTCAAGAAGTGATCCCAGAGACTGATGATACTTCTGGACCTATCTATGATTCTGAGCCACTTGAAAAGGTACCATCACATGATAACTATAATGTGTTTGCTAATGAACGACGTCATCCTGAGCAACCCGAAAGCATCAATGACACATATGTAATGGACACGGAGGATAGCAATATCTCTACGGATTCACAGCATATGTGTAATGATGACGAAAAAGCTGTTCAGGATACTGACTCGGATGAGGACCGTGATTTGCTTGCGTCTATTATTGATTCTTTAAAACATGAAATTGAGGAAAACAAAGAGGCTAATAAACGTTTAAAGCAAGCAAACACATCCTTAGCCGAGGAGATAGACAGGCTTAAAGAGTGTGATTATGTAAAAGAAGCTGATCGACGGGTTGCGATAGCTAATGGTTTGGTATATGAACGTAAGGTGCTCAATGAACAATATTGTTCTGAAGTAACACACGAAATTCATATGTCAAAACAAAAGATATTGGACCTTGAAGAACAACTGCTGCTACATAAACTCCAAATTACTGAATTAGAGTCGGTTAACAAAGAACAAACTGAGCTTTATAAAACTCGTGAAGAAAAGGATATTGAAAAAATTCTTGCTTTGGAAAAGAGAGTCGACACGTTAAACAACATTGTTTACAAAACGGGCAGTCTATTCAAACTATGAATATGCTCAATAGAAATATGAAAACGAGTTTTGTCAAGCCTGAATATCTCAAGAAAGTTCAAAGTACCAAGCCTGCTCTTTATGATATCAGTTGTTATGTTGATAATCTTGCTCTTATGCTTTCCCCTGACTGCGACGAAATCATTCGTCAACAAGAAGAAAGTCGATCAAACTTAAGTGATTCAATAAACCTTTCTGATTCTGATAATTATATTAAGTTTGTTCCTCAAAAAGAACTTACCAAAGAACAAAAGATGTACAATAGTGTTCCACCACCAAGTGATGAACCCCAAAAGAAAGTTTCTTTAAAAAGGAGTTTCAAAAAGCAATCAATTTTGTTAGAAAAACAAATTTCGGATGAAAAACGTAAATGGGATGAGAAAAGCAAAAGTGTTCAGCAATTTGAGTTTATAAAACAAGGGGTTTTAAATTTGTACAATGGTGTCGTCGACTATGAAAAAGTTTCTAGGGATACCATTTGGAATATTAAACCTAACCCACAAGTAGAAGTCGTCATTCAACAATGCATTGTTCCAACAATTGATGATCTTTCAAAAAATGTGGAAATGTTTTATAATGCTCTCACTGAGGAAATGTTAACTGATTTAAGTTATGTTAAATCTCTTGAAGATGAAGTTGATTTTCTTCAAACTAAATTAAAAACACAAGAACACCAACTTTCTAACGAAATTGATCGACTTTATAAGGAATACTTTTATGCTGACCATATGAATGCTATTCTTGGTATGTATACCGATCTTGATCAATATTGTCATGTAGCATGTCTAGTGTCAGAATCGGACGAGAAATGTCGCAATCTTGAAGTAGAGCTTTCAAAACAAATTCAGTCATATAACAAACTTTCGAAAAGTTTTTCTCAATTTGAGAAACACTCCATTTCTCTTGAACTTGCTTTACAAAAAGGTGAAAAATCTCATAATCATAAAAAGTGTCAAGAAATGTCAACTTCTTCGTTTCGTCTACTAAATGAAAAAGATTTCGAAATAAATGATTTGAAAGCTCAGCTAAAAGAAAGGGACATAGCCATAAGTGAGTTACAGAAACTCATTGAGAAAATGAAAGGAAAGTCTGCTTTGGGTAAACCATCCGCCGTTCGTCAATCGAATGCGGTTAAATGCCCTAAATCATCTATTTTGGGACAATCCCCACAGACTTCGCCTAAGATAGGAAATGATAAGAGTAGCAATGTGATAGCACCTGGAATGTATAAGATGAACACTAAGCCCACTCAAACTGGAACATCGCGGTTACCTGAGAATATTAGGAAAACTAATCAACGTGTGTCTTCTTCTACAGGAGTAATCCCCACTACTAGCGTTAACGGACCACAACTTAAGAGCAATAGAATTCAAGATAAGGTCATGCCTAACAATAGTCAAGGAAAGAAGTTGGAAGTAGAAGACCACCGTAGGAACTTTAAGTTTTCTAAGAATAAAACGTCTGTAACTGCATGTAATGACAGTTTAACTGCTAAGACCTCGAATGTTGAATTTGTTTGTGTTGAATGTGGAAAATGTGTTCGTACTTTCAATCATGATGTGTAACACTCTCATTTTTCGTATCGGTACAGCGGAAGGGTCTTTCAGAGTGTTACGGGATAGCACAATAACTCCAATCATAGACAACACATAAAAATGGTTGTACAAGGTTTAACAAACATTCATTCGATAAAAAGTTTAAAAGCGTACAACAGGTCCCAAATTATACAGGTCATTTAGTTTACAAAACATAGATCGAATGAACATTTTTAATATTAAGTGTGGGCCATCAGAGTCGATCTCCATCCGGATTACCTTCAAGCACCTGAGATAAAAACATGCAAAAATCATATCAGCGAATGCCGAGTGAATTCATAGAGTTTAATGAAAACCGTTATATAAAAACAATCATTTACAATCATTTAAAATCAGAACACAAGTATAATATCGGAAGTAAGTCCTTATATTGCTAGTCAGGCAATATATATCAAGCGTACATCTGAAACCGTCCATGAGACCGTAGTCTCTATATTACCATGATAAGTAATATATTCATCGTTAATAGCGTCGTTATTATGTATAGGATATATTTTTATTTGGATTAGGATTATTATTAGCCGCATGACATTGTTACCTTACTGTGAAAACAGCGGGCCGCGAACCCGACAAACAATTTGCCCATCTAAGTTAGCGTGTCGTCACAAAAATCACGCTATGTAGTCTTCTCATACATAAATTCGCTTACCAATCAATGTGGTACGACGGGGATCAACCGTCAAGGCGCGAACTGGGGTGATCGTCCCCAAATAGTACTATCAAATGCATAAGCGTCTACCAAATCCCGGTAGTTCACAATTCATGCTAATGGGACTTTAAGTGACATAACCTAACTACTAATAATCCTTTTAGTCTCGTTTATAGGGTCATAGCATCATTCGGGTCCATCTCATTTAGCATACAATCGGGACTACTTGTGTTCTATTTTTATAAAAATCTAGCATGTTATCTCCCTCGCGGGTTTACAAATCATTTTATAAAACATTTAAAAGAGTGCGAGGCTATGAACTCACGTTGTTAATGAAAGGCGGATTATCGGCTACGGGCGTGCTTCGGTCACGGAAAACTATATAAATAATAATCGGTCTTAGACTCGGTCCAATGACTTTTATCAAAATAACAATATACATATGATGATTTTGTACATATGATGATGATCAAGTGGGTTTATATATCCTTGTTTACTCATTTTAGTGTTTACGTTTTGGTAACGTTTTACTAGTTCACTAGTTTTACCGATTTTACCTATTTTAAGTCCATTAAGCCTTGTATAAGTTCTTTAACTTGTTTTTATCCATTTTATACCTATATGATCAGTATATATACTTTTCATGTTGGGCCCAAATGGGTTAAGCCCAATAAGCTCTTTTTATAAGTTTTTATCTTATTAAGTCCAATTATTAGTCTAATGTGTTTAGTTAGCTAGTAAATGTCCGTAATTCTTATAGTTCGGGTTTTATCGGTTTTTACTTGACTTAGTTATCTATACATCAGTATATGACTTTTATAAACTTTACATTAGACGGGTTTGGTCGTCTAAGTTTTATTTGGCGAAAAACGTTAATTTTACGGCGATAGCCGAAAAAGTTGTAAAAATCAAGTTTATAGTTTTTATTACTTATAAATATTATTTTTACCACCATTTATATAATTTACCCATTTAATTAATCTTTTATACATTTATATAAATAAGTTTTATTAGTTAGTGGGTTTATATTTTTACATTTTATACATTATAATGTGAGTGCTTATATAATAATAATAAACATTATTTCCAAAAATCTGATTTTTAACTTCATGTTCACCATTTTTACCATATCTAGAGTTCTATAATGACTTAGAAGCTCATTTTTGGATGACAAGTTCTTCATAATATGTGATACATATAACTTAGTTATAGCTACTGCCCATTTTGAGTTTAACTTGCCTTAACAGTCCCTACAAAACTGCTTATTCAGATTACACCACCTAACTTGTTTCTATCATATCTCACTCATTATTTTGATTCCATTGCATGGCCAACTCTCACATGTGTATAAAATCATCTACTTACTGTAAATGGATCAAACCAGGCAATTTTATCAGTTCATCTTTTAGTTATCTACTGTTTTTATACAGCCAACTAATTAGTCAAGATTTTAGCTTCATTTCTTATAGTTATCATCATTTTTAAGCATATTTATCAACACTTGATCCCCACACAACATTTTTATCATCATATATACATCATATACATATACAAAATGAAAGAAAGTACATTTGTTCTTTACAAAATAATAAAAGAAAAATGGAGAGGATGATCTTCTTTACCAATCCAAGTGGATTTCTTGTTTTAGGAAGACAAGAACTTGATGAACACAACAAGTATCTCCAAGACCATCAAATATCAAGAACATAGGTTGGAAAATCAGCCCTAGGACACAAGAAAATCACCTCCAAAGTTGTTAATATGGCCACCAAATGATCAAGGCTTCAAGAGAACACCTTAATAGGACTAGTAAACATGTGGTTTATGGCTAGAAAAGATCAAAGATGGTGTTTGTTGGCTTATTTGGGACGGCACAAGGAGAGGGTTGAGAGAGTTTTGGTGTTGAGTTGCATGTGAGAAATGGTGTAAATGAAACAAGTTGCTAGTTTTGTGGTAAAGTGGTAAAGGTTAGCTTAATGTGTAAGCATATGCTTACACTTGTTGTAAGCTACTTAACTTGATGCCACATTGGTGTTGTGGTGTCAAGTGTAGCCGTCCCATATTGCTAGTGGGATGGGACAAAGTGTTTTGTCCCATCTCACTAGTTTATGGGTATTTCTCGATTCTAGTTTTCTCGATTTGCGTGCCCTCGGGTCGTTTTACGAAAAACGTTTTTATAAATTATGAATCACCGTCACAAAACGAATCCAATAAAAATTGTCTCATCAAAAACGGAGTTCAAAAACGTAAATACGTAATCCTAAGGTTTCCGATTTAGTCGTAAAAGACGCCAAATTATGCACGTAAGCCCAAATTTAAATCCGTAAATTGTGAGTTCGTCAACCAACACAAAAATAAGTTTCAAAATATTATACGAGAAAATATTTCACCACCTGAAAATGTTAGATTTGTCACAGCTTTTCCTCCTAAAAGGGATCAACGTCCTCGTGATCCATTTCATTTGGATGTCCGTTTCTCATTGAAATCAAAGAGGTGCGGATATTTCTTCCACATTTCATCCTCTCGTTCCCAAGTATACTCCGGTCCATGCTTTGAATTCCATCGGATTTTGACAATAGGTATCCGACTTTGTTTCAGTTGCTTTACCTCACGGTCCATAACTTCTACAGGCTCTTCGATAAAATGCAACTTCCCATCTATTCGAACCTTACCTAACGGAATTTTCTCATCACTCACTGCTAGACATTTCTTCAGATTAGATACATGGAATGTATCTAATACACCATGAAGTTCTGGGGGTAACTCTAGTTTGTAAGCCACCGGACCTACTCTAGATAAAATCTTAAAGGGTCCAATATAACGGGGATTCAATTTTCCTCGTTTCCCAAATCTTATAACGCCTTTCTATGGCGATACTTTCAACATTACTCGGTCACCCACTTCAAACTCCATTGGCTTCCGCCGCACATCCGCGTAACTTTTCTGTCTACTACGGGCAGTCAACAACCTCTTCTTAATCTGAACTATCATCTCCGTAGTCTCCCGGATCAATTCCGGTCCCGTGAGCTGGGTATCCCCAATTTCACTCCAACATACAGGAGATCTACACTTCCTACCATACAAAGCTTCAAACGGTGCAGCCTTAATACTAGAATGGTAACTATTGTTATACGAAAACTCTGCTAACGACAAATGTTTATCCCAATTCTTACCAAAGTCTAACACACAAGCTCTCAACATATCTTCCAGTGTTTGTATCGTCCTTTCACTCTGCCCATCAGTCTGGGGGTGATAAGCAGTGCTCATGTCGAGATTCGTTCCCAAAGATCTTTGGAGAGATTTCCAAAAATTCGATGCGAATCTAGGATCTTGATCTGAAATGATCGATACAGGCACTCCATGCTTGCATACAACATTATCAAGGTATATTCGAGTCAGCTTCTCCAGTGAGAACTGCTCCTTAACCGGAATGAAGTGTGCTGATTTGGTCAGTCTATCGACTATAACCCAAATCGAATTGTTTCCAGATGATGTTCTAGGAAGCTTGGTGATAAAATCCATTGTAATTCGCTCCCACTTCCATTCAGGAATCTTTGGCTGTTCAAGTAGTCCTGATGGCTTTTGATGTTCGGCTTTAACTCTAGCACAAGTCAAGCATTGAAGAACATACATAGCTATGTCAGCTTTCATATTCGGCCACCAGTACAACTTCTTCAAATCATGGTACATCTTATCAGATCCCGGATGAATGGAATACTTAGATTTATGAGATTCTAACATAATCAAATCTCTTAAGCCTCCAAACTTAGGTATCCACATACGACCTCTTAAGCATTTCACTCCATCAGCTCTAACCTCTAAAGGATCTCCTTCTCCTCGGAACCCTTCATTAACAAAATTCTCCTTCTTACAAGCTTCTATTTGCGCATTTCTCATTTGCTCAGGCAAATTATTGTGCACGGTCAAGACTAGAGAACGCACCCTGATAGGCTCTCTATCTTTCCTACTCAACGCATCAGCAACAATATTGGCTTTTCCTGGGTGATATTTTATATCATAATCATAATCACTTAACAACTCTATCCATCTTCGTTGCCTCATGTTCAATTCCTCCTGGTCGAGAATATACTGTAGGCTTTTGTGATCGGTGAATACCGTACACTTGGTGCCATACAGATAATGTCTCCACAACCTAAGAGCAAAGACCACAGCTCCTAACTCAAGATCATGAGTAGTATAATTCTCCTCATTCTTCCTCAATTGCCTAGAAGCATAAGCTATCACTTTCTCTCTCTGCATCAAAACAGCTCCATAACCTCTAAGAGATTCATCACAATACACTACAAAATCTTCACTCCCGTCGGGTAATGATAAGATTGGCGCACTACATAATTTTTGCTTCAATGTCTGAAATGCTCCATCTTCATCACTTACCCAAACGAAAGGTTTATTCTTCTGAGTAAGCTTAGTCAAGGGTTTAGCTATCAAAGAAAATTCTTTAATGAATCGCCTATAATAGCCAGCCAATCCTAAGAATTGTCGCACTTCCGTTGGCGTTGTCGGTGCAGACCAATTCTTAATAGCTTCAACCTTTGCAGGATCAACATGAATTCCATCTCTGTTAATCACATGACCAAGAAATTGCACAGAATCTAACCAGAAATCACACTTCAAAAACTTAGCATACAACCTTTCATCCTTCAACAAATTCAAAACAATCCTCAAATGTTCTCTATGTTCATCTTCATTCTTAGAATAGATTAGAATATCGTCAATAAACACAATCACAAATTTGTCCAAGTAGGGCTTGCACACTCGATTCATTAAATCCATGAAAACCGCAGGTGTGTTAGTTAACCCAAATGGCATTACTTGAAATTCATAGTGTCCATAACGAGTTCTAAATGCAGTTATAGGAATATCTTCTTCACGTACGCGAAGTTGGTGATATCCTGACCGCAAATCTATCTTAGAATACAAACTAGGTCCTTGCAGTTGATCAAACAAATCATCAATCCTAGGTAAAGGATATCGATTTTTAATTGTCAACTTATTCAGTTCCCTATAATCAATGCACATACGAAAAGATCCATCCTTCTTCTTAACGAACAAGACTGGAGCTCCCCAAGGCGATGAGCTCGGTCGAATAAAACCTTTATCAGACAACTCCTTAAGTTGCTCAGATAACTCCTTTAATTCAGAAGGGGCTAATCGATAAGGCGCACGTGCCACCGGTGCAGCACCAGGAATTAAATCGATTCGAACTCTACTTGCCTTATCGGTGGAAGTCCGGGTAAATCTTTAGGAAATACCTCAGGAAATTCACAAATAATAGGTACATCTTCCAATCGTTTCTCCCTAGACTCATTTCCGGTCACTTGAGCTAAGAATAACTCACAACCGTTCCTGATGTACTTTTGGACTTTAATACATGAAACGATTTTCAAACGGGATTCACCTCGACTACCATCAATTACTAACGTCCTATTCCTAAGAGGAATCTTAACCTTCTTCTCTACACATAAAATATTAGCATTATTCAACGGCAACCAATCCATACCAATAATAATATCAAAACTACCTAATTCTATCAACATCAAATCAATCGGAAAGGAATGGTTCAAGAGATTTAGAGAGCATCCTTCTAATAGTTTATTAGTTTTCACTAATTTACCATCAGCCAATTCCACCTCGTAACTGGTACTTATCTCAACAGGTTCAATATCAATAAGGGCACTAAATTTAGTGGATACAAAGCTCCTATCGGCACCCGAATCGAATAAAGAAACAACATAATGATTGTTGAGTAAAAACGTACCGGTAACGACATTCGGATCCTCTTTCTTCACCTCAATTGTTCCAAGTTGGTAGATACCACCCTGGGGGTTTCTTCCAGGTACAATCGCTTTCAACTTGGGGCATTCCGATTTCCTATGACCTTCTTCATTACAGTTGAAGCAAATGGTTCCCTTCTTACACCTTTCAACCTTGTGTCCAAGCTTTCCGCAATTTCGGCACTTCCAGCAGTCGCCAGCATGCCTCTTGTTGCCACACTTAGGACATCTATCATCGTTGTGCGGTGTGTTGTTGGTAAGAGCATTTGCATTCCCCTTTCTCTTGTTCTGACGGCGATTGAAATTCTTCCTATTATCACCTCTATCTACATGATCACCGTCTCCCTTTCTTTTCTCACCTACACGGGCTTCATCTTCCTTATCCTGAATTATCTGTCCAATGAGTTGGTAAGCCATTCGAACAGCATCATCAATGGTCAGTGGTTTAGATGATGTCACGTCCCCCCGGATATTCCTGGTCAACCCTTTCACATATTGCTCAATTCGGATCTCTTCGGGTTCAACCAATCGAGGACATAGCAAGGCCAACTCATGGAATCGGTTCGTGTAACTATCAATGTCCACACCTTTCATTCTCAGATGAATCAACTCTTGTTCTAACCTAATGATCACACTACGAGGACAAAACTCCAAAGTCATCCACTTCTTAATTTCAGCCCAAGGAGTAGCATTAGCAGCATCAAGACCCATGAAAGCAATTCTCCCGTTCCACCAAGTCAACGCACGACCTTTAAGAGTAGCCATAGCAAAAGTCACCTTATCTTCCTCCTTACACTTACTAATCCTAAACACCGATTCAATCTTTTCAATCCACTGGCTTAGTCCTACAGCACCTTCAGTTCCATTAAAAGGTAGAGGTTCACACTTCATGAACGTCACATAAGTACAGCCACCAACTTCAGGTGCATTCGTTCCAAGTCCTCCTACATTTCCTCCAGCATTAGCATTCACATTATTAGCATTCACATTCACATTAGTACCGCCAATTCCACTACCGCCAGCTCCACTACCGCCAGCTCCACTACCGCCAGCTCCACTACCGCCAGCTCCACTACCGCCAGCTTCATTTCTAGCATTTGCCATAAATTCAGTCATAGATGCGGTAACTTGCTCCGTAATAATCCTACGTACATCATCCTCAGTCACAGCCTTCTTGGGCGGCATAGTTCTATAATTCCACAATTTCAAAGTATTAAGCATTCACTTAACAAAGGATTCATATAATATGGATTGAATTTATAATCAAGATACAAATAAGGCACAATATGGAATTCAAGACAAGATACATATTTCATTCGATCTGAAACAAAAGTATTGTCTTAGTACATCCCATATCAAAGTTCTAACACTATATACACTCAAAATTCGTACCAAGTCTATCACTAACAAGTCGGTTCGGTCAAAGCTACAAAAGCACAAAAGATATAAAGGTCACTACTAAACACAGACTGGTCTACTGAGAACCGCTAGATGGTCCATCATCCATCGTCTTCTGAATCTTCGTCGGACGATCACTAGACACATCTTCAGCTGGGCGCTTACGGATTACTCCTCTTTCAACCATGTCAGCATAAAATCTACTATTCCATCCCACATATATATTCAACTCCTTTTCGGCTTTCTCACGCATCGCACGAGCTACACTCAACTAAATCTCCATAGTATTCACCTTTCTCTTCATTTCAACATACTCACCATTTTCCAACACCGATAACCTCCTAAAAGCCTCATTCAATCCACGCTCTACATCACTCAAATCCAAACTAAGCAATTCTCGCTCTTTCTCGCCAATCTTAGCCTTCGACTCCAAATAAGCAACCTGAGTCTGAACAACACCTAATCCAACCTCTGTCATACAACTCTTAACACGGGAAGCATCTAGATCACGTCTCAAGGCCCATGGTGCAAGACCATCAATATGAGTAGCCTCTCGAGTACTAGACGACTCTCCTATCTCACGTCTACGAGTAGCAATACCATCCGTACCGTCAGGTGCATCATCATCCTCATCCTCCTCTGATTCAGAATCAGATTCAGATGATTCAGACATTTTGTCCCTAGGTAACTCATCCTCAGAATCAGACAAACAAACTGGTGGGGGCAAAGGCTCGCCCTCTGGAACATCATACAGATAAATAAGCTCAGCTTCCTCATCGTCATCGACCTCAACAACTATACCTACATCCTCCTCGACATCCTCGTCGTCAATCTCATCATCTAAATCATCTAACCCAATCTCATCATCGTTCTCAATATCAGCATTCTCAATCTCCACATTCTCAATATCCACATTCTCAATATCCACATTCTCAATATCCACATTCTCAATATCCGCATTCTCAATCTCATTCTCTACCAAGTCAATCTGAGGGGCAAACTGATCTCCTAGTCCTAACTCGGGCTCGGGATCCTCAAATGGTTCCTCCTCATCATCGATATCAAAATCTACTAAGTCTAAATAAGGATCATCTTCTATATTAGGTTCGGGAATAGCATGGTTTTCTACAGGAATATTAGGGCCAGCCATGACAATCTGCATTTATATATATATATCTCGTATTAGGATAACATACTAGTTAAACAATTACATAATGAAATCACGATATATACATATATATAAATTAAATTATATATATCAAAATATATATCTTCTCAATAGGGCTTGTTGGTAACGTTGGAGATCTATGGCACCGTTATAGTCAAAAGATTTTTCAAATATTTTCTTAAATGTTAATCGTCAAAAGATTTTGAAAAGTTTTGTTCAAAACCTTGGTTTTTAAAATCTTTTGTTCTCTACAACGAGAGCTCTGGTACCAAACTGTAACACTCTCATTTTTCGTATCGGTACAGCGGAAGGGTCTTTCAGAGTGTTACGGGATAGCACAATAACTCCAATCATAGACAACACATAAAAATGGTTGTACAAGGTTTAACAAACATTCATTCGATAAAAAGTTTAAAAGCGTACAACAGGTCCCAAATTATACAGGTCATTTAGTTTACAAAACATAGATCGAATGAACATTTTTAATATTAAGTGTGGGCAATCAGAGTCGATCTCCATCCGGATTACCTTCAAGCACCTGAGATAAAAACATGCAAAAATCATATCAGCGAATACCGAGTGAATTCATAGAGTTTAATGAAAACCGTTATATAAAAACAATCATTTACAATCATTTAAAATCAGAACACAAGTATAATATCGGAAGTAAGTCCTTATATTGCTAGTCAGGCAATATATATCAAGCGTACATCTGAAACCGTCCATGAGACCGTAGTCTCTATATTACCATGATAAGTAATATATTCATTGTTAATAATGTCGTTATTATGTATAGGATACATTTTTATTTGGATTAGGATTATTATTAGCCGCATGCCATTGTTACCTTACTGTGAAAACAGCGGGCCGCGAACCCGACAAACAATTTGCCCATCTAAGTTAGCGTGTCGTCACAAAAATCACGCTATGGAATCTTCTCATACATAACTTCGCTTACCAATCAATGTGGTACGACGGGGATCAACCGTCAAGGCGCGAACTGGGGTGATCTTCCCCAAATAGTACTATCAAATGCATAAGCGTCTACCAAATCCCGGTAGTTCACAATTCTGGCTAATGGGACTTTAAGTGACATAACCTAACTACTAATAATCCTTTTAGTCTCGTTTATAGGGTCATAGCATCATTCGGGTCCATCTCATTTAGCATACAATCGGGACTACTTGTGTTCTATTTTTATAAAAATCTAGCATGTTATCTCCCTCGCGGGTTTACAAATCATTTTATAAAACATTTAAAAGAGTGCGAGGCTATGAACTCACGTTGTTAATGAAAGGCGGATTATCGGCTACGGGCGTGCTTCGGTCACGGAAACCTATATAAATAATAATCAGTCTTAGACTCGGTCCAATGACTTTTATCAAAATAACAATATACATATGATGATTTTGTACATATGATGATGATCAAGTGGGTTTATACATCCTTGTTTACTCATTTTAGTGTTTACGTTTTGGTAACATTTTACTAGTTCACTAGTTTTACCGATTTTACCTATTTTAAGTCCATTAAGCCTTGTATAAGTTCTTTAACTTGTTTTTATCCATTTTATACCTATATGATCAGTATATATACTTTTCATGTTGGGCCCAAATGGGTTAAGCCCAATAAGCTCTTTTTATAAGTTTTTATCTTATTAAGTCCAATTATTAGTCTAATGTGTTTAGTTAGCTAGTAAATGTCCGTAATTCTTATAGTTCGGGTTTTATCAGTTTTTACTTGACTTAGTTATCTATACATCAGTATATGACTTTTATAAACTTTACATTAGACGGGTTTGGTTGTCTAAGTTTTATTTGGCGAAAAACGTTAATTTTACGGCGATAGCCGAAAAAGTCGTAAAAATCAAGTTTATAGTTTTTATTACTTATAAATATTATTTTTACCACCATTTATATAATTTACCCATTTAATTAACCTTTTATACATTTATATAAATAAGTTTTATAAGTTAGTGGGTTTATATTTGAAAGTCCCTAATCAATGCAAGAAACCCTAATCTTAACTTAATCAACACAAGGTATTACTTTTCAAACGTAATCTTATTATTGTATAATAAAGAATTACAAGTGTTATGGATAACACCGTTTGATGACAATGTGTTGTGCACACTTTGAACAACAATAAACCTTAACTTATGAATACAGTCGTAGCTGTTTGATTCACTAAGTTATACGCACTAATGTTCTTAATATCTCAAAGTGTTAAACATTAATGCAAGGATACACATCCTATTTATAGTGTTACGAGTTTGACTTGAACAGTACTTGATGTCGACTACACAAGCTTTTACAAGTTCCCACATCAGTCACATGATGTCCTTCTATTCTTGGTAGTCTTCCATTATGCTTTAAGGAACAGTTGTCAAAAACAGTTTCCTTATTCTTCATATTCTCGAACACACAAATGGCATGTCCAAAGTGTGCTGAGAGTTATCAGGGTATTGCCACCCCTGTTAACTCTCAACCCCTCAGAGTCCCTAATACATCTTGGCTGTTATCCATCACAGCCAAGGAGTATGTCTTCAGGTAATCTTCGACTTCCCTGACAATGTCTCTGACATGGACTCCTCTGAGGTTGCTCACAGAGACTTGGATCTCTGTGAGTCTTGCGAAACTTGCCTGTCTCCTAGGCACAGGCAAGCGACTATCTATCAGCCTAATTATGTTTAAATCAATGAACAGGGAATCTAACAAGTTTAGATTCCCAACAATCTCCCCCTATTTAAACATAAATAATGCTAGATCTAACTAAGTTAAGGTAAGTGAGTTTAACAGCTTCTTCTTACACATAACAGATCTAAACAAACATACCTCATGATTTTATTAAGACTTAAAGAAAATTACAAGTTCAATACATAAGTTAAATAAAAGATGAAGGTAAAAAGGGCTGATACTATCTTCAATAGTCATCATTTTTGATTCTTTCTTCAGCTTCGGCCACATCTAATCTGTTATCAATTTCATCCTGCAAAGTCTTTGCAAACTTCTTGGAATACTCTGAGTTGATCTTGAGACACTTCTTGTGACAGAGTAGCTGAATAGTTGAGGCCAGGCACAGCTCATCTTCCCTCTGAAAAGCATATTGGCAGGCTTTGTTCATAAACGCCATTCCTCTTTCAGGCACTGAGTATGTCTGACCATCAACAGGGCCAACGATACCATTAGGAAGGATCAGATCCCTGTGCATGCCATCCACACGAACATCTTCAGTAACAAAAGTTTCATTAATGATTTGGGAAATTCTTCTTCTTTTGTTGCCTGTCTTTGGGGGTCCTTGTTCGAAAAGCTGTGGTGGGGGATCAATCTTGAGTTTGGCAGCTGTTTCCTTGATCCAGTTAAACTTAGCCTTAAGAGTTTTAAGCAGAAGGAAATTTGCCTGTCCAGACTTTTTGGCAGCTAAGGCTTCGAGTTCAAACCATTCTGATAACCCAAGTGTTTTTAACCTGAAGTTGTCAAACACATCCATATTCCTCTGTTGATTATCCCTCCATAAGATCATCTGTGGGGTGTTTGTGGATTTGTGAATGGTGTATCTAAACTTGGTTATCTTGCCAGCAGCATACCTGTTGTTCACGCAGGCATCATAGTCAGCTTTGACTTTCTTTAAGGCCTCAGCGCGTTTAAGTTCCATTTCCCTCAACCTTTGTTTTTGTTTTTCCCTTTCAGGTGGTGTCATCTTCCTCAGAGTAGCTTCATTTAATTCTTTGGCTGCCTTGAGCTCATTTAGTCTTTTGAATTCTTCAGCATGTTGCTCTATTTCTTCAGGCGTTAAAGGACTCTCATTGGAAGGTGTAAAGGTTGAAAAGTGGGAAAGGTCTGTTGTGGATCCTCCTGTCTCTAGCATCGCAGCTATCTTCTTAAGTTTGGTGTCAGTATCAACCAGAACTATTTCTTTACCTTTCTTTGAGACAGAGGACTCCACACTTATGTTTTTCAAATCATCAGCTCTTTTGAGGAACGCTGTCTGAGCCTGATTTTGAATAGATTTTGGTAGGGAGCTCACAGTGAATTAAGTTTCTTGGCCGCTGGTTCATCATCATCCTCAGGCTTGCTGATGTTAACTAAGATCATGGATTTAGATGAGTCAGCTCCATCTTGTGTTTGTTGCTCCCCCTGAGTCTGATCCTCATCATCATGTACTATAACTGGTGTGATGACCTGAAGAGGAACAGGTGTTGTTGAAGGATTGGCTGAAGATGAGCCTTGTTCAGCAGATGCAAGGCTGAGTGTAGCATTCTTCTCCCCCTCACGTTCATCCTTACTTCTCTTATGCTTGGATGAACGTGCCTGAAATCTTCTTGAAATCTGCTCCACAGAGGCAGCCATGGCACGCTGTCTTTTTCTTGACGCCCTGGCAATCTTCAGCAATAGGTTGGCATTGGCATTGGTATTTGCCTGAACACGCCTGACAATAAAACCAGCATGGTTGTATTGCCTGTTGCGCACTGCATTGAAGTGCATGTTCATGTTGTTTTCTTGTTCATGGAACAAAGCAGGGACAACTGAGTCAATTGCATTCTTGATTCGTGTCGAGAGATGACTTAGTCCCTGGGCCACACCTTTTCTTGCACCCTCCTGAATAGGCTCAGTGACAGCCTCAGTCACAGCCTTCTTTATAATGCCTGGAAAAGTGACAGTAAAATTGTGCATCTCTGACTTGATCACGTCCAGCTTCCTTGATAAGCGCTCAATATCAGATTGATGATGTGCTGGCTGAAGATTCTTGATATTGAGGCTTTGTTGAGCAAAATCATCCTCCCTTGGAATCAAGTCGAAGTTGGTCTGGGTAGGATGATCAAACAAGAGGAATTCAGCTGTTGGATCATATGTTGGTCTTTGGAAGACTGTTGTTGCAGATGTAGCAGAGTTTTGTGTGTCAACAGCTTCCTTGAGAGGAGAAGTCTTGTCATCTTCTTTAGGAGGAGAGGCTGACAGCTGGTCATCCTCATCTTCTTCCTCCTCTTCATCAAACATTCCCTCAGGGAATTCATCTTCAGGCATGGGTTCAAACTCAGCGACATAATCTTCTACAGAAAGCATATCTTCATCAGCATTGAGCACAAGTTCTTCTTCATTTGTAATGTCCTGAGTTATTGTTTCAGCCTCCTTTTCATGTACCTGAGGTTCTTTGACTGGCTGTACAATTTCAGCCTGCAAGTTTGTTGTAATTAGTAACAGGGGAAAATATAAAGTGAATGGTCGCCATTTCGCTGTCCCAGAGAGGCTGAGGGTGATTACTCAGCCACTCCAAAGGATAAATCCTTGGGATTCTTTTAAGTGTGAATGAAGTGTGGTTAATGGTCGCCATTCGCTGCCCCTAGGAAAGCTGAGTGTGATTATTCAGCCCCCCCAAAAGGTAAAAACCTTTGGGACTCTTTTGATTGTGAAACATATGTTGTTTAATGATCGCCATTCGCTGCCCCTAGGAAAGCTGAGTGTGATTATTCAGCCCCCCAAAAAGGTAAAACCTTTGGGACTCTTTTAAGAGGGAACCAAGAGGCTGTGTGGAGTACAGCCATCAAGGTTGAGACATTAATGTATTCAGGTTGTTGTTAGCCTGAATACTGTCTAGAGGGTTCAGGGTCATCGGGGTGCTTTATAAACACAAATGAATCACTCCCTGGTGCAAAGACAGAGTGTACAGAAGTCTTAAAGTATTCTAAGTGTAATGACAGACTTCTATGGGTCGAGGATTACCCTAACTTCACCACTCTCTCCTACAGACAAATGAGAGTGGTTGATTGTGAACCTCTAAAAATGTACACTGATTACCTGTGAGATATCAACTTGGTTTGGCTGGTTTCCTGTAGTCTCTGCTGACCTAGAGACACTAGACGCCTGTTGTTTGTCAGCCAAAGATTCTGTATCCACAAGAGTATCTGGACCAGAGGCGGTGTCAATCTTCTTTTCCTTGGCCTTACTAACAGCTTTAGGTTGGGAAGAAGAGGGGATTTTCTTCTTCTTTGGCTGTTGGCCAGATGAAGCCTTGGACTTAGTAGTGTGCTGCCCAGAGGTCAAAGACGTAGACTTGCAAGTGACACTAGAAGTATTCACCTTCTCAGAGGAAGGGAGCAAGGGCTTCTCAGCGTTGGGTACCTGGTTGGCCACGTTCAGCATGTGTGCAGTGACAGGGATATCCTCAGCTCCTATCTCCTTGTAGATGGCGCCTGTGATGCGATAGGGCTTCAGAGCTGTCAAGGCCTTGTTATGGTAATTCTCTCCCAGCAAACTCTCAAAGATCAGGGACAGGTAACGCACATAACAGATGTTCTTTTCCCTGACCTGATTCCGTCCTTTCAGTTGTTCTACCAGGTTTGAGAAAAGGATGCTTCCAAAATCGACATCAGCTCCCCAGATAAGTCCATATGCAATAGCCTGATGATTGGACGACATCTGATCCTGTGATCCCTGCATTCCACCCAGGGACTTCACAATGTGGGTGAAGAGGACACGCCACATAGGAGTAAAATACTTAATCTTCAGAGGGGCTTTGGCAAGGACTTCAGCTGGTGTAAGGGCAGGGTTAACATCATGGCAGGGGTTTAGTGTGGCTAAGGCTTCCTTGACAGCCTTTTTGTCAACAGTCTTTAAGCATTCATCTCCATGTTTGAGTCCAGCCACACTAGAAAAATCATTGAGGGAAAAGGCAAAAGGATGTTCATTGCATGAAAGGCTAAATGTAATGGTGTCTTCAACTACTTCAGCAGAATACCAGAATTCCCTAAGGTATTCTTGGTAAAAGGTGGATGGAGATTTGGTGAAGGCTTCATTTAGGTCACAATTCTGCATGAAATTTACCAGATCTGAGTAGGTGCTGTTTGGTGCCTTGATCCATCCAATGGCGTTGTTGGAGGCGATGATGCTCTCGTTGATCTCGAAGTTCACATTGGAGGCTTTTGGTACGGGAAACGCCATTGATTTAAGGTTGAAGGAGAATGAAAATGGCGGATGGTTGAGAGAGATAAGAGTTTAGAGAGAGAAGATGATTTTTAGAATGGTGGTGGGTGAGAAGAGAAAGAAGACAATATATATTCAAACTAGAGTGAACAGTTATTCAACCGTATTAAATGCAAGGGCGAAAATGACTGCTCAAGTGGGTCCCCTTGACCTTTCAAAAAGTTTGTCTCCTCGTTATCCGAAAAATAAATGATTAAAAAATGTGAGAATGTTTTTTGCATTAACTTGGAAAGTAACTACCTAGTTTCATGTGAAAAACATTTAATAAAACATTTAATATAGAATCAATCATTTAATGAACACATTTAATATCAAGCCACAGGCTTTGAGATATTGAGCATCCCTAGCTCAGCAACTAGTCTGTTGAATGTAGGTTCAGCCAAAGGCTTTGTAAAGATATCAGCTAGTTGCAGCTCTGTGGGAACAAAATGCAGCTCAATATCTCCCTTCATAATATGATCCCTGATAAAATGATACCTTATATCAATGTGTTTGGTTCGAGAGTGAAGAACAGGGTTGTTGGATATGGCAATGGCGCTGGTGTTGTCACAAAAGATTGGTACTTTGTCATACAAGATTTCATAGTCAGCCAATTGACTTTTCATCCAGAGCACCTGAGCACAACAGCTGGCTGCAGCGACATATTCAGCTTCAGCTGAAGACATAGCCACAGAGTTTTGCTTCTTAGCACTCCATCCAACCAATTTTCCTCCTAGGATTTGACAGCTGCCTGAAGTACTTTTCCTGTCAATACAGCATCCAGCATAATCTGAATCTGGATAGGCCTTGAGATCAAAGCCTGATTCCTTTGGATACCATAGTCCTAGGGATGGTGTTCCTTTGAGATACCTGAAAATTCTCTTAACAGCCACTAGATGGGATTCTTTTGGGTTAGCTTGGTACCTTGCACAGAGACATGTGGAGAATTGGATATCTGGACGACTGGCTGTTAGATACATCAGTGACCCAATCATGCCTCTATATAAAGTCTCATTGACAG
The DNA here is from genome assembly GCA_025667525.1 of Glebionis coronaria. Taxonomy (NCBI): domain Eukaryota; kingdom Viridiplantae; phylum Streptophyta; class Magnoliopsida; order Asterales; family Asteraceae; genus Glebionis; species Glebionis coronaria. The sequence goes on from CM046877.1 coordinate 295,090,220, forward strand.
AGACCCCTGACTCATCAGGGCCCAAGTCATTGGGTGGAAGCATGGGGCATTTCACTGATGCACAATCAGCTAAGTCATATTTTTTAAGTAAATCCTTAACATACTTTTCTTGACAAATAGAAATTCTCTTAGGACATTGTTTAATTTGAAAACCCAAAAAGTAAGTTAATTCACCCATCATACTCATCTCATATTTCTTGGTCATTAATTTAGCAAAACGTTTACTAAGATTGACATTTGTTGACCCAAAGATAATATCATCCACATATATCTGCACAATGATGAAATCACTCTTGTCCTTGAAGGTAAAGAGTGTTTTATCAATAGAACCCCTGATAAATTTGTTTTCAGATAAGAAATTTGAAAGAGTTTCATACCATGCTCTTGGAGCTTGTTTCAGACCATACATTGCCTTGTGAAGTCTGTACACATGGTTGGGAAACTCGCTGTTCTCAAATCCTTCAGGTTGAGCAACATAGACTTCCTCAGCCAAATCACCATTGAGGAAGGCATTCTTTACATCCATCTGATAGACAGTGATGTTCATATAGGCAGCATAAGCAAGAAAGATTCTGATGGCCTCAAGTCTAGCAACAGGTGCAAAAGTTTCATCATAATCAATTCCTTCAGTCTGAGAGAATCCCTAAGCTACCAATCTTGCCTTGTTCCTGATGATGTTCCCAATCTCATCCATCTTATTTCTATAGATCCATCTAGTGCCTGTGATATTCTTTCCAGGTGGAGCTGGCACTAGTGTCCATACTTTGTTCCTTTTGAACTGATTGATTTCTTCTTGCATAGCAGCTACCCATCCATCTTCTACCAGAGCCTCAGCAACTCTTTTAGGTTCAATTTGAGAAAGAAATTCAGCAAATAGACATTCATTGGCTGAGGCTGACTCTGAGTCTTGGATTCGCTGTCTGGTTGTGACCCCTGCATTTGGTTCCCCAATAATGTTGACAAGAAGAATGTGTTGATCTCTTGACCACTTATTTTGAGGAGCTGGAGTTTCAAGAACAGGGGTACTTGAGGGCACAGCTGGTACAATTTGAGTTTCATCCTGCTGACTAGGAGGGCTTTCTTCAAAGACTACTTTAGTGTTTGAGTCTTCTTCAGCCACATCAAGGGTAGCTATTTCATTATCAGTAGGAGAAACTTCAGAGGTTTGAAGAATTGGTGAGTCATCAATATCATGAGAAGGACCATCAGAGATTTGAGGTTCTTCTTCATCAAGTTCCTGAGAGGTAGGAACTTCTATGTTGTGAGTAGACAGAGGGTCAAAAGCAGGAACATAAGGAGTGAGAGTGTTGGAGTGGTGAAGACTGGTAGGTCTGGGTTCTGTGAACTCATCACTTGGGAAAGAAATATTTTCATTAAAATCTACTTCATCACCCTCTGTTCCTTTCCTCTGTATGACTTCATCATCTTCATTAAATCTGACATGGAAAGTTTCTTCTACTTCTTGTCTTCTGATGTTGAATACTCTGAAGGCTTTGGCTGTTGGAGAGTATCCCAAAAAGAATCCATCATCAGCCTTTTCATCAAACTTTCCAAGTTTATCCCTGTAGTTATAAATAAACACAGGGCAACCAAACACATGAAAATAGCTGACGTCTGGAGATCTTTTTCTGAAAACTTCATAGGAGGTTTTGCCATGTCTTTTGACAATGATTGATCTGTTTTGAGTATAGCAGTCAGTGTGTACAGCTTCTCCCCAAAATTGCTTTGGTAAGGCTGCACCATTTAACATAGTTCTTGCTGCTTCAATCAGAGTCCTGTTTCTTCTCTCAGCCACACCATTTTGTTCAGGAGTGCCAGCTGAAGAGAAGTTCTGTGAAATCCCTTTTTCATCACAAAATGATTCAAGTTGATGATTCTTGAATTCTGTACCATTATCACTTCTTAGAGATTTGACTCTAACATCATTCATATTTTCAACCTGTCTGATGAAGGACATGATGGTATCAGCTGCATCACTTTTCCTTCTGAGGAAGAACACCCATGTATATCTTGAAAATTCATCAACTATGACCAAGGTGTATTTGTTGTGATTAATGGTTTGAGGTTTGACAGGCCCAAACAAGTCCATGTGAAGGAGATGTAAGCACTTGTCAATAGAGAATGATTCCCTAGTCTTGAATGAAGACCTGTGATGTTTTCCTTTGACACAGGCAGAACAAGTTTTGTCTTTGGAAAACATTACTGAAGGTAGACCAGCAACCAAGTTTTGAGTGGTTATCTTATTGATGTTCTTGAAGTTGAGATGAGACGGTCTCTTGTGCCACAGCCAGTTGACACTTTCAGAGGCTTTGGCAAGAAAACAATTTGAGCTGTCTTCAGAGCACACAGCCATGTTGATGACATAAACATCTCTCCTTCTAGGTGCAACCAGTACAACATCATTATTTTTGTTGAATATGGTTCCCTGAGTCTTAGTAAACAAAACCTTATAATCAGCATCACATAATTGGCTGATGCTAATAAGATTGTGTTTAAGACCATTCACATATGCAACCCTGGTAAATGTGATCCCATTGCAATTCACTGAGCCATATCCTTCTGTGTCACCTGAAGAGTTATCTCCAAACACCAATTTGGGACCTGGCTCCTTTGAGTATCTGTGCAGGTATTGTTGAATCCCTGTCATGTGTCTAGAACAACCACTATCTAGATACCATACCGATTCCTTGAGATATTTCTGCACAGATACAGAGAAACAGATTAGTTCCTATGGTGAACCCACTTTCCAGTGGGTTCCCTGAATTGCTTGTTAGCAACTCTTGTGTTCCTGAAAAACTTTTGGCGTTGGGATGGACAGTTCATAGTTTCATGGTTATAACTCCCACAGATATCACACCCAGGGAAGTCACCACACTCGTCTGAGTGATGGTCTGTGAACCCACAGAATTTACAGGGAGGATAAGAATTGTAATTTCCCTGTTGTCTTTTGGAACTCTGTGGTCTGTCCCTAGAGGGTGTCTGAGCTCTTTTAGCTGCCATGTGTCTGTCATGATCTAAGGTCGAGTGGTGAGAATTCTTACAAACATTGCAATAAGGTTTGATTAACCTTTCCCCTTTGGGTTCACCTAGGACAGACTTAGGTTCATGAGAAGTAGAGCATTCAGCGGAAGGCTTAATGTGTTGTTTCAAGAGTTCTACTTCTTTCATAAGAGACAACAGGCGATCTTCAGTGGTGGGGTCAACCTTATTCACAGCTTTAGTAGAAACAGGCTTAAAAGCTACTTGTTTACCAGTTGGTTTAGCAGGCACACGAAAAACTTTGGCTGGAGGATTCTCAGTATCTGTCTTAAGTTCATCCTTAGCAGATCTAGAAGAACTGCTAGGTTCAACTCCAGAGAGTTTGGGCAATGGTGGTAGCTCAGCCACATCTTCAGAGACAGGGTCATTAGTCAAAGAAGTATCTGACATATGAATAGTCTCTGTAGATTTAAAGACAATGTCTTTGGGTTTGGTGAGAATCCTCAGCTTTTTATTCTTAGCAGTTATATCCCTGTTTAAGTCAGCAGGCACTTCATCCCTAAGCAATTCATCAATAGTAAACCTAGCACACAGCTATTTTTCAATAATCTTGTTCAATTCAGTGACTTGATCATTTAAAGCTATGTTTTTCAAGGTTAATCTAGCTACTTCATTTTGCAGGGATATTTTCTCTAAGTTAACCCGCCTGAGAGTTTCACATTCAGCCTTAGTATTTATCATTTCAGTTTTAACAGAGTGAAACTTATCAAGTAGGTTCTTTCTTTGTTCCTCAACAAAGTGCAAGTCAACAATGGTGTAATCAAGGACATGCTTACGTTCATCACTATCAGACATAGATAGAAGCCTGTGTACCTTTTTCATTGTGATGTCAACCCATTGTCCTGATCTTGCATCACCTTTTCCAACAGCTGGTTCATCCTCAGCTATTGCCATAAAAGCCCTGACCCTTGTGGTGTCTTCTTCATCTGAAGTCAATGGTTCATCATTCCAATCATAGGTTTCAGCAACCAACCCTTTCTCAGCCTTTTTATCACCACCTTTCTTTTTGGACATAGCTTCAATCTTCAAGTTCATCTGTTCTAACTCAGCTTTAAGTGCCTTGTACTTATTTTTGTAATCTTTCTTCTCAGTGTCTGAAGAATTGGATTGAGATGAGTTGTTATGTTGTTTGAACTTGTAGGGTTTGGATGAAGATGATGGATAAGAGGGTGAGGATGTTTTGGTGGAAGGACATTCTTTTTGAAAATGTCCAAGCTTTCCACAGGCAAAACATGTTTCTTTTGACCTGTCAGTTGGTTTGCTAGCTGATCCTACTCTTCCAGATCTTTTGTAGTATCTTCTTTGGTTGGCTAGCAATGCTCTTTCATGAAATTCTGCATTGAGGTCTGACAAGAACTCTTGGCTGCTACGGGTATCTTCTTCAATATCAGAATCGCTGTCAAGAGGATGTGTTGCAGAGATCAAAGCTTTGGAAGATGCTCCTTGGACTACAAATCTTTCAGTCTCTGATTTGTAGATAGTATCGATCAGCCCTTCTTCATAATTGTACTTACCATAGAGCTGAGCAAGGGTATCATTTTTGATTGAGTTGTTAGCTCTCTGAGTCTGATTCATGCTCAGCCACTTTCTTGGAAGGCTGTTGACAAAAGTGGCATTGATCTCAGCTTGACCAATAGTGACATCATTCATAGCGAGGTCATTTAGAAGAATCTTCAGCCTAGTATAGGTTTGCTGAACTTTTTCACCTTCAAGAGACTTAAAGGCATTAAACTGAAGTCTGAGTGCCTGAATCTTTGTCTCTCTTGTTTCAGAGGGTCCTTCATGGCCAAGAATGAGGTCTGTCCACATTTGTTTAGCTGTGGGACACTGAATGACAGACTTCATGATATGCTTTGGAAGACAGGAAATTATGATGCTTTTGAGACGTTTATCTTGGTTTGCTAATTTCCTATCAGCTGCGGTCCATTGTTTGACAGGCTTGGGAAGAGGGTTTTCTTCAGTAGAAGTAAGCGCCATGGGAATATATGGACCATTTTCTAAAATTTCTAAGAGAAAAGGTTCAAGTCCATCAAGGTATACAAGAAATTGACTCTTCCAACTGGCAAAGTCTTCTTCATCAAAGACTGGTACACTGGTTACGTGTGATCCACCTCTTGAGTCAAGAAGTTGGGGTAGATCATCGTCATTTGCTGGGGGGTTAAGTCTTGGTGAAGATGGGTTTGTGGAAGGTGAGTGTGGGCTAGAGGTTTCCGGCATGGTGGATCTTGATTATAAAACGGAGAACGATGTTTCTTGAAGGTTTTAATATCAAACACCGCTCTGATACCAATTGAAAGTCCCTAATCAATGCAAGAAACCCTAATCTTAACTTAATCAACACAAGGTATTACTTTTCAAACGTAATCTTATTATTGTATAATAAAGAATTACAAGTGTTATGGATAACACCGTTTGATGACAATGTGTTGTGCACACTTTGAACAACAATAAACCTTAACTTATGAATACAGTCGTAGCTGTTTGATTCACTAAGTTATACGCACTAATGTTCTTAATATCTCAAAGTGTTAAACATTAATGCAAGGATACACATCCTATTTATAGTGTTACGAGTTTGACTTGAACAGTACTTGATGTCGACTACACAAGCTTTTACAAGTTCCCACATCAGTCACATGATGTCCTTCTATTCTTGGTAGTCTTCCATTATGCTTTAAGGAACAGTTTTCAAAAACAGTTTCCTTATTCTTCATATTATCGAACACACAAATGGCATGTCCAAAGTGTGCTGAGAGTTATCAGGGTATTGCCACCCATGTTAACTCTCAACCCCTCAGAGTCCCTAATACATCTTGGCTGTTATCCATCACAGCCAAGGAGTATGTCTTCAGGTAATCTTCGACTTCCCTGACAATGTCTCTGACATGGACTCCTCTGAGGTTGCTCACAGAGACTTGGATCTCTGTGAGTCTTGCGAAACTTGCCTGTCTCCTAGGCACAGGCAAGGGACTATCTATTAGCCTAATTATGTTTAAATCAATGAACAGGGAATCTAACAAGTTTAGATTCCCAACAATATTTTTACATTTTATACATTATAATGTGAGTGCTTATATAATAATAATAAACATTATTTCCAAAAATCTGATTTTTAACTTCATGTTCACCATTTTTACTATATCTAGAGTTCTATAATGACTTAGAAGCTCATTTTTGGATGACAAGTTCTTCATAATATGTGATACATATAACTTAGTTATAGCTACTGCCCATTTTGAGTTTAACTTGCCTTAACAGTCCCTACAAAACTGCTTATTCAGATTACACCACCTAACTTGTTTTTATCATATCTCACTCATTATTTTGATTCTATTGCATGGCCAACTCTCACATGTGTATAACATCATATACTTACTGTAAATTGATCAAACCATGCAATTTTATCTGTTCATCTTTTAGTTATCTACTGTTTTTATACAGCCAACTAATTAGTCAAGATTTTAGCTTCATTTCTTATAGTTATCATCATTTTTAAGCATATTTATCAACACTTGATCCCCGCACAATATTTTTATCATCATATATACATCATATACATATACAAAATGAAAGAAAATACATTTGTTCTTTACAAAATAATAAAAGAAAAATGGAGAGGATGATCTTCTTTACCAATCCAAGTGGATTTCTTGTTTTAGGAAGACAAGAACTTGATGAACACAACAAGTATCTCCAAGACCATCAAATATCAAGAACATAGGTTGGAAAATCAGCCCTAGGACACAAGCAAATCACCTCCAAAGTTGTTAATATGGCCACCAAATGATCAAGGCTTCAAGAGAACACCTTAATAGGACTAGTAAACATGTGGTTTATGGCTAGAAAAGATCAAAGATGGTGTTTGTTGGCTTATTTGGGACGGCACAAGGAGAGGGTTGAGAGAGTTTTGGTGTTGAGTTGCATGTGAGAAATGGTGTAAATGAAACAAGTTGCTAGTTTTGTGGTAAAGTGGTAAAGGTTAGCTTAATGTGTAAGCATATGCTTACACTTGTTGTAAGCTACTTAACTTGATGCCACATTGGTGTTGTGGTGTCAAGTGTAGCCGTCCCATATTGCTAGTGGGGTGGGACAAAGTGTTTTGTCCCATCTCACTAGTTTACGGGTATTTCTTGATTCTAGTTTTCTCGATTTGCGTGCCCTCGGGTCGTTTTACGAAAAACGTTTTTATAAATTATGAATCACCGTCACAAAACGAATCCAATAAAAATTGTCTCATCAAAAACGGAGTTCAAAAACGTAAATACGTAATCCTAAGGTTTCCGGTTTAGTCGTAAAAGACGCCAAATTATGCACGTAAGCCCAAATTTAAATCCGTAAATTGTGAGTTCGTCAACCAACACAAAAATAAGTTTCAAAATATTATACGAGAAAATATTTCACCACCTGAAAATGTTAGATTTGTCACATGATGCCTGTGCTCTTAATCATAATGGCGTGAATACTAGAACTAGGAAGCCTATTCGTGTGCCCACTAGTACTAGTGAACCCACAAGAACTTTGAACCAATCCACTGATCAACCACTTAAGAAACTAAGTGCCTTAGAATCCACTACTCTACGTAAACAAAGCAGGTTAAAGAAGCTTTATGAGAACATGATTAGGACATGTACACGAGGGTATTCAAGATTTACACCACCCGGATACAAATGGGTACCTAAGACAACCCCTATTCTAATTGGGTCTATGAATGTTAGCTTGCCTTTAGAATCTAGGTCCACTACTATTTTGGAACCCGTTTCTATCAAGGGCTCCCATTTGTCAAATGCTACATTGTCTTCTAATTCTTTTACAGCTCGTCGAAATCATCCTATTCATAATGGACTCCGGGTGCACAAAGCACATGACGAGAAATCTCAAGCTTCTCATTAAATTCGTGGAAAAGTTTCTGGGTACGGTGCGGTTTGAAAATGATCAGTTTGCACCGATACTTGGATATGGCGATTTGGTTCAAGGAAATCTCACTATCAAACGGGTTTATTACGTCGAGGGACTGAATCACAATTTATTCTCGGTTGGTCAATTTTATGATGCGGATTGGGAAGTGGCTTTTCGGAAATCTACTTGCTATGTTAGAGACTACGATGGGAATGACCTTCTTACAGGTTCTCGTGGTTCTGATCTCTACACAGTAACTCTTCAAGACACATCTTCAACAAATCCAATTTGCTTAATGGCTAAAGCTTCTTCATCTCAAGCATGGTTATGGCATCAACGATTGTCACATCTCAACTTTGACACCATCAACTTGCTTTCGAAAAATGATATTGTGACCGGTCTCCCAAAGTTAAAATTCGTCAAAGACCATCTTTGTTCTTCTTGTGAGTTGGGGAAAGCAAAACGGAAGTCTTTCAAATCAAAGACTACCCCAAGCTCAAAAGGACGATTGGAACTTCTACACATGGATTTATGTGGTCCCATGCGTGTAGAGAGTATTAACGGGAAAAAGTATATTCTCGTGATTGTTGATGATTACTCTAGATACACATGGACCTTCTTCTTAAGGTCCAAAGATGAAACACCAGAGGTTCTCAAAAACTTTCTCAAGATGATAAAACGCAATCTTCAAGCTCAAGTCTTAACCGTAAGAACGGATAGGGGTACTGAATTTTTGAACAAGAATATGCAATCTTACTTTCAAGAAGAAGGCATCGAACATCAAACATCTATTGCTCGAACTCCTGAACAAAACGGTGTTGTTGAAAGATGGAACCGCACTTTGGTAGAGGCAGCTCGAACAATGCTTTCAGCTTTAAAATTACCACTATTCTTCTGGGCTGAAGCAATTGCAACTGCCTGTTATACTCAAAATCGTTCTTTCGTCATCCCAAGACATGAAAAGACACCTTACCACATCATCAATGGCAGGAAACCTACGGTTAAATTCTTTCACGTATTTGGATCTTTATGCTACATTCTTAAAGACGGTGAGAATCTCGACAAGATGAAAGAAAAAGGTGCTGCATGTATTTTTGTGGGGTATGCTACATTGTCGAAAGGATATCGAGTTTACAACTAGAAAACAAAGATTATCATAGAAACAATTCATGTGAACTTTGACGAATTGCCACAAATGGTACTTGATCACAATAGCTCAAGTCCCGCACCTCAATGTCCAGCAATGGCACCTACACAAAACAGTGTACGTGAAACACCCCGTACTCAAATTGACCAAAATAAAAAAAATAATAAAAAAAAATTTAAACTTTTCGTGTAAACTACGTGAACAAATCTAACTTTTGGTTATTATCTTATAAAATGAAAACAATATTTTACAAATCAGTCCTCGTTACCATTTTTGCATAAAGTTAGACTCGATTACCTTCAAATCAATAGGTGACACGACAACCAACGACTTACGGTTTAATAGATAAGACCTTTTGAAAATAATCAAAATCTGCAAGAACCCTCCTGTGCACTATGGACACCTCAAATACACTAAGGATCTTTTTAGTACACTAGGACTCTCTAATGCACTAGTTACCCCTTTAGTGTACTAAAGACCCTCTAATACACTATGGAACCCGTTAGTGCACTAAATACATTCTAATGCACTAAAGACCCTCTAGTACACTAAGGACCCATTTAGTGCAGTAAATACCCTCTAATGCACTAAAGATACCTTAAGTGCACTAAATACCTTCTAATGCACTAAAGACCCCTTAAGTGCACTAAAGACCCTCTAGTACACTAAGGACCCATTTAGTGCAGTAAATACCCTCGAATGCACTAAAGATACCTTAAGTGCACTAAAGATCCATTAAGTGCACTATTTACTCAAACAACCCATAACCCATTTCAAACATGAAATCAACTATATAGACTCTTTTTTTTAAACATATGAACATCACAACAAGCTACAAATGTACCATAGAAACTGTTTCACATAACTCTTGACCCATTTGACTCAAAATGAGTTAAAAAGGTCCTTGTTCCAAACGCCCCTTTAACTGCACACTCCTTTTGTGCACTTTTGTCCCTTTTTCCGGAAAACGACCTCTATAACATGACATACCATCTAAACTTCCAGAATTCATTAAAACAACACAATATATTATTCAAAATGGGTAGGAATGGCTAATTACCAAACACCTCTTTTAACTATTAAGACTTAATAAATTCTAAAACAAACACCATTCACATAAACCAAATCAAAGACTTTAACATACACTTATCATACAACCATAAACATTAAAAGACCCATGTTAAACAAAAGATATACCAAGATCAAAATGACACTTTGGGGGCTTCCAACTTTCAACAATCTTGATCCAAGGAAGGGTCTTCTACTTACCGATTTCTAACGTCAATCATTTATCCCTAGCTTTAGAAACTTCACTAGTACCTACAATAACATCATCAACTATAACATTAAGCAAAACGCTTAGTAAGTATGTGAAGTAATCAAACTAACAAGGTTATGATAGTGGTTATCAAAGTAACCATACATATCAAAGGAGCATACTATAACATACCACATACCTTCTTAATAAAACATTCAATTAAACTAAAATATGATTTATGCAAGGATCCAAGCAACTATAACAAGCTCCATCAATTAACTATAACACCATAGCAATAACAATTACATCATAAGCATAACCAAATTAAAATTACTCACAATACTTACCTCAAATTCCTTACTAGCTTCCTACTTAATTTGGGTAAGACTCCAATTGAGCTTCCTATTCCAAAATTAACCCTAATTAGTGGTTAATTCACATGGGTATTCATAATTAACACCCTTTACCCAATATCCCTAATTTCTATAACATATACCCTAATTTTTAATTTGGGAAAATACTTACTTGGGATGATTAGTGATAGTAATATCACTAGATCTTATCTATGCTTCTTCTTCCTTAATCAATTGGCTCCTAGATGAAATATTGAGGTTTCCCTCTTTTCTTTCTCTTCACACCGTCACACATACACACTCCCTAAACCCCTGGAGTTTTCCAAATGGATAATACATGTTTATTTAATCAAGTTTGCTAATTTGTAAAATTAGTCCTCCAAGTCTCATTCTTCATATTTTAGCCACCAAGTTTTCTACATTTAACACTTTTATACTTATCAATTATAACTTATCTATTAACTTATAGACTTCTATATAAAATGATATAATACTATTACTTATATTATAAATTAATACCTCGTAAGATTTAGGGTGTAACAGTACGTCCCGTGCAAGAATGTCAACAAAGTACTCCTACAACAGACTCGACGGATACGACACATATGAATGAGTTGGTTGATTTATGTGATCCAATGTTTGATGAATATTACTATGGAAACAATCAAGTTGTGTCAAAGCCTTCCGCTGTCACCACTACTGATGCACCCGAACAAAGTCAAAAAGACACAACTGCATCTACTTCAGCAACCGTTGCTCAAGAGACAATTCCATTAGATACTCAACAAACTCAAGAAACAGTCATACAACCAACATCACCAACCGTCAATGCTGAAGGAGGAAACAAAAATCAAGCAGTCGATGCATAACCTGACGAAGAAGAATTTATCAATCCGTTCGGTACACCGGTACACGAAGTCGGAGAGTATTCTACTCAACATGTTGATCCGTCCAACATGCATACATTCTACCAACCATATCCATCCACTCACCATTGGAAACGTGATCATCCATTGGAGCAAGTCATTGGAAATCCTTCACAGCCGGTTCGAACACGCATACAACTCGAAACCGATGGCGATGTGTGTATGTATGCACTCACCGTGAGTTTAACTGTACCTACAAACATCAAACAAGCCATGAATGATCATGCGTGGATTGAATCAATGCAAGACGAAATTCATCAGTTTGAACGCCTAAATGTTTGGGAGCTTGTTGACCGACCCTATGGAACATCAATTTTAGATTTCAAATGGATCTGGAAAAGCAAACTGGATGAAGAACAAACCATCATCAAAAACAAATCTCATCTTGTGGTTAAGGGATACCGTCAACAAGAAGGCATAGACTACGATGAATCATTCGCTCCAGTCGCTCGTTTGGAAGCAGTCAGGATATTCCTTGCTTATGCTGCACATAAGGGCTTCACGGTTTTTCAGATGGACGTAAAAACTGCTTTTCTCAACGGTCATTTGAAGGAAGAAGTGTATGTGAATCAGCCAGAAGGATTCATCGATCCTCATCACCCTGACAAAGTCTATCGTCTCAAGAAGGCTGTATATGGACTTAACAAGCTCCAAAGGCATGGTACGAAGAACTATCCAAATTCTTGGTTTCCAAAGGATTCTCCAAAGGTTCTATTGATCCTACTCTCTTTATTAATAAATATGGGGTTCGACATACTGCTGGTGCAAGTTTATGTTGATGACATTATTTTTGGTTCTACGAACCCATTCAAAACGTTTTGAAAAATTAATGCACAGCAGCTTTGAAATGTCCATGATGGGGGAGCTAAAATTCTTTTTAGGCCTCCAGATTCATCAATCCCCACGTGGTATCTTTATAAACCAAGCTAAGTATGCTCAAGAGATACTTAAAAAGCATGGTATGACCTCATGTGCTCGTGTTGGTACACCATTGTCGACCACATCCCTAGACGCTGACTTGTACTCATATCCCATAGATCAAATGCGATATCGCAGTATGATCGGGTCACTTATGTACCTTACAGCCAGCAGGCCTGATATTCATCATGCCACACGCTATTGTGCACGATATCAAGCAAGACCTACTCAAAAGCACCTCAAAGAGGTTAAACGGATCTTTCGGTACCTTAAGAATACCATTCACATGGGACTCTGGTATCCGAAGGGAACCGGTTTTCATCTAACAGCTTTTTCAGATTCTGATCACGCAGGTTGCCTTGATAGTCGAAAAAGCATTTCTGGTAGCGTACAATTTCTAGGGGAAGACAAACTTGTGAGCTGGTCGTCAAAGAAGCAGGATTTCACTTCGCTCTCATCAGCTGAAGCAGAATATGTGGCTCTATCCGCGTGTTGTGCTCAAGTCCTCTGGATGAGAACTCAACTCACGGATTATGGCTTCCACTTTGATAAAGTACCTATGTATTATGACTCAAAGTCGGCCATAGCCATTTCTTGCAATCCGGTTTAACACTCCCGTACCAAGCACATCGCAGTCAGATATCACTTCATCAAGGAACAAGTAGAACGTGGTATCGTGGAATTATACTTTGTCAAAACTGAGTACCAAATAGCTGACTTGTTTACAAAAGCCCTATCTCAAAATAGGTTTTAGTATCTCGTTGGCCGTCTTGGTATGAAGTATATGACTCCCGAAGACTTGGAGGTTTAGGCAAATGAAGCTGCTTGATTTTTCTCTAACAATGACTTCTAAGCACATCATATCTTAGGACTCGGACCTCAAATAAGGAAAGTTTATCACGGACGATAACTTATCCTTCTCAACGAGAATTTAATATTTCTCGGTCATGAGCTTCCTATAAAAACATTCAAAGTTTTTAAGTTCATGAAAAACGATTTCTAAGTAAATGTCAGCTTAGACCTCGAACTTCAACTTAAGGAAAGTTTATCACGGATGATAACTTATCCTTCACAACGGGAAATTTGTTTTTCTCGGTCATGAGCTAGTCACAAAACAATCAAAGTTTTGAGCTCATGAAAAACGGACCCGAAAGGGAAGTGTACGTTTCAGTGCGCTTTCCCTAAGCAATAGAAGAAAAGTCTTCTATCCTGATTATTTTAAAACCGTTGAACACAATTTTTCAAGAATTTCTCAAAAAGGTTTTTCTAAATCTTTTAAAATTGTGTGTTCAACACTCCCTTCCTTATATGTGGTTTTTATATCTCTAAAATGTCATATGTTATTTTGATCAATTTTTGAGGGGGAGCGTTTTGAAATCAAGCCTTTAATGTTGTTGGGTACATCTTAAATTTGTCATATTTTATGTATCCAACACATTCCGAAAATGATATTAGATCTGTCATATATTATCGGTAAAGGCATCTCAACTCCGTACCTCAACATATTTTGTGGTGTCGTTTTTCTAAAATTTTGTCAAATTTTGTCTCAAGACACACATATATTGTTGAGGGGGAGCGACCCGACTGAAAATGTTCCATGATTCATGCGTGCACACATGTTTCTCTCCCGTCGATTTTTCAGAAAATGTCATATTTTAATCAATTGGTATCTCTAATATTATATTTTTATATTAGAGATAGGGGAGAAAATGTGATTAAAATGTAATATATCGCAACATGTGATCTTAAAGACTCAAGTGCAACTCTTTCCTTCACATGCCAAACTATTTCGTTTATCGATGCATATGTGTAGGGGGAGCTTTTTGAAAATATAAAACTTTCAAAGTGTTAAAAGTTTTGATTTTTATCAAGCACTTTGAATTGTTTTCAATGGTTTTATGGTTACGATCCTTACCCAAAAAAACCTACTATCCACGACGGAACGATTGAGTCAAAAGGTAGTTTAGGATAGGAAACTAAGTCCTATGATCCAACCAGAACCGGAGGGATCTACCCAAGGACATTCCATAGCTAGAAATAGTTGTCCCTAGGAAAGATGGAGTGGAATGAAGCTGAATGCGGACCAATTACTTAAGTTAGCACTAGAACAATCACAACAAGGTGCTAATGATGACGTATTGGTAAGCATTGAAGGAGTTGAATATTCTATGCAACTTAGGTAGAAACCGGGTTAACACATCTTTTGAAGACAAGTGTCATGGACCCAGTAATGCGATGCACAACCCTTCCCCAGCCATTCGAGTTTCTTTTAAAAGAAACTTGTCTCATTGTCACGGAGATCAACACGTATCTATTGACTTTCTCACTCCGAGTCAGTTAATATTGAAAAGGTGGCAGTCTGCTCCAGCCTCCGAATACCAAAATGCACTTATTGAGTCTAGAGCCAAACAAGATCTATCTATCATCTCATTAGGACACAATCGAGTCCTACGCATTATCCTTGTGATATTGCCAGAACATCTGAGTGATACGATTCACAATGAAGATGGAAATCCTGCTTGAGCCAGCATCAAACAAGCTCATGGTAGGTAACTTGTGCGATTCTACACGAATCAAACTTGTGAGAACTGGAAAGCAACTAAGTTTGGATTCTTAATTGATTCAAACTTGATTCCAGGTTTCTTCACAAAATCCATGTGATCTTGCCAGAACATTCAGAGTGACACTTATTAGTGTTCACAGTGATGAATGGAATTCCTTCCAGTGTCAACATCAAACAGCACTGCGGTAGGTAACTCGCAAGATTCTCTATGAATCAAGCTTGTGACAAACTGGAAAGCAACAATGGTGCGATTCTTTTAGAATCAAACTTGTTCCAGGAAATCTGAATTGACGACTCTAATCAGACGGATAATTTATCCTTATGATTCACTCTTTACGTTCGCAATCTACTTTGAGACGGTCGAGTAAAGAGAACTGGCTACTACCGCCGAGAAACCCTGTCAAGGAGGTTCTTAATCGAATCTACCTGATCACAGGTACGGTATTTAATACCGTTTAACGGTCTTCACCGACCGGAGGTAAAACGCTACCGAGTTAGGGTGAAATGTTCAAAGCCATTTCATCCGTGTCTGTATATGTTACTGTATATCAAGAAGGTGGCGTAGCTGTGTAACCAATGTCGATTCAGAAGTCACAAGAGCACAAGATGGCGATAATCAAGATACCTAAGAATGTAAGAATGTAATAGGTCATCTTAGTCACAAGGAGTACAGATGAAGATCTCAAGCACTCAAAGTCAAATAACAAAGGCTCAAGATAAAGATCACGAAAGCATGAAGGAACAAAGCTGTTACAAACACGATCAAGACCAAGATACAAGACCAAAGCATGAAGATCTCCTCTACAAGAATGTATTCACTCAACCATCTTATGCTTTTTAAGCATTTTAAGATGACCGATACATTGGGGGAGATTGTTAGCCCTATATTTTATATAGTCGAACAAGAATGTAATAGGTCATCTTAGTCGTTATTGGTCTTGTATAGTAATAGGTTAGTCGGAAAAAGCGGGCTTGGACTTTAAGCTAATATTGTCTTTGTTAGGGGCTATATGCCCAAGTGAATGCCAAGCCTGACCCAAGATGAAGCCCACAAAGGCCTTAGAGCCGTGGCATATATAACCCTCTTCCACATGTGGAAGAGGGTGTTGGTTCATTTCATAAAACACCTAGTTTTAGTGTAAACCTTCCACTTCTCTCTCTACTCTCTCTCTCTCTACTTTTCTACTATTTCTCTCTCTAAATCTTGTGTTATGGATTGAATGGCAACAACATTAACTCTTCATGGTGAAGAAAAAATATCACACGCGTGAAGATGTTTTTACTAAACTCTTCACCGATGAAGAGAAAATACCTCAAATATTTTCATGCTTGAAGACGTTTTTACTAAACTTTTCATGGGTGAAGAGAAAATATCTCAAATATTTTCACGCGTGAAGATTTTACTAACCTCTTCATGGGTAAAGAGAAAATATCTCAAACATTTCACGCAATGAATATGCTTTTACTAAACTCTTCACGGGTGAAAAGAAAAAATCTCAAATAGTTTTACTAAACTTTTCACGCGTGAAGATGTTTTTACTAAACTCTTCACGGGTTAAGAGAAAATTCTCATATATTTTCACGTGTGAAGATGCTTTTACTAAACTCTTCACGCGCGAAGAAAATATATCTCAAATATTTTCACGCTTGATGACGGTTTTACTAAACTCTCCACGGTGAAGAAAAAATATTACGCGAGTGAAGATGCTTTTACTAAACTCTTCATTGGTGAAGAGAAAATACCTCAAATATTTTCATGCTTGAAGACCTTTTTTCTAAACTTTCCATGGGTGAAGAGAAAATATCTCAAATATTTCACGTGCGAAGATGCTTTTACTAACCTCTTTATGGGTAAAGAGAAAATATCTCAAACATTTCACACGTGAAGATGCTTATACTAAACTCTTCACGGGTGAAGAGAATATATCTCAAATGTTTTTACTAAACTCTTCACGCGTGAAGATGTTTTTACTAAACTCTTCACGGGATAAGAGAAAATTCTCAAATTATTTTACGCGTGAAGATGCTTTTACTAAACTCTTCATGCGCGAAGAAATTTACGTTGAAGAAAAAAATATCACACGCGTGAAGATGCTTTTACTAAACTTTTCATTGGTGAAGAGAAAATACCTCAAATATTTTCATGCTTGAAGACCTTTTTACTAAATTTTCCATGGGTGAAGAGAAAATATCTCAAATATTTTCACGTGCGTAAATGCTTTAACTAACCTCTTTATGGGTAAAGAGAAAATATCTTCACACGTGAAGATGCTTTTACTAAACTCTTCATAGGTGAAGAGAATATATCTCAAATATTTACTAAACGTTTCACGCGTGAAGATGGCACACCAGTGCTGGCACACCAGTGTTGGCACACTAGTGCTGGCACACCAGTGTTGCCGCTACGCTAGCACGCTGGCCACCAATGTTTGTTTCTAATTTAGTCACCCCAACACCGATACCATCACCATCGACCTATCCATTTCAATTTGGTGTGCAAAACAACCAAGAACGATCTCAAAATCCTTTTCAAGTGCAGACCAACCAACCGCCGTTTGTTTTTTAGAGCTTTTTCTTTTTCATTTGCAAACCATGTTTGCAGAAAAAAGGTACATCTAAAGTCTTGATCTACAAGAAGAAGACCGTTTGTTTTTTCCTTTTGAACTAATTTTGTCTTTTTCCTTTATTCTGTGGGCGCACCTATGACCCGGGACGGGAAGAGAAAGACTTTATCTTTTTCCCTTAAAAATTTTCGTTATTTGACCATATAAATTTTTTTGTCATATGATAATAAAATATTTTGGAATGTGAAATATATAGTTGCTTCAAAAACGAAGTATCAACAACAATATATAATGATTCAAACTATAAAAACATACAAAAAAACATACAAAAAAACATACAAAAAAACATAAAAATTCCAAATAACATAATAAACTATAAAAACATACTAAAACATACTCCCTAACCGTTCAACCACTTTGCATCAATTGTGTCGCGATTTAATCTCTTAAACTACTCATATATTGTTGATATGTTACACCCCTTTAGTGGTCGAACAACTTGATATTCTTCCATGCTTTCACCGTCTTCAACTAATACAATTTCATCCAACGTTTCACCTAAACGTTAATGTCTGAAGTAACAACATAAACATAATTTTTTTAAATCAAATAGCGATATCTAATAACTAAATAAACCAATGCATAGCTTAAATCATTTAAATCGTCAATCACTAGCCAATCTACATCACTTAAAACACAATATGAGTTCATCAAATGAATATAAATAAACCAAATTAGGCTATTAGCTAAACAATTTACATAAATATAAACAATCATATTAATTTAATATTATTGTTTTGGTGAACATATAGTATTAACGATGAGGTGCATAACTTATAAATACAATTTACATCACTATAAACAATCGTATTGGTTTATATATTACCGTTTAATTTGTGAGTTTAAATTGACATCGTTTCTGTTTGCACTTGTTTTTATGATAAGCAAGAAGAAACTGTAGCAGTATACAAGAGGCTACAAGTTTCTGTCTGTAGCAGAGAACCTTGTAGCAAAGAAGCAATGCGGTTAACTGATGCTGTTACTAAAACACTAAGGACGACTGTGACCAAGATCTGGACAGGACACGATGATATGCAGGTAGTCGATAAACGGTCTACAAGTATCTTACCTTTGTAGCAGAGAAGCAATAAGGACTATCAAGAAGATTTGTAGCAGAGAGACCCATGTCTCTAAAACACTACGAACCAATGACCAAGATTTGCAGTTCAAGGGGTTGTTCAAAGTAGATGTTAAAACCACAAGACACGACGATATCCTGATAGTCACTAAAACATAGAAAAAATGTTTAGAAACAAACAAACACCATAAAAGTAGCATTTCCATAACTACAGTTTAAAAATGAGCAAAAATGAGCCCAAATAAGTTGTAATTTTACATGTGGTTCAAAAATGAGCCCAAATAAGTGAGGACCATGACTGCGTTCTAACCTGGTTTTAAAACATGTCCTGGCCTGAAAGTCCTAGTAGGTCTAATAGGTTGGGGTAAGGTTTTGGTCCAGACATTATTTCAAGTCATACGGGTTGTGCTCAAATAAAGACGACACAAAGGATCAATAAAGAGCAACACCTGCAATTCAATTCTACAATTCTAACTGAAACTCTAAATAAGATATATCCAAGCATAGGATATGCTTCAAGCATAACAAAAGAATATGATCAAATTTAAGCAATTTGACCCTTTACATCAAGTTCTCGAATCACAGCTTGAAGAACGTATTCGAGAGCTAGAAGCACAAATCCAAATGAAACAAACACAAAATCATAAATCTTTCCACTCATGGAAACATTATGAGAATCCTATAGATGAACCAATGGTTTTGAATCTCTCAGGCGAAGCTCTAGATGGTTACAATGAGAAAGGAGTTGAATTGCAGAGAAAGGAGTTGAAAAGGCTTGGTATGCATCTGGCAACGATAGTACAAAGACACTATCCAGGCTCGCAAGAAATTATAAAATAAAGCATGGTTTGCCTGCGAAGTACGTCCTATGAACAATCTTACAAATAAAGGAGGCGGTGAAATAAATAGGAGCTGGAAGAACTCAGAGGAAGAGGACTACATGTGGGAGGATGTGACTTCAGTTTCGGTGAATCATTGCTGCAAAAGGATTTAACTTTGGTAAATAAAGAAGCCTTAGTCATGCTTAAGAAATCATAGGAGTTGCTCGAACTTGTACATCAGAATACAAATGGGGGTGCTTATGAGATTTTATTTCCATGTACACGAGTATTTAAAAAAAGGATGATGTTATAGCATATGGGATTTGTATAAGAAAACATGATGGAGAATAAATAATAAAGAGAACCATCACATGATAAACTCATTAGTGAAATTGGATGACATTAATGGGGCAGAAAAGATTATGGTCGAATGGGAATCTAAAACGTCGTCATTTGACTTTTGGGTAGTGAACGTTTTGGTCAATGGGTATAGAAAGAAGGGTGATTGGAAGAAAGCCGAAGATTATGTAGAGAGATTGGCGCGTATGGGGAAGCAACCTCCTAAAAGTACATGGGATTGTTTGGCAACTACGTTTTGCAAGTATAAAGAGATGGAGAAAGTTGTTGATGCAACGAGGAAGGCCATTTTGAGTTATGATAATAGTTTGTATTTGAATCAAATAACTTTCAAAGCATGTGCTAAGTATCGGGAGGAAAAGGGTGATACGGAGTTAGTAGAGTTTTCAAATTTTACCAAAAGGTGTCCTGCTTATTCAGAATCTGTATGCAATGAGGATTCAAAATTTGAGGTGTTGCATAATCCTAGTGTCTAGCAGTGGGGGTAGCTGTCCCTGTTGGTATTTTAATTCTAGCAGCTATAGCAACATATATATATTTTGATCTAGAACGAAGGGCGGGCCCGAAAAGATTTTCTTATGACGATCTGGTTTTAGCAACCAACAACTTTTAGTGACCGAAAATTGGGTGAGGGTGGATTCGGGTGTGTTTACAAGGGCTATTTATCACGTGAAGGTATCACATTTGCTGTTAAGAAAATTTCACAAGGGTCTAAACAAAGAAAAAAAGTACACAACAGAAGTAAAGATTGCACAAGGTTTAGTTTATGACAATAACTTATCAAATTTCATACTAAAATAGTATGCCTCTCTCGATATCAGAAGTATGATATTTGTACATTTTCTAAAAATATGTTGTGATTATATCGATCCCTTATCATAAATGATCAAATGAACAACCTTTAAATCGTTAGAAGCACCTACTAATATGACTTGAAATAAACAAGGGTTCATCAAAACTCTGGAATATAGTTCGTAAAGCTCAGATTGGACTATTTTTTTAAACCACAGAACTTGTATAGCTTCATTAGACATGTAGCAGGTAGCTAATCATAATAAATAAATTGCACAAGAACTGCATGTAATATAACATAAAAATATATCTTCAATATTTCATAATGCTTGGCCTATACTTCTAATGTTCGTGTATGACTATTGTCCATTATTCTTAGTATCTTAAAAGAATTTATCATAAGCTTGAAAGCTTCAAAATGGGTGTTAGAGCGTACAGCCTTTGTCATGTCATCCTACGTGGTTCAGGGTGGGGTCTAGTGTGGCAAAGCTTTCGAAAAGGAAAACCTTATCGCAAAGTGGAGCATATGCTGCAAGGGTGAGGTCTAGGTCAGGCTGCTACATCGCTTTGAATATCAAGTCAAACCATACAAGAGAGCATGTGTTTGTTGTTGCTTGTTAGGGCATACCAAGTTTATGGTCACATGAAAGTGAAAATTGACCCTTTGGATGAAAGAACTAAAAAGGCGCTAAAACACCACCACCCATTTCCCTAACATCTTAGGGGGTGTTTGGTTTGGCTTATATAATGTAAGCTCATTTCGGCTTATATAACATAAGCCCCAATTTTGTGGCTTATTTGAAGGTTTATGGGCTTAAATAGGTTTATTATATCATGATAAACTTATGTAAGCCGCTGGCAAGCTTCAAACTAAGCCACAAAATTTGAGCTTACGTTATATAAGCCGAAAATAAGCCATATTTCGGCTTATATTTCATAAATCCTAATTTTTAAAGCTTATTGGTGACTTATGGGCTTATATAAGTTTATTATGTCTTAACAAACTTAGATAAGCCCATAAGTCTCCAAGTAAGCCACAAAATTGAGGCTTATGTTATATAAGCGGAAATAAGCTTAAGTTATATAAGCATAAGTCTCCAAAGGTGTTTCAATTTCGACAATCACGTGTCTCATATTATATATATTGCACTTCAAAATGATTTTGATGAATTGATAAGACATACCCGGTTTGATGGCATTAATGGAGAGAGGCGACTTGAGACTGCCCCCAACAGGTTCTGATGGAATTTCAATCACCTCTAGCAACTTCTCTAGAATGGTATGGACCTTAGGATCATCATTCCATAACAAAAGGTCATAATGCGAAAGATATATATATATTATAACATGACTTTTTACTTATTTATGATAAAAAACTAAAATAGATCAAACCTGGGACAAATGGTTTGCTAATGCTCCAATAAAAGATGACCACACCCTCACGCACCAAAACGTATTTGCCTTAAATAGTTAGATCACAGCAATTGTTAGAAAAAAATGTAATAGATAGTACAAATACTGTGTTTAATTAGGTGCTTAAATCTGGTTAAAGAATTTCAATTTAGACATACACTAGCCTTCTTGTTTTAGTAGTTTTAAAATATAGAAACTAGCAGCTAGACATTAGTAGCGAAACAAATAATGCTTGGTGCAATTCTCAGTCCGTTCTATACCTGACGTCTATTACGTCCCCTGAATGATTCAGAGGTGGTAATCCAAGGTCTCCTTAATCTTTGAAACTAATTTGTCCATTTTGACTAGCAAGACTCACATAATAAGGAAGAAAAATACTTCACTAACACTAAATACTTTCCGGCCTTAGCATCCCATAGTAAAACATAGAAGTTGGCCATTAGGTAAAGAGCGATGAGAGAAATATGGAAAATGGGGAGGTTGACTAGACAAAAAAATGTTTTGGTTTCGCTAGTACTAGCTTGACAAAACAAAATTTAAAATTTACCTGTCGTTATCATAGCGACTGTGGCTTCCATACTTAACATCTCTATTGTCATAGCGGTCTCTCTCACCAAAACGCCCAACATCATATCTATCATCAAAATTAACGCTCACACTCCGCATAGTGATCTCCACAGCCAACACCACTAGCAAACGTTGGACGGGAGGAGAACTGCCAGCCGACACCACCATCACCACCACTTGAGGGGAAATCGCGAGCCTAATGATCAGACCGACCACACTTAAAGCACCCCTCCTGGCCCTGAGATCTTTCACCTCCACCATAAACTACTTCTACCACTGTATATAGGTAGCTTCTACCATAACCACGATCATGATCATCACCGCCACCTGATCTAGGCTGGGCTTTGTTATCTGAGATCACTCGTCCCCAAAATCAGCACCGTTCATTTCTATGATTGCATCTCCCATACCTCGACGGTCTGCAAATGCCAAAAAAGCCAAATCCATGTAGCCAGCGAGTGTCTCTTTCAAACATTGTCTACATCAAGATCACACTTAATAACATAGTAGGCAACACATAATCCTTTTTAATTACTCACACAGAACCAGCTTAAGCAGGAATTGTATACACAAGGATTTAAACTTACCGTGGGGTACTACCATTCTCATTGCTCAACTTCCTTTTGCTGCTTTCTTTTCTTGTTACTCTGTGTTTGCTCAAGCAAACTACTAGCACATCGCTTGAGCCACCCAAAAGGAGCAGAGAGAGGATACCTATTACTCTAATATTTTTTAACAGATTGACCATTTGCAGCAACCTCGTCAGTGCCAATTTTCTAAACGAAATCCAACTTAGTATTACTTTTAACATATCTTCCTAAATTGTTTTCTTAAATCTGAATCACATTCTTCAAGCTCACTTGCATCAATACGAAAGGGGACAGCTTTCGCATCCTCCAATTTCTTCAACTGCTTCTCAAGTGTCCATGCAACATCCCTTTGCTTCGCAAGTGTTTGCAGCTGAACTTTTCTTCAATGGAAGAATTTAACTCCGCCCATTCCTTGCCCCTTCTCTCATGATCAATATTAACTGCTTTCCTAGTCTCATCAAGTCTTTGCATCTCAATATTAACATGTTCTATTTCCTTTGCAGTAATCTTCATAAGAGACTAGATGTACTCGAGTTCATTCTTCTTTTCTTCCTCAAAGGCTTTTTCCTTTTCTTTTAGATAACTTTATGTTTCTTCTCGTTTGTTTTCAAGACAATTCTCAAACTCCTTTGATATTTGATATCTAGCATAAAATCAGTGCGTTCTTTATGAATTACTGAATTACTCGGATCGTTCTTGCTCAATTCTCTTCATGAATATTTCCCGATCATGTGAAAGTTACTCGATATACTTTTATACTGAACACGGAATAAATCTTTCTCCAACTTTAGAACAACATCTTCACCTTTCAACAACTTCGAAATTGTTAATCTTTCTTCTGCAATTCGTTCTGCTTCTAGTCTCAATTCCTCTTTTTTTTCATCAATCAACTCCCACTGCGTTTCAAACTTTGCCTTCTCAGACTTTAACTTGTCTGCGTAACTTCCAGTTCATGCTTTTGGGCTCTAATCAAATCAATATCTTCTTTCAATCTACCTTCTCAAATCATCAGTTCATTTGTTTCGGTTCTCATAGCCTCAACCATCTCCTCAACATGAGAAAACTCTTTACTTCTATTATTTAATGATCTCAAATACTCTTGAAGCTCATTTCTCTTGCAATTCACCCCATCCTTTTCTTTCTATAACATCGCCTTCTGTAATGTCACCCCGTTTTCCGTAATAGAAGTACACTTTTCTCCTTCTCCTAACAAAAACCAGTAGAAAGATCATTTCTTTGTCACATGGCCCTTTCCTGGACCTCCAAGTCATGCTCCTTTTCCAAAAGTAAATCCTCTCCACTCCCCTCAACTCTGAGCGCCTCTTGTTCCCAATCAATTCCTTTGTCAACTTGATAACTAAGATTTTACTAGTTGAAAAGTTCGTTTCTCGGTATCTTAACGAATTGATTTCCGGTTCAAAGTACGACTTAATTGTTTTTGGTGAAAAAGAATATTTTTGGTTGTTTTAAATAAAAGTGCAAAACTTTAAAGTAAATGCAATTAAATAAAATCTAAAACTAATTTAAAATAAATGGCAAGAAATTAAAGCGTGACGAAAAGTAAAAGGCGCTGAAAGTAAATAATGCAAACTTAAATCTATCTAAGGCAAACTTAAAATGCGACTAAAAATTAAACTAAGGCAAGGGTAAAATAAATCTAAAGCAATAAACTTAAAGTGCAGCTAAGGAAAAAGGCGGGAAAAATAAAGCTTGAAAATTAAAAACAGTAAGTAAAAAAAACTGAAATTAAAAAGAACCTGAAAACAGCTCATTCAGAATAATCCTTCGTTCGGAATAATCACTCACCCGGAATGTCACCTTCGTTCGGAATGATTCTCCTTCACTCGGAATATTTACCAAAATCCTTGATCCGGAACAAATTCTCTATTCGGAATATGTCACTTATCCGGAATAAATCCTTCGTTCGAAACTCCCTGCTGATTCGGAACTTCAATTGATTCAGAACTTCCTAAACAAAAGCCTTGATTCAGAACTTCTTGATTCGGAACCCTTGATTCGGAACTCACTGATTCGGAACTTTAGAATGTTCCGAATGAAACACCTCTTCCACTGATCCAGAATACTTCCGAATGAAGCCTTCGTTCGGAATGACTAATTGGTTCGAAACGTTCCGAATAAAACACTTTGATCCGGAATAATAAATTATTCCGGATGAACACCCTTCGTTCGGACTGTTTGGAATGAACCACTGATCCGGAATATCTTGGATGTTCCGAATGAACTCCACTGATTCGGAAGAAGTGGCTTGGTTTGGAACAATAGCCTTGATCCGGAACAATCAACAAAACACCTTCACTGGAATGTTTGAGCTTAGTTTGATTCGGAACAATTTCAACACCTCCTTTATCCGGAATAAATGGCTTTGATTCAGAATGTTTTTCTGGGGAACAGTAAGAGAAGCAAAGAACAAGGAGAACAAAATATATACGAATCTAAACAAAACTAAACAAAATCAACCACAAGATTAAATCAAACTAATCAATAAACATCTATTAATCATAAACAAACAATCCAAAACAATCAAACTAACAAATATAACCAAAATAACCAAAACCCACTTTAATCAAATCAATAAAATTAGAACATGAACATGAACAATAAACATAAAGATTAAGGATTAAAGAAAGGTAGATAGGAGATTAATAATAAAAAGTAAAGATTGACAAGAATTAAATGGAAACTTACTTGAAATTAAAGGTATTTAAGGTGCAAGACAAGTATTTAAATTTGACATGAAAAGTAAATGACAAGGTAATTAAAATTGGAAGAACTAATTGTCACTATTAGCCAACAAAACTAATGAAATGAAATCCTAATCTATTTATAGGGGAGGATTAGGAGGTGCTTAGGAAGCTTCCTCCCCTCTTTCATCTTTTCTTAATTGCACCATTAAGTCCTTAAGTCTTTAATCTTCTTAAATATTGGACTTTAATGACTTTGTCTCAGGATTTCTTTAAACTCGTCTTGACATTTCTTCATAAATAAGACTTGAGTTCTTCGGCTTTTAGTAAACTTCCGTCTTTTGACTTTTTCTTCGATAAATCTTCAGAATTGGTCTTGGACTTCCGTTCTTTTTGCACTCTTGATTTCTTTGACTTCGTCTTTCGTCTTTTTCTTTGATAAAAGCCCGTGAATGCCCGTGTTTTCTCCCTTTTCCACATTTTCGTCCTAAATCACAACAAAAACACAAACCACGCATAACTCCGACATAAAATACACGTTTTGGCTCGGTTATTATTGTAATTAAGTGGTAAAAAGGATGGGTGTTTACACACCTATCAAATCCCCTACACTTGACCATTGCAATGTCCTCATGCAATGCATTAGTTACAAAGCACGTTTACACTTTTCATCATAATCAATCCACGTTGGCCTTAATTAAAGAGATAGAAAACTATAAACATTCAAAGTAAAGAAATCAAAATCATACCTTTGGGTTTTGGAAATGTTATGAATGATCATCATCCTCAAGTTTTCACTTTCTCCAAACCAAGCTTAAAAACGAGATCATTGTTATTATAAGTTAGCAAACTAACATGAACTCATGTGGGCCAATTACTCACTTAGACTCCCTTATTCCTAGGTGTATCTCTTATATCTTATTTTTGTCTTGAATGATCACGAGGATGCATTTTTGACTTATTTCGATAGTTATTTAGGCCGAAAATAAAGTGAACGATTTAATCAATAGTTAGCTAAAGGACAAAATCTTTTAAAACTGCTTCTCGGGACCTCATAAAGTTCATATCTTGGCATAACTCGCTTCACGATTTGAGACCTTTCTCGGACCGATATTTGGCAGCGACTTCATACTTCAAACCTTGAGAGACGTTCATGAAATAATGGCCTTCTCTTTGATAGGTGTGAAAACACCCATCCTTTTACCACTTAATTCTGGCTAAAACGAGACCAAAACACGTATTTAATATCATTTGTTTGGAATTATGCGTGGTTTTTATGTTTATTGCGTTTTCAGAGTCAACCGGATGAATATTGAAGAAAACATGGGATTGCACGGGTTTTATCGAGGAAAAAGACTCAAGACGAAGTCTATTGTCCAAGAGATGCAAAAGATTTGAAGTCATTATGCCTATTTAAAGATTTATCGAAGAATAGAGCCAAAGATGGAAGATTCATATATGTCGAAGAACTCGAGTCTATTAAACAAAAGATTATAAGACGAGTTGGAATTATTCACCGACACTTCTAAAAATCCAAAGTCGGAAACGTTTATTTTAAGAAGCGTGAAGACTAAAGAAGAAAGAAGAAAAGAAGCCCGATACCAAAGCCAATTCACAAGCCCATATCACACGCCTATATATAGGACCTTACTTCACAAAAATTACACACTTAGTTAGTTAGTTTTAGTTTTTCATTTTCTCTAGTTTTAGAGAGAGAAAGTTCCAAACTTTGTCTCACTAAACTTTTTTCTTTGTTTTCATCTTTTAAATTTAAGCTTTCTTTGATCTTTGTACTTTGGATTTCATTAATCTTATTCAAGTTAAGCTTTTAATTTCTTTAATTCTCTTCTACTTTTCTTAATTTATCTAAATCCTTAATCCGATTGTTTAATTCCATACGGTTTGGATTTGTGGATGAGTTCGTGATCAAAGTTTGATCTTTCTTATTTCTTTTAAGCTCTCACACGTATAAGCTATAAGCCTTCTATGCTTATTTGCTTATTGCTTGTTTTAGCTTATTGGTTTTCGGATTCCATATAAGTTTTAGTCATTCAAAAGTTTTGTTTACTAAGTTTAAGGTTTCTCGTCTTCAAAAGTTGTTCAATTTAATCTTTTTGAGTGCTTAAGTCCCGGTTAAAATAGCTTATTGTAAGTGTTTATTGAGGTTTTAGCTTTTCACCATTTTCGGATTAGTTTTGCATTTCATCGCAATATAAGGGTTATACACATTCCGACGGGTGCTTATTTTGATCGCAATAACCCAGGTGTGGGTTCTACTTTGCGATCGGGTAGTAATTCCCCCTTATTCCGATATGGATTGCGATCGCTTATTGTGATCGCACATTCCGACGGGATTTAAGGTCCTTTTTGAATCGAAACTCTGCCCAATTCTCGACAGCTACATTCCGATCTGGTACAACATTCCGATCTGAACAATATTGCGATAGGGGTGCTTAGATTTCATACATTCCGATCTAGATCATTCCGATAGCTTCACTTTGCGATAAACCATGTTCCGATAGAAGTTTACCTTGACATTCCGATGGACTCCACTTTGACATTCCGATGGGTCGTTGTAGTTACATTCCGATGCTTTTGATTTTAATGCATTCCGATAGAAATAATTTTCCATATTCCGATAGAACAAGTTTTTAAATATTAATTCAACTAAGTTTTCAAAGTATTTGTCTAATCTTTTCTTTACGTTTTCAAGCATTTACTTTTAACTTGTCAATCTAGTTTAATCTTTCAAAGCTTTAATTGTACTCTTCGACACTTACTTATTTGTCATTAGTTTAAAATAGATAAACAAACCAACACCTTTTTATTAACCAAGAACAAATCATTCCACTTAGAGCCGTGATCAATTCGAGAGGATTCCGAGAAACGAACTTTCAATTAGCAAAATCTCTTGTATCAAATGGCGCCGCTGCCGGCTCTTCTCGTTAAGATCAACAGTTTTTTGTGAGAACTTGGATTTTGGGATCCGTTCGCCGTGAACGTTACTTTTTCAAAAAAAATTTCAAAAACACAAAAAAAAAATAAAATTTTCAAAAATCCTAAAAATTAAAAAACATAAAAACCAAAAATATTTTTGCTTTGTTTTTGACTTGTTAGTTCTTTTGCAGGTGCATGCGTACACGATCAACGTCTTATCAAGAGCCCGAGCCTCTCGAAGACTTAGACATGGCCGATGTACAAAACAACAACAATAACCCACCTCAAAACAATAATAATAACAACAACAACCCACCTTTCAACAACAATAATAACAACAATGAGCCTCTAACGGATAATCGCCCGACGATTGAACTTCTGCAAGCACATGTAGATGGTAACGATGATCCAATTGTCATACCCGTGTTTGCAGCCAACAACTTTGAGCTCAAATCCGGTTTTATCCAGACGGTCTCTGCTCAACCATTCTTGGGGCGTACCATTGATGATCCACATGACCACATCAAGAGATTTCTACAACTCACGAATACGGTCAAATTCAATGGTGTTCCACAAGAGGTAATCCGTTTACAACTTTTTCCCTTTTCTTTAGAGGGACAAGCCAGGCATTGGCTTGCTAAGGAACCGCCACAAAGTATTCTTACGTGGACAGATTTGGAGACCAATTTTATCAACTACTTTTTCCCACCCTCTCGTACTACCGCTTTGCGGAATGAAATCATTAATTTTGAACAAAAGTACGATGAGTCTTTTAGTGAATCTTGGGACCGTTTCAAAGATCTTTTAAGAAAATGCCCACAACATGGTTTTACCAAAGTGCACCAAATTAACACTTTTTATAATGGTTTAAGCATGAATGACCAAGATTCACTAAACAGTGCCTCGGGGGGTAATCTTTTGGCTAAGACTTCCAATGCTGCTTGGGATGACATTGAGAATAAGTCTCGTGTGCAAACCAAGAGTGTTCGGACCAATGTCGCTAGTGCTAGTACTAGTGACAGCAATAAGCGACTTGACAAAATCACTGAGCTTCTTGAATCGCTTGCTACCCAAACCGTCAGCAACACCAACAGCATCAATGCTAAAAACGCTCAAGTCAATGCTGTTAGCCAACCATGTGAAATATGCGGGGGTCCTCACTCTTACACCACTTGTACCGCCACCCGAGACTACCCTTCTGAGAATGTGAATGCAGCATACGGTACCTATCCTCAACCCGCTTATCAAGCTCGTCCTCAAGGTGACCGCAACCTGCTTAGCTACCGCTCCAACAACTATTTCTCACCACCCGGTTTTACTCCTAACAACCCAAACCAAAAACAAAACCTCAACCGCCCTCCTCAACAACAACAACAATCTCGTGGACCATACATACCACCTCACAAACAACAAAATCCACCTCAAAGAAACAACCAAGTTTACCAGCAACCTGCTTATCAACCACCCGCATACAATGCTCCTCCCAACCAACCCACCGCTTTACACCAAGAAGTGGAAACCTACATGAGGACTAACGATGTGATCGTGGGAAATCTTCAGCGGGAAGTGCTCAACTTGAAAGCAGACCTGGTGAAACAAGGGAACGATCTGAGAGCTGATATGAGAAACACTTTGGATAGTCAAACGAATGACTTAAAAAACATGACGGCTAGTTTCTTCCAAGGTAATCAACCCTCTTCTTCGGGTACTCTTCCGAGTAACACCGTTGAAAATCCAAGAGGGGAGATGAAAGCAATCACCACTCGCAGTGGCAAAGGTACCAAGGAACCCGAGCTTCCTATACCTCCACCGGTGATTGTGACTAAGGAAAACGAGTCACCTGCTCTTATTCCTCATCCTTCTACTTCCCCAATTTCCCCACCTCTTACTTCTACCCCTCCTCCACCCAAGGATGTGAGTGATCCTATTCTCCCAAAGCCTTCCTCTTCTTCCGATATACCTTATCCATCTAGGTTGAGGAAAGAGAAGCTCAAAAGCAAGGATGATATTCAGGTTTCGAACTTTCTCAAAATGTTTAAACAATTGAATTTTAACATCTCCTTCGCTGAGGCTCTCGCTCACATGCCCAAGTATGCGAAAATGTTCAAAGATCTTCTTAGCGACAAGGAGAAGCTTCTTGATATTGCTAACACCCAACTTAATGAGAATTGCTCTGCAGTGCTCTTAAGGAAATTGCCAACCAAGCTTGGTGATCTGGGTCGTTTCTTAATCCCTTGTAACTTCCCGGGAGTAGAGAATTGCATGGCCCTAGCCGATCTAGGTGCCAGTATTAATCTAATGCCTCTAAGCGTTTGGAAGCAATTATCTCTCCCTGAGCTAGTCCCCACCAAAATGACTCTGGAATTAGCTAACCGTACGGTTGCTTATCCAGTGGGGATAGCTGAAGACGTCTTTGTAGGAGTCGAAAAATTCAATTTTCCTGCCGATTTCGTTGTCGTTGACTACGACATGGACCCTCGTGTGCCATTGATCGTTGGTCGTCCATTCTTGAGGACCAGTCGCACTCTCATCGATGTTGAAGCCGGTAAGCTTATCATGAGAGTGGGTGACGATAAAATCGTCTTCAACATGGGAAAGTTGTCTAAACAACCTTATTCATACGAGAGTGTTAATTGTATTGACGTTCTGGATGAGGCTTGTGAAGAACATTTTATTGATGCTTGTAAAAATATTCCTACCTCTCTTCCCAATGTTGAAACCGTTTCCTCTATTGATTCATCACTGTCTTTATTTGGAGAAAGTGATTTCTTTTGGAAAGATCTTGAAGCCACCATGGGAGATGTGAACTTAGCTAATGACGATTCTCCCACCGATTGGGATGAAGACATGCATTTCTTTGAAAAACTTCTCAACAAAGACAATCTTTCTCCACCATCTCCCACGGTTATTGCTATCGATGCTCCGACTTTGAAAACGCCTCCCATCGAAAATCCTCCGGATTTAGAACTTAAGGAGTTTCTGCCCCATCTCGAGTACGAGTTCCTTGAAGAAAACAAGAAGTCGCCTGTCATCATCGCGAAGGACTTGAAAGAAGAAGAAAAATCTCGCCTCATCGCCGTGCTTAAAGATCATAAGAAGGCAATTGCTTGGAAAATTTCCGACATCCGCGGAATTGATCCGAACTTTTGTACTCACAAGATTCTCATGGAAGATGACTTTAAACCCGCAATCCAGAGCCAAAGAAGGGTTAATCCTCGAATTCATGACGTCATCAAACAAGAGGTTATCAAACTTCTTGATGCCGGCTTGATTTACCCTATTTCGGATTCGCCGTGGGTAAGTCCCGTCCATTGTGTGCCCAAAAAGGGCGGAATAACCGTTGTTTCCAATGAATACAACGAGTTGATTCCCACTCGTCTCGTTACTGGATGGAGAGTTTTTATTGATTATCGCAAGCTCAATGATGCCACGAGAAAAGACCACTTTCCTCTTCCCTTCATGGATCAAATGCTCGAGCGTCTAGCTGGTAATGACTATTACTGCTTTTTAGACGGTTTCTCCGGGTATTTTCAAATTCCCATCGATCCCAAGGACCAAGAAAAGACCACATTCACTAGTCCCTACGGAACATTTCCTTACAAACGCATGCCTTTTGGTTTATGCAATGCTCCTGGGATGTTCCAAAGGTGTATGATGGCTATCTTCCATGACATGGTGGAAGAAACTATGGAAGTATTCATGGATGATTTCTTGGTTTATGGCGATTCTTTCTCTGCTTGCCTTGCCAATTTAGAACGTATGCTTAAGCGGTGTGAAGACACTCGCCTTGTTCTTAATTGGGAAAAATGCCATTTCATGGTAAAAGAGGGCATCGTGCTAGGACACAAAATTTCCAAAGCCGGTCTTGAAGTGGACCGTGCTAAAGTCGATGTTATCGCTAAGTTGCCTCCACCTTCAACCGTGAAGGGTGTGAGAAGTTTCCTGGGTCATGCGGGCTTCTACCGTCGCTTTATCAAAGATTTTTCTAAATCTCTCGCCCGATGACCCATCTCTTGGAAAAAGATACTCCTTTTATCTTTTCCAACGAGTGTATTGAAGCCTTCAACTTGCATAAGGATAAGCTAACTAAGGCACCCGTGTTGGTTACCCCTAATTGGGAGCTGCCCTTCGAGTTGATGTGCGATGCTAGCGACTTTGCTATTGGAGCGGTTTTGGGCCAAAGAGTGAACAAACACTTCCAACCAATCCATTACGCTAGCAAGACAATGACTGGGGCTCAACTGCATTACACGACAACCGAAAACGAACTTTTAGCTGTTGTCTATGCCTTTGAAAAGTTCCGCCCGTATCTTGTCCTTTCTACCACAATCGTGTATACCGATCATTCCGCGTTGAAGTACTTGTTAACCAAACAAGATTCCAAACCAAGACTTCTTCGCTGGGTTTTGCTACTCCAAGAATCTAAAATCAAAATTCGCGATAAAAAAGGAGCTGAAAACCTAGCCGCGGATCATCCCAGTAGACTTGAGGATCCTTACCAAGGGGATCATCCGAACAAAGAAATCAATGATTCTTTTCCCTTGGAGACCTTAATGTCTATCAACTCGACTGCTGATGAAACCCCGTGGTTTGCGGACATTGCAAACTACTTGGCGGGTGGAATTCTCGTTGACGGGTTAACATCCCAGAAAAAGAAGAAGTTCTTTAACGACATTATTACTTACTTTTGGGATGACCCGTATCTATTAAAGAAATGTGCTGACTTGATTATTCGCCGATGTGTTGATGGACCGATAGCTTTAGAAATCCTTGACGCTTGCCACAAAGGACCTACCGGTGGTCACTTTGGTCCCAACTACACCGCCAAAAAAGTGTTTGAATCGGGATTTTATTGGCCCACCATCTATCGTGACGCTCACGAGATGGTTAAACATTGTGATGCTTGCCAAAAACAAAGCACGATCACACATAAAGACGAGATGCCTCAGAATTTCATTCAAGAGTGTGAAATCTTTGATGTTTGGGGTATCGACTTTATGGGGCCATTCCCTTCCTCTAAAGGAAACAAATACATCCTTGTAGCCGTTGACTACGTTTCAAAGTGGGTTGAAGCCAAAGCTTTAACTACTAATGACGCAAGGGTGGTTTGTAACTTTTTGAAATCGCTATTCGCTAGATTCGGTGTACCTCGTGCCATTATTAGTGATCGCGGGACTCATTTTTGCAATGACCAATTTGCAAGAGTCATGGCAAAGTATGGTGTAAATCATCGTCTTTCCACCGCATACCACCCACAAACTAATGGCCAGGCTGAAATATCCAACCGAGGATTAAAGCGAATTCTTGAAAGAACCGTGGGAGAGCATCATGCCTCATGGGCTGATAAACTTGATGATGCTTTGTGGGCTTTTCGTACCGCATACAAGACTCCGATTGGTTGTACACCATATCCTCTCGTGTACGGGAAAGCATGCCACCTCCCCATTGAGTTGGAGCACAAGGCTTACTGGGCCTTGAAGTGGGCCAATTTTGATATCAACAAAGCCGGTGACCTACGCAAGATCCAACTCAATGAGCTGAATGAACTCCGTAATGAGGCTTATGAAAATTCTTTGATCTATAAGGAAAAGACTAAGCTCATTCACGACTCTAAGATTAAGAACCGAGAGTACCAAGTTGGAGACAAAGTTTTACTCTTTAACTCTCGGTTGAAAATCTTTTCGGGCAAGCTGAAATCTCATTGGTCCGGCCCATTCACCATTGCCCAAATTTTTCCATATGGTACTCTCGAGCTCGCTCAACCTAATGGACCTAATTTTAAGGTGAATGGCCAACGAGTGAAGTTGTAATTTGGTGAGGACATCTCTCAGGAGATGATTCCATCCCTCACCATGTTCCCCATGAACTAATTTTAGGTCGAGTCAGGCTCGTGACTCGGTTTTCAAAAACAAGCGCTCCTCGGGAGGCAACCCGAGTATCTATCCTTTTATGTTTTAACCTCCTAAGTGTAGGGGGACCTATATAGGTGTTTGTATTTGTGTGGTGATGTGATTACAGGGATAAGTGCACTCTTGGAATCTCTGAAGAACCGTGCTCCCGTGTTATCCGAAATCCGGTTCTATCTCTCAACTATCGTGATTCAATTTTCTTCATACTCACTTTTTCAATTGATCACGTTAGTCGTCTCTTCCTTAACTTGATTTAACCAACGTGCACAATGTCATAAGTGTAGGGGAGACTTTTCCCACATGCTTAAACATTGAGGACAATGTTTATCTTAAGTGTAGGGGGGACTTCTATCGAAGTTTTAAGTGGAATTTTCCATGAAAATGCCTTCATTTAACCGGAAAATCATCTTTTTCAACATTTTTCAATTTTTTTATTAACTTTGGCCATTTAGTCGTGATTTTTAAATTTTTATCGTTGCTTTCACATGTATATATCCCGCAATAAAGTCAAAAATATTAATAAAATGGTGTAGCTAGTTTTGAAGTCTTTGACATATTAGGCCCGTTGCGATTATTTTGACTCAACCCGAATAGACTTGTCCAAGTTTATTCTAGCAAGTATCCTTAACCATATAGACCTTAATTGGTTTATTAGGCTAAGCATCCACGAGTCTCATTACTTGAGATTTTAAATTGTGGAGGACGAGAAATGATAGAGTCAATTATAAGTCGGTATTCTTGCACAAGCTCACTTGGTGTAATTATTTGCCTAATCTCCCATCACTTGCTTATAATTTATCTGCAATAAGTAAGGTCGTACGATTTGAAAAGTTACTTAGCTTCTAGCCCAAGATCGTTTAAAAGTTGCTCGGTAATGATAAGAGTTCATAGCCAAGGCATAACTTATGAACAAATAAGCCAATAAGAACAAGGATCTTAAAGCTTAATCGTGTATAAACTTAAGGAAACATAAAAAGAAATCAACTTTTTAAGCACAAATCATTGATGAACAACACGGATCATATAGATTTGTACCAAAATCAATTAAATCAAAGAAAGGAAGAATGAGATCAAAGATTAAAAGCTTGAAACTTCAACTTGATTAATGAAAGATAATACAAGAGTTTAATCTTGAAAGAGAAAAAGATGAAATCTAGTGAGAGAAAGTTTAGAACTTTCTCTCTCTAAAACTAAAAACTACCTAAAGACTAAGTGTAAAAACTAAGTGTCTTTTTTGTGAAGTAGAACCATATATATAGGCGTGTGATGTGGTGGTGGGCTTGTGATTGGGCTTTGGTTTTGGGCTTCTTTTTCTTCTTTCATCTTTAGTCTTCACGCTTCATTAAATAAACGTTTCCGACTTGGATTTGAGAAGTGTCGGTGAATAATTCCAACTCGCCTTATAATCTTATGTTTAATAGACTCGAGTTCTTCGACATATATGAATCTTCCATCTTTGGCTCTATTCTTCGATAAATCTTCAAATAGGCACAATGACTTCAAATCTTTTGCATCTCTTGGATAATAGACTTCGTCTTGAGTCTTTTTCCTCTATAAAACCCGTGCAATCCCTGTTTTCTTCAATATTCATCCGGTTGACTCTGAAAACACAATAAACACAAAAACCACGCATAATTCTAAACAAATGATATTAAATACGTGTTTTGGTTTTGTTTTAGCCAGAATTAAGTGGTAAAAGGATGAGTATTTTCACACCTATCAAATCCCCTACACTTAACCATTGCCATGCCCTCATGCAATGCTTAGTGACAAAGCACATTTTACACTTTTCTCATAATCAATCAACCTTGGCCTTATTAATATACTACTAAACAAAAATGAAAGTACTAAGAGAAATTAAAACTTTAAAGTAAACAAAAGGATGGAAATAGCTTGCAAAGAAATCAAGGACTTACATTAGGGCTTTGGTGCTGCGAAGATTCATCACCCTCAAGTTTCACGTTCCCCAAACTAAGCTTAAAAATGAGATCATTGTTATTACAAGTTAGCAATTCAAACACTTACACACATGGCTTAATTAAATGCTTAAACTCCCTTATTCCTAGGTGTATATCTTATATTTTATTTTTGTCTTAGAATGATCATGAAGATGCATTTTTGAACTTATTTCGATAGTTATTTAGGCTGAAAGCAAAGTAGGACGATTTGATCAATAGTTAGCTAAAGGACAAAATCTCTTAAAACTGCTTCTCGGGATATCAAAAAGTTCATATCTTGGCATAACTTGGTTCGCGATTTGAGACCTTTCTCGGGCCGATATTTGGCATGTACTTCATACTTCATATCTTGAGAGACGTTCTTGAGATAATGGTCTTCTCATCGTTAATAGAGTTTCTTCACTTGGAGACTTTTGAAGGGTACTCCAACTTTGTTGACCACGACTTCATGATTATTCTTCAATCTCTAATTGGAATTTTGAGATACAACGATCCGCCTCCTTTTCGGACTTGGATCTATTTATCCTCATACCTTGTTAGGGTCTTTTCGGATAGACTTCTCCATGATCTTTATGTGAGTTGATTGCTTTTCGTCGTGAGTCTTGATCCTTCATAAATTTTGGGAATAATGCTTTTCACATCACTTTGGATCTTCAGCAATAAAATTGAATCCTCATGCCTTGTTAGGGCCTTTTCGGACTCGCCAATCTTCACGCCCCGCTTCATAAGTTATGCCTTGGCTATGAACTCTTATCATTACCGAGCAACTTTTAAATGATCTTGGGCTAGAAGCTAAGTAACCTTTCAAATCGTACGACCTTACTTATTGCAGATAATTTATTAGCAAGTGATGGGAGGATTGGCAAATAATTACACCAAGTGAGCTTGCACAAGAATACCGACTTATAATTGACTCTATCATTTCTCGTCCTCCACAATTTAAAATCTCAAGTAATGAGACTCGTGGATGCTTAGCCTAATAAACCAATTAAGGTCTACATGGTTAAGGATACTAGCTAGAATAAACTTGGGTAAGTCTATTCGGGTTGAGTCAAAATAATCGCAACGGGCCTAATATGTCAAAGACTTCTAAACTAGCTACACCACTTTATTAATATTTTTGACTTTATTGCGGGATATATACATATGAAAGCAACGATAAAAATTTAAAAATTACGACTAAATGGCCAAAGTTAATTAAAAATTTGAAAAATGTTGAAAAAGATGATTTTCCGGTTAAATGAAGGCATTTTCATGGAAAAGTTCACTTAAAACTTCGATAGAAGTCCCCCTACACTTAAGATAAACATTGTCCTCAATGTTTAAGCATGTGGGAAAAGTCTCCCCTACAGTTATGACATTGTGCACGTTGGTTAAATCAAGTTAAGGAAGAGACGACTAAAGTGATCAATTTTAAATGTGAGTATGAAGAAAATTGAATCACGATAGTTGAGAGATAGAACCGGATTCCGGATAACACGGGAGCACGGTTCTTCAAAGGTTCCAAGAGTGCATTCATCCCTGTAATCACATCATCACACAAAAACAAACACCTATACAGGTCCCCCTACACTTAGGAGGTTAAAACATAAAAGGATAGATACACGGGTTGCCTCCCGAGGAGCGCTTGTTTTTGATAACCGAGTCACGAGCCTGACTCGACCCAAAATTAGTTCATGGGGAACGTGGTGTGGGATGGAATCATCTCCTGAGAGATGTCCTCACCAAAGTACAACTTCACTCGTTGGCCATTCACCTTAAAATTAGGTCCATTAGGTTGAGCGAGCTCGAGAGTACCATATGGAAAAATTTGGGCAATGGTGAATGGGCCGGACCAACGAGATTTTAGCTTGCCCGAGAAGATTTTCAACCGAGAGTTAAAGAGTAAAACTTTATCTCCAACTTGGAACTCTCGGTTCTTAATCTTAGAGTCGTGAATGAGCTTAGTCCTCTCCTTATAGATCAAAGAGTTTTCATAAGCCTCATTACGGAGTTCATTGAGCTCATTGAGTTGGATCTTGCGTAGGTCACCGGCTTTGTTGATATCAAAATTGGCCCACTTCAAGGCCCAGTAAGCCTTGTGCTCCAACTCAATGGGGAGGTGGCATGCTTTCCCGTACACGAGACGATATGTGTACAACCAATCGGAGTCTTGTATGCGGTACAAAAAGCCCACAAAGCATCATCAAGTTTATCAGCCCATGAGGCACGATGCTCTCCCACGGTTCTTTCAAGAATTCGCTTTAGTCCTCGGTTGGATATTTCAGCCTGGCCATTAGTTTGTGGGTGGTAGGCTGTGGAAAGACGATGATTTACACCGTACTTAGCCATGACTCTAGCAAATTGGTCATTGCGAAAATGAGTCCCACGATCACTAATAATGGCACGAGGCACACCGAATCTAGCGAATAGAGATTTCAAAAAGTTACAAACCACCCTTGCATCATTAGTAGGGAAAGCTTTGGCTTCAACCCACTTTGAAACGTAGTCAACGGCAACAAGGATGTATTTGTTTCCTTTAGATGAAGGGAATGGCCCCATAAAGTCGATACCCCAAACATCAAAGATTTCACAATCTTGAATGAAATTCTGAGGCATCTCGTCTTTATGTGTGATCTTGCCTTGTTTTTGGCAAGCATCACATCGTTTAACCATATTGTGAGCGTCACGATATATGGAGGGCCAATAAAATCCCGAGTCAAACACTTTTTTGGCGGTGTAGTTGGGACCAAAGTGACCACTGGTGGGTCCTTTGTGGCAAGCATCAAGGATTTCTAAAGCTGCCGGTCCATCAACACATCGGCGAATAATCAAATCGGCACATTGTTTGAATAGGTAAGGGTCATCCCAAAAGTAAGTCTTAATGTCGTTGAAGAACTTTTTCTTTTGCTGGGATGTTAACCCTTCCTTGAGAATTCCACCCGCTAGGTAGTTTGCAATGTCCGCAAACCACGGGGTTTCATCAGAAGTCGAGTTAATAGACATTAAGGTCTTCAAGGGAAAAGAATCATTGATTTCTTTGTTTGGATGATCCCCCTGGTAAGGATCCTCAAGTCTACTGAGATGATCCGCGGCTAGGTTTTCCGCTCCTTTTTTATCGCGAATTTCGATTTTAAATTCTTGGAGAAGCAAAACCCAGCGAAGAAGTCTTGGTTTGGAATCTTGCTTTGTCAACAAGTACTTCAACGCGGAATGATCGGTGTAAAGGATTGTGGTGGAAAGGACAAGATAGGGGCGGAACTTTTCAAAGGCATAGACAACAGCTAAAAGCTCTTTTTCGGTTGTCGTGTAATGCAATTGAGCCCCCGTCATTGTCTTGCTAGCGTAATTGATCGGTTGGAAGTGTTTGTTCACTCTTTGGCACAAAACTGCTACAATAGCAAAATCGCTAGCATCGCACATCAATTCGAAAGGAAGCTCCCAATTAGGGGTAACCAAGACGGGTGCCTTAGTTAGCTTATCCTTAAGCGAGTTGAAGGCTTCAAGACACTCTTTGGAAAAGATAAAAGGAGTATCTTTTTCCAAGAGGTGGGTCATCGGGCGAGCGATTTGAGAAAAATCTTTGATGAATCGACGGTAGAAGCCCGCATGACCAAGGAAACTTCTCACACCCTTCACTGTTGAAGGTGGAGGCAACTTAGCGATAACATCGACTTTAGCACGGTCTACTTCAAGACCGGCTTTGGAGATTTTGTGTCCTAGCACGATGCCTTCTTTTACCATAAAATGGCATTTTTCCCAATTCAGAACAAGGCGAGTGTTTTCGCACCGCTTAAGCATACGTTCCAAATTGGCAAGGCAAGAAGAGAAAGAATCGCCATAAACCGAGAAATCATCCATGAATACTTCCATAGTGTCTTCCACCATGTCATGGAAGATAGCCATCATACACCTTTGGAACGTCCCAGGAGCATTACATAAACCAAAAGGCATGCGTTTGTAAGCAAATGTTCCGTAGGGACAAGTGAATGTGGTCTTTTCTTGGTCCTTGGGATCGATGGGAATTTGAAAATACCCGGAGAAACCGTCTAAGAAGCACTAATAGTCATTACCAGCAAGACGCTCGAGCATTTGATCCATGAAGGGAAGAGGAAAGTGGTCTTTTCTCGTGGCATCATTGAGCTTGCGATAATCAATACAAACTCTCCACCCAGTAACGAGACGAGTGGGAATCAACTCGTTGTGTTCATTGGGAACAACGGTTATTCCGCCCTTCTTGGGCACACAATGGACGGGATTTACCCACGGCGAATCCGAAATAGGGTAAATCAAGCCGGCATCTAGAAGTTTGATAACCTCTTGTTTGATGACGTCATGAATTTTAGGATTAACCCTTCTTTGGCTCTGGATTGTGGGTTTGAAGTCATCTTCCATGAGAATCTTGTGAGTACAAAAGTTCGGATCAATTCCGCGGATATCGGAAATTTTCCAAGCAATTGCCTTCTTATGAGCTTTAAGCACGACGATGAGGCGAGATTTTTGTTCTTCGGCCAAGTCCTTAGCAATGATGACGGGCGACTTCTTCTCTTCTTAAAGGAACGCATACTCGAGATGGGGCGGCAACTCCTTAAGTTCTAAATCTGGCGGATTTTCGATGGGAGGCGTTTTCAAAGGCGGAGCATCGATAGCAATAACCGTGGGAGATGGTGGAGAAAGATTGTCTTCGTTGAGAAGGTTTTCAAAGAAATGCATGTCTTCATCCCCATCGGTGGGAGAATCATCATTAGCTAAGTTCACATCTCCCATGGTGGCTTCAAGATTGTTCCAAAACAAATCACTTTCTCCAAATAGAGACAGTGATGAATCAATAGAGGAAACGGTCTCAACATTGGGAAGAGAAGTAGGAATACTTTTGCAAGCATTTTGGAAGTGTTCTTCACAAGCCTCATCAAGAACGTCAATACAATTGACACTCTCGTTGGAATAAGGTTGTTTAGACAACTTTCCCATGTTGAAGACGATTTTATCGTCACCCACTCTCATGATAAGCTCACCAGCTTCAACATCGATGAGAGTGCGACCGGTCCTCAGGAATGGACGACCCACGATCAAGGGAACACGAGGGTCCATCTCGTAGTCGACGACGACGAAATCGGCAGGAAAAGTGAATTTGTCGACTCCTACAAAGACGTCTTCGGCTATCCCCACTGGATAAGCAACCGTACGGTTAGCTAATTCCAAAGTCATTTTGGTGGGGACTAGCTCAGGGAGAGATAATTGCTTCCAAACGCTTAGAGGCATGAGATTAATACTGGCACCTAGATCGGCTAAGGCCATGCAATTCTCTACTCCCGGGAAATTGCAAGGGATTAAGAAACGACCCGGATCACCAAGCTTGGTTGGCAATTTCCTTAAGAGCACTGTAGAGCAATTCTCATTAAGTTGGGTGTTGGCAATATCGAGAAGCTTTTCCTTGTCACTCAGAAGATCTTTAAACATTTTCGCGTACTTAGGCATGTGAGCGAGAGCCTCAGCGAAGGAGATATTGAAATTCAGTTGTTTAAACATTTTAATAAAGTTTGAAACCTGAATATCGTCCTTGCTTTTGAGCTTCTCTTTCCTCAACCTAGATGGATAAGGTATGTTGGAAGAAGAGGAAGGCTTCGGGAGAATAGGATCACTCACATCCTTGGGTGGAGGAGGGGTAGAAGGAAGAGGCGGAGAAATTGGGGATGGAGAAGGATGAGGAATAGGAGCAGGT
Organism: Glebionis coronaria; assembly: GCA_025667525.1. Taxonomy (NCBI): domain Eukaryota; kingdom Viridiplantae; phylum Streptophyta; class Magnoliopsida; order Asterales; family Asteraceae; genus Glebionis; species Glebionis coronaria. Next base: position 295,132,769 of record CM046877.1, read on the forward strand.
GACTCATTCTCCTTAGTCACAATCACCGGTGGAGGTATAGGAAGCTCGGGTTCCTTGGTACCTTTGCCACTACGAGTGGTGATTGTTTTCATCTCCCCTCTTGTATTTGCAACGGTGTTACTCGGAAGAGTACCCGAAGAAGAGGGTTGATTACCGTGGAAGAAACTAGCCATCATGTTTCTTAAGTCATTCGTTTGACTATCCATAGTGTTTCTCATATCAGCTCTCAGATCGTTCCCTTGTTTCACCAGGTCTGCTTTCAAGTTGTGCACTTCCTGTTGGAGATTGTCCATGAGCACATCGTTAGTCTTAATGTAGGTTCCAATGTCTTGATGTAATGCGGGGGTTTGGTTGGAAGGAGCATTGTATGCGGGTGGTTGATAAGCAGGTTGCTGGTAAACTTGGTTGTTTCGTTGAGGTGGTTGTTGCTGTTTGTGAGGTGGTATGTATGGTGTACGAGGTTGTTGTTGTTGTTGAGGAGGGCGATTGAGGTTTTGTTGTTGGTTTGGGTTGTTTGGAGGATAACCGGGTGGTGAGAGGTAGTTGTTGGAGCGGTAGCTAAGCAAATTACGGTCACCTTGAGGTCTAGCTTGATAAGCAGGTTGAGGATAGGTGCCATAAGCTGCATTCACATTTTCAGAAGGGTAGTCTTGGGTGGCGGTACAAGTGGTGTAAGAGTGAGGACCCCCGCATATCTCGCATGGTTGGCTAACAGCATTGACTTGAGCGTCTTTAGCGTTTCTAGCGTTGATGCTGTTGGTGTTGCTGGCGGTTTGGGTAGCAAGCGATTCAAGAAGCGCAGTGATTTTGTCAATTCGCTTGTCGCTGTCACTAGTACTAGCACTAGCGACATTGGTCCGAACACTCTTGGTTTGCACACGAGACTTATTCTCAATGATATCCCAAGCAGCATTTGAAGTCTTAGCCAAAAGATTACCCCCCGAGGCACTGTTTAGTGAATCTTGGTCACTCATGCTTAAACCATTATAAAAAGTATTAATTTGGTGCACTTTGGTAAAACCATGTTGTGGGCATTTTCTTAAAAGATCTTTGAAACGATCCCAAGATTCACTAAAGGACTCATCGTACTTTTGTTCAAAATTTATGATTTCATTCCGCAAAGCGGTAGTACGAGAGGGTGGGAAAAAGTAATTGATAAACTTGGTTTCCAAATCCGTCCACGAAAGAATACTCTGTGGCGGTTCCTTAGCAAGCCAATGTCGGGCTTGTCCCTCTAAAGAAAAGGGAAAAAGTTGTAACCGGATTACCTCTTGTGGAACACCATTGAATTTGACCGTATTAGTGAGTTGTAAGAATCTCTTGATGTGGTCATGTGGATCATCAATGGTACGCCCCAAGAATGGTTGAGCAGAGACCATCTGGATAAAGCCTGATTTGAGCTCAAAGTTGTTGGCTGCAAACGCTGGTATAACAATTGGATCAGTGTTGCCATCTACATGGGCTTGCAGCAGTTCAATCATCGGGCGATTATCCGGTAGAGGCTCATTGTTGTTGTTATTATTCATGTTGTTGAAAGGTGGGTTGTTGTTGTTATTATTATTGTTTTGAGGTGGTATGTTGTTGTTGTTTTGTACACCGGCCATGTCTAAATTATCGAGAGGCTTGGGCTCTTGATAAGACGTTGATCGAGTGCGCATACACCTGCAAAAGAACTAACAAGAGAAAATCAAAGCAAAAATATGTTTGGTTTTTATGTTTTTTTAATTTTTTTTTGTATTTTTGAAAATTTTATATTTTTTAGGATTTTTGAAAGTTTATGTGCAAAAGTAACGTTCACGGGGAACGGATCCCAAAATCCAAGTTCTCACAAAAAACTGTTGATCTTAACGAGAAGAGCCGGCAGCGGCGCCATTTGATACACGTGTTTTAGTATGGGGTTCAATTATCGTCTCGGTATCCTCTCGAATTGATCTCGCCTCTAAGTGGAATGATTTGTTCTTGGTTAATAAAAAGGTGATGGTTTGTTTATCTATTTTAAACTAATGATAAGAAACTAAGTGTCGAAGAGTAAAATTAAAACTTTAAAAATGTTGAACTAAATTGACAAGTTAAGAATAATTGTTTGAAAACTTAAAGATTATATTAGAGAAATAAATGGACATTCAATAAAAACTAACACTTGGAAAACTTTGCGAAAAATAAGAACTTAGTTAGAAAATACTACAAGAAAGTAAGATCGGAACAAAACAACTCAAATCGGAATAATGGAAAATGGAGTGATCGGAATATATTGAAAAGGGGGCAAATCGGAATGTATTCCGATCCAGTGATCGGAATGATGACAAAGAGGAGCAATCGGAATAACCAGGGAAGTACTAATCGGAATGTTCAAACTAGCTACAATCGGAATAATCAAAATTCGATCAATCGGAATAATGGCAAATGGGGCAGATCGGAAAAACCTAAACACCCACCGTCGGAATATGTGAATACCACCAACCGGAATATTAAAACCCTTTTCCGATCACTGCAATCGGAAAAAGGGGTGATGCTTGGTCGGAATACCCGATCGGAAAAGGGCTTTGCCCTTTCCGAAAACTAAGCTGATCCGAAACTTGGGCGAGGGAAATAAGCTTATGGAATAAGCTAACTCCAAATCTAGCTCGAATCCAATAATAAGCTGATCAAATAAGCACTAAGAACACTTTATCTAAGCTTCAAATAAGCAAAAACATAAATCAAATGATAAAAAGATGAACTTTTTATAAAAACTTTAAAAAGTAAATAAGCTAAATCAACAAATAAGCCAATAAGAACAAGGATCTTAAAGCTTAATCGTGTATAAACTTAAGGAAACATAAAAAGAAATCAACTTTTTAAGCACAAATCATTGATGAACAACACAGATCATATAGATTTGTACCAAAATCAATTAAATCAAAGAAAGGAAGAATGAGATCAAAGATTAAAAGCTTGAAACTTCAACTTGATTAATGAAAGATAATACAAAAGTTTGATCTTGAAAGAGAAAAAGATTAAATCTAGTGAGAGAAAGTTTAGAACTTTCTCTCTCTAAAACTAAAAACTACCTAAAGACTAAGTGTAAAAACTAAGTGTCTTTTTTGTGAAGTAGAACCATATATATAGGCGTGTGATGTGGTGGTGGGCTTGTGATTGGGCTTTGGTTTTGGGCTTCTTTTTCTTCTTTCTTCTTTAGTCTTCACGCTTCATTAAATAAACGTTTCCGACTTGGATTTGAGAAGTGTCGGTGAATAATTCCAACTCGCCTTATAATCTTATGTTTAATAGACTCGAGTTCTTCGACATATATGAATATTCCATCTTTGGCTCTATTCTTCGATAAATCTTCAAATAGGCACAATGACTTCAAATCTTTTGCATCTCTTGGATAATAGACTTCGTCTTGAGTCTTTTTCCTCGATAAAACCCGTGCAATCCCATGTTTTCTTCAATATTCATCCGGTTGACTCTGAAAACACAATAAACACAAAAACCACGCATAATTCCAAACAAATGATATTAAATACGTGTTTTGGTTTTGTTTTAGCCAGAATTAAGTGGTAAAAGGATGGGTGTTTTCACACCTGTCAACTACTAATCAAAAAATTAAAGTACTAAGAGAAATTAAAACTTTAAAGTAAACAAAAGGATAGAAGATAGCTATGTGGAAATAACTTGCAAAGAGATCAAGGACTTACATTAGGGCTTTGGTGCTGCGAAGATTTATCACCCTCAAGTTTCATGTTCCCCAAACTAAGCTTAAAAACGAGATCATTGTTATTATAAGTTAGCAAATCAAACACTTACTCACATGGCTTAATTAAATGCTTAAACTCCCTAATTCCTAGGTGTATCTCTTATATTTTATTTTTGTCTTAGAATGATCATGAAGATGCATTTTGGACTTATTTCGATAGTTATTTAGGCTGAAAGCAAAGTAGGACGATTTGATCAATAGTTAGCTAAAGGACAAAATCTCTTAAAACTGCTTCTCGGGATATTAAAAAGTTCATATCTTGGCATAACTCGGTTCACGATTTGAGACCTTTCTCGGGCCGATATTTGGCATGTACTTCATACTTCATATCTTGAGAGACGTTCTTGAGATAATGGTCTTCTCTTCGTTATAAAGTTTCTTCACTTGGAGACTTTTGAGGGGTACTCCAACTTTGTTGACCACGACTTAATGATTATTTCTTCAATCTCTAATTGGGATTTTGAGATACAACGATCCGCCTCCTTTTCGGACTTGGATCTATTTATCCTCATACCTTGTTAGGGTCTTTTCGGATAGACTTCTCCATGATCTTTATGGGAGTTGATTGATTTTCGTCGTGAGTCTTGATCCTTCGTATTGATTTTGGGAATAATGCTTTTCACATCACGTTGGATCTTCAGCAATAAAATGGAATCCTCATGCCTTGTTAGGGCCTTTTCGGACTCGCCAATCTTCGCGCCCCGCTTCATAAGTTATGACTTGGCTATGAACTCTTATCATTACCGAGCAACTTTTAAACGATCTTGGGCTAGAAGCTAAGTAACTTTTCAAATCGTACGACCTTACTTATTGCAGATAAATTATTAGCAAGTGATGGGAGAATAGGCAGATAATTACACCAAGTGAGCTTGCGCAAGAATACCGACTTATAATTGACTCTATCATTTCTCGTTCTACACAATTTAAAATCTCAAGTAATGAGACTTGTGGATACTTAGCCTAATAAACCAATTAAGGTCTACATGGTTAAGGATACTAGCTAGAATAAACTTGAATAAGTCTATTCGGGTTGAGTCAAAATAATCGCAACGGGCCTAATATGTCAAAGACTTCTAAACTAGCTACACCACTTCATTAATATTTTTGACTTTATTGCGGGATATATACAAATGCAAGTAACGATGAAAATTTTTAAAAATTACGACTAAATGGCCAAAGTTAATAAAAAATTTGAAAAATGTTGAAAATGTAAACCGTTAACCATGACAAATAAGTAATTTGCTATGGGCAAATAATAGGAATTAGTTCACTTGAAGTTTTGAGAGATTCTTCATATTTGGACCACGACTTCTTCATTTTTCTCCAATCTTATTTTAGACTTTGATATACAACGATCCGCCTCCTTTTTGGACTTGGATCTATTTATCCTCATACCTTGTTAGGGCCTTTTCGGATAGACTTCTCCATGACTCTGGGGAGTTTTTGCTTTTCGTCGTGTGTCTCGATCCTTCATATTGATTTTCGATAAATGATTCTTCACATCACTTGGGATCTTTAGCAACAAAATGTAGCCCTCATGCCTTTTTAGGGCCTTTTCGGACTCGCCAATCTTCGCATCCCGCTTCAATAAGTTATGCCTTGGCTATGAACTCTAATCCATACCGAGCAACTTTTAAACGATCTTGGGCTAGAAGCTAAGTAACTTTTCAATTCGTACAACCTTATTTATTGCAGATAAATTTATTAACAAGCGATGGGAGAATAGGCTTATAATTAACTCACATAAATTCATGAAAGAATACCAAACATATAATTGACTCTATCATCTCTCGTTCTCCACAGTTTAAAATCTCAAGGAATGAGACTCGTGGATGCTTAGCCTATTAAATAAAAGTTTTGGGTTTTCGAGTCGTCTATAGGATCTTGCAAACTCTTAGACTTTTTCAAGTTTATAAATCGCATTTTAAAGTTCCCTTGATAAACGACTCTCTAGGATCAGTCATAGGAACTTGCGAAAAGTTCTTTTTCTTAACCCGTGAGAGTTAAGACTTTTGCGTTTTAAAGCTCCCTATATAAAAGCCTAGCAAAACTTGACTTAAACATGTTAAGGATACTAGCTAGAGTAACTTAGATAAGTAAACTCGGGTTGAGTCTAAAAATTCACAACGTTTGAAAATTAAAACCACTTTATTAAAAATTTATTCTAGCAAAGAAAGAAAATAACTAAACAAAGGTAAACACTAATAGGCCAAAATAGATCAAAAATTTTGAAAAATGTCGAAAAATTGATTTTCCGGTTAAAATGAGGACAAATACAAGGAAAAGGCCACTTAACTTCGATAGAAGTCCCCCTACACTTAATATAAACATTGTCCTTAATGTTTAAGCATGTGGGAGTAAACTCCCCTACACTTAGGACATTGTGCACTTTGTTTAAATCTTGCTAAGGAAAAGAAAACTAACGAGATTCCTATTTTAATATTGGAAAATATAAAATAGTGAATCGAAAAGAGTTTAGGATAGAACCGGGAAAATGGGAACACGGAATCACGGGTCGTAAAAAATCATCAAGAGTGGATCATTGAGCGCTCGAATACCTGATTAGTAGAAGAGAGGAAATAGCAAACACCAACGGGTCTCCCCTACACTTAGGATAAAGAAAGCTAAAAGATAGATACATGGGTTGCATCCCAAGAAGCGCTTGATTTTTGTTCACCGAGTCGTGAGCCTGACTCGACCTTGATTATCATAGGAAGAAGCATGAAATATCCACCGGGATCAAAGACATAGTTTTCGTCCATCAAATAGCACAAGCTTAAGGCAAACAAGGCAAGCCAAAGAAGAGTAGGCAAGGTTCCCTTAAGCAAAGATGGAGCACGGTGGAAGCAAGGGTGAAGTGGTGCAAGCATATCTTCAAAAGTTCCAAAAATTTTTCCTTTTATTTCATCAGACGGATACTGAGATGGCTGAAGAATATCGATACCGGGGTCGAACACCTTTTCCTTTAGGGGAAAATAGCACTCAGGCTCAGCAGAATGTGAAGAAGATCCGCGAAGAAAATGCACAACCTCGTCCTTAGAAGGTGGACAAAGAGGTGTCAAATCATACGTGCTGCGGATGTTGGTGTCGACCGGTTGCTTCTCCTTTGAAAGAATTTTCTTCAAATCCAAAGTAGGATCAAGACGATAATCATCAAAGTCCAAAGGAGGTGCATCACTCTCATGAGGGAAGTAAGTATTGAGAAAAGTAGAGAAGTCTTCCTCAAATGAGTAGTCATCCAAAGTAGGATTAAGCATGGATGGCGGAGGATCTTCATCATTAGAAGAATCACTCGAAAGAGTATCGGCCTCATCAAAATCATCATAAATGGGCATGTCGGGATACTCGGAAGCAAAGTCATCATAATCATCCGTATTTGAGCTAGAATCATCATCATAAGCATCAAAGATCGGTGGAGAATCATATATGGGGGAAGGTTCCAAATTGGAGAGAGAATCATCCACTTCATCTTGAAAAAGTAGATTATCAATGCAAGAATCGAATAGAGGATTGTTGTAGACGACAAAATCATCAAGCACATTAATCATATTCACTGATTCTCGTCCAAAGGATTTGCTTGTAAGCTTCCCCATTTTGAAAACTTGTGCATTATCCCCGACTCTTAAGATGAGCTCACCTTCGACAAAATCAACTAAAGCTCGTCCGGTTTTCAAGAATGGGCGTCCAAGTATTAACGTAATACGAGGGTCCATTTCATAATCATCAACAACAAAGTCGACCGGAAAGGTGAAGGTGCCAACTTTAATGAACACATCTTCGGCAATACCAACGGGGTAAGCGAGAGTGCGATTGGCTAGCTCAAGAGTCATCTTTGTTGGAGTAAGGTCGGGTAATGATAGTGTTTTCCAAACACTTAAAGGCATCAGATTAATACTGGCCCCGAGATCAGCTAGGGCAGTAAATTCTTCGGTTTTGTTAAAGATGCAAGGCAACACAAAACGACCGGGATCTCTAAGTTTTTCCGGAAGTTCTTTAAGAATAATTGCATAACAGTTTTCATTTAAGCGTGTGTTGGCGAGCTCAATCAGCTTCTCTTTCTTGTTAAATAATTCCTTGAATGCTTTGACAAATTTCGGCATGTGGACAAGTGCTTCAATAAGGCTAATGTTGAAGTTCAGTTGAGAGATCATATTCAAATAGCTCGACACTTGAGAGTCATCCTTGGTTAGCATTTTGGTCTTGCCTAAGAGAGAAGGGTGTGGGATATTGGGTTTAGGTGATGAAGGTGTAGGTAAAGGTTGAGATGTTGAAGGTGGGGTTGGTGGAGGATTCTTGGTGGGTACTTCATCACGACGAGGCGGAGACGGTAATGGTGCACTAATACTAGGTGTAGGAGGAGTAGGGATAAATGGTGGTGGAGGAGGTGTAGATGATGGGGGTGGGATAGGTGGTCCTACTATGGTAACTCCACTACGGGTAGTAATAGCACTCACATTCGCTCGCGGATTGGTGACGGTGTTTGAAGGTAGAGAACTCGAAGTAGAGGGTTGAGTTGTGGGCAAGAAACTAGCAAGCATATTCTTCAAATCATTCGTTTGATTGCTGAAGGAGGATTGAATATTATCTCGAAGCTCGGATCTGATGTCATTCCCTTGCTTGGTGATATCCCCTTTCAAATTGATAATTTGGCTCTGTATATTCTTGATTTGCTCACCTTGGGTTCTCATCAAAGCTTCAACATCTTGATTCATAGGTGGGGCTTGTTGAGCGGGTGGGTGATAAGGATTAGAAGCTCTAGGTGGGATTTGGTTGCTTCTATTGTAGTTGTTGTTGGGGTTTTGGTTTTGAGGAGAAAAACCGGGTGGAAGGTAGTTGTTTGACCGGTAACTTAGCAAATTTCTATCCCCTTGAGGTCGAGCTTGGTAATTTTCCGGTGAATAATTACCATAAGCTGCATACACGTTTTCCGGATTTCCTTGAGTAGAAGGACAATCAGTGTATGAGTGAGGACCGCCGCATGTCTCACAAGAAGGTACAACCACTTTAACTTGTTGTTGGTTTGTAGCGAGAAGCAAGATATTTTTGTTCATTTCGGTCATCATGCGGGTGAATTCGGTCATGTCGGGGCTTGCTGAAGTAGAAGAAACATTGACTCTCGGGTTGTTCCTTGAAGAAGCGGAGGAATCCCAGCTTTTGTAGTGAGTAGTCATGTTCTCAATAAGCTCTCTACACTCCTCGAGTCTCCTTTTCATAAATGTGCCACCGGCGGCTGCATTAATCGTATCACGATCACGAAAAGTCAAACCGTTGTAGAAAGTATCAATTAATGTGACTGGAAGCATGTTGTGGTTTGGACGACGATCAATCAAAACATTATATCTTTCCCAAGCATCAAAGAGAGATTCATTGGGTTCTTGCATGAAACCGCTGATTTGGTTGCGAAGGCTCGTGACCATGGATGGTGGAAAGTAGCGCGACAAAAAGCGTTGAGTCATGTCATCCCAAGTATGAATGGAATTCTTCGAGAGACGATCAAATCATTTCTCGGGTGGTGTGATAAAGTATGTGGGAAGAGTTGTAGGCGAAGAACATCCATTGTGGCACCGGGCAACTTCATGCTTTGAGTGATTGTAATGAACTTGTCGAGGTGTTTGTTGGCATCATCATCAGGCATTCCTCGAAAAGGATTTGTTTGCACTTGCTGAATCATGTGGTGCTTCAACGAAAACTCCGGAGCCGTGATTTGAATCGGCGCAATCGGTCCTCCTCGTCCAAACATGGTAGGTTGACAAAGCTCCTCCATTGTCCGAAGATCGGGTTGTGAAAAAACATTGTTGTTATTATTGAGGAGGTGCGGTGGATTATTGTTGTTGTTCACACCTGCCATAACTAAATCTTCTCGAGTCTCGGGCTCTTGATAATTAGAAGATCAATGCATACACCTACAAAGGCAAAAGAAAACAATACCAAACACAAAGACAATATATATACACAATAAAAATAAAATCTTTTTGGATTTTTGAAATTTTTAATTTTTATGGATTTTTAACAATTTTTAATTTTTATGGTTTTCTTTTTTTTTTAATTTTTTAAGCAAGAAAATAACGCTCACGAATGAACGGATCCCAAAAAGCAACGCGTCTCTCACAGAAAACCGTTAATCTTAACGAAAAGAGCCGGCAGCGGCGCCATTTGATAACTGAGATTTTACTAGTTGAAAAGTTCGTTTCTCGGTATCTTAACGAATTGATTTCCGGTTCAAAGTACGACTCAATTGTTTTTGGTGAAAAAGAATATTTTTGGTTGTTTTAAATAAAAGTGCAAAACTTTAAAGTAAAGGCAATTAAATAAAATCTAAAACTAATTTAAAATAAATGGCAAGAAATTAAAGCGTGACGAGAAGTAAAAGGCACTGAAAGTAAATAACGCAAACTTAAATCTATCTAAGGCAAACTTAAAACGCGATTAAACTTAAACTAAGGCAAGGTTAAAATAAATCTAAAGCAATAAACTTAAAGTGCAGCTAAGGAAAAAGGCGGGAAAAATAAAGCTTGAAAATTAAAAACAGTAAGTAAAAAAAACTGAAATTAAAAAGAACCTGAAAACAGCTCATTCGGAATAATCCTTCGTTCGGAATAATCATTCATCCGGAATGTCACCTTCGTTCGGAATGATTCTCCTTCAATCGGAATATTTACCAAAATCCTTGATCCGGAACAAATTCTCTATTCGGAATATGTCACTTATCCGGAATAAATCCTTCGTTCGGAACTCCCTGCTGATTCGGAACTTCAATTGATTCGGAACTTCCTAAACAAAAGCCTTGATTCGGAACTTCTTGATTCGGAACCCTTGATTCGGAACTCACTGATTCGGAACTTTTGAATGTTCCGAATGAAACACCTCTTCCACTGATCCGGAATACTTCCGAATGAAGCCTTCGTTCGGAATGACTAATTGGTTCAGAACGTTCCGAATAAAACACTTTGATCCGGAATAATAAATTATTCCGGATGAACACCCTTCGTTCGGAATGTTTGGAATGAACCACTGATCCGGAATATCTTGGATGTTCCGAATGAACTCCACTGATTCGGAAGAAGTGGCTTGATTCGGAACAATAGCCTTGATCCGGAACAATCAACAAAACACCTTCACTCGGAATGTTTGAGCTTAGTTTGATTCGGAACAATTTCAACACCTCCTTTATCCGGAATAAATGGCTTTGATTCGGAATGTTTTCCTGGGGAACAGTAAGAGAAGCGAAGAACAAGGAGAACAAAATATATACGAATCTAAACAAAACTAAACAAAATCAACCACAAGATTAAATCAAACTAATCAATAAACATCTATTAATCATAAACAAACAATCCAAAACAATCAAACTAACAAATATAACCAAAATAATCAAAACCCACTTTAATCAAATCAATAAAATAAGAACATGAACATGAACAATAAACATAAAGATTAAAGATTAAAGAAAGGTAGATAGGAGATTAACAATTAAAAGTAAAGATTGACAAGAATTAAACGGAAACTTACTTGAAATTAAAGGTATTTAAGGTGCAAGACAAGTATTTAAATTTGACATGAAAAGTAAATGACAAGGTAATTAAAATTGGAAGAACTAATTGTCACTACTAGCCAACAAAAATAATGAAATTAAATCCTAATCTATTTATAGGGGAGGATTAGGAGGTGCTTAGGAAGCTTCCTCCCCTCTTTCATCTTTTCTTAATTGCACCATTAAGTCCTTAAGTCTTTAATCTTCTTAAATCTTGGACTTTAATGACTTTGTCTCGGGATTTCTTTAAACTCGTCTTGACATTTCTTCATAAATAAGACTTGAGTTCTTCGGCTTTTAGTAAACTTCCGTCTTTTGACTTTATCTTCGATAAATCTTCAGAATTGGTCTTGGACTTCCGTTCTTTTTGCACTCTTGATTTCTTTGACTTCGTCTTTCGTCTTTTTCTTCGATAAAAGCCCGTGAATGCCAGTGTTTTCTCCCTTTTCCACATTTTCGTCCTAAATCACAACAAAAACACAAACCACGCATAATTCTGACATAAAATACACGTTTTGGCTCGGTTATTATTGTAATTAAGTGGTAAAGAGGATGGGTGTTTACACACCTATCACAACTTCAGCTTTGTTACTAACTCGACTTCAAACTGAAAGTTACATTCTTTCAAAGCGGCTTCATGATCGGTCAGTGCCTGTTTCGCTCGATCCTGCTATAGATTTATATAGTAGCAGCTGAATATAAACAAAACTCTAATAGTTTAGTATCATAAAACTAACAATATATCCGTTTAGGTAATGCCACTTACAGATTCCTTGCTTGCAATTTTCTCTTGCTCAATTTGCGACACTCTTGATATTTCCTTTTCAACTCATTTTCTTTCCGGGTGATATCCTGTAAGCAAACATAAACACACTCATACATCACTTACTATCCAATATGGACGTCATTTTCACGATCAGTGTAAGCTATTAAGGAAATATATGTTTAAAAGAAACCTAGTCTCTTGCATCTAAGGAATTTTTTTTAACTCAAAACTACATTTTTCCTCTTTAAGGACTTTATACTCCTCAAGATTTAACCTTGACGCCTGCAACTCCTTCTCAAGGAAACTTATGTCCTCGGTCCTACCACAAATATAATCCTCTCGCTGATTTAGCAAAGCTTGCCCATCAAGAAGCCTTTCTTGCGATTGTTGAACAACTTTTTGCCTTTCAGCTAATGATTGTGTCTGAAGAAGAATTTCTTTTTCTTTTGCCTCACACTTAACATATCCACAAAAAAAACCATTCATAACAGGGGCACAACGGGCTCGGGTCAAAATGTGTAAGATTTTATATTTTAATAAAGTTGGATTGGACAATCGGCTAAAATAGGTTGGGTTGGGTTGTGTAAAAGACTAGTAGATAAAAAGTTAAAACAAGCTGAGATAAATTAGGGTGGTTTTTAGATAATACACAGGTCAGGCTGTAAGGTTTGATTGTGTAACGAATAAAACTGGGCTTTGGGTCTATATGTAACTGGTTTTCTGAGCTTAAATAAAGATTATGGAAAAGACAGACCTCAACACCCTCATTCTAGTCTTTAATGTAGAGGCCCGGTTGTAAATGCACCAAGAGGTTCACTATACCATTGACCACCATACGTTATTTGATCGATAGCTTTTTCTACAGTTAATACGTCCCATGGCCTCCACTCGGAATAGCTTTCATCAGCTGTTGTTCCTGTATGCAAGCAAAAAGAGAAGCTTTGATGAGAGCATGGTAAAGAATTGTTGACACTCAATTGAAAGGTCATAGATAACATTTTCACGAGCACATATCATTGATTAACATCTAGTGAAACGAGACAAAACTCAACTAAGATGTGTACAAAGCACATAACTTTCAAATCACTCTGTTAACAATAAAGTAGATAACTAACCATTTACAAAACTGGAAACAAACTTGTTCACGCGTGCAGATGCTTCTAAGTAAACTTGTTCACGCGTGCAAATGCTTATAATTAAAGTTGTTCACGCGTGTAGATGCTAATAATTAAACTTGTGCAGGCGTGCAAACCCTACTAATTAAACTTGTTCACGCGTGCAGATGCTTCTAATAAATTTGTGTTATATTCTTCTACTTTATGAAAACTAATTAAGTCGCACAATCAAAACCTAATCCGTCATGCTGTACATTCACCCGTGACATATTTACAATTTCAAAATGATCATAACATCAAATGCATAATAAAAATCCAATTCGATAATTAATTTCAGAATTATAAAAAAAAGTAACACTTACTTTTAAATTTTATGTGTAATCTGATGGTGAAGGCTGGTGGTCTCCGGTCAAGTTTGGTGGTCGGTGGTGAAGATTAATGGTTGCTAGTGAAGGTTGGTGGTGGCTGGTGGGGTGGAGGCTCATGGTGGCATGTAAGGTTGGTGTTCTTGGGTGTCTGGTGAAAGCTTCATGGTCTCCGGTGGTCGGAGATGAAGGCGGTCGCCGGAGATGAAGGCGGTGGGGGTGGTGAAGCTTCATGGTCACCGATGGTCGGAGATGAAGGCGGGGTGGGATGGTGAAGGTTGCTGGTCGCCGGTCGTCGGAGATGAAGACGATGGTTAATGTTGCAGACTGGTTGTTATGTTCAGAGAGTTTTAAGTGATTTCACCATAAAAAATGAAATGTGTGTGTTTTTTCCTTTTATAGTAGTGTAAAATATGAACTGTTATTTGTGGATCAATGCTATCCGTCGGATTAAAAAAAGAAGGGAGATTATTGAATGGTCAGGATATCATCTCATCTTTTCACAAAAAACCCTTTTCACATGAACGCCCATCTATATATATATATATATATATATATATATATATATATATATATATATATATATATATATATATATATATATATATATATATATATATATATATATATATATATATATATATATATATATATATATATATATATATATATATATATATATATTCATATCAACAGTTTAGTAGTAGTTATGAAGTTATCGTGATTATCTTAATATTTGGGTTTTACATCTAAATTCGTAGATAAACAAAATTTGTCAAATATATCGACTATAAAACAGTTGAAACACATAAAAAGCGCAATCTCCTAAACCGTATCTGACATATACTTTAGGAATGCAATTATGCGAATCCTGTATTCACAAGGGTTTTTGGGGCAATGCTTGATTGTATGAAGTCATCGATGTCATGTTCAAAGTTAATATTTGACTGATACATGATCGCTAAGTTAGTGCCAAATATGCTCAATACGAATAAAAATAAACATTTGGCGTGCTGTTAGTATCAAGACATACAATCTTCTTATTAATGAATATAGGCATGTGTAAACTTACAAAATTATTATGAAAATTTGCATTTATATTATTATATGAAAACTTCAAACGATTAAAACTGTAACACCCCATTTTGATAATGGAATGTTACGCGTAATTATGGCGTGTCATCAAAGCATACAAGGATAAATGTCTAAAACATTACATGACCATAGGGTAAACCGGAATCAAACATCGGTTCCCAAACATAAGCCCAAAACATAATCAAAGGAAATGAATGAAAGACTAAACAAGCATAAGTGTATGAAGGCAAAAAGGAAAAGAAGTCTCTGGCAGCTTCCATCCTATGCACGTCCTCCAAATGCTCGAGTCTTTCCTAGGGTACCTGCCGTTTTGGGACATGGAAAGGAAAGTAACGGCTGAGCAAAACGCTCAGTGCACGGATATAGACATAGTATAAGTGACTAAAACATAATAGAGACTTAATAGCAGCAGAAATGTATAAGTCCTGGAAAACCTGGAACATGTTCATAAAACTGGTTTTATAGTTTGAAAAGCCTTATGTTTATCTTATGAAATCTGTTTAACATATTTTACCATTAGCCAATATAGGTCATGAAAATCCACCGTGCATGAATACTTGTAGGGGTAACCTCATCATGCAAATTAGAGGGGCTGCCTCTAATTTAATATACTGGTTTTTGGGTAGGAGGGATCAGCTCCTTGTGAAGGATGCAAGGCACACACCACATTCACCATGAAATCCTGACTGAAAACATGTAACTAGGATGCACCCATACGCCCCACATTATAAATATAATAATATGGCCAAAAGCTGAAGGGACGCCACGAGCAATCACTCTGCCGTGGTGAAGTCATAACATTGGTGCCTCCAATGTTATGGTTATGGTACCTCCATAACTAGGTGAAACTGGTCATGCATGTATATGGCTTTAGGTATTCTAATTAAACATAAGCAATTAAACAACATATAAAACAAATACTGGGAAAACAGTTGGCTGCATACGGGGAATCCTAATAAGGAAAGAATGTCCATACTGAAAGGACGGGAATCCGTACCTTATGACCAGTGAACGAAGAAGATGAACTGAGAGGAATCCTACTTCCGTATCACTAATGCTACATAAATACATACATGAATAAGTATCTGCTTACTAATTAGGTAACTGGTTCTATGTCATGTCTTAGCTTATTTTATATGTTCTTATCATGTTTTACTGTTTTAAAGCCTTAAACTGTGTTTATCTTATATTCTGTTTACTCTGATTAAGTATTTCTGGTATTTCATGTATTATTATACTTACTGTGTAATACTAAGTAACTTTCCAAAAGTAGCAGGTTTCCTAAAATTGAAAGTTTCCAAAAATAGAAAGTTACCAAAAATAGAAAGTTTCCAAAAATAGTAAGTTTCTAAAAATAGAAAGTTTCCAAAAATAGAAAGTTTCCAAAAATAGAAAGTTTCCAAAAATAGAAAGTTTCCAAAAATAGAATTACTGCTTAAAATAGATAAGTTTCTAAAAATAGAAAGTTTCCATAAATAGATCAGCTGCCTTAATTAAATAAGTTTCCATAAATAGATTAGCTGCCTGAAATAAATAAGTTTCTAAAAATAGATAGTTTCCATAAATAGATTAGCTGCCTTATTTAATTAAGTTTCTAAAAATAGAAAGCTTCCATAATTAGAAATAAGCTGGTTAAATAAGCTAAGTATATAAGCCTAAGTGTTTTCATGATTATTTTCTAAGTCATATGATATAATGTATAGTTTATTAATTATTTCATGTAATTAAAATAAACTATAGGTTAAAATATTTAATTAAAGTATAACATGTTTTTAATTAAATAAAGTTAAATACTTAGTTAAAACATGTATTATTATTTATTAATAATATAACCTAAGTCATGTTAATTAATTAATTATAACCATGGTTTTTAAATAATTAATTAATTATAAGTCTTAAAAATATATAATACTTAGGTTAATAATTTCATGATTTTAATAATTAATATAACCTAAGTCATGTTATTAAATTAATCATGTCATGTTCATTAATTTAATTTTAACATAAGATTATAAAAGAAAATAATCATAACATACACCGTGAACCGGATCTTGACTAAGAACTATGAACCGGACATGAAATCGAGACCATACCCCGAACCAATTCGGGGTTACCCTTGTCTTGTTGCTGCCGTGGGACCCACACCAACCAACCGGGGCCATATGGTCTCGGTGGTGGTCATGTAGCCAAACCGAGACCCTCTCGGGTTCGGTTTAGGCGCGGCCAAGAACAAAACACCCCTAAAACATTACTTTTTGATTTATTCCAAATCCAATTCCATGTTAGATCTATGATTTAATTAGGTTTTATAAAAAACATAATATGTTCTTAATTATTTAAAAGATTAAATTAAAAGAAAAGGGTTAAAGGATTTACCGAATGCGTGGATCTAAACAATGATGAACAAACACGAACACTAGCAATAATTCCAAGATCCAAGATCAATCAACACCCTCTAGGTGTGTTGTATGGGTGGCGGCCAAAAGAGAAGGAAGAGGAGGAGGAGAACTTTTAGGTTTTCTAAAATCTTCTGTAAAAAATATGAGTAGTGTTTTTCCCCTTAACCCCCCCTTTAGTAAATTTTGATGGGCTTGGCCCATCCTCCTTCCTAATTTCGTGGCATATGGGCCCCGTGGGGTAAACCGATCATTTTCCGTGTCTAATTAGTAAGTGTGTTCTCGTGTTCGTGTTTTACGTGTTTGTTCGTGTTTATTTGTGTTCGCGTTTTGTGTGTTCTCGTTGAATAATTACCGTGACCTAATATATTTATTCGTGTTCGTAATAAATATATATACGTAATTAATATTAGCTCGTGATTTAATTACGTTCATGATTTCATGATCGCATGTTCGTGATTAATTATTGTTTAAATAATTATTGTGTGTTCGTGCGTAATAAATACTTATCGTGTTCTAACACGTACGTAATACGTAAAATCCTAACACGTAAACGTAATCGTACTATAAAAGGAAAGTTTTAATCTAGTACGTACGATCTTAAGGGTACTATTCATGATAAAAGCATGCGGGTTTTACAAAAACCATTATCAAAAAATTTAAACATGTAAATATTAAATAATAATAATACATAATAAACAAAAGTAGAAAAAACAACATGTGCGTGCACGCGTATTGTAACTAGTTCCTCTACTTAATCGGATTTGAAATCGATTAGGTTTTTAATTGTACTAGATGAGTACCCGTACACAGCAGCGGATATTTCTAGCGATAAATAATTCATAATATGTGATATTGTGGTAATTGTTTTGTGTAATTTTTAAAATAAAACGTGAAAAAATCAAAATGTAATTGCAAACAATTTTAACTTGCGATAATTCAACTCTAGAAAAGATGCTTAACATGTATCAAACAATATAATAAAGCATTTGGTGTAACATTACATCAATTAGGACATAAAAATTAATAACGCGCGTTACTCGTCACATAAAACTTCTTGATATGTGAAATTTAGTGGAACTGTATAACTATTGTGCCTAGCTTAACAAACTTACTAACAAAATGACAAAATTTTTAACAAAATATAGACATAATTCAAATACCAACCAACAACATTATTAAGAACAATGAAGAATTATAGAAAACACAATCATTTCTTCATATATATGATGATTCGACGATTAAATATTGAATGCATGTGACTCGATTGGATTGATCTGGTGGTCGAGCTCGTGATGCGGTGACTCGACCGTATTGGCCCGATGACTCGATAAGGTTAATTCGGTAATCGAACTCGTGACCCGACGACTCAACCGCATTGACCCGACAGTTCACACTGACCATATATTAAATGTTTGACTTTATAATTATGGCATTCTACAAACTTTTGCTTATAAAACCTAACAGAATATTAAGGTGTATTTGGAAAATTGTGACATGTTTTAGACCAGCAATGACCACTTTTATCAATATGGCTTTATTTACATACAAGTTATGTTCTAAAAATATTCATCGCAAACAAGCTCTTTTCTAAAAACTTTATTTCATATATCCAACATTGATCTTATTTAGTGATGCCAAAAAAATCTTGTCCTTAGTTTTACATGACAGAAGTGCTATTTGTGGTAATAACCTAAAATGATATTCATGCATCGCATTTGATAAGAAAACGTCTATGCTCGTAACATACATAATGTAACTATTATTGGAAAGTTGCAGGACTCACCATTGATACCAATCAAGTATGTGTTTATGATATTATCTCGATTTCGAAACTAAAAACCTGAAAATTTGAACTTGCAACTTCTCTCATTGCTACTGAATAAAAGATAGATTAAAGAAAATGTTGTCCTTTAGTTGTTTATATTTTAGTATATTTATTGAGGTAACGTCTTATGGATGCCAGATATACGTGTAATAAAAAGATCTTACGAGTGGGAGCAAGTTGCGCAAGAGGATGTGCCATTCTAGCTACAAATCGATGTAAAACCTATGTCATACCTAAATCTTTCATCAACTTAAATATATATATATATATATATATATATATATATATATATATATATATATATATATATATATATATATATATATATAATCATATAAAATCATTGTGTTAAATGTAACAGTCAAATTTGATTCCCCTTGAAACCGTCATTAACATTCCTGAGTGGACGATTTCTTTGAGGACTGCTGTAGAACTGAAATTAGTACATGAAGCCAAGTTGTCGGGTAAATAATGAACAAACACTAATATGATCGGACTAAAAATACACCTAAATGAGCTATTAACATGTTACTATCATATTTAAGCTTCTAGCAGCCGGTACAAGTTCCAAAATCACCATGACTCGTAACACGGTCAACTATGTTCGGTCCTATGCTATAAAAGGGGTTGTGGCCAAAACACGGATAAAACGTTGGTAATTGAAAGGATGTAAAAGTGCACCAGGGGTGGCCAAAACACTTTGTTACATGGAGGGGACTAAATATTATCAAACATTGGTCCGAAAGGCTCAAGTTTGACTTGAGGTAAATCAACAAAAATCAAACCTTTAACGCAATCAAACAGTGGGTAGTTAGATATACCGCAAGACATATGTCCAAGATTAAGCTACTGAAATCACATTTAATTACATTAGGGCACACATAGTACAAGGTCTATACTTCAAAGCTAAGTAACTATTAGATATGGCAACAAAAACAAAACGAGAAACCTCATTAAGAAACCCGCAAAAAGCCTCATCTACATAACGAACGAGAGCATAACAATACTGACATGAACAAAAACTAGCCCCCAAACCTTCATTACTTTCATCATGGTGCCATGTGATTAAATGTGCATTTCCACATCTCATCATGTTGCAGAACTCATCATAGTTGATTTTTCCATCCTGTAATACTATAAAAAAGCATAAATCTTAAGCAACCGTTCCTCCTGCACTCCTACAGGCATTTTTCTTATTTAACAACAAAAGAGTTCGCATGCGAATACAAAAGTGAACCTATTAAATATCGCCAGCATTCAAGACTTGCACTGAATAAGAGCAGTTAAATATGAAAAAAAACTCATAAAAGCTTCCAAGAAGAACGCTTGAGTTACTCAACCCTCCATCTCTATCAGTATAACTCGAGTTATAGAAATCTTTTTTACCAGAATAGATAAATATAAAAATGAAAAATATCCAAAGCTCACTGTCATGAAAAAGACATTGTTTTTGTTATGTTTGGTTTAAAACCAAACCACAATGGAAACCACCAACAACTATAAATTAATCTTAGATCCAAAAACCCTCTAAAACAGAAATAGCTAACATATCAAGTACCCTCGAAACCAGCAACAACCTTAAAGTAAGTTGTTTGAGGAACCAAAGAAACATGCCTTAAGAATCAAATAAAGGATTTAGCATGCTTATAAATCAGTTGGGTCTGAACAAAAGGCATAAAAAATTGAAACAAACAACAAAGCCACCTACCGAAACCACCTAGCTCACCGTAACAACCAAGAGTGTGTTATAATCGCGATAGTTTCAGTGGCAACCAAGAAAGGGTTTATGTGTGTTTTGCTTGTAGAGATATAAAGATGGAGAATAGGTGCCACTTTTTTAGAGAGAAAGAAGAACAAGGAGAGGAGTGATGAATTTAGAATTTATATTGGTTTATATAAAGTTGTAGTGGTGAAAAAGATTCTATCCATATATATCTTCATACGTTTCAACCTTATATTTGAAACTGTCAGCCATGAATGTGTTATAATAGGTTAATTGGGTATTGCATTTTAATGATAAAATAAAACCATTTCCATATAAATATAGTTTTGATAGTCAACATTGAATTTATTCCTACATAGTTTTATATTTCCTTTTTTAGAGTTTCTTACTTGAGAAGTTTTGTTGAATTTTTTTCAACTTTCAACAAATTAGATGACTCTTTTATAGATAGTATAGATACAGTTTAGTAAACAGTTCTTTCAACCTTAAATAGTATTCTTTACATTAGAGCAGAAGTGCAATCTCTGTGGAAGATATTAAGAAAGGAAGTGAGGTGTGTTCTCTTCAGCTCTATGGTTATTTTGTTGGTACATCAATAGACTATAGGGTTGTTAATGCAAATTTGAGTAGAATGTGGAGGGCTTATTGGATAGCATACATTACTAAGAGTAGTGCATGTTTGTTTTATTTCGTATTCAGTAATGATGATAGTATGAAGGCTGTATTGGAAAGTG
This sequence comes from Glebionis coronaria, assembly GCA_025667525.1. Classification (NCBI taxonomy): domain Eukaryota; kingdom Viridiplantae; phylum Streptophyta; class Magnoliopsida; order Asterales; family Asteraceae; genus Glebionis; species Glebionis coronaria. The sequence goes on from CM046877.1 coordinate 295,154,061, forward strand.
TTTCATGGATGATTAATAATGTTCCTCTTGTCTTAAATCTTTGAGAGCCTGGTATCTGGTTAGAAAAGGTTGAGCCTAGTACTATTCTAATTTGGATATTTGTGTACGAAATTCCCTTGGATTTGTATAATAGAAATGTTATTAACAAAATTATGAGTGATATTGGTAATCCCATGCTTATCGATAACTTACAAAGGAGACGTGGTTGAAGAAATCTAGTAAGCTTGACTTTGTTAGGGTCTTAGTGTTGGTCCCTTGTAACTCGATATTACTTATCAACCTTAAGTAATATCTCGTTAGCAAGACTCAAGTGTGTTGTTTTAACAATTGATAAGAACTAAGAACTATTAAAACAACAATACCAATATAACTTTCAACGTATAGACTTTTATTAGAATCAAATAAAGAATCTATAACTGTTGGATCAGTATTTACTGACCATGAAGCAACTCTAGGATTTGAATATGAAATCCCCCTAAGTGTTTATGCTCAACAGTAAGGCCCGTCTGCTGAAGGATGACCAGAAGAACAAAGCTCCTACTGAAGACTTTATAGCTGAAGAAAGTTCAGCACTCCCCTTCCAGTGAATCCTTAGAAGACAAAGGAGTCTTCACTTCAAATACTAGGCGGTCTAGTTGTTGAAGAACAAGCACTGAAGAAGGGCTTTCAGTTCAGTTTGGTTTGACAATACCAAACTGAATGATGTCGATCTCCTCTAGGATACTGAAGACTCTTCAGTATTTTGATGGTTTGCATTAGGCGAGAAAATATTACTTTAAGTCAAAGTAGGTTGCTTGTAGACTTAGATATAAGTACAACCTTTATCTTTTCCTAGAATTAATTAATATGTACTTTGTACTGTTTATCCAACATGGTCAGTCAACCACCCACTGGATAAACCTTAACATTGAAACATGCAAAATGCAAACCCTAGTTTTACGCTGCCTATAAAAGGAGTGTACATTGAGATGAGAAAGGTAACCAATACAAGAACTTAAACTCTGGAAAACCTTTCTCTCTCGATACCAACTAAACCATATAGCCAAGATGCATATGAACGTTTAGATTGGAGCTTAGAGTTTAACTTTGGTTGGATGTCTAAGTAGAAGAGATCAAACCTCATTATCATTCAACCACTTTGTTATTCCGCAAACAAAGTGGGTTATAGATTCTTTATTTGATTCTAATAAAAGTCTATACGTTGAAATTATATTGGTATTGTTGTTTTTAATTTTACATAGTTCTTATCTATTGTTAAAACAACACACTTGAGTCTAAGTAAAGAGTTATTACTTAAGTCATAAGTAATAACGAATTACAAGGGACCAACAAGTGGTATTAGAGCAGTTTGATTAGCTAAACTCTTATTTTATTAAACTGCTCATTTAAAAGTTTTCAAATCAAGATCCAAAAATGGCTCAAGTTATACCACAAACCCTAGAATATAGGGGTGGCCAACTCAATGCTGCTCCTGTACTAGAGACTACAAACTTTACAAATTGGAAAAAGAGGTTTCGTATCCACATGGTTAGAATTTAACCTCAATTCCTTGGAATCATTGAAAATGGTCCTTTTGTTCCCATGGTTGGAAACAATAAAAAACCTGAAGTACAATGGACCGCTGATGAGAGAAAAGCTGCTAACCTAGATTAGCGTCTAAAAAGTCTCATCATGTCTGTACTCACAGATGACCAAATGAATTCTGTTGTAAATTGCGAAACAGCCAAAGCTACATGGGAGGACCTTATTCTTTACCATGAGGGACCCTCTGATGTAAAAGAAACCATAATCATGGATTTAAAGCTTCAATACAACACCTTCAAGCACAAAGAAGGGGAAACCCTCACACAAACATTCACCAGATACAAAGCACTGATGAATGAACTAATGAATGATGGTGTTGAGCTTTCTAAACTTGAAATCAACACAATTTTTGTTAATTCACTGCCAAAGAAGTGGCTCAGTTTCTGTCAAAGTTTGAGAAATGCTAATCACATTAAAGATTGTGATCTAGCCTCTCTCTTTGGAAAACTTAAATATGAAGAAAACCTAGTTGATAGGATTTATGATGGCTCAAACAAGAGTAAAGCATTAACCATTGCTACACCCTTGTCCACGGCCTTCTTCACTGAGGCTGTCATTCAAGACTTCCAAGAAAGTCCTGATGATGAGGAAGATACTAGATCTAGTGAGGAATATCTAAATGACCTCAATGAGGAATTTCATGAAAGAGCTCTTCTGGCAAAGTCTAGAAGGTTTTTTAAGAAAGGAGGCAAGTTTTCCAGCTCCACAAAAGCTTCAGCTGACACTGAATGCTACAAATGTGGGAAGACTGGTCACTTTGCTAAGGATTGTTATTCAAAAACATCTCTCCCTTCATATTCCTCACCAGCTCAAACAAGACCATGTGGTCAATCTTCATTTCAACCAAAATAAATTGCTTCTTCTTCATTTCAGCGAAACAGGGTTGAACTCAGACCCATAAAAGACTTCGAGGCCAAATACAGAGAAATCAAGGCAAGATTGGCTTTAATGAGTACTGAAAGTTCCTCATCCAAGACCTCCAAGCAAGACAAGAACAAAGGACTTATTGCTGAAGCCTATGAATGGGATGAAGAAGATGTCTCTTCAGATGATAATGAAACAGTTAATATGAAAGTGCTGATGGCACTTGCTGATGATGAAGGGTGTTAGCCGTATATTTTATATAGTCAAACAAGAATGTAATAGGTCATCTTAGTCGTTATTGGTCATGTATTGTAATAGGTTAGTCGGGAAAACCGGGCTTGGACTTTAAGCTAATATTGTATAAGTTAGGGGCGTAAGCCCAAAACAAAGCCAAGCCCGGCCCAAGTAACTTAAACCCACGGCCCAACAAGCCAAGGGTATATATACCCTCTTCCATGTGTGGAAGAGGGTGTTGGTTCATTTTACTTTCTCTCTCTAGTAAACGAAAACCTTCCACCATCTCTCTTGTTTCTCTCTCTACTTTTCTACTCTTTCTCTCTCTAAGAATCTTGTGCTATGGATTAAATGGGATTAACATTTGGTATCAAGAGCCTATAGTAGATAGGTGATTGAAGTTCGTGTGGTATTGCTCTCTTAAAATTCGTGTGTTTTCCTCATATTTAGCTCGAATCATCAAAATTTTTTTGCGTTTTCGTGGTGTTAGTGAGTAGACAAATCATCTACATAGGCGAGGTAGTGATTTGGGTTACTTTGTTTGGTCAAAAACGCAAAATTTTTGGGTGTTTGGCTTGACTTTTGGTGTGAAATCACGTTTTCCATAAGAGTTCTTCATAGTTCCTATTTTTTAGGATCTTCTGGTTCAAATTCGCATCTTTGGTCTCAATTTCGCAACTTCTGTCCAAAATTTCGCATCTTTGGTCCTTTCTGTTTCAATTTCGCAATTGTGTCTGCTATTGCGAAATCTTGTATTCCTCAAGAATTGCGAAATCTTGTCATATTGGGAATTGCGAAATTGAATTCTTGCCCTATTGCGGAATTTTGAATTGCGAAATTGTGTATTGCGGATTTATGCATTGCGGAATTGTCCATTTACAGGTATTGCGAAATCGAACATATTGGTAATTGCGAATTTCTTGCCAAAAAGTTGCGGGATTATACTATTGCGGATTTTGTGCTCACTCGGTATTGCGAAATCTTGTAATTTTTTGGCAATTGCGGATTTTTACTCTAAGGGAATTGCGAATTTAGTGCCAAGTTGCGAAATCTTCCAAGAATTACGGATTTAGTGCCCAATTGCGAGATCTTTCTTAAAAGTTGCGGAATCTTAGTCAATTTTTTGTTCGAGCATTTTATAGACTTAGCCACTATCTAGACTAGTCTCGGAACATAGTTTACACGAAGATTAAAAAAAAAAAAGAGTTAAAATTTTTTAGGTCAAGTAAAATCAAATTTTTTCCTTACAAGTTTTTGGCTATTTCTAATTCAATTTCAAAATTTGTCGATACAAAAATTTTTTGGCTTACCGTTTTGTCGGACTGAGGAATTTATTGTCGGACTGAAGATTCTCGGAACGCTACGAATTTTTTACCACACCTCATCACAACAAATCTACTAAGATCTGTAATTCATTCACAAGTGTTCACCATGTCTAACAACAACATCAACATTGCAACTGCTAATCAAATTCGTTTGGAACAAGGTGGCAACGGTAATCCACTTGTGCTCACTGCCGGCTGTTACGTTCAATGGAGATCTCGTTTTCTCAGATTTCTCGACGGAAAAGAAAACCGAACTGCTTTTCGTCACTGCCTTGAGAATCCACCTCCAGTTTTTGAATTCAGACCAATTACAACACAGGCAGAGGATGGTACTTCATCAACTATACGAGATATGGAGGATTTTGACACATGTTCTGCTGAGAAAAAGAAACTCCTCCAAGCTGAAGCTGATGTTGTAAATTTCATACTCACTGGAATTGATAACGATATCGATTCCACAGTTGATGCATGTCCTAATGCTATGGAAATGTGGAATGCAATTCATCGATTGAAGCAAGGTGAGTCAATCAATGTTCAAGATCTCGAGACTAATCTACTTTGGGAGTTTGGAAAATTCACATCTGAAGATGGTGAATCCATTGACTCATATTACTCGAGATTCTACAAAATGATGAATGAGCTTGTCAGAAATCAGTGCACCATCTCCAATCATCATGCCAATGTTCAGTTTCTACTTCAACTCAAACCGGAATGGCAAAGGTTTGTGACTTTGGTCAAACAAAGGGAGGATATCAAGACTATATCTTACCACAAACTTTATGATATCTTGAAACAACATCAGAATGAAGTGAATGAACTAAGGGCTGAAAAGGCAGAACGGTCGGCTAATTCTATTGCTTTTGTGGCTGCTACTACAACAAAACCCGTTCCCCGTCAACAACCACCTACTCATTCCTCAAAGTCATCAAGCTCATCCACCAAACCTCTAGTTGCTGCTAAACACAAAGCAAAAGCAAATGTCCCCACTCCACCTCCAAAGTATGACACCGAGTCAGATGGAGACAGTGATGATGAACAAACTTCAAGGGACAAGAAGATTGAAGAACTCATGTCTTTACTCACCACAACTTACAAGAAGATCTACAAACCTACCAACAACAACCTCAGATCATCATCCAATGCTAGATATAAGGAAGTTGATCATGCACCTAGGTATGATCGTAATGCTAGGTATGATAATCAGAGGATGCTGAATCAAGTTGGGGCTAGAGATACTGTAGGCACTCCGGTTGTGCAGAAGACTGGGATTCAATGCTTCAACTGTAAGGGATTTGGGCACATGGCTAGGGAATACAAGAAGCCAAAACGGGTTAAGGACTCAGGGTATCACAAGGAAAAGATGCTGCTGTGTAAGAAAGAAGAAGCAGGAATTCCACTAACAGCAGATGAAGTTGACTGGCGTGATGACACTGATGATGAAGCCGATGATCAAGAGCTAGAGGCACATTATGTGTACATGGCAAAGATTCAAGAAGTACTTCCAGAGATTGCTGATACTTATGGACCTATCTTTGATACTGAGCCAATTGAAAAGGTACCAACAAATGAAACTATAATGTGTTTGCTAATGAACGACAGCATCCTGAGCAACCCGAAAGCATCAATGACACATATGTAATGGACACGGAGGATAGCAATATCTCTACGGATTCACAGCATATGTGTAATGATGAAGGTAATTCTACTCAGGATACTGACTCGGATGAGGACCGTGATTTGCTTGCGTCTATAATTGATTCTTTAAAACATGAAATTGAGGAAAACAAAGATGCTAATAAACGTTTGAAGCAAGCAAACACATCCTTAGCCGAGGAGATAGACAGGCTTAAAGAGTGTGATTATGTAAAAGAAGCTGATCGACGAGTTGCAATAGCTAATGGTTTGGTATATGAACGTAAGGTGCTTAACGAACAATATTGTTCTGAAGTAACACACGAAATTCATATGTCAAAACAGAAGATATCGGAACTTGAAGAACAACTGCTGCTACATAAACTCCAAATTACTGAATTAGAGTCGGTTAACAAAGAACCAACTGAGCTTTATAAAACTCGTGAAGAAAAGGATATTGAAAAAATTCTTGCTTTGGAAAAGAGAGTCGACACGTTAAACAACATTGTTTACAAAACGGGTCAGTCTATTCAAACTATGAATATGCTCAATAGAAATATGAAAACGAGTTTTGTCAAGCCTGAATATCTCAAGAAAGTTCAAAGTACCAAGCCTGCTCTTTATGATATCGGTTGTTATGTTGATAATCTTGCTCTTATGCTTTCCCCGGACTACGACGAAATCATTCGTCAACAAGAAGAAAGTCCATCAAACTTAAGTGATTTAATAAACCTTTCTGATTCTAACAATCATATTAAGTTTGTCCCTCAAAAAGAACTTTCAAAAGAACAAAAGATGTATAATAGTGTTCCACCACCAAGTGATGAACCACAAAAGAAAGTTTCTTTAAAAAGGAGTATCAAAAAGCAATCAATTTTGTTAGAAAAGCGAATTTTGGATGAAAAACGTAAATGGGATGAGAAAAGCAAAAGTGTTCAGCAATTTGAGTTTATAAAACAAGGGGTTTTAAATTTGTACAAAGGTGTCGTCGACTATGAAAAATTATCTAGGGATACCATTTGGAATATTAAACCTAACCCACAAGTAGAAGTCGTCATTCAACAATGTATTGTTCCAACCATTGATGATCTTTCAAAAAATGTGGAAATGTTTTATACAGCTCTCACTGAGGAAATGTTAACTGATTTAAGTTATGTTAAATCTCTTGAAAATGAAGTTGATCTTCTTCAAACTAAATTAAAGACACAAGAACACCAACTTTCTAACGAAATTGATCGACTTTCTAAGGAATACTTCTATGCTGACCATATGAATGCTATACTTGGTGTGTATACCGATCTTGATCAATATTGTCATGTAGCATGTCTAGTGTCAGAATCAGACGCGAAATGTCGCAATCTTGAAGTAGAGCTTTCAAAACAAATTCAGTCATACAACAAACTTTCGAAAAGTTTTTCTCAACTTGAGAAACACTCCATTTCTCTTGAACTTGCTTTACAAAAAGGTGAAAAATCTCATAATCATAAAAAGTGTCAAGAAATGTCAGCTTCTTTGTTTCGTCTACTAAATGAAAAAGATTTCGAAATAAATGACTTGAAAGCTCAGCTAAAAGAAAGGGACATAGCCATAAGTGAGTTACAGAAACTCATTGAGAAAATGAAAGGAAAGTCTGTTTTGGCTAAACCACCCGCCGTTCGTCAACCGAATGCGGTTAAATGCCCTAAATCATCTATTTTGGGACAATCCCCACAGACTTTGCCTAAGATAGGAAATGATAAGAGTACCAATGTGATAGCACCTGGAATGTATAAGATGAACACTAAGCCCACTCAAACTGGAACATCGCGGTCACCTGAGAATATTAGGAAAACTAATCAACGTATGTCTTCTTCTACAGGAGTAATCCCCACTACTAGCGTTAGCGGACCACAGCTTAAGAGCAATAGAATGCAAGATAAGGTCATGCCTAACAATAGTCAAGGAAAGAAGTTGGATGTAGAAGACCACCGTAGGAATTTTAAGTTTTCTAAGAATAAAACGTCTGTAACTGCATGTAATAACAGTTTAAATGCTAAGACCTCGAATGTTGAATTTGTTTGTGTTGAATGTGGAAAATGTGTTCGTACTTTCAATCATGATGCTTGTGCTCTTAATTATAATGGCGTGAATACTAGAACTAGGAAGCCTATTCGATGCCCACTAGCACTAGTGAACCCACAAAAACTTTGAACCAATCCACCGAGCAACCACTTAAGAAACTAAGTGCGTTAGAATCCACTACTCTACGTAAACAAAGCAGGTTAAAGAAGCTTAATGAGAACATGATTAGGACATGTACACGGGGGTATTCAAGATTTACACCACCCGGATACAAATGGGTACCTAAGACAACCCCCATTCTAATTGGGTCTATGAATGTTAGCTTGCCTTTAGAATCTGGGTCCACTACTATTTTGGAACCCGTTTCTATCAAGGGCTCCCATTTGTCAAATGCTACATTGTCTTCTAATTCTTCTGCAGCTCGTCGAAATCATCCTATTCATAATGGACTCCGGGTGCACAAAGCACATGACGGGCAATCTCAAGCTTCTCATTAACTTCGTGGAGAAGTTTCTGGGTACGATGCGGTTTGGAAATGATCAGTTTGCACCGATACTTGGATATGGCGATTTGGTTCAAGGAAATCTCACTATCAAACGGGTTTATTACGTCGAGGGACTGAATCACAATTTATTCTCGGTTGGTCAATTTTGTGATGCGGATTTGGAAGTGGCTTTTCGGAAATCTACTTGCTATGTTAGAGACTACGATGGGAATGACCTTCTTACAGGTTCTCGTGGTTCTGATCTCTACACAGTAACTCTTCAAGACACATCTTCAACAAATCCAATTTGCTTAATGGCTAAAGCTTCATCATTTCAAGCATGGTTATGGCATCAACGATTGTCACATCTCAATTTTGACACCATCAACTTGATTTCAAAGAATGATATTGTGACTGGTCTTCCTAAGTTGAAATTCGTCAAAGACCATCTTTGTTCTTCTTGTGAGTTGGGGAAAGCAAAACGGAAGTCTTTCAAATCAAAGACTACCCCAAGCTCAAAAGGACGATTAGAACTTCTACACATAGATTTATGTGGTCCCATGCGTGTAGAGAGCATTAACGGGAAAAAGTATATTCTCTTGATTGTTGATGATTACTCTAGATACACATGGACTTTCTTCTTAAAGTCCAAAGATGAAACACCAGAGGTTCTCAAAAACTTTCTCAAGATGATACAACGCAATCTTCAAGCTCAAGTCTTAACCGTAAGAACGGATAGGGGTACTGAATTTTTGAACAAGAACTTGCAATCTTACTTTCAAGAAGAAGGCATCGAATATCAAACGTCTATTGCTCGAACTCCTGAACAAAACGGCGTTGTCGAAAGGCGGAACCGTACTTTGGTTGAGGCAGCTCGAACAATGCTTTCTACTTCAAAATTACCACTATTCTTCTGGGCTGAAGCAATTGCAACTGCCTGTTATACCCATAATCGTTCTCTCGTTATCCCTAGACATGAAAAGACACCTTACCACATCATCAATGGCAGGAAACCTACTGTCAAATTCTTTCACGTATTTGGATCTTTATGCTACATTCTTAAAGACGGTGAGAATCTCGACAAGATGAAAGAAAAAGGTGATGCATGTATTTTTGTGGGGTATGCGACATTGTCGAAAGGATATCGAGTCTATAACAAGAGAACAAAGATTATTGTCGAAACAATCCATGTGAACTTTGACGAATTGCCACGAATGGTACTTGATCACAACAGCTCAAGTCCCACTCCTCAATGTCCAGCTATGGCACCTACACAAAATAGTGTACGTCCCGTGCAAGAATGTCAACAAAGTACTCCTACAGCAGACTCGACGGATACGACACATATGAATGAGTTGGTTGACTTATATGATCCTATGTTTGATGAATATTACTATGGAAACAATCAAGTTGTGTCAAAGCCTTCCGCTGTCAATACTGCTGATGCACTTGAACAAAATCAACAAGACACAACTGCCTCTACTACAGCAACCGTTGCTCAAGAGAATATTCCAGTAGATACTCAACAAACTCCAGAAACAGTCATACAACCAACATCACCAACCGTCAATGCTGAAGGAGGTAACAACAATCAAGCAGTCGATGTGATGAGATGGCATTTATACATGATCTCATCATTCTTTTCGGGCTTTAAATGCATAAAAATGTCATAAAATACCATATATATGCTTGTGTTTGTTTAATTGTGTATTTTAGGTATGGATATCGTGAAAAAGACAAAAGATCACAAGTTACAAGGAAAAAACGGACACGAGAAACGAAGCCGTACAAAGAACCGGGCCCTAATCATGAAATTCTCAACAAATACCTTGAAGATTTGAAGACATACAAGATTGATCCTCATTTATTGAAGAAATGATACTTAAAACCCTTGTATATTCATAATTACAAGTTTGGTCCCTTAAGTTTGTCAAAATTACACAAAAGGTCCTTCAACTTTGAAGAAATGGCAAGATTAGTCCCTCAACAATTTCAAATTGTCAATTATGGTCCCTCATCAAGCCAAAGATACATTGAAGACCTTTGAAGATCAAAAATGTCCAAGATCAGCCCTTGAAATATGCAAAAGTGTCAAAAATAACCCTTGATAACCTTTTTCCAAAGTTTGGTGCCAAAAGTGACAAATGGTGAAAGTTATTAACAAAGGAAACACGTTTTAGGGCTGAAATACCTTATTTACCAAAAATCTCAAAACACAAGGGCTAAAGCTGTGCACTTGAAACATTTAAATCAAAAATGCGCCAAAAACATAACTTTCCCCCAAAATCGGATCAAAAGAACTACTGTTTACCCTTCTTCACCCCCAGTTTTTACTCCACTTAAACTTAGGGTAAAAATCAATTCCCTTTGCACATGTGTGATTCACACATGCAGAAACCTATCCCACACCAAAAACCCTTAATCCTACTCACTATGGACCCCACCCCCAATTCCCTTTCCACCAATCAGGATACTACTTAGCCTCCAAGTTATGTGACGTGTCCAAATCAACAGCTATGATTCATTGCTTCATTCCAAAGCTAAAATGAACAGCCTGGATCAACTTGGACAACTCAAATTCAGAAAACGTCTAGAAGACTCAAGGGCATAATAAGGAATTCAGTTCTAGGGTTTGTGAATAGTGCTAGCCTTGGCATTTGCCTATATAAAGACTCCTCAACCTGTGAGAGAGCTTTGTTCCAGCTTTTAGCTTTAAATCTTTGTAATTCCTTTTTATGAAATAAAGTTTGAATTTCTTAAAATTTTGAGTTCTAATCTGTTATTTATAAAAGTTTGGTGTTTGAGAAGCTAAAATCTGAGTTCCATTATCTTGTTTGAAGGTTTTTGAGGCAAGGTTTTAAGTGATAAAGCTTGTGCATCAAAAATCAGAAGTTGGCATTATTTTTGATCTCACCTTGTGGTTTGTTCTTCTTAGCAGCTTGGAAGCTGGTACTTGTTTTGCTAGTACCTCAGCTCAAACAATCCAAGGCCTGGATGTAGGTCTTGGAGGTTTGCATCTTCTTCCCTTTTCATTTTCTCTTTAAGTTTCTGATTATTTGTGATTTTTGTGGATCTATGCTTGAATCTGTGTTATTGTGGTTGAATATTGTTGATTTGGCTTGGTTTGATGTTATTGAGTTGTTATTGATCTGATTTGTGGGTTGAATCTTCATAAGGCTTTGAAAATTTGTGAAATCAAGTTTTAAAAGGGTGTTTGGGATTACTGCATAAGTTAGATTTGTGGTTTGCTAAGTGTTTGTTTTGTGTAAGCAAGTGTTGGTATCTGTTATTTAGGTGCTTGTGTTCATCTGTTTGCAGGTTTTGTGGGTTTGATCACATAGATTCATTATTTGGCTATAAAATCTTAAATACTTTGTAAAATTGGCTAGGATTTTGAGGACACCTAGATCTAAGCATAGGCTAGGGCTAACAAGTGCTAAATCATAGTTAGTCACACCAGGGAAGAAGGATTTGAGGCTTGAAATTGGATCAAGTGTCAAGTATATCAGCAAACTTGTTTTCTGCATATGTTCATTGTTCATCAGTAACATTTTGTGCTTTGATCTTGTTGATTACTTTGATTCAGTGTTTGATTCTTGTTGCTTTGTGTTTGTTCTTAGTTTATATAGCTTGTGTATGCATCCTGTTAAGTTTGGTTGGCTTATTCTGCTTAAATCTGCTTATTAAGTGCTTAACTGCTTATTTCCATATCTGGTGCATATCTGGTAACTGTTTGGCTTATTGTGGCTTATTGTGTGAACCAATTTGTGATTTTATTGTTGCTATTGACTCCTTGTGATTCACTGATCACAAGGGTGCCTTTGTTTCCAATTGAATCAAACCAGAAATCTCATATAAGCTTGGTCAAATAGTCAAAGCAGTGGGAACTCCTTTCCCCTGCTGGTTGCCACTGATAGTGTTAATTTGGGGTCAGCTTATCAATAAGCTATATTAGCTTATTCCAACCTGCAACAACTTTGTTTTTGTAATAGGTGCTCATATTTTGACCCATTTGTTCATACTGGAGCATTTGGGAAGTTGACTTTTAGGTTTGACTAGAAAACCAACTCCTTTGACTTTTACATAAGTTCATTTGTGCTTATTCTGGCTTATTGGTTGTGCTTATTGGATTTTTGTTGATTAATATTGCTTATTGAGTCCATTTGAAAGCTTTTGCAAGTTGAATCAAGTCCTGAGGTGCATTATTTCTCAAAAACGACTATTTTGTCGTTTTGTGGATTTTTGCTTTTCTATTTTCTGGCTTATTGAGTGTGCTTTTTGGAAATTTCTTTTGACAAATCTCTTAAGCATCCTAAAAGAGGGTTGTGTGTCAAATTAGAGCTTATGGCATTAGCTTATGGCTTAATGGGCTGAAAAGCCCAATAAGAATAAGCTTTGTGTTCAATAAGCTGTGATAAGCTCACATTCAGCTTTTGGGCTAGAGTTTTGTTCTTAGAATTGAATTTTACGTCAGATAGGGCTTTTGCAAGTCAATTGGGCCAAGTTTGACTTTTTGGGCCCAAAAGCCCATTTGTGCTGACTGAATTTGGATTTGGCCCATTTGAGGGCCCATTAGGGATATTTTGGTAATTTCACTTTGATTTTCTGATTACTTAGGTTAAAATAAACTAGTTTGCAAGTTTTTAGAATTTTTTATAATTTTTGGATTTTTAATATTATTTTAATATTATTTTATTATTATTTTTGAAATTTCACATTTTCCAACTTTTTACATTTTTCTTAGGTTTAATACATTAAAATAGGAATTTAGCAACTTTTAGAATAATTTTATCTCTTTTAGATTAATTTTTATAATTATTTTAAGTTTTAATAGTTTTTAAATCATTTTAAATAGTTTTATTAGTTTTAAAATTTCTAAAAATAGTTTTTAATCATTTTAGGTCATTTTAGAGGTTTACCAATTGAAAAATCTTTATTTGGGCTTTTTGATAATTTATTTGATTTTTAGGGCTTTAATTAGCATTTAAAAATTGAATATTTAATTATTTAAAAGGTTTGAAAAAGTTTTGATCATTGGTAAACTCTTAGTTTATTATTTTTGATTTTTGGTGAATTTTTGGTAATTTTTAGAATTTATTTTTATTTTTGTGGTTTTTAAGGTTCTACGTTTTAACTTTCTAGTAGTGATTTTTTGTTAATTTTTATTTTTACGTCTTCGTCATTTTCTTTTCTCATCCCCTTCTAAACCAATCATTAATCACAAACATTTAACAAGTTTTTCACACACATATACCTCCTTGGGAAACGAACTTTCACACCATTAAGGGTCATTAGTGTTGATTTTCCTAAATCATCACTCGATACCTATCGCTCATATACGTTCCTTTTCCTAAAGGTCGTATTTTACCACAATCAATTTTGGCGCCGCTGCCGGGGAGGTGTGTCGTGATTAATTTGTATTGTTGTTTTTAATATTAACCATAAGTAGTATTTGTATTAGTAGAACTCTACTAATACGTATTATCGGTTTTCTTGGTTTTTCTTGTACAAATATTATTACTATATTGTATTAAGTATCACAATAAATTTACAATATCTCCAAAAGTGTGAAAACACAACCTTAATTGGGATTTCATCACTCAATTATTGTATTCGAATCTCAAACAAAAAGAAAAAGGCAAAAATAGATAAATACTTTCGTGAAGCTCGATTTTGAAAAATACAAACTATAAGGTGGGTATAAGGCGGGTATTATAAAATATACCCTAAGGAAAAAGGCTCTTAAGTGCTTCGCGCCGCCTCGTTTCCCCACTTGATTGTGAGTATTTTGAGATTGAAGGCCAATCGAGGGTTTTGCCGCCCAAAGTATTATTACGTATACTATATTTGCTTGGTTTCTTTGTGATTAAACCCTCTTGAACAATTTGGTTTACACCAAAGTTCTAAAGTCATTCGAAGGCGTTCACTCCACGTGATCGTTTTCATTCCTTTGAGGCTTCTTTAATCAAGAGTTTGATTCGAGGAGAGATTTTGTAGATTGTTGTCTACGAAGATACACCAAAATCCAAAAAAATTAAATATCATCAAAAACACAAAAAAATTGAAAATTCACAAAACACCCAAAAAGAATCTTCTTTGCTCACCTCCCATTCTTCGTGAAGTTTATGATCACTCGTAATCAAGCAAAACGAGCTCGTAAACGACTTCAAAAGCAAGCCAATCAAGAAACGTTGATTGTTGAAGAACCTCCAATTGTTGAACCTATTATAGAACAAGAAGTCGTCATGGCTAATCGTACTATGATGGAGTTGCTACAAGCACCCACCGAGGGTTTTGGAGAGGCTATTGTGATTCCCGCCATCCTTGCGGAGAATTTCGAGATTAAGACGGGTTTAATGTCGATGTTGCAAGCAAATAAGTTTAGAGGTCACGAGAAAGACAACCCGCATTACCACATTAGGAATTTTAACCGTCTCACCGCCACTAGCAAAGTTAAGGATGTTCCACATGACGCCATTAAGATGATGTTGTTTCCATACTCGTTGGATGGACCCGCAAAAATTTGGCTCGAGAAAGAACCGCCAAATTCGATTTTGACATGGGCCGATCTCGTTTCTAAGTTTGTGAACAAGTTTTTTCCACCATCTAAAACAACACACTTGAAAAATGAGATTTCACGATTTGTGCAAAGAAATAATGAAAGTTTTTCAATGGCATGGGAACGCTTTAAAGAAATGTTACATGAATGTCCACACCATGATTTTACGGAATTACATCAAGTGGATACTTTTTATAATGGGCTTAATGATCATGAACGAGATTATTTGAATGCTGCCGCGGGTGGTAATTTTTTGTGCAAGACGACAAATGAGGCTTTACAAATCATTGAGAATAGATCTAAGGTTTATAACCCTCGTAACACACCGAGTGTTGCCAATATGGGTTCGTCATCTTCGTCACAATCGTCTCGTAGCATTAACGCCTTACATGATGAAGCTAATGAGGAAAATCGGTTTTTTGATTGATTTGCTAATCTTATGTCCCATTGGAAGGCTCAAGAAGCTTCCAATTCCTCTTCGGTTAAAGCGGTTGCTAAGAGTTGTTTATCTTGTGGAGGAGCTCATGATCTTTCCGAGTGCATTACCGCGGATGGTAACACTTCGAGTGCTTATGTAGCAACGGGAACTTACAACCAAAACGGTCAAGGTTCCCGCCAAAATCAAGCTCCACCAAATCAAAATGTTAACAATTATCAAAACAACAACCAAGGTAATTACCAAGGCAACACACGCAATTACAACAAAGGGAATTATCAAAGTGGGAATGGACAAATTTCTAATCAAAACCAAAACCGTGATTTTCAAAACACTACACAAGGTTTTCAAAATGCTCACACTAAAAATTTGCAAGGAGAATTTTTGGATTATGCTAAAGCAAATGATGCTAAATTTGATAACATGCAACGTGAGATGATTAGCTTAAGATCCGAGTTGAAAAACGAGCTAAAAAATGAACTTGCTAATGAACTTAAAACTCATGCAAACAAAATGGAAGGAAATGTCCAACGTCTTCAACAAAATCAACAAAAGATGGAATTAGTACCACATGAGATTAAGCAAGAGTTATTAAAAGCGGATGCTAGGCAATCAAAATTTGAGGACCGAATGGCTAAGATGTTTGAAGCAATCATGTGTAAACCCTCTTCCTCGGGTGGTCTTCCTAGTGATACCATTGCAAACCCGAAGGGATAAATGAAGGTTATTACTACACGAAGTGGTAAAACTTTCAAGGAACCAATCTCTCGTCCAAGTACTTCTACGGAGAAGGAAATCGAGAAAGAACCCGAGGTGATGGTCGAAAAGGAGCACATTACAATCCCACGAAGTACCGCTCATACCACACCTACGGTTGAACCAATACCAATTGTGGAACCCGAGTTTCCAAGGCTGTTGCCTAATGACCAACCCACACCACCTTTACCTTACCCTTCGAGACGAAACAAAGAGAAGTTGCAAGAACGTAACAAACAACAAATCGAGCTTTTTATAAAAATGTTTCAACAAGTGCATTTTGATGTGAGTTTAGCCGACGCGTTGTTATATATGCCTCGTTTCGCTTCCACTTTTAAAAGTATGATGAGCGATAAGGAAAAGCTTTGAAAGCTTGCTAATTGTTCTTCGGTTTATCTTAACCGCATACCGGAAAAAGTTGGTGATCCCGGAAAGTTTCTCATTCCTTGTGACATACAAGATATGAAAGAATGTCTCGCCTTGGCCGATCTTGGTGCGAGCATTAATTTGATGCCATTTTCCATTTGGAAATCGCTTTCGCTTCCGGCTCTCATTCCTTCGAACATGTCCATCGAGATGGCCGATCATTCTACGATTATGGCATGTGGAGTAGCCGAAGATGTTTTCGTGAAAGTGGGGAAGTTCTACTATCCCGTTGATTTTATAGTAGTTGACATCCCCGCGGATCCTCAAGTTCCTCTAATTTTAGGTCGTTCATTTTTAGACACTTCGAGATAGCTTATCGATGTTCATGCGAGAACTATCACTTTGAGATTCAACGAAGAGGAACTTGTTATAAACGCTACTCAAAACTCGAAACCTTCTCGTGTTTATGCAATCGCTACCATCAATCACATTGACATCGTTGATGTGGTTTGCGATGAGTTTTCACAAGAAGTGTTAGGTTTTTCCGATAGCTCGTCAAGTGGCAATCCCACTATTTTGGATCCGATTCTTGCTAATTCTACACCAAATCTCACTCCATTCCAAGGAGGTGATCTCACTTCAAATGAAATCGACAATGAAGATGAGGTGTTGATTAGTGATGAAATTTCTATTCCACCATTTCTTTCGCTGATGGAAGTTATGAGTGTTGAACCAAAATCTTCAATCGAGGAACCACCTATCCTTGAATTGAAAGATCTTCCTTCTCACCTTGAATATGCATTCTTGGAAGGTGATGATAAGTTGCCGGTTATTATTGCAAAAGGTCTTGCTAATGATGAAAAAACCGAGCTCTTGAAAGTTCTTAAGGCTCATAAAGGGGCAATTGCGTGGAAAATATCCGACATTAAGGGTATTGACCTAAAATTTTGTACTCACAAGATTTTAATGGAGTAGGAATACAAACCCGCAATTCAAAGTCAAAGAAGGGTGAATCCCAAAATTCACGATGTCATTAAAAAGGAGGTCCTTAAACTCCTTGACGCGGGAATGATTTATCCTATATCCGATAGCCCATGGGTGAGCCCTATCCATTGTGTCCCTAAGAAGGGAGGAATGACCGTTGTGCCTAATGAAAACAACGAGTTAATTCCCACTCGTGTTGTGACCGGTTGGAGGGTGTGTATTGACTACCGAAAGTTAAATGACGCCACTCGTAAAGACCACTTTCCTTTGCCCTTCATGGATCAAATGTTGGAGCGACTTGCGGGAAATGAATTCTATTGCTTTTTAGATGGTTTTTCCGATTACTTTCAAATCCCTATCGACCCTCGTGATCAAGAGAAGACTACTTTTACGTGTCCTTATGGAACGTTCGCTTATCGTAGGATGCCTTTCGGACTTTGTAATGCACCCGGTACATTTCAACGGTGTATGATGGCGATTTTTCACGATATGATCGAGAAGTCGATGGAAGTGTTTATGGATGACTTCTCGGTGTTTGGCAATTCTTTCACGTCATGTTTATCTAACCTCGAGCAAATGTTAAAACGTTGTGAAGAAACCAATCTTGTGCTTAATTGGGAAAAATGTCATTTTATGCAAGGAATCGTCTTAGGACATAAGGTGTCGAAGGCGGGGATTGAGGTCGATTAAGCTAAGGTAGACGTCATCGCCAAGTTACCTCATCCCAAAACCGTTAAGGGAGTTAGGAGTTTCCTAGGCCACGCGGGCTTTTATCGCCGTTTCATCAAGGACTTTTCGAAAATCTCTCGTCCTATGACACACCTTCTCGAGAAGGATGCTCCTTTTAACTTTAATGAGGATTGTGTTAAGGCTTTCGAAACTCTCAAAAGGAAACTTACCGAAGCTCCCATTCTTGTTGCTCCTAATTGGGAATTACCCTTTGAAATCATGTACGATGCAAGTGATTATGCTATAGGGGCCGTCTTAGGGCAACGTTATGACAAGCATTTCCGTCCTATCCACTATGTTAGTAAGACGATGACCGAGGCTCAATTAAAGTACACCACAACGGAAAAGGAATTCCTTGCCGTGGTCTATGCTTTTGAGAAATTCCGACCTTATCTCGTCTTGAGTAAAAGCATTGTGTATACCGACCATTCGGCTATCAAGTATCTCTTAGCTAAGCAAGATGCTAAGCCGAGATTGCTTCCTTGGATGCTCCTCCTCCAAGAATTTGATGTCACCGTGCTTGACAAAAAAGGAGCCGAGAATCTAGCGGCCGATCATCTCTCTCGTCTAGAAGATCCTCACAAAGATGTTTTCGAGAACAAGGAAATTACCGAAATATTTCCTCTTGAGACTCTCGGTGTAGTGAATTCTAAAGACACAACCCCATGGTTTGCCGACATTACAAATTACCATGCGGGCAATTTCATAATCAAGGGTATGACGACACAACAAAAACGAAAATTCTTTCGTGACTTCAAATTCTATTTTTGGGACGACCCTTATCTCTTTCGGATTTGTGCGGATCAACTCGTTCGACGTTGTGTTTTTGGTGCCAAAGCTTCTAATATCCTTAGAGCTTGTCACGAGGGACCCACGGGTGGTCACCATGGTGCTAATCTCACGGCTAAGAAAGTGTTCGATGCCGGTTTCTTTTGGCCTTCTATCTATCGTGATGCACACGCACTTGTGGAGTCGTGTGATTCGTGCCAACGTCAAGGAAAATCGTCTCAACGTGATGAAATGCCGCAAAACATAATTCAAGTATGTGAGATTTTTGACATATGGGGAATAGACTTTATGGGGCCGTTCCCATCGTCTCATGGCAACAAATATATCCTCGTCGCGGTGGACTACCTTTCTAAGTGGGTGGAAGCTAAGGCTTTGCCTACTAATGATGCTCGTGTGGTAGTGAAGTTTTTGAAGCAACTATTCTCTCGGTTCGGAACCCCTCGTGCTATTATAAGCGATCGTGGAACCCATTTTTGTAATGACCAATTCGAAAAGGTTCTAAAGAAATATGGAGTTACTCATCGTCTTTCTACGGCTTATCACCCGCAAACAAGTGGGCAAGTCGAGGTTTCGAACCGAGCTTTAAAGAGGATTTTAGAGAGGTCAATTGGAGAAAACCGTGCTTCATGGTCCGACAAACTTGATGATGCTTTATGGGCCTTTAGGACCGCTTATAAGACACCTATTGGTTGCACTCCTTATAAGTTAGTATATGGGAAGAATTGTCATTTGCCCATTGAGTTGGAGCATAAGGCATATTGGGCCCTTAAGCATGCAAATTTTGACTTGAAGACCGCGGGAGATCACTGGAAAATACAATTGAATGAATTGGATGAATTAAGAGATAATGCTTATGAAAATTCATTAATTTTTAAAGAAAAGACTAAAAAGTTTCATGATTCAAAGATTAAAAACCGGGTTTTTAACGTTGGTGATCAAGTGTTGCTTTTTAACTCTCGTCTTAAGATATTTTCCGGGAAATTGAAATCTCGTTGGTCGGGTCCGTTCACCATTACACAAGTGTTTCCATATGGGACCATTGAGCTAGCTCAAGATGATGGTCCTAATTTTAAGGTGAATGGACATAGGCTTAAGCACTACTTTGGTGTGGAAATTCCTTCAATGGTTGCCCTCGACCAAGTCACCTTCCCCAATGATAATTAGCAATGAGGGGATCGAGTCGAGCTCATGACTCGGTAATCAAAAATGAGGTGCCTCGTGGGGGAGATCCCATGCTTATCCTTTATGCTCACTATTCACTAATAAGGGGACTTGTACCCTTTCAACTCGTTGTCTCGTGGTTGTTTGTGATTGTGTTATCTAGATCATCATCATTATCTACGATTGAAGACTCTCGTGTTCGTTTACGTGAGCCTCCATCGTTCGTTTGAAGAAGTGTTTCACGAATCCATGACATATCCTTTATTGTTCTAACAATTATCTTTTAGCATACTTAATAAACGGCTTTAGATATATTGTTGATCACCCTTTCCATGCTAGATCCTAAGCATTCGACTCTTCGTCTCTAGTATGGGGGTGCTCCACCTTTAGACTCGAAACATTGAGGACAATGTTTACTTTTAGTATGGGGGGTGATAGGTACTTGCTTTGCTACGCCCTCACGCTTTCCAATTTTCAATGTTTTGCTAATAAGGCTAAAAATGGCCAAATTTTAAAATTTTTCTTAGTTTTAATAAGTGTTTTTAAGACACGAATGTATATTTTCCGATGGGTAGAATAAGAGTTAATTTTTGACTAGATGGGCACTTGGAGCCATTTACATTCCTTAACCCGCTCAATTTAAGTTTTCTTAGACTTTTATATAGGGAGCTTTAAAACACGAAAGTCTTAATTCATTCGGGTTAAGAACAAGAACTTTTCGCAAGTTCCTATAATTGATTCTAGAAAGTTACTTATCAAGGGAACTTTAAAACGCATTCTCTAAACTTGAAAAAGTCCAAGAAAGTGCAAGATCCTATAGGTGGCTTGAAAACCCAAAACTTTGATTTGATATAGTCTTAATGAAAGCTAATCCAAATTTGGCTTAATTTTGACTTGCATGGCTAAGTATTCACGAGTCTCTTTAATTAGAGGTCTTTATATAGTGAAGAACGAGAAATGATAGAGTTAGACAAGTGATCATGCTAAACGTAGAACATGAAAGTGTTCTTTCAAAAACTCATATGTTTTTAATTGTGGCTTTTTCTTCCCATAAGATCAATGCATTAGGAATAAATCATAATTGCAATAAGTAAGGTCGTACGATTTGAAAGGTTACTTAGCCTCTAGCGCAAGATCGTTTAAAAGTTGCTCGGGGTTGAATAGAGTTCATAGCCAAGGCATAACTTATTGAAGCGGGACGCGAAGATTGGCGATTATCCAAAAAGGCCCTAACAAGGCATGAGGAGCTCTATTTTTGCTAAAGATCCAAAGATGATGAGAAGTATCATTATTCCTAAATCAATATGAAGGATCGAGACACACGACGAAAAGCAATTACTCCCCTAAAGATCATGGAGAAAGTCTATCCAAAAAGACCCTAACAAGGTATGAGGATAAATATATCCAAGTCCGAAAAGGAGGCGGATCGTTGTATATCAAATTCCAAAGTAAAGATTGAAGAAAAATGATGAAGTCGTGGTCCAATATGAAGAATCTCTCAAAAACGTGAAGTGAGGAAATTCCAAATATATGAAGAGAAGACCATAATTTCAAGAACGTCTTCCCAAGATTTGAAGTATGAAGTACATGCCAATTATCGGTCCGAGAAAGGTCTCAAATCGTGAAACGAGTTATGCCAAGATATGAACTTAAGGAGATACACGAGAAGCCGTTTTAAAAGATTTTGTCCTTCGGCTAACTATTGATCAAATCGTGCTACTTTGCTTTCGGACTAATAACTACTCAAATAAGTCAATATGAATCACTTGTGATCCATGACAAATAGATAAAAAATGCTAGTAACCCATTTCTTTTATAATAACTAGGATTGCGGGGAGAAAAAGTATTACACAATTTGGACGTATGAGTAGTGTTAGCATTGTGACTTGTACCAACAATGATCTTGTTTTTGCACTTAGCATGGAATGTATGACAATCAAGGATGACGAAGTTTACTCTAAGGGACATTCACTTGTTTCTATTCTTTGACCCTAAAAGTCACTTTTTGTGATGAAAATCATATGTTATGTCTTTACACATCATCGTAGTATGTTGCAAGTCTTTTACTCTTCAATAAAGGTTAATAAAATTGAACTTTGGTGATGCTTAGATACTTTATTCTAGCATTGCGTGAGGGCACAGCAATGGCTTAGTATGGGAGAGTGATGAGATGGCATTTATACATGATCTCATCGTTCTTTTCGGGCTTTAAATGCATAAAAATGTCATAAAATACCATATATATGCTTGTGTTTGTTTACTTGTGTATTTTAGGTATGGATATCGTGAAAAAGACAAAAGATCACAAGTTACAAGGAAAAAACGGACACGAGAAACGAAGCCGTACAAAGAACCGGGCCCTAATCATGGAATTCTCAACAAATACCTTGAAGATTTGAAGACATACAAGATTGATCCTAATTTATTGAAGAAATGACACTTAAAAACCCTTGTATATTCATAATTACAAGTTTGGTCCCTTAAGTTTGTCAAAATTACAAAAAAGGTCCTTCAACTTTGAAGAAATGGCAAGATTAGTCCCTCAACAATTTCAAATTGTCAATTATGGTCCCTCATCAAGCCAAAGATACATTGAAGACCTTTGAAGATCAAAAATGTCCAAGATCAGCCCTTGAAATATGCAAAAGTGTCAAAAATAACCCTTGATAACCTTTTTCCAAAGTTTGGTGCCAAAAGTGACAAATGGTGAAAGTTATTAACAAAGGAAACACGTTTTAGGGCTGAAATACCTTATTTACCAAAAATCTCAAAACACAAGGGCTAAAGCTGTGCACTTGAAACATTTAAATCAAAAATGCGCCAAACACATAACTTTCCCCCAAAATCGGATCAAAAGAACTACTGTTTACCCTTCTTCACCCCCAGTTTTTACTCCACTTAAACTTAGGGTAAAAATCAATTCCCTTTGCACATGTGTGATTCACACATGCAGAAACCTATCCCACACCAAAAACCCTTAATCCCACTCACTATGGACCCCACCCCCAATTCCCTTTCCACTAATCAGGATACTACTTAGCCTCCAAGTTATGTGACGTGTCCAAATCAACAGCTATGATTCATTGCTTCATTCCAAAGCTAAAATGAACAGTCTGGATCAACTTGGACAGCTGAAATTCAGAAAACGTCTAGAAGACTCAAGGGCATAATAGGGAATTCAGTTCTAGGGTTTGTGAATAGTGCTAGCCTTGGCATTTGCCTATATAAAGACTCCTCAACCTGTGAGAGAGCTTTGTTCCAAATTTTAGCTTTAAATCTTTGTAATTCCTTTTTATGAAATAAAGTTTGAATTTCTTAAAATTTTGAGTTCTAATCTATTATTTATAAAAGTTTGGTGTTTGAGAAGCTAAAATCTGAGTTCCATTATCTTGTTTGAAGGTTTTTGAGGCAAGGTTTTAAGTGATAAAGCTTGTGCATCAAAAATCAGAAGTTGGCATTATTTTTGATCTCACCTTGTGGTTTGTTCTTCTTAGCAGCTTGGAAGCTGGTACTTGTTTTGCTAGTACCTCAGCTCAAACAATCCAAGGCCTGGATGTAGGTCTTGGAGGTTTGCATCTTCATCCCTTTTCATTTTCTCTTTAAGTTTCTGATTATTTGTTATTTTTGTGGATCTATGCTTGAATCTATGTTATTGTGGTTGAATATTGTTGATTTGGCTTGGTTTGATGTTATTGAGTTGTTATTGATCTGATTTGTGGGTTGAATCTTCATAAGCCTTTGAAAATTTGTGAAATCAAATTTTAAAAGGGTGTTTGGGATTACTGCATAAGTTGGATTTGTGGTTTGCTAAGTGTTTGTTTTGTGTAAGCAAGTGTTGGTATCTGTTATTTAGGTGCTTGTGTTCATCTGTTTGCAGGTTTTGTGGGTTTGATCACATAGATTCATTATTTGGCTATAAAATCTTAAATACTTGGTAAAATTGGCTAGGATTTTGAGGACACCTAGATCTAAGCATAGGCTAGGGCTAACAAGTGCTAAATCATAGTTAATCACACCAGGGAAGAAGGATTTGAGGCTTGAAATTGGATCAAGTGTCAAGTATATCAGCAAACTTGTTTTCTGCATATGTTCATTGTTCATCAGTAACATTTTGTGCTTTGATCTTGTTGATTACTTTGATTGAGTGTTTGATTCTTGTTGCTTTGTGTTTGTTCTTAGTTTATATAGCTTGTGTATGCATCCTGTTAAGTTTGGTTGGCTTATTCTGCTTAAATCTGCTTATTAAGTGCTTAACTGCTTATTTCCATATCTAGTGCATATCTGGTAACTGTTTGGCTTATTGTGGCTTATTGTGTGAACCAATTTGTGATTTTATTGTTGCTATTGACTCCTTGTGATTCACTGATCACAAGGGTGCCTTTGTTTCCAATTGAATCAAACCAGAACTCTCATATAAGCTTGGTCAAATAGTCAAAGCAGTGGGAACTCCTTTCCCCTGCTGGTTGCCACTGATAGTGTTAATTTGGGGTCAGCTTATCAATAAGGTATAATAGCTTATTCCAACCTGCAACAACTTTGTTTTTGTAATAGGTGCTCATATTTTGACCCATTTGTTCATACTGGAGCATTTGGGAAGTTGACTTTTAGGTTTGACTAGAAAACCAACTCCTTTGACTTTTACATAAGTTCATTTGTGCTTATTCTGGCTTATTGGTTGTGCTTATTGGATTTTTGTTGATTAATATTGCTTATTGAGTCCATTTGAAAGCTTTTGCAAGTTGAATCAAGTCCTGAGGTGCATTATTTCTTAAAAACGACTATTTTGTCATTTTGTGGATTTTTGCTTTTCTATTTTCTGGCTTATTGAGTGTGCTTTTTGGAAATTTCTTTTGACAGATCTCTTAAGCATCCTAAAAGAGGGTTGTGTGTCAAATTAGAGCTTATGGCATTAGCTTATGGCTTAATGGGCTGAAAAGCCCAATAAGAATAAGCTTTGTGTTCAATAAGCTGTGATAAGCTCACATTCAACTTTTGGGCCTTTAGAGTTTTGTTCTTAGAATTGAATTTTAAGTCAGATAGGGCTTTTACAAGTCAATTGGGCCAAGTTTTACTTTTTGGGCCCAAAAGCCCATTTGTGTTGACTGAATTTAGATTTGGCCCATTTGAGGGCCCATTAGGGGTACTTTGGTGATTTCACTTTGATTTTATGATTATTTAGGTTAAAATAAACTAGTTTGCAAGTTTTTAGAATTTTTTTATAATTTTTGGATTTTTAATATTATTTTAATATTACTTTATTATTATTTTTGAAATTTCACATTTTCCAACTTTTTACAATTTTCTTAGGTTTAATACATTAAAATAGGAATTTAGCAACTTTTAGAATAATTTTATCTCTTTTAGATTAATTTTTATAATTATTTTAAGTTTTAATAGTTTTTAAATCATTTTAAATAGTTTTTATTAGTTTTAAAATTTCTAAAAATAGTTTTTAATCATTTTAGGTCATTTTAGAGGTTTACCAATTGAAAAATCTTTATTTGGGCTTTTTGATAATTTATTTGATTTTTAGGGCTTTAATTAGCATTTAAAAATTGAATATTTAATTATTTAAAAGGTTTGAAAAAGTTTTGATCATTGGTAAACTCTTAGTTTATTATTTTTGATTTTTGGTGAATTTTTGGTACTTTTTAGAATTTATTTTTATTTTTGTGGTTTTTAAGGTTCTACGTTTTAACTTTCTAGTAGTGATTTTTTGTTAATTTTTATTTTTACGTCTTCGTCATTTTCTTTTCTCATCCCCTTCTAAACCAATCATTAATCACAAACATTTAACAAGTTTTTCACACACATATACCTCCTTGGGAAACGAACTTTCACACCATTAAGGGTCATTAGTGTTGATTTTCCTAAATCATCACTCGATACCTACCGCTCATATACGTTCCTTTTCCTAAAGGTCGTATTTTACCACAATCACGATGCACAACCTGACGAAGAAGAATTTATCAATCCGTTCGGTACACCGGTACACGAAGTCGGAGAGTCTTCTACTCAACATGTTGATCCGTCCAACATGCATACATTCTACCAACCATATCCATCCACTCACCATTGGACACGTGATCATCCATTGGTGCAAGTAATTGGAAATCCTTCACAACCGGTTCGAACACGCAGACAACTCGAAACCAATGGCGATGTGTGTATGTATGCACTCACCGTGAGTTCAACTGTACCTACAAACATCAAACAAGCCATGACTGATCATGCGTGGATTGAATCAATGCAAGACGAAATTCATCAGTTTGAACGCCTAAATGTTTGGGAACTTGGTTACAGACCCTATGGAATGTCAATTCTAGATTTCAAATGGATCTGTAAAAATAAACTTGATGAAGAACAAACCATCATCAAAAACAAATCTCGTCTTGTGGTTAAGGGATACCGTCAACAAGAAGGCATAGACCACGATGAATCATTTGCTCCAGTCGCTCGTTTGGAAGCTGTCAGGATATTCCTTGCTTATGCTGCACATAAGGGCTTCACGGTTTTTCAGATGGACGTTAAAACTGCTTTTCTCAACCGTCATTTGAAGGAAGAAGTGTATGTGAATCAGCCGGAAGGATTCATCGATCCTCATCATCCTGACAAAGTCTATCGTCTCAAGAAGGCTGTATATGGACTTAAACAAGCTCCAAGGGCATGGTACGAAGAACTTTCAAACTTCTTGGTGTCCAAAGGATTCTCCAAAGGTTCTATTGATCCTACTCTCTTTACTAATAAATATGGGGATGACATAATGCTGGTGCAAGTTTATGTAGATGACATTATTTTTGGTTCTACGAACCCAAAACTTTCAAAACGTTTTGAAAAATTAATGCACAGCAGATTTGAAATGTCAATGATGGGGGAGCTAAAATTTTTCTTAGGCCTCAAGATTCATCAATCCCCACGTGGTATCTTCATTAACCAAGCTAAGTATGCTCAAGAGATACTTAAAAAGCATGGTATGACCTCATGTGCTCGCGTTGGTACACCATTGTCGACCACATCCCTAGACGCTGACTTGTACTCATATCCCGTAGATCAAACGCGATATCGCAGTATGATCGGGTCACTTATGTACCTTACAGCCAGCAGGCCTGATATTCATCATGCCACATGCTATTGTGCACGATATCAAGCCAGACCTACTCAAAAGCACCTCAAAGAGGTTAAACGGATCTTTCGGTACCTTAAGAATACCATTCACATGGGACTCTGGTATCCGAGGGAAACCGGTTTTCATCTAACGGCTTTTTCAGATTCTGATCACGCAGGTTGTCTTGATAGTCGTAAAAGCACTTCTGGTAGCATACAATTTCTAGGGGAAGACAAGCTTGTCAGCTGGTCGTCAAAGAAGCAGGATTGCACTTCGCTCTCATCAGCTGAAGCAGAATATGTGGCTCTATCCGCGTGTTGTGCTCAAGTCCTCTAGATGAGAACTCAACTCACGGATTATGGCTTCCACTTTGATAAAATACCTATGTATTGTGACTCAAAGTCGGCCATAGCCATATCTTGCAATCCGGTTCAGCACTCCCGTACCAAGCACATCGATGTCAGATATCACTTTATCAAGGAACAAGTGGAACGTGGCATCGTGGAATTATACTTTGTCAGAACTGAGTACCAGCTGGCAGACTTGTTTACAAAAGCTCTATCGAAAGATAGGTTTACGTATCTCGTTGGTCGTCTTGGTATGAAGTATATGACTCCAGAAGACTTGGAGGTTTTGGCAAATGAAGCTGCTTGATATTCTCTCATAATGACTTCTAGGCGCATCACAGCTTAGAACTCGGACCTCAACTAAGGAAAGTTTATCTCGGACGATAACTTATCCTTCTCAACGAGAAATTCATATTTCTCGGTCATGAACTTCTCATAAAAACATTCAAAGTTTTTTAAGTTCATGAAAAACGATTTCTAAGTAAATGTCAGCTTAGAACTTGAACTTCAACTTAAGGAAAGTTTATCACGGATGATAACTTATCCTTCATAACGGGAAATTTATTTTTCTCGGTCATGAGCTAGTCACAAAACAATCAAAGTTTTGAGCTCATGAAAAACGGACCCGAAAGGGGAGTGTACGTTTCAGTGCGCTTTCCCTAATCAATAGAAGAGAAGTCTTCTATCCTGATTATTTTAAAACCGTTGAACACAATTTTTCAAGAATTTCTCATAAGGTTTTTCTAAATCTTTCAAAATTGTGTGTTCAACACTCCCTTCCTCATACGTGGTTTTTATATCTCAAAATGTCATATGTTATTTTGATCAATCTTTGAGGGGGAGCGTTTTAAAATCAAGCCTTTAATGTTGTTGGGTACATCTCTAAAATTGTCATATTTTATGTATCCAACACATTCCGAAAATGATATTAAATCTGTCATATATTATCGGCAAAGGCATCTCAACTCCGTCCCTCAACATATTTTGTGGTGTCGTTTTTCTAAAATTTTGTCAAATTTTGTCTCAAGACACACATATATTGTTGAGGGGGAGCGACCCGACTGAAAAAGTTCCATGATTCATGCGTGCACACATGTTTCTCTCCCAATCGGTTTTCAGAAATTGTCATATTTTAATCAATTGGTATCTCTAATATGATGTTTTTATATTAGAGATAGGGGGAGAAAATGTGATTAAAATGTAATATATCATAACAAGTGATCTTAAAGACTCAAGTGCAACTCTTTCCTTCACATGCCAAAAGTATTTCGTATATCGATGCATGTGTGTAGGGGAGCTTTTCGGAAATGTAAAACTTTCAAAGTGTTAAAAGTTTTGATTTTTATCAAACACTTTGAATGGTTTTCAATGGTTTATGGTTACGATCTATACCCAAAACAACCTACTATCCACGACGGAACGATGGAGTCAAAAGGTGGTTTAGGATAGGAAACTAAGTCCTATGATCCAACCAGAACCGGAGGGATCTACCCAAGGACATTCCATAGCTAGAAATAGTTGTCCTTAGGAAAGATGGAGTGGAATGAAGCTGAATGCGGACCAAGTACTTAAGTTAGCACTGGAACAATCACAACAAGGTGCTAATGATGACGTATTGGTAAGCATTGAAGGAGTTGAATATTCTATGCAACTTAGGCAGAAAGCGGGTCAATACATCTATTGAAGACAAGTCATCATGGACCCAGTGATGCAATGCACAACCCTTCCCAGCCATTCGAGTTTCTCTCAAAAGAAACTTGTCTCATTGTCATGGAGATCAACACGTATCTATTGACTTTCTCACTCCGAGTCAGTTAATATTGAAAAGGTGGCAGTCTGCTCCAGCCTCCGATTACCAAAATGCACTTATTGAGTCTAGAGCCAATCGAGATCTATCTATCATCTCATTAGGACACAATCGAGTCCTACGCATTATCCTTGTGATATTGACAGAACATCTGAGTGATACGATTCACAATGAAGATGGAAATCCTGCTTGAGCCAGCATCAAACAAGCTCATGGTAGGTAACTTGTGCGATTCTACACGAATCAAACTTGTGAGAATTGGAAAGCAAATAAGTTTGGATTCTTAATTGATTCAAATTTGATTCCAGGTTTCTTCGCAAAATCCATGTGATCTTGCCAGAACATTCAGAGTAACACTCATTAGTGTTCACAGTGACGAATGGAAATCCTTCCAGTGTCAACATCAAACAGCACTGCGGTAGGTAACTCGCAAGATTCTCTATGAATCAAGCTTGTGACAAACTGGAAAGCAACAATGGTACGATTCTTTTAGAATCAAACTTGTTCCAGGAAATCTGAATTGACGACTCTAATCAGACGGATAATTTATCCTTATGATTCACTCTTTACGTTCGCAGTCTGCTTTGAGACGGTCGAGTAAAGAGAACTGGCTACTACCACCGGGAAACCCTGTCAAGGAGATTCTTAATTGAATCTACCCGATCACAGGTACGGTATCTAATACCGTCTAAACGGTCTTCACCGACCGGAGGTAAAATGCTACCGAGTTAGGATGAAATGTTCAAAGCCATTTTATCCGTGTCCATATATGTTGCTGCATATCAAGAAGGTGGCGTAGCTGTGTAACCGATGTCGATTCAGAAGTCACAAGAGCACAAGATGGCGATATTCAAGATACTTAAGAATGTAAGAATGTAATAGGTCATCTTGTCACAAGAGCTCAAGATGAACACTATCAAGAATAGATTGAAGATCTCAAGCACTCAAAGTCAAATGACAAAGGCTCAGATAAAGATCACAAAAGCATGAAGGAACAAAACTGTTACAAACAAGATCAAGACCAAGATACAAGATCAAAGCAGGAAGATCTCCTCTACAAGAATGTATTCACTCAATCATCTTATGCTTTTTAAGCTTTTTAAGATGACCGATACATTGGGGGAGATTGTTAGCCGTATATTTTATATAGTCAAACAAGACTGTAATAAGTCATCTTAGTCGTTATTGGTCATGTATTGTAATAGGTTAGTCGGGAAAACCGGGCTTGGACTTTAAGCTAATATTGTATAAGTTAGGGGCGTAAGCCCAAAACAAAGCCAAGCCCGGCCCAAGTAACTTAAACCCACGACCCAACAAGCCAAGGGTATATATACCCTATTCCATGTGTGGAAGAGGGTGTTGGTTCATTTTACTTTCTCTCTCTAGTAAACGAAAACCTTCCACCATCTCTCTTGTTTCTCTCTCTACTTTTCTACTCTTTCTCTCTCTAAGAATCTTGTGTTATGGATTAAATGGGATTAACAAAGGGGCTAACTCAAATGTCGTGGGCAGAGAAAGTGCTAGAAATGGTGAATGGGTTAACATCACTATAAAAAAGGTACAAACTCTTCTTGAATTAGAAAATAAAGATGACATTAAATTTGTCTTTGATTACTTGTGCATTGATTTAAAATTTGTTGAAGAACAAAGAAACAATTTGCTTGAAAAATTTCATAAACTTGTTCTAAAACTTGAAGACCTTGAAAGTAAGCAAATAGAGCTAAAAGAAGCCAAACTTGACATTCTTTCTTTTCAACAGTTGAACAAAGAAATTTTGGATGAAAATAAATCCCTAAGGGTTGAACTAAAAGAAGCAAAAGACATTGTTAAATCTTGGCTTAGGAACTCTGATAGGGTAAATCAATGCATAAGTGAACAAATACCTGCTCAAAAAAGAAAAATGCTCGGTACTGAAGGATCCTTCAGCACCAATCCTATTATCTTTGTCAAATCCTCAAATGAGGATGGTAGCTCGATCCCTGACATTGAAAGGTCAGATGAAGAGAATTTACCAAATCATGACACTGGACGAATCCTTTCTCCTGAGTTTCAAGCCAGTGTTAACACATCAGCACCTGCTGAGTCCTTAGTTACTGAGGATGACTTAGATGATGATTTAAAGAATGAAGTAAGTACCCCACTTCCTCTTCTGGAGAAGCTGACTGGTGCTGAACCCTCTACTGGACTCGAACCAATCCAGTCGATCATCATGTCGCACACCACACACAAAAGTAGTTCTTCCAAACATGTCAAAATTGACATTTCAAATAAATCTTCAGCTCCTGCTGAAGGATTATATATGGAAACTACTTCTTCAGTTTCATCAAATAAACTAAAGAATGCTAGATCTGAGGAAGATGAGAGAATGTCTCTTGTCATGCAAGAGATCAATGATCTCAAATTGCAACTCAGACAACAGCAAACACCTACGAAACTCTGAGATGAACCTTTAGACTCCCCTCATCTTAAGTATAAGACACAATTTTAAAAGGCTTGTGATTTATGTGGTCTAAACAACCATTTTACTGAAACTTGCCTAAGAGTGATTTATTGTACTAAATGTGAAAGAACTGATCATCACACTTATGAACACACTCAGTATATGCTGACCAAAACAAGTGCTGATGCTCACAGAATTGAAGCATCTCATTCTAGGCGAAATATGCCTTTCCCACCATGCATTCATTGTGGTATGTGCAATCATCTCTTAGATGACTGCCACTATTACCCTATTTGCAATATTTGTGGAAGTTATGACCATGACACTCATGGACATAATCGTATCATCTCACTCAGAGGGGGTATTGAACCAAGAAACCCAAAACCTTTTACTAAATGTTGTGAAACTTGTGGAAGCGAGTTCCACACTACATCTGATCACAACCACATTGAGTGGTTCAGGAGAAATGAAGCCCTCCAGGCTAAGAAAGCACAAGCTGTTCAATCCTCTTCCACTGAGCCACCACACATACCCTCTACAAGAGGACCCTTCAGATCTAGAACACATTCTAGATCTAAAACCCCCACCCAACAAAGGTGGGTTTCAAAACAAAATAAACCATTTCCTTTACTTGTGCAGTGTGATCTCAGGAAGCCTATTTGGTACCTAGATAGTGGCTGCTCAAGGCATATGACTGGCACCAAAAGTTATCTGCACAAGTATAAGGAGGAGCAAGGTCCTAAAGTTATTTTTGGTGATAACTCATCAGCCACTACTAAAGGATTTGGTTCAGTGAACTGCAATGGTATAGTTTTCTCAAGGGTAGCATATGTCAATGGATTGAAGCATAACCTCATCAGCATAAGTCAACTTTGTGATGCAAAGTATCTTGTGTTGTTTGATGACAAAAAAGGTACAATCTTCAACTCTAATCATGAAATTGTGATGATTGCTCCTAGATTTAAAGATGTTTATGTCATGAACATGAACTCTACTCAGGAGACGTGTTTCTTTGCTAAAGCCTCCAATATTACCAATTGGCTTTGGCATAAGAGGCTCTCACATCTTAATTTTAAAATAATATCTCTACTGCCAATCAAAATCTTGTTATTGGTCTTCCCTCACTTGTCTATTCCAAGAACAAGCCATGCTCAACATGTGAGAAAGGGAAGCACCATAGGGCCAGTTTCAAAACAAAGCAAACTTTCTCAATCAAAGAAAGTCTTCATTTGCTTCACATGGACTTATTTGGCCCAGTTTCTCCTAGGGCCATTTGTCATGAAAAATATACACTTGTCATTGTTGATGAGTACTCTAGGTACACCTGGGTATATTTTCTGACAAAGAAAAGCCATGCACCAGATGCCATTATGTATTTCATTAAAAGAGTTGAAAATCAAAATGATACTCATGTCAAACAACTCAGAACTGACAATGGTACTGAATTCATAAATCACTCTCTGATCAAATTCTGTGATGACAAAGGAATTTCTCAAAATTTCTCATCTCCTTACACACCTGAAAAAAATGGTGTAGCTGAAAGAAGGAACATAACTTTGATTGAAGCAGCAAGGACAATACTTGCTGGATCTGCTCTCTCTAAGAATTTTTGGACTGATGCTGTAGCAATTGCCTGCTACACTCAAAATAGATCCATCATTGTGAAGAGACACATGAAGACTCCATATGAAGTCTTCAGGGGGAGAATTCCAAACATTTCTTTCTTACATGTGTTTGGGTGTCCAGTATTCATTCACAATCACAAGGATCACCTTGGGAAGTTCGATGAAAAATCTGATGATGGTTACTTTCTTGGATACTCTCTAGTATCTAAAGCATACAGAGTCTTCAACACAAGAAGACAATGTATTGAAGAAACCTATCACATCACGTTCAATGAAAGTTCTGAAGCTCTTACCTTTTCAAATCCATCAGATGACGAAAATCATATTCATGAATCTCAAAATTATCCATCTGATGAATTTCAACATTATGAGCCTTCTAAAAAATATCAAACAAATTTAGTTCCTCATATTGATCCATTTGAAGATATGCCAAGTCCTACAAAAGGAAATCCTTCAGTATCACATACTGATGGCTGTCAATCAAATAATGATCAGTTTGAGAACAATCAGTTTGTTGACACACATGACCAAAATGATCAATCTAATGCAGCTGCTGAGGAACAAACCAATGACCAAAATGGTCAGTCTCAAAACAATCAGCATGCTAACACACATGATCAAAATGATCAATCACATACAGCTGCTGATGAACAATCTGAGCCCCTTGCTCAAAACTCTCCTATCATCTCTAGGGAATTAGGTCTTGGATATGTTACTTCTGATCAAGAAGGAAGCCCTCCAATGATTGAACCCTTGTCCACTGAATATCCTTCAGTAGACACTAGAGACACTCCAAGTTCAAGTCCATATCATAGACTTCCAAGCTCTAGCTCTAATTATGATACCAGTACCTATTCTCCAGCTCCACAAAAATCTTGGACTCAAAATAGTCACATACAGCTGGTGAACATAATAGGTAACCCTGGTGAAGGTAGAGTCACTAGATCTATGGCAAAGAAACTGAGTGCTGCTTCATCTAGAGAACGTCTCTATGCAAATTTTCTCTCAGAAATTGAACCTACAAAGGTTTCTGAAGCACTCACACACCCTGGATGGGTGGATGCCATGCAAGAGGAACTCAATCAATTTGAAAGAAACAAAGTTTAGAAATTGGTTCCTCTTCCATATGGTAAATCAACCACGACACCAAATGGGTTTAAAAGCTCAGAAGAGATGAAACCAATGCGGTGACCAAAAATAAAGCTAGGCTGGTGGCCCAAGGATTCAATCAGGAGCCTGGGGTTGATTTTGATCAAACCTTTGCTCTAGTTGCACGTATGGAAGCCATACGTATTTTCCTTGCTTATGCCACATACACGAACTTCATCATCTACCAAATGGATGTCAAAAGTGCATTCCTAAATGGTGACCTAAAAGAAGAAGTTTATGTTACGCAGCCTCCTACCTTTGAGAGTAGTAAATACCCAAATCATGTCTACAAGCTTTACAAAGCCTTGTATGGACTGAAGCAAGCTCCAAGAGCATGGTATGAAACTCTCTCAACATTTCTCATTGAACATAAAGTTGTTAGAGGAAAAATAGATAGCATCTTGTTTATCTATAAATCTAAAACTGACACCATTCTGGTTCAAATTTATGTGGATGACATAATCTTTGGTTCTACAAGCTTGAAACTTTGCAAACAATTTGCCAAGCTTATGACCAGCAAGTTTGAGATGAGTATGATGGGAGAACTCACATACTTCCTTGGTCTTCAGATTAAACAATCTGACCAAGGCATCTCTATCAACCAAGAAATATATGTCAAGGATCTGCTAAAGAAGTATGATATCAATTGTGCTTCAGTAAGGACTCCAATGGTACCCCTACCAATTTAGGACTAGATCTCAATGGACAATCAGTCAATGAGACTCAATATAGAGGTATGATTAGATCACTCATGTACTTAACTGCAAGCAGACCTGACATTCAATTCTCTACATGCCTTTGTGCAAGATACCAAGGAGATCCAAAGGAATCACACCTTACTGCTGTAAAGAGAATCTTCAGGTACCTAAAAGGTACACCAAGTCTAGGTCTTTGGTACCCCAAATCCTCAGGTTTTGACCAAAAAAGGTATTCAGATTCTGACTATGCTGGATGCAATTTGGACAGAAAAAGCACTTATGGTGCCTGCCAATTGCTAGGTGGCAAACTTGTGTGTTGGAGTGCTAAAAAGCAACAAAATGTTGCCATGTCTTCAGCACAAGCTGAATATGTGGCAGCTGCTGGATGTTGTGCAAATGTTCTTTGGATGAAAAGCCAACTGGCTGATTATGACACAGAATATGAAAAGGTACCAATTTTTTGTGATAACACTAGTGCTATTGCAATTTCTAGTAATCCAGTCCTCCACTCAAGAACAAAACACATTAATATCAGATATCACTTTATCAGAGATCACATTGTTAAAGGGGACATTGAATTGCATTTCATCCCCACTCAATACCAATTGGCTGATATCTTCACCAAACCACTGGATGAACCAACTTTCAAAAGATTGATAATGGAGCTTGGTATCCTGAACATTGATGATACAAAACCTGAATCTTCAGAATTCGCTGATGAAGCTTGAAGGTTCAACATTTCTTAAAAGTTTTTGATCTTTTATAAGTAGCAGTGTCTGAGTAAAGGAGTGTGCAATGTCATGTCTCTATATCAAAAATGTGATTGTGTATATGATGTTTTGTCGCCTTATCTGATTCACTGAAGCTGAACAAATGATCATGAGTCATCAAATACTGAACAAAGTTTTTTATATATAACTGAGCAGCTAGGCCTGAGTAGAGGAGCGTGCAACGTCATATGTCTTGTTCACTTATGTGAGCATGTATATGGGGTTTTGTCGCCTCATCTGACGCACTAAAGCTCACAAGTATTACCATCAACTTTAGCATATCTAAGCAACAAATGATTTCCTCAATCAATGCTGAACAAAACTTTTTTATATACAACTGAGCAGCTAGGCCTGAGTAGAGGAGCGTGCAACGTCATATGTCTTGTTCACTTATGTAAACATGTATATGGGGTTTTGTCACCTCATCTGACGCACTGAAGCTCACAAGTATTGTCTTCAGGTTCAGCATGTCTGAGCAACAACATTTAATACAAATCAATCATGTGTTTCAAATGAGTAAATGGCATTAAATTTTCTTATGAATAAAACAAACATTCTTCAAAAGGTGTCATTTGTTAATTAAGGAAATGTCAAACGTCTCCATCCACAGTCAACAACTTCCTGATACATAGGGGCATTTCACTGTTCAAAGCAACAGAAAACCATACCTTTTTACAGAAGATTAATGAGAAAGTTTGTGCCAAATGTTCAAAAGTAACCCTAAAAGATTTATAACTTTAAATGGTTTTAAAAACTTTTTACAATTCCGTTAAAGTTTTTATATAATCCCTACAACTGGATCTCATTCCACGTTCATAAATCTTTCATAAAAAAAAACACACACAAACTTTGTCTCTTTCAAAACACACACACAATCATCAATGGCTGAATCATCTTCTACTCCAAAAACTGCAAAGATCACTCTCAACCCATCATCTCATGTCAACTATCCCATTGATGATATCTTTTTCAAACCCAACAACATCACCGTACTCAAACCCGAATCTTGTAAGTCTGTTCTTGGGAATCAAGTGTTAACTTATTTATCCAAGAGTGTTTTAAGGTATGCCTTATTTGAGGATCCAGGAATGATGTTTCAAAATGTGCTAAAAGAATTTTGGTTTACAGCAGAGGCTTCTAACAACAAGAAGTCCATTGAGTTTGATTTTACCACGATTGGGATTCATGGTAGATTTGGGTTAAAGGTATTTCGAAAAGTTTTGGGTTTAGATTATTTGGAAAACCATAGTGACTATGAAACTATACCTGATGATTTTATGGTTGTCAAAAATTTCTTTAAAGAGATTGGGTATACTGAGGAGATTACTGAAAAAGGGGGTTTAAAAAGATGTTGCTTACCACCAAGATGGAAGTTGCTAATGTCCATTCTGATTGAATGTTTGGGGGAAAAAACTGGAGGCCTTGACCAGATAAATAAAAAAGATGCTATTATTTTATACTGTATGGCCAAGGGTATTAAAGCTGGGAGGCTTATTTTTGAAGATCTCCATGGAAAAATGGAGAAAAAGACTAGAGAGAAAAATATTGTTTACACCAGATTTCTATCTCTCCTTTTTGCTGACCATCTTGGAAATGATTTTTCAAAAATCAATGGAGAGAAATTAATTTTTAAGGCCTTTGATCACACACGCTGGAACATTCTAGTCAGCTCCTTTGATCCTCCTCTTATACAACCCATACTGGACATCTGCTCAACAGATGGTCCAGCAGTGTATAAAGCTCCCAAAGACACTTCTCCAACTGGAGAAGGGAATCTAAAAGGCAAAAAGCCTGGAGCTTCATCTGGACCTACTCAGAAGCAGCCGTCTATTAATACCAAGAAGGATAAACGTGGGTCCAGAAAGAGGAAAACCCTCACACAATCTTCCTCAAAGAAGGTTGATGATGATTCCCAAGGCCAAAATTCGAAGAAACTAAAGTCCTCGGCCAAGGACCAGAACCCAAGCCAGCCACCACCTTCAGTCTCTGCTGAAGGTGACATGCAGAAAGAGGCCCAGAAGGCAACCCCTCCCTCAACCTCTTTAGGAGGGAAGGGTGAAGATAGAGCATACCCTCAGCTCAATAGTGTGGAGTCAGCATTGGTAAGTTCCTTCATTCTGAATACAAGTCATACTTCATTACCAATTTCTATCACTTGTCACTCTGAGTCTGCATCAGGGAATGATATGTAGGCAAATCCAACAGCTGATGCTGACCCTGACCTATCTGTTCCTAATGATGTAGCTCCCCTACAACAAGGTTCTACTGAAGAAACCAAAAACATTATCACTGATCTAAACTTATCAGGGACTCTTTCTCAGGATCCATTAGGTCAAACCAACCCTGGTGGTGAAGGGCTTGAAACTGATCCACAATCTAAAGATGGTGCTCTGAAGGTTACCAGGGAAGTGAATCTCACCACTAGCGCCAAGGTGGGACACTTGCCTACGTTTGTTGTCAGCATGTCTGGGGATGATTTGGTGAAAGAAATAGGGTTCATTGAGAGATCACCAGTAAGGCCAGTCTGCTGAAGGATCATCAGAGGAACAAAGTTCCTACTAAAGACTTTATAGCTGAAGAAAGTTCAGCACTCCCCTTCTAGTGAATCCTTAGGAGACCAAGGAGTCTTCACTTCAAATACTAGGCGGTCTAGTTGCTGAAGAACAAGCACTGAAGAAGGGCTTTCAGTTTAGTTTGGTTTGACAATACCAAACTGAATGATGTCGATCTCCTCTAGGATACTGAAGACTCTTAAGTATTCTTATGGTTTACATTAGGCGGGAAAATATTACTTTAAGTCAAAGTAGGTTTCTTGTAGACTTAGATATAAGTACAACCTTTATCTTTTCCTAGAATTAATTAATATGTACTTTGTACTGTTTATCCAGCATGGTCAGTCAACCACCCACTGGATAAACCTTAACATTGAAACATGCAAAATGCAAACCCTAGTTTTACACTGCCTATAAAAGGAGTGTACATTGAGACGAGAAA
Source organism: Glebionis coronaria (assembly GCA_025667525.1). Classification (NCBI taxonomy): domain Eukaryota; kingdom Viridiplantae; phylum Streptophyta; class Magnoliopsida; order Asterales; family Asteraceae; genus Glebionis; species Glebionis coronaria. The sequence continues at coordinate 295,192,960 of CM046877.1, forward strand.
GGTAACCAATACAAGAGCTTAAACTCTGGAAAACCTTTCTCTCTCGACACCAACTAAACCATATAGCCAAGATGCATATGAACGTTTAGATTGGAGCTTAGAGTTTAACTTTGGTTAGATGTCTAAGTAGAGGAGATCAAACCCCATTGTCATTCAACCACTTTGTTATTCCACAAACAAAGTGGGTTATATATTCTTTATTTGATTCTAATAGAAGTCTATACGTTGAAAGTATATTGGTATTGTTGTTTTTAATCTTACATAGTTCTTATCTATTGTTAAAACAACACACCTAAGTCTAAGTAAAGAGTTATTACTTAAGTCAATAAGTAATAATGAATTACAAGGGACCAACAATAACCCATTTTGTTTGCGGAACAATAAAGTGGTTGAATGACAATAGATGGTGATCTCCTCTACTTAAACTTTCAACCCTAGTTAATAGTCTAAGCTCCAAATCTAAACGTTCATATGCTCTTTGCTATATGGTTTAGTTGGTATCGAGAGAAAAAGGTTTGTCAGAGTTTTTACTCTTGGAATTGCTAACCTTCCTCTCTCAATAAGCAATCCTTATATAGGCAGTGCTAAATCTAGGGTTTACATTTCGCATGTTCCCATGCATAAGTTTATCAAGTGGGTGGTTGATGCCCATGCTGGATAAACAGTAAAAATTACATATTAAACTAATCTAGAAAAGATAAAGGTTGTAATTATACCCAACTATAAAAGCAACCTACTTTGACTTAAAGTTATCTTTTCTCGCTGATGAGACTGCAATTATACATAGTCTCATCGTCCAAATCGGGCTTAAAACGCTTAAATTATCATTAAAATACCCCAAAATATGCTTGTGTTTGTTCATTGTGTATTTTAGGTACAGATATCGTGAAATCAACAAAATATCACATGAATAAAGCAAAAACAAACACGGGAAACGAAGCTGCACAAAGAACCGGACCCGAATAATGATTTTCCATTTAAGTCCTTGAAGTTTTTAAGATTGACAAGATTGGTCCTCCAAGTTTGAAGACTTGTCACTTAATACCCTTGTAAATATCAATTATTACAATTAGGTCCCTTAAATTTCAAGAATATATCATTTAAGTCCTTGGAATTTGGTCAAGATACATCATTCTTCCTTAATATAACTTTGCAAAAACCTTTTGTAGCCAAAGTGAGAAAAAGAAAACTTTGAATATAAAGGAAATGGAGTTTGTATGCTGTTGGAATGGGAAAGACAAGTTATGAGAAAACAGGGGACCCAAATTAACAAACATCCAAACCCAAACATCCAATCCCCATTTGACACCTCACCAACCAAACCCATATACCCTAACCCGTCTACCCAAACCCAGCCCAAACAAAAACCCGGTTTTGTATATAAACCTGGTCAAACTTTCAGTCAGATCCCCACTAAACTTATTTTTAAATCGTATTTAATATATAAAAGTGGCGGGTTTCATTTTCTGTTCTTCATCACCACCATAAACACCCCTAATTACCAACCTTAAACCCTAAAACCCCAATTACCCTAAACCAAGGGGGTTTGACCCCAACTCTTCAAGAACCCTAATTAACCCCATACTAAACCCAACCGCACCTCAAATTTCCCTTCCAACACTCCCATGTGACCACACCAATGGTCCCCTGCCCATCACTTTCGTCCCAAGAATCAAAACCCGACAAGATGGATGGCCAAGATGATGTGCTTGCTCCCTACGTTTTTTTAACAGCCAAGATCACTTCTCCAAGCTATCAACACCACATAGATCACAAGATGGCAATATTGACCAAGATTTGAAAAATTCGTCCAAGGGCATTCAAGGAATTTTATGAAGATTAGGGTTTCAGTAGTTGTGATTCTAGTATCTTCTTTCATAGTCTATATAAAGCACCTATCAACTTATGATAGGGCTTGTTCCAGTTTTTGTAAAATTTTAAAATATTAATGAAAATTAACTTTTAATTTTTGCAACAATTGAGTTCCAATTTACTGTTTTTCTTAGTTTAATCATTTACATCTATTTGCAAAATTAGTTTAAAGTTTCATCAAGGAAAAGGGTTTTTGGTGAGAGGACACTTAAGCCAAAAGCCGTTTTCCTGTGATAGCATTACAGGAGCTTATCAGCTTATTTGGTTGACAACCAAATAAGCTACATAATCTTGTATAAGCTATTGTTATAGTTTCCAAGTTTCAGAAAGTATGTTTCAAAGATTGGTTTCTTTTTGGTTTTTCAAGATTATTTTTAAAAATCTGCTTATTGTTATTCAAGTTTAACTGTTTGGATAAGCAAGAACCAAATGCCTTGACAAGCTTTTGGTCCTTGCTTTTTCAAACTTGGTCTCCTTTCTTGGTTGGCTGTGTTGTGCAGGGTTCCAAAACAAGACTCTTTATTTCTATCCATTTTCATTTCCTTCATTTTTCAGTTGTGAAGACATTGTCACCCTGGTTCACTTAGTGAACCCCAACAGGGCTCTCTAAACATTTGCATAAGACTCACAAGGTTCAAGGAAAAGGCATCAGCCAGGTAAAGGCTTGAACCTTCTTTGTATTTTTGAGTTTTTATGTGTATATGTGATTTGCAAATAAACTGCTTGATTTCAGTGTTTTCTTGTTTATTTTGTGTTGATGCATGATTACTTGATGATTTAGATAGATTAGGATTGCTTTGATATCTTTTTGAGTTAGATTTGTTTGTAAAAAATTTTGGTTTCTATCAGTAAAGGGGTGTTTGGGATTAGGTTTTTAGACAAGGTGATATTAGGGTTTTACTAGGTTCGGAATTCTCGGAATCCTCTCGAATTGATCTCAGTTAAAAGTGGAATGATTTGTTCTTGGTGACAAAAAGTGGATTTGGTTTCCTATTCTACTAAACAGGTAAGTAAATAAAATGGTAATGAAGTAAACTTAAAACAAGCAACAAATAATAATCTAAAAAATAACTCTTACTGAAGAAGACCCTATGCGGAATATTGCACCATTCGGAATGTTGGCATCTATGCGGAATATATGTCTTATTCGGAAAACTTGCCTCATGCGGAAAACTATGCTATTTGGAATATATTGTCTATGCGGAAAATACTGTCTATGCGGAAAATACTCTCATTCGGAAAAACATGCCTATTCGGAAATATTACTCTACTCGGAAAAATGATGCTATTCGGAATATATTGTCTATGCGGAAAAAACTCTTTCATTCGGAATAAAAGCTCTATGTGGAAAAATCAGGGCTATGCGGAAAATTAAGGTCATTCGGAAAACTAAAGTTATGCGGAATATTGAAATATTCCGAGTAACAGAAATGAAAACACCCCTATTCGGAATATTGAAAGATTCCGAATAAGGGAAACACAAACTCTCCTATTCGGAATTTCTGGGAGATGAAGAACAGTGACAGCAGCGAGTAAACAGGGTACACGAAATTAACTCAAAATCAACTCCAATACTTAAAAAGGTTTTACCAAACTAACCAATAATCATTAACATACCATAAGGAACAAATCCCACCAATAAAAACATTAATTCAACAACTTTTTAAGATCAAACTAGAATCAAAGAAGAAACTTAGAAACTTAGAATAAAAATGATGAAGAACAATATGAATAGAAAGATGGAATGGATTGATTAATGAAAAAGTAACAAGGTTAATGATTGAAGATTACAAGATGAAAAGAAAAAAATGGAAATCACCAAACTCCCTAATGGAGTTGGTTGATGAACGAACCTAAGGTACTGGAAAAAACAAAAATGAAGCTAACTCCCTAAAATGTGAAGGGAGTGATCTATTTATACTCCTAGTGGTTGGTTGGTGAGTGGGCTTTCTCCCTTTCTTCTTGTCTTCTCGTCTTTTCAGAAAAGTTGACGTTTTCGATTCTGATTCGGGATTTGTTGTCGATTAAATCCAACTCGTCTTTTAATTTCTTCGTTAAATAGACTCGAGTTTCTTCGACTTATGAAAATCTTCCGTCTTTAGTCCTTTTCTTCGATAAATCTTCGAATAGGCCTAGTGACTTCAAATCTTTTGCACGTCTTGGACAATAGACTTTATCTTGAGTCTTTTTCCTTGATGAAACCCGTGCAATCCCATGTTTTCTTTAATATTCATCCGGTTAGCTCTGAAAACACAATAAACACAAAAACCACGCATAATTCCAAACAAATGATATTAATTACGTGTTTTGGTCTTGTTTTAGCCAGAATTAAGTGGTAAAAGGATGGGTGTTTACACACCTATCAAATCCCCTACACTTAACCATTGCCATGCCCTCATGCAATGCTTAGTGATAAAGCAATTTTACATTTTTCTCATAATTAATCAACCTTGGCCTTATTTAAATTCTACTAAACAACAATTAAAATACTAAGAGAACTTAAAACTTTAAAGTAAGCAGAAGAATGGAAATAACTTGTAAAGAAATCAAGGACTTACATTAGGGCTTTGGTGTTGCGAAGATTTATCACCCTCAAGTTTCACGTTCCCCAAACTAAGCTTAAAAACGAGATCATTGTTATTATAAGTTAGTAAATCAAACACTTACACACATGGCTTAATTAAATGCTTAAACTCCCTTATTCCTAGGTGTATCTCTTATATTTTATTTTTGTCTTAGAATGATCATGCAGATGCATTTTTGGACTTATTTCGATAGTTTATTAAGGCTGAAAGCAAAGTAGAACGATTTGATCAATAGTTAGCTAAAGGACAAAATCTCTTAAAACTGCTTCTCGGGATATCAAAAAGTTCATATCTTGGCATAACTTGGTTCACGATTTGAGACCTTTCTCGGGCCGATATTTGGCATGTACTTCATACTTCATATCTTCGAGAGACGTTCTTGAGATAATGGTCTTCTCATCATAATAGAGTTTCTTCACTTGGAGACTTTTGAGGGGTACTCCAACTTTGTTGACCACGACTTCATGATTATTTCTTCAATCTCTAATTGGGATTTTGAGATACAACGATCCGCCTCCTTTTCGGACTTGGATCTATTTATCCTCATACCTTGTTAGGGTCTTTTCGGATAGACTTCTCCATGATCTTTATGGGAGTTGATTGCTTTTCGTCGTGAGTCTTGATCCTTCATATTGACTTTAGGAATAATGCTTTTCACATCACTTTGGATCTTCAGCAATAAAATTGAATCCTCATGCCTTGTTAGGGCCTTTTCGGACTCGCCAATCTTCGCGCCCTGCTTCATAAGTTATGCCTTGGCTATGAACTCTTATCATTACCGAGCAACTTTTAAACGATCTTGGGCTAGAAGCTAAGTAACTTTTCAAATCGTAAGACCTTACTTATTGCAGATAAATATTAGCAAGTGATGGGAGAATAGGCAAATAATTACACCAAGTGAGCTTGCACAAGATTACCGACTTATAATTGACTCTATCATTTCTCGTCCTCCACAATTTAAAATCTCAAATAATGAGACTCGTGGACACTTAGCCTAATAAACCAATTAAGGTTTACATGGTTAAGGATACTAGCTAGAATAAACTTGGATAAGTCTATTCGGGTTGAGTCAAAATAAACGCAACGGGCCTAATATGTCAAAGATATCTAAACTAGCTACACCATTTTATTAATATTTTTGACTTTATTGCGGAATATATACATATGAAAGCAACGATAAAAATTTTAAAAATTACGACTAAATGGCCAAAGTTAATTAAAAATTTGAAAATTGTTGAAAAAGATGATTTTCCGGTTAATTGAAGGCATTTTCATGGAAAAGTCCACTTAAAACTTCGATAGAAGTCTCCCCTACACTTAAGATAAACATTGTCCTCAATGTTTAAGCATGTGGGAAGAGTCTCCCCTACACTTATGATATTGTGCACGTTTGGTTAACTCAAGTTAAGGAAGAGACGACTAAAGTGATCAATTTCAAATGTGAGTATGAAGAAAATTGAATCACGATAGTTGAGAGATAGAACCGGATTTCAGATAACACGGGAGCACGGTTCTTCAAAGATTTCCAAGATTGCAGTAATCCCTGTAAGCACATCACCATACAAACACAAACGACCAAAATAGGTCCTCCCCTACACTTAGGGGGTTAAAGGGATAGATACTCGGGCTGCCTCCCGAGGAGCGCTTGTTTTTGATAACCAAGTCACGAGCCTGACTCGACCCAATTTTAGTTCATGGGGAACGTGGTGAGGGATGGAATCACCTCGTGAGAGGTGTCCTCACCAAAGTACAACTTCACTCGTTGGCCATTCACCTTAAAATTTGGTCCATTAGGTTGAGCGAGCTCGAGAGTACCATATGGAAAAATTTGGGCGATGGTGAATGGGCCGGACCAACGAGATTTAAGCTTGCCCGAAAAGATTTTCAACCGAGAGTTAAAAAGTAAGACTTTGTCTCCAATATGGAACTCTCGGTTTTTGATCTTGGAGTCGTGAATGAGCTTAGTTCTTTCCTTATAGATCAAAGAATTTTCATAAGCCTCATTCCGGAGTTCATTCAGCTCATTGAGTTGGATCTTGCGTAGGTCACCGGCTTTGTTTATATCAAAATTAGCCCACTTCAAGGCCCAATAAGCCTTGTGCTCCAACTCAATGGGGAGGTGGCACGCTTTCCCGTACACAAGACGATAAGGCGTACAGCCGATCGGGGTCTTGTAAGCAGTACGGAAAGCCCACAAAGCATCATCGAGTTTATCAGCCCATGCGGCACGATGCTCTCCCACGGTTCTTTCCAAAATTCGCTTCAGCCCTCGGTTGGATATTTCGGCCTGGCCATTAGTTTGTGGGTGGTAGGCTGTGGAAAGACGATGGTTTACACCGTACTTAGCCATGACTCGAGCAAATTGGTCATTGCAGAAATGAGTCCCACGATCACTAATAATGGCACGAGGCACACCGAAGCGAGCGAATAGAGCTTTCAAAAAGTTACAAACCACCCTTGCGTCATTAGTAGGCAAAGCTTTGGCTTCAACCCACTTGGAAACGTAGTCAACGGCTACAAGGATGTATTTGTTTCCTTTAGATGAAGGGAATGGCCCCATAAAGTCGATACCCCAAACATCAAAAATTTCACACTCTTGAATGAAATTCTGAGGCATCTCGTCTTTATGTGTGATTTTGCCTTGCTTTTGGCAAACATCACATCGCTTAACCATATTGTGAGCATCACGATATATGGAGGGCCAATAAAATCCCGAATCAAACACTTTCTTAGCGGTGTAGTTGGGACCAAAGTGACCACCGGTGGGTCCTTTGTGGCAAGCATCAAGGATGTCCGACGCTGCCGGTCCATCAACACATCGGCGAATTATCAGATCAGCACATTGTTTGAATAGGTAAGGGTCGTCCCAAAAGTAAGTCTTGATGTCGGTAAAGAACTTCTTCTTTTGCTGGGACGTCAACCCTTCCTTGAGAAGTCCACCCGCCAAATAGTTTGCAAAGTCCGCAAACCACGGGGTTTCATTCGGCTTCGAGTTTATAGACATTAAGGTCTCCAAGGGAAAAGAATCATTGATTTCTTTGGTCGGATGATCCCCTTGGTATGGATCCTCAAGTCTACTAAGATGGTCCGCGGCTAGGTTTTCTGCTCCTTTTTTATCGCGGATGTCGATTTTAAATTCCTGGAGCAGCAAAACCCAGCGAAGAAGTCTTGGTTTGGAATCTTGCTTTGTCAACAAGTACTTCAACGCGGAATGATCGGTGTACACAATGGTGGTGGAAAGGACAAGATAGGGGCGAAACTTTTCAAAAGCATAGACAACGGCTAAAAGCTCTTTCTCAGTTGTCGTATAATGCAATTGTGCCCCAGTCATTGTCTTGCTAGCGTAATGGATCGGTTGGAAGTGTTTGTTCACTCTTTGTCCAAGAACCGCTCCAATAGCAAAATCACTAGCATCGCACATCAACTCAAAAGGAAGCTCCCAATTAGGGGTAACTAAGACGGGTGCCTTGGTTAGCTTATCCTTAAGCGAGTTGAAGGCTTCAAGGCACTCTTTGGAAAAGATAAAAGGAGTATCTTTTTCCAAGAGGTGGGTCATCGGGCGAGCGATTTGAGAAAAATCTTTAATGAATCGACGATAGAAGCCCGCATGACCCAAGAAACTTCTCACACCCTTCACAGTGGAAGGTGGAGGCAACTTTGCTATAACATCAACTTTAGCACGGTCTACTTCAAGACCGGCTTTCGAAATCTTATGCCCAAGCACGACGCCTTCTTTCACCATAAAATGGCATTTTTCCCAATTTAGAACAAGGCGAGTGTCTTCGCACCGCTTTAGCATACGTTCTAAATTGGCAAGGCAAGATGAGAAGGAATCCCCGAAGACCGAGAAATCATCCATGAAGACTTCCATGGTTTGTTCAACCATGTCATGGAAGATAGCTAACATACACCTTTGGAAAGTCCCGGGCGCATTACATAAGCCAAAAGGCATTCGTTTGTAAGCGAAAGTGCCATAAGGACAAGTGAATGTAGTCTTCTCTTGATCTTGGGGATCGATGGGTATTTGAAAATAACCCGAGAAACCATCCAAAAAGCAGTAATATTCATTACCGGCTAATCGTTCAAGCATTTGGTCCATGAAAGGTAGAGGGAAATGATCCTTTCTCGTGGCATCATTGAGTTTGCGGTAGTCTATACAAACTCTCCACCCAGTAACGAGACGAGTGGGAATTAACTCGTTGTGTTCATTGGGAACAACGGTTATTCCGCCCTTCTTGGGCACACAATGGATTGGACTAACCCATGGTGAATCCGAAATAGGGTAAATCATACCCGCATCAAGAAGTTTGATAACCTCTGTTTTGATGACTTCATGTATTTTTGGATTCACCCTTCGTTGGCTTTGAATAGTGGGCTTATAGTCGTCCTCCATGAGAATTTTATGTGTGCAGAAGTGAGGATCAATTCCACGAATATCCGAGATGTTCCAAGCAATAGCCTTCTTGTGATCCTTCAACACAGCGACGAGGCGAGTCTTTTCTTCATCTTTCAAATCCTTTGCAATAATGACGGGCGACTTCTTGTTATCGTCAAGGAACACATACTCGAGATGAGGCGACAACTCCTTAAGTTCCAAATCCGGAGGATTTTCGACGGGAGGCGTTTTCAAAGTCGGAGTATCGATAGCAATGACCGTGGGAGATGGAGGCGAAGGATTGTCTTCAGTGAGAAGATTGTCAAAGAAACTCATGTCTTCATCCCCCTCGGTGGGAGAATCATTAGTGGCTAAATTCGCATCTCCCATGGTATCTTCAAGATTGTTCCAGAATAAATCACTATCTCCAAATAGAGACAACGATGAATCAATAGAGGACACGGTCTCAACAGTGGGAAGAGAGGTAGGAATACTTTTGCAAGCATCATTAAAGTGTTCTTCACAAGCCTCATCAAGAACGTCAATACAATTAACGCCCTCATATGAATAAGGCTGTTTAGACAACTTACCCATGTTGAAGACTACTTTGTCGTCACCCACTCTCATGATAAGCTCTCCGGCTTCAACATCAATGAGAGTGCGACCGGTCCTAAGGAATGGACGACCAACAATCAGTGGCACACGGGGGTCCATCTCGTAGTCGACGACAACAAAATCAGCAGGGAAGGTGAATTTGTCGACTCCTACGATAACATCTTCGGCTATCCCCACTGGATAAGCAACCGTACGGTTCGCCAATTCCAAAGTCATCTTGGTGGGGACTAGCTCCGGGAGAGATAATTGCTTCCAAACACTTAGAGGCATGAGATTAATACTGGCACCTAGATCGGCTAGGGCCATGCAATTCTCTACTCCCGGGAAATTGCAAGGGATAAGAAAACGACCCGGATCACCAAGCTTGGTTGGTAATTTCCTTAAGAGCACTGCGGAGCAGTTCTCATTAAGTTGGGTGTTAGCGATGTCGAGGAGCTTTTCCTTGTCGCTCAAAAGATCTTTAAACATTTTAGCATATTTGGGCATGTGAGCGAGAGCCTCAGCGAAGGAGATATTGAAATTCAGTTGTTTAAACATTTTAAGAAAGTTAGAAACCTGAATATCATCCTTGCTCTTTTGCTTCTCTTTCCTCAACCTTGAAGGATAAGGTATATTGGAAGAAGATGAAGGCTTTAGGGGAATAGGGTCACTCACAACCACGGGTGGAGGAGGGGTAGAAAGAAGAGGTGGAGAAATTGGGGAAGGAGAAGGAGGAGGAGCAGGCGACTCGTTCTCCTTAGTCACAACCACCGGTGGGGGTATAGGAAGCTCGGGTTCCTTGGTACCTTTACCACTTCTAGTAGTGATTGCTTTCATCTCCCCTCTTGGGTTCGCAACGGTGTTACTCGGAAGAGTACCCGAAGAAGAGGGTTGACTACTTTGGAAAAAACTAGCCATCATGTTCCTCAGATCATTAGTCTGACTATCCAGCGTGTTTCGCATATCGGCTCTCAAATCATTTCCTTGCTTTACCAAATCGGCTTTCAGGTTAAGCACTTCTCTCTGAAGATTTCCCACTATCGCATCGTTAGTCCTCATATAAGTTTCCACTTCTTGGTGAAGAGCGGTGGGTTGGTTGGGAGGAGCATTGTATGCAGGTGGTTGGTAAGCAGGTTGTTGGTAGACTTGATTGTTTCTTTGAGGTGGTTGTTGCTGCTTGTGAGGTGGGATGTATGGTTGTCGAGGTTGTTGTTGTTGTTGAGGGGGGCGAATAAGGTGTTGTTGTTGGTTTGGGTTGGAAGGAGGAAAGCCAGGTGGTGAAAGATAGTTGTTGCTGCGATAGCTAAGCAAGTTACGGTCACCTTGGGGTTTTGCTTGATAAGCGGGTTGTTGATAGGTGCCATATGCCGCATTCACATTCTCAGCAGGGTAATCTTGGGTGGCGGTACAAGTTGTATAAGAATGGGGACCACCGCATATCTCACAAGGTTGGCTGACAGCGTTTACTTGTGCGTTTTTGGCGTTGTTGCTGTTGTTGTTGCTGACGGTGTGTGTGACAAGCGATTCAAGAAGCGTGGTGATTTTGTCTAATCGCTTGTCGCTGTCATTAGTACTAGCACTAGCAACATTGGTCCTAACGCTCTTGGTTTGCACACGAGACTTGTTCTCAATGATATCCCAAGCAGCATTGGAAGTCTTAGCCAATAAATTACCCCCTGAGGCACTATTCAGTGAATCTTGATCACTCATGCTTAAACCATTGTAAAAAGTATTAATTTGATGTACTTTGGTAAAACCATGTTGTGGGCATTTTCTTAAAAGATCTTTAAAACGATCCCAAGATTCACTGAATGACTCATCGTACTTTTGTTCAAAGTTTATAATCTCATTCCGCAAAGCGGTAGTACGAGAGGGTGGAAAAAAGTAGTTAATAAACTTTGTTTCCAAATCCGTCCACGAGAGAATACTCTGTGGCGGTTCCTTAGCAAGCCAATGCCGGGCTTGTCCCTCTAAAGAAAAGGGAAAAAGTTGTAACCGTATAACCTCTTGCGAAACTCCATTGAACTTGACCGTGTTGGTGAGTTGTAGAAATCTCTTGATATGGTCATGTGGATCATCAATGGTGCGTCCCAAGAATGGCTGAGCGGAGACCATCTGGATAAAGCCTGACTTGAGCTCGAAATTGTTGGCGGCAATTGGTGGTATAACAATTGGATCCGTGTTGCCATCAACATGAGCTTGCAGCAATTCAATCATTGGCCGATTATCCGGAAGTGGCTCATTGTTGTTGTTATTCATGTTGTTGAAAGGCGGGTTGTTGTTGTTATTATTGTTGTTCGGAGGTGGTATGTTATTGTTGTTTTGTACACCAGCCATGTCTAAGTTATCGAGAGGCTCGGGCTCTTGATAGGACGTGGATCGAGTGCGCATACACCTGCAAAAGAACGAACAAAGAAGAACAAAGCAAAAATATTTTTGGTTTTTATTGTTTTTTTACTTTTTAGGATTTTTGAAAATTTTATATTTTTTTTAGTGTTTTTTTTTTTTTTTTTTTGAAAATTTTTATGAAAAGGTAACGTTCACGGGGAACGGATCCCAAAATCCAAATTCTCACAAAAAACTTTTGATCTTAACGAGAGGAGCCGGCAGCGGCGCCATTTGATATTAGGGTTTTACTAGGTTCGGAATTCTCGGAATCCTCTCGAATTGATCTCAGTTAAAAGTGGAATGATTTGTTCTTGGTGACAAAAAGTGGATTTGGTTTCCTATTCTACTAAACAGGTAAGTAAATAAAATGGTAATGAAGTAAACTTAAAACAAGCAACAAATAATAATCTAAAAAATAACTCTTACTGAAGAAGACCCTATGCGGAATATTGCACCATTCGGAATGTTGGCATCTATGCGGAATATATGTCTTATTCGGAAAACTTGCCTCATGCGGAAAACTATGCTATTTGGAATATATTGTCTATGCGGAAAATACTGTCTATGCGGAAAATACTCTCATTCGGAAAAACATGCCTATTCGGAAATATTACTCTACTCGGAAAAATGATGCTATTCGGAATATATTGTCTATGCGGAAAAAACTCTTTCATTCGGAATAAAAGCTCTATGTGGAAAAATCAGGGCTATGCGGAAAATTAAGGTCATTCGGAAAACTAAGGTTATGCGGAATATTGAAATATTCCGAGTAACAGAAATGAAAACACCCCTATTCGGAATATTGAAAGATTCCGAATAAGGGAAACACAAACTCTCCTATTCGGAATTTCTGGGAGATGAAGAACAGTGACAGCAACGAGTAAACAGGGTACACGAAATTAACTCAAAATCAACTCCAATACTTAAAAAGGTTTTACCAAACTAACCAATAATCATTAACATACCATAAGGAACAAATCCCACCAATAAAAACATTAATTCAACAACTTTTTAAGATCAAACTAGAATCAAAGAAGAAACTTAGAAACTTAGAATAAAAATGATGAAGAACAATATGAATAGAAAGATGGAATGGATTGATTAATGAAAAAGTAACAAGGTTAATGATTGAAGATTACAAGATGAAAAGAAAAAAATGGAAATCACCAAACTCCCTAATGGAGTTGGTTGATGAACGAACCTAAGGTACTGGAAAAAACAAAAATGAAGCTAACTCCCTAAAATGTGAAGGGAGTGATCTATTTATACTCCTAGTGGTTGGTTGGTGAGTGGGCTTTCTCCCTTTCTTCTTGTCTTCTCGTCTTTTCAGAAAAGTTGACGTTTTCGATTCTGATTCGGGATTTGTTGTCGATTAAATCCAACTCGTCTTTTAATTTCTTCGTTAAATAGACTCGAGTTTCTTCGACTTATGAAAATCTTCCGTCTTTAGTCCTTTTCTTCGATAAATCTTCGAATAGGCCTAGTGACTTCAAATCTTTTGCACGTCTTGGACAATAGACTTTATCTTGAGTCTTTTTCCTTGATGAAACCCGTGCAATCCCATGTTTTCTTTAATATTCATCCGGTTAGCTCTGAAAACACAATAAACACAAAAACCACGCATAATTCCAAACAAATGATATTAATTACGTGTTTTGGTCTTGTTTTAGCCAGAATTAAGTGGTAAAAGGATGGGTGTTTACACACCTATCAAATCCCCTACACTTAACCATTGCCATGCCCTCATGCAATGCTTAGTGATAAAGCAATTTTACATTTTTCTCATAATTAATCAACCTTGGCCTTATTTAAATTCTACTAAACAACAATTAAAATACTAAGAGAACTTAAAACTTTAAAGTAAGCAGAAGAATGGAAATAACTTGTAAAGAAATCAAGGACTTACATTAGGGCTTTGGTGTTGCGAAGATTTATCACCCTCAAGTTTCACGTTCCCCAAACTAAGCTTAAAAACGAGATCATTGTTATTATAAGTTAGTAAATCAAACACTTACACACATGGCTTAATTAAATGCTTAAACTCCCTTATTCCTAGGTGTATCTCTTATATTTTATTTTTGTCTTAGAATGATCATGCAGATGCATTTTTGGACTTATTTCGATAGTTTATTAAGGCTGAAAGCAAAGTAGAACGATTTGATCAATAGTTAGCTAAAGGACAAAATCTCTTAAAACTGCTTCTCGGGATATCAAAAAGTTCATATCTTGGCATAACTTGGTTCACGATTTGAGACCTTTCTCGGGCCGATATTTGGCATGTACTTCATACTTCATATCTTCGAGAGACGTTCTTGAGATAATGGTCTTCTCATCATAATAGAGTTTCTTCACTTGGAGACTTTTGAGGGGTACTCCAACTTTGTTGACCACGACTTCATGATTATTTCTTCAATCTCTAATTGGGATTTTGAGATACAACGATCCGCCTCCTTTTCGGACTTGGATCTATTTATCCTCATACCTTGTTAGGGTCTTTTCGGATAGACTTCTCCATGATCTTTATGGGAGTTGATTGCTTTTCGTCGTGAGTCTTGATCCTTCATATTGACTTTAGGAATAATGCTTTTCACATCACTTTGGATCTTCAGCAATAAAATTGAATCCTCATGCCTTGTTAGGGCCTTTTCGGACTCGCCAATCTTCGCGCCCCGCTTCATAAGTTATGCCTTGGCTATGAACTCTTATCATTACCGAGCAACTTTTAAACGATCTTGGGCTAGAAGCTAAGTAACTTTTCAAATCGTAAGACCTTACTTATTGCAGATAAATATTAGCAAGTGATGGGAGAATAGGCAAATAATTACACCAAGTGAGCTTGCACAAGATTACCGACTTATAATTGACTCTATCATTTCTCGTCCTCCACAATTTAAAATCTCAAATAATGAGACTCGTGGACACTTAGCCTAATAAACCAATTAAGGTTTACATGGTTAAGGATACTAGCTAGAATAAACTTGGATAAGTCTATTCGGGTTGAGTCAAAATAAACGCAACGGGCCTAATATGTCAAAGATATCTAAACTAGCTACACCAATTTATTAATATTTTTGACTTTATTGCGGAATATATACATATGAAAGCAACGATAAAAATTTTAAAAATTACGACTAAATGGCCAAAGTTAATTAAAAATTTGAAAATTGTTGAAAAAGATGATTTTCCGGTTAATTGAAGGCATTTTCATGGAAAAGTCCACTTAAAACTTCGATAGAAGTCTCCCCTACACTTAAGATAAACATTGTCCTCAATGTTTAAGCATGTGGGAAGAGTCTCCCCTACACTTATGATATTGTGCACGTTTGGTTAACTCAAGTTAAGGAAGAGACGACTAAAGTGATCAATTTCAAATGTGAGTATGAAGAAAATTGAATCACGATAGTTGAGAGATAGAACCGGATTTCAGATAACACGGGAGCACGGTTCTTCAAAGATTTCCAAGATTGCAGTAATCCCTGTAAGCACATCACCATACAAACACAAACGACCAAAATAGGTCCTCCCCTACACTTAGGGGGTTAAAGGGATAGATACTCGGGCTGCCTCCCGAGGAGCGCTTGTTTTTGATAACCAAGTCACGAGCCTGACTCGACCCAATTTTAGTTCATGGGGAACGTGGTGAGGGATGGAATCACCTCGTGAGAGGTGTCCTCACCAAAGTACAACTTCACTCGTTGGCCATTCACCTTAAAATTTGGTCCATTAGGTTGAGCGAGCTCGAGAGTACCATATGGAAAAATTTGGGCGATGGTGAATGGGCCGGACCAACGAGATTTAAGCTTGCCCGAAAAGATTTTCAACCGAGAGTTAAAAAGTAAGACTTTGTCTCCAACATGGAACTCTCGGTTTTTGATCTTGGAGTCGTGAATGAGCTTAGTTCTTTCCTTATAGATCAAATAATTTTCATAAGCCTCATTCCGGAGTTCATTCAGCTCATTGAGTTGGATCTTGCGTAGGTCACCGGCTTTGTTTATATCAAAATTAGACCACTTCAAGGCCCAATAAGCCTTGTGCTCCAACTCAATGGGGAGGTGGCACGCTTTCCCGTACACAAGACGATAAGGCGTACAGCCGATCGGGGTCTTGTAAGCAGTACGGAAAGCCCACAAAGCATCATCGAGTTTATCAGCCCATGCGGCACGATGCTCTCCCACGGTTCTTTCCAAAATTCGCTTCAGCCCTCGGTTGGATATTTCGGCCTGGCCATTAGTTTGTGGGTGGTAGGCTGTGGAAAGACGATGGTTTACACCGTACTTAGCCATGACTCGAGCAAATTGGTCATTGCAGAAATGAGTCCCACGATCACTAATAATGGCACGAGGCACACCGAAGCGAGCGAATAGAGCTTTCAAAAAGTTACAAACCACCCTTGCGTCATTAGTAGGCAAAGCTTTGGCTTCAACCCACTTGGAAACGTAGTCAACGGCTACAAGGATGTATTTGTTTCCTTTAGATGAAGGGAATGGCCCCATAAAGTCGATACCCCAAACATCAAAAATTTCACACTCTTGAATGAAATTCTGAGGCATCTCGTCTTTATGTGTGATTTTGCCTTGCTTTTGGCAAACATCACATCGCTTAACCATATTGTGAGCATCACGATATATGGAGGGCCAATAAAATCCCGAATCAAACACTTTCTTAGCGGTGTAGTTGGGACCAAAGTGACCACCGGTGGGTCCTTTGTGGCAAGCATCAAGGATGTCCGACGCTGCCGGTCCATCAACACATCGGCGAATTATCAGATCAGCACATTGTTTGAATAGGTAAGGGTCGTCCCAAAAGTAAGTCTTGATGTCGGTAAAGAACTTCTTCTTTTGCTGGGACGTCAACCCTTCCTTGAGAAGTCCACCCGCCAAATAGTTTGCAAAGTCCGCAAACCACGGGGTTTCATTCGGCTTCGAGTTTATAGACATTAAGGTCTCCAAGGGAAAAGAATCATTGATTTCTTTGGTCGGATGATCCCCTTGGTATGGATCCTCAAGTCTACTAAGATGGTCCGCGGCTAGGTTTTCTGCTCCTTTTTTATCGCGGATGTCGATTTTAAATTCCTGGAGCAGCAAAACCCAGCGAAGAAGTCTTGGTTTGGAATCTTGCTTTGTCAACAAGTACTTCAACGCGGAATGATCGGTGTACACAATGGTGGTGGAAAGGACAAGATAGGGGCGAAACTTTTCAAAAGCATAGACAACGGCTAAAAGCTCTTTCTCAGTTGTCGTATAATGCAATTGTGCCCCAGTCATTGTCTTGCTAGCGTAATGGATCGGTTGGAAGTGTTTGTTCACTCTTTGTCCAAGAACCGCTCCAATAGCAAAATCACTAGCATCGCACATCAACTCAAAAGGAAGCTCCCAATTAGGGGTAACTAAGACGGGTGCCTTGGTTAGCTTATCCTTAAGCGAGTTGAAGGCTTCAAGGCACTCTTTGGAAAAGATAAAAGGAGTATCTTTTTCCAAGAGGTGGGTCATCGGGCGAGCGATTTGAGAAAAATCTTTAATGAATCGACGATAGAAGCCCGCATGACCCAAGAAACTTCTCACACCCTTCACAGTGGAAGGTGGAGGCAACTTTGCTATAACATCAACTTTAGCACGGTCTACTTCAAGACCGGCTTTCGAAATCTTATGCCCAAGCACGACGCCTTCTTTCACCATAAAATGGCATTTTTCCCAATTTAGAACAAGGCAAGTGTCTTCGCACCGCTTTAGCATACGTTCTAAATTGGCAAGGCAAGATGAGAAGGAATCCCCGAAGACCGAGAAATCATCCATGAAGACTTCCATGGTTTGTTCAACCATGTCATGGAAGATAGCTAACATACACCTTTGGAAAGTCCCGGGCGCATTACATAAGCCAAAAGGCATTCGTTTGTAAGCGAAAGTGCCATAAGGACAAGTGAATGTAGTCTTCTCTTGATCTTGGGGATCGATGGGTATTTGAAAATAACCCGAGAAACCATCCAAAAAGCAGTAATATTCATTACCGGCTAATCGTTCAAGCATTTGGTCCATGAAAGGTAGAGGGAAATGATCCTTTCTCGTGGCATCATTGAGTTTGCGGTAGTCTATACAAACTCTCCACCCAGTAACGAGACGAGTGGGAATTAACTCGTTGTGTTCATTGGGAACAACGGTTATTCCGCCCTTCTTGGGCACACAATGGATTGGACTAACCCATGGTGAATCCGAAATAGGGTAAATCATACCCGCATCAAGAAGTTTGATAACCTCTGTTTTGATGACTTCATGTATTTTTGGATTCACCCTTCGTTGGCTTTGAATAGTGGGCTTATAGTCGTCCTCCATGAGAATTTTATGTGTGCAGAAGTGAGGATCAATTCCACGAATATCCGAGATGTTCCAAGCAATAGCCTTCTTGTGATCCTTCAACACAGCGACGAGGCGAGTCTTTTCTTCATCTTTCAAATCCTTTGCAATAATGACGGGCGACTTCTTGTTATCGTCAAGGAACACATACTCGAGATGAGGCGGCAACTCCTTAAGTTCCAAATCCGGAGGATTTTCGACGGGAGGCGTTTTCAAAGTCGGAGTATCGATAGCAATGACCGTGGGAGATGGAGGCGAAGGATTGTCTTCAGTGAGAAGATTGTCAAAGAAACTCATGTCTTCATCCCCCTCGGTGGGAGAATCATTAGTGGCTAAATTCGCATCTCCCATGGTATCTTCAAGATTGTTCCAGAATAAATCACTATCTCCAAATAGAGACAACGATGAATCAATAGAGGACACGGTCTCAACAGTGGGAAGAGAGGTAGGAATACTTTTGCAAGCATCATTAAAGTGTTCTTCACAAGCCTCATCAAGAACGTCAATACAATTAACGCCCTCATATGAATAAGGCTGTTTAGACAACTTACCCATGTTGAAGACTACTTTGTCGTCACCCACTCTCATGATAAGCTCTCCGGCTTCAACATCAATGAGAGTGCGACCGGTCCTAAGGAATGGACGACCAACAATCAGTGGCACACGGGGGTCCATCTCGTAGTCGACGACAACAAAATCAGCAGGGAAGGTGAATTTGTCGACTCCTACGATAACATCTTCGGCTATCCCCACTGGATAAGCAACCGTACGGTTCGCCAATTCCAAAGTCATCTTGGTGGGGACTAGCTCCGGGAGAGATAATTGCTTCCAAACACTTAGAGGCATGAGATTAATACTGGCACCTAGATCGGCTAGGGCCATGCAATTCTCTACTCCCGGGAAATTGCAAGGGATAAGAAAACGACCCGGATCACCAAGCTTGGTTGGTAATTTCCTTAAGAGCACTGCGGAGCAGTTCTCATTAAGTTGGGTGTTAGCGATGTCGAGGAGCTTTTCCTTGTCGCTCAAAAGATCTTTAAACATTTTAGCATATTTGGGCATGTGAGCGAGAGCCTCAGCGAAGGAGATATTGAAATTCAGTTGTTTAAACATTTTAAGAAAGTTAGAAACCTGAATATCATCCTTGCTCTTTTGCTTCTCTTTCCTCAACCTTGAAGGATAAGGTATATTGGAAGAAGATGAAGGCTTTAGGGGAATAGGGTCACTCACAACCACGGGTGGAGGAGGGGTAGAAAGAAGAGGTGGAGAAATTGGGGAAGGAGAAGGAGGAGGAGCAGGCGACTCGTTCTCCTTAGTCACAACCACCGGTGGGGGTATAGGAAGCTCGGGTTCCTTGGTACCTTTACCACTTCTAGTAGTGATTGCTTTCATCTCCCCTCTTGGGTTCGCAACGGTGTTACTCGGAAGAGTACCCGAAGAAGAGGGTTGACTACTTTGGAAAAAACTAGCCATCATGTTCCTCAGATCATTAGTCTGACTATCCAGCGTGTTTCGCATATCGGCTCTCAAATCATTTCCTTGCTTTACCAAATCGGCTTTCAGGTTAAGCACTTCTCTCTGAAGATTTCCCACTATCGCATCGTTAGTCCTCATATAAGTTTCCACTTCTTGGTGAAGAGCGGTGGGTTGGTTGGGAGGAGCATTGTATGCAGGTGGTTGGTAAGCAGGTTGTTGGTAGACTTGATTGTTTCTTTGAGGTGGTTGTTGCTGCTTGTGAGGTGGGATGTATGGTTGTCGAGGTTGTTGTTGTTGTTGAGGGGGGCGAATAAGGTGTTGTTGTTGGTTTGGGTTGGAAGGAGGAAAGCCAGGTGGTGAAAGATAGTTGTTGCTGCGATAGCTAAGCAAGTTACGGTCACCTTGGGGTTTTGCTTGATAAGCGGGTTGTTGATAGGTGCCATATGCCGCATTCACATTCTCAGCAGGGTAATCTTGGGTGGCGGTACAAGTTGTATAAGAATGGGGACCACCGCATATCTCACAAGGTTGGCTGACAGCGTTTACTTGTGCGTTTTTGGCGTTGTTGCTGTTGTTGTTGCTGACGGTGTGTGTGACAAGCGATTCAAGAAGCGTGGTGATTTTGTCTAATCGCTTGTCGCTGTCATTAGTACTAGCACTAGCAACATTGGTCCTAACGCTCTTGGTTTGCACACGAGACTTGTTCTCAATGATATCCCAAGCAGCATTGGAAGTCTTAGCCAATAAATTACCCCCTGAGGCACTATTCAGTGAATCTTGATCACTCATGCTTAAACCATTGTAAAAAGTATTAATTTGATGTACTTTGGTAAAACCATGTTGTGGGCATTTTCTTAAAAGATCTTTAAAACGATCCCAAGATTCACTGAATGACTCATCGTACTTTTGTTCAAAGTTTATAATCTCATTCCGCAAAGCGGTAGTACGAGAGGGTGGAAAAAAGTAGTTAATAAACTTTGTTTCCAAATCCGTCCACGAGAGAATACTCTGTGGCGGTTCCTTAGCAAGCCAATGCCGGGCTTGTCCCTCTAAAGAAAAGGGAAAAAGTTGTAACCGTATAACCTCTTGCGAAACTCCATTGAACTTGACCGTGTTGGTGAGTTGTAGAAATCTCTTGATATGGTCATGTGGATCATCAATGGTGCGTCCCAAGAATGGCTGAGCGGAGACCATCTGGATAAAGCCTGACTTGAGCTCGAAATTGTTGGCGGCAATTGGTGGTATAACAATTGGATCCGTGTTGCCATCAACATGAGCTTGCAGCAATTCAATCATTGGCCGATTATCCGGAAGTGGCTCATTGTTGTTGTTATTCATGTTGTTGAAAGGCGGGTTGTTGTTGTTATTATTGTTGTTCGGAGGTGGTATGTTATTGTTGTTTTGTACACCAGCCATGTCTAAGTTATCGAGAGGCTCGGGCTCTTGATAGGACGTGGATCGAGTGCGCATACACCTGCAAAAGAACGAACAAAGAAGAACAAAGCAAAAATATTTTTGGTTTTTATTGTTTTTTTACTTTTTAGGATTTTTGAAAATTTTATATTTTTTTTAGTGTTTTTTTTTTTTTTTTTTTTGAAAATTTTTATGAAAAGGTAACGTTCACGGGGAACGGATCCCAAAATCCAAATTCTCACAAAAAACTTTTGATCTTAACGAGAGGAGCCGGCAGCGGCGCCATTTGATATTAGGGTTTTACTAGGTTCGGAATTCTCGGAATCCTCTCGAATTGATCTCAGTTAAAAGTGGAATGATTTGTTCTTGGTGACAAAAAGTGGATTTGGTTTCCTATTCTACTAAACAGGTAAGTAAATAAAATGGTAATGAAGTAAACTTAAAACAAGCAACAAATAATAATCTAAAA
Source organism: Glebionis coronaria (assembly GCA_025667525.1). Lineage (NCBI taxonomy): Eukaryota > Viridiplantae > Streptophyta > Magnoliopsida > Asterales > Asteraceae > Glebionis > Glebionis coronaria. The sequence continues at coordinate 295,214,479 of CM046877.1, forward strand.
AATAACTCTTACTGAAGAAGACCCTATGCGGAATATTGCACCATTCGGAATGTTGGCATCTATGCGGAATATATGTCTTATTCGGAAAACTTGCCTCATGCGGAAAACTATGCTATTTGGAATATATTGTCTATGCGGAAAATACTGTCTATGCGGAAAATACTCTCATTCGGAAAAACATGCCTATTCGGAAATATTACTCTACTCGGAAAAATGATGCTATTCGGAATATATTGTCTATGCGGAAAAAACTCTTTCATTCGGAATAAAAGCTCTATGTGGAAAAATCAGGGCTATGCGGAAAATTAAGGTCATTCGGAAAACTAAGGTTATGCGGAATATTGAAATATTCCGAGTAACAGAAATGAAAACACCCCTATTCGGAATATTGAAAGATTCCGAATAAGGGAAACACAAACTCTCCTATTCGGAATTTCTGGGAGATGAAGAACAGTGACAGCAGCGAGTAAACAGGGTACACGAAATTAACTCAAAATCAACTCCAATACTTAAAAAGGTTTTACCAAACTAACCAATAATCATTAACATACCATAAGGAACAAATCCCACCAATAAAAACATTAATTCAACAACTTTTTAAGATCAAACTAGAATCAAAGAAGAAACTTAGAAACTTAGAATAAAAATGATGAAGAACAATATGAATAGAAAGATGGAATGGATTGATTAATGAAAAAGTAACAAGGTTAATGATTGAAGATTACAAGATGAAAAGAAAAAAATGGAAATCACCAAACTCCCTAATGGAGTTGGTTGATGAACGAACCTAAGGTACTGGAAAAAACAAAAATGAAGCTAACTCCCTAAAATGTGAAGGGAGTGATCTATTTATACTCCTAGTGGTTGGTTGGTGAGTGGGCTTTCTCCCTTTCTTCTTGTCTTCTCGTCTTTTCAGAAAAGTTGACGTTTTCGATTCTGATTCGGGATTTGTTGTCGATTAAATCCAACTCGTCTTTTAATTTCTTCGTTAAATAGACTCGAGTTTCTTCGACTTATGAAAATCTTCCGTCTTTAGTCCTTTTCTTCGATAAATCTTCGAATAGGCCTAGTGACTTCAAATCTTTTGCACGTCTTGGACAATAGACTTTATCTTGAGTCTTTTTCCTTGATGAAACCCGTGCAATCCCATGTTTTCTTTAATATTCATCCGGTTAGCTCTGAAAACACAATAAACACAAAAACCACGCATAATTCCAAACAAATGATATTAATTACGTGTTTTGGTCTTGTTTTAGCCAGAATTAAGTGGTAAAAGGATGGGTGTTTACACACCTATCACAAGGGTTTGACATATCTTTGGCTTATAATCAGTTCAAACAGGCTCATTAGGTTAGTGGTAGGTGTTATCAACACTTGGTTTTAAGGTTTGTTGGTTTGATAGAAATTTGCATGTTAAAATTTGCTAGGAAGTAGCATTAAAAAATCAGTAGACTCTCATAGGTTGAATTATGTGATTCGAATATCCAAACTTTGGAATCTGTTAGAGATCTTGCTTACCTAGGGTTTCTGATTGTTTGTTTATGATTTGGTATGCTAGTTTGGTAAATTTCTTGGTTTGAAATTCGTTTTTTGGCCATATAGATCAGCAAGGTTGCCCAGTACTTGTTTGTTTTACATCAGTGACTACATGCACCCCTTTGTGTGATTTATTCGTGTTGGACTTGAGTGTTTTCTAGCTTAGACTGACTCCCTACACTCAACTGAGTGTAAGGGTTCCCTTTGTTGCCAAAGTAACCAACAAACAAAGCCAAATTGACCACCAAATCGTGTTTCTGTGAAGCTTCATTGGAAACAACCTTTCCACTGACACACGTTAATCTATCCGTTGTCCAGTTATAAAAGCTTGAAAAGTTCATACCTGTGCACGTTTTTGATTCTTTGTGAACTTTCAGTCGTGATATTTAGCTTTTTGTTTGTGTTTTTGTGTAGTTTAAGTCACCAGTAATTAGTTTTATAAAAGAAAAATTAAAAAAAAAAGCTTTAAAGAAAAAAAGCCGTGGGCAGGAACCTGCGCCACCCACACCACACACATACACGCTTACCATTGCCCTGGGGACTTTATCAGTTATAACTTCCCTAGGGTTGGTTGTTAAGGGGGTTTTGTTTTCAGCTTTTATTATAAGTTCGTGTGTATATAAGCTGGAAACAGCTTATTGGTTAAGCATTTTTTGTTTTTTCCATTTTTCTTACGTTTGTCACTTAGTTTAGGACTTTTGACACAAAAAGTTTATTTTTAACTTTTATATTTTATTTTTTATTAATATTTTTATTATACGTTTTTATAAATTAGGTTAAAAATAGATAAAATTAGTTTAAAAATTTTGAAAAATAGTTTTTAAGTTTTAATTAATATTCTTTAGGTTTACATTCAGTAAATATTCCATTTTCACTTATTTTTAATTTTATTTGATTTTGGGTATTTATTAAAATTTATAAATTAATATAAAATTATTAAAAAGTTTTTGGACATTTTTGTTTTCCTTTTTGTCTTATTCATATTTTTCTTAGTTTATGTTTAATTTTTGGTAATATTTAGTTGACTTTTAATTTTTGTCGCGTTTTACGATTTCGCGTGTTTTAGGTCGTAGCATAGTTTTTAGCGTACATCGTCTTTAATTTTCTCTCTTTCACACCCAAAAAACGACGCTAATCCAAACTTGATTATATTATTCTGGCACATAATACACATACCTCCTCCGAGAACGAACTTGGAATTTATTCGATTTGTCGGTTTTCCTAAATCGTCGAATTTAATACTTACCACATTTATACGTCTTTTTCCTAAAAGTGTATTTCTACCACTATCATTTTGGCGCCACTGCCGGGGAGGTGTTTTTATTGCTTCACGTCGCCTCGTTTTCTCCGTTTGCTTGTGCGTGTTTGAGAAAGAGGGGTAATCGAGGGTTTGCCGCCCAAGTTCTATCTACGTATCATATATATTTGCTTGTTTTCAAGATTAAACCCTCTTGAACGTTTTGGTGTTCCACCAACGTTCTAAAGTCATCGAAAGCGTTCACTCAACGTGATCGTTTTCATTCCTTGAGGCTCTTTAATCGAGAAATTGATTCGAGGAGAGATTTGTAGATTTGAGTCTACGTAATACAAAAAAACAATCAAAAAAACAAAAAACGTAAAAAATTCCAAAAAGAATATTCGTTGCTACCCCCCATTCTACGTTAGTGCATGCACACTCGATCGAAGGACTATACGAATTCTAGCGATGCATCGAATCGACGCAATCGAAATCGAAGGAATCGACGCAATCGAAATCGAAGGAATCTACGCAATCGAAATCGAAGGAATCGACGACGAAGACAAAGTTTAGAAACGTACGTTCCTAATATCGTTGTCGAAACTAACGACGAGATGTCCAAGAATCGTACGATGATGGAATTGCTCCAAGCACCCACCGAGGGTTATGGATACGCGATCGTAATTCCCGCTATTGAAGCGGAGAATTTTGAGATTAAGAGCGGAATGCTTTCGTTAATCCAAGCTACGAAGTTTCGAGGTCGTGAAGCCGATAATCCTCACGATCACATTCGAAATCTCGATCGTCTTTTAGCCACGAGCAAGTTTAGGAACGTAGACACCGATGTCGTCAAGCTTATGCTTTTTCCGTACTCGCTCGATGGTGCCACCAAGGATTGGTACGAGAAAGAGCCACCTAGTTCCATAATTACGTGGAAGGATCTCGTTTCCAAATTCGTTAATCATTTTATCCCACCGTCTAAGACGATTTTTTTAAAAACGAGATTACGAGATTTGAACAAAAACCGAATGAATCATTTAGAGACGCATGGGATCGTTTTAAGGAATTGCATAGGCAATGTCCTCACCACGGATTTTTCGAGTTACACCAAATCGACACGTTTTATAACGGTCTTAGTTTTCAAGAACAAGATTCGTTAAATTCCGCCGCCGGTGGCAATTTTTTGTATAAAACTCCGAAAGACGCTTTGATGATTATCGAAAATCGATCCAAGGTTTTCCAACTCCGTAGCACACCGAGTGTTGCCAATGTCGCCAACGTTAGTAATTCTAATCGCGATATTGAGAGAGTTGATGCAAAAGTTGATAAGTTGACGAATGTGTTTACATCTTTTCTCATCGAAATGCAAAAGAAGGACGCTACCGCTACGGTGAAAGCGGTCGAGGTTTCGTGTACGTTTTGCGGTGGACCACATAATTATTACGAGTGTGCGGCTACGGATGGCCAAACGTCGAACGTAAACGCGTTAAATAACAATTTTTCAAATCAAAATCAAAATAACGCCGGTCCATCGCAACACACGAACAACAACAATCAAGGCAATAATTATAATCGTGGAAACAGTTTTCAAAATCAACAAGGAAATCGAGGTGATTATAATCAAGGTCAAAATTTGAATTGGCAAAATCGAGGTTTTAACAACAACAATCAAAACCAGAATTTTAACAATGGGCAAAATTCAATTTTTTCGAACAACGCTAATCAAGGAAACAATTTTCAAGGGAATCAAAACCAAGGTTTCAATCAAAATTTTAATGGCTCAAATGATTTTCAAAATTACGTTAAATCAACTGACGCTAATATGTTAGAAACACAAATTGGTGACATGAAAAACAAATTTTCCAACACGTTGAGAGGACAAAACAACAAAATTGAACAAGGACAAATCGACATAAAAAAGATGTTTTCGGCTATAATGAATAAGTCTTCGGCTTCGTCATCGAGTTCGTTACCTAGTGACACCGTTGCCAATCCGAAAGAACAATGTAAATCCGCCTCGAATATTGGAAAAGGTCGTTCGATTTCCCCACACCTTGATGGATTTAGAGTTGTTACTTCATCCTGACCCTCGACTTCTCAAACGCCTTCATGCTCTAAAGTCGAGGGAATGAACGTGGCGACCAAGGAAAGGAGTGCACACCCTCGTGTACCTCAAATTCCATCCACGGTTTAAAAAGAGAGCTTTATCGACCTTACCCAAGTAACCCTTGAAGAAACTTGTGCCTCAATTCTTCTTAAAAAGCCTAAAAGGCATTTGCCGAGAAAGGAATAAGATCCGGGCCAATTTCTATTACCTTGTGATTTTTCCGAGATTGAGGGATGTTTAGCCCTTGTCGATTTAGGTGCTAGCATCAATCTCATGCCTCATTCTCTTTGGAAATTGATGAGATTGCCTTGCCTTACCCCAACGAACATGATTATCGAGCTACCAAATTGCACGCCATTAAAACTAATTGGTATAGCCGAGGAAGTCTACGTTAAAATTGGAACGTTTATTTTCCCGCAGATTTCGTCATTTCCGATTACGAGTGCGCTCTTAAATGTCCCATTATTTTAGGTCGACCCTTTTTATCGACGGCTCGATCCATAATCGACGTTCACGGTGGAAAATTAACTATGTCGTATGGGGAAGATTAATGAAATGATTTTGCTAGGTTCAATTGTTGTTCTCGGTATCTTAACGAATTGATTTCCGGCTTAAAGTATGACTCTATTGTTTTTGGTGAAAAAGAATATTTTGATTGTTTTTAAAATAAAAGTGCGAAACTTTAAAGTAAAAGTGCAATTAAAGTAAATCTAATTCTAAGTTAAAGTAAGTGCAAGTATTTAAAACGTTGACTGGAATTAAAAGGCACTAATGTAAATAACGCAAACTTAAATCTATCTAAGGCAAACTTAAAACGCAACTAAAACTTAAACTAAGGCAAGGCTAAAATAAATCTGAGGCAAAGAATCTTAAAGTGCGACTAGGAAAAAGGCGGGAAAAATAAAGCTTGAAATTAAAAATTAAAAACAGAAACTTAAAAACAAAAACTAAAAAGAACCTGAATACAGCTCATTTGGAACAATCCTTCGTTCGGAACAATCACTCATCCGGAATGTCACCTTCGTTCGGAATGATTCTTCTTCGCTTGGAATATTACCAAAATCCTTGATCCGGAACAATTTGATCTGAATATGTCACTTATCCAAAACAATCCTTCATACGGAACTTTGCTGATTCGGAACTTTTTGGTCAACCCTTGGTTCGGAACCTCTTGATTCGGAAGTTGCCCTTGGTCCGAAAGTTTCGTTCGGAACTTTCGTTCGGAAGATCTTGATCCGGAACTCTTCCGAGTGAAGCACTTGATCCGGAACTTTTGGATGTTCCGAATGAACACCCCCTGAACTTTGGTTCGGAAGATTTGATTCGGAACTCTTCCGGATGAAGCTTGATTCGGAACTTTTGTTCCGAAGATTCTGAGTTCCGAATGAACCACTCTTGACTCGGAAGTCTTGGCTTGTTCGGAACACTTCCGAATGAACAAGTTGGTTCGGAACTTTTTGCTTGTTCGGAATTTTTTGATCCGGAACACTTCCGGATGAAGCTTGATTCGGAACTTTTGAATGTTCCGAATAAACACCCTCTGGCTCGGAACTTTCTGCTTGTTCGGAAGTTTTCCTGGGAATCACAGTTACAGAAACAAACACCCCCGAAGAACAATCTATCCATAAATTAATCAAAATCAAACAAAAGATTTAACCAAACTAATAACAAAACAACAAATAATCTTAAACAAACAATCTATATCAGTAAAACTAACAAATCTAACCACAATAATCAAAACCCACTTTGATCAAAATTAAAACATGAACATGAACACAAACATAAACATAAAAATCAAAGATTAAGAAAGGTAGATAAGAGATTAACAAGATAAAGTAAAGATTGACAAGAATTAAATGAAAACTTACTTGAAATTAAAGGAATTTAAGGTGCAAGACAAGGTATTTAAATTTGACAAGTATTTAAATGTGCAGGAAAATAAATGTGGAAGACTAATTGTCACACTTAGCCAACAAAATGAAAAGTGATTAAAACTAAACTATATATAGGGGAGGATTAGGAAGCTTCCTCCCCTCCTTCCTTTCTTCTTAATTGCGTCATTAGGTCCTTAAGCCTTTCATTCTTCATTAATTGCACCATTAGTCCTTTATTCTTCTAATCTTCTTTAAACTTGGACTCTAATGACTTGTGGCTCGGGATTTCTTTTGAACTCGTCTTTTAATTCTTCAATAAAATAGACTTGAGTTCCTCGGCTTTTAGTAAACTTCCGTCTTTTGACTTTTTCTTCGATAAATCTTCAGAATTGGTCTTGGACTTCCGTTCTTTTTGCACTCTTGACTTCTCGACTCCGTCTTTCATCTTTTTCTTCAATAAAAGCCCGTGAATGCCCGTGAATGCCCGTGTTTTCTCCACTTTTCACCTTTTCGTCCTAAATCACAACAAAAACACAAACCACGCATAATTCCGACATAAAAGACATAAAATACACGTTTTGGCTCGGTTATTATTGTAATTAAGTGGTAGAAAGGATGGGTGTTTACACACCTATCAAATCCCCTACACTTGACCATTGCAATGTCCTCATGCAATGCATTAGTTACAAAGCATGTTTACACTTTTCATCATAATCAATCCATAGTGGCCTTTATTAAAAAGATAGAAAATTACAAACATTGAAAGTAAGGAAATCAAAAGCATACCTTGGGTTTTGGAAATGTCATGAATAATCATCATCCTCAAGTTTTCACTTTCTCCAAACCAAGCTTAAAAACGAGATCATTGTTATTATAAGTTAGTAAACTAACACGAACTCATGTGGGCCAATTATTCACTTAGACTCCCTTATTCCTAGGTGTATCTCTTATATTTTATTGTTGTCTTGAATGATCACGAGGATGCATTTTTGACTTATTTCGATAATTTATTAAGGCCGAAAATAAAGTGGGACGATTTAATCAATAGTTAGCTAAAGGACAAAATCTTTTAAAAATGCTTCTCGGGACCTCATAAAGTTCATATCTTGGCATAACTCGCTTCGTGATTTGAGACCTTTCTCGGACCGATATTTGGCAGCGACTTCATACTTCAAACCTTGAGAGACGTTCATGAAATAATGGTCTTCTCTTCATATAGAAATTTCTTCACTTGAAGTTTTGAGATATTCATACTTTGACCACGACTTCTTCATTTTTCTCCAATCTTTATTTTGGACTTTGATGTACAACGATCCGCCTCCTTTTATGACTTGGATCTATTTATCCTCATACCTTGCTAGGGTCTTTTCGGATACACTTCTCTATGACTTTTGGGGAGTTTTTGCTTTACGTCGTGTGTCTCGATCCTTCATATTGATTTTCGATAAATGATTCTTCACATCACTTTGGATCTTAAGCAACAAAATATAGCCCTCATGCCTTGTTAGGGCCTTTTTGGACTCGCCAATCTTCGCATCCCGCTTCAATAAGTTATGCCTTGGCTATGAACTCTAATCCATACCGAGCAACTTTTAAACGATCTTAGGCTAGAAGCTAAGTAACTTTTCAAATCGTACAACCTTATTTATTGCAGATAAATTTATTAGCAAGCGATGGGAGAATAGGCTTATAATTAACTCACATAAATTCACGAAAGAATACCAAACTTATAATTGGCTCTATCATCTCTAGTTCTCCACAGTTTAAAATCTCACGGAATGAGACTCGTGGATGCTTAGTGTAACACCCCATTTTGATAAATGGAATGTCACGCATGATTATGGCGTGTCATCAAAGCATGCAAGGTGATATGTAGTAAAACATACATGACCATAGGGAAAACCGGAATCAAACATCGGTTCCCAAACATAAGCCCAAAACATAACAAAGTAAATGAACTGAATGAAAGACTAAACAAGCATAAATATATGAAGGAAACAGGAGAAGAAGTCTATGGCAGCTTCCATCCTATGCATGTCCTCCAAATGCTCGAGTCTTGGGTACCTGCCGTTTTGGGACATGGAAAGGAAAGTAACGGCTGAGCAAGACGCTCAGTGCACGGATGTACAATAAAGCATGAAATAGGATAAGCATGTAACATATAACAGCGGAAGACTAAGTACTGAGTAAACTGGTTAAGTATCATGAAAACTGGTTTTATAGTTTGAAAAGCCTTATGTTTAACCTGTGAAAACTGTTTTAACATATATATACCATAGCCCATATAGGTCATGAAAAGGTCACGTGCATGAATACTTGGAGGGGTGACCTCATCATGCTGATTAGAGGGGATGCCTCTAATTAATATACTGATTTGGGTAGGAGGGATCAGCTCCTTGTGAAGGGTGCAAGGCACACACCACATTCACCATGATAAACTGAATAAAACATGTAACTAGGATGCACCCATACGCCCCGACTGATATAATAATATGGCCAAACTGAAAAGGGACGCCACGAGCAATCACTCCGCCGTGGGGAAGTCATAACATCGGTGCCTCCAATGCTATGGTTATGGTACCTCCATAACTAGGTGAAACTGGTCATGCTTGTATATGGCTATAGTTTATGCTAAATTAACATAAGCAGTTCAAAACAATAAAACAAATGCTGGGGAAAACAGTTGGCTGCATACGGGGAAATCCTAATAAGGAAGGAATGTCCATACTGAAAGGACGGGAATCCGTACCTCAAGTCCAGTGAAATGAACGGAAGAAAGACTCCTACTTCTGGATCACTAATGCTACATGAATACACACGTGTATAAGTATCGATTCACTGATTACGTACTGGGTTCTGTGTCTTGTTATAGCTGGTTTGGTATGTTTTAGGTCATGGTTCACTGTTTAAAGCCTTAAACTGTGTTTATCTAGTATTCTGATTAATCTGATTAAGTATTACTGTTGTTTCATGTATTAATATACTTACTGTATAATAATAAGTAACTTTCCAAAAATAGCAGGTTTCCAAAAATAGAAAGTTTCCAAAAATAGAAAGTTTCCAAAAATAGAAAGTTACCCAAAAATAGAAAGTTTCCAAAAATAGAAAGTTTCCAAAAATAGAAAGTTTCCAAAAATAGAAAGTTTCCAAAAATAGAATTTACTGCCTAAAATAGATTAGTTTCTAAAAATAGAAAGTTTCCAAAAATAGATCAGCTGCCTTAATTAAATAAGTTTCCATATATAGAAAGTTTCCATGATTAGATTAGCTGCCTGAAATAGATTGATTTCCATATATAGAAGGTTTCCATAATTAGATTAGTTGCCTTATTTAATTAAGTTTCTATAAATAGAAGTTTCCATAATTAGAATTAAGCTGATTACATAAGCTAACATATAAGTCTAAGTGTTTAAGCTTATTTCTTAAGTCATATGATATAGTGTATAGTTTAATTATTATTTCATGTATTTTAATTAAACTATAGGTTAAGCATTTTAATTAAAGTGTAACATGTATTAATTAAAATGAAATGAAAATACTTAGGTTAAAACGTGTATTATTATTAATAATAATATAACCTAAGTCATGTCTAAATTAATTAATTATAGGCATGTTTTAATAATTAATTAATTAATTATAACTTATAACATAAAATACTTAGGTTAAATTAATGTCATGATAAACTAATAATTAAAATAACCTAAGTCATGATTTAATTAATATTTCATGTTATTAATTAATTATATCCTAAGTTCATGATTCATAAAAATTACATGTAACATAGATCATGATTTTAACCAACGAACCATGAATCGGGTATGAATTCGACACCGTACCCCGGGCCAAACCCGGGGCACACGTGTCCCCTTGCTGCCGTGGGTCCCACATGAGCCAACCAAGACCAATTGTGGTCTTGGTGGTGGCGGCAATAGCAAACCAAACCCCCCTCGGGTTTGTTTTGCTAGGCGGCTAGAAACAAACACCCCTTTAAATCATTCCTTAATTTTATTTAATACCAAAACATGTTAGATCAATGATTAATTATCTTGTTTTCATAAGAAAAATAATAACATGTTCATGAAAATAATCAAAGATTAAAAGAATTAAAAAGAATTAAAAAGAAGGGTTAGAAAGGTATACCACTATGTAGCTTGGAAAAAGGATGAACAAACACGTATTCTAACACTTGTTTTTAAGATCAAAATCAAACAAACACCCTCTAGTGGTGGTGTTTAGGTGGCGGCACAAAGGAGGCAAAAAGGAGAGGAGAAAACTCTTTTTAGGGTTTTGATGTTTATTTCTTGAAAATGGAAAATGAAACATGTTTTTACTTTTACCCCCCTTAACTTGTAAAGTCCATGGGCTAAGCCCATTTCATGCATGTGTGCCGTGGGTATGGGGGCCCCACATGGGGTACCCGTACCTTTCTCGTGTCCCGATGTTTCGTGTTCGTTCGTGGTTAAACGTGCTCGTGTTTAACGTGTTTCTGTTTAATCTAACGTGTCGTTTATCGTAAACTTAACGCTCGTAAATATATTATAAGTATTTACGTAATTATTTTAGTTAGTATTTTAAATGGTGTTCATGATTTAATTATGTTCACGTGATATATTATTAACTGTTTATCATGAGTTCGTACGTAATCGATACTTGTCATGTCATACACGTATGCACTTGCTTGATTATTAGCACATGAATGTGATCAATACTACATGAGGTAAGTTTTAATCTAGGACGTACGATCTTAAGGGCACTATTCATGGTAAAAGCATGCGGGTTTTACAATTCTTCCCCCCTAAAAAGAATAATTCGTCCCCGAATTATAGATAAAGCAACTGAAAGCGAAACATACCCGAATCAAACTGGAAAGGTATGCAAAATAACGGAAATGAAGGTGACATGGTAGAAGGGAACGTGGAACATGACATGTCTTGAAAAGACATGGAACGTGACGTGACTGAAAGGACATATCTAATTGATAAGAGAAAAAAATGGATAAGAAGTCTGGATGAACTTGTCCGTTTCCAAGTGGCCTCCCTCTTGGAACGGTTCCTTCAGAAGATCCTGACACTAATGATAAATCTTGGTCCTCCTGACCTTGACTTGGAATACGAAGAAATTCTTGGTTATCAACGGAAGGTAGATCCCTTAAATTCGATCGAGGAAATAAGAGTTAACGTGCAAGGGTACTGAAACGTTACGATGTAAGACCATCTGACTTAACTGATAATTTGAAACGATGCGCGAGACATAAAGAAACGTAGTACGTGAAACATTTTGAACGTGATACGTGAAAAATTTTGAACGTGCTACGTGGAGATATGGCGAGTGTAGTATGAGTAACCATATCGTGATCCATGATACGTGTAACATATTTTGATCATGATATGAGGAACGTGGAATGAACATGACATGTGAGACATATCGTGATCATAGAATATAGTGGCGGTAACGCCAAACGCTACAAGGTGAGACGTGGAATATGACGTGAAACGTCTATCTGATGATGGAGGGTTATACTAAACTTGGGTCTGGTCTCACAAGTTCTTGCAACTTCCAGAACGAGAAGAGAAATGAACGTAGAATCGTAAGCCAAAATACGATCATGAACGTGAATAGTGTCATGAACGTGAGCGCGAAAGCAAGTCGTGGAATTAGAATGAAGACGTGAAGTAAGTTAGGAGTACAATTACGAATCTTTGTCTGACCCGATAGCTGAGGGATTGCCAAGTGATCGGATGAGCCTTGGCTGGAACATGTTTGTTCAATCTGTTGGTTCTGAAATCCGTACGGATGTAGGGATTCTGCAGACTTGATCAAACTGTTGACAATAACCCAGATAGCATCATGCTTCTTCTGAGTTTGCTGAAATCTGGTAACTAAAATCCATGGAGATCTTGTCCCTTTTCGATTCACGATTTCATATGATGAAAACATACCCGTCTGTTGGTGTCCTATCTTAGCCTGTTTGTATAACAGGTATGAAGATATGAACATAACTGTATCCTGCTTCGTAGAAACTTGATACATGGAAGGTTGCGAAACTCTGAGTCTCTGAATCTAGACTTCTCCTAGCGTAGGATTTTATAGAACACCTAATGTAGTGTCGGGTTCTCTTCTTTACTCATAAGCTGAGTCATGGTAAGCTTAACCGTAGAATGCCCTGTGATTCAGCGTGTCACTGAAATCAAACAGAATTGATATCGGAAAGAATTCCAGGGTAAAATTTCTCTTGTCATAGAATTTGCAACGTAGTGCAGATATGGTCTTCCTGTTCTTCTCTAGGCTTAGAGGAAATCAAGTTATCCTCAATGAAAACGCTGATGAATTTGTTTAGGAGTTCATGGAAACTCAATTTATTAAGTTCATAATGCGGTTGGAGCATTGATGAGACTAATTCAAAATCATAAATCTGGCATGACCGAGTCGTGCACGAATAGCAGTCATGGACATGTCCTGCTTTTTCACTCGTCACTGTTGGCAGCATGATTGTGAGTTCGATCTTGGAAAAGTGATTAACACTATACGGTTGATTGGACATGTTGTCCATATGTGGAGGAGAATAACGGTCATGAATGGTGATTTGTTTAAGTCGACGGTAGTCGACACATAATCTCATGGTACCATCCTTCTCCTTGTAGGTTCTCCTGGAATGTATAGGAAGACTTTGGAATAATCAACTGGCTATGCGTAAATGAGTTAAGTGGTCGTGTCTTACTGACAGCTAGAATATTTTAGCGACCATGGCTAACAATGCACATGCTTGTAAGCATAGATAATTGCATAGATTTTCCTGATGGAAATCAAACTGAATGTATTCAGGAGCCTGAACATTACTGTACATAATTATGAATCATAGCATGGTGTGGTGTTCATAGTCCATAATTAGGATAACCTTCAACTTGTGTCTGTCCGAGGAAATGCGTTTGCAGCTTGGGTCTCATCATTAAGCTGAAGGAAAACCTTCGTATACGTGGGAATACGAAAGGCGTCCTTCATGGTCATGAATATATGAAGTCTGGTGAAAGAAATGAAAGGGACATCGGCAACGTGACAGTTCTCACTGATGCGCCGATAATGGTATTGAAATTCTTGTGGCCTGATTAATACATGGCACAACAACATAGATATACCCTTGGAGGGTACCCTGAATTTCTTAGAAATGTTCCACAATTAGACGTGAGTCATGTGTCTTGACTCGTGTCTTGGGGAATGTGAGCGTGACATATGCCTTGACTGGTATCTTGACATGTGTCCTCAGAAAGTATACGTGAGACATGTGTCTTGACTGATGTCTTGACATGTGTCTCGAGATGTGAAACAATTAGAACTACAAATAATAGGTTAATATGCCAGAATTTGTGGATCGGTTGGACTACTGATCATTTGTATGTCTGATCACGTCCGCGGCCAGAGCCTCGGTTGCGATTTCTAGGATATTTCTGTCATGGTAGTGGTTACTATCGTCTTGTCTGTAGGTTCCATGACGGTCATTCTCATGACCGTGACTCATGTAACTATTTAGCTGAGTGACTGGCTGGTACTGGTTTGCACTCATATGGCTGAAATGACAGCTGAACGACGTATGACATGTAACTATGAATTTAGGACAATGATTGATGGGAATTGTCTGATGGTGAAGCATCTTCTCGTCCAATTGCTTTGCTCCGACGCCTTTGTCTTCGTCTTTTAGAATCTCCAGGTTGTGAACAACATCAGAATCAGCATCTCGTAGCGTCTCCCAACATCAGCAGCATCAACCTTCAGTGACATCTCCAAGCTATGAGCGGCATCGACAACCTTGTAGAATATCAATAAGTGAACATACGCCTGATATGATTTAGAATCGACTAGCGAATACTCGTGAAGTATTGCAAGTGGAATACACATGGATTAAGGTACATGTAATACACATGAAATACGGTACGTGGAGTACACATGGAATACACATGAAATGATCGGTATGGGCTCGATCATTTGTCCTGATTTAAGGAAAGTAAACCGGTTAAACGGTTAGGAAAACCATCATGATAACCTGGCATTATTAGCATAGACATCATTCTGGTTGCATAGAGAAACGCTAAAGTGTGGTTACCCAAAATTCAACGATGATTTGCCTGACAGCATGATCAATGAAAACCAACCATGATTATCATGAAAGCATGATTAGAGAAATCTAACAATGTCTTGCAGGGCAACGTAAATAACAAAAGAGGCATGAAACATAATCAACATGAAGACAGAATTATCATGAGGAAACATGAAACCATCTATTACGAAGAAGTGTATAACATAATCAGCATGAAACTGAAGTTAACCATGACAGTATGAAGGCATACTTGACATAAAAACATAATAACTTATGATGGGACATGAAAAAATTTTTATGCCAATTTAAATCATGAGAAAAATTTTATGCAAGAAAAACAGTGCATGAATGCGTAATGTAGTTTATAAAACCTTTATGTGTGCGAGGGAACGCCTATGGGTCGGTTCCAAAACAAAAGACATGGCGAGGGGACGCCTATGGGTCGGTCCCAAAGTTAAAAGTTTCGATAAAAGCACATGCGACCAAATAGGGCCAGTCCTGTACCAACCATTA